>CM028132.1:1366475000-1367725000 GCA_016271365.2 Neoceratodus forsteri | reverse complement strand
AAATGCAGAATTATCAGGACTCAAGGTGAAGCCAAAGAACCCACAGACACTGTGCCCAAGGCTTTCACAGCAGTATCTGAAGTCGTAAGGGAAAATACAGTACTGAGACACCGCTTGGAATATTTGGAAAATCAAGCCTGATCCACCAATATAAGAGTAGTGGACAAGCCAGAGGGTGGAGAGGATGAAAGGGATTTAAAAACTTTTACATAGAATTGGCCTGAAAAGTATCTGACCAACACCTGAGTTACTGTAACAAAAAAAAAAAAAGCTTATCGGATTACCCCGCAGTGCACCATGGGCGAGGACCCCCGGCGTCCACTATCATGATTATTCTCACAGATACGTGGGACAGAGATGAACTGCTGCATGCTGCTGGAACAGCCAGAACTCCCTGACCACCATGGGCACAAAGAGAGACTGTTCCTGGACCTCAGCTACTCTACAAGAAACCGACATACAGCATTCAATAGAATTCAGGAACAATTAAGAGCCTTGGGGATACAGCCCGCTCTAATGATGCCTGCTGTAATTAAAATCATCTACCAGGGCAAAACCTTCATTCGCACAGATCCAAAAGCAGCTGGGAAACCAGTTGCCAAAATAAGAAAGCACAGTTACATAAGAACTTACCATAACATTAGATCTTCGAGAGGCGCTCTTGCAGTAGGTATTCACATATAGGACTAGGTCGCCAGGCATCAGGACCCCATGGAAAAATTTCTAGCTAGCAGTCTCTGGCAGGGAGGTCGCCCCCATGTCAGGTGACCAGAGTCATGCGAGGTCAGTATAAAGGGGCAGTCCCCCACGCCTGCCTTCCAGCTCTTTCCCACCAAGAACCAAAAGAGGCAAGATGAGAGAGAAGAGGATATTACCCCCCCATGGAAATGAATCAAAGAAAACTTAGGGGGACAGAGGCCGGGAAGGCAATACCTACTGCAAGAGCCTCTCTCAAAGATCTACTGTTACGGTAAGTTCTTACGTAACTGTACTATCTTACTTCGAGAGGGCTCTTGCAGTAGGTATTCACATATAGGACTGAGTCCCAAGCAGTCTGCAACAAGGAAAAACACTCGGGAGTAGGACTGTCATCCATAACACAGAACTTCAGGGCTGAATGGGTCTCATGAAAGGAGACCTTGTAGGACAGCCAACCCGAAGCCTGCTCTACGACAAGAGGCAATCTCCAAACTGTAGTGTTTCGTGAAGGTATGGATAGCAGTCCAAGTTGCGGCTGCACAGATGTCTGCCACTGACACATTCCTGAAACAAGCCGCAGAGGCAGCTACTACTCTGGTGGAATGACCTCTGACTTGACCCGGAAGGGTCTTGCACTTGTCATAGCACAAAGTGATACAATTCGCCAACCATTTAGATAGGCATTGCTTAGAAACAGCATTGCCTTCCCCTTTGTGAGCAGCTGATCAGTCTTTCTGAGATCCTTAGTCCAACTGGTGTAGTATCTCGGGATTCTGTGAACATTCAAAGTATGCAAGAGGTATTCCCCTTGATTGGAGTGTTCCGTAAAGAAAGCGGGTAGTTCACTAGATCAATTCAGCGTAGATTCAGCCACCAACTTAGGGAGAAATTTAGGGTTGGTGCATAGAGCCACATGTTCCTTGTGGAAAATCAAGTACGGGATTTTACACATTAAGGCCTGAAGCTCGGAAATGCACCGAGCAGAAGTGATGGCCACTAGGAAGAGCGTCTTCCAGGAGAGGAACTTTCAATCAGCTGCCACTGCTGGCTCGAAGGGAGGCAGAGTGAGCTTCTCCAGGATGAAATTCAAATCCCATGGAGGGGCAGGAATGCGAATGGGGGGGTCTCAAATGGAGAACCCCTCTGAGGAAAGTCTTACAGACTTCCAACTGAGCAAAAGTCCTGTCTCCAAATGGAGTGTGGTAGGCTGAAATAGCTGCCATATGGACCTTCAACGAGGAATGGCTGAGACCCAGATCGAAGAGGTGATGCCTGTAATCCAGAACTTTCTTGACTGGACATGAGAAAGGCTCAAAGTCTTTCGAATTTGGCCAGACAGAAAACAGTTTCCACTTCATATCGCAGGTGGACCTGGTGGAAGGCTTCCTTGCCTCCACCAAAATATCCACTACTAAAGGAGAGACTCTGAAGCGTGCTTTAGCTACGGCTGCAGGAGCCACGAATGGAGATGAAGGGATTTGAAGCCTGGATGAACAAGGGTCCCCTGATCCTGGGTCAACAATTATTGCGACAGAGGAAGAGGAAGAGGTGGTTCCTCTGGAAACTGTTGCAGAAGAGAGAACCAAACTTGCCTGGGCCAGAAGGGAGCAATGAGAATCATTCAAGCCCCTTCCGATCTGAGTTTGTTCAGGACCCTCAGAATTAAAGGAATGGGAGGGAAGGCATAAACAAATTTGTCCCTCCGCCAAGAGACAGTGTCCCACCTGAAAGCGTCTCACCCTGGAGTGAGCGAGCAAAAGGCAGGAAGTTTTGTGTTTTGGAGAGAGGCGAAGAGGTCTATCTGAGGAGTTCCCCATCACTGAAAGATGTCGTTTATGACCTGCTGATCTAACTCTCATTCGTGGGAACTGGCTGAGGACTGACTGAGTTTGTCTGCCAGTGTGTTTTCCACTCCCGGAACGTGAACTGCAATCAAGTGAAGGTGATATTGGGTTGTCCAGTACCAGACTCTTATCACCTCCCGGCACAGGGGGGTAGGAATGTGTTCCTCCCTGTTTGTTGAGGTACCAGACTACGCACATGTCTGACTGGATGAGGAGACGACCGGGAAGAATGAAGCGAAGAGGAGCCTGGAGGGCATAAAGGACTGCCGTCAGTTTGAGCACATTTATGTGCAGATTTTGCTCGAACCTGGACCAGCTGCCCTGAGTCCTGTGAGACCCTACATGGGCTCCCCAGCTTTCTCCTGAAGCGTCCGTTGTCAATGTCTGGGAGGGCGGATCGATGCAGAAGTGAACTCCCAGACACAGGTTCTCCTGAACCATCCACCATTGCAAGTCCCTGATCATGGGATCTGATACTAGTACCTCTTGGTCTAGATTGTAAGTAAGTAAAGTTTATTTCTATAAGGCGCCCTTCCCAAGCTCAGGGCGCCTTTACAAAATTCAATAAGCAGCATTAAAATCACAATAATAAATAACATTTTATACATAACAACTTTAACATAATTTGTAACACGGCTCAGTCGCCCACTGTAATGGAGGCGGGATTCATGACAGCCACAGCCTGACTGAAGCGAGCAGGTAAGCCACAGGTAGCATCGCTCGGTCAGTACCAGCTGTGGCCGATGACCTCAGAGGGCACCCGCCCGCTCCAGTCACCACTGCGAGGTGCCAGCGGTGGCGCTACAGAGCCGCCAAGCCCCACTCGCACCCGCGTCAGCACCAAACACCCGACCCGAACTGCGTTGTGTTGTGCAGATCGGTAGAGCAGCCACGCAACCGACCAAGTAGACAATAAGTGTTAGCCGAGCAGAAGCGCTGTAGCCAAGGTATGGACCGTGCACTGCAACCTCCACGCCTCCACTCACACACAGTCGCAACTGCCACCTCCTGACCGGCACAGGGCCACAATCATTGAGCCCTCCACTCTCTAGACTGCCAGCACCGAGGCCACCTGACCGACATGAATCAGCGCCAGCGGGAGCACCGCAATCATTGACCAGTGCTCCACCAAGCAATGTAGCTTCCTCACCTGTCTCCTGTGCCTGTAAGTCTAATACAAACAGTTTACTGCACCATCTGTGTCCCGTGTCTTCTCTCCATAGGGGTGCCGCCCGACCATACAGCTCGCCGCGGCGAGCCTACGTTACAAGCGCATTAATCACCTTCAGCGTCGGGCTCTGCCGTGGATTAATGCCCGCTGGGCGGTTGGACCCCTCGGGCTATGCCCTTGGGCACCAACCCCACCAGCGGGCATTAATCCACCGGCAGAGCCCTCCTCTGGCGGTGATTAATGCTTACTTACATCACTGAAATGCTTGTGTAACCCCCATGTTACCCAGGGTTACTAGAATCCCAGTAAGTCCTAGTGGTAGGCAGGGGAAGGCAGCTTGTGAAACTCCAGTTAAATGGGTTTCACACTGTCTCACTCTGTTCTCAGTCTCAGCTGAGACTGAGGGATGACATCACCAATAGAACTATCGCAGCTGCATGAGCCACAATGGAATCTGCAGCAAGGGAGTTGGAATAGAATGTTGGGAGGTTTGAACAGATTCAGTCAGTTCAGTGTGGAGCTGGTGTTGGAAGCTTGCTGAGAAAGCAGCTCAGTAAGGCTCTAGGAGCCTCAGCCCTGACAGAGGGCTACTTTTAAGTAAAAGGGGTGTGTGTCTCCACCAAAAGAGAGACACAGAAGATAATTGAAGTGGTGGAGACCGCTGTTTTCGGGTCTCAGTGCCCCCTCCCCTCGGGGATGGGGGCAGGAAAGGTTTCCCTGCAGATTCCTGGGGAAATCCCCCTAGTTCTGCTTGTAAAGGAGAAGCTGCCTGCTTGTTCCAGAGTTTATTTGGGAGAACAAGACTTGTGAGGGCACCTGCAACGTGAGGGTGAGTGTCTGCTCTTACTAAAAGGGCCTCTGTTTTTCACCCTGGGACTTGTGTGACAATGTGGGGATTGAACTACTAAATAGTGGAAGCCTAGAGTAATGGGCTGAGCAAAGTAAAAGTAGGTTCAAGTCCAGAGCTTGTTGGGATGAAAATGATATGTAGAGGAGAAGTGACAGACGTCTACCCATAATCTACATTTGAAAGTTTTCAGTAAAGGAATTGTTCAGTTTCCAGAGAAATGGCCGGGTATGGGCTGTGGGAGCTGGAGGTGGGTGGCCCCCCATCTTTAGTGACCAGGTCCACCTCTACGGATTTGCTCTGTGGATTTCTACTTTACCTCAGGCACTTGGCCAGTGATGAGGGAAGTACCCAGACGTGGGATTGTAAGGAAAACTCTCTCTAGGAGTCGAAGGCTCTAGTGTGGTTTGGGGAGCCACTACAGGATAATTGGTTCATTCCTCAAATGGACCGCGGATCAAGTGGCCGGTGGGGGAGCCGGACCAGTGGGGAAAACCCAAGTAGTGTACAAGTCGGGCTGTGTACCCAAAGCCGCGTGCAAGTCCGGGCAGTGTGCCTGGTGGGTTTAGAGCCTGAGGGCTGGAAACAGTGATAAAGTGTTCTGTAGTCTCTAATCTGCATTACCAAGAATGTAGCCCCATGGGGGTCCGTCTATGCTTTGTTCAGCTTGGATGTAAATAAAAGCCACACTGAAGAATCCCATTCCTGGTTCTGGACATTACAGTTATTGCTTCCTGTGTTCGGATTTACTTGGGTGCCCCTGTTCAGAGTAGCCAAACCTATGCCCCCTGTGCCGAGTAACCTCATCCTCCCCGAACCCAGTCCCCACCAGGTACTGCTGTCAGCTTCAAAAGCATGCCACCTGTCGTTTTGCTAGAAAGGCAGGGGTGAGGGGTTACACTTGATTAAAAAGGAAGGTCTTTAGGGCTTTATTAAAACCCTCCACAGTCAAGCTATTTTGTATCTGGCAAGGTAGAGAATTCCACAGGGTAGGAGCCATAAAGGCAAACGTTCTTCCACCAGATGTTTTTAAGGGTACCCTGGGAATCTCTAGCAATCCCTAGCCAGAAGATCGGAGGGAGCAGGAGGGGCAGTAAGAAGTCAGGAGTTCTTCCAGGTAGTGGGGTCCCAACCTGTGTAGGGCTTTATAGGTCATCAACAAGAACTTGAAAGGCATCCACCACTGTACAGGCAGCCAATGCAACTCGCGAAGCACTGGTGTTATATGGTTGGACCTTGGGCTTCCAGTCAACAACCTAGCCACGGTATTTTGCATCAGCTGCAAGCGCGAATATCCACTCCCGGCAGCCCTAGATAAAGGGCATTGCAGTAATCAAGACGACTGGCAACAAAGGCATGGACCAGGGTAGGAAGATCCTCTGATGTAACCAGGTGTTTCACCCGTGCTAAATTCCTTAGATGTAAAAAGGATTTCCTTAGATGTAAAAAGGATGATTTGACCACGGCCGACACCTGCACCCTCTGGGTCAGGCCCTCATCAAATATAACACCAAGGTTACATACCTGGCCAGATGCCATAAGCGGGGTCTCCTCCCATTGCGACCGAAGCATCCACTGAGAGACCCTCATATGGAGCCGAGCGAGTGGGACTCTCGGAATGGCAGCCGCCATTAGCCCAAGGAGGCGGAGGACTGACCTGGCTCTGATCCTCCTGCGACCGGACAGATAAGCCTGATTCTGAACGGTCTCAACCTTGTCCGGAGGCAAGAAAGCTTTGCCTGTGGTCGTGTCCAGAATCACCCCTACAAATTGGAGGCGTTGGCAGGGGACCAAGTGGGACTTGGCCTGGTTGATGGCGATACCCAGGCTGGTAAAAACCTGCAGGGTAAGGGAGAGGGAGTGCAGGAGTTCCTCCCTGGACAAGGCTGCCAGGAGCCAGTCATCCAGGTACGGAATACCTGTACGCACTGGGTCAGGTGGGCCGCTACCACTGACAGGCATTTAGTAAAACACTGGGGCACAGGAAAGACCAAATGGGAGGGCCTTGAACTGGTAGTGGTCCCCCTGAAAACAAAAACGGAGGTATTTGCAATGGGAAGGGCATATGGTGATATGCAGGTAAGCATCCTGCATATCCAGGGCGCACAGCCACTGTTCCGGCTGAAATAACAGTAGAAGGCTCTGCAAGGAGAGCATTCTGAAGCTTTTTTTTACTCCAAGAACATGTTCAGGGAGCTGAGGTCTAAAATTAGCCTCAGATCTCCCATCTTCTTTGGAACTAGGAAGAAATGGGAATGATGAGTGGGGACTGGCTCTATTGCTGCCTTCGAGAGAAGGGAGATTATTTCCTCAAGAACCAGAGGAAGATGTTGAGGGGAGTAAGATGACTGAGGGGGTGGATTTCAGGGCGGTTTCTGCAGAAACTCTATTGAGTGCCCTGCCAATATCAGCTGGAGCACCCAAGCGTCTGATGTTATTCTCTCCCAACCCGGCAGATGGGAGGAGAATCTCCCCCCTACCGGTTCCTCTGGAATGTCCAGAGGCAGCAGGAGAGGCAGGGAGTCAGGAGATGTGGGGCAACAGAGCAGCTGGGGTTCCGTGGTTTTTTTGCTGGGTGGGGGGAGTCTGGGTTGCTGGAGGGGCCCGACGTTTGTTTGCACGCTTTCCTTGCAGCTTTTGTCTTTGTCAAGTTTGGTGAGGAAAAGGACGCCGCTGCTCTTGAGGGGGTCTGTACATAGCCTGGACAGACTTGAGTGTAGTACCCTTCTCTTGCAGTTCAGTTATGATGTCCTTGACATCACCCCCCAACAGCACCGAACCCCTGAAGGGAGCATCCTGTATAGCGGACTGTACCTCTGGGACCAATCCTGACATGCGGAGCCAGGCATGACACCGTAGACCTACGGCGAAGGCCAGGCTCCTTCCAACTGTGTGCACCGCATCGTAAGTGGCATGGAGCATGTGCCCACAGGCCGAACGAGCGGAACGGACAAGGTCTCCCACTTCCTGCTTAGTTTGTGACTCAGGAAGGGAGTCCAACTTAGATTTCACCTGGCTAAGGATGGACTTCGGGAAATCCCCCATATGGGCAACATAACTGAGGGCCCTGATGCCTGGGGTAGAAGAGGAATAGATGATCTTCCCGTACTGGTCCAGAAGCCGGGATTCCTTATCAGGCAGAGACAAGCTTAGATGTTTAGGGCTGGCAGAGTGGCTGTGGGCGGCGCTGATGACAACCGAATCCGCCTTGGGGTGAAGGCTGAGAAAGTCTACACCCTAAGGAGTCAGGTATAGCCTATCCGCCTTCCTCGGAAGGGGGGCTAGTGCGGAAGGTTGTTTCCAAATGGTGTAAACAAGGTCTGCGTGAGGCTCTATCCAGGGTGGAATCAGCGTAGGAGCGTTCTCGGGCAGATCCAGATGAGCAGTGAGCTTTTTATGCTGTGGGTCTGGCTCCACTGATTGCCACTGACGTACTTCCTGGATTTTCCTTAACTCCAGAAAGGAAAGGTCCTCTGGAGGGGACTTCGGAGGGTCCTTTAATCTTGGGCATTCAGGAGTATGGGGCTTGTCTTCAGGATCAGAGTGGCCAGACTCCATGTCAGAAGTCTCTGAAGAAGAGGAAGAAAACTCCTCCCTCGGAGGGGGAGGGATGACCCCTCTGGGAAGCTCCCGGGGGTGCATATCCTCCCCACCTCGGGCACCACAGGGTTCTCCTCTGGTGTCAGGCAAGGGGAAGGGGGTCTCCCATCTCCGATGTAGGGGATCTGGTATAGGGATTGGTGTCGGGAGATGACTCTCGACCTCCTTGGTGATCTGAGCCCTGGCCTCAGCCCACCAGGAGGCCATGGTCTCCTTCAGATCTGCTAGCAGCTGTGGAGTGGGCAGCGGAAGTGGAGGAGGTAGGGGATATGGGTAATGAGGGTACCCGTAAAAGGAATATCCATAGCCCGATGGCAGATAGCTCGGTGTCTGGTACTGCGGCGCCGGATACTGTGGCATCGGATACTGAGGGGCCGGGTACTGCAGTACCGGGCAGGGTTTTAAATAACCTCAGAAAATTGATTAGCAGTTTTGCACGTGAAAGTGCTAATCAGTTGTGAAAATGAATAGCACTAGTCTCAATTTGATTAGCAAAATTAAAAATGTTTAAATGTATATATAACCTAAATAAAATTGTTCATTAAATCAACTCTGTCTTTGCTTCATCTGTTTTACTACCAACCCACACACATCTCAGAACCACATCCTCCCCACCCTTGTCCCCTTTGCCAAAATCCTTCTCCCACCCATCTCAGTACCTAACCTAGCACAAAGGTTTAGCGCTCTGAGCTGCAAACCTGGAGACCTGGGTTTGAATCCCACAGCCCCCACTTGCATATTGTGTGACCCTGAGCAAGTCACAACTTCCTTGTGCTCAGAGGTCACACCTGGAAACAAGCTTCGGCTTAGTGTGCCTTTCCTGGTTAAACAGTGTCCCTTTTCCTAACCAATCAACCACCCACTAAACCATGTCCCCTTTGCCAGAATAGGGTGCCTCCAGAAACCCCACCCTCAGCCTCCCCAGCCATGTCCCCTTTATCAAAAACTAAGATCTGAGTCAACTGTCACAACCCTCTCCCCACCATACCTCTCAACCTTTAGGCACTGAAATGAGGGACATGGACACTCTAAAATGAGGGACAGTGACCATCATAAGCGACATACCAACATACAGATACAAGATAACACTGAAGAACCACTTTACTGTCTGCTTCCAGCACTCCAGGAGCCATGTATGGAAAAAGGCATTTAAAAATTACAACATGGAGATCCCGGGGGGCCATATAAGATCAGTAGACAAAGTTTGAAAAATCTCCTAACAGCAGACACGGTAGGGACACACTAGTACTTCAGCCACAGTTCAGAACATTCTGCACAGCATGGCTGTTAGAAGCAGAACCACAAAGCATCATTTTTGTTTTGCCAGTGTTAATAATTAGAAATCAGTAAGGACATTTTCAAAACTGGGAAACTCAGCCTGAAATATTAGTTGAACCCTGAGAATAAACATGTCAGGGGTGTAGAGCAGAAAGTATCATCTGCATAAGGCTGACACTTGAGCACCTCTTGGACTCCTCCTCCTCCTCAGCTCATTCAAATAAAGCAAAAATATTACTAACACAGATGTTTTTTTTTGTTTGCAATAAAAAAAATAAATACAATAATGTGCTTACTGCAGCTGCTGTTCTGTTTGCAATCAATGCCCATGCAGTCAGGAGGATGCTCTGACATCCGTCTCCTCCCAGTCGGCTGTGTGTGTGTGTGTGTGTCTGTCTCTCTCTCTCCTGGGGAACTCGAGGCGCAAAATGTGACCAGTGTTCTGGAAGGCATTTGGGCTGTACGGAGGTATGGCTGGGGGGAATATCCTTATTCTTGTGAGACGGACCTGCATGCGTTGCAGTGGGAAACCAGCAGAGTCTCCCCCCCCCCTTTAGTTTAAACTTACCGCGTCGGCGCTATTGGTGGGCGCACACACCCGATTGGGCTACTGTTCTCGCCTCACGTCGGACATCTACAATGAGGAAGTATGTGCCCACAGCAAGTGGAGAGCATGCCGACATTCTCAAATGCAGTAAAATTACGCAGAGTTGGACTGTCCCGTGAGAAACATGGGGTCATAACCATAGATTCGACAATCCAGTTCAGAATCTGCCAGCACGTTCAAACTGTGGAGGATAAAAACACAGAAAAATGGATCGCACTTTTTTGCGATCCATTCCTGATTCTGACTAGCGTGACCAGCTAGTTTGCATCACAAATTGCGATGCGATACCGACTATTTAAAACCCTGCCAGGTATTGCAGTGTCAGGTACCCTGGTGCCAGGGGCTTTGATGGAGCAGAAGGACCTGGCAAAGGCCTTGCTGGTGGGCCAGATGGAGGAAGCGTTGGCCCCACAGGCGTTGAGCCCGGCGTAGGTATACCGTCGAGTGGGTCCAACGGTCCTGACGGAGGAATAGGTCTTCCGTCGGGCAAAGGGACACCAGAGGGTGGCGTCGGGTCAGCCAGCATCAGAACCGGCATCTGAGGATCAGGTATCAGGGGGTCTGGCCCAGTAGGAGGGATCCCTGATGGCAGCGTCTCAAGGTCCTCGTGACAACCAGGGAAGGAGGATTAAAGTCCCCAGGTGTCAGTCGAGGGGATACAGGGACCTCCGTGGGCAATGTTGTGAGATGTTGCTGAGAGCCTGGGGTGTCAGACGGAACAATCTGCAGCCCATCGTGAAGGACAGGACGAGGACTCTGATGAGAGCCAAGTAACTTTTGCTATACTCGGTGGGAGCTAAGGGGGTGAGGCTCTGCAGGTCTCAGTATGAAAACAGGACTGATCTTTTTTTTTTTTCTTTCTTTCTTTATTTACTACTTTTTGTGTGCCCCTCCAGCCATCGGTGTCCGTCCTGGTCACGGACCCCCTCGCCTCCATCTCTGCCTAGTGCCTGCACTCCCCAGTTACCCCTGGATTGCCCCCCAGAGAAACATAGACTGATGGCAGATAAGGACCGCTTGGCCCACCTAGTCTGCCCATTTCCCTACCTAGAGGATAAGCTGCAGATCTTATTTAACCAGCCTATTTGTTCCCACCCCCCACAAAAATTGCCTTATGTCTGTCCCATGCATTCTTGAATTCTCCCACAGTTTTAGCCCCCACAACCTCCTCAGGAAGGCTGTTCCATGCATCCACCACCCTCTCTGTGAAAAAATACTTCCTCACATTGCCCCTGAGCCGTCCTCCCTCTATCTTCAAATTGTGTCCCCTTGTTCTTGCACATGTCTTTTTCTGAAAGATGTTACCCTCTTGGACTTTGTTGATTCCACTGAGGTACTTAAACATTTCTATCATGTCCCCTCTCCTCCTTTCCTCAAGGGTATACATATTAAGCTCCTTTAGCCTCTCCTCCTTATGGCTTCTCTTGCAGACCCTGCAGCATTTTAGTTGCCCTCCTCTGAACTGCCTCTATCCTGTCTATGTCCTTGCGGAGATGGGGGTCTCCAGAACTGGACACAGTACTCCAGATGGGATCTCACCAACTGTCTGTACAGGGGGATAACAACTTCCTGTTTTCTGCTGGTGATGCCCCTCCCTATACATCCCAGTATCTCCCCAGCCCTCCCTACCGCCCAGAGGGTGGGGGTCACGGCACTGTGGCCCTCCCAGTGCCACGATGCAGGTAACTGGTTGGGGAGCTGGCGGTGGAGGCTAATTGAGGCCCTGGGCAGGCCTTCATGTAGACGGCTGGGGACACGGTGTTTTCCCCCCTGTAGGTAGGGGCAGGGGATGTGCAATGATGGCCAGTGTCCGCCCCACCCCTGATTCAACTGGGTGTTGGTGCATGTGGCGAACCCAGCCTCTGCTGGGTGTCGCTATTACGCCGACCTCACGTACCCACCCTCCCCTGGAGAAGGAGAGCAGTCAAGGGATGCTCAATCCTTCTCCCCGTGTCCGGCCCTCTGGCAATCTGGGTCCGTTCCCGAACCCGGGTCGCTGGCGTCGCAAGCAGAAATCCAACCGCTGCACCGATGGGCCAGTCAAACAGGACTTATCTGAAGTCTAGCGAGTGTGCTTGTTAGGTTAAGTGTACGTTTTTTGACTGAATTGATACAAATGTTCTAATTAGCACGTTGGCAATAACACGGATGGCACCTGCACAAGCCAGAACCTCCTCTGTTGTCTTCTTCCTCCCCCTGACTCTCCCACGTATTTCTATTAAATTTTAACTGCAATATCAGTTTAGACTTGAAATCATAGTCCAGTTTCTCCTGAACTGTAAGGCATACCTAAGGATAGAGAACTTCAATTCCATGAAGGTGGGAGGCTTAATATATCCTAATACGTCTTTAATACACATACAGAAACAGTTACCATTATTGGCAGAATTGGCAATTCTTTAACAAATCTGGTTTCTCTTGAAAAGCTTATAGGATTATATTCCCCACATGTCGTAACTCAATCTGGGATGTAACCATTATCCTGTCACCACATGTGGATTATATACGCAGTCTAAACTGCATGATCCCAGATGTACAAACTTGTACTGAACTTGTTTTACAAAGCAATAAAATATAAGTTTAACAAAAAAAAAAGAAAGCAGGCAAACAAACAGCAACAAAAAAATCCTCTCAAGAACTCAATACTGTCCTTGAAATTTCATCTTTCTTATCCAGACAGACTGTATGACTTTACGGGTTAGAAAATAATAGAACTTGTTCAAGGACCCTTACCCTGATTTGCAAATGCTCCAGTAGATGTGAGATGTCATCGGGAGGCCATTATTTGAAAAAGAAGGATGTGTAGGTGGGAGATGCAAAGGCTGGAGCTTGAGCAATGATAAGAGAAGCGAGAACCCTGTGCTCAGAGGTTGGGAATCTATGAATAGAATGGACCTAAACAGCCAAGGCAGAGACTGAGAAAGCCCCAGTGGGGGCAAGTCAGGGCTTGTCATGTCACATCACTCACAGCTGAGCGCCAGAGAAGCTCCCTCTCCTCTCTCCTACCTGAGAGGGATTAGTACCAGTGTACCAGGCAGGTACCGTATTTCATGGAACAAGATATGCAGGAGCAGCTACTCCATCCACAGTCTAGGCAGTCTGGCCTGTGCATAAAACCTACATGCAAGTTATGAAGCTGTCTCTTTCATGCGCACTAAAGGCACATGCAGGTTATGAAAAAACAGGTTATTCACCTGTAACAATAGTTCTAGGAGGGGTATATCCATCGCACAGAATGACCCGGGGCACATCTGGGCTGTTTGTCCCCCACACGTTATTATAATCACCTCCACATCGGAGGTGTATGTGACAAGAGGCGCAACACCCCTACGGTGCCACCCCTGCCAAGTGCTGCAAAATACAGTTCACCAGCATGACAAGTGAACTGGTTGTGGTGCCTTCATGAAGTCATCTATCTTCTTGCCACTGCCCCGTGACATATGAAAATTACGTACCTACTGTAATTATTGACCTTTCTGTGTATCTTCATCATTCATCACTACTGGGTATAGCGCTGGAGCTAGGACCTCGTGGGAGACCCCCCCCCATAGGCGGAGTTGACGCAGGGCCAGCGCCGTCCTCGAGGCCGACGCTCTACGTGGCGCTCACGAGTTGGCCATTATCTGTCGTCGACTCCGCCCTAGCCTCAGTTCTGAGATGCCAGAGAGTGTAAGAAAAGGGAGGTGGGGTGGGGCAAGGGAGCCCAAGGGATAGATAAAAGGAAAGGATATATAAAACTAAAAGGAGAAAAAAAACAACAGAGGAGACAGGAAGGAAAAATTAGGTACGGGAAATTGGGGAAAAGAGAGGGTCCCCAATCTCTGGAAAGGAAGAGGGATAAGGTGGCGGGGAGAAGAGAGGACTGTACCCTTAGAGACGATCCTGGACCTCAGGGCTTTAGCAAGGACGACACACCAGAATCTGGACTATGTAGTAAGGTAAGAACTGCCAGGAGGCAAAACCTGAATCTGAATGAGCAGTATTAGCTCGAGAAGGGCCAACATTAAGAGAAAGAGTCAGGAATAGGGGTGTGTCTCTTCTCTCTCTCTTCCCCCTCAAAATAAGGGAAAAACCTAAATGCTAGGAAGGATAGCCAAAGGATATCCAAACTTAGGGCAAGTAAAGCCAAGTTTCTAGGTCAAGGGAAAAACAGGAGGCAGGGCCCCCAATCACCTCACTCCAGAATGAAAGCGAGGAGAAGATAAGGCTAATGAAGGGGACAGGACCCTCCCCCACCACAAAATAATAACCCCTTACAGGAGAAAACTCCTTCCTGTGTGTTTCCAGGATCCCCTTCCTCCTAACCAGAAGGGAGAGTAGAGCGAGGAGAAAAACAACAGGGAGACGCATAGGAGGGAGCCCAGCGACTGATGCCCCAGGGGGAAGGTGGGCAGGATTTAGTGATGAATGGTGAAGATACACAGAAATATCAATAATTACGATAGGTATATAATTTTCATATCTTATCTGTGTCAACCTTCACCATTCATCATTACTGGGTGAGTACCGAGCCCCCCGAAGGGGGCCCTAAACTTCCCTAAGGGACTAGGTCCCTTAGCCTCCAGTAGGTGAGACACTGGAGGAGAGAACCCTTACAAGCCTGGGGAGGCCTGAGACGAGTCCGGGTGAGACGGGGAGCCCCCAGTGGGGGAGGGAAGTCACCCCGAAAGCCGCCGTCTCACCCTGCGGGAGAAAAGGTGGGTTCTCCGGTATGCGGAGGAAATCACCCTACAAGGGTGACAACCGGGATAAGGGAAGCCATTCCATCCGCCTAATGCAGATCACTGTCCCTACAGCTCTGGAGGTTACCTCACTGGCGTCATAAGATGCCCTTGCTTGGTGCCTTGCTAGCTCCAGACCATGAGCAGAGAGGGCAATGGCTTGCGTGGTTTCCTCTGCATCCGGCATAGAGGCTAGGAGTTGTCCTAGCCTGGACCACAAGAACCTATCGTAGGAAGCAAAGTGGGCCTGATGAGAAGCAACGGAAAGAAGGATCCATGCTGAATAGAAAATCCTTCTCCCCCAAAAATCAAAGTCCGCACAGTCCAAGTCTGGGGTTCGGTCACGGTGGGGTGCGCGAGGCCCAGAGGGGGTGTCCAGGCAGGTCAAACCCGAAGAGAGATGAGGCAAGGACCCTGGAGACTCGGGGGGGGGGGTGCAATACCACTTTCATAGGTCCCTCGGGGTTGGAACGCTGGAGAAAGGACGTAGCCAAAGCCAATGTCATGCTTCCTGGAAGGGAACAGGCCAGGCGGGAACCACCAGGTTGGCCACACTGTACTCGCCTAAGAAGGTGCGTGTCACATGCTTGGGATTGCTGACAGGGACTGGGGTAAGATGAAGCTAGTCCAACATCCTCGCGAGGAAGCACTGATACGAAGAAAGATCAGACGCTGGGGAGATGTGGACAGACAATTCCTCTCCCACCAAAGAGGAGGAAAAAGATGCAGGCGAGCTCCAAGATTCAGGGTCCGGCTGCACGGAACAGGGTTTTAAACAGCCGGTATCGCATCGCAGTTTGCGATGCAAACTGGCTTGTCACGCTAGTCAAAATCAGGAATGGATCACAAACAAGTGCGATCCATTTTTCTGTGTTATTTTTCTCCACAGTTTGAACGTGCTGGCAGATTCTGAACTGGATTGTCGAATCTATAGTTACGACCCCATGTTTCCCTTGGGACAGTCCAACTTTGCGTAATTTTACTGCATTTGAGAATGTCAGCATGCTCTCCACTTGCTGTGGGCACATACTTCCTCATTGTAGACGTCCGACATGAGACGAGAACAGTCGCCAATCGGGTGTGCACGCTGACGCGGTAAGTTTAAAGTAAAGGGGAGAAAAAAAAAAGACTCTGCTAGTTTTCCGCTGCAACGCATGCAGGTCCATCTCACAAGAATAAGGATATCCCCCCCCCAGCCATACCTCTGTACAGCACAAATGCTTTCCAGAACACTGGTCATATTTTGCACCTCGAGTTCCCCAGGAGAGAGAGAGAGACAGACACACACACACACACACACACACACACAGGAGCCGACTGGGAGAAGACAGATGTCAGAGCATCCTCCTGACTGCATGGGCACTGATTGCAAACAGAACAGCAGCTGCAGTAAGCACATTATTTTTTTTTCTTATTGCAAACAAACAAAAACATCTGTGTTAGTAATGTTTTTGCTTTATTTGAATGAGCTGAGTTGGAGTCCAAGAGGTGCTCAAGTTATCAGCCTTATGCAGATGATACTTTCTGCTCTACACCCCTGGCATGTTTATTCTCAGGGTTCAACTAATATTTCAGGCTGAGTTTCCCAGTTTTGAAAATGTCCTTACTGATTTCTAATTATTAACATTGGCAAAACAAAAATGATGCTTTGTGGTTCTGCTTCTAACAGCCATGCTGTGCAGAATGTTCTGAACGGTGGCTGCAGTCCTAGTGTGTCCCTACCGTGTCTGCTGTTAGGAGATTTTTCAAACTTTGTCTACTAATCTTATATGGCCCCACGGGATCTCCATGTTGTGGTTTTTAATGCTTTTTTCCATACATGGCTCCTGGAGTGCTGGAAGCAGACAGTAAAGTGGTTCTTCAGTGTTATCTTGTATCTGTAAGTCGGTATGTCTCTTATCATGGTCACTGTCCCTCATTTTAGAGTGTCCATGTCCCTCATTTCAGTGCCTAAAGGTTGAGAGGTATGGTGGGGAGAGGGCTGTGGCAGTTGACTCAGACCTTAGTTTTTGATAAAGGGGACATGGCTGGGGAGGCTGAGGGTGAGGTTTCTGCAGGCACCCTATTCTGGCAAAGGGGACATGGTTAAGTGGGTGGGTGGTTGGTTAGGAAAAGGGACACTGTTTAACCAGGAAAGGCACACTAAGCGGAAGCTTGTTTCCAGGTGTGACCTCTGAGCACAAGGAAGTTGTGACTTGCGCAGGGTCACACAATATGCAAGTGGGGGCTGTGGGATTCAAACCCAGGTCTCTAGGTTTGCAGCTCAGAGCCCTAAACCTTTGTGCTAGGTTAGGCACTGAGATGCGTGGGAGAAAGGTTTTGGCAAAGGGGACAAGGGTGGGGAGGATGTGGTACTGAGATGTGTGTGGGTCGGTACTGAAACAGATGAAGCAAAGACAGAGTTGATTTAATGAACAATGTTATTTAGGTTATATACACATTTAAGCATTTTTAATTTTGCTAATCAAATTGAGACTAGTGCTATTCATTTTCACAACTGATTAGCATGTTCACGCGCAAAACTGCTAATCAATTTTCTGAGCTTATTTAAAACCCTGCAGAAGCATGGTGGAACACCTGCTGGTCCAGGGCATGGAGGTAGGTGGGAAATGTGCATCTGAACCTCTGAACTGTTCCCAGGTGAGAGGTCCCCTAGGACCGGGAATGCCTGGGATAGCTGGGGAAGGAGGCAGAAGCACGGGGGACAAGCTCCTAGCAGCAGGAGAACGGCCTCTGTCAGGGCAGGGGGGCCTAGAGGAAACTCCCCGCATGGAGGGAGACCTGAAGGTCCTAGCAGCTGACAGCCATTCAACCGTATCGGAACGGTCCAAGCTGTGCCCCTTGGGAAGAAATCCCCCCGTGAGGTGACCGGGACCGTCTGAATCCAGACGGATGGCCCCTGACCTCCAAAGTTGAAGTCCTTCTCAAGGAACGATCTAGGGAAGAGCAAGGGTCCGCACTGCGGCTCCTCCCAGAACCTGGCCGGGTTCCGGTGAGAGTGCGCTGTGCCACACCTAGACTCCTCAATCCTTCAGAGTCCAAGAGGGACCTCGTCCTCATAGCCACCAGCCTAGGCAACTGACAACTCTGGACAGACTCCGAAGAATCCACCCAGGGAACAGTACCCTCCCCTTCCTGGCGGGCCCCAGGCTGTCCCAAACTTGGACTGTCCAAACACACCAGCGAAGGGGGTGCCCCAGCCAGAGGAGCAGACGTGCCAGTGGCCCCAAGTTGCACAGCAGTGGCCACGAGGACCACTGCTGGCTGGTCAGTACCACTGACACTAGAGTCTACCGGCAACAACTGACACCCAGAGGAAGGCCAAGTGGGGGCTGAGGTGCTGGACACAGAGGGATCGGAGGATTCTGAAGAATCCAGGACCCAATCCTGATCAGACCCACAGTCCTCCTCCTCCTCAGAGGTAGACCTCGAGGCCCGATGCCAGATCACCTCTTGATCCCTGTCAGTTCCTGGACCATTAGCCGGACTACCTTTAGCCCCAGCACTGCAGGCGGCACTGGAGCCAAGCACAGTACTGTGCCGATGCTGCCACCCTCCTCGGTGCAGCGAACGGCACCGGAGTCGGGCACAGCACCAAGTGTGGCACCGCGCTCCACCCCAGCGCTGGAGCCAAGGTCTGCACTGACCGCAGTGCCACACCCAGTCCCAGTGCCACAAACTGCACCAGAGTCAGGAGCGGTGCAGATTCCAGTTGCAGCACCAGAAGCAGATCCAGAAACTGAAGCAGACTTCCCCCGACATCCCCGGCGCCGCGAATGGCGCCAGGAGTGACAGCGACACCGAGGGACGTCCTGGAGCCAGCCATGATGCCACCCTCCAGGCCTCTGATGCCGCGAATGGCACCAGAAATAAGGGCAGCACCACCAGTCGACGCCAAGGATGGTACCAGTCTGGGCTAGGAGGGCCCAGAACACGACATTGAGGGAGCCTTCACCTCCAAAGAGGCGACTACCATAGCGGTGCCTCCCACCTGCCACCCCCCCCCCCCGAGAGCGACAGACTGGGCCTCCTGCACTGCTGAAGGAGCCTCTGCCACGGCAAGGCTGAGAGAGGTGGAGGCCCCCTCCTCCATGGGTCATATAGGACCAGGAGGGGACCCGGAGGAAAGGTCAAGAATCCTGGCCTTGGCCCACCGACTGTGAACCCACCCCCGAAAGTTGGCAGCACACATCCGACTTTAAACACGCTGATCTCAAGAACTCGACGGCCCATAGAGAAGCAGGCATCGCAGTTGTCCATGTCGTGGGCCGGGCCGAGACAGGAGAGACACAACGGTCATGCAGGTCCGTCATGGAATAAAGACGGCCACAGGGGCACCGACACATTGGTGGCCGCCCCACCTTTGACAATTTCTGGCCCCTGGGATGAGACATGACCGCACAGCAAACAATAAACAAAAACAGCACTTGACATCACTATAAATAATGAAATGGTCTTACCATCCAGAAGCGATGTCGAGCAGGGCGAAACAGAACCAAGAACCTTCGCACACTAGGCTGCGAATGAAAACTAGGCCGCACATGCAGTTGATTGCAGAAGTCTCCTCACGAGGTCTGCACTCGTCAGTGGGAGAAGAAGAACTGAGGCTAGGGCGGAGTCGGCGACAGATAACTGACAACCCATGAGCGCCTGTAGAACGCTGGCTCCTCGATGTGGTGGCACCGCCTCTGGTCGACTCTGACCATGCTAGAAAAATAAAAAAAAGTCTCCCGTGGGGTCCTAGCTCCGGCGCTGTACCCAGTAGTGATGAATGGTGAAGATTGACACAGATAAGATCAGGTCTTACCCACTGGAAGCAACAATCCATGTGCAATCTGCCAGGGAAGTCGGTTGGGTCAGTGTGGATGTACACCATATACCACTCCTAGAAAGTGCAGTTATGTAAAGTGTTATCGTAACAGTAGATCTTCAAGGAATGTCTCTTGCTGTAGGTAATTACTTCTGGGAGTTTCCAGCAGAGGGCGCTGTTGCACAGCAGCTCTTCTAGCAGTTTCACCAGGGGACCATCACACATGACATCATCTTCCCATGCCTTATATAGGTATGGTCCCTGGTATCCTCAAGTTCCCCCCTCGGAGTCAGCTTGCAAAAGCGAAGACTGAGGGGAAGCCGAGGTACCAAGGAGTCCCAACCCAAAGTCACTGGACCAGAATTTGCTCTGTTAGAGAAGGAGGACGATGGAGGGCGCGATTCCACCTAGTGCAAGAGACATTCTTTGAGGATCTACTGTTATGGTAAGACTTTACATAACTGCACTATCTTCCACGGAATGGTCTCTTGCAGTAGGTAATTACTTCTGGAAGAATCCCCAGCAGTTATGTCCACATGGGAGGACAATTATGATAGGAGACCTTGTAGGACTGCACGTCCGAAGGCTGTCCTACGTCATGAGGCAATATCACGATTGTAATGCTTTGTGAAGGTATGGATTGTGGACCTGGTAGCCGCATTGCAGATATCTGAAATGGAGGCTCCTTTAAAGCAAGCCGCAGTAGTGACCATAGTTTTAGTGGAGTGGGCTTGAACAGATCCAGGTTAAGTCTTGTTGTACTTTTTGTAACAAAGGTAATACAATTCACCAACCATGAATACAGGGTTCGTTTAGCAACAGGAAGCCCTTCTCTGCCAGAGGCAATGGTGACAAATAATTGAGACGTTTTCCTAATCAACTGGATATGATTAGTGTAGTAGGGTAGGATATGATGGACATATAAGGTATGTAATAGATGTTCACCGTAACTGGAGTATGCCTGGTAGTAGTTCGGGAGCTCCAAGCACTGATTTAGAGTATGTTCGGAGACTACTTTAGGAAGGAAGAATGGACTGGTACGAAGGACCGCCCTGTCCTTGTGGAAAATCAAGTAAGGTTCCCTACACATGAGGGCATGAAGCTCGAAATACGGCAAACTGAAGTAATAGCCACTAGAAATAACGTTTTCCATGAAAGGAAACCGAGATCACAGGTGGCTGTTGGCTCAAAAGGTTTCGAGAGTCAGTTTTTCTATAATGAAATTGAGATCCCATGGAGGAGTGCGCCATCTAATAGGAGGCTTAATATGTATCATTCCTCTCAAAAACATATTGGCTAAATGATGTTGGTACAGAAGTTTGCCATCTAAAGCTTCATGGAATGCCGATATGGCAGCCAAGTGGACTTTGATGGCGGAGTAACTTAAGCCTGACTCTGATAATGAGGCCAGGTAATCTAAAACCTTCGTCAGTGGACAAGAGTAAGGGTCCAAGGAGCAAGAGGCAGACCATAAGGAAAAATCTTTCATTTGGAATTATATGTTTCTCTGGTTGCTGGTTCACGAGAAGCCAGGAGAATGTTGGCCACAGGAGAGGATATCTGGAGTCTATTTATGAATGTGTCCTCAGGAGCCAAGCATGAAGATGAAGGGTCTTCAGGCTGTGGTGCAGGAAGGATCCATGACGCTGAGTCAGAATGTCCGGTCTAACTGGCAACTGAATGGGTTCCCTTATTGACAGCTGTGGGAGCAGATGGTACCACGGTTGACATGGCCACATTGATGCTATTAGAATCATGGTGGCTGGCTCCATTTGAAGCTTCAATAAAGTCCGTTACAAGAGAGGGACGGGGAGCATATGAGAAGAGTCCTGTCGAAGGTCGTGACAGGGCATCTATAGAGCGTCCCTTGTTGCTCAGGATAATGGAGAAGTAACTGGGGAGCCAGTGATTGACTGGGGAGGCAAACAGATCCAGCTGTGGAGTTCCCCACAGGTAGAAGATTTCTTGGAGTATTTCTTTGTGAAGTGTCCATTCATGAGCGGATGACTGGCGACTTAGCCGGTCTGCTAACTGATTGCACCGTCCCGGTAGGTGGACGGCCGTTAGCGTTAGTTGTTGTCTGATGGTTTCCTGCCAGACTGCAAGGGTCTCAATGCACAGGCTGCGCAATTTCATGCCCCCTTGTTTGTTGAGTTGCACTGCAGTGTTGTCTGACTGAATCAGCAACGGTCCTGGCTTGAGGTAGGGCTGGAATGCCTGAAGGGCTAGACGGGCCACTTTCATCTCGAGGAGATTGATATGACAATGATGGGAAAAGGTGGTCCACTGGCCTTGGGTCTGATAAGGACCCAAGTGCGCGCCCCATCTGTCCAGGGAAGCATCCGTGGTTAATGTCTGCATGGGAGGGAGGAAGCAGAAAAGCATTCCTTGGCACAAATTGGTTTTGATTGTCCACCACATCAGGGATGATTTCACAGAAGAAGTGACCCTGATTTTGTTATTGAACTGTCCAGTTCATTGAGACCATTGATTCTGGAGGGTCTACTAGACAGGTCACATGTGGAGGTGGGTGAATGCCACCGTCAAGATGACGGCAGACATGTGACCCAGGAAGCTCAGCATTTGTCTGGCCATGACTATTTTCTGAGTCTGTATTCGCAAAGTCAGAGATATGAGTGACCTGACGAGCAGGTGGAAGGTAAGCTCTGGCTGTGACTCTATCTAGAACAGCTCCGATGTATTGGAGAAACTGTGTCAGGTTTGGACTGGACTTTGGCCAGTTGACTGTTATCCCTTGATCGCTGAACATGTTCAGAGTAGTGGCTAGGGAGGCAAGTAGAGCTTCTCTGGATTCTGCTTTGATTAGCCAATCATCTAGATATGGGAAGACGAAGTGCCATTTTCTCCGTAAGGCTGCTGCCACCACCGTTAGACATTTGGTGAACACTCTTGGGGCCGATGAGAGGCCAAAAGGGAGTGCTCAAAATTGGTAGTTTTGACCCAGAAGGTGGAAGCGCAGAAATTTATGATGGGCAGGATAAGTGAGGATATGTACATAGGCATCCTTCATATCCAGGACACACAACCAGTCTCCCTGTTTTAGGATAGGCATGATGGCAGTTAAGAGTTATCATGCGGAAATGTCTGAAGTGAATGTATCAATTCAGGCTTCTCAGGTCTAGTATTGGTCTGAGATCTCTGGTTCGCTTGGGTACCAGAAAAAAGTGGGAGTAAAATCCTGTTTGATGTTCTGGAAGGGGCACTGCTAAGACAACCTGTTTGGCTATAAGTACTTTCAATTCTTCTTGAAGGATAGGGACATGGTCTGGAGGATAATGGATCACCCGGGGGGGGGGGGTGGAAAGGAGAGAAATTTCATACTGGGTCCCTTTTGGATGATCTGAAGTACCCATTTGTCCGAAGTGATCCTTTTCCAGGCCTCCAGATGGAGGGCAAAGCGACCCCCTACATCACTGCAATGCACTTAGCGAAGACCCTGGGAGCTGAAGAGGGGCCGAAGAGCATGCCCTGGAACCCATAGAGATTCCCCTATGCATGGAACCACAAGAACTGGCAGTGGGATGGATGGATGGGAATGTGGAAGAACATGTCCCACAGATCCAGAGAGCAGAACCATGCGTTCTCCTCCAGAGACAGAATGATCTGAGACAGAGTGACCATCCTGAAGGTGCACAACCAAAGGAATCTGTTCAGGTCGTGTAGATCTAAGATGGGGCACCAGACCCCAGTATGCTTTGGGACCAGGAAGTACCTGGAGACAAACATTGCATTTACTGGAGGGTCCGGGACTTGAGCCACTACCTCCTTCTGAAGGATCTGGGAAATGTCAACCCGAAGGGCTGGCAGCATGTCTATGGACACCATGTCCTCCTGTGGGTTGTGGGCTCAGCAAGTCGGGTAAGCCTCTAACTCTAGAGGCAGACCCTGGCCGACCACCTCAAGGACCCACCTGTCCATGGTGACAGTGGACCAGGCGGAAAGGAAGTGGCGGAACCTGTCCCCATGGGGGGAGACAGGGTGGGTATGGGGGAGGAGCCCCTCATCCCGTCACTGGGCAGGCTTCCAGGAGGAGGAAGGACCAGCTGAGGAAGCAGCGGGACCTTATTTATTTATTGAATTTTGTTGACCCAGTAGGCCCACTGAGACGAGAAGTCCCTTTTTCAGGGGTGACCGGGGGGAGGGGGATACAGATGGTAACCAACTGAAATTGAACCAGATTTAAGCTGTTGGTGGTATTTTTTTTGTGAGTGGGGAGAAATTTAGCCAGGATACTGGGGAAATTCCCCTACCTTTGCAACAGGAGATTTTTTCAGAAGACAACCTGGTGGCACAACTATCTAAGCAGCAATGAATTTGGTTGCTGAATTTGCTTACATTGACAGATGCAGTTCAAGAATCTAATCCAGAGGACCTGCCTGTGCCTGATATGGAGACTGCAGAGGCGATGGATGACGGCAGTGGGACCAGTGGAGTGGAAATGAGGATGGTAGCTGCGGGTGATGTAGCAGCTGAAATTTTTGACATACGGCCAATGCCCCTGGTCAGCGGTACTGAGACAGCGGCTTCTGAAGGTGAAACACCGCTAGCAGTAGTGGATGGTACCTCGAGTACAAACCAAGATGTTTTTACATCCTATCAGTCTGCAGATGCTTAAGTTTGTAAAACAGGTGGAATTATGATAACTCCGATACAAGACAATTCAGCTAGAGAATCGGGTGTGGGGGGCACGATTGCAAAGGCAGAAAGAGGCAAGCAGACTTTGGCAAAAAGTATTTCGGGCAGTGAAAGATTGGGTGGGGATGCAGAAAAGCTGGTAGAAGGAGGAAAAGGGGTTGGGGGAAAAAAAAAGACAACTCAGAAGGCTGTATGTGGGGCAACAGAACAGTGTGTGGGTCACTTGCATCAGCAACATAACGCTCTACTGCCAGCTTATGACCAGAATGTTTTGGTAACCGGGTTAACTGTGGAAGAGGCTCTCAAGCAGGCAGGTTGGGTCAGGCATTCCAAAGACCAACCGTGGGCCTCCCCAGAGAGATTGCAGAGTGCAGCAAGTGATCCCTTGGAGGTACCTTCCTCTCTGGAATTAAAATGTCTCGCCTCAGATGCATGCCCTGTTTCTAAAAAAAAATTGGCTCAAGCTGCAAGATCTATAGATAGTGAAGCTCAAAGCATGGAGGAAGGAATGGCTGGCAGTAACCCCCCCCCAACCTCAGATCCCGACCCCCCACACCCAGGCTACCATAATTCGGACACAGCCTGCTCCTGCAGTTCCACAAGTCCATCTCAGTGAAGAAGGCCACCCTAGACATGAGCACCTTGGCACTGGAAGGCACGAGGCAGGGCCACAAGGCCCTAAACCTAGGACATTTGCCGGTTTATTCCATGCACCCCCTGAACAGGCCAAATGGAAAAATGCAGTTCAAATCAAGTATAGGGGAGGCCTGGAGGTATACCCTGGCAGGATACACATTGGGAAAATATTGATCAAAGAGAGTATGGGGTTCTCAGCGCATGAAATATATGCACTTATACATACATCAGGTGACCCCATCTTCGATGTTAGCTTCAAAACAGCCGAGGGCTTGGAGCGATTTTGGCAGAGATACCAGGGCCTGAAACAAACACCTGAATGGAAACCTTTCATGGTTATTCCACTTTCCAGACCAACATACCATACAATAACAGTTCTTTTTAAAAATGAGGGGGTTGCGATAGGAGACATTTTATACTGGTTGAAAACTAAATGTTCGGTGTTGGGGCTCCCTGACCCAATTATTGACTCGGAAGACATATGGACAGGGGGTTGGCGGATTAAAGTTAGATTACCCCAGATGAATGAAGCAATACAGCACTTCCCCAGTTGCTTTTATCTGGGGTGGGATCGTGGCTTTATTTTCTATGCAGGCCAGCCCAGAACTCATTTTCAGTGTGGGGCCTACTCCCATTTGAGTAGCACCTGTGACCAACTTAAATGCTCATTATACAATGGTATTGGGCATGTAGCAATCAATTGTCCTTCTCTATTACATTGCAATCTGTGTAACAAAATGACCCACTCCTTTCGGAATTGTCCTTGGGCGGCTCATAATGGCCCTGAATCTATGGGAAATGAGGAAGATATTGAAGAAATGCCCCAGGAAGATCAACATCCTGCTACTCATAGAGGCCAACGTTCTGACTCTTACATGGATGGGGCAGATCTCTCAGTGAGCTCACCAGTTCATAGTCAGGAGGCACCTCCGAAGTCAGCAAAGGAGGTTCACAAGGACAGAGATGGTGAAGTATTGGGCCCTCAATCACTGGATGAACCTGAGGTGGTACAGAGAGCTACCCCTTCCTACAATCTAAAACAGTCTCTGCCCCCAGAAATATTTTTACCACCCCCATTTACCGAGCAATGGGAGCAGCAAAAGTCCAGAAGGATTACAAGGAGCCAGATGAGAAAAGATGATGGGTTACAAGGAGGGAGTCAGGATTTACTACTGCAAACCAGCAATAGACTTTCCTCCTTGACGGAGAGGAAACAATGGGCAGATGAGGAAAAAGAATCAGATACCTCTTCCATGGCCTTATCTCTCCCGGATTTGACCACGGATAATGAAAGAACTTCTGGAGAGTCGAAAACTCTTGGGGGGAAAAAAAAACGAAACGATCTAACAGCAAGTTGTCTGGAAAAGGAGATGATGGAGTTTTGTTGTCAGATGTCACTTAGCTTATAAGATGCGAGTCTCTTGCAGTGGGGTCGCTTAACACCAACAGTATTAAAAAACTCCAGAGAAGATGCACAACCTTTTATTTGTTGAGGGAATGAAGGATGGATATTATCTTCTTGCAGGAAACAAGACTACATACACTTAGAGAGAATTCTTAGCTAAACAAGAATGGCATAGTGGTCCTTCTTTTTGGTCTCTGGGGAGGAGACATGCTCGGGATTGGGCATTTTGATCTCGGGTAACGGGCAATAATAACCAGACTCCTGGATCTTATACCAGGCCGTGTTTTGCTGCTTGATGTGAGATTTAAGGGTCATGACCTTAGACTTGTGAATCTGTATACCCACAGACAAAATACCAACTAACTGAGGTGTTTAAGAAGCTTCAGCCTTATTTGCATACAACTAAATCTGTGGTTTTTGGGGGAGGATTTTAACTGTATTTTGTCATTATAAGATAAGACAGGATTTACTAACAAAACTCTAATTTTCTAAGTAGGATGTACAAATGTGCCAACTTGATCGACTGTGCAGGTGAGAAGTCCACTAGTCCAGCACATACCTTTTACAAAGGTAGATTATCCACTAGGATTGACATGATATTTGTATCACAATGGATGCATGTGACACTCTCCCCATTGAGACCTTCTATCATGTGCTACTTCGGGTGCGTTTAGGCACCCCTTGTAACAAGCCACTACCTAGCATGGTTTAGAGGTTTAATGTATCCTCCTTAGAGGAACCAGACTTTCTAGCAGGATTGCAGGAGGAAATTTCGGTCCGTCTTTCAGTCTTTGATCTTTACGACAGCCCCTTGATATGGTGGTGACATAGGATTATTTTGCAGTAGATGGGCTAAACAAGCAGCCACTTCTAAATATCTAAATTATCTTAAACTAAGGCACAGGTTGCAGATTTTGTCGTCTCAGATGGTGGATACAGGGGAAGATTTATCAGAACAAATAACATTGGTTAAAACAGACATGAGAAACTTTCAATATGACAGGGCCCAAACTCTGTTTTCTGAGCAGAAGTTTAGCACTCAGGGGAAAGCAAGTCAGCTGACCCCATATGATAGTTGTCATCAGCGGGTGGAATCCCGGTTTATGACGGAATTGCGGACAGAGGCAGGGGGTATTACAAGGATGGGGTGGAAATGCTGCAGGTAGTGGAGACGCCGGTCTTTGGACAGTCTGAGGCTTGTTCAAACTCCCCAACGGATTTCTTACAGCATCTTGCCCTCCCTAATATTCCATGGGGGGAGGCAAAGTTTCTTACTACACCAATGATGAAGGCTGAGCCTCTTACTGCAATTGCGGCAGCGAAGTCAAGTACTTCCCCTGGAGCTGACAGACTGCTGGGAGAGTTTTATAAAAAAAAATGGTGGAATTCTTGAGTGATCATTTATTGATCGTTTTTAATGAGATATTGCGGGGAAAGTTCCCCTTACCCCAAGCATTAGCTGACAGCCTTTTGATTTTTTTATATAAAAAAGGTGATAGGTAGGGATGTAAATTTGTCATGGCACTCATACACATCATGGATTCCATGATGTTTGGACTTTATTCAGGACTTCCATGACTTTCACTATTGTCATCAAAATGTAACAATGATGACAGTGCCATGAAGTTTACTCATGATTTCATGAACAACCGATGAGTTACTAAAACCTCATCCATGACAAACTTACATCCTTAGTGATAGGGCCCACATTTTGAACTGGAGGCCAATTAGTCTACTGAATGTGGATTTGAAGTTACTAAGCAAAATTGTGTGCACCAGATTGGCGAATGTGACCAAATATTTTGTCTCGTCACCCCAAACATGTGGTATACCTTACAAATCAATGATGAACAACTTGAGGTTACTCAGAGAGCTGTTTAGCCAACAGGGTACTCAGGGGATTCTCTTAACTTTGGATCAATCGCAAGCATTTGATGCACTTCCCCATGATTATCTGTTTGCAGTTTTACGGAAGTATGACATACCCGAGGGGTTTATGAGATGGGTGGAACTTTTGTATAGACATACGTCTCCCACTCCAGTGGTAAATGGTAGGAGAGGGAGACATATACCAATTTTAAGAGGGGTGCCCATTGAGTCCCCTGTTGTATGTACAAACTACAGATCCTCTTTTGCGAAGGTTGGAAGTAGATGGGGACATAAGGCACATTAGGGGGTCGCATTGTCGACAGTTCCCAGTGGTTCTGGCTTATGCCGATGATGTGACTCTTCTGGTAGCAGACAGAGATGCAGGAGAGAAAGCCCTGGGAATTGCAGAGGAATTTTCAAAGGCATCAGGGTCCAGAATTAATAAGGATAAATGCGGGGGAGTGGTGCTAGATGAGGCACAGGACATAGGTTCTGATGCAATATGAGGTATTAAATTATCAGACCCTCCGATAAAAATTCTGGGAATCCTTTTTGGAAACAAAGATTTGGTCACCCTAAATTTGGATGCATGTACTGAGAAAGCAGAGGAGAAATTGAACTGCTGGAAATCCTTCCCTATGACCAGAAAAGAGAGTTTTCTTGTTTAAAACCTTCATCATTCCTTTTTTTTTTTTTTTTTTTTTTTTTTTTTTTAACTACAAGAGGTATATTTCCCTTACCTGTTAAGTTAAAAACTAAGATTTACAGTATAGCCTTTAGATTGTTATGGGCAGCAGATTAAATCCAGTTAAGTGACAGATAACAAATAGGCCTATTCAGGAGGGGGGCTGAACATGTTACACCCAGTCATCATCTTTTTCACCATGTACGTGTATTCTAATATTTTACCGTTACTACCTGGTAGTACTCTGCCATGGGTGGATTTTGTTTTAGAGACAGATGTGATCTGTTTTTTCATAAAAGGATGACTCAATCATGAGGCCCCTGTAGAACTCCCTTGGAGGGAGAATCTGTATATTTAAAGGAAGTATTTAAGAACTTGAAAGTATGGAACCTAACTGCGCAGGACATGAGGTATACCTTAAGGAAGGTTGCCTATAAAAATATTGTGGCAAAAGAGGTAGATAGGGTTCCTTGTTTTACTCTTTCACACAATATTTCAACTACAGATGTAGTATCTCAGCTGACGGAAGTTCGAGTCCCTCCAAAAATGTGGGACACACTGTGGATGTGTTGCCATGACCGACTTAATGTCAGGGGGAACCACCTCCACAAGGCAGTAGTAGACAGGGTATGTTTGAGAGAAGGGTGTGTGAATCAGATCGAAATGATGAGACATTTGTATTTTGAGTGCTCATACATTGATGGGTTATGGGACTCGCTGGCAATGAACTGGGGTTTACCACAAATGCGACGTATGAATTATGATATTTTAATATATGGGGAAATTGGAGGAGGGTGAAAGAAATGTCATAAGGGAACGCTGTGAGTGGTTTTAGCAACCCTAAAATGGATTATATGGCAAATTAGGTGTTGATATGTGCTGCAGCAGAAAAATATTGATGTGGCAGGGTTAATTGGTCGAATTAACACAGAAGTGCAGGGTATCTACAAAAAGGAACAGTTGACATTTCCGCTGTGGATGCATGAGGTCTGGAGGAGGGACTGGCCTGCAGCTGTGGCATCCTAAACTATACAAGGCGCTAGGGATTGAGGTTAGGAATGCTTATGTTTGATCTTCCGTTTTACTGGATTGACTTGGGAAAGTAACAAAATGTTTCAGAAATACAAGTATGTTTCATTCGTTCTAATTTAACATGTAGATTCTAGTCTAATTTTTCATGTGTTACTCTCTTGGATGGGGTTTCCTGAGGTACACTGTGGCATGAAGTTCCTACTTTATTTGGGAGGGTCTGGCTGTTATGTTTATAGCACGTATAATCAGAACAGCTGTGTTTTTTAATTTTTTTTTTGTTTTCCTTTTGTTTCTTTTATGACGGTATTACTTTTGTTTTAATTATGATGTATACACCTTTGACATGGAGTTCTTCTGTATTGTTTTTGATGCTTCATGTTTTGTTATTTGATGCATTACATTTCTTGTATAAATGTATCTTTTAGTTATGAATAAAAAATTCCCGAACTCTGTTCAAGAAGTACCATGGGATCTTTAACATCCACCTGAACTACCATCAGAACAGGCAGATGGGACCTCGATTTAATATCTCATCAGAAAGACGGCACCTCAGAAGCGCAGCATCCCCTTCATGCTGCACTGCAGTCTCAGTATTGGGATATTAACCCAAGTGCCTGGTGTGGGGATAGAACCCACAGCCTTCCGATCTCCTGGCCTCAGAGGGGAGTGTGCTACCTGCTGAGCCACTAACACAGACAAGCTTGATTCCAGGTGCAACCTGGGAGCACAAGGAAGTTAAGTGACTTGCTCAGGGTCGCATAATATGCAAGTGGGACCTGTAGTATTCAAACCCAGGTCTCCAAGTTTGCAACTCAGAGCCTTAAACCACTGCGCTATACTGCCTCCTTTTACCACCCTGTTTGTGGATGATTGAAGCAACTGACTTTGGTCGAAGATGCCAAGTCTATGCCTGCTGTCCAGCTGGGGTCTGTACTCAGTACACGCTCCATGGGGACTCAGTTGGCGGCCAGCCGCGGTGGTGTGAGGAGGACTGTGCTGGTCGCTGATCACAAAGTGGGATGGGGGGAGTGGTGTCGTGGGTCACACTGGATGGGGTTGGGGGGAGGGACCCTAGACTACCAGGGGTTTTCAGAATTTGGAGATGGAGATCAGTGGCCGGGGAGGGAGGAAGAGATCACTACACTATTGAAAAAAATATTATAACATGTTGTGTTGGGTGAGGGATCAGGGACCAGGAAGGAGCCACTACACTATGGAAAGTGTGTTTTACTTATCGGGTGGGTAATCGGGGAACGAGTAGTTACCACTACACTATGGAAACTATTTTTTATGTAATGGGTGGGTGATCGGGGAGGGGCTGCAGTAACTCTGCCAACCACTAGGGTTGCGCGGATTACCACCAGGTTTTTGTTGGCGGTAATATCTCCACGTGAGGGCCTTTGCAAAACAGCTCTTGCATGGAGTACAGACTTTGTGGATAGTACTGTGAGGATATGCAGGTCCCCTCCCCTTCATTTGTGTTGCGTTCCCCCTCCCAACAGTGCCCGGGGGCAAAATGGGCCTTATGAATACCAACTCCGGGTTTGCACTCGGGCAAAGTTTTGTGAATATGGCCGCAGAAATGCTAAATCACATGTTGGACAGGATTTGTAAAACAGCAGCTGCCACATTCATGATGTGAAAAATGGGTATGCTGAAAATATGGGTTTAAATTGAAAATTACCAAAGTTAAGAGAGTGAGTAGCAAAACTTAAAACATACTGTACCTTCATAACTTTAATATTCTGACCTCAAAATTTCAATATAGTCTTTTTAGCCCATCTCATGAAACTCATAGATGAAAATATTCAAATCACCACCAAAACGTCATTTCGTGCAACAGGTGTGAAAATATGTACCACGATATATCCTATTTTAATCCACACCTTGCTGCTACTGTATTTATTCTGCCTTTGTTATTTATACCATTGTATGTTTGCATGGAATAGTTTGTTTGCACTGTTTTTTATTATTTGAAGTTTCTGTTGTGTTTTGAGGTGCCACTTACTACTTGTTACTTCCACTGTATTATTGTATTATTTGCATTGTATTATTATACGTTTTTTCCACTTTTTGTTCCCCTCCCCTGGGTCACACCTGGAAACTAACTCAGTGTACCTTTCCCGGTTACCAACTTTTATTTATTTATTTATTTTTTAGCTATTTGTTTCTTCCTCTTGGCTCCGGTTGGCTGTATTTCCCGACCGACCTCCCGGCCCGCACCTCCGAAATCATGCCACCTCCTCTATTCTCCCACGGCTTGTCCCCCATGGCGAGTGGTGAGGAGCCTCTCCCCCTTAAGCTCGACTCACCCTATATGGATCCAGATGAGGAAGTGCCATTCGGGGTGGGCTGTGGAGGTTGGAGGCTCATGTTGCCCGACCAGAAGCCATTTTCCACTTTTCCGCCCGGAGATGTGGCATGCAATGAAGCCAACAGAGGGAGCATGCATACATCCGCATGCGCTCCCTCCAGGCATCTGTCCCATCTCTGCCCCCTTTCTGCAGCATCGGCGCTCTGCTCCCCCAGCCTCCGCTAAGGGCCAGTCAGGAAACGACCACTGACAACCCCCCTCCCCGGAGAAGGAGAGCAGTCCCTCAAATGCTTGATCCTTCTCCTCCTGTGCCAACCCCCAGTGCCCCATGCTCGTTCCCGAACACTAGTCCCTGGCATGGCGTGGGGTAAGGCATCCAGCGCCTCAGCCCTCAGTGCCACCAGGCTGGCGGGTTACCAACTTTTAAATAAATAAATAAAACATGTTTCTGCCAAGATGTGAAAAACGACAGCTGTAACATTCATACAGCTTTGTAAGAAAATGGCTGTGTTGAAAATTTGGGGTCAAAATGTTGAAAATTACCTATGTTATGAGCAAGCATAGAAAAATGTTAGCGTATGCTCATAACATGGTAATTTTTTCATATTTTTTGCCCAAATCTTCAACATGGCCTTTATGGGACCCCACCTCATGAACAAGGATGATAAAATTATGTAAATCTGGCCTGAAAGGTGATTTCTTGCAACAACTGCAAAATCACCTTCCACACTAGATTTACCTAAGTTCACCACCACCATTCATGAGATGGGGTACCATAAAGGGATCTACAGCACCGGTTTGACAAAAATTTGTCGACCCAACATTACAGTGACAGCACTATGTTGACCGCAACTGTAGATGGCATTGTGCCGTTGGAAATCAAACATATTTTTGTGGGGGGGGTGTGTCCCCCACACCCCCCGTAATTTATTATAATCAATTCAGAGACGGAGCTGATTCGGGAAGGGGGTGCAAGACCAGGGGAAGCAGTGCCAGGTTCCCAAGTTTTACAGCAGTCTGTCAATCTTGTCGGTATTGATGGGATCACTTTAAAGTTGTCGCTGCGGCATCGGCATACTTCCATAAAGTATAAGTTGAAAATTTTGCAAAAAAATGTACCCCAAAATTTGAGCAAGTTCCTTGCCGTACTTCTGGTAACAATAAACCATGCAATTTGCTAACCACTTAGAGACATACTTTTGACAGTGGGGCACCCTCTTTCCCAGGGGCAAACAAAACAAACAACCGATTGGACTTCCGAGAGTCCTTAGTCCGGTGTGTAGAGCACCTCAGGATTCACATATCCAATATATGGACCAATGCCTTCCCTGGTTGTAATGCTCCACAAAATAAATAGACAGGTGGATGGACTGGTTCAAAGTAAACTCCACCTTAGGAAGAAAATGGAAATTACGTACCTACCGTAATTCTTGATCTTCTTGGACAAAGTCTCCACCACTCATTAACACTGATGGGATCTAACGCTGGAGGTACTGGGACCCAGCGGGAGCAAACTTTTTGCAAGAGGGCTGGCACCAGAGATGGAGCTGCGAGGAGCGTCGCCACGAGCCTCGGCTCGTGTGGCAATGACTATCTCAGCGTCGACCCTCCAACCGCCTCAGTACCTTTTTTTCTGAGGAGGTGCAGCGTAACTAACCTAGAAGGATAGCCTAACAAAAACCAGACATAAGACAGTCCGAACGACCCGTATAAGAAGGGCCAACAAAGAAGTCTTCACAGCCTAAACATTGAGGGGGTGAAGACCAACAACAGAGGTGAGCTCGGGGGATGGTGGGTGAGCGTGTGAATGAGTGGTGGAGACTTCGTCCAAGAAGATCAAGAATTACGGTAGGTACATAATTTCCATATCTTCCTGGACATAAAATCTCCACCACTCATTCACACTGATGGGAGAGTACCGAGCTAATAATCCCCCAAGAGGGCGGCAGGAGAAATCAAGAGCTCACAAATTTAGGACAGAAGTCCATTAAGGATAGTTCTGCCAAACGAAAGATGTTGCCTGGCATGGACATCCAGGGCATAGTGTTTGATGAAAGTATGCACTGAGCTCAAGGTGGCCGCATTGCAATATCTGGGAGAAGGGAGCAGATGGACGGAAGGTCACAGAAGGGGAGATAGGGGAGCTAAACACGTGGCTCAAGGACTGGTGCCAGGAAAAAGGACACAGATTTGTAGGGAACTGGCAACAGTTCTGGGAGCGAAAGTTCTTTAAATTTGATGGACTGCATCTGACTAAAGAGGGAGTCAGTGCATTGGGGCAGAAGTTTGACGTCTTTGCAGAATATTTAAACTAGCAAATGGGGAGAGGGGTGCAGCACCCATACGTTGAATGGGAAGCACCCCTCCCCTCAGCTAGTGGTCAAACTGGAATTCAGTGTGTTTGCGTTCATTTGCATCACCAGGTAAGAAAAAAGGTTTGTCTCCCATACGATGCACAGGGTAATGCCAAACCTCACCCAACAACTAACACACCAAAATCTGGCCAATGGAAAATCATGTACACAAATGCTCACAGCCTGGGAAATAAGATCCCAGACCTGCAGGCAATAATGTCAGAGGCTAAACTGGACATAGTAGCAATTAGTGAGGCGTGGTTTACCAGTAACCACACTTGGGAGACTTCAGTACCTGGCTATGTATTGTTCAGAAGAGACCGAGGTGCAAAAGGGGAGGGTGGCCCTGTATGTTAATGAAAATATCAAAGCTACAGAAATTCAGAATACACATAAGGAGCCAGAAGAACTGTGGGTCACCCTGGAAACAGGAAATGGGACAGCCATAAGAACTGGGGTTGTCTACAGGCCCCAGACCAGAGGGAGGACATAGACACATTACTGTTAGAAGATATACAAAACACTGACAGCTAAAGGGAGGTTCTGATAATGGGAGACTTCAACATGCCAGATACAGATTGGTCAATACCAGCAGGAACATCTGCCAGAACTAGACTCATAGTGGATTCCTGCAGGAGGGCCTCAAACAACTGGTACAGCAACCCACAAGAGACAGGGCTATCCTAGATCTAGTACTGACTAACAAAGAAGGGATCACAGATCTCCAGGTAGAAGGTCACCTGGGGGCCAGTGACCATCACATGGTATGGTTCAATTTGGCTACTACATCTAAATCATCCCATTCCAAGGCAAAAATATGGGACTTCAGAGGAGCTGACTTTGATAAGATGGCCAACAGAGTTAAGCTAGCCCTGGCAAAAAGAAACACAGGTGAGGAGGTACAGGCAAAGTGGGCAAGCATTAAGGATACAATACTTGAAGCAACATCCCATTGTGTTAGACAGAAAAGGAAGTGCAAAAGAAGAAGGAAACCACTTTGGTTCTCAAATACAGTAGCAGAAAGGTCAGAGCCAAAGGCTGGCCTTCAGAAAATACAAGGGAACACAGCGGATGAAGATAGGGGCATACCAAACTGCCCTAAGGGAAGCAGGTAAGGCAGTAAGGCAGGCAAAGTCCCAAACTGAGGAAACACTAGCACAAACAGTAAAGAAGGTGACAAGACTTTCTATAGATACATTAGTGAAAGGAGAAAGTCCAGAGGATATGCTAAGCTTAATGGAGAAAAGGGAGCATGTGAGGAGGAGGACCTGTAAAAGCATCTATCCTAAATAGATACTTTTGCTCAGTATTCACTGAAGAGAAGGTAGGGCAGGGCCCACAGCTCAGCATCATGGACACAGAGGGAGGGAGGTGAGCACTACTCCCTTCACAAAGAAGGGTCCTACAAGAGCTTGCTAGCTCAGGGTGGATAAGGCAATGGGACCTGATGGCATACATCCCAGGGTACTAAGGAGCTAAGGAGGAACTAGCAGAGCCATTAGCAGAATTGTTTAGTGAGTCTCTGAGCACAGGAGAGGTCCCAGAAGACTGGAGAAGGCTCATGTGATCCCACTCCACAAGAGTGGTAGCAGGAGGAGGCGGGGAACTACAGACCGGTCAGTCTTACCTCAGTAGTGGGCAAGATTATGGAAGCACTCCTTAAGGAAAGGATAGTGCAACACCTGGAATCCATAGGGGCACAGGATCCAAGACAGCATGGGTTTACAAAAGGAAGGTCCTGTCAAACTAATCTCATAGATTTCTTTGACTGGGTAACCAAGTGGTGGACCAGGGGGAGCAGTTGATGTCGCCTACCTTGACTTCAGCAAAGCTTTTGACACTGTTCCATAGAAGATTGATAAATAAGCTAGGTAGGCTCGGGTGGGTCAGAAGTTGGTCAACTGGGTGGCAAACTGGTTGACTGGCAGAAAACAGAGAGTGGTGGTAAATGGTATACAGTCAGAAGAGATGCAAGTCACAAGTGGGGTACCTCAGGGATCAGTCCTGGGGCCAGTCCTATTCAACATCTTCATTAGTGACCTAGCAGATGGACTAGAGGGTAAGGCTTGTCTGTTTGCAGATGACACCAAGATCTGCAACAGAGTAGATGATCCAGATGGGGTGGGCAGAATGAGAAGAGATCTGGATAAACTAGCAGAATGGTCAGAAGAGTGGCAACTGGGATTTAATGCAAAGAAGTGCAAAATCATGCACATAGGGAAGAGAAACCCTGAAGCCACATATAGGCTGGGAGGGGAGTTGCTAGCAGTCACAAGGAAGAAAGAGACTTGGGCATCATCATCACTGATGACCTGAAATCATCCAAGCAGACCTCTAAAGCAGTAGGTAAGGCTAGGGGGGTGTTAGGGTGTATTAGTAGGGGTATCACAAGTCGTAAGAGGGAGGTAATAATCCCTCTGTACAAGACATTGGTTAGGCCCCATCTGGAGTATCATGGCAGTATTGGAGGCCACACCTTCACAAGGACATTAACCAAATTGAGGCAGTCCAGAAGGGCAACCAAAATGGTGCAGGGACTGCATCAGAAGACATATGAGGACAGATTAGCGGGCTCAATATGTATACCCTTGAGCAAAGGAGGAGGAGAGGTGATATGATCGAGACATTTAAACACCTTAAGGGCATAAACAAGGTGAAAGAGTCTAACATGTTTAAATATAAGAAAAATAGCAGGACAAGAGGACACAGCATGAGATTAGAGGGAGGCGATTAAGGGGAATGTGAGGAAATTCTTTTCACAGAAAGGGTGGTAGATGCATGGAATGGCTTACCACAAGAAGTAGTGGCTATGAATACAGTGCAGGGCTTCAAACAGGCATGGGATAGGCATAAGGGAGCAATACAAATGACTAGAATAGATAGGTCACTGACATAGCAAAGGCCGATGGCACATTTATAAGGTAGAAAAAGAAATGGGCAGACTGGATGGGCCTTGCGGTCCTTATCTGCCGTCAACTTCTATGTTTCTATGTTTCAATGGGCACATTGCAGATTTCCACAAGGGATGCTGCGACTGCTCTAGTAGAGTGAGCGTACACTCTGCCTTCCAGCTTAACCTGCACCATGGAATAACAGTGATGAAGGCATGCCACCAGCCATGCCAAAATGCATCTGATGGCGACAGGTTGACCCAGTCGGGTCTCGCTGAAGGAAACAAACAGTTGTTGAACTTTGTGAATTTCTTTTGCTTTATCTAAATAGAAACACAGAGCCCTTTTGACATCTAAAGAATAAAGGGTACGCTCTCCTTCATTTTGGAAGTTCGCAAAGCAAGTAGGTAGGATCAAAGGTTGGTTTAGATGGAATTCTGAAACAACCTTAGGAAGAAACTTAGGATGGGTCTTAAGAACTATTTTGTCCTTATGAAACACAGTATATGGAGGGCCTGTGACCAAGGCATGTATTTCAGAGACCCTGCGGGCCGAGGTAATGGCCACCAGGAAGGCCGTTTTCCAAGTGAGAAATTTCAGCTCACAGGAAGCTAGAGGCTCGAAAGGTTTTCAAGTGAGCATGTCTAGCACAAGGTTAATGTCCCAGACAGCAACTGGATGTCTGATAGGAGGTCTGGTATGCAGGATACCTCTTAAGAAACCTCTTAACTACTGGTAACTGAGCCAGTGATAAGGAAGTACTGGCTCATGATAAGCTGAAATGGCACAAAGGTGAACTTTGACTGTAGAGTACTGTAGATCTGAATTTGAGAGGTCTAAAAGGTACTCTAGAACTTCATTTGGTGGGCAGGAAAAAGGAATCAGAGAGGATTTTGCACACCAGAGAGAAAAATGCTTCCATTTGGCTGTGTAAATTTTTCTAGTGGCTGGCTTGCGTGCAGCCAAAAGAATATCAAACTCTCAGAGAGACATTGGACCTGTTCATTTCTATCTCTTCAGGAGTCAAGCGTGAAGGTGAAGCAACCCCAGGTTGGAATGGACCACAGGCCCCTGGGTCAGAAAGTTCGTCTGAAGTGGAAACACTTTCGGAGGTGTTTCCGACATACTGTTGAGTAACAGAAACAATATCTGTTGAGGCCAGAAGGGAGCAATGAGGATCATTTTGTCCCCCTGGGACTCGAATTTGAGAAGTACCCTCTGAATTAGTGGAAGAGGAGGAAAGGCATATAGGAAGCGTTTTGTCCACTGCAGCCTGAACGCATCCTGACAGAAAATGCCAGGCCCCAGATTTCTGGAGTAGAAGAGAGGCAGTTTTGTGTTTTCCAGGTCTGGAGTTCCCCACTCTGCGAATAGTGACTGAACTACGGTTGAGTCGAGAGACCACTCGTGAGGATCTGTGTCTGTTCTGCTTAGACGTCTGCCAGTTCGTTCTGCACTCCCGGCAGGTAGACCGCCTGAATTAGAGCCTTGTGCTCCAAACACCATTCCCACACCCTCATCGCTTCCCTGCATTAAGGGTAAGAGTGTGCACTGCCCCACTTGTTGATGTAATACATCACTGCTTTGTTGTCCGTTTGAAGGAGAATGTTCTTGTGACAGAGAATGTCCTTCAAAGCTTGGACTGCATAAAGGACGGTTCTCATTTCTAGGACATTTATGTGAAGCGGGGACTCGTCCTGAGTCCACGTACCTTGGGTGTGGAGATTCTGACAGTGAAATCCCTATCCCATCAGGGATACATCCATGGTAAAGGAAATCTGGTGATCCAGAGGAGCAAAGGGATACCCTTCCAGAAGACTGTCCTCTTGCGACCAGCAGGTGAGTGACCTCTTCAAAGGTTCTGTCACCTTGATGAGAAAGGACTGAGGGTGAGTGGTTGGGGACCACGGAGCACTGAGCATCCATTGAGAGGTTCTCATGTGGAGGCATGCTGGGGTACAGTGAACACCGAGGATGCCATGAGACCCAGCATCCGTTGCATCGAGAAAGCTCGAACTGAACTGTTCTCTCGGATATATTGGGCCATCTGTAGGATATCGCTCCTTCTGTCCTCTGGTAGAAAAAATTTTGCATAGGAGGTGTCCAGAAGAGCTCCTATAAAAAGGAGCTTCTGGGAGGGCTGCAACTGCGATTTCATGAGATTTAGCAGGACTCCCATGGACATGAGAAAGTCTGAGGCCATGGCTACGCCGTAGAGAGTTCCGTGCCTGGAAGGACTTGCTAGAAGCCAGTTGTCCAGATATGGGAACACTTGTATTCCGATCTTTCTGAGATGCGCTGCGAGAACTGCACAACACTTTGTAAAAACTCGTGGCGTCGAGGATAGCCCAAAGGGCAGGGCTCTGAACTGATAATGCTGGCCCAGAGCTACAAACCATAGGTATCTGTGATGCTTTGGGTGTACAGGAATATGTTGATAGACATCCTGCATGTCCAGGGAAGCTAGCCAATCGTGCTGATGAAGCAAGGGTAACAGGATCCCAAGCAATATCATCTTGAACTTTTCCTTGAAAAGAAACTTGTTTAACTTTCTGAGGTCCAGAATGGGGCTCATGCCACCAATCTTTTTCAGGACCAGGAAGTAATGGGAGTAGAAACCTGGGTTTTTTTTTTTTTTTTTTTGTTTCTTTTTATTCAGTACTTTTTTGTTTACTACACAAAGGACAGCGCAAGATACAGGTAGATACATATGATGTACATTTCAATAACCGAAGTGCAATTATCCTTTAACAAGAAAATATCAAGAAGCAGGTTCTGTTGTGTCTAGTCAATTTATATGCAAATGATTATCTAGTAGATGAAGCCAAGGGTCTAGTAAAAGACAAGAAAAAGTTATGGAGCGGGGTAAATACCTAATTGAAAGTCCCAAAACTAGACCTGATAAGGTTAAAGGGCAAAATCTAAGTTTAGAGTGGTAATATGCTGGATCCACTGATTCCACTTTCGTAATTGAAGGACAGAACCTCCTCTTAGTTCTAGGTTAAATGTCTCAGCTTTGTAGATTTCAGACATTATTTGTCTCCAGTTTTTTAGTGAGGGAATCTGTGTTCTCATCCAACATCTCGTGATTGCTTTTTTAGCAGCCATGAAACATACTGGTAATATGGTCTTCTCCCAGGGGGGAGCATGGTCCGGGTACACCCACAAGAGGAATTGTTCGGCTGTCAGTTCGACTGGTTCAGAGAATAGGGTGGATAATTTGTTCTGAAGAGTTAGCCAGAAAGGCATAAGATAGGGGCAGGTCCAGAAAACGTGAGAGAGAGTAGCTCGAGAACACCCCAGTTTCTCCAGCACCTTCCATATATATCCAGGAGGTATTTCATTAGGACTGAGGGGGCTCTAAAATATCTGGAGCGGCATTTCCAGGCAAATTCTCTCCAGTATGGAGATGAGGTCGATTTTGTCTCCATTAATGTTGTTTTTAACCATGTGTCTGGAGAGATTTGTAATTGCAAATCTTTGTTCCAGGCGGACAAAGTCAAGAGTGTGGCATTAGGGAGACCGGATCGTAATTCTGTATATATTAGGCCAATTACATGGGTTCCTATTCTCCCCTCATTTGCATCAATGAATAGTTTAAGTAATTTAGGTATAGGAGAGAGTATTCTAGGGGGTATTATATTATTGCGCAAGAGATGATTTTGAACTTGAAAGTAGCGAAAAAGGTCAGAGGGCCTTAGAGAAAATTGGGATTGGAGCTTTTGGAAAGGGATAATGCCCTCTGAGGAAAGGAACTGACATATATGTGACAGGCCTAGTGCACGTCATCTGGAAAAGGCTTGGTCCGTGTAGTTGGGAATGAACTTTTCGTCTTGAGAGATTAACAGAACTCAGATATTTGTTGGGTAGGACCTGCTTTTCTTAGTTGTTTCCACTGCTTATAGATTTGTGTTGTTATGCACGTTAAGGAAGGAGAGCTTAGGGAGTTACCGTCTGTGGAGAACAATATCTTCTTTATGTCGTGTAAGTCGTTAAGTTGGAATTCTATGGTCTTCCATGGGGGAAGTATAAGAGGCCGTAAGCCATAGTATTAGGGTTCTTAAGAATGCTGCTTGTGCATATAAAAGGAAGTCTGGGAGATTCAGCCCGCCTTGTTTGAGGGATAATTTAAGTATGGTTAGTCTAGTCCTGGGACGGCCTTCCCCAAATGAAATTCTGAATCATTTTATCCCAGGATGTAAAGTAAAATTTGGAGGGAAAGTGAGGAATAGTTTGAAGTAGATAAATAATTCATGGGAGGACGTTGGCACGAATTGCTAGGATTTTTTGATGTAAGGAGATACAAATCGTGGACCATCTGTTCAGGTCTGCTTGTATCTGAACTGTGAGAAGTTCAAAATTAGATAACTCGATGACTCCAGGGTCCAAGAGTAGGTGAACACCCAGATATTTTATTTTGGTTGTCCTCCACTTAAAGGGAAAAGCCTTTTTAATCTGGGAAGAGGGAGAATAGTTGAAGGTTAATATCTTGGTTTTATTTATGTTTAATTTGAATTCTGCCAATTTCTCAAACTGTGTGAGTATTTCCCATGCTGATCAGATCAATTGTGAGGGGTATAATAGAGTTAGCATAATATCATCGGCAAATAACCCCACTTTGTACTCTGTTTGCGCAATAGGGATACCCTCTACCGAGGGAGTGTTCGGAAGGCAGGCAGCCAGGGGTTCAATAACAATGCTGAAAGATAGGGGGATAAAGGGCAGCCTTGTCTAGTTCCATGGCCTAACGTGTGGGGGGGGGAGCCATTCACTCTAAGATATGCTTTAGGGGAAACATATAGTTTTTCTAAGCATGCAATGAATTGTGGTGGGAAATGAAACTTTTTAAGCGTTTCCCATAAAAAGGGCCATGAGACCCGGTCGAAGGCCTTCTCCGCGTCTAAACTTATGAAGACCACTGGGATTTGCCTAGACCGGACGATTTCTTGTAGCAGTAAAACTCTTCCAATATTATCCATGGTGTTCCTGCTTTTAACAAATCCCGTTTGATCAGCATGGATTATTGTGGGAATTATATTTTCCAGTCTAGAGGACAGAATGGCCGTATACATTTTATAATCAACATTTAGAATAGAGATAAGTCTATAAGATTTAGGGTCAGTTGGGTCCTTATTGGGTTTTAGTACTGGGGCTATTGTGGTGTATTCCCACGGGGGTTCCTTCCCTGAGACACGTCATTAAAAAGGGCATGTATTTTTTTAACTATTTGTACCACTCCAGGATAAATCCGTCTGGGCCCGGGCATTTTCCCCGATTTAATATTTTTAATTGTCTCATCTATCTCTAATATCGAGATTGGAGCAGTTAGAGAATTGATTTGTCGGGGGGAGAGAGAGTTGGGAGATTAGCTCTGGCCAAGAATTGCATGGTTTCTAAATAATTTAATGGGTTAGGAGAAGAGTAAAGTTTGGCATAATAATCCGTAAAGGCCTTTTGGATGTGGGCAGTGGTACAGTGGATATGACCAGACAGGGGGTTTCTGAGCCTGAGAATTGTTGAGGATGCTTTGTTATTCCTTAATCTACGTGTAATGTTTTTAACACTCCTGGGACCAACATCATGTATAGTTTGACGTAAGTAGTACAGGGACTGCCGAATTTTATTATCTATTATTTTCTGGAGATCTGCTTTAGTGTTTCTAATCAGGGGCCGAAGATCTGTGTCCCCTTCTCTATAGAGCAGCTGATAATTTTTAAGTTGGTTAGATAATCTATGATATTCTAGGTCTCTTTCCTTATTTTTTCTAGAGGAAAATGCTATCAGTTCATCCCCGATAGTTGCTTTCATGGCATCCCACAGCATTGCTTGTGATATACAGGGGTCGGAGTTTTCTGTGTTAAATCTGGTGATTTTAGTCGACAGGGAGTCTACAAGTTCTGGGTCTGTCAAGTAGATCGGACTGAGTCTCCAAATCGATCTCTTACCCTTCCTACCTAGGTCGAGTGAGATGATCAACGGATGACGATCCGATAGAAACTTTGGTCCTATGGTGATGTCCTGGACAAGAGAGAGAGAGATGCTCGTAGGTGGTCATAAAGTAGTCTATCCCGGAATAGGTGTTGAATATAGCGGAGAAATAAGTGTAACTTGGATCAGAGGGAAAAATCCCACGCCAAACATATACCAGGCCCAATTGTTCGACAGACTTCTTAAATTGTTTAGCCATATTTTTGTTCCTATGATTGAGGGGTTTTGAACAGTCCTGCTGAGGGGATAGGGTCAAATTAAGGTGGCCGCCCATAATCAGTTGACCCTTCAAGTTGGATAGGATGACGGAGATGAAGCATTTGTATACTGGGAGGGTGGTAGCAGGAGGGAAGTACACGTTGGCCAGGGTTGTCTGTTTGCCAAACAGCAAAGCCTGCACAATTACGTACTGCCCACTGGGATCAATATGTGTGTAGTGAATTTCCAACGGCGTGTTTCTAGGAATCAGGACTACCACTCCCCTTTTTCTACCCCTGGGGTGGGATGACACCACAACTCTGTATCCTCCCCCCCCCATTTCAATTTGAGGTGCTAAGTCTCCAAAAGATGAGTTTCTTGTAGGGAGATTAAGTCTAGAGATTGTTTGGATAAACACTGCATGAGTCTAGCCCGCTTAGCTGGGTCGTGTATCCCGTTTCTGTTGTGGGAGAAAACCTTTACCGGGTTAAGCATGGGCATTTCTGTGAATACATCTGTTGTTTGTAATAATCTGTCTCTTTCCTCTACAGGAAGAAGATAGAGGGGAAGACCCAGACCATGCTACCCCCGCCCCCAAGAGGGCAGACCCCCAGCTTCATCAAATTTGTCAAGAGAGTAATGCATTTTCCTGTCAAACTTTTTATACAAGAAATCCAGTCCACTGTGTAGTTCTTTTCCAACCTTATCCCCCGCCTTGTGGCAACTTTGCAGGTGCCAACGTAAACAAAATATTGAAATTATATACAAAGTTAAACAACACCAACAACTTATCCCCTTAGTTTTCTTCTGTAATAAGTGATAGTACATGTTTAAGGTTATGTCAGGGGAAGAACCTATGTACAACAAGACTTCCAAATGGAAGGCGCTCATCTGAGCTTCTAGTAGATTCTCCTTGCCAGAAGATCTGAATTGACCCCGGTAGAGAAGGCGTTCTTAACCTCACCCTGATAAATTACCAGGAACAGGAACAGAGCCCCTAAGGGAGCGGTATCAAGACCACTCCTGAAGTGGTTCAGTATCTAGCTAGTGAGAGAAAGATAGAAGACAGAGTAAGAAATTATCTCACTGCCCAGAACAGGGATGATAGGCTATACGCTAGAGCTTATAGGAGGAGGGTATCCTAGGAGATTTGATAGAAAGAAGAGAGGGAGAAAGAAGGAAAGAAGAGAGAAAGAAAAAAAAAAAAGTGTGAGGGAGGGACAGGAGGGAAGACCAGATAGGTCCCCTCTATTAATAAAGAAGATCATGGATTTCAAGGAAGGCCTACCACAAATTAGGAAGACTTCTGAACGCAGTACACCGGGTTCGTTGCAGCTTGGATTTGACCCAGAGGGGGTTCTAAGTCCAGCATCAGGGAGTACAAGATTAATAGATGGAAAGGGTAGGTAGGTGAAGAAGTAGACGGTGGGGGGTGGAGCATGAAGTGGAAAGAGATGCATATGTAGAAGAAAGGAGAAAGAAGAGGGAAAGAAAAAGGGAGGGAGATTCCATTCCATCCCCTCTCCCTCCTCCCACCCCCAGTAGTGACCCAAAACCTCTCCTAAGGAAGCCCCGGAAGATCACCCCCCATCTAAATGGATGAGGGCTCTCTCGACCTGGATCCAAAGCACCCCTCAAGGTAGTGGGTTAATATTGGATACAGGTCCCGGAACCCTCTCGAGTGTATGGTCCTATGAGGATTAGTGGGGGGGAGGGGCTATCCCCCCGTAACCCAGAAAGTCCCAAGGGTCTAAGGGGATACCTCAGTTGGATACCAAGAGGGTCCCTGTACCCCATCTTAAAGAGAGAGCCCCCTTAGGTAAAAAACAAGGGGACTGAAAAGAAGAAAAAAAAAACCCTCTAATCCCTGAAACACTCCCGGCATTAAGATGCGGGGATTACAGGCCAGGTAGAAGGGCTCGAAGAAGAGAAGAACCCTGGGGTCCATATATAAAATCAGTGGGAAGGGGCACTGTGAAATGGTAGGGGGAAACCACCACTGGGGAAGGGGGAGGGCAGTCCAAACAGGGACACTTGGGGAGCAAAGGCAGCGCCCCGGGAGAGGCCCCTAAGACAATACAATCATAACCCCCATCTAACCTCAGAGGTCTGGGTTATGCCGAGGGTGCTAAAAGATAGCTAAAAAGTAAACCTCCTATCAGTATTTGGTCCCCTTCTAGTGGAACCCCACTTATTTCATGGAGAGATGCGCTGAGGGGATACAGCCTCCGTGAGGCGATGAACAAGTCGCCCCCAAGACTGAAACCAACCGAGGACACCCTTCCCCTCGACCCAAATGGTTCACTCCCACCATCACCCCCGCCGCCAAATCACCACTAGAAAAAGGAACCAGAGCGAGGCCACTCATCGTGATGCAGCTGAACAGCCCCCGGCTCCATGGCTAAACAATAATACAACCCAGAGCGGCGATCCAGGAGCCGCCTGCCAGCTACAGGTAAGGAAAAAGACAAAGTCCCAAATGTAGGGACTTGGGAGGGTCAATGGAGGCCTAGGAAGCCATCGGATCAGCCACGACAGGAGAACCCACAGGTTGTGGGAAGGGGAATCCCCTCAGCCTGGGAAATTGCTAGAGGCCGCAAGGAAGGGGGACTACAGACCAGGGGGGACCCAGTCGCATCTCGTGCTCAAATCACGACTGCCTTAGCCCTACCCAATCCCAACCCGACCGCTCAACCCCCCCCACTGCCCCGACCCAACAGAGAAGCACATCCACAGTAAAAGTTCTGAAAATGTCATCGCTTCTTGGGCTGCTGATCAATATCTTAGTGCAGCAGTTCACATAAATAGAGTCTGGTGTCTTTTAGAAAAGCACGATCCAAAAGATGCAAGAAAGGAGACTTGACACACCTAGGAGGTAAGGCATGCCAGCAGGGAACGGAGCTCGGTTGATGAGGAAGGGGGGAGAGCCCAAGAAAGCGCCCGCCCAGAACTAGGCCCGGAGAATGCAAGTCCTGAGTAAGGGAGGGAGGTCCCCACCATCCAGGAGATCGCCAAAGGTCGTGGGGGGGGGTTGGGGCCAGCGTCAAGGACATCCTGGGCGAAACACTGTACCCGTCACTGTAATCACACCAAGAACCGCACCAGGGCAGACAATATCTCAAGCCCCCAACCCCCCCCAGCCAGCCCCACACAAACCGTGACAATCCCCCTCTCCCAGGCCGTTACCTCACCATAGGCTGTTGGGAATTCCAAATGAACAAGAGTTCCAATTAATAGGGTTCATTTATTTGTGTTTCGGAACTGCTGTAGTTGAAGAATGAGGTCTTGGATCGACGCCAAATTGCAAGAGTCCTGTTGCCTCTTCTGTCCTAGAGGTTCAACAGAGCGCTGGGTCAAGGATTCCTGTAGGTGTTCAGGGATTATGCCTCTAGCATGTAGATCACGAGCTGCTTCTGCGGCTGAGGAATAGATCTGCGTTCCATTAGATAAATGGACAACCAGCTTCGCGGGGTAGGGAGTTTTAAATTTCATTTGTTGAGCTCGAAGGAGTGGAAATAAAGGCCCATACTCCCTATGTTGTCGCTGTGTGAGAGGTGCATAGTCGTTATTAAAAAGGAGTCGGGACTGACCCCATTTAATTTTCCCCTTTGCCAGGCTTTAATCAAGAACAATTCCTTTACCTGGAAGCTGAGGAATCTTATCAGAAAGGATTGGGGCCTGGCGTCTGGACGGGTGGGCTTGGGGCCTATGGCACGGTGCGCCCTTTCTATATCCAGGTGGAAGTCAGTGTCTAGAGATAGAGCTGTGTGGAGGAGGTAGTCAGAGAAGGCACGACGATCGGAGCCTTCTTTGCCTTCTGGGATGCCAAAGATCCTGATGTTTCGTCATCGACCTCTATTTTCGGAGTCTTCTTGGAGGGCAGAAATAGAAATCTGTTCTGAAAGAACACATTTAATCGCATCTTCAAGAGTGTCTAGCCGCAACGAGTTGCTGAAGGTCAGCTTCTGCTAATCGGGACTCCAATTGAGTAAAATCACTTCTCAATTCCTTTAAAGAATCCCGTACCTTGCCCCTAAAATCAGCAACGGCTTGTAAAATAGTTCTGTGGAGGTTTCTGTCACTCTCCTAGGCGGTTTCACTTTCTGAGATTTTCTATCGGGGCCTTGGGTTGGCCTAGGGCAGGCCTCTCCGTTGTCGGAGTGTGTTTCCTCCATTTCAGTAGTCACAGTAATTGGGAGAAATCGGTTCCGTGAGGCTTTAGCCATAGCTAGATTGTGCTCCGGAGGAATGTTAGAAGAGGTATCTTGCTTTTCTTTAAAATATCGATGGATGATTGCTCGTTTTTTGGAATGTATGAGGCAGGAGCTAATCAGTTAAGCTGTTAACCAGTGCATACCGGAATCGGAAGTCCCAGAAACCTGTGTTTCATTGATTCAGTGGAACTATTTCTACTGCCCTGTTGTTCAGAAGGCCTTGCATCTTGGAGGCAAGAAGGTCCGACTGTGTCTTTGACAGCCTGGGCTGTTATTTTGGAGGACGATCCGGAGGGCTTTCTGAAAGGTTGAGAGAGTACCCTTCGTGGATTATCCGGAGAACTCATTTGTCTGATGTTATGGACTTCCACTGGTTGTAGAACTGAGTCAGATGTCCTCCGACTGCTGAGGAGGAGTCCCCCTTGGGCAGCTGAGGTGGGATCCGGGCCAGAAACTCAGAAGGTGACACTGGGAGCTTTTGGCCCTTGTGCCTTCTGTTGCATTTTCTTTTGAGGCCGAGCGGCTTGGTTTTTGTTGAAACCTCCCCTGCCCCGAAGGACTGACGGATGTGAAACTGACGCTTGTTAACAACCTCCCGAGAAGGGGTGGGAGCGGGTCGAGCCATTTTAATGGCCAACCTAGTCTTCTGTGTGGCCTCCAGAGCTTGCTCTACTTGAGGTCTGAACAGATTCATACTGTGAAAGGGTAATGCCATGACCTGCTGTTGGGCGTCAATCATGAAGCCCGAAGTGTGTAGCCAGGAGTGACGATGGGTACAAATGCCCACCGCCGCCACTCAGGAAGCAGTACCGAAAGCGTCCATAGCTGCTTTAACCTGCTGGTTGTTGGACTCGAGACCATGGTTATGGTCTGAAGTAGCTCTGAACTAGTGTCCGACTTGGGCAGAGCTTCTACCATCTGTTTGAGCGAATGCCAAAGAACATACTCATATTGAGAAAAACAACCTGGTAGCTGGCTATATGCATACCCAGGGTGGAGGCAGCGAAGACTCTCTTACCTAAGGTGTCTATCTTACGAGATTCTTTGTTTATAGGCCGGGCTGTAGACGCCTGAGGAAGAACGGCCTTATCATTCTCTGCCAGGACTACAATAGGGTCTACAAAGGCATGGGAGGCCAAAATGGGTCGATCCTTGGGAGCAGCATACTTCCTGTCTATGGACTTATCCACAGAAGGAATGAGAGTGGGATTATTCCATACCATCTGAGACAGCGTCTCAAAGGATGATTGTACCGGGGGAGTTAAATCCATAGGGAACTCGGGGACATGCAGGTATTGGAGTCTCAAAAGCTTCCCAGGATCACTATCTGTAGTCTGGAGAGAAAGAATAGAATTTACATTTTTCAGCAGAGAATTAAATGATAGGTCTTCAACCACAGGCTCTGCGGCAGGATTATTCCCTACTCCTTCAACATTATCACCCAGTCGAAGATCTGGGTCAGGCTCAATATCATCTCCTGACAGTCCAGTGGGGACTGTATGGACAGGAAAGGAGTGAAAATCAGAAGGAAATGAGGAAGGAAAAGGGTTCGGAGTCGAGAAGCCCTGAAGGTTGGAAGAAGTCATACTAAGCCTCAGTGCCGAAAAAGAGCACGATGCCGATTGACATAGCACAACGCTGACAAAGAGCCACGGTAATAAAAGCCACACGGCGCCCGAAGGCAAGCGCTGAAAAATCGCACGGCACTGGAGACAGTGCCGAAAAGCCACGTGGCACCAAGGACGGTGCTGACAATCCCAACGGCGGCGAGGAAGGTGTCAACAGATGCATCAGTGCTGAGGACGGCGCAGAGCAACCCATTGATGCTGACAACACCGAAACCAACCCAGGGCTCCAAAAAATAGGATTTGAGGAGAAAGAAGGAAGGAGACCAGGAGATAGAGGCATCGGTGTGGCTCCCTACGCCGCAGCCATGTGAGGGGGGAAAACATCTGAATGCGGAGTCAACAGCGCCGAAGAAGGCGTTGTGCAATTAGGGAGGCCTAACCGCCCTACCCGATCCCCTGAAAGGCCCAAAGGCCCCAGAGTGACCAGGCCAGGCAGCTGGACCAACCTCCAAGCCCAATGCTTCATAAGAGCGGCCAACTGATGAAACTGCTCATCTGAAGCCCTACCAGAAGGCGGGGAATGGCTCCGATGTTCAAGAGGTCGGTGACCAGAAACAGAAACCGGCAACTCCGAAAGAGGAGACCGGCAACTGACCCCAAAGACCGACCAGCGACACACAGACATATCAGAGGGCGACCTCAAGTGATGCCTTCTCTTTCTTGACTTGTGGGTCGAAGAAGAGCTCGAGGCCGAACAGTGCCAAGAACGTGACCGTTTTCTTTTATGCTTCCGGGGGACCGCCCATCCCCTGGGGCATTGGACCGTCCATTGTCAGACCCTCCCTCCAGAGAGGGCTGCGGACCGGACCCAGCCCGGCTGACTGAACAGCTTCATTAAAGTCTCTCATCATCCGACCAGCCATGGTCGACTGCGTCAATGTAGGCTGAGACCTTCTTCTTCAATAAGAAAAAAATTTATATTAATTGGTATTTATTCGAGATATACTACAAATCAATTAACTTAAAACTATTGCTGCTACTTTGAAGTTTAACTCCCAGTGGGTGAGCGACATCGTGACTGAAACGCACTCGGCGGGAAAAAAGGAACTGAGGTAGCTGGAGGGTCGACACAGATAGTCATTGCTGCACAAGCCAAGGCTCGCAGCTCCATCTCTGGTGCTGGCACTCTTGCAAAAAGTTTGCTCCTGCTGGGTCCTAGCGCCTCCAGCGTAGATCCTGTCAGTGTGAATGAGTGGTGGAGACTTTATGTCCAGGGAGATCTTCGGATTTGTGTGCAAGGACACCCTGTCTTTGTGAAAAAAATAAATAAGGCTCCTTACACACGAGGGCCTGAGGCTCAGAAATCCTTTGGGCAGAGGTAAAGGCAACTAAAAATAATGCTTTCCATGACAGAAAGCATAGCTCACAAGACACAGCTGGTTCAAATTGAGGCACCGTAAGCTTTTCCAACACAAAGTTAAGGACTCAGGGCAGGACAAGGTCCCTGAGTGGGGGCTTCGAGTGCAAAATGGCCCATAAAAATGTATGAGACACATCGAGTTGGGCTACTACATGCCCATCCATAGGTACATGATACACAGAGATGGCAGAGAGATGTACCTTAACAGAAGAATACCATAAACCTGAGTCTGAGAGAGACAAAAGGTACTCCAAAACCTGACCCACTGGATAGGTGAAGGGATCCAGCTGGTGTGCAGCAGCCCAAAGAGCGAATCGCTTCTATTTCATAGAGTAGGTGGCCCTGGTGGAAGACTTCCTGGCCACCACCAAAACATCAGCCACTCTGGAGGAGACCCTGAATCTGGCTATGGCTACATCCTCAGGAGCCATGCATGGAGATGGAGAGACTTGAGGTCTGGATGGACCAGAGTGCCCTGGTCCTGGGAGAGCAAGCTTGTGCACAGTGACAGGGCCAGTGGAGGTTCCACCGCCAACTGCTGTAGTAAGGAGAACCAGATATGATGAGGCCAGAAGTGGGTGATGAGGATCATCACCACCCCCTCCATCTGGAGTCTGATCAGAATTTGTTGAAGGAGCAGGAAGGCGTATAGAAACCTCCCTGTCCAGAAGAAGGACAATGTGTCTGGCCAGAAAACTCCAGACCCTGGAGCAAGCAGAAAAGCAGAAGTTTTGCATTGAGTGGGAATGCAAAAAGGTCCTGCTCGGGCTGACCCCACCTGTTGAAGAGGTCTTCTACCACTGGGTCAGAATTTTCCACTCGTGAGCTCTTGACCGTGAGCGACTTGGGCTGCCTGCCAGGATGTCATGGACACCAGTAACATGAACAGCCAGGAGTTCCCGGCCATGCTCAATGGCCCAGTACCAGACTTTCATTGCTTCTCTGCACAGGGAACAGAAGTGAGTTCCCCTCCCCTGCTTGCTTATGTAATAAACTATGCACACATTGTCCGTCTGAACCAACAGTGGACCCAGAGAGAGCAGAGTATGTAAGGCCTGCAGGGCATACAATACTGCCCGGATCTCCAGGACACTGATGTGGAGACCCCTCTTGATCTCAAACCAAGTCCCCTGGGTTTAGTGGGGTCCCATGTGGGCTCACCAACCAAGGCTGGAAGCATCTGTTGTGAGGACCTGCTGAGGGTGAGGTACAGAAATGGGAACTTCCCAAAATGGTTGTTGGGCACCAGCCACCACAACAGCACCTTCTTGACAGGACCCGACACCAACACTGGTTGATTCAAGGCATCCATGTGTTGGTCCCACTGGACCCACAGTGTCCACCTAGGGATTCTCATGTGCAGCCTGGTTAGGACAACCATAGCAGTGGCTACAGCCATGAGGCCCAAAAGCCTCAGGAACTCTCTCGTCAGAACATGGCAGTTGGAGAAAAAAAAGGCAGACCTGAGCCATCAGGCACTCTGCTCTGTCTGAGGGTAAGGGCTTGCCCTGAACCGTGTCCAGCACCACCACTATGTAAAGGAGGTGCTGGCAGGGGGAGAGGAAGGATTTGGGGCAGATTGATGATAATGCCCAAAGCCTGTAACAGACTGCAGGTACTCATAAGAGTCTGTAGTAGTCAGTCCTGGGAAAGGGCTGCCAAAAGTCAGTCATCCAGGTAGGTAGAGATATAAAAACCCTATCACCTCAAGGCTGTGGCCACCACTGCCAGGCACTTGATAAAAACCCTGGGGCTGAGGACAGGCCAAAGGGCAGGGTCCAAAACTGGTAGTACTCCCCCATAAAGTGAAAAAGAAGAAAGCGCTGGTGGGATGCAAACACTTTGATGTGCAGGTAAGCATCCTGCATATCCAAAGAGCAGAGTCAGTTCCCCTGGTGAAGCAGGGGCATCAATCCCTGAAGGATGACCATCCGGAACCGTTTTTACTCTATGTACAGGTTGAGGTAGCTCAAGTCCACGACGGGCCGAAGATACCCTGTCCACTTGGGGACCAGAAAGAAGTGGGATTAGAACCCCCTTCTTTGTCAGGACTTGGGAACAGGCTCCACAGCCTTCTTTTGCAGTAGGGCCTAAATTTCTGCCCGTATGAAAGGAATGTGATCTGGAGGACATGCGGATGGACCTGGAGAATTTCCTAGAGGCCACTCTAGAAACTCTAGAGTGTGGTTATGCTCAATGAGCTACAGCACCCAGTTGTCTGTAGTAACCTCCATCCTTCTGTCCAGTTGGAGGGAATTGCGACCCTTGACCACCGCCTCCTGAAGCCCTATGGGGGGGGTCTAGCAGGGAGTCAGGATGGTGAGGGCAGCCCCTGCCAGGGTTGTGGTCAATCCTCTAGCAGCTCAGAAAGGGGCTGGGGTGGGTGCAGGAAGAGCAGCACCTGCCTTGTGTTTTCCCTAGGCCTTGGTAAGGGGTCAAGCCTCTCTATGGGAGAAGCAGCAAAAGGGGGCCTTGTGGCCTGACTTCGGGTGGGTGTGGTACATGGAGTGGGTCAACTTCAAGGCCTGTCCGGAGGTTTGGAGCTCAGAGATAATGTTTTGAACATCTCCCCCAAACAGTTTTTGGCCCTGAAAACGAGCATCCATAATGCTAGATTGGATGTCTGGAGCGAAGCCCAAGATCCTGAGCAGGGCATGGCACCTCATGTTTATGCCAATGGCAGCCACCTGGCCTGAAGTGCCCACGGCATCATAAGCTGCCCTGAGGACATGGGTGCTGACGTCAAGACACAGTCTTCAGGCTTTGAAGAATTTGCTGCTTCGAAAGGTTGTCTGGCATGGCATGACCACCTCCCTGGCCTGGTCCCACAAGAGGTTTTGGTACTGCACTATATGGGCCAAGCAGTTAAGGGCCTGGATGGCTAGTGTGGCAGATGCAAAGGCACGCTTGTCCACTTGATCCAGCTGTTGAGATTCTCTGTCTGAAGGGAGGGCACTGAGGTGCTTTGGCCTCCTGGTATGGCCTCCTGGTACTGTCATGAGCCATGTTAATGATGTGGAGGAGGCAGTATAGCACTGTGGTTTAGGGCACTGAGCTGCAAACCTGGAGACCTGGGTTTGAATCCCACAGCCCCCACGTGCATACTGTGTGACCCTGAGCAAGTCACTTAACTTCCTTCTGTTCCCAGGTGACATCTGGAACCAAACTTGGGCTCAGTGTGCCTTTCCCAGTTAAATAATTTACCCTTCCCCCTAATGATGACAGGATCTGCTTTAGGGCACTCACCAAAGTAGGATTTGCCAGCTGGAGCATGGTAAAGCCAGTGAGCCTTTTTAGAGACCGCTGGAACAGTATGGGGGTGGTGCCATGCAGCCTTGGTAATATCTTCATAAGACTCGAAGAATGGGGGACTGCCAAAGGGGGGAGCATCACGCTGATGAAGGTAGACTTAAGTAAAATTATTCATTTTTTTCTGACCAGGTTGTTTTTTCTGATACATGGGCAGCACCCCCACCAACGTCGCACTTTGGTCCCATTACTGACAGAAAAAATCCATTAGCCAGTATTGGCTGGGACCTCTATAGAGTTTGTGGCACAGGTGTGTTCCTCCTGTCTATTAAGTGTATATTTGAAACAATAGTCTTGAAGATTTATTTGATTCTCTAAAGGGAGAAAGCTATAAAATATATTTTTTCTTTTACTTTCAGATAGTAATTGCCTATTTAACCTGAAGTGGTGATTATATTAATAAAGATCCCTGTCTGATTAAGGAACTTTTTGTTCTGAAACGTTACACTATGAAATCAGTATTACTGGCAGCATACAGAAGATTTATCTCTAGCCAGGAAATAGATTTAAATAAATAAATAAATAACCACTGTCACTGTTTATACCACTGGTCTGCATTTTATAGAGGTTAAGTGAGAGCTTCCTTTTGTGACTGTACTTGTGACTTTCCGACCAGCCCTCACTCCCCAATTTCCTACTACAGTTCTCATTGTAATTATAAAAGGAACCCTGGGACTCACCAAGTGGGGCTAGCTTTAACTTTCTCCCCACCCTAAGTGTTTATGTTTTTTTCCCTTCCGAAACAGATATATACCACCCCCCAACGTTCTTCCCGTCACCATGTTCCGCCCCACCCTCAGAGTTAGATATCTTAGTTACAGGAGGTGTGTGGGGGGAGGAGAGTCCCACACATGGGGGGGGGGCTCCAAAAACAGAAATCTGAGGGTAATTTTATGGTAGTGGTCCATGTCTTCAGGGACTGCTACCATTACCGCTGTTCGTGCAGTTGGTGTTTTGGAAGGGAGCAGTTCTGGTGAGCTGCATTTTTACGGTACTCTTCTGGACCATGTTGTGATGTGTGCAATTCCAACCTAGTGCCCTAGGCGGTAGACAAGAAAGTATAATTACGCAAGAACTTACCATAATAGCAAATCTTTGAGGGGGGCTCTTGCAGTAGGTAATCACCTTGGGAACTGTACCCCCCAATATAAGGACCACACAGAAATTTTAGCTAGCAGTGTCTGGCGGGGGACCACCCACTGCCACGTGACCAACATCAGCATGACACTATACAGTGGGTGGTCCCCATGCCCACCTTCCAGTTCTCCCACCGGAGACCTCCGAGGGGTAATGACAGGAGAACTGAACAAGAGACTCCTGGAGCCCAAAATCAGCTCATAAATGAAGAGTAGCAAAGACCTAGGGGAAGGAGGGAGGGAGGGAGGAAAAAGGGTTATCTACTACAAGAGCCTCTCTCGAAGATCTACTGTTATGGTAAGTTCTTGCGTAACTGTACTATCTTACTTCGAGAGGGCTCTTGCAGTAGGTAATCAACTTTGAGGTCCAAGTCCCAAGCAGTGTGAATCAAAAGCAACTGAAACATGGGAGGCCAGAAAGGTCTGCAGAAAAGCACGAAGTTAGGCTGGCCCGATGGCGCAGCAATAGCGCTACCGCTCACAATGTTGGTGACCCGGGTTCGAGAATGAGCCCAAGGTGCTGGAGATCTGGCCAGGGAAGAGAAAGTTGAGCATCCGCGGACTGCTCACCTTCTCTGGGGGGGGGCAGGGAGATGAGGTCCAGTGCTCGACTGACCCCAAGCGGAGGCCTGGGGAACAGCAAGCGCCCGGCCATGCAGAGAGGGGTTGGGCATGCCAGACGTTGTCGGATCTCCGCCTTGACATCAGGGCGCATAGTACGCCTGGAAGAAAAAGGGGAAAATCACCTCCTGTGCTCCGGAAAGATGGAGCGCCAGCACAGATCTCAATGGTCCTTTGCCTGTCCCATGTGGCAACCCCGAAGTGCAGTTAGTTCGGAGTGTAAGGGCCCCACCTTGTCCCTGCCTTGGGGGGGGGACTAAGGTTACATGGGGGGGACTGTCGTGGGGCTCCAGGCAGGAAGAAACCAAGGCAGCGTAGGGGCAGGGAGGCGATAAACAGAAAGTACAAAAAAAAAAAGCAGGGAAGTTTAGGGCCGAGAGCCTTGGAAGCCAACTAGTCTAACGCCAGCCCTGTGCCTAGAGGCAAGGTCCAGACTGTAAGGCTTAGAGAAGAGTGGACAAGGCTCCCAGTAGCCGCCGCACAGACGTCTGCAGTCGATATATTCCAGAAATGAGCATAAGAGGCAGCAATGCTCCTGGCAGAATGCCCTGTAATCTCCCCCTGAGGAGTCATCCCAAACTTCTGGGAACAGAAAACAAAAACAGGCCACCAACCATCTGGAGAGGCACTGCAGGGAAACAGCTGCCCCTCTCTCCGTGGTGCCAAGAAACAACAAGTCGGTCCATATACCAGGCAGACTGGGTTCTGGTAAAATAACAATAAAAGATTCTATGAACGTCTCACATATGCAGAACCCCCGCTTATAATGCTCAAGTTGAAAACTGGAAGTAGAACAGGCTGGTTTAACGTGAACCTGGAAACCACCTTAGGCAGGGCTGAGGCTCAGTGTGCAAAGCCAACTGGCCCTTGGGGAAAAAACTGAACAAAGCATCTTACCCAATATGGCCTGAAGCTTGGAAATTCTCAGAGCAGAAGAAAAGATGACTATAAAGAGCGTTTTCCTTGAAAAAAGGCGCATTCCATCACCCCTAGCCAGACCAAAGGGAGGCAAGGTCAGTCTCTCCAACATAAAATAGGGAACCCATGGTGGCGCAGGACTGCTTACTGGGGCCGTAGGTGAAGAATCCCTTTTGGGAAGATCTAGAAAGCTCCAGCTGAGCTACAACCTTACCCTCCAGTGAGGTGTGGTAGGAAGAAAGGCAGACAGGTGAACCATCAGGGAAGAGCAACACAGGCTCAAGTCAGAGAAATGCGGGAGCTACTCCATGACCTGAGGAATGGGGTTGAAAAATGATTCCCATTCCTTCAAGGTGACCCACCTGAAAAAACGCTGCCCTTTCCTGACCCATGTCGCCCTCGTAGAAGGCTTTCTGTCCTCTACCAGGACCTAAACCACTCTGCAGGAAGCTCCATAATGAGAAGTGGCTATGTCAGGGGGTGCCACACATGAAGGTGAAGGTACTCTAGCCCTGACTGGACCAACCATGCCCCTCTCTCGAGTCTGGAGACCATGGCAGAGAGGCAGGGGAACCGGATGTCCCACTGCAAGTGGATGAAGACTGGGAAGCCAAACTTGGCGAGACCAATACAGGGCGCTCAGAATCATGTGAGCCCCCTCTGCTTGAAACTTGAGTATCCACTATGTGGAAAAACAAAGGGAGGAAAGACGTGCAAAACAAAACCTCCCTGCCGGGAAGAAAGATGGCACATCTTGCCAGAAAGAATCATGTCTGGGAGAGAGCAAGCAAAACCTAGGTAGAGTGCCTTGTATGGGGAGGCGAACAGATCCAGGTCTGGATGACCGCGTAGGTCAAAAATGTGTTTGATCACCTCTTGCTTGAACTCTCATCTGAAGGTTCTTATTCCTGAGTGGCTGAGACTGTTCACTAGGACATTTTCATGCCCAGAACATGAACAGCCGTGACAGGAAATTGAAGCAGGGCTGCCCAATTACACATCCGCGTCGCCTCCCCACCAAAGGGGGAGAAACGATGGAATGTTCCGGTGCTTGCTGAGGTACCAGACTACACCCAAACAGTCTGACCAGACTAATAGAGAGCCCTGGCAGAGGAAGTGCTGGAAGGTCCGACGAGTATACAGCACTGCCCTAAACTCCCAGGTGTTTCTGTGAAAGGAGAGTTGCAACTGAGACCACAGCCTTTGAGTCCTGAGGGATCCGGATGAGCCCCTCCTCCAGTCAATCCCTGAAGCAACTGCAGCTAGGGTCTGGATGGGGGCAGGGGACTGGAAAAGGACCCCCTTGGTCAGGTTGCAGAGAACCTGCCACCACTAAAGATCCCATAGCATAGGACTGGAGGACCATGACCATGTGGTCCAGGTCGTCCGACCCCTGGTCCCACTGTACCATAAGTGTCCACTGCAAGATATGCATGCAGATCCCAGCCAGAGGAATGGGGAATGGCCACAGCCATAAGGCCAAGGAGTTGGAATACTGGCTGGTCTGAAACCTGCAGTCACTCCCTTGACGGAACTGGCAGAACACCACCTAATGACCCTGGCTCCTCAGGGCTACTGCCCCTACCACGAGGCACATAGAGAAACCCCCGGGGTGCCGAGCACAGGCCGAAGGAGAGGGCCTTTGGTTTTTTTATTTATTTATTCTAGGATTACAAGTACCTTTGAGCCAAGGCCCTTTTACGAAGGTTCCACGTCAGAAATAACAAACAAGGAAGTAACAGTGAAATAACAGTAAACAATTCATGTACAACAGTGCTATTGAAAGCGGACAATTATAGGAAGAGTAAGGTGTAGAGGAGGAGGAGAAGTGTAGGTAGTTAACAGTGGCAGCTATAGTAAAATGGTGAACACAGCTAGGATGCATGTGCCCACAAGGAATGGGTAGGGTCAGGCGCCTGGGGGTGGCAGAGAGACAGGGATGAGAGGAGAGGGGGAAGATGAAGATGCAGCCAGAGGCATTTGTCGAAAAATAAATAGGAAGGATTGACAGAAGAGAAGAAGGGGGTAGGTGGGGGGCCTTGAATGAGAAATGGTCCTTAGAGAGGCGGACCAGAGATAGTGGCGACAGGCCTGAAAAACCAGGACAGGAAGGAAAGGCACCCTGCATATCCAGGACCCAGATCCACTGCCCCATGAGCAGAAGGGGCAGCAGAACTGGAAGGGTCATCGGTGGAAACTGATTGAACCCTATGTCCAGGTTCCTAGCGCCAAGGTGGGACGTAAATCCCCTGTCTCATTTGTAACCCAGGAGAAGAGGGAGAAATACCCCTTCTCTACCAGATGTGATGGAACGACTCCAAAACCTCCTGAGCAAAAGAGCCTTGATGCCTTCCCATAAGAGGGGAAGCGTGCCTTCAGGCAATGAGATGCCCCTGGAGGTTCCTGTGAGAGAACACTCAATTGTGGCCCTTTCTGAACAACAGAGAGGACCACGAGCCTGAGGTGACTGCCCACCGGCTCCCCTGACGAAAAATGTGTGTTGGGGGCACAAGTCAAGACACAGAGGGAGGGCTAGGGAGAGCCACCCCTGAGTCTTCCAGAGAAATGGGCATGGGGTGGCCACAGCTGAAGGTGTCCAACACTAGATCGGACATCTGGCATTCTGCTGTTGCAACAGCTGTCACTCGGTCTGGCAACAAGCAGACTATTTGGCTTTAGATCCAGGACGGCACCTGGTGGGGACCGACCTCAGGGCTTTGCCCTGGGCATCACTCCCAAAGCAGAACAGTTCCCCAAAAGGGGAATCCTTAAGAGCTATCTGGACATCAGGTGCCAAACATGACACCCAGTCTGGACAATCCCACAGGCAGAAAGCCAGATTTGGTGCAGTGGGCAAGGTGACCGTGCGAAGGTGGCCCCTAAGAGTGGTGACTGGTGGCCTGGCCGACGGAAAGGTGTCGGCCAAGACTGCCTTGGACACCAAGACCCCCGCATAAAGCAAAGGAGCCGCCCAAACCCAGAGCAGCTAGTGCCAGACCACCCTACCGAGGCAGGCATCTGAGGAGGAAGCCTGATCGACCAGCCTAAAAAGAGAAAGGTGGCCAAATAGGAGAGTCCCAGGCCCAGACAAAAATCCTGTCTGTGGGACAGAGCCTAGAGACCATAAGACCATATAGCCTGCTGGTCTAGTTCCACCAAAACTGAAACATGGGTGTCCAACCTTCCTGCGGCTGGGAAGGTGGAGAGACAGGATCTCTGGTCTGGGGCGCCGACATCAGAAACCCTAAAGAGAGGCAACCCAACATCGGAAACCCTGGAGGTTGAAAATCTGGGGCCGGGAAAACCGATGAAGAAGAGGGAACCCCCGGTGATGGGTCAGCCAACGAAAAGCACCCCAGTGCTGGGAACTCCATCAGCAAAGACCCAAAAGAAGGGAAATCAGGCGTGGAAATATCCTGCACAAGAAGACCCAACGAAGGCTCTGACGGCAGAGCCTGAGAGTCTGACGGGGGCCCCAGAGGATTCTGAACATCCAGTAAAGTCAGATTTGATGTTGGACCTCTGGGGAAAAGGTTGAGCATCTGCTCCAAAGGATCCTCGGGTGTCTGGGGTGAGTAAGAGGCCCAGACTGGGGAGTCCGAGGTGCAGGGACCTGAGAAAAAGCTGGTGGAAGTAGAACTGGTGCTGGTGTTAGGAAAAAAAACGGCGGGTGGACGCTCCCTCTCCTTCAGCGCCCACAGCACAGCAGAGGTCGATGACTCCACTGAAAAAATGGGAAGGGAGGACTCCCAAAAGGGGTGATCTCGATCAGGTGACTGCGGCCAAAGCGGCAGTGGACACTGATCCCGAGGACCATCATCAGGCCCGACACAGGGTTCCGACAGAAACTCCATGGCTGAGCGCTCGCTTGCGAGCAGACTATCAGCCTGCGTTGAACTGCCGCCACCAGAGCCAGTGCCTGACTAACCAGCTGGCACCGGACACTCACCTGGAAGGCTGGAGAGTGACTTTGCCTCCGGAGCTGGGTGCTCGCTGGAGTGGTTGGCAAGCGACCTATTAGAAAAGGCTGGGAAGGTGCTGGCGGGGCCGGCAAGCGATTTAGCTGCTAGGGCTGGGCACTTGTTGGAGGGGCCTGCGAGTGACTTATCGGCTGGAGCTGGGCAGTCACCTGATGGACTGGCCAGTGACTCACCCACTATGGTTGGGCGTTCACCATAGAAGCCGGCGAACGACTTACCAGCTAGGGCTGGGCCCTCGCCAGAGGGGCCAGCAAGCGACTTAACAGCCAAAGCTGGGCCAGAGAAGACGGCGAGCAACTTATCAGCCAGTGCTGGGTGGTCGTTGGAGGAACTGAACGACTTACCAGCTGGGGCTGGGCGCTCACCGGAGGGGCTGGCAAGTGACTTAACAGCCAAGGCTGGGCACTCGCCGGAGGGACTGAATGACTTACCAGCTGGGGCTGGGCGCTCACTGGAGGGGCCAGCGAGCAATTTAACAGTCAAGGCTAGGTGCTTGCCAGAGGAGCTGGTGAGCAAATTATCAGCAGGAGCTGGGCTGTCCCCTTGAAGGCCGGTGAGCAACTTAGTAGCAGACACTGGGAGATCACCGAAGGAGAAGCTGGCGAACAACTTACCAGCTGAGGCTGAGCACCCACCGGCAGAGCCGGCGAGCAACTTACCAGCTACACCACAGATATTGGGCCCATGAGGGAAGCAGAACCCAAGAGTGCCAAGAGTCCCTGGAAAACCGAAGATGTCCAAAGCACCTCCTGTCCCAAGATAATGAGATCCGCCTTTGCTGCTGCTCCCTATCCATGGAGGCCATCCAGGGAGAGAAATCATCCTGCGAGGCCTGAGGAAAAATAGCAGGCTGCAAGGTCCATGGGAAGGCATACATCCAAGGCAGAAGGAGAGAAGGCCACCACAGTGAGTGAGACACAGCTGGAGAGAAAAAACTCCTGAGTCGGGAATGAAGGAGAAGAACAGCAACTAGAAAAACTGATGGGGAAAAGGAAAAGAAAAGTTGAAATATACTCATCCAAAAGGGTGGTCAACTGAAGCAACGATCTCTGTGAGGTCTAACGTGCAGAGGTCAATGGCGGGAAAGAACTGGAATGCAGGCGTGGGGACTACCCACTATATAGTGTCATGCTGACGTTAGTCACATAATGTCGGATGGGCGGTCCCCCATCAGACACTGCTAGCCAGGGGGCGCAGTCCTCAAGGTGATTACCTACAGCAAGAGCCCTGTTGAAGTAAGATAAAGAAATATGCAATGTTAAGGATACGGAAAGCAAGCATGTTTTTTTCCCGCGTTTTTTGATGCTCCATATCACCAAAACCAAATAAGATGTGATTATGAAACTTTTTATGTTTTGAGACACTTGATAGCCTGGCCGCACATGCCACACTTTGGACTATTTCATCAAACAATGCCAAAGTTATTAAGATGAAAAAGTTTGTTTTAACATTAAAGAGCAGCTGGCATGGTCACAGCAGACAACTCATTCCAGTGAGTTGCATGGTCAATAAGCTAAATGAGCGTTTTAAAATTTTTTTTAAAGCAGTTTAAAGGCATTGAAAAAGTGCCAGACCACCTTCTTCTGTGCCACCGTCTGCTGACCGACCCAAGCCCGCTAAGCAGAGATGGCTGCCAGGTTTACCTTAAGGGTCGAAGACCGAAGACCCCTTTTGGACAGAGACCAAAGGTAATCCAAAATGCTCACTATAGGACAGGACAGAGGATCCAGGCCTTTGCACTGGCACCAAATGGAAAACCTTTTCCATTTGAAGGTGCAGCACTTTCTGGTTGACTCCTTTCTGGATGCTTCCACTACTGTGAGGACATCCTCGGAGAGACCCAAAGCCTGGAACTCTAGCCATTCAGGTATAAGGCTGTCAGGTGCAGGGACTGAAGGTCTGGATGGAATACCTTCCCCTGATTGACAGATATCAGGTCCGGGCGTGCTGGAAGATGCCTCAGGAGCCTGTTGCTGAGGCTGAGGAGATCTGGATACCAATATTGGCGAGACCAGTCCGGGGCTACCAGGATCACCTGCACCTTGTCCCTCCTCACCTTGAGAAGCACCCTGTGGATCAAGGGAAATGGAGGGAAGGCGTAGAAGAGGCCTGGGGTCCATGGCCTCGAGAAGACATCCCCCTGCAGTGATCCCTGCTGAGGGGGGCGGGCATGAAACAGCCTCAGCTTGGTGTTTTCCCTGGAGGCAAACAGGTCCACCATCGGTTTGCCCCAGTGGTAGAACAGACTGTAAGCTACTTCTGGATGTAGAGACCACTCGTGTGATGTCTCACCTATGCGGCTGAGAGCATCCGCCAGTCGATTTGAGGCTCCTGCCTCATGGATGGCTAGAAGATCCACCTCCAGTCAGCTCACGAGTGTCCAGATGCGGAGAGCGCTTCCCTGAACAACAGCCAGGAGTGCATGCCATCCTGCTTATTGAGGTAGTACACGGTTGTGGTATTGTCCGTCTAGATTTGAACCACTTGACCCCGAAGTTGCTGAGTGAATGCTGACACCAGTCTGACCGCTCTGATCTCCAACAGGTTGATTGGTATCGGGATTCCTTGGGGGTCCAGAACCCGTGGGCCCTGTTGTTCCCCATTGGGCTCCCCAGCCCGTGAAACAGGCATTGGTCGTGAGGACGACTGTCGGCTTGGGTTGGACAAACAGGATCCCTTCCTGCAACCGGTCTAGGATGGTCCACCACTGGAGAGCGGCCCACATCTTCTGGGTCACAGTGATCAGCTGGTCGAAATGACCTACTCGCTGAGTCCACTGGGGGCCAGCTCCCATTGAAGGGGGCGCATATGCTACCTGGCCCAACAGACCATGGTGGTACAGGTCGCCATGTAGCCCAGAAGGCACAGAAAGTCCCGGGGCAGGGCGCAAGTGCCCAAGCAGAAATTATTGGGCAAAGAAGGAGAGAACCTCTGCCTTGTCCACCGAGAGCCGAGCTCTGGCTTGGCAAGAGTCGAGCACTGCCCTAATAAAGCATATCACCTGAGAAGACATGAGCTCTGACTTGGCCTTGCTGATCAGGAGGCCAAGTTGAGAGCAGGTCTGGAGGGCCAGGTCCCTGGACCTCTCCACCTCTTGCTGGGTGGAACCTGCCAAGAGCCAATGGTAGGGGTACACTCTGAACCCTCGATGCCTGAGATGGGCTGCCACCACTGCAATGCATTTGGTGAAGACCCTTGGGGCCAATGACAGGCTGAACAGCATGGCTTAGAACTCATACAGGGTTCCCTCTGCTCTGAAGCGGAGGAACCGCTGGTGTGATGGACAGATTGGGACATGAAAGAACGCGTCCTGGAGATCCAGTGAGCAGAACCACGTTTTGCTCCAGGGATGGTATGATCTGGGACAGAGTTACCATCTGGAAAGTGCGTGGCCCGAGATACTGATTCAGATCTAGAATGGGGAGCCAGCCCCTCCCCCGCTTCGGGCCCAGGAAGTACCTGGAAACGAATCCTGGGTTGGCTGGAGGATCTGCCACTCGAACCACTGCCTTCTTGAGGAGGAGCTGGGCTATGTCGTCTTGAAGAGCCGACCGAGTGTAGGATAATACTGTCTCCTCCCATGGGGCGTCGGTTTGGCTGGAAGGGTACTGCTCGAATTCCAGAGGCAGACCCTGGCTGACCACTTCTAAGACTCACCTGTCCGTGATAACAGCGGACCAAGCGGAAAGAAAGTGGCGGAGACAACCCCCCATGGGAGGACCCAGAGCTGATGTGACAGAGATAGGGGTGGCAACCCCTATCCTGTCACTGGGCAGGCTTGGAGGAAGAGGGTCCAGGGCCAGAATCCCAACCTCCCTGTCTGCGGCTGGAGGAGGCCCACACTTGGGCCGAGGGTGCTAAGCCTGTGCCTGCTGTTGCTGCCCACCATGAAAGGAGGGCTGCTGGGCTGCAGTAGCAGGGTGCCAAAAAGGCTTTTTCTTTTTCTGCTGCTTCTTGGTGCCAGGAGCACTTTGAGCAGAAGTAGCAGAGTCCAAGGTGGCATTGGACTGCTCAATTTGCTGAAGGTGACCATTCACACCTGGGCCAAAGAGATCGGCACCCAGGAAAGGAACATCAGTGAGTTTGTGCTGGGTATCCGCCATGAAGGTGGAAAGCCTCAGCCAAGCCCTGCGGCGTGAGGCAACCGCAACTGCCACTGAACAGGCGCAAGAGTCCTCAAGGTCCAAAGCCATCTGAAGCTGCCACTTGGCAATGGCATGGCCCTGGTCCTGGACCTGCTTGATCGTAGTCTGAAGGTCCATGGGGAGGTGCAGGAGAACTTCATCTAAGGAGCCCAACAGGGCATGAGAGAAGTGCGCCATGATGACAGCTGAGCTTGCCTGATGGAGGTCTAAAGAGGAGGCTGCATAGACTTTCCTGTCCATGTGGTCGAGTTTTTTGGACTCCTTATCAGGAGGTCTATCAGTGTCAGCAGAGCTGCCGGTGCATCTGAACACTGAGGTGGTCACCAACCCCTTGGTCGAGGGGTGTTCAGTGAACCCCCGAGAGAGACCCAATGGGCACCGCATACTTGTGGGCCATCTGGGCAGATGGCGCTGGGCAGGAGGCAAGATGCTGCCAAAGCTCCACGGCCGGGCCAACAATGGCTTCAGCCACAGTAAAGGCTTCCATGGGAGTACCCCCTCTTTTAAGAATATCTGTAAGAGAGTACTCTGTCCTTTTCTGGACAGGCTCCAGGGGCATCCCCATGGATTCAGAGATGAGGCAGAGAATCCCTTGAAAAGATGAAGGGCCCTCCTCTGTTGACAGACTACCGACAGACTCATCGTCCCACGGGTGGGAGTGTAAGTCAGTGTTTTCTGTATCCGAAAAATCCAGATAGATTGGTCGGTCACTAAGCTCCCCTTCAACACGCCTAGGGCAATCAGGCGTAAGGGTGACCAACAACTTAAGTGGGAGTAATGGAACAATCTGAGAATCCTTTGTAGGAGGCCCTCCCGAAGGCTGTTTAGGCGTCGGCTCCACCACGATCGACAGAAAGACAGATTTTGGCTGAACCGGAGTGGATTTGGCCAGTGCTGTGGGCGGGGGAACTGATATGACCAGTTCCGAAGGAGTCTGTTTCGGCCTTGGAGGCGAAAGCCAAGTAATGGCTGGAGTAGAAACTGTGGCCGGCATCTGTCTGGACAGAATCAGCTGCTGCCACATCAAGTCCTCGTAGTGTCGACGGAGTTTCCGCCAAAGCCTCTCCTCATCCGAGGAGGACGAGGAGGACCGATGGCGTTGCCTTTTTTATAGCGCTTGTGTGCCTTCCTCAGCCTGTCAGTCAAGGGGGTCCCAGATCTCAACCTCGATCGGACTGGCCAACTAGGTCACTCAGGAGACACCAGGGAACCGGTGATTTACCTGGATCAGGAACCGGTTCCTCAATAGGATTCCCAGCTGGCTGGGTCTCCTCATCAGGAACAGGCAGGACCGGAGCCCTTGTCAAAGCGTTGTCGGCCTCGTCAGGTGACAGTGGGTCAACGGGATCGAGAACGATCTCAACCTTGTTGACAGAGACCTCGGTCGTCTGGCCAGACGGCAGGGCCGAGAAGCCAGCAGCTGAGGAAGCAATTTTGACCGAAGTCAACATTGCCGGCTCCTGGGACCAAGATTGCTCATGATCCCAAGAGCATCTTCGCCAAGACGAAGATGATTTTGGATCCTTTTCCCTTTTACAGGACCGAGAGGAATGCAAGCCCACAGGTCCCTCGCCTTTAGTGGGAAGGGATTGATACAGCTCTCAGAAGGAACCCGAAAACATGGAGCCCAGGTTGAGGGGAACAAAAATCAACCAAGATGATGATTCCGCGGCCCGTGCCACTTCTTCTTCTTCTAAGGTCTGCATGTGTTCCTGCTGCTTGGTGGACCCTGCAGCTGCAGAGACCACCCACCGGGCCTCTTTGGATTTCACCGGAGGATTACGTTTTTCGGGCCTGCCCAACTTAAGGAGTGCAAGGCGATCATCAAGAACGTTTGGGTGGAACGTGAGACACATCTCACAAGTCTGGGTGTCATAGCCAACACCCAGGCAGTAGACACACATGGTATACAGATCGATGCACAACATTTTTTGGCCACACAGACATCAGTGAAATCCGGGGGAAGATCCATCTTCCATGACCAAATAAAGAGCACAGTCGCTAGCTCAAACGAGCCTAATTTTTGGAATCACCGAAGGTTTAGAAGCCAGGGCCTACAAAAAGCAATCACAAAGAGGAGGCATCCTGAATCTTCCAGCGGAAAGGAAGATCTGGCATCATGGGGCGGAGCCAGGGTTATACCACCGGGTGGTGGGCGGATGGAGCCAGCTTGAAGACCTTCCAGCAAGATTTAAAGGGGAAAGAGACTTGCCAACAAGTGTGGATAAGAACATATCCACATCCCTAGAAAGAGGCAGTTTTGCATTGAGTGGGGATGTAAAAATGTCCAGGTCTGGACTGCCACACTCATCGAAGAGTGACTGCACTACGTCTGGTGCAAGAAACCACTCATGAGGATTTGCTTCCGTCCTGCTGAGATGGTCTGCCAGATTATTCTGGACTCCTGGTAGGTAAACTGCCTGAATCAGGACATCATGGTCGAGGCACCACTCCCATACCCTCATGGCTTATCTGCATAGAGGGTAGGAGTGTGCTCCACCCTGTTTGTTGATGTAGTACATCACTGACTTTTTGTCTGTCTGAAGAAGAATCACCCCTACTATGTGTTTTCTTTTAGATTAGTCGTGTTTATTTACATGGTGCATATTACTTGTATGTTTATTTATTGTACTGACTTACTGTATTGATTGTTTTTTGTACTAGATGCAATTGTAAATAAGAGTTCGCTCTTAATTTGCCTTCCAATAAAATCTGAATTTGAATTTGTGACTGAAAACATTTTCTAGTACTCTGAAGGCATACAGGACTGCCCTCATTTCCAGAACACTGATGTGGAGATGAGACTCCTCCTGGGTCCATACCCTCTGAGTGTGAAGGTTCTGGCAATGAGCCCTCCAGCCAAGAAGAGATGCATCTCTAGTGATGGTGATCTGGGATTCCGGTAGGGCAAAGGGCAGACCTTGAGGAAGGTTGTCCTCTTGTATCCACCATGCAAGTGATCGATGCAGGGGCTCTTTGATGGGGTAAGATGGAGGATGTGTAGTTGGGGACCACTGTATGCTGGGCATACACCGAGTGGTCCTCATGTGCAGATGAGCTAGAGGAACCGTGAAGATGAATGAAGCTATGAGGCCTAACATCTGCTGTACGGAGTGAGCTCTTACAGGGCTGTTTTCTCTGATGAAGCAAGCCAACAGGAGAATGTCCTTCCTGTCCTCTGTAAGAAAAGCTCTCACTTTTGTAGTATACAAGAGGGCTCCTATGAAGAGGAGCTGCTGAGATAGATGGAGCTGTGACTTCTCTAGGTTCAGCAGGACCCCCATGGATGAAAGGAACTGAAATGCTGTGGATACAGCTTCCTGTGCCTCCTGCCTTAATGGCCTTGCCAAAAGCCAGTCATCTAGGTAGGGGAACACTTCAATGCCGAGCTTTTGAAGGTGTGCAGCAAGGACTGCAAAACAACTGATAAAGACTCAAAGTGCCGAGGAGAGTCCAACGGGCAGGACTCTGAACTGGTAATACTGACCAAGTCCACAAAGTGAAGGTACTTGTGGGGACCTGGGTGTACTGGAACACGCTGGCAGGCATCTTGCGTATCCAGGGATGCCAGCCAGTCATACTGATTGAGGAGTGGCAGTAGTGTCCCTAGGGTGATCATCTTGAACTTCTCCCTGAACAAGAACTTGTTCAACTTTCTGAAGTCGAGAATTGGGCACTTGCCGCCTGTCTTCTTTGGAACCAGAAGGTAATGGGAGTAGAAACCTGTGTTCTTCTCTGACCAGGGAACTACTTCTACTGCCCTATTTCTGAGAAAGTCCTGTATCTTGGAAGTGAGAAGGTCTGACTGAGCAGTTGACAGACTGTGCTGTCGCTCAGGTGGAAGATCCAGGGGAATCTCTGCAAAACAGAGACAGTAACCCTCCCAAACAATCCTGAGGACCCACTTGTCCATAGTGATGGACTTCCACTGGTTGTAAATCCGTGTCAGACGACCTCCCACTGCCATTGGGGTGAGATCAGGGTCAGATTTTCAGAGGGTGGCGCTGGACGCTTTCGGGCCCTGTGCCTTGTGCTGCATTTTCTACTGCAGCTGAGGAGGCTGGTTCCTGTTAGGGGCTCCTCAGCCTCTTCCTCGAAAGGGCTGCCTATTACGAAAAAACTGATGGTTCTTCCCTCTCTGAGGAACTAAAGGAGCGGGCCTGACCATTTTAATGGCAATCCTAGTCTTCTGAGAGGCCTCCAGGGGTTGCGGACCAAACAGACAGACAAGTGCCATCAAAAGGCATATTCATAACTCACCGCTGAGCATCAGAAGAGAACTGCAATGTCCAGAGCCAGGAATGTCTTCTGATACAGATTCTAGAAGCTGTATCGTAAGCATCCATGGAAGCTTTAAGTTGATGACTATTACATTCAGTCACTTGGACAACAGTCTGTAGCATCTCCATTTTGGAGTCAGACTCTGGGAGACCTTCTGTTAAGGCCTTGAGAGAGTACCAGAATGCATACTCATATTGAGAGAAGTGTACTTGACAGCTGGCAATAGGCATGCCCAGGGTTGCAGCAGCGAATGAATGCCCTCCTACCCAAGGGATACGTCTTACGAGACTCTTTATTGATAGGATGTGCTGATACTTCATGTGGAAGAACAGCTTTGTCATTCTCAGCAAGGACAACCAGCGCATCTGCGATGGGTTGTGAGACTAAAATGGGTCTCTCCTTAGGAGAGATATACTTCCTGTTTATGGATTTGCAGACAGATGGAATAAGGGCCGTCCGTGCTCACATCACCTCAGACAAGGTCTCAAATGGGGATGGAGCATAACATTCATGGAATGTTAGGAACATGAAGCCACTCCAGACGTAAAACTACCTGGGTCCACAGAGGTCGTCTGCAGGTCCAGGGTTGTCCTGATATTCCTGAGGAGAGACTGAAAGGAAAGGCCCTCTACTGGGTTTTCAGTTAAAAGTGAGGACTTATGAATCAAAGTACAGAATGAGTCTTCATCAAGTTCTTCAGAAACTATAAAGTCTGGATCAGACTCATCCTGCTCCATGTCACCCACAAAAGAGGTTGGAGCTGCCCCAAACAGGCCATTGCCCAGCCTTGGCAAAGTATATACAGGAGCCACTGGAACCATCACCAGGCTTGGTGCCACGGAACCTGGCGCTGCCCCATCAGGGGCCAGCACTGCACGCAGCACCGAGGACAGCGCCAAACCAGACGGCACTGCATGCAGATCCAAAGTGACCCTAGGAAAGGAGGGAGAAAAAGATGGTACCTGTGCCGGCCCTTGTGAAGAACCAGAGTGGGGGGTGGCATGTAGAATCGGCATCGGTGGAATGGGCACCGGCAAGGGAAGAAAGTCTGTTGCCAGTACTGGACGCTCAACTTGCCCTGAAAGGTCCCAACCGCGGCTCCAAGACTCCTAGGCCCGAAGGCCCTGGAACTGGATCCACAGGGAGGGGCAACTGGGACAGACACTGTACCCACTGCTCCACAGGTGTGGTCCATTGGTGGAACTGCCCACCGGAAACCCCACCAGGGGACAGAGAAGGGCTCTGGTGTTGAGAGCCTGAGCAATTGAAAGCAGAGGTCAGTGGAGAACTGGAGGGAACTGGAGACAGCCTACCACTCCCAACCACTGAGGACCTCTTAGAAGACGTACAAGGGGGCGACTTCGAGTGGTACGTTTTCTTACCCTTCTGATGGGAAGAAGAAGAACTTGAGGCAGAGCAGAGCCAGGTCCCCGACCTGGATCGGGCCCACTTTTTGCCTTTACGGACGTCAGTCCTCCCTCCTGAACACTGGACTGTTCGTAGTCAGAACCCCCCAGAAAGGGCGTGGACCGGACAGAGCCCAGCTGCCAGAGTAGCCTTCCAACGAAGAGTCCCTACCATCACTGTCACTATCCATGGTAGACTCCCTCGAATGATAGAGCTGAGAGGAAAATACAAAAATGTTTTTCTTTTCCTTTTTATAAAAAAACAAAAGAAACTAAATAAACAAAAAACGAATTACGTCTCAACGCTGTTGTCATATAGATGTGAAGGTTTGACTCCCGGCGGGTGAACGACGTCATTGGAGCATACTTGACAGCTGGAAAAAAGGAACTGAGGCAGCTGGAGGGTTGATGCCGAGATAGCCTACACATGCACAAGCCAGCCTCGCGGTGCCGCGCATGCACGGTCCTGTCTCGGCGCTGGCCCTCCTGAAGATTTTTGGCTCCTGCGGGGTCCTAGTGCCTCCAGCTTGAACCCAGCAGTATGAATTAATGGTGAAGACTCTAAGTCCAGAAGATCTGGTATTGCCACCTGTGTCTACAAAGCCAAAATCCATTTTTATTGGTGTTTTGTGAGCTTTAACTATTTTTATTTCTAAGCTAGCATGCATTTTAGCAGTTTTTCCATCTAGTATTGTGCATCAGTCTTTGTAGTTATTAAAAATAATAAACAAACTATGATAAACTCAAACTATACCTCATTTGGGCTTTGTGCCTATATGTATACAGAGTCCCCCCACAATTTATCAAAGCTATTTGCCCCAGTGGCCTGACTGTACAGATGTTGAAGGCGTGTGTGTGTGTGTGTGTCTCCTCATGTTTGACATCTTGAATCAACCAGCCCTCATATATGACAACAGCAGCACTATGGCCCCCATCCCTCAGGGGTGACAGCAGCAGGAGCAGCACTATAGCCCACATCACTCAAGGGTAACAGCGGCAGCATTGCGGCCCTCCCCCTTCAGGAGTGATGGCAGCAGCACTATGGCCCCCATCCCTGAGGGGTGACAGGAGCAGCACTATAGCCCACATCACTCAAGGGTAACAGTGACAGCATTGCGGCCCTCCCCCTTCAGGAGTGATGGCAGCAGCACTGTGGCCCCTATCGCTCAGGCTGACAGCAGCAGCAGTACTACAGCTCTGATCTCTGAGGGGTGGCAGTGACAGCAGGAGCAGCACTACAGCCCCTCTCCCTCAGGGGAGACAGCAGCAGCACTACAACCCCCATCCCTGAGGGGTGGCAATGACAGCATGAGCAGCACTATAGCCCCTCTTCCTCTGAGGTGATGGCAGCAGCGGCAGCACTCGGGCTGTCATCCCTCAGAGGTAATGGCGGCAGCATTATGGTCCTTCACCCTTCAGGGGTGATGAAAGCAGCATGACAGCAGGAGCAGCACTATAGCCCCTCTCCCTCAGGATTGATGGCAGCAACAGCAGCACTAGGGCTCCCATCCCTCATGGTAATGGCGGCAGCATTACGACCAACATCGTTCAGGGGTGCCAGTCACATTACGATCCCCATCCTTCAAGTGTGATGACAGTAGCACTATAGCCGACAATCCTTCAGAGGTGACGGCAGCAGCAGCACTATAGTCGACAATCCTTCAGGGGTGACAGCAGCAGCACTATAGTCGACAATCCTTCAGGGGTGACAGCAGCAGCACTATAGTCGACAATCCTTCAGGGGTGACAGCAGCAGCAGCACTACAGCCAACAATCCTTCAGAGGTGACAGCAGCAGCACTATGGCTCACATTCCTTAGGGGTGACAGTGGCAGCAGCAGCACTACAGCGCCCATCCCTTAGGTGTGACAGCAGCAGTATGACAGTCTCTTGTCCCTCAGGCGTGATGGCAGCAACACGCTATTGCCCCCAACCTTCCTGTGTAATGTAAACAGCAGCACTATGGCCCCTGTCCCTCGGCAGTTACTTCAGCAGCAGCACTACGACCCCCAACCCTCAGCTGTGACGGCAGCACTCTGGCCCTCATCCCTCAGGGGTGATGGCAGCACTATGTCTCCTGTCCCTCAGTCATGAGAGCAGCAGCACTATGGGCCACATCCGTCAGGTGTGATGGCAGCAGCACTATGGCACCCATCCCTCAGGGGTGACAGCAGCAGCATCACTGCGACCCACTCCATCAGGTGTGACAGCAGCAGCAGCATCACTATGGCCCACTCCATCTGGTGTGATAGCAGTAGCATCACAATGGCCCCATCCTTCAGGGGTGACAGCAGCACCACCACTACGGCCCACTCTATCAGGTGTGATAGCAGCAGCATCACAATGGCCCCATCTCTCAGGGGTGACAGAAGTAGCGCTATGGCCCACATTCTTCAGATGCAATGGTGACAGCAGCAGCAGTATGGCCCCCATCCTTCGGGATGAAAGCAGCAGCAAGAAGGCCTCAATCCCTCAGGTGTGACAGCAACAACACCACGCAGCCCCCATCCCTCAGGGGTGATGGCAGAAGCATCACTATGGCCCCATCCCTCAGGGGTGACACAGAAGCAACATTATGGCCCCCATCCTTCAGGAGCAACAGCGGCAGCAGCAGCAGTATGCTCCTTGCCTTTCAGGGGTGAGAACACCAGTACTAAGGCCTCAATCCCTCAGGTGTGACAGCAACAACACCACGCAGCCCCCATCCCTCAGGGGTGATGGCAGAAGCACTATAGCCCCACTCCCTCATGTGTGATGGCAGCAGCATCACTATGGCCCCATCCCTCAGGGGTGACACAGAAGTAGCATTATGGCCCCCACCCTTCAGAGGTGATGGCAGAAGCATTAAGGCCCACATTCCGCAGGTGTGATGGTAAGGGCAATAGTGCAGCCCCCATCCCTCAGAGGTGATGGCAGAAGTTGCAGCACCACAGTCCCCTTTAACACCTACACCTCACATTACAAATTTCTGGGTCTCTTAGCTTGTCCGAAGTCAGACGTGAGTTATGCCAAACCACCAGACACTAAGACAGACTCCCTTGATTCAGTCCTACTTAGCATTTAACTGCCTGAACTGGCTTCTTTGAAAGAAAGTGTCTCCACCTAAAAAATCTACAAAAGATTCATGGAGAACCTTCTAATGGAAAATCATGCCTCTCCCAAACATGCGGATATTTTTTTTTCTTTTTTAACTTGATCTCCATGAAAAGGGTGTCTTTCTGTTTTCATGTCTGAGCTCACATGTGAAATGAGCGCCACTCTGCCCACTGCCATCATACGTACCTGGAGCCTTACCTTCTGTGTGCCCCTGAATGTGGCTGCAGCACCCCACTCAATCCTGCTGGCATCATACAGTGACAGGTAAAGTGACAATTGGCACATATAGCAAACTCAAGGGCACACAGACGCTAAGGCCCTCCAACTCACTTAGCAGAACAAAGAAAACAGCAGCAGCAGACCCACTCTGCCCACTGGCACCATGCAGTATCTGGCACCTAACCTGTTGTGTGCCTCTGAGTGTGGAGTCTGGCTTGAATGCTGTTACAGCACCCCTCGCCCGCACTGGCACCATGCAGTCACAGGTTGGGTAACACCACCACCCACGTCATACAGAAAATTCAAAAGCACATAGAAACTAATACCACCCCAACCCCCTATCCCCGCTCAGGAGCACACAACTAACAGCAGCAGAAAACTGCCCATGCTTACACCATCCGTGGCCCGGCTCACCCAGCATCCCGTCCGGCTTACACTGCCAAAATTAAAAAAACAAAATAAGTAACACAGACTGGTGGTGCGCGTCACTGGGAAGTGGGAGATCAGGGTTTGTGAGCTGAGCCGATCCAGACTCCCTTGCCCTGGGCTGGTGGGGTTTAGAGCATGGGGAAGAGGCACTGCGTGCTGCCCGGGGGGGGGGGGGAGAGGCAACTGCCTTGATGATCTAGGTGACCACACAGTGTTGTAAGACCCCCTCCAGGTTGGTTGATCCCACACAAAGACACCCAGATCAACAAGCGTCCTTGAGCCTCCTAGCTCAGCAAGACTAACAGTTCAATTTCCCAAAGACACGCATTTAAATAAATACAATTAAAAACACCCAACTGAGCCCCCCCCACCACAGATTTTTCAAGTGTGTCGATACTAAGCTTTTTTTGGGGGGGGGAGTTAATCAAGCAGTTTAAAAATAACTTCGGCACATACTTTTTCTACTCAAAACTTTACTGTCTGGATGGAGAGCAGGCACCAGCTGATCAAAGGGTTAGATGCAGAGCTGTTAAACTTTTAACCTGACATCCCCACCCCTAATGCCCAGCCCGATTCCCCGAGTGGGCTGATACTTTTTTGTTGTCTTTAAATTATCTACTATGAAAAATGTTTAGGCATATACTGTTCCTATACAAAAATGTTATTTAGGTTGGTGAGCAGCCACTTGAGCCAATGTAATGAAGGGTTAGATGCAAGAGCAGTTAAAGTTTAAACCCGACTCCCCCACCCCTGCTGCATAGTCTTACCCCCTCCCCCAAGTGTGCCGATACTAGGCTTTTTTTCCCCATAGATCATCCAGTGCAATATAAAAAAAAAAAAGACGTTTAGGTAAATACTAAATGAAAATTGTGCTTTCAGGATGGAGAGCAGTCCTCAGCTGGTCGAAAGGTTGAAGGGAAGCATGGGTGGTTACAACAAAGTAGCGTAGGTGGTTTTCATACTGATTTTATAAGCACCAGAGCAGCATCCATTTTAAGATGCCAAAATCTTGGGGATTCCATGCAGTGACATGCGATTTCCGTTTGGCACCAGTGGAAGATTCCAAATTCCACAAACCAATCATGATTCTGAGATTTTTGCCTTTTTTTCTGCGAAAAATGGAAAACCAGGATCCTTGAAAATAAGAGGGCTAAAGAAATTCCCTAGCTCAAAGGGATGGGGAAAGGATAAAAGGATACAGGAAAAGAAATAAACAAAGTAAAACCAGACTACAACCTCTAGATAGAATGAGGGGCACATCAGGTGACACAAAAATGTCACGGGGTATGGAATCAGAGCCTCAACACCACTAGCCAGATAGCAGATAGGTGGTGATACTATGACAGCAATCCTGAAGGATGTGGCTATGGCAGGTAAACTAAGAGAGGAATGCTCAATGTTGGGACCCCTTTACAAATGAGATGGCACCAATGTGCCTAAAGCAGAAATGAACCACACAAACTCCTAAGGCAACCTCATGCCACCATATGGAGGACCAAGTGAAAATCAGTTAATTTATGCCATGTTTTTCTTTCCCATCAGAGGAAAACGGAATCAATTTCTGATGCATGGGAAGCTGCAGGACTCAACAGCCCAAGAGGGAGTCGAGGTGTGTCCACCTCCCCAATTACCCTTAAGGGAAGAGGGCTAGTAGCCCAGCTGGCATAGGAGATAAACAGTATACCAACCAATAGGAAAAGTCTGGCATAGCCAGAAGAATCATCTGAAGAAAGTGACCTGCCTCCCTGCAACAACAAGGACGTACCCCTGAGCAAGGGCTAGCATAAGCTGATCCAGTCTAGTGCATGGCACCCCTCCACAGATAGTGCTGATGCCAAGTGCAGTTAGATGTGGACAGGGCCCAGAGGCACAGGTTGCATTTAGCAACTAACAGGGAAAAACACAAAAGAAAGGGGCTATACCCCGGACAGGGAGACGGAGGACAAAAGAGAAAAGGGGAAAAAAAAGGAGAGACCTCTCTCTTCCCCCACACACACCCTTTTTGGGGGGGGGGGGGTGGAATGGAGGCCCTGAAGAGGACCCTGGCTCCAATTTTTGTTTTCTGGGTAGAGTTTGGAACAGTAATGAATCCCAGACCACCCCACTTTTTTTTTTTTTTAAATAATAAGCCTCCCCCACAGGAGGGACAACTGGGGAGAGACCTGTGGCACTAGATGGTGCCGACTAGCACAAACAGGGTGAGCTGCCCAGAGGCTCCGGCTCTGTTACAATAGGGTATGATGGACAAGGGTGACTCTCTATGGTGAAGATATTCTGAAAGATCAACAATTACAGTAAGCACGTAACTTTCATATCTTCCTACAATCAATCTTCACCATTGATTCTCATTTATGGGTCAGAATATACAGGTTACTCACCTGTAACAGGAGTTCTAGGAATGGTATATGTTGTTCATCCACACTCATTGGCAGTATCCTTGCCGCTTTAAATCTTGCCGGAAGGTCTTCAAGCTTGCTCCTCCCACCAACCCGGGTGGTATAACTCGGCTCCGCCCCCATGGCGCCAGATCTGGCCGCTGGAAGCTCAGGTTGTCGTCGAAGCCGGGAGGTCGATGGGTCGTGTGGATGAACAACATATACCATTCCTAGAACTCCTGTTACAGGTGAGTAACCTGTATTTCTAGGGACATGGATATGTTGTTCATCCACACTCATACACGAACTCAGCAGTTCTCCGGAGGAGGAGGCAAGACGCACACCCCATATACTTACTTGGGAAAGAGAGACTGGAGAACCGAGGCCCCAAAACCAGCATCCCGGCGTGACTCAAGGTCGATGTGGTAATGGGTAATGAAGGTGTTTGCTGACTTCCAGGTAGCAGCCCTGCAGATTTCCTGGATAGGGACGTCCCTGGAAGCAGTCACCGTTGCAGCAGTATGGCGGGTAGAATGAGCTCTTATCCCTCTGGGAGGCTCCATGCCCGCTAACTTATAGCAGAGATCTATGCAGGAGGTTACCCACCTGCTTATCGTCCGCTTGGCTGCAGGTCTGCCAGATGCTGACTTCAGCGTGGGTGACAAACAGCTGGCGAACCTCTCCCGAATTGACTGCCATACTTATAATAAGCGAGCGCCCAGGGTCCAGAGGCGGAGCCTATATTCGGCCTCCCGAGGTGTGATTGGGGTAGAACACCGGCAGAGTCAACACCTGGTTAAGGTGAAACTCCGACACCACCTTCGGAAGGAATTTCGGGTGGGGGCGCGGGACAACCTTGTCCCTGTGGAAGACCAGGTAAGGAGACTCAGTGGAAAGCGCCTGGAGCTCTCCCATCCTTCTGGCTGACGTGATAGCCACCAAGAAGGCGGTCTTCCACGACAGGTGAGAGAGAGCACACCTGTGCATCGGTTCGAATGGCTTGCCCATGAGCTTTGCCTACCAGCAGTAGATCCCATGGAGGTGGGGGTTCCCGCACTGGAGGAAATGTGATCAAGGCCTTTGAAAAGCGCCAGACCACCTTCTCCTGCGCCACGACTGCTTCCGCCCGCGCCTGCAAGCAGAGATGGCTGCCAGGTGCACCCTTAGGGTCGCCGACCTAAGCCCTTGACTAGAAAGGGACCATAAATAGTCCAAGATGCTTGCCAAGGAACAGGAGGAAGGGTCCAAGCCCTTGCCCTGACACCAAATGGAAAACCTTTTCCATTTGAAGGCATAGCATTTTCTGGTCGACTTATGGACGCCTCAACTACATTGAGGACCTCATCGGAAAGACCCAAGGCCTGGAACTCTAGCCACCAGGAACCAGGCCAGGTGCAGGGATTGAAGGTCCGGATGGAACACCTTCCCCTGATTGACTGAGAGCAGGTCCGGGCGAGCTGGAAGCTGCCGCGGAGTCCTGGAGCTGAGACTGAGGAGATCTGGGTACCAGAACTGGCGAGGCCAGTCTGGGGCTATCAGAATCACCTGCGCCTTGTCCCTCCTCGCCTTAAGAAGCACCTTGTGGATCAAGGGAAATGGGGGAAAGGCGTAGAAGAGGCCCGGGGTCCACTGCCTCGAGAAGGCATCCCCCTGCAGCAAGCCCAGCTGAGGGGGGGCGGGCATGGAACAGACTCAGCTCGCTCTCCATGGAGGCAAACAGGTCCACCTGAGGTGTGCCCCAAAGGGAGAACAGATGCTGTACTACCTCCGGCAGGAGAGACCACTGTGGGATGCAGCCCCTATCCGCTCAGGGCATCGGCCAGGGTGTTGGAGGCTCCTGCCACGTGAATGGCTAGGAGATCCGCCTCCAGGCTGCGCAGAGTGACCAAATGCGGAGAGCTTCCTTGCATAGAAGCATGGAGCGTCCCGCCCTGGCGGTTTAGATAGTACATGGTCGCGGGTATTGTCCGCCTGACTCGACCACTTGACCCCGGAGGAACGGAGCAAAGGCGGTGAGAGCTAGGCGGACCCGGAGCTCCAGCAGGTTGATGTGGCATCGACTCCTGCGGGACCAGAGGCCATGAGCCCGGTGTTCCCCAGATGGGCACCCCAACCCATCAGAGAGGCATCGGTCGACAGAGACCAGACGGCCGGGCGGGACGAACGGGATGCCCTCCTGCAAATGATCTGGAATGGTCCACCACTGGAGAGCGTTCCACATCCCTGTGTCACCGACACAGCTGGTCCAAGGATCGGTGAGCGCCAGACCACTGGCTGGCCAGTCCCCACTGAAGGGACGATGTTCCAGCGGGCCCAACGGACCACGCTGGTACAGGCCGCCATGAGACCCAGGAGGCGCAGGAAGTCCCGGGAGGCGCAATTGCCCAACCAGAAATGATCGGGCAAAGGAGGAAAGAACCTGCCCTGTCCGCCGGAGCCGCGCCTGGCTCAAGAGAGTTGAGCTGCGCCCGATGAATAGAATCACCTGCTTCGCTCGAGTCTGACTTGGCCTCGCTGATAAGGAGGCCCAGTGAGAGCAGACCTGGAGGCGCAGATCTCTGGACCACCCGCCTCCTTCCTGGAGGGAGCTGCTATCAGCCAGTCGTCCAGGTAAGGGTACACCTGACCCCTCGGCGCCAAGAGGAATGCTGTCACCACTGCCATGCATTTGGTGAAGACCCTGGGAGCTGGAGACAAGTCAAGGGCATGGCTTGAATCAAGAGAGATCCTTCCGCTGAAGCTTAAGGAATCTCTGGTGAGACGGACGGATAGGGACGTGAAAACGCGTCCTGCAAGTCCAGAGAGCAGAACCACACGCGCGCTCCAAGGATGGTATTATCTGAGCCAGAGTGACCATCCTGAAGGTTCGAGACCTTAGGAACTTGTTTAGGTCGTGTAGGTCGAGAATGGGGCGCCAGCCCCCCGTCCGTTTCGGAACCAGGAAGTACCTGGACACAAACCCTGGGTCTGAAGGAGGGTCCACCACCTCTCTTACCACCTCCTTCTGGAGGAGGAGAGCGATGTCGGCTCGACGAGCCGCCAGTGAGGCTGGGGATCCCGAAGCCCCCCGAGGGGCGACGGCTCTGAAGGGTGGTGCCTGCTCGAATTCCAGAGGCAGGCCTCTTCCCACCACCTCCAAGACCCACCTGTCCGTGGTAACAGCGGACCAGGCGGAACGGAAGCTGGAGCTGCTCCTCCACGGGGACCCAGGGGAGTAAGTGACGGGATGGGGCGACACCCCTCAGCCCGTCACTGGGCAGGCTTGAGGAGGGACCGCCGAGGGACCTCCTGGGCCTTTCCTCCTGCCTCCTGTTAGAGGAAGCCGCGCTTGGGTTTGGGATGCCAAGGCGAGCCTGCTGGTCCTGGACGTTGCTGGCCGGGCGCTGCTGGGGCACAGAAGGACGAAAGGGCTTAGGCTGTGGTTTGCGGCCTTTGTCCTTCTGAGCGGAAGAGACCGAGTCCAAGGTGGCATTGGACTTCTCGATCCTCTGCAGGTGACCTTCCACCCCAGGGCCGAAGAGGTCAGTCCCCAAAAAGGGAACATCCGCCAACTTGTGCTGGGTATCCGAAGTAAAGGTGGATATCCTCAGCCAAGCTCACCGACGATAGCCACCGCGCGCCGCCACCGATCTGGCACATGGAGTCCCTATATCCAAAGCAGTCTGAGCTGCTGTTTGGCCACTGCCCTGCCTGGTCCCGCACCTGCTTAACCGTAGTCTGCAGATCGGGGGAAGATGAGGATGACCTCATCCAGGAGCCCAACAGGGCATGAGAAAATGTGCCATGAGGACGGCCGAACTGGCCTGACGGCCGTCGAGAGGCATGAGCGTAGACCTTTTCGCCCGACATAGTCCACCTCTTGACTCCTTGTCAGGAGGTTTGTCCACATCCCTGGCGTTGCCGGGCGCTACCGGAAAACGCTATCGGTAACCAACCCTCAGCAGAGGGTGTTCAAAACCGGACAAGGAACCGTAGGGACCGCGATACTTCTGGCCATCCTGCGGCAGGCGCAGGGCAGGAAGCAGGGCGCTGCCAAAGTTCCAGTGCCGACCCACTATGGCCTCGCCACCGGAAAGGCTCCGTCGAGAATCCCTCGTCCAGAATTCCGTGAGGGATACCTGGCCCGCTTGGAACGGGTTCGAGCCCATCCCGGTAGACTCGAGATGAGCCAAGTAGTCCTAGGAAGGACGACGGGCTATCGTCCATTGACTGACCTCCTGAAGACTCCAAGTCCAGTCGCTGGAGAAGAAGGAGGAATCATCTTCGACTCGGAAGAGTCCTCGAAGAGCTGCCTCTGGCCTGAGCCACCCTTCACCTGCCGAGGTCGGTCGGAGTGAGGGTAACTGACAGCCGATGGGAAACCCTTAGCCGACTGAGAATCCTTGGTCGGAGCCCCAATGGTGGCTGTGGAGGCGAGGTTCCACCGAATGGTGGAGCAGCTGGTTTTGGCCAACAACCGCCTGGGTATAGGCCTCGGACAAGTCGAGGGGTTGTGTCGCCGCCCGGTGACAGTTACTTAATGGCCGGGAAGGCGCCGGAGTCGGCTTATTCCCGGCCAGGAGGAGCTGTTGCAACATAAGGTCCTCGTACCGTCGACGTAATTTACGCCTAAGCCTCCCCTCATCCGAGGAGGAGGACGAGGACGAGCGGCGACGCCGCTTACCGCGGTGCCGAGACCGAGACCGCCTATGACGGTGGGAACGGCTGGACCGGGAAGAGGTCCGAGACCGAGACCGAGAGTCCCGGAATTTCCGGGGTCGGTGCGGGAGGTGTCGGCCGGAACTACCCCCTTCGCTCGGAAGGTCCATCCGAGGCTCCGGAACCGAGGCACAGGCGAGCCCACTGATCCTCAACTCTCCCGGGGAACCGGGAGAGGGAATCTCGGCTGCTAAAGGCGACAGCCGTCAATGGGTCGAGAAAAATCTCGACTTCATCAGTGGAGTCTCGGTCAACTGACCTGGCCACGGGACACCGTGAGGCCAGTGGTCAAGCCGAGCGGTCGACCGGAGCCGACGGGTCGACGCCCGGGAGAGGGACCTTTCCCGGCTCCCAAGAGCGCCGACGGAGGGACTTACCCCTGTCCTCTTTTGGACCGAGAATAAGGTCCAGCAGACGCAGGCCCTTCTCCTTTAGTGGAGAGGACAGACAAAGCTCCTAAAAGAAGCGTGTAGGAAGAACCCAGAAGGCGGGATAAATGCAGCGGCAGGAAGGCTCTGACCCGCGCGCCTCCTCTTCAAGGCGACCATCCGCTTGAGCTGATCCATCAAGCCGCCGCCGCGGACACCGCCAACCGGGCCTCCTTGGACTTCACGGAGGGAACGCTCTCGGACGGCCCAGTTGCAATCGGGCAGCATGGTCTTCGAGGGCGTAGGCGAGAAAGATGAGCACAGGTCGCAAGCCTGCGGGTCGTGCTCAAGGCCTAACAGTAGAACACGTGGGTGTGGATCCGTCCGAGACATCTTCTGCCCGCATGGGCATCTCCGAAACGGAGTCGATTTGTCCATCGAGCGGAGGATCAAGACTGAAGTCTTTGCAAAATTTTATTTTAAATCCCGCAAACGGAGAAATAGGAACCAGTCGCAAACGCAGAGCGTTAAGGAGGGAACCTGAGCTTCCAAGCGGTAAGGAAGATCTGGCGTCATGGGGCGGAGCCGAGAGTTATACCACCCGGGTGGGTGGGAGGAACAAGCTTGAAGACCTTCCGGCAAGATTTAAAGCGGCAAGGATACTGCCAATGAGTGTGGATGAACAACATATCCATGTCCCTAGAAATCAAGCTTTCCCTTCTTCCTGAGGAAGAAGCTGGTTCATCCTGAGGGTAGAACTGATACCATCAGCCCTCTGTATAGAGGAGAACTCCTGAGGGCAGGGACTTATCTCGGGTCTGGCAAGACCTGAGACTGGTCAAGGTAAGGTGAGGACTCCTTCAGCACAGAAGTAGTAGGTTTCCCTGACAATTCCTCCCTGACCAGAGGGGAGAAGAAGTGAGCCCCCCTAGCAGTATGAGCTCCAGATCAATGGTGCCAGGTGGGAAAAGTGAAACCATAGTGTCCGCCTAATGCAGACTGCAGTTCCCACAAGTCTGGATGCCACCTTGTTGGCATTGTAAGAGGCCCTCGACTGGTACCGTGCTACCTCCAGACCCTGAGTAAAAATGTCAGTGGCCTGCCTGTCTCGCTGTGCGGCAGTGCAGTTAGAAGTGTGTTCAGCTACAACCACAGGTGATGGCTATAGCTCACCATATGTGCCCAGTGTGCAGAAATGCACATAAGGGTGCATGCAGAGGTAAAAAAGAAGAAAATTGCATACTAATTGTAATTGTTGATCTTCCAGAATATCCTCATCACTGATTACCACTTATAGGTCTGGGACCAGAGGCTCTAGGACCCCATGGGAAGAAATTCCTTTGCAGGAAGGGAGCCAACATCAGCTACTGAGCACAATGCCTGCACACCTCACGAGGTGCAGCGCACAAGCCAATAGTCGCTGCCGGCTCCTTAACACACCTCAAGTCAGTTCGCCAGCAGGTAAAAGTGGAGGAAAATAAGAGAGGGATAGAGACTCTGTACCCAAAGGGATAGGGAAAGAATATAGGAAGCAAAGATAAACAAAATAAAACTTGACTATTAGTAAAAAAAGAACAGGGCACACTAGGTGGCACTACGGGTTGTTGAGTCTATAGAGCCAAAGCCTCACACCTCTAGTCAGACAAAAGGTGGACAATAGTCCAGAAAAAAATGGGCAGAAGACCTGAGCAAGTGGCTCTGGCAGAAGCATGAGGGGGGATGTCTAAGACTGGGACCCCCTTGTAAATGAGGTGGCATAATGTGCCAAAAAAGAACGAGACATATAGACCCCTGGAAAAAAGGGCAACACCTTGTCACCAGACAGAGAACAGTTTGAACTTGTGAGTTAACCATGTTCCTCTTTCTAACAGCAGGGAATAAGAAAGGGGAAACCAAGTTGTATGTGGGGTTATAGGATTGGACAGTTCCAAGGGAGTGGAAATGTGTTCATCTCCCCAGGCACCCCTAAGGGTAGTGGACTAAAGGCCCAGATACACAAGGAAGAGGGGGCAAACAAACCAAATAGTCTGACACAGTCAGAAAAGATTACATCAAAAAATGAACCTGGTTCTCCTGCAACCACAGAGATGTACCCTGTGTGAGAGCCAGCACCTGTAGCTGATACAAGCAGGTGCACAGTACCCCACCCCCTTGCACAGCAGCTGCCAAGTGGAGTTAAGCTGGACAGTGCTCAGGACTGCATGTTGCATTTGACAACTTATAGGGGATATACCCCAGACAGGAGATGGAGGACAAGACAAAAAAGGAGGAAGGAGCCACCTTCACTACACCCCTTTGAGGAGTAAGAGCCCCAAGAAACCCCTCACTCCTGTTTCGTATTTTTTCTTTTTTGAGTAGGAGCACCCAGAAGACTGCCTAACTCACTTTTATATATAAAGAAAAAGAGACACCCCCTAAGGAAGCATAACGGGAAAGATCCAATACTGTGTATCTATAGATAGAGAAGAAAGCTATTTTATTTATAAAGCAACCCCTTCCAGAGACTCTGAGGGCTGTACATTCAGACACAATAATAAACAGTGGTCAAAAAATAAATAAATGTAACCGAGAGTCAGCAATTAAAACAATCTATTTATCCCCTTATCCAAACGTAAATATTAATAATTAAAAGCCTGCTGGAATTACCCTTTTTAAAGGCTTCTACCGAGGGAGCCCCATTAAGACAGCCAGGAAGTGAGTTCCAAAGGGTAGATGCGGCTACAGAAAACGCACGATCTTCCAAATGCTGCAACCTAATCCTGGGAACTCCAAGGAGGCAACCCTTGGTAGAACAGAGTGCCTGGGATGGTCGGTAGGGAACAGAGAGATCTTGTGCATAAACCGTCCCCCTTTCGTGCAGGGTCTTGCAGGTCAGTCTAACACAAAAGACTAATTTACAAGTTAGCCAGCCTTGGAGTGGAACCCAAGGTGGTAGCCTGGATAAAAAACTGGCTGGACAACAGGACGCAAAAGGTAATAGTAAACGGAGTCCATATCGAAGAAAGGAGGGTAACTAACGGGGTACCGCAGGGTTCGGTACTGGGACCAGTCCTCTTTAATGTCTTTATAAGTGAAATTGGAGAGCACCTGGAAGGAAAAGTATGTCTCTTTGCAAAAGAGACAAAGATCTGTAACAGGGTTGATACACAAGGTGGGGTGGAAAGGATGAAAAGGGACTTGGCAAGGTTGGAGGAATGGTCAAATATACAGCAGCTCAGATTAATGCAAAGAAGTGCAAGGGGAAGAGTACACAATGGGGGGTGAGATAATAACAACAACAAAAATTGAAAGAGACTTTGGAGTAATTATATCAGATGACCTACAGGTGGGCAAGCAATGTGAGAAGGCAGTAAGGAGGTCTGGGGGGATACTGGGATGCATAGGGAGAGGCATCAACAGTAGAAAACAGGAAGCTGTTATCCCTCTGTACAGACAGTTGGTGAGACCCCATCTGGAGTACTGCGTGCAATTCTGGAGACCCCATCTCCACAAAGACATGGACAGAGAGGATGCTGTTCATAAGAGGGCAACCAAAATGGTGCAGGGTCTGCACCAGAAGACATACGAGGAGAGACTAAAGCAGCTTAATATGTATACCCTTGAGGAAAGGGGGGAGGGGCATGATAGAAACTTTGAAGTATCTCAAGGGAATTAAAGTACAAGAGGGTAGCATCTTTCATAAAAAGAGATGTGCAAGAACAAGGGGGGACATTGTGAAGATAGAGGGGGGATGGCTCAGAGGTAATGTTAAAAAGTATTTTTTCACAGAAAGGGTTGTGGATGCATGGAAAAGCCTTCCTGAGGAGGTTGTGGATTCAAGAACAGTGGGAGAATTCAAGAATGCATGGGACAGACATAAGGCAATTCTAGTGAGGGGGTAGGAGGAAGTAAGCTATTGATTAACTAAAATCTGCAGCTTATCCATCAGGTAGGGAAATAGGCAGACTAGGTGGGCCAAGCGGTCCTTATCTGCCATCACATTCTATGTTTCTATGTTTCAGGAGCCCTACCTTGAAGACAGTCCTCCACCTGGCTGGCAGCCAGTGCAGTTCGCGGAGGACGGGGGTGATAGGATCACTCCTTTTCACACCCGTCAACAATCTTGCCGCCGTGTTCTCCACCAGCTGCAGCCGGTAGAGGTAGCCTCCAGATAACCCTAGGTACAGGGCATTACAGTAGTCCAACCTGGACATAACGAAAGCATGTACCAGCATGGTCAGGTCCTCATGCAGGATCAGGGCTTGGATCTGAACGATGTTCCTAAGATGCTAAAATCCACTTTTAACAACAACTGACACCTGAGCATCAAGTGTCAGGCCGTCATCCAGGATTACGCCCAGATCCTTCACCCATCTGGACAGAGCAAGGGGAAACCCCCCAGCACTAAGCCAGGGCCCCCCCCCCGCCACCACCACCATGACCCAGATCCACCACCAGTACCTCAGTCTTGTCTGGGTTTAGTTTAAGCCTGTTTTGGGTCATCCAGGTCTGGATTTCCTCTAGGCAGCTGTTAAATACAGAGGTTGCCATCTGGGTATTGGGTGCGCAGGACAAGTATACATAGATACATAGATACATAGACAGTGTCGGCAGATAAGAGCCTATGGCCCACCCAGTCTGCCCATTTAAGTTTGTAAGTTCAGTTTATGTTTTCCAGGAAGTCTGTTGCCTCTTACCCCTGACCTCCAGAATTCCTTTATGTCTATCCCATGCATTCTTAAATCCGTGATTGTTTCAGCCCCCACCACTTCCTCTGGCAGGGTGTTCCACTTGTCCACCACCTGTTCTGTGAAAAATTCTTCCTCACGTTTCCTCTGAATCATCCTCCTCCAACTTCATCCCATCCCTCTAGTCCTGGAACATCTTTTAGCTTAAAATAGTGCATTCCTGCACCTGTTCCTCCCTGTAAGATACTTGTATGTCTCTATCATATCCTCTCTCCCTCCTCTCCTCCAGGGAGCACATGTTCAGTGCCTTCAACCTGTCCTCATAGGACTTGTGATGCAATCCATGCACCATCTTTGTTGCCCTCCTCTGAACCTTCTCTACCCTGTCTATGTCCTTACGTGAGTAAGGTCTCCAGAACTACACAGTGTACTCCAGGTGCGGCCTCACTAGTGTCTTGTATAGTGGAATTATGACCTCCCTTTTCCTGCTGGTGATGCCCCTGCCTATGCATCCCAGCATCCTATTTGCTTTACCTGCTGCCTTGTCACACTGTTTCCCTGCCTTGAGGTCATCAGAGATGATAACTCCAAGATCCCTTTCCTGCTTGGTGCATGCTATATCCTCACCCCAACTGATATATTGTGCCAGGGTTTTTGTGCCCCATATGCATTATCTTGCACTTCCTTGCATTGAATTTCAACTGCCAAACCCCTGACCATTCTTCAAGTTTCTGCAGGTCCCTTCTCATTCTGTCTACACCCTCTGGTGTGTCTACTCTGTTACAGAGCTTTGTGTCATCAGCGAACAGTGAAATTCTGCCTTCTAGGTCCTGCGCAATGTCACTGATGAAGATATTGAATAGTACAGGTCCCAGCACTGATCCCTGTGGTACCCCACTGGTCACTCTTCCCTCTGTGGAGTGACAGCCATTTACCACCACCCTCTGTGTCCTGCTGCCCAGCCAGTTACCTACTCACCGCACTACTGTCCTGCCCACACCCATATTCCCCAGTTTGTGCAATAGTCTTCTATGTGGCACAGTGCCTAGCAGTGAAAACACCCAGCCCATACCACCTGATAATATCTCCCAACGGCAGCATATACAATGTGAACAAGAAGGGCGACAAGACCGAACCCTGAGGAACCCCACAGCACAGAGGCTTCGGGTTAGATGATGCCAACCCCATCATCACCCTTTGCATTCTGTTTGTCAGGTATGACCTGAACCTGTTGATGACATTACTGGACAGGCCACACCAGAACCGCAGGTGCTCAAGTAGCACCTTATGATCCATGGTGTCCATCCAGGCAGACTAAGATGGTACATTCTTTCCTGTCCCTCGCCATCGGGAGGTCATTAAGCACCCTCACCATGGCAGTCTCCATACTATGCCCAGCTCGGAACACAGACTGAAAAGACTCATAGCTGGAGGGGACGGCAAGATGTTCTTTGAGCTGAATGGTCACCACTTTTTCTATAATCTTCTAAAAAAATGGGAGGTTAGAGACCGGCTTGTAGTTGCCGAGACAGTCCAGGTCCAACGAGGGCTTCTTCAAAAGGAGTCTAACCAGAGCCTCTTTCAAAACCGATGGAAAGACCCCACTCTTCAAGGAACTCCAGACAATCTCAGCAACCACAGGTCCAATCAGGTCCAAACATACAACCAAAAGGTGGGTCGGACCTGGGTCCAGATCACACTGTGTTGGTCGCAGACTCGAGACTATTTCCACCACCTCCTCCACCCCAACTAGCTCAAACTCATCCAAAACATGTGGAGTGTTTCGATATGACTGGACCTCGCATCACCCATGAGAGATGCTCGAAGAGACCTTGGCCCTGATAGAGGAGACTTTGTCGGCAAAGAACAGAGCAAGCTCTTAGTGCTTGAACCGGCCCCACCAACACAGAGACAGGCAGGATATAAAAGCCCATCTACCACGCGGACGAGCTGAGCTGGTCTGCTCCTTGCTGCAGCAATCTCCTTAGACAAAAAAAATCAACCTTTGTTTAGGAGATTGCCCCCTGATAGTCGGCATAATGTGACTTCAGAGCTAATTTGTCTTCCATCAGACCAGATCTCCTCCAACATCACTCTAATCTCCAGCCCTTAGTCTTTAATCTTGAGTTCCTCATCGCACCAGGGAGGACTCCAGCGAGTAGACAGGGGCCGGACACAAATGGCTGAGGCTGAGTCAAAGGCAGCAGTAACAGCCTGACTATAGGCTGCCACTGTCTCCTCCATCCCAACTGCACATGCAACCTCCACACCCAATAGGTCCAGCACTACCTGTAGTCCTACCGAGGAAACCCTTCTTAAAGGATGATACCAGACCATTTACACAGGGGCAGGACCATTGGGGGCCCTAAACGTGAATCCGACAGTGCTGTGATCCAACCAACCTACAGGATCCACTCTGAGGTCAGTTACAACAAGACCCAAGGAAAAAACAAGGTCCAGTGTGTGGCCGTACGAGTGTGTGGCTGTCATAACGCTGTGTGTCAGGCCCACAGCCTCCATACTCCTAAGGAGATCATTTCTAAAACCAGAGAGCCCGTCATCGACCCAGGGGTTGAAGTCCCCCAGAATCAACAATCTGGGGTACTCCAACACCAGGCCAGGGACGAGCTCATCGACATCCCACAAACAATCCCCATCTCTACCCAGGGGACGATAGAGCAGGAGAACTCTGAAGCCTGCTACAAGACTCCCGCATGTTGCAACACACTCGAAAGACCCTGTAAGACTAACAGGTAGCACCGTGAGGCTCAAGCTAGATTTAAAACAAATGGCCAGCCCCTCGCCCTTGCAATCTGCCTTTGGGGTGCGTATCACAGAGTACCCGGCCGGCACTGCCACTTCCAAAATGGCAGCGGCATTCTCGTCCAGCCAGGTCTCCGTGATGCAAGCCAAGTCTACCAAGGATATAAAGTCCGCCATTATGGCAGTCTTGTTCCTCATCTACCTGGCATTGCATAACACAACCCAAGTAGGATGAGGAGAGGCTGCTGGGTCAGCTATCTGCCCACCACCTAAGGTGGAGCCCTTGGATATGGAAACTAGGCAGGTGGACCCCTCTCCAGTTTCATTTCACTCAGGGGTGTCTCCTTGGCCTCACCACCTAACACTTGGCCTCACCAGCAGCCACTCAGAAACCCCCCCCCCCTCCTCAGGACTGCCCCTTCCAAGCTATCCCCAGTGCCCTGCACCTCCCATATTTTTCAGCAGGGAGTTGGGGAAGCTCAAAGGGGCAAAGATCACGGAGGGAGGCCGCCGAGTAGCTGCACCCTACAGGTCTTCTCCCCAGTCACATATTTAATCGAAATGTCTTAAAAACACCCAAAAACTCTAATCAAAATTAATAAAACAAATCCACTCACTCCTGCACACACCCACAGCCAAACCACACACACGAAGTTACAAATTTACTTTATAAAATGGTAAGAGAAAATCCTGAAATCTGATTGGCTGTTGTTCATGTATCAATTATGTTCCATGCATGGAAAATAAAAAGTGCTGCCAAATGTGGACTGATCGCCACTGGAATCATTAAGCTAACAGAATGTTAAAAACTCAACTGGCAGCCATTGTTTTTTTGCCCTGTAACTGGAAGCATCACATTCACTTGCACTGGGCCCTAAAAATAAAAGTACCTTAAATACAAAATAAAACAGATTAATTAAATGTTGCTTTGCTCATCAACACATTCTTCTTACACACATAAAAAAAATAGAAACATTAAGTATTGTTTATAGTTTTCATTACAACTGTTTCTTTGCTGACATGAAAAATCCCCCTACTATCTTTACCTGCTCATCAGGGAAATCTCTTCTCCTTGCCCTCACAGTGAGATAACTGAGTCTCTGGCTGTAACAGAGGCCTTTGTTGTGTGTGTGTGTGTGTACAGTATGTTAGAAAGGGAACATTCTAGCAGTGGAACTGAGCAGAATTTTGAATCCATGTATTCCACGGTAAACATTCCGTGATAAACATTCCATATCTTGAATGTGGGGAAAAACAGAGAAAAAAACAGGAAGAAGAAGGTAGGCAACAATACAATGACATCATCAGTGACATCATTTGTGGAAGGTCTATTTGATCGTAAATGCACACAAGTAAATCTATTGTTTCTACATATAAACATGCTTTTCCCAAATGTAAAAAGTTTTTAAAACAGAAGCCCATTTTATAAGCGCAATAAGAAACTCCAGGTGAGTGCATAGAACAGATTTTACTGCACGCTAGGGGCTAAAGGCACTCGGCCAAGGCCTCGTGCCTCATTACGCCCCTAGCTGTGTAGTAAAATCTGTTCCATGCACACCCTGTCGTGCCTTATTGCTTACAATTAGTATTACTATAACTTAATAGAAACTCATATACATCAAATAAAAATATGTTTGAACAACAATATACCGGTCTGGAAAAAGTCCTTGTGAAGTTATTTAGTCCATGGAGCTCCCACCTCCTGGGATAGAAAATGTCCACCTCCAGATCCTAAGGACTCCCAACTCCCAAAATGTCCAGAGTTCCAAACTTTAAGAAAAGTTGAGCAATAGACCCAGAAGCTCTCACCTTCTAGTGCCACAAAATCGATATAAAATTCCACAGTGGGCTATCACTTCCACCTAGAATAATCTATTGACATACAAGTACTGTGTATTTTTCTTAAATGTCTCTCAGTGTAGCGAATCCAGTAAAACAACAAAAATCCGCAGCTTAAATGTTTTATAGTCACCACCAGGTGGAATCCTAATATATCTGGTTGGCCAGATCTTCACAACGGGACCATCCTCTTCTTTAACCAGTCAGGTGGAAAAAGCATGATACTCATTCAACCAGCCCCCAGAACCAGGCCAAGGACACTGAAGAATCCACTCTTCCTCCAGGCAGGGAACAATCAGACACTCACTCCATTGGTTCCAAAACAGTCTGAAAATAACGGGAAGAAACCCCACCAGACACCGACCCTCTCCTCAGACCAGAACACTGCCCCAGTCACCTGTCGGTCACTGCACAGTGGAACAGAAGTGCCAGAGGTGCAGCCACCCTCCAGCAACCACAACCCAGCACACCACCAGGTCAAGGCCGGCGACCTGGAAGCGATTCCCCCAGACACCACACCCGCCAGCAGCTGAATCCCGTCAACGTTCTTCATCCATCTGTGTTCCTTGCTCCTGCTTCCAACCTTGGATCACATCCTCCACACTCCAGGCTCCCGAGAACTCAGCGTTTCTCCAGCCCACTCCACCATATACTGGCACGAGCAGGTAAACTCAAGCTGCTAACTTTGTGCTTCTTTGAGAACTATAATCAAAATAATCAGGCAGAACCTAATTCTCAAATATCACTTCTCCAAAGTCCGTTTGGAGAATAATGATTTCTAATATAGTGGCTCCAACTTTCAATCAGACTGGAAAGTTATTGGTGTAAAACTATATCAAAACAGACAAATAAGCAATATAACACATTAACAGGAACCTTGGTTGCATCCCTCCTACAGTGCGGCGTGAACCAGTCCAGAAGATGATCCTCCCCATTTTCGACTACTGTGATGTAGTCTATGGTGCCACTCCCTAACCAGATTAGACACTCTAACTCCTTCTGTTGATCTGCCCTTGATGCTCCATCACGCACTCATCACTGTGACCTCTACCACACCATTTCCCCTCCCACGCTTGCCAAAAGGTGCCTCACTTACTGTGGCAAACTCGCTACTAAATTTTGGTTAGGTGAACTTCCCTTCTTCCTCTCATGCTCGCTCTCTTACCCCCTCCCACTCCCTCAGATCCTCTGACACTCGCACTTTGTTGGTCCCCAGTCGTACCACTCTCATCGGTCAGTCAGGCTTCACCCATCATTTCCTGCAAATATGGAACTCCCTCCCCCCCAAATACAGCACTCCACCTCCTCCCTTGCCTCTGCCTTACATAACTTTCTCTCATCTAACTGCTCCTGCTTTAACCCTCCTTAACTGTCCTCCTATGCCTCTGCTCCTCTCCAGGACTCACATCACCTATTAAAGGAAAGCAGCCCAAAACGTGGGCTCCCTCCCTAGGAAAGCTTACCCTCTGGTTTAGCTCTGACCAGCAAGGCGGGATTTTTAAATGCGCTGCAACTTGCTATATTGTATTTTTAAAACTCGGGAACAGAAGTATGGAGGGAGGCGGGGGGGGTTCCATTTGCTCAAGCTTGACGCGGCCTTTCTTTCGCTTCAATACTTTGTGTTAGGCGTGCGGCTAGCCGCACCATTTCAGCAAATGGAACCCTGCCTCCTCCATACTTCCACGAGGTTCAGTTTCATCTAATGTAACAAGTTAACGGCGCCTGTCCTTCTGGTCGAAGCAAAAGCTTTCGAGAGAATAACTTTCTGGGAGAACCCACGTTTTCAACTGCTCTTCTGTTCACCTCCACACAGCCTGCTTCTCCTTTTCTCTCCTCTCCCTTCACTGCTGTATACTTTGTTTCCTCAGATATACCACTTGTAATTAAATGCTTATTTCACAGGTATGATATATTTAATTGTATGTTATGTTACAAATGCGACTGTATTGATTATTTATATTTTGTAACTGTATGTCTTGTTACAAATGTAATTGAATGTTTAATTTCTTGGATATGTTAAATGTTAAACTGTATGTCTAATTCTTCATCCAACTGTACTTCGGAGACTAGCAACTTGTTCAGTGTGCCTTCCTGGTGAAACATTTCAATAAATAAACAAACAATAACCAAATAACTAAAATCGCCACTCTTGCAGTACTACTGATGGTCAGCCCAGTGAGGCCACCATCTTAGTGTTGCCCGCACCAGCAGAATGAGCTGGCCCAGACGCCCTGGCTCTATCCGAGTGGGGGATGGTGGGTAGGGTGTAGCAATCAATGGTGAAGGCATTCTGGAAGATCAACAATTACGGTAAGCATGTACTTTTCATATCTTCCAGGAATCAATCTTCACTACTGAGTCTCACTTATGGGTCAGGGTACTAGGCTCTCCCTTCTTTTCTGAGGGACAACCTGGCTCACCCTAAGGGTAACAAGCACCCTCACAGCCCTCTGCGTGACAGAGAACACCTGAAGGCAGGGGCTCCTCAACCATCTGAAATCTGACTTTGGCTGGATTTGGAAGTGGATAACAGCTTTATCCGACAGATTGTACTCAGATTAACAAAAGTAGCATCCCAGCACCACCAATTCAGACTTGTCCAGCAACCTGCCAGCAATCTACATGAAGCCCAGGAGTACCAGGGGCTAGGAGACAGATGGTTTTTCTGCTTTTTTTCTCCTTCACCCCATCCCTGAATTCCGTCCACCTCCCACTGATGCTGGGCAGTGCCGAGTCAGGCCCCATGCACACACGCAGCAACGCTCACGTGGCAAAGGCGTGCTCCCTGGCCCACCACAAGAGGTCGCTGCTGCAGTGGGACCTAGCACCACCCCCCCCCCGCTGGGAGTGCTGCTGCACAGAAGCACCACCCCAACCCCCTCGGTCACCCAACCCAGCTCTTGAGTTCATTCCTGAACCCGGGTCATTGGCGTGGGAGTGCAATACATTACCTGGTGGGCCACTGGGCAGCTCCCTGCACTGAGATCTATATAAACTCTTGTTACTTAAACAAAGGCAAACTTTACAAACATGAAAACACTTATTTCCACTGGATTAAGCATCTATCTCTGTGATATGATGATGTATCCCATATTTTAGATTTATTTTCCTGCACCATGTTTCCAATTTTGAAGAGAAGAGGTCGAGAGGTATGCTCTTAGATTTAAAAGGCATTTAGTCAACAAGATCAAGCATCATACTTCTGCCTGACACCATCTGACCCCCCCCCTTCAGAACCTACCAGAGCCAATATGCATGACGAAGTCACTGTACAGCCGATCAGAGCTGGCTTAAGTCACACAAGGGTCAGCTTTATTTCTGTCATGAATAGGCCCATTACTCGCAGCTTTCTGTTGCGAAAAACATGAGCCATAATATTCATTCACTTCCCAAGGTGAAAGGTCAAGGCATTCAAGTGCAGCTGTAGCAATGCCCTTTACTCTATTCCAGAACTGCCTCCATGCGGAGGAATGTGCGCCTGAGGCTGTGTGCCGCTACACTGTGTGCAGAACAGATAAAACAAGGGCCTTTTATCTGCCCAAGCACAATCAGCGTCGCTGGTGCCAGGGAACATCCCTGCACTCCATCTTATTTGCATTTAAAAGGGACACTGTCACCTCGCCCCCACCACAAATTGTCCTGGGTTTGAAACATAAATTTTGTTAAGGTTGCTCACCTTCTACAGAAGTTGCTGGTCATTTTTTCACTGCTTTTTCCTAATAAAAGTGTGGAACTAACTGGCCACCATATTTGTGCAATCACACAAAAATTGCTTGTTTAAAGTTCATGATCTTCTCTCACTGCATCCTTTTGAGACTTGGGAACATCCCCACATACTGTGATCTAGCCACTCGTGGTCTAGTGGATGGGGGACTATGGAATGGTAAGAAGCTGGTCTACTGGTGGGAGGTCTTAAAGTATAAGGAAGTATGCAGTTAAGAGGAGAAAAAGGACCACAAACTAGGGCAGTGCAATAGAAATGTTATTCAGGAACAAATACAGCACTTTTTACAAATATAAATGCAAATATCACCCTTAAATATCTGTATTTGTTTGAGCCCGTATGAAGAGTTACACCCAGAGCTGAGGGTCAATGACACACACATATGACTATTACTGCTTATTAAAAGAATGCATATTTTAATGATGACTCTCAAACCCTTGGCCTTGTGCCACCACTAACAACAGAAACACGTCTGAAATGTAAAAATATTAATTGAATTAATGTGCAAATAAATTCAAATACCAAAATACCAGAGATACACATGTCAAAAATGAGCACAGTGCACGCCTTACTATAAGCAAGACAAGTTTAGATCTGATTACAGCCTGTTTTCAGTTTTATTATGAAAACGAACAGCCCATAGAACAACAATCATCTGCCAGGGGCTGACCAAAGAGAGGAAGACAGAGCATACCAGAGGACATTTCCTCCAATAAGGGCAGCAGATGCTGCTGCAAAACTAGCACCCGAGTGACCACAGGGGGCAGTGCCATCAGAGCAGCTTGCGAGGAGAGAGAGTGCTGATTGGCACTGTCTGCAGCTACTCATCTGTGATAGCGTGCGCACATGGTGCCCTTAATGTTAGAGTCTGAGATGAAGGGCAAACTAAAAGGAAATATCACTAATCATGGGACAGGACAATGCCCACTGCTCTCTGGCCTTGCCCTCCAGACCCCACACCAGAAGACTGGTGGGGGCAGATGAACAGCCCTTCATGGAACCACCACAGGGCAGGACATGCACTGGGTCACTGATGGTACAGTAAGCGCCACCGAAGGGATGGGACAGGGTTGGGAGACAGGGCAGAAGGGGGTGGGCATAAGTGACCGGAGATAAAAAGAATACAATCCCCCTCCCCAAAAACAAAAATATAGTCCCAAGGACACCCAGCACTCATCAGCCCACACTTCAGATGACTTCTGTCCTAAAGGGATGTTGGAGTGGTGTCTGTATTGTGATTTTCTAACTGCACTCCTGGATGAAACTGAATAAAAGACGCTGTATAGCCATATGAAGCCTCTAAGTTTTTTTATCTAAACTGTGGGCTAATAATTGCTGGGTCTCCTTGGGACTGTATTTTACATTTAGCAGGTGCTAGCAACCCCTTCCCAGCATTGTGCTTCCACCGCTGTGCACATGGCTGTTGGGAGTGGCCCCCCCAAAAATAAAGCAGCTTCTTCAGCAAATTCTACAGAAGGCAAGCACTATGATACATCACTGGGTGCTCTGTCCTCCTTATCTTCACCAAGTACTGGAGAACAGAGCACACTCCCCCCTACCACAACTGACATCGACTGCCAGAACCACGCCCAAATATCCGATTACGTAATATGTGGCTGGATTTGTGCCCCATAATGTGACTGCCTTATTTATTTTTTTTACCATGTATTTATCAGGATAGCCCAGCTGAGATGCAATATCTAATTTCCAGTAGGGTCCTGCTTCTACCCATTTCCACAGCTGATGGTCCATGGACTGGAGCAAAGTAAGGTTAAGTGAATTAACCAAAGTCACACAGTGAGTATACTGCTCAAGTGAGGTTTGAACTGGCAAAGTTAAAGGTCGACAAAGCCATGGGTCCAGATGGCATACATCTCAGGGTGCTAAAAGAGCTGAGGTATGAACTGGCAGCCCTATTCAGCGAGTCCTTAGACACTGGAGTGGTCCCAGAGGACTGAAGAAGGGCAAACACCATCCCTCCTCAAAAGAGAGGTAGTAGGGAAGAAGTGGGAAATTACAGACCAGTTAGTCTAACCTCTGTGGTCGGGAAGATAATGGAGGCACTCCTCAAGGAAAGAATTGTGGAACACCTGGAAGCCAATGGACTGGTGGATCCCAGGCAACTTGAGTTCTCTGCAGGATGATCCTGTCTAACTAATCTGATAGATTTCTTTGACTGAGTGACAAAAGCTGTAGACAGGCGGGGGGGCAGTAGACACTTCCTACCTCGACTTCAGCAAAGCCTTTTGACATAGTCCCATACAGGAGACTGGTCAACAAGATAGGCAGCCTAGGGTTGGGACACAAAGTGGTGAACTGAATTGGCAACTGGTTAAGGGAGAGAAAATGGAGAGTAGTGGTAAATGGAACCCAATCAAAGGAAAGGGAGGTGACCAGTGTGGTACCTCAGGGGTCAGTACTGTGGCCAGTCCTCTTCAGTGTCTTCATCGGTGACATAGCAAATGGGTTGTAGGGAAAGGTTTGCCTGTTTGCAGCTGACACCAAGATCTACAACAGGGTGGATACCCTGGAGGGAATGGAAAGGATGAGAAGATGCCTGGAATGATTGGAGAGATGGTCAGGGGCATGGCAGCTGAGGTTTAACGCAAAGAAATGCAAGCTCATGCATGTGGGGAGCAGGAACCCTGGAGCATGCTACAGGATGGTGGGGAGCTTATGACAGTAACTAAGGAGGAGAGAGAGAGAGACTTGGGGGCCATAATCACAGATGACTTGAAAGCTGCTAGGCAGACTGCCAAGGCAGTGGGAAAAGCCAGTGGGATGTTGGGATGTATTGGAAGAGGAATCACAAGCAGAAGGAGGGAGGTAATGGTTTCCACATACAAGACCCTGGTGAGACCTCACCTTGAATGCTGTGTATACTTTTGGAGACCACACCTTCAAAAGGATATTGACAAAATAGAGACAGTGCAGAGGAGGGCAACCAAAATAGTGAATGGACTATATCACAAGTCTTATGAGGAGAGAGTGAGGGACCTAAAGTTGTACATGCTGGAACAGAGGAGGGAGAGAGGTGACATGATAGAAACATTCAAGTACCTCAAGGGTATAAACAAGGTGGAAGGGGACAACATATTTCAGCTCAACAGTAGTGCCACAACAAGAGGACACGACATGAGAATGAAGGGTAGTTGCATAAGGGGAAATATTAGGAAGTTCTTCTTCATGGAAAGGGTGGTGGATGCATGGAATAGCCTTCTCCAGGAGGTGGAGGCAGCCCATACTGTGGTGGGTTTTAAACATGCATGGGACAGAAACAAAGGAATAATAGAGGTGGGAAGAAAAAGCTAAGCCAATAATCAATAAGGAATACCGGTCACTGTGAGCTAGCATAAATGGGCACACTGGATGGGCCTGGCAGTCCTTATCTGCCAACAGAATCTATGAATCTGTGATCTCCTGGTTCCCAAGCTGGTATTCTAATCTTTACACCACACGTCCACCAATATTTTGCATAGCTATAGTTAAACATTCAGTTTTTACTTTATCTGAAGTTTCTCTCACTAAGTTAACCCCATGAGATGCAGCATTTTGTTTTCGTCATAGTACCCAGAGGACCACAGCTAAATATGAAAATTACATATCTACCGTAATTCTTGATCTTCCAGCAATATCTTTACCATGGATTCACACTAACGAGTCTGAGCTGGAGGCACTAGGACCTCATGGGAGCCAGAACTTTTCAGGAGGGCAGGCACTGAGGTAAGCTGCATGCACACACTGCACCATGTGACTAGCTTGCATTTTATGGCTTCCCTCAGCACCAGCGCTCAACTGCCTCAGTACCTTTTTTTTTTTTTTTTTTTTAAACTGAGGAGGTGCAGCATAACCTGACTAGTACTTATGCACTAATCCTAAGGGCATAAGATAGCCCTGGTGACTCGTGTAAGAAGGGTCAACAAACCAGCAACACATTGTCTTCACAGCCCAAAATTAAAAACAACGGGTGAAGACCAAAGAACAGACTGGTGTGATCAGGGGGGGGGGCAGGCATGTGAATCAACAGTGACGTCATTCCTAGAAGATCAAGAATTACAGTGAACACACAATTTTCATGTCTTCACCACTGATTCACACTAATGGGTCGGAGCACCAATCTCAGAGAAAACCCCGAGACTGGGGCGATAGGATCCAAGGATTCCTTTATGACAGAAATCCATTTAGGATAGTCCTGCCAAAGGTGGCATGCTGTCTGGTATGGACATCCAAGGCACAGTGCTTAACAAAAGTGCTCACTGTTCTCCAAGTTGCAGCTCTGCAAATATCACCGACAGGCACAGAGTGAATCTCTGCCAAGGATATGGCAAGTGCTATGGTGGAATCGGTATGTACCAGACCTTTCAGCTTGACCTGCACCATGGCATAGCTGTGTCGTAGACAGCTCACAATCCAGGTAAAATTGTGCTTGATTACAATAGGCTGTCCTGATCAGGATCAAAGGAGACAAAAAGCTATTTGGTTGCCTGAAGTCCTTAGTTCTGCCTAGGTAAAACGTATGGACGCTCTTAACAGCCAGAGAATGTAGACTGCATTCCCCTTCACTCTGGAAGTTAGCAAAGCAGGTAGGCAGCAAAAGTGGCTGACTCAGATGGAACTCCGACACCACTTTGGGAAGGAACTTGGGACATGTATGGAGAACTACCTTGCCTTTGTGGAAAACAGTATACGTGGGATCTGTGACCAAGGCATGGATATCAGACACTCTGAGCAGAGGTGATGGCCACTAGAAAATACAGGTTACTCACCTGTAACAGGAGTTCTAGGAATGGTATATGTTGTTCATCCACACTGTCTGGCAGGTTCCTTGCCGCATTAAATCTTGCCGGTAGATCTTCAAGCTGGCTCCTCCCACCCACCCGGGTGGTAAAACTCTTGGCTCCGCCCCATGACGCCAGATCTAGCCCGCTGGAAGCCAGGTTGTGCGAGCCGAGGTCAGGGAGTCAGGGATGAACAACATATTACCATTCTAGAACTCCTGTTACAGGTGAGTAACCTGTATTTCTAGGGACATATGGATGTTGATCATCCACACTGTCTGGCAGACTCTAGCAGTTCTCCAGGAGGAGGGGCAGGCGCACGATGCCCGCAGGAAAAGACACTAGAATCGGCCAAAACTAGCATCCCAGCGTGACTCAAGGTGTGCCAACTTCCAGGTAGCAGCCCTGCAGATATCCTGGATAGGGACATCCCTGGAAGCAGCTACCGATGCAGCAGTATGGCGGGTAGAATGAGCTCTTATCCCTCTAGGAGGCTCCATGCTGCCAACCTATAGCAGAGCTCTATGCAGGAGGTGACCCACCTGCTGATCATCCGCTTGGCTGCAGGTCTGCCAGGTGCGGCTTCAGTGTAGGTGACAAACAGCTGGCGAACCTCTCCCTGAACTTCAGCCATCCGCTCCTTATAATAAGCGAGCACTCGTCTAGGGTCCAAAGTATGGAGCCTATATTCGGCCTTAGAGGTGTGATTGGGGTAGAACACCGGCAGAGTCAACACCTGGTTAAGGTGAAATTTCAACACCACCTTCGGAAGGAATTTCGGATGGGGGCGCAGGACAACCTTGTCCCTGTGGAAGACCAGACAAGGAGACTTGATAGAAAGTGCCTGGAGCTCTCCCATCCTTCTGGCTGACGTGATAGCCACCAAGAAGGCGGTCTTCTACGACAGGTGGGAAATATCGCACCTGTGCATCAGTTGAATGGCTTGCCCATGAGCTTGGCCAACTAGCAGTAGATCCCATGGAGGTGGAGGTCTCGCACTCCAGGGGAAATGTGGTCAAGGCCTTTGAAAAGCACCAGACCACCTTTTTCCTGCGCCACTGACTGCTTTCCGGCCCACGCCCGGTATGCAGAGATGGCTGCCAGGTGCACCTTAATGGTCGTCGACCGAAGCCCTTGCTGAGAAAGGGACCACAGGTAGTCCAGAATGCTTGCCAAGGGACAGGCGGAAGGGTCCAAGCCCTTCCCCTGACACCAAATGGAGAATCTCTTCCATTTGAAGGAGTAGCATTTCCTGGTCAACTCCTTACGGGATGCCTCAATGACGTTGAGGACCTTGTCAGAAAGACCCAAGGCCTGGAACTCTAGCCACTCAGGAACCAGGCCGTCAGGTGCAGGGATTGAAGGTCCGGATGGAATACCTTCCCCTGGTTGACTGAGATCAGGTCTGGGCAGGCTGGAAGCCGCCTCGGGAGCCTGGAGCTGAGGCTGAGGAGATCTGGATACCAGAACTGGCAGGGCCAGTCTGGGGCTACCAGAATCACCTGCACCTTGTCTCTCCTTGCCTTGAGAAGCACCTTGTGGATCAAGGGAAATGGGGAAAGGCATAGAAGAGGCCCGGGGTCCATAGCCTCGAGAAGGCATCCCCCTGCAGCAAGCCCTGCTGAGGGGGGCGGGCATGGAACAGACCCTGGAGGCAAACAGGTCCACCTGAGGCGAACCCCAGTGGAAGAACAGGACTTGTACTACCTCCGGCAGGAGAAGCCACTCATGAGACGCAGCCCCTATCCGGCTTAGGGCATTGGCCAGGGTGTTGGAGGCTCCCTGCCACGTGAATGGCTAGGAGATCCGCCTCCAGGCTGCGCATAAGTGACCATATGCGGAGAGCTTCCTTACATAACAGCATGGAGCGCGTCCCACCCTGGCAGTTCAGATAGTACATGGTCGTGGTATTGTCCGTCTGGACCTGAACCACTTGACCCCGTAGAAACGTAGCGAAGGCGGTGAGAGCTAGACGGACCGCTCGGAGCTCCAGATGGTTGATATGGCATCGGGACTCCCGAGGGGACCAGAGGCCGTGTGCTCGGTGCCCCCCCAGATGGGCACCCCAACCCATCAAAGATGCATCAGTCGATAGAGAGACCGTCGGCTCGGGGAGGATGAACGGGATGCCCTCCTGCAGATGTGCCCGGAACGATCCACCATTGGAGAGCGTTCCACATCTCCTGGGTCACTGTCACAGGCTGGTCCAACGGATCGCAGTGTTGTGACCACTGGCTGGCCAGTCCCCATTGAAGAGACGCATGCACCAACGGGCCTAATGGACCACGCTGGTGCAGGCCGCCATGAGGCCCAGGAGGCGCAGGGAGTCCCGGGCAGACGCAATTGCCCAACCAGAAATGATTAGGCAAAGGAAGAAAGAACCTCGGCTCTGTCCGCTGGGAGCCGTGCTCTGGCTCGTAGAGAGTCAAGCTCTTCCCCGATGAATTGTATCACCTGCTTGGCACGAGTTCCGACTTGGTCTCATTGATGAGGAGGAGGCCAATCTGAGAGCAAACCTGGAGGGCCAGATCTCTGGACCGCTCCACCTCCGCTCTGGAGGGGGCTGCAATCAGCCAGTCATGCAGGTAGGGGTACACCCGGACCCTCTGGCGCCGCAGGAACGCTGTCACCACTGCCATGCATTTGGTGAAGACCCTGGGAGCTAGGGAGAGGCCAAAGGGCATGGCCCGGAACTCATAAAGGGATCCCTCCGCTCTGAAGCGGAGGAATCTCAGATGAGACGGATGGATTGGGACGTGAAAGAACACGTCCTGGAGGTCCAGGGAACAGAACCACACGCCTCGTTCCAAGGATGGGATTATCTGAGCCAGAGTGACCATCCTGAAGGTCCGAGACCTTAGGAACTTGTTCAGGTTGTGCAGGTCGAGAATGGGGCGCCAGCCCCCCGTCCGTTTTGGGACCAGGAAGTAACTGGACACAAACCCCGGGTCTGGAGGAGGATCCGCCACCTTCTGATCACCTCTTTAGAGAGCAGGGCAATATATGGTCGGTGGGCCGATAGCAAGCTCGCGGACCCCGTGGCCCCCGAGGGGCGACGGCTCGAAAGGGTGGAGCCTGCTCGAACTCCAGAGGCAGGCCTTTTCCTACCACCTCCAACACCCAGCGGTCCGTGGTGATAGCGGACCAGGCGGAAAGGAAGTGGCGGAGCCGCCCCCCCACGGGGGAACCCAGGGGGGAGTGACGAGGCTGGGGCGGCACCCCTCAACCCGTCACTGGGCAGGCTTGGAGGAGGAACCGGCCGAGGGACCTCCTGGGCCTTTACCTCCTTGCTTCCTGTTGGAGGAAGCCACCGGCTTGGGTTTGGGACGCCAAGCGCGAGTCTGCTGGCCCTGTTGCTGGTGCTGCTGGGCCGGTCGAGATGCAGGGGCTGAAGGACGAAAGGACTTCTGCTGCTGACAGCAGCCTTTGTCCCTCTGGGCAGAGGTGACCGAGTCCAGGGTGGCACTGGACTTCTCGATCCGCTAGAGGTGTCCCTCCACTCCAGGGCCGAAGAGGTCAGACCCCAAGAAGGGGACATCCGCCAACTTGTGCTGGGTATCCGCCGTGAAGGTGGATATCCTCAGCCACGCCCTGCAGCACATGGCCACAGCGGCCACTACTGACCTGGCACAGGAATCACCAATGTCCAGAGCAGTCTGAAGCTGCTGCTTTGCCACCGCCCTACCCTGGTCCCGCACCTGGTGGACCGTGGTCTGCAGGTCAGTCGGAAGATGAGGGGACAACCTCATCCAGGGAGCCCAAGAGGGCGTGGGAGAAGTGTGCCATCAGCACGGCCGAGCTGGCCTGTCGGAGGCCAAGGAGGACGCAGCGTACACCCTGCGACCAGCAAAGTCCAGCTTTTTGGACTCTTTGTCGGAGGGCTTATCCACATCCCGAGGGCGCAGGACAGGAAGCAGGCCCCTGCCAAAGCTCCAAGGCTGGGCCGACAATGGCCTCAACCACCAGAAAGGCCTCTGTGGGGGAATCCCCTTGGTCCAGTATCTCAGTCAGGGAATACTTGGACCGTTTTGACACTGGCTCGAGCTGCATCCCCCGGTGGACTCAGAGATGAGTCAAAGCAGACCCAAGAAGGACGATGGGCTATCGTCCAATGACTGGCCCCCGGAGGACTCCAGGTCAACCTGCCTGGAGAACAGGGAGGAGTCATCATCAGATTCTGAAGAGTCTGCAAAGAGCTGCCTCGGCCCTGAGCCACCCTCCACCTGCCGAGGATGGTCGGGAGTGAGGGTGACAGACAACCTGTGGGGCAGGCTGTGACCCGACCGAGAATCCTTGGTCGGTGCCCCAGACTTCGGTTGTGGAGGCGGAGGTTCCACCACAATCGGTGGAGCAGCTGGTTTTGGCCGAGCAACCGGCCCTGGAGCGGGCAACTCGACTGGAGCGAGTGGTTGCTTCGGTCGTTCAGGCGACAGCCACTTGATGGCCGGGGTCTGGACCGGGGTCGGCTTAGGCCTGGACAACAGCAACTGCTGCCACATAAGCTCCTTGTAGCGCCGGCGTAATTTACGCCAAAGCCTCCCCTCATCCGAGGAAGAGGACAAGGAGGAACGGTGTCGCATCTTACTTCGGTATCGAGACCGAGACCGTCGATGTCGGCGGGAACAGCTAGACCGAGAAGAGGTCCGAGACGGGGGACTGAGGGTGGGTATGGGAAGAGGCAGGGGACACCCGCTCTTCCCTCGGCTCGGGCACTTTAACGAGGGACTGCGGCCCGGAAGGCACAGGCAGATCCTCGGTATCCACCGGGGGAACCGGTGAAGGAGAGTTGTCGGCTTCTCCAGTCGACAGTCCATCTAACGGATCGAGAAAAATCTCGACTTCATAGACGGGAGTCTCGGCAGGCTGGCCTGATGGGGGCACCGTGAAGCCAGCGGCCTCAGTCGCAACCTCGACCAAAGTCGACGGTCGGCTGTCCGAGGAAGGGGACCTCTCCCGCTCCCACGAACGCCGACTTGGGGACTTACCTTTCAACTCCTTCTTCTTGGGCCCGAGAAGAATGTCCCGATGGCCCCTCTCCCTTCGTGGAAAGGGACTGACAAAGCTCCTTGAACGAAGCCTACAAGGAACTCAGAGAGAGCGGGATAAATGCCGCGGCCGAGGAGGAGGAAGATGCGGCCTGGGCCACCTCCTCCTCGAGGGCGATCATCTGCTCAAGCTGTTCAGCCGTGCCAGCCGCCGCGGACACCGCCCAACGAGCCTCTTTTGATTTTACCAATGGGAAACGTTTCTCGGGGCGCCTGAGCTTCAATCAGGCAGCGCGATCGTCCAGGACGTTGGCCGAGAAAGAGCGGCACAACTCGCAGGCCTGCGGGTCGTGATCTAGGCTTAGGCAATAGACGCACATGGAGTGCGGATCCGTCCTGGACATTTTCTGCCCGCAAGGGCACCTCCAAAAGCTGGGAATAGATTTGTCCATTGCAGCCACGAGGGAAGATGAAGACTGAAGTTTAGAAAACTTCATAACCAATTTCGGACGAACCGAAGAGTTAGGATCCAGTCTAAAATGCAGAGCGCTAAGGAGGGAACCTGAGCTTCCAAGCTGTAAGGAAAATCTGGCATCATGGGGTGGAGCCGATAGTTTTACCACCCGGGTGGGTGGGAGGAGCCAGCTTGAAGACCTTCTGGCAAGATTTAAAGCGGCAAGGAACCTGCCAGACAATGTGGATAAACAACATATCCATGTCCCTAGAAATCTGATTTCCAAGTTAAAATCTTCAGCTCATATGTTGCAAGAGGCTCAAAAGGCTTGCAGATGAGTCTATCCAGCACAAGGTTGATATCCCAGGCAGCCACTGGCTTCCTGATGGGAAGCCTTGTGTGTAAAATGCCCTCGCAGAGCCCCTTGTGGTTTCAGTATGGCTCGGTAGGTAGCACATCCACCTCTGGGCCAGAAGGTTGTGGTTTCTAGTCCCACACCAGGATTGGACTCATACGTATAAACGCTGGCACCCAAGTGCAGTGCTAGGGGGTACTGTAATGTTGGGGAGATAAGATGTTAAACTGAGGTCCCCTTCTACCCATCTCTGGTGTTATCCTGGTGGGTGTCCAGGTGGAAACGAAAGAACCCAAGGCACTTTTCGCAAGAGTAGAGTGTCGCTGAGGCACAGGTCAGGAAGCACAGGAAAACCAGGAGTAGTTGTAAATTTCACAACAAGTGATTTATTATTAACAACAGTAACATAAAAAAAAATTGTTCAGTATAACTATTTACAGTGGCAGTACAAACACAAAGTCCATCTGGGTTTCTTCTCAATTTCCAATCTCAGTCTCTCTCAGTCTCTGTGTCTCCCTTTTACAAAACACTGCGGCTCCTTTTTATAAATCTGTGCAGGAGTTCGTTAAGAAAACAGCATGCTTAGCACACTGTGTTCTTGTAAGTTTCCAATGTTCTTGTCAGTTTCAGCAGGTGCAGCAAAAAGAACACTGTGACCCAGAACTGACCTCTTATTTACATCTTCTGCAAAAGGCTTAAAAAACTGCATCTCAGGTTAACCCTTTAAGCTCCAAATAGCTCTGCAATCATTTCAACAGTATAATTATATACAGTTTTAGTTTTGCAACCATTTCAACAGTTTAACTATATACAGTCTTAAAGAGAGGGATCCCAGTATCAGTTACATTTACACACAATGATTCACATATATTTTTATATCAGCAGATATACGAGTGGGGAGAAAAGACAGTATAGCAAGTGAGGTTAGAGAGATAGTGAGAGGCGGAGAACTGCAAGACCATCGGGGTGATTAAGTTCTAGGTCTCACGAGAAAATCTGGTTGCACAACCAGACAGAAGAGAGACAGAAAAGGAGAGAACAGAACAGATCCTTGCATTTAAACTCCTTCTCCATAACAACTGGGACAGGAGCATATTCAACCCTGCCAGATAGGAACTTTCCCCAGTGTCCTGGCCAACATTTCCATTTCTATAAAGCTGGTTCATGCAATTGTCCAAGGCTGCGTGTGGATGCTGATGTACAAAATGACTGCCACTACACGTTCAGTCACTTCAATATCAGTCCAGCAGTGTTACTAAAGCACTTTGAGATACAATGTGTATGAAAAGTGCTATATAAATGCTGATTCTTTTCCTTTTTTTGAACAGTGTTAGTTGTGCCAGGTAGAGGGTACCAACGGGCTTGTAGTACACAAAAGTAGCATACAAAGGGACCTGGACTGTGAATACTGCAAGTCAGCATCAGAAAGGTTCAGTAAATACTCCAGAATCTTGTCAGGTGGGCACCCAAAGGAGTTCATACTAGTTTTGGAACACCAGATGGAGAATCTTTTCCATTTGGCTGTGTAAATCCTCCTAGTGGAAGGCATATAGGCAGCCCAAAGTATTTCCAAGATCTTATGAGATATATTATACCTGTTCACTTCTATCTCTTCAGGAGCTAGGCCTCGACAGGTTGGGATGGGCCAGGCGACCCTGAGTCAGTAAGTCCATCCTGAGTGGAAGAATCCTCGGTTTGCTGACTGATAGTCTGTTCAAAAGAGGAAACCATATCTGTCATCAAGGCCAGCAGAGTATCAGTACCATCTTGCCCCTATGTACCTCCAGTCTAAGCCATACCCTCTGCAACAGTGGGACTGGAAGGAATGCATACAGAAAAAGATTTTGTCACTGCAGTCTGAATGCATTCAGACGGAAAATGCCATGTCCTGGATTTCTGGAGAAGAACTGGGGTAGTTTGGCATTGAGTGGGGACAGAAAAAGGTCCATATCTGGGGTGCCTCATTCGTTGAATAGTGACCTCTTGACATCTGGAGCTAGTGTGTACTCAAGAGGATCAGCTTCTGTTTAGCTGAGCTCGTCTGACAGTGTTTTGGATGGCATCTGAACAGGAGTCTTTGGCGGGAGCTCCCTGCAACAGCTTCCATGGTAGGCGCGGTTCCACCCAGATCGAGGGAGAGACAGGTGTTGGTGACACTTATTTCAGCAGGACTGGAATGGGTTGAAGATAGAGTCCTACCCTGCCCAACCAAGGCCCACTTCCGCCACAGCATGTCCTCATAGCGCTGCCACATCCTGCAACACAGCCTCTCTTCAGACGATGATGACGACGAAGAAGAGGACTGCCTGTGGTGGTGCCTCCCAGATGATCAAGACTGGGAGTACAAGGAATCCCTTAACCACGATCTCAACCATGACCTAGACCTCAACCGACGACTTGGTCGTCGATGGTGAGAAGCAGAAGGTGGAGGGGCCGTGCAGACTACATGAACCGGCTCCTGCTGTACAACCCCCTGAGGGGAGGCAGTTCCTGAGAGGAAGCAGCCAGGTCAGCTGACTGCTCCTGATCCTCCTGAGTGAAGAGTCAATAGGACCGGGGTCCTAAAGATCAAGTCTTCCCGACCCCTTCTGCCAACAGGGTCGAGAGATTTGAGAAAAATCTCGACTGCCTGGTCAGCCTGTGTTGAGGCCAACAAGCCTGGCAGTGTTACTGTGGAGCTAGCAGCCTGGCCTTTGACCAGGACAGGCTTGGCAGAAGCTGAGCGCTTGATGGTTGTCAAGGAATTGAGTAAATCTTGGAAGCGGGAGAAGCCTTGACCGATGGTAGGACTTTGAGGATTTTTCCTTGCTGTGGTGGGAGGGACTCTCTGAATGCTGCCCCAACACTAGCCCTAGCTGGCAGCAGCGCCTAGACTGATGAGGGCCATGCCACACCTTTGGCCGCTGCCTCTCCCATCACTGCAAGCTAGGCTGCAGATCCCACTGCCATGGAGACTACCTTGCAGGTGTCCTTGGATCCCACTGAAGGGTCCAATTCGGCTGTGTGGCCGAGAAGAAGACAGGCATAGCGCTCATAGAGGGATGACGGCAGTAAGGTCTTACAAAGGCTGCAGGCAGCGACATCAAGCTCTACCCCAAGGCAGTTGATGCATGAGGTAATCCATTAGCGACATTTTCTGGCTGCACTGTGTGCAACACCAGGACCCATTCTGGATTCCTAGCATTCCATAGTGAAGTCAATGACTGCAGTGGAACCAAGAAAATATACTCACAATTTTGAAAAAGCAAGTTTGCCAATGGCACACTTTAGAAAGGCCTACACCGCGCACACAACAACGAAGGAAGAGACCGGACTCTTCCAGCAGAAAGGAAGATCTGACATCATGGGGCAGAGCTGAGGAGTATACCACCCGGGTGGGTGGGAGAAGCTTAGCTTGAAGACATCTGGAAAGATTTAAAAGGGAAAGGAAGACTGTCAGAGTGCGGATGGTGCACTATATCTTGGGGGGGGGGCCCACAACAGTAGTGAAAACTGAAGCTTGATTCACCGGTTTTGCTCCCGCTCCCTAAACTACAGCATACTTTTTGTAATACTGCATCTGGCAGCAATAGTGCTCCCTCTATTGGGGGTAGGGGGAGCCACAAGTTAGTTAACTAGCCATAGGAAGTTTGCTCTGTAGTGTCACATAATCCTAAAGGCCCAAACTGCACACTTACAGAAATGCAAGCCTTGTAATGTAGCAGTCTTGGTCTCCACTTACCTTCTCCATATTTGGTTTGATGCAGCGGACAAAGAATGGATTTGATGTGTTGAGTGTGGCCATCAGGGAGTGGAGAGAGTCCTAAAGCAAGAAAAAAAAGAAATAAAACAACTGAAAACATCTAAAAAGAAACTGCTACTAGCTGAGAGATTAAGCTGATGTTTCCATTATCTGTACCTCACAGTTAGGAGGGCGCTGCTCTAACCGTCCCTCACAACTATAGGACTTTTTATTGTAGATTCTCAAAACACATCTACACCATGCTTACACATCACTTTTCCACATATAAAACACTACTTCTCCTGTTTTGGGGGCGAATGCACACCATCCTCGTCTCCACTGTCATGTATAATTTTGTTTTTTGTTTATAAGCAAAATTTAGTGAATTTTATCACCTGCAAACAGCATATCTGGACACACAAGAAACAAGAAGATCCTGAATAATGCATGGAAGGAGGTGTGGGGTGGGGGTGGGGGTTGGACGTCTACATTTAAAAACAAACACTGTTACGTCTGTCCTGTCCATTGGGCAGAAGCATCTGCAGCCCATTGGCTAGGAATCAAACTGGGTACCCGAAGTACAGAAGGCAGAAGCTCAAACAATACATCTAAAGGAAAATTCTCATAAGCTGAGTGCTCAGAACGTGTTTTCAACTATCCACTGGTGTTCGTGTTTCACAACTGTAAAGGGCACTACTGTTTCTATTCCTCAGCACTCTTGGCAGTGTGTGCAAAGCAGTGTCGTTTAGTAGTAAATGCTATGCATAACAGTCAAAGTAGCGTAGAGTGCCAGCCCAGCAGCATAGCGGCAGCTCTACCACTTGCTGTGCTGGTGGCCTAGTTTCAGGAGTGAATTTAAGTCACTGGAGCTTGGCTGGGGTTAGAGGATCGAGCACCCAAAGGGCTACTCTCTTCTCATTGGGAGTTTGCACCTCCCAAAATGCAACCGACACTTAGCAGAAGGTGGGTGTCGAGGCAGTCAGGAGGTCCAGAACAATGTGGGACATCGATGGACACCATCATTGCTCATCAATGTACCAAGGAATGAAAAACCTCCAAGAAAAATGCCATGCTGGGTGGGATGAGGGATGTCTCCCCCCCCCCCCACCACCACAGACTAAGCACTCGCTTACATCCCATTTCAGAGGGACTACAGCAAGCTCCTTTGATGTCATCATGAGGGGTAAATTGTTGGGGAACAGGTGAGTCCCTGGGCTGGTGGGTGACTGGGCTGGGGGGAGGCCAGCCAGACTGAAGCTGCACGGAGGATAAGCACCAAGTAAAATAAAAAGCAATACGTAGGAACTGGAAGCACATTAGATACCTTTAATTGCCCTTTAGCTGAATAGTTACAACTGCTGCCTTTGGGACTCGGGATCCCCTATGTCATTCCTAGCAAGGGCTGTATGGGTAGCACATGAAGAGGGCAAAACTGAAAAAGCAGACACCAGGAATCGCGCTGCAATAGGTACGAAACCGGAATGGCGACAAAAGATTCTCCCCTTCCCTGAGGTGCTATGACCCCCTTACTCCATTGCAATTCCGCGTTCGCCCTTTCACTTTGGCCCTTATCACATGAAACCGCAGAAGGTGTGTCTACCCAATAAGTAGTGACAGACAACACTTCTTACATTATTTCTCAATAGAACTGCTTCTCACAGGCTGCTTTCCATATACATGTATATATTACATACGTATAGCTACTCCAGGTTTAGGGTAAAATTATCTGCTCACAGAGCTTCAGTTCCTTCCTGCAGTAAAATCAGATAGCAGTATATACCCCCTTCGAGAACGAGATGCAGCCCTCTCTATTGGGCTTTCCTGGGTAAATAAACCAAACAAACTGTAAAACTGCCTAAAAATAAACCGTAAAACAAAACAAAAATAATCGATAATCCCTGGATTCAGCTTCAGGATTACTGCAGGACTGCTGACTGGTACAGTGTATATTGATGTTTTTGAAAGCTGAAGAACCATTTGCCCAGACTGAATCCTTGTAATGGCCCTTATCCCCGACTTCAGTCGTGGGGTGCCTTTTTAGATGTCAGGGAGTAATCGGTCAGATAAAATTAAACTTCAAGGCAGCAATGTACAGTAAGTGAAAATGGTTTCTTCTCAGCAGAAATGCCATTTGGGAGCTGCCTTGTGTAAGAAGGGTGAGATTTCTAATCATAATTAATTATTTATGTCCTTGTCTGTGGAAAGACCCAAGTCCTATTGCATGAACAGAGAACAAGCCCTGAAAAATATGCCGTGCAAACTATCAGTAGCACTTGACTGCCTGACCACTGGCTAGTGCCTTAACTGGAAGAATATAGCGGGGGGGGGCTGTAACATCCCCCCACGCCAGGCTGTTACTATAATTTCCTGTCTCTCATGCTTAATTCCTTACATATATTACTCGGCAGCGGGGAGGAGGATGTAAATCCCCAGTTGGGCTGTTACTATAGTACAATTCCATCTCTCATGCGTTATTCTTTAAAGATATGGCTCTACAGCAGCAGAGGTGGGGGTCGGCTACTAGCAGGCCATGAACAGCCATCTAGTAACTCCGCTCTAGCTCTTCATGCTCTCAGCTCCAAAGCAAGCCTCTTTTTGGGATCCTCAGCCACAGATACTGTTCCAGTTTATTTGTGCACTGCATCTTGCATAGATAATGCTTCACAGTGGCAGTAAAACCCCAAACAGGAACTACAGTAACCAAAATACAGGATAACAAATTTGGAAACAAAAGAGTATCGTTAGTTTTTGTTGACCGGGAAAGGAGGACTGGGCAATGCTGCCTATTTTCAGCCTCGTCCCAGGGGAAGAGGGGGAAGATACAGATGCAAGCTGACATACAGAACCAGATTAAGCTGTTGGTGGTACAGTATTTCAGTGAATGGGGAGAAATTTGTCCAGGACACCAGGGAACTCCCCCTACCCCACCATAAGGGCATGGCAGAAAGAATGTGTTTGAGAGTGGGATGGGAGGATGTAGTAGAAACAATGACCCATTTATTTTTTTTTGGCTGTCCTTATATGGAAGGTTTCTGCTCTAGGTTAGCAAATGCTTGGGAAATACCACAGTTTCAGAAAATAAATTATGATGTCTTGATGTTTGGACAATTTGGGAGGGACTGGGATAAGTTCCATAAGGGTACTCTGAGAGTTATTATAGCAGTTATAAAGTGGGTAATCTGGCAAGCTAGACGCCAGTTTGTGCTACAATAAAAACATGTGAACCAGCAAGTATATTATAGAAAAGATATTGAAAGAATTTAAAATAATCTGCTATAAGGAAAAATCTTCACTTCCACAACCTTTGTTTAGAATATGGTGGAGGCACTTAAAGGCCGCCTTACTGGAGTCATAGACATTAGGGGTAGAATGTGTGTTGAAGATAGCACCTGCTGTTTTGCCTCAAAATGACCAATGAAGTGTACAGATGTGAAACTGTCTAAATACCTCTCTTACCCTTGTCTTGCCCGAATGAAACTGTATTTGTTTACTTATGGGTCGTATACTGGGACTAAGGTGGGGAAGTGCAATAAATAATAGAAGGTAGTGTTTATTAAAAGATTTATAAAGGCTATTTATGATACTTATCTTGTATTTATAGGCACTTATTTTTTGTACAAATGAAATGTTTGTTGTATAGTTTGATAAAAAATTACCCTACTCTTTTGTAGGGGGCACTGCGGTCCGCTGTTCCAAGATGGTAGAATCCCCCGAGACTGGTGGAGAAGAAAATGGATGGGAGAGGATTTTGGCTCCTGATTTCAACCACAAAATCAGAATGGATTGCCCAAGAGACTTTGTCAAATCTGTGACTTTACTCTGTACCTCATAGCCGGCATTGGAAACCGAAACCTTGCACCCAAAGCCTCCATTGCAGGAGACGGAACTGCGTCTACAGGATGCTTTAGAGTAAAAAAAATAATTTTCTTCAGGTTCTCATTTCGGATGCAAATACGGATTATTCTGAACACCAGCCGGACTTTTCCACTTGCTGGATGCTGGTGCCATTACCGAGGAGGGGCATTCCTCCCTCCCATTTTGAAGCGCCGGAACCTGATGCAGCTACTTCTAACAATACTGCCACCCGAGCTGCGGCTGTCCAGGTACTCACTTTTCCTGTGTCAATACTGAATGGCAATATGGATTTGTTCAACCCACTCCCATGGGAGCAGATTTCTGTATCACGATTCTCCTCTGTTCAATTGGAGGATTGCGTACAAGCCAATGCTGCGACCATCCTTGGTCGTATTCAGGCTGAAAGGGAGTTTCAGGACTGGGGGGGGGGGTCCTGGATCCTACAGGAAGTCATTTGACCATGGCTTCAGATTCCATGCAATTTTCTTCAGTCGTAGGACAACAGCAGACAGTACTTTCTATGCCCACCCAGGGGCAGATGTACCCACCTAAAAACTGGTCCCCTGTGCAGGCCCTGATGGCGGCTGGATGGTCCAGGGATTCAACTGGACAGTGGCACTCTGCCCTGCCCTTAAAGCCCACCATGCCTGTGTTTCAGGTTGATGACATGACTGGACTTATTCCACAAATGGGACCTCTTTCACTGAACAGGATGGTAGCCCTACCCCAGAACACTGCCTCACCCTTGTTCAAACTGGATTTGGGGCAGTTGCTTCTCCCCCTGCCTGCCCAAGTATCTAGGGAGGTCTCATCAGAGGACTGTTCTTTGCCCACTGCATGTCCTAGTCCTGTTTTGGTGCAGTCCACTTCATCCCCTACTGCGCAGTCTCTGATTCTGGAACTGATGCTGGTCCTCCCCCGGTGTACGATCTGTCTGGGCGTGCCTGGTGATAGTACTGACACACAAGGGAAGGCCGCCCAAGGCTAGCAGAATGTCTCCCCGGCCCCAGTTCTCACATCTACCCTCTCATGGGTAGATCAAGTGGAAAATGCAGCTCTTGATCCCCCCCAGCCAACTACCACCCCCTTGGAAGGGTCAAGTGCAACGATTGCTGCCCAAAGGTGGTCACAATTCCAAAGGATGGATGCCTTTGCCAACTCCCAGCTCCAGCCCAATGCCAGAATGCTGTCCGGCTCTTGTACAAAGGGGGTCTCGACCCTAAATCTGACAGAACATTTGTGGGGCGTTCCCTTTTGAAGTAATCTTTGAATATCACCCCACATGAACTGCACTGCTCTGCTTCACACCCCAGATGGATTATTTGATCCAAGTTTCCATTCTCCTGTATATTTGGACAAATTTTGGGCCTCTTTCAACCTTCTAAAGAATACATCATTATGGGCTCTATTTCAGGTGGCCCCTTTGACCAAACCCACTATTAGAACCCTTACTGTGATGCTTAAAAATGTGTGTGTGTGTGGGTGTGGGGGGGGTGTTAATGTCCAAGATGTTCATTATTGGCTTTTTCAACAATGTGATGTGCTGGGGGACCCGGACCTCATACTGAACTCAGAAATATTTTGGACTGACCATTGGTGATTCAAGGTTAAACTGCGACACCCAGCTAAGGGTTTATAGCATATTCCCAGTATTTTCTATCTAGGCTGAAACCGGGCACAAAGCTTTTACCCGGGGCAGCCAAAAACCTGCTTTCGATGCAGCACAGTTACACATCTCAGCAACGCCTGCGATAAAATGTGTTGTAATCTCTGTCTCTCTCTTGGTCACTACAGTTCACAGTGTGGGAATGGATTATGATGCTACCTGTGTGAAGAATCCAGACATTCCTTTCATACTTGCCCTTGGGCAACTATAAGGATGTGGAAGGTACCCAGGACTGCTTCTGCACCGAGCACATGGTACCTTACAGCAATGCAGGAACTGGGAGATGGCTGCCTCCCTTGCACATCATCAGGACTCCTATGGGATAATCCCTCCCTCTGAAGCAACTCCTCCTGCTCCTTAGCCTCAGTCTGTGGGCCCCCCTTGCCTCCCCACATCTGCCATCCCAAAGCCTCCATTTGTAGGTGACCGAGCCCCTATGTTGCTTTCCCATGGGGGTGTTTGCTTCTACAATACCTGGACTTATGGGTATCAGTGTCAGGCCCTCACCCCAGACATGACTGGTCAGTAGGAAGCGTTCTTTTATGTCATACAAGGTGGACGCTAACCCTCCAAAGACTGCCCTCAGGGCAGACGCCATTCCCTTGGAAAATAAATTTGAGGCCTTATTGGAAGTCTCAGAAGAGAGGGACCCAGGTGTTGAATCTGAGACCTCTTCCTGTACATCCTCTCGAACTCTGGTCACCACGGATACAGAGGACAATGTACCCAAAATCAAACCTAAAACAAAGCTCCTGAAAGAAGCAGAAGATGGTCACATGACAAGCCAAAGGACAGTAAATGAATGTTACCTGAACCTTTTGAACCTGTTTTTCCTTTCTTCCCTTTCTTAGGTCTCCCATGGCTCTATCCCTGCAACTTGCCACTCTGAATACAAACAGCATCAGAACCATGACCAGGAGGTCAATACTATTTTCAGTCAGCCGGCCCGGTGGTGCTGAGGGTTGAGGCGCTGGACGCCATACCTTGTGCCATGCCAGCGACCTGGGTTCGGGAACGGACTCGGGCCGCTGGGGGCTAGCAGGGAAGGGAGAGGACTGAGTGTTCAATGGACTGCTCTCCTCTCTCAGAGAGGGTTCTGAGGTCTGTTCGGTATCATAGCGGCCCCTGGTGGAGACCGGGGGCACTACAGATGTCAAGCCGAATAGGGGGAGGAGCAGCGGCGGATGTCAGCAGCACGCCTGCACAGACGCCATTGCACATCCTCGCTCCTAGGGAAACTACCATGGAAAATCATGTCTCAAGGATAGGCAAAGGCTCTTTCTGTGCCATGGTCACACTCCCATAAATCGGGCTTGCTCCACCAGCCTCCCAGCGCATTAGATTATAGATAAAGTGCCAGGGTGAATGTGGTCCCACCACAGGGGGCTCACAACTGGGGGATCTGTCGGGTTGGGGGCGGGGATCTGGCAGGAAAGGCTTCAGACAGGAGGTAGAGCTGTTGGTGTGCGGGGATGCTGGAGAATGTTCCCCAAAGACCGGAGCAGAAATAAAGTCTACAAAAAAATATGTATTATTTGCAGTCCTTAAGAATTTGGCTTTTGATATCTATTTTCGTCAGGATACCCATATACACACCACTAACGATAGTACACAGGCCCAAAGGCACTGGTGTTGGGGCCCATCTTTCTGGTCTATGAGTACAAACCAGTGTGATGGTGTGGGCATCCTTTTCCGGGGATACTCATTCACAGTCACACATATGGTGGATTTGGGTCCAGGGAGAGCACTTCTCCTGGACATCCTGTAGCAGGACATTCGGTTCCACTTGATCAAAGTCTATGCCCTCCAAACTAAGAAGGAGAGGGTAGACCTCCTCTCTCCATACAGCCTTTTATTACACATGTCTAGGCTTTTTTGGGGCCGATTTCAACTGTGGCCTGTCTGGGATGGACTGAGGAGGAAGTATTCGGAAGCTATTTTTGACACCAGTACTCTCAACAAAATACTGAGGGATGCATCTTTACTCGATGCATAAAGGTGCTCTTATAAAACTGGAGGATGTACTTATCATAGAAACACCCTTGCCACCAGAATTTTCTTTTTATTTCTGCACAGTTACAGCCCTGGAGCATGAGACTGGACCTTGTTGAAACTTCTGCCCACTTTCTGTTGGAGGGTTGTTTTGGGGGAAGACTGCTTCCTTCATCCCAGGTAAGGGTTACTGGAGATTCATTAATTCTATTGTGGTGGATACCTATGTTACCCAAACACTTTTTGATTTCATACGGGCATGCCAAATGGTCGCCTGTATGTCTGAGGATTTGGGAGCTTGGGATGACATGAAACATGATTTAAAGGTTTTATGTACCCAACTTTCAGCCAGCTCACCGGTGCAGTGGTTGGATTTCTGCTTGCGACGCCAGCAACCCTGGTTTGGGAATGGACCCGGGCAAGCCGGGGGAGAAGGATTGAGTGTCCGATGACTGCTCTCTTTCTCCGGGGGGGGGGTATAGTGTTCGGCGTAACACGGACACCTAGCAGTGGCTAGATGTACCGCGCGCACTGGCCCCACAACTAGTCTCAGGGGCGGGGCGGACACCAGCCATCATTGCATGTCCCCGCCCCTGCATATTCGGGGAGAAAAACAACGCTGCCAGCCACCCTAGATGAAGTTGCCCTCGGCTTCAATTAGCCTCCAGGACGGCCCATTCGACCTATGCCATCATTGCGGCACCCTTGAGGGAGGGGCGCCACACCCCGCCCTGGGGGCAAGCCAGGGGGGGCATCGAAGGGGCACATCCGATGTGGAGGTGGGAGTGAGGGTGACTGGTGAAGGCACCGAGCGGCTGGTGGCAACAAAAAGTATACTAAATAATAATAAAATAAAAAAAAAAAAGGTACCAGACTTTCCCGGAACCGCCTTACCCACGCCTACCAAGACTATTTGGCATTACAGATCCATTTACTGAAACTTCTTACATTACAGCAAGAGATAAGGGGTAGCTTTGCCTCTCAGATCATTGTAGTTGAAGGCTGTGCAGTATGACAGAAGTACATCCTTCTGTATGGAACACCTGACAAAGGCAACCGCGGGCATGCACTGTTTGGGGGACCCCTTCGAGAGCTGCAAGTCTAGGGTGTCCCATAGGTCCTTATTGAAGGTTATCACTCCATCGGGCTTGGTTGTAACAGACAAGGAGGGCATTACTGGCACAGGTCCAGGCTCACCTTGCTGGCCTTTCTGGTAGTTAAGACCCCTGCCAGTCCCTAGAGACTTTTCTGGCCCCAATACATGTCCCACCTATTCCGCCATGGGAGGCATCGACCCTTATGGAAATCATCACCCCTACAGAAGTTACTCTGGCTATTTCCAGTTTAAATATGAACAGGGCCCCTGGCATAGACTGACTAACAGCAGAATTTTATAAGGCCTTTTGAGATTCCTTAGTGGATGTTTTGATTTTTGTTTTTAACTGGATTTTACAGACTGGGAGGGTCACCACCTCATTCTCTGAGGCAATCCAGACCAATTTTGGAAGCCTTGGATAGCACAATGGGTAAGCCCTATTATAGCGCAATGGTCTCTTTCAACCTTTTCTCCTGTCTTGTCTAGACGAGCTTGTCCCTTTGTCAAATCCATTTTGGAGAAATTGAGAAGGTGGCAGGGGGCATACTCCCTACAAAAGCCGTCACAACCAAAGCTCCTACATCAGGATATCATGGGTACCTATTTTGCTTCAGAACATACTTACCCAGGTATACCGATTGCACACACTCATTTGATCCATGACTCTGATCGACCCCAGCACCCTGCACAACATGTGGGACACACACTGGTTGAGTTGCCACGTGAAGCTGAGTGTGAAGGCAAATGCCAAGAATAAAAGCATGGCAGATGGATACTGCCCACAGGACGGCTGTGAGGGTGTCTTGGAGACCATGCCTCATTTCCTGAGGGACTGTCCTTATGCTGGTGCCTTTTGGACGTGTTTGGCAGCCGAATGGCTGGATCCTGGCTGGTCAGGCCTTTCCTATGGCAACATCATATTGGGATCCTCCCCTTCTGTACATAAATATGATGAGGGTTGTTTACGACTGGTTATCATGGTAGCGAAGTACTATTTATGGCACGCTAGATGTGTCTTCCTTCTTCAGCAATGGGATATTTCCCCAGAAGCTTTATATTTCCCCAGAAGCCTTATCTGTGATGTTTGAAACTGAATTAGAGACCATCTATCAGAAGGACTGAAAGACCTTATAAACTTGCACATAAATGGAGGAATGTGTGGGATCATTTTGAGCCCCCTTAAATTTTTAGTTTTTCCCTAGATCCCCCCTCCCCTTTGTTGTGTGATTCCTCTGTTTTACTGGCTACCTTTAGCCATTTCTTTTTTTACTGCTTAGTATCTCTGTTCTGTACATGGTTATAGGGAGAGGGTTTGACTTGTTCCTGTTTTACAGCACTGTAGGTATGTTTTTTCTTTCTTTTTTCTGTATTCCCGGTTAGTTTTTCTTATGGATACCTCTTTTGTTTCACACAATTTCTATTTCTGTACATGACAGAATGTATTTATCTCCGTATGTTTTGTTTATCCAAATGAAAATTTTCCCTACTCTTTTCGAGAAGTGCCATGGGATCATTAACGTCCACCTGAACACCACCAGAATAGGCAGATGGGTCCTCGGTCTAACACCTCATCCGAAAGACGGCACCTCAGAAGTTCAGCACCCACCTCTTGATGCACTACAGTATCAGTACTGAGATTTATCCCAAGTTCCTAGTGTGGAGCTAGAACCCACAACCTTTTGATCTTTTGGCCTCAGAGGCGAGTGTGCTATTTGCTGAGCCACTGACACTGTATAAATCCTCAACCTGTCCAGAACAGGCTCCAGCTAATCAGAAAATGAAACTGACGTACTCTCTGTAATTCTTGATCTTCTAGAAATATCTCTATCATCGATTCACACTAATGGGTCTTACTTAGCCAGAGGTGCTACGACCCTGCAGGAGCCAGAAATTTTCAGGAGAGCTGGCACTGAGGCAAGCTGCATGCATGGCATCGCGCAAGTGACTCACAATGCCAGGCTTACTTTGGCACCAGCCCACAACCACCTTAGTACCTTTTTTAATGAGGAGATGCAGCATAACCCAACTAGTCCTTACGCATTTAAACCTAAGAGCATAAGACAGTTCTGGTGATCAATGTAAGAAGGGTCAACAAACCAGTAACACAGTGTCTCTACAGCCCAAACCAAGAACAAGGGGAGTGGGGAAGATCTATGACAGACTGGAGTGAGTCTGGGGGATGGCGGGTGGGCCATGTGAATTTTTTTTTTTTTTTTTTAAACCAGGAGAGAGACACTAAGCTGAAAGCTTGTTTACAATGTGCGACCTGGGAGCACAAGGAAGTTAAGTGACTTGCTCAGGGTCACACAGTATGGAATTGGGGGCTGTGGGATTCAAACCCAGGTCTACAGGTTTGCAGCTCAGAGCCTTAAATCACTGCACCAGACTGCATCCAAACAGTGAAGATATTCCTAGAAGATCAAGAATTACGCCGAGTAGGTAATTTCCATATCGTCTAGGAATCAGTCTTCACCATTGATTCACACTAGTGGGTCAGAGTACCAAGCTCAGACAAAATTCCCCAGACTAGGGAGGCAGAAGCCAAGGGCTCACTCAGGACAGAAGTCTATACACGATTGTCCTGTCAAAGATGGCATGCTCCCAGGCATGGACATCCACGGTAAAAGTGCGCACAGCTCTCCAAGTTTCAGAAGATACAAGGAAACACAAAAGGATGAGGACAGAGAACTATATCTGGAGAAGCAGAGGGAATCTGGGAAAATAATTAGAAGGGCTAAAGCACAGTCAGAGGAAGGTATAGCCCAGGCTATTAAGAAAGGCGACAAGACTTTCTTCAGATACATTAGTGAGAGGAAAAAGATCAGAAATGGGATTGTAGGCTGAAGAAGGAAGGAGGAAAAAGGGTGGAGGACAACCTAGAAAAGGCTAAGATACTGAACAAGTACTTTTGCTCAGTATTTACCAGAGAAGGAGAGGGTGAGGGACAGAGACTCATTGAAAAGGCTATTGAGGGGAGGGTGGTAGACACCAGCCCATTCACGGTGAAAAGAGTTCTAGAAGAACTTGGGAAAATAAAAGTAGATAAAGCAATGGGGCCAGATGGAATCCACCCCAGAGTACTAAAGGAACTCAGGGAAGTGTTGGCAGAACCACTGACTGCTCGTTTCAACACATCACTAGAGACGGGGAGGTACCAGAGGACTGGAGAGCAGATGTGGTCCCTCTTCACAAGAGTGGAAGCAGAGAGGAAGCAGGCAATTACAGGCCTGTAAGCCTGATGTCAGTACTGGGGAAACTAATGGGAGTCCTTTTTTTTAAGGAAAGGATTGTGAAGTTTCTGGGTGATAATGGGGCATAGAATCCAAGGCAGCATGGATCATCAGCGGGAAGGTCTTGTCAGACAAAATTTTACAGATTTCTTTGACTGGGTAACCAGGGTGGTAGATCAGGGAGGGGTGGTGGATATGGCCTACCTGGATTTCAGCAAGGCTTTCGACACTGTCCCGCACAGGAGATTGCTGAATAAACTGAGGAGCCTGGGAGTGGGTCCTACAGTGGTAGGGTGGGTTAGGAACAGGCTAAGGGACAGGACTCAGAGGGGGGTGGTGGTAAGTGGCATGAAATCTGAGGAGAGGGAGGTAACCAGTAGGGAACCACAGGGGTCGGTGTTGGGACCAGTACTATTCAATGTCTTCATTAGCGACATTGCAGAGCGTCTGAAGGGAAAGGTGTGCCTCTTCGCAGATGACACCAAGAGCTGCAACAGAGTGGACACACCGGAGGGGGTGGAAAAAATGAGAAAGGACCTAAGCCTTTTAGAGGAGTAGTCGGGTGTCTGGTAGTTGAGTTTTAATACTAAAAAGTGCAAGATCATGCACCTGGGTCACAGGAATCCAAGGGAGGAGTACAGGATGGGTGGGGAAATTCTGGCCACCACAAGTCAGGAGAGAGACCTGGGAGTTATCATATCTGATGGCCTAAAGGTGACCAAACAGTCTGAAAAGGCGGTGGGGAGGGCAAACAAAACATTGGGGTGCACAGGGAAGGGCATAACAAGCAGGAGGAAAGAGATGGTGATGCCACAATACAGATCAGTGGTGAGGCCTCAGTTGGAGTACTGTGTCCAGTTCTGGAGACCACATCTCCAGAAGGACATTCATCTGTACTAGTACTGCAACTGTGGATCTAACTGTATGCCTGTATCAGGCTATTTATTTGCAGTTTTTGGGTCTTGTAACCAAACCCATGTTTGCTTTCTTGGTTATGTCTTATTATGTCATTATTTTGGGTCCAGTAATCATGACCCATGTTTCCTAACTTGCTGATGCTGTTCTATCTCATTTGCATTTCTGGGTCTTGAAACCGTGACCTATGACTGCCAACCTGCAAATGTTTGCATTATTTTGCTGTATTATCCCTACGTGCCCCTTTCCCTGGGTCACATCTGGAAACGAGCCTCGGCTCAATGATGCCTTTCCCGGTTATCAACTTTTAAATAAATAAATAAAACTGACAAAATAGAGGCAGTCCAGAGAAGGGCAACAAAGATGGCACATGGACTGCACCAGAAGCCCTACGAGGAAAGACTTAAGGACTTTAATATCTATTCACTGGAGAAAAGAAGAGGGAGGGGAGACAGGATAGAAACTTTCAAGTACCTTAGGGGAATAAACAGGGTAGGAAGCATATTTCAGAGAAAACCCTGCACAAGAACAAGGGGGCATGAAATGAGGCTGAAGGGTGGAAGGCTCAGGGGTAATGTAAGGAAGTACTTTTTCACTGAAAGGGTGGTGGAGCCGTGGAACAGCCTTCCAGCAGAAGTGGTGGAGGCAAAAACAATATGGGGGTTCAAGAGTGCATGGGATAGACATAAGGGTACCCTGGAGATGTGCAGAGCAGAAGGAGAGCCACAGATCAAATAGGATCTGGGGCTGCAGCAGTGAGTAGGGAAATGGGCAGGCTAGGTGGGCCGTATCGTCCTTGTCTGCTGACAGATTATATTTCGATGTTTCTAAGTTGCAGATCTGAAAATATCACTGACAGGCACAGAGCAAACCTCTGCTAGGGACACGGCAATTGCTCTGGTGGATGGGCACATACCTGACCTTCCAGCTTGACCTGCACCATGGCATAACAGTGGCATAGACAGCTCACAATCTAGGCAGAAATGCGCTGCACTGTAACAGGCTATACTTTCTGACTGAGACTGAAGGAGACAAGAGCTGTTTGGATTGTCTGAAGTCCATAGTTCTGTCCAGGTAAAACTTAAGGACTCTCCTAACATCCAGAGAATAGAGAGTGCATTCTCCTTCATTTTTGAATTCGGCAAAGTAGTTACAGTAGGCAGTACTAAAGGCTGATTCAGCTGCAACTCCGAAACAACTTTGATAGGAACTTAGGGTGTGTGCAAAGAACTGCCTTGTCCTTATGGAAAAACAGTATACAGGGAATCTGTGATCAAGGCATGGATTTCAGACACTCTGCAAGCAGAGGTGAAAAGCTGCTTTCCTAGTTAGAATCTTTAGCGCACAGTTCACAAAGGGATAAAAGGCTTGCAGATGAGCATATCCGGCACAAGGTTGGTATCCCAGGCAGCTACCGGCTTCTTGATGGGAGGCTTTATGTGTGTTGCTCTTAAGGAACCTCTTGAGGAATGGAAGCTGTGCCAGATGGAGGGTACCAATGGGCTGTGGTTTGCAAAAATAGCACACAAGTGGATCTTGACTGTGTAATACTGCAAGCCAGCATCAGAAAGGTCAGCAAATACTCCAGAACCTTATCAGGTGGGCACCCAAAGGAGTCCATGTGGGTTTTGGAACACCAGATGGAAAAATCAAAATCTTTTCCATTTGGCTGTGTAAGTCTTCCTAATGAAAGGTTTATGGGCAGCCTAAAGTATTTCAGAGATCCTCTGAGATACCTTGTACAGTACTTGTTCACTTCTATCTCTTCAGAAGGCAGCCCTGAAGATAAAGGGAGTAAAGTCTGTGATGGACCGGGTGATCCTGAGTCAGAAGTCCATCTTAAGTGGAAGAATCCTCAGTTTGCTGACTTAAAAGTGTTCAACAGAGGAAACCATATCTGTGCAGGGCAGCAGGGGGTGACCAGTATTATCTTGCCCCCCCATGTGTCTCTAGTTTGAGTAATACCCTCTGCATTAGAGAGATTGGTGGAAATGCGTACAGAAATAAATTCTGCCATTGCAGTCTGAATACATCCTAACAAAAAATGGCATGTCCTGGATGTCTGGAGTAGAATCAAGGCAGTTTGGCACTGAGTGGGGACACAAAAGGTTTACATCCGAGGTAGTCCACTCAAACAGCACTCTCACAAAGTCTGGATATAATGACCACTCATGACAATCGGCCTTTGTTTGGCTAAGCTTGTCTGCTGGAGTTTTCTGGACTCCTGGCAAATGGAAGGCTTGGAACAGGATTTCCAGCTCCAGAGACCACTCCCACACTCTCATCTCCTCCCTGCAGAGGGGGTAGGAGTATGAGCCTCCTTGAATGTTGATGCAACAGATCAAAGACTTCTTGACTGTCTGAAGGACTGCTTTGTGGCTAACATGATCCACTAGGGCTCGTAGACCATACAAGTAATAGCTCGCATGTCCAACACATTGATGTGGAGATGAGTCTCTGATGGGTCCCTGACACACTGTGTTTGGAGGCCCTGACATTGAGCTCTTCATCCCAACAGCAAGGCATCCATGGTGAGAGTCACCTGAGGCTCCAGTTGGGAGAAGAGAAAGCCTTGGAAGAGAATGTCCTCCACTGACCTCAATGTGAGAGACCGAACCAGGGGCTTGGTCACCTAAATGGGGTAGGTCTGAGGATGTGATGCTTGTGATCACGGTGCACTGAGCATGCACAGAGTCGTACTCATACATAACCATGCCAGGGGCACTGAGAACACCGAGGAGGCTATCAGACCTAGAATACACTGCATGGAGTGGCCTTATACAGATTAGCGCTCCATGATGTAGCATGCCATCTGCAGGACTGCCTGCATTTAGTTCTCCAGCAGAAAGGCTCAGGCCTTGATCAAATCCAGAACAGGTTCTTTTGAACAGCAGCCGCCACGAGGGTGGAGATTAGTCTTCTCTAGATACAACAGAACCCCCATGGAGGTGAGGAACTGAGTGGCTATGGCCACTGCCTGTTTCGTATCCTGCCTGGATGGGCTGACCACCAGTCAATCGTCCAAGTAAGGATAAATCTGGCATCCTAGTTTTCCGAGGTGTGCCTCAAGTACTGCAAAGCACTCCGTAAAGGCTCATGGCACCGAGGCAAGCCCAAATGGCAGGACTCCGAACTGGTAAGCTGTCCCAGTACAACAAATTGAAGGTATTTGAGACGGCAGGGGCATACCAGAATGTGTTGGTATGCATTCTGCATATCTAGGGAGCTAACCAATCCTGGAAGAAATAATCGTAAATTTCTCAATCCAAGAAATATGATGAGATTTCTGAGGTCGAGGAAGAGGTGCAAGCCCCCTGTGAACAAAACAGTTGTCCAAGCCAGAAATGCCTTCTGATGCAGATGCCTGCAGTGGACAAGTGGGAGCAGAAGCAAAGGCATCCAAGCAACTTAGAACTGATGACTGCTGGACTAAATTCAGTGCTTGGCAGTCAGCAGAATCCTTTGTTTAGTCTCCGAGGGACTTGAGCGAGCTCCAAACAAGACAGTCATAACATGAAAAATGCCCTTGGTAGGTAGCAATCCGCATGCCTAGGGTAGCTGCAGCGTAGGTCTGTTTTCCCATGGTGTCACACTTGTGTGACTCTTCATAAGGGGGTGCACAGTGACCTCGGGGGAGAACGGCCTTGTCATTTTCAGGGGGAAGGAGAATGCATCAGCTAAGGCTGAGAAACATACAGTGTACCATCTGGAGTAGTGTTTTTTTTTTTTTAATTGTATATTTTATCCATCTGCTTTCAGACAGATGGAGTACTGAAGCAGGCCTATTCCAGATTGCATCAGACAGGGTTTGAAATACAGGCAGAGTAGGAGGCCTCCTTGACCAGCATGTTGGAAATATTTAACCACCGCAGATGGAAACGTTTACCTCAATCAATTGCCGTAGGCTCAAAATTAAGTGCAGAAGCAATTCTGAAGAACAGCAGTGGGGCCCGAGTCCAAGGAATCCAGGCTAAGAAAGTTATCATCATCACCCTCAGAGAAGATGAGGTCAGGGTCAGACTCGTCCCCCCCCCCCAAAAAAAATCCTCCAGGAAGGAAGGGGCATAGAGAGGGACGAATTGCAGACCTTCTAATGCAGAAATGCAGACCTGGCAACACCAACGACAGCAGTCCAAGGACAAGAGGCTCATGCCAGAGGTGGCTCCAGAACTGGAACCAAATCTGGTACCAGGAGATCCCCGGTCAGGACAAAGGACTGAAACCTAGTGCCAGAACCAGACCAAGTGTCAAAGCCGGCACCTAAGTGCCCAACAATGGTACCCAGCTGGTCCCACCAAGTGAAGTGACACAAGGTAGAGATGTAGCCAGTGGGACAGGAGTCAATGGCGCAGTCACTGGCAAGGGCTGAAGGGCTATTGCCAGAGCCAAATAATCTATTTGGCTTGAGGGCCCTCCCCGCAGCTCCAGTTCCACCAAGCCTGATGGGCCAGAGATTGGCTCAGCTGGCAGAGACGCATGAGCCTGATGCTGCGCCCACTGCTCCAAAAAGTTGCCCAAGGGTGGAACTACCCATGGGGGTCCTCACTTACAGACAGAGACAGACTCCAGGCCCAAGACCTCAGCGTCCTAGTACAAGAGGCCCACGGCGATGCTGGCAAGGGTCTCTGGTTCCGGGAGACCAATAGCCTCATGGCTAACCTCTCAGAGGGTGACTGAGTAGTACCATTTCTTCCCCTTCCAAAGGGAAAAGGAAAAACTCAAAGTTGAGCAGCACAGAGAACCTGACCAGAATCAGGAACAGGCCTGCTTATCTGTGCTTTCAGTAGGACTGTCCCACTTCCTCCTGAGCACAGGACTGCCTGTTATCAGAACCCTTCCCCAGCAGGGAAACTGGACCAGACACCTGCCTGAAAAGACTCCCTATCAACATCCTACTGCCATCAACTTAATCAGCATCAAGGCCAAACGCCTAGTACTTAGGCACTGAGGTTCCTACTCTCCATGAATTTTTGGCCGGCCTAGCCCTGCTAGCTACATACGAGCAGTTATTGCATGCTGCCTCTGGCACTCTAGACCAGTACAATTCGTCCTGGGCCCCATTCTGTGCATTCATGCAGGAACAATCAAATGCAGCAGCCCTAACATTGCCTGCACCCTCTTGTCCTCTTGCCAGGGGATAGGCCAAGCTTCTCCCTCCCCAACTCAAGATTCCCTTCCCCTTCTCACCTTGTTATTCCCCTTTTCCTTCCTTATTTTCCATTCAAACATTTTTTTTCATTCTAGAGGCTTGTCCCTTTCCCACTCTGGACACTGAGACATCTCCTCCTTGTTCTAGTTGTATCCTAAAATGGAGTACTGGCTCAATGGGATCCGACTCAACACCTCACAGGAGGAAAGAGACCTCGTGGTCATCATAAGCGAAACCCTGAAGCAGTCGAGCCAATGCAATAAAGCTTACAGTAAAGCAAGCAAAATGCTAGGGTATATAGGGGAGGAAATGACAGTAGAAACAACATAGAAACACAGAATTTGACAGCAGATAAGGACTGCTTGGCCCACCCAGTCTGCCCATTTCCCTACCTAATGGATAAGCTGCAGATCCTACTTAACCAACAGCCTACTTCTTCCTACCCCAACCCCCTACAATTGCCTTATGACTGTCCCATGCATTCTTGAAATTCACCACTGTTTTTGACTCTGCAACCTCCTCAGAAAAGCTGTTCCATGCATCCACAATCCTCCCTGTGAAGAAATACTTCCTCACATAACCTCTGAGCCATCCCCCCTCAATCTTCAAATTGTGCCTTGTTCTTACACACCTCTTCTTCTGAAAGATGACACCCTCTTGGACTTTGTTGATTCCCTTGAGGTACTTGAAAGTTTCTATCATGTCTCCACTCTCCCTCCTTTCCTCGAGGCTATACATATTAAGCTCCTTAAGTCTCTCTTCATATGTCTTCTGGTGCAGATCCTGCACCATTTTAGTTGCCCTCCTCTGGACTGCCTCCATCCTGTCTATGTCTTTGCAAAGATTGGGTCTCCAGAACTGCACGCAGTACTCCAGATGGGGTCTCACCAGCTGTCTGTACAGAGGGATAACAACTTCCTGTTTTCTACTGGTAATGCCTCTCCCTATGCATCCCAGTATCCTCCCCAGCCCTCCTTACTGCACTCTCACATTGCTTGCCCACCTTTAGGTCGTCTGATATGACTACCCCCAGGTCCCTTTCCATTTTTGTTGTTATTAGCATCTCACCCCCATTGTGTACTCTACCCCTGGGTTTTTATTTCCAAGGTGCATTACTTTGCACTTCTTAGCATTGAATCTAAGCTGCCATACAGTTGACCATTCCTCCAGTCTTGCCAAGTCCCTTCTCATCCTTTCCACCCCACCTTGCATATCAACTCGGTTGCAGATCTTTGAGTCGTCTGCAAAGAGATATACTTTTCCTTCCAATCCCTCTGCAATGTCACTTATAAGGACATTAAAGAGGACTGATCCTAGTACTGAACCCTGCAGTACCCAATAGTAACCCCCTTTCTTCAGAGTGGACTCCGTTTACTATTACCCTCTGTGTCCTATTCTCCAGCCAATTCTTTACCCAGGCTACCATCTTGGGACCCACTCCCAGGCTGGCCAGCTTGTATATTAATCTTTTGTGTGGGACTGTGTCAAATGCCTTGCTAAAGTCTAGGTAGGCCATGTCCACAGCCCCACCTTGATTTATTACTTTGGTCACCCAGTCAAAGAAATCTATTAGATTCATCTGACATGACCTTCCCGTGGTGAATCCATGCTGCCTTGGGTCCTGCGCCCCTCTGGCCTCTAGGTACTCAACAATTCTTTCCTTCAGAAGTGATTCCATCATTTTCACAATCACTGAGGTTAAACTAACAGGTCTGTAGTTTCCTGCTTCTGCCCTGCTCCCACTTTTGTGAAGTAGAATGACATCTGCCCTCCTCCAGTCCTCAGGTACGACCCCATCCTCCCATGATTTGTTAAAGAGGGTAGTCAGTGGTGTCACTAGTTCTACCCTTAGTTCTTTTAGAATTCTGGGATAAATCCCATCAGGCCCCTTTGCTTTGTCCACCTTCAGTTTTAAGAGTTCTTTCAGAACCCTTTCTTCTATGAATGGGCTGGTATCAACCCCGATATCTAGAATGTTTCTATTGTTTGATTTCGGTACTTCCCCCTCTTCATTTGTGAATACTGAGCAAAAATATTTGTTTAGTGTCTCTGCCTTCTCACAGTCACCCTCTGTCCACCCCCTTCCCCTTTATTTAGCCTCACTATCCCTCCCTTGGTCTTCCTTCACTCCCTTATGTACCTATAAAAGGTTTTATCCCCCTTCTTAACTGTGTTGGCTATCTTTTCCTCAGTTTGGGAGAGGTAGTCTTACCACCCTACATGTCCTTGATGAGGCCTCACCTAGAATACTGTATCCAGTTTTGGAGACCACACCTTAGGAAGGACAGAGATAGGCTGGAGACCGAGCAGAGAAGGGCAACCAAGATAGTACAGGGTCTCCATGGACTGCCATATGAGGAGCACCTGAAAACACTAAACACGTACTCGCTGGAGACTAGGAGGGAGAGGGGGGCTATAACTGAGACGTAGAAATTCTTTAGAGAAATAAATCGTGTTCCCCTCTCAGAATTATGTAATAGGGTAGATGGCTCAACTACTAGAGGGCACGATGAGAAGCTATGGGGAGGAATCTTTGGGAGGGATCTGAGGAAGCACTATTTACGGAAATAGTTGTGGACCCATGGAATAGCCTGCCAGTCGAGGTGGTAGGTGCACCGATCATGGTAGCATCCAAAAGGGGGAAGGGATAGGACACGGGCTCAGATAGTAACCAAGAAGTCAGAAACAGTCAAAAACGGAAGGAGAGCTAGATCTGGAGATCAGTAGTTGATCTTGGAACCCTTTGGGTACACTAGATGGACCTTTGGTCTCCTTCTGCCGTCATATCAGGTTATCCATTATATACAGGTATAACGTAGTTATTGCCTGTACTTCTGCTGCCACTATTAATATTGGTTCTCCCTATCTGCATATGTTAATCAGCTGGTATGCATGGCTACTACTGTATGTTGTTTCAGCACCTTATCCTGTAGTATTTTCTGCATTGTGATGATACAGTCTAATGTTTTCTTCCCTGGCCTTGTTAGTTTATACTGTTGTGTGCTTATATTCCCTTATGTATTTTTTTTCATTATCTATGCTGTCAATTTGTTCTGGCAGTGTCCCCTCTGTACTGTTTTGCATGCTATAATTTGTATTTTACTGTTTTGTGGAAAATTTCTTAAACATTTTAACGACAAAAACACACTAAAGAACTGAATGCTGTTGTCATACAGATGTGAAGTTCTGAGTCCCTGTGGGCGAGTGGCATCATCAATGATGCGCACCTGACAGCAGGAAAAAAGGAACTGAGGCTGTTGAGGGCTGGTGCCAAGGTAAACCTGGCACCACAAGCCAGTCTCACGGTGTCAAACATGTTGCCTCGGCGCCAGCTTTCCTGAAAAGTTCTGGCTCCGGCAGGGTCCTAGCGCCTGAGCTAAGACTCACTAGTGTGAATCAATCATGAAGACTGATTCCTGGAAGATCAGCATCCCTCCCTCCGCAGAGGTGGTGAGCATCCAACTGCCTGCTCGGTCCTCCCCTGCCTGCTTCTGCTCATGGCAACCTGGGCTTGAGACAAAAACGTGGGTGGCTTACATGCCACAGCTGTGCCCTCTCCCCACTCTTTGACCCCAAGCAGCCAGTGATTGGTCACTACGTTATTCCACGCTGGACACACACTGTCAGTATTCAGAGAGAGCACTGGTGCCTGATTCACCCCTCTTGCTCTTCAAATCTATAGACTTCTAAAGAAAAAGTGGGTTCCAGATGGTGAGCGGCTGATGACTGAAAAATCCTAGAGCTGTGTATAGTCTTTGTTACCTATACTATAGGAAGCCAGTGCAGGATTCAACTGTTCCAGCATTGAACTGTGACACAAAATAGCTTGGGCCTGAATCCTCCCACTGCCCCTCACTCACGTGGTGTCCCTGAGCAAGTCACCTGACTTTTATTTTTAGTTATTTATGGCTTTGATAACCTGGTAGGTGCACTGATCTCAGGGGCCGTTTTCAGGTACAACCTGGCCCACTTACAATGGCCCAGGATTAAATAGTACAGTACATATAATAGAACACAAGATACAGGTAGTGAAATACATGAGTCAGGTAATACATTTATATATATATATATATATATATATATATATATATATAATATAATATAATATAATATAATATATTATATACGTAAAGCTGGTAACGCAAGAGGCAAAGCATGCAGTCAAATATAATATTGTAGTGAGTGGAAGAAATGGGAAAAACTGCGGAGGGGGAAGATTCAGGAGGAGAGTAAGCAGTCAGGCAAGCTGGCCTACCAAGGGAAACAGTGGCAGAAGCAATATGCCAGGAGCCAACGTTTGAGGTGGGATTTAAACCCAGTGTGTGTGTCAGTGGAGCGGAGTTCAGCAGGCAGTCTGTTCCATAGAGAAGGGGCTGCTGCCGACAATGCTCTGCTGCCCATATTTGTGGACACCCTGGGAACAGTTTGGGGGGGGGGGTTGCTGTTAGAGCACAGAGAGCAGTGGAGAGTTCGGGTCTTTAGGAGAGCCGCAAGGGGGGATACCTGACCAGTGCGGATGACAGTATCCACCAGGCAGCAGAGGGCGAGGTTGAAGCGGCCTTACAGAGGAAGCCATCCAAGGGAATCATAGGGGACACTGTGGTGGGTTGAAAAAGTACGGCAAATCGGCAGGCACTGTTGTAGGCAGTGTTTAGCTTGACCGTAGTAGTAGCAGATGTCCTGGTGTGGATAGGGGAACAATAGTCTAGGACTGTGAGTAGATTTCCCTGGACAATGGCTAGTCTAGCCTCAGGGGTGAGATATTGCTGGACTCTATAGGCTGCTCCTAATTTCTGATGAACACGATGAACTAGGGAGTTGACGTGATTGGAGGTGGTGAGGGAAGGGTCCAGTAGGACTTCAAGATATTTGAATGTGTTGAGTCCTCCCCCTTATTCCTCTTTACTCCGTACCGTTTGAATTTCTCCATGCTTCTAATGCAGTGGTGGTCAACCTGTGGCCTGAGAGCCATATGCAGCCCCCCAGTGGTCAGCCTATGGCCCACTCATCATCCAGCAATACACCAGGAGGCTCTCTGTGCAAAGCTACACAAGGGAGATAGGATGAAGGCTGTGATGGGCATGTTATATAAAGCTTGTTTTTAATTCAAATATATAAATTTGGCTTGTGACTGTGGTAAACGAGGGTCTTGCGTCCCTTGGAGGTGTATGAGGGCCACACCTGTGGCCCTATGATTATCTTAGGTTGCCCAACATTGCCTAATGATAACAGCATTCTCTCGCCTCCTCCCCTATCTCCTGGATTGTAAAGTGCTTTAGATAACAGTCTTCATGAGAGCAAAATATAAAACCAAAATCTTTTCCTTTCTTTACATGGAAAGGCAGTGTGCAGTCTAATGGTTTGAGCACTGATTTGTGAATCATGGGATTCCAAGTTCGAATCCCACCACAGTTTGATTCACTATGCAACCTGGAGCAAGTCACCTGACCTCCATGTATCCTCATGCAAGTCACCTTGCCTCTGTGTAACCTTGAGCAAAAACATCCAACCTTTGTGTATCCTTAAGCAAAACATCCAGCCACCGTGTAACCTTGAGCAGGTCACCTGACCTCGGTGTAATCTTGAGCAAGTTCCCAACTTCCATGTAACCTTAGGTAAGTAACTTGAGCTCCATGGAACCTTGACCAAGTTACCTGAACTCCAAACCTTGAGCAAGTCCCTTGACCTCTCCTTTATCCATCGGAGTTGGCCTATTTAATGTAAAATAAATTGTAAGAATAAAAAATTAAATATCCATATGTTAAGTTTTTTAAACACGAACAACGGCTCCTGTGTAAGTTGATGGAACACTATTTCTTTTGATAGAGCATAAAAGGCAGCTCTCTTGGGCAGAAACACTTCGAAATGTACAAAATGATGTGCTGCAGTGAATAAAGTACAGAAGCACCACTGGAAAACTTCCTCAATGTTTTGTGTGGCACTCGCTTTTTCTCAAGGGGAAGCACGAGTGCCACGCAAAACGTCTGTGTGTTTGTGTGTGTGGGGGGAAGGGGGTCAGTGGTGCTTGCAAGTTAGCATTTTATTCAAAACATGTTAGCAAATCTCCCAGAGTACGCTGTCTTTTGTGCACTATGGACTTTGCGTTCCTTGGTGGCACTAACTGGATGTGGCATGTCCCTCCTCTGTTGTGCTTGCTACTATATTCTTGCTGCAATGCTAAGGTTAAGAATAATATTCAAGGGAGCAACACATTATGAAAAATGCATGGAATTCCCTCCTGTCTTGTGGTCCATGGTTGGGGAGATTTCTGGCTGGGGGGGGATGTAACACCCTTCGGCTCCTGCAGTGACCCCTGTGGTGGACAAGGTCTCGCCTCCTTCTTAGAGTTTCCTTAGGCCCCTTCCCCTCCCTGTGGTGTCCAAGGCTAACAGTAGCTACAGAAGCATATCTTGTGGCTGAAACGTAGGGTGGGTGGGGAAAAAAACGGAGCCATCTAAATGACAACCAGGATACACCTGGGCCTCACACTATGAATCCCGACATTCTTCAGCTGGTGGTAGGCTGGTGGGTGAGGAGGCTGGGTGGCCACCCCAGCCAGAGGTGGGCGGACTAACTCAGAGTGGGGATTAAAAGCCTATATAATAGAAATAAAATGAGGGGAGGAGAGGCCAATAGTAGTTAGGCTGTTTCACTTGGCTGTGGCTGGGGGGGGGGGGTCACAGGGCATCAAGACTCACACTGGCATTTGGGGGTGGGGGGCTGACTGGCAGCCATCTTCCAGCACAGTTTGAGAAGCAATTTTTCCCCTTTATTCTCTCAATGCCACAACCTCCACCCCCCCCCCCACCTGGAGTCTCAACACCCTTCCACCACAGTGCATCCTTAGCCCAGAGCAAGGTTCCCGCTTGGTAACACAGTATAATGTGTTAGTACAATAGTGTCACCACTGGATCAGACACAAGCTATTGTTTCTAATGGATTATAAGAGAAACAAAATAAAAATGATGGCAGAAAACACCCAAGGATCATCTGGTCAGCCCAGTTTTGCTACCTATTCCCCCATGATCTATTGTCGAAGAGGGATTTTACCTCTAGCTCTAATCTTCCCTTCCCCCGGATGAACCACCACACACATTTTCTACTCCCTCCCTTCCCCCCTGTATCTGCTGTTACAATCTTAAACCCATTTATGGACCCTGACCCCCACCACTTCTTTTGACAATCTGTTCCATTGTTGAACCACCCTTTTGTTAAAGGAGCACTTCCTTTCATCACCGTTAAATCTCCCACCAACTAGTCTCCACTCATGCCCTTACTGTGTTACTATTCACGGTGATCAGGCACTCAATGTCCACTCTGTTTATCCCCAGAAGGGGCTTGTAAGTCTCGACCATATCGCCTCCTCTCTGTCCTGGTCTCCAGCATGTACATGTTAAGGTCTGTCAATGACGGAGGTGCATTTATTGCATGCACTACAGAAGTAAATGATGAGTTATACTCAACAATGCAGAAATTACTGGCAAAGAAATACTCAACGTAATCATTCAAGATTCATGAAAGAAACTATAATGGCAGCTGGTGACATCACATCCCATACTCAAAAAAAAAAAAAAAAAAAAATTTTTATTTCAGCACCACACAGGTGTGCAAGAATACACAGATGCTGTACTGTGTAGGGTTCAGAGGCTCACAAAAACAGTATGTCGCACTACTGAGTTTAGAAAGACGCAGTGTAAATATTTACACAATGGAAAACGTCTGGAAAACTGAAGAGCTGGTTGCTTGATAGTCTCAAGTGCTTTGTAACAGGTTATCAAAGCAATACAGGGCTGGCACACCCTAATACAGCTTGTAGGCAGCATTTGTTATTGGTACAGGCCTGAAAATATTCATAGGGGAAAATTTACTGGGCCCAGTCTTTTCTCCAAGGGAGCTCAAAGGAAACAATGAAACATAGAATTTGTCATCAGAAAAGGACCACTCGGCCCACCAAGTCTGCCCAGATGGGAAACCTGTGACATTTTATCCCAGCATCCCCAAGGTCCCCCTTACTGCATTACTGAGAACTGTGGTATAAGAAACTGCCTTGAACCTTTTAATCTTACTTGTTTGTAGCCTTCAGTAAACGTGTTCTCCCACCGCTGAGGCCAGGCTGTTTGCAAAGTAAACGTAACATGCTTTATAAAACAGTAACAATTCTGTAAGGCTTCCTGAGCTGCGCCACAAACAAATCTTTACCACCTGCTCATTTGCCCCTTGGTAACCAAGGAGTGTGGTGCTGAACATCAAAGATTCTCGTTCCTTTTATTTATTTACTGACTGATTTATCTAGGTATTTATTTTTTCATTCATCTAAACACAATGGCTGCAGCAGCAAAAGTGAGAACTATACTTCCAGACTGTGACCATGCTGGCACTTACCCTAAACTGAGAACTGACAGTGGGCTTCCGTCGCTGTGTGCCCATCTTCTGTGTTTCTTCGCTGCTTCGGCTGGACACATTTTCAAACAAGTCATAGATGAAATCTAACCTAAAAAAGCAAAGAAACAGCAAAAAAATCTATCAGTCCAATGGGCTTTGTATTTATTCTGAAAAGCTGCTGGCTGATAAAACCACTGCTCTCACCTGCTGTCTTTCAGCATATTTAGAATGTCATCTCTGAATGTGTCTCTGTTCTTCTCCAGAAATCCTTTCACATTATACAAAACCTTAAACAAAGGAAAAACAAACTCAGTCACCATCTGTTGAAGTCATGCCTCCCTTTAAATACCTTCTATCTGCTTGTCTTTCTCTGTTCACCTGCTTTTCAGCTCAGCCACTGGGTCATTCACTTATCTAGACTCCAGCTTTCCCACCCACCCACCTATTTATTTGACTGTCGGTCTACCTCATCATCTGTTTGTTCATCTGATCATGGAACTATCAGCTGTCCAGTCTTCTAATAAGCACACCAATTCATTTGTCTACACATAGATTCATCCATCCATCTTTTGCCCATCTGTTTGTTCCATTTGTCTATAAAGCCAACTCTGCCTCCACTCATACATCTATCCACATATCTTTTTGCCCACTATGTATCCATCTATTATGCCTACTTATGCACTCTGGGTAGAGGTACAGCAGAGTGTCTATGTGAGTGAGTAGGGCTATACTGTATGTGCAGGCGTGCATGTGTGCACAAAGTGTGAGAGCACTAACAGGAGCATATATGCAAGAGAAGAACAAGAACACCTGCAACCGGAGCCGTCCCAGGAGCATGGCGGTAGTGCTACCGCCCACCACACTAGTGACCCAAGATCAGGAGCGACCTCCAGATGCTGGGGCTGGCCAGAGATATAAGACTGAATGCTGTCTCTACTTGGGGGCCTTGGTGGAGGCCTGAGAGTAGAATGGGACAACAGCGGCAATGAGGGGAGGGAACTGTGGGACCTTGCAACATGCGCATGCCTCCACATGTGTGCGACTGACATGACAGCCCCAGCACTGGGGCGGGGGAAAAAAACCTGGAGGAAAAATGGTGGCGAGGTGGGCATGTATGCACACTGGGACCCAAAGGATGCTCCAGACTGCAGGCAAGTCCCGGATAGGTGGTAGACTGTGGAGAATGGCAAGGACAGGGTGAAAGACAGCCAAGCCCACCTTGGACGAGGAAGAGCGAAACCTATACAGAAAAACCCATAGCCAAACAAAATAAACTATCATGCAACCCACCCAGGTGGTACGGCGACCAGCTAGAAAATGCCTCTGCCAGGATAAGGTACTGGTTGTCAATCATGTGTGTCTGCTCAGTTTGGGCGCTTTTCCTCATGGCACTTTCTGGCAGTTGGCATCACCCTGCAAGCAACTTTCACAGTCCATAAAACTTACGCAAGGCATCTTCTCACACATGGCCATAAAATTGAAGCAATCACCATAATCTTAGCTTCCAGGTCTTTCAAGTCCACTTCACATCAGCATGCCAAATGCTTCTCCACGTTCCAACTTATTTTTCAAATCCCAAATCCTCAATTAAATCCACTGTAATTCCTTTCCAAACTTGAACGTGTCTCCTCCAACTCTATTCCAACTCTCGGACCAGACCCCACTTTGTAATCCCCACCAAGTGGTACAGCAACCGATCTATGCCTCTGCCTGGTTGGGGAAGGGCATGGCCCAGGGAAGGGGAAGTTACTCACCAAAATTGTAGATATTCAAGAATATCTTCTCCATAGAGTACCACTCTTTGGTCTTGGGGTAGGAGGCACTGGGACCCTGCAGGGGCAAATCGTTTCAGCCAGGATGCTGGCACGGACTACTGCTGGCAGCGCATACATGACTGAGTGGTGCTGCTTGCTTAACAAGAATGGTTGCTGATCCGTAACTAACCTCAGTTCTGTTAGCAAGAAGAGTAGGGCCCATGGCCTACAAACATATGCTTGTTCTGTAGCAAAGAAAGAAAAGAAAAAGGACATATGAAGGGCAAACAACTGAATATTAACCAACTGCCAACCTAATAGGGAAGGGAAGGGAAGGCCATTCCTTTCTCAGTACCCTTTGAAGGATGCAACAGGTAGTATACATGTACCCCAGCTGTGGGTATAGCAGGTTACTGGGACCCATGTAATGGATGCCAGTGTTCGAGGCTGTGCTATATGGCCAGTAAGTAGCATAAGTCGCCAGTACAGGTGCATTTGTAGGGTTAAGCCGAGCCCCGTATCGAGGGTCTGAAATGTATGTACATGTTTCTACTTAGTGACAGCACTTCTAGGTGCCAGAAATGCACTTGCAATTGCCTTTAGATTGGGAAAGTTACTGGGCAATGTTTCCCACTCAAATAGGGGCATATAAATAGGGGCTTCAGCCTTCCAAACACGGTTTGTGGTGCTTGGTATGTATTCCACCTTGGATGCATGTATGGTAATTTCTGACACCTATGGGTGGGCTTTTCTGGCTATGACTGGCCAGCACAATAATGATGGCAGAGTTCCTAGGGCTGGGTGGCTCTGGTCCCTTCCAATGTGGGACTTTGAAAGCTTAAGTCCTAGCAGGGGTCCAATTGGGGAACAGTGGGGAGCCTGCTGGTGACTCCTAATGGCGACTGACCAATCTGTCCTGTTTTGCGTGGCAGAGAGTACAGTGGGTGCTCTGTGCTGGCAACGGACTTTGGCCAGAAGCAACAGACCTTTCTGTGTGACTGGTAGAAACTGAGGACAGCTGACGTGGTGATTCAGAACCCCTGGGGCAAGGGCAGACCCAGTTAGTATGGTAATCTACTGTTTGCTGTAACAGCATAAAGGTGCTGTTTCTGACCCCCACGAAGGAACAGGGTTCTGGGCAGACCACCAAGGCAACTGAGCAGACTACCTCATGTTCTAGTGACTGTGTGATCAGGAGGGTGTGTCACTTCTTTAGTTCCTTGGACAGGCAGCACTGGTGATCCTGTGCCCCCCCCCAGGGGTAGGCATAGCTTAGTTCCCTAGTCCTTCTTGTTGAGGGGGGTTGGGGTGCCATAATCCAACTGCTATATCCTCAATGCTACCTTACCATAAACGGGGGAAAAAAAGCATAAAGTAACTGGCTGGAGAGTGTGTGCTTAAGCTATAAATTTGTTTAAATAATTACGCTGCTAATCAGATTAGAACCCTTGGCTGGTTGGTGCTCAGGACATGTACTGTAACTGTTGTTAATGGTGATTGGACTGGGCCCATAACCAGGAGTTGTAGAGGCCGTTACCCATGACCACTAGCTGCTGCTGTAAATAAATGTTTGATGTTTTTGCAAGCAAGTTCTGCGTGAAAGAGTCCTGCCCTCTGTTTGAGTGCTTCCTGCCTGAGGGTGCTGTGTTTAACCTGCTATGCAACTGTAAATGCAAACTAAAAACAAAGTTATGTGGTTTACAGTTTAAAAGGAGTTACAGGCCTACCCCGTGTTGCCTTGCAGGTACAGTATGTACAGAGGATAGTGCAAGTCCAAATCTATTTTTTGACCAACGTACGTGGCCCAGTTTTTAACCAAGGGCAAAGGGATTAAATCAATGTTGAAGAAGATGACAACAAAGTTGTGCGGTGGGGATGCCTGCCATAAGTATCTCCATAAAACTGCAGGAGGACAAAACAATAAGCGTCCCACGTGGTACCCAGACTGCACTGACAAGTCAGAAGGTGGGGTGGCCATGGATTCCCGACCCCATGTCTAGTCTAAACTTGTGCTGGTTGTAGCACATAGGCCACACAACAGAGGGTAAGCAGTCCCTAAAAGGGCAGGCCAATGCCATGTTGGCACATTGGGAGTTTACTGCTGTGCCAGTCTGAGTCCCGCCTCCTGCGTGGGGTTCAAGTGCGAAGCCTGGGAACTGTACAATTGCCGGGGGTAACTGTCTGCAAGACTGTACAATCTGTACCCCTAGAAATGACAGTCACCCTGAGCTTATTCTCCACTACTCCTCACCACTGTAAGGACTGTGGGAGAGGGGAAAAGGGGGTCTGGTTACATATAGATAAGTATAGCCTGAGCTAAAGCTACAATGGTGAAAAACACTACAAAGAAGACCTCAAAACAAAAAAAATAGGGACAGAAACTCTGGGCATCTGCCCTGAGTGGTACCAGGATATGTTTTGTGCCCGTTCTAGGACATGGTCCTTGTGGACATAGGTTGTATGCCTCTGGCAACAGTTGAGTTCAAACTGGGAAGAAGTCCTCTCAAGTTGAAAGCACAGCAGTCTACAGTAGGATAGGCTGAGCTACTGCAAGCCTTCTTTTATTTCCAGAATAGGGAAATGGAGAGGAGGACTACACAGAGAGGTTATATATATATATATATATATTGGAGATTGTATTCTATTGTAACAAAATTGTAATTGAACTGTAACTTTTTTGTTTGTAAGTACTGTGTCCCTTGTACTACTGTTCTGATGTCCTCTTTGTGACGAGCTACCTTTGTAAATGAGCCTCTGGCTCAAAGGTTTCTAAACTGATGTTTAACTAAATAAATAAATATACCTTAGTGGTGGAAAAGTGACACTATACTTAGACCTAGGGAGTGCAGCTTTCTCCCTTAAAATACAACACAATTGTTATATGGTGATACCCTGACAGCACTTGAGGCTAGCAAGCCTTAGACGACAAGTAATAATAATAAAATAATAAGTAGACAGAAAACAAAGATGAACTACTGCATGTTAGGGGCTTAGCATATGCCAGGAGAAGAAATGTTAGAATCTTTCCCTGCAGTGGCTGATGATTAGGCTGTTCTTAGGCAGGGTTATACCCAAATGCAGTAAGCCTGGAAACAAACTGTCCTGGCACTGGCAAAAGTAACCTTCAGGTTGGGACACAGCAAAAGTCCACAGAATGCCTCCAACAGATAAAGATGCTATCAGGTGGAAATGGGATGCCAGGTCAAGGGTGCACCTATCCCAGAAAAATGCTGCATACAGCAACTAATAGGGATATGCCCTAAAGGGGACAGAGGGCTGGACAGGGAAAAGAAAGGGAATGGGTATGTTTGCCGCATTCTCCCTCTCCACTTTCTTTCTCACTAAGATTCTTTTATGCCTATCCCATGCATTCTTGAACGCCACCAGTTTTTGCCCCCACCACCTTCACTGGTAGGGTGTTCTGCGAAAAAGTACTTCCTCGCATCTCTCCTTAATTTGCCTCCCTACAGCTTCACAGCATGTCCCATTGTTGTTGAGCACCCTTTTTTCTGAAAAATACTTTCCTCCTGTACCTGATTAACCCTTATGAGGTATTTAAAAGGTCTCCATAATACCCCCCCTCTCTTCCAGGGTGTACATTACTGAGTTCCTTTAGTCTCTCCTTGTAGGGAAAGTTGCCCTCCTCTGGACTGCTTCTGCTCTATCTCCTTCCAGAGATGTGACCTCCAGAACTGGACACAGTGTTCTAGGTGGGGTCTTACCAGCGATCTATACAGAGGCAATACTACCTCCCTCTTTCTGCTGGTTGCGACAGTGCTGAATAAGATCTTGTCCCATTTATTATACAGAAAGAGTTCTAAGCAAGGATCTGTTCTACACTTTCCTTTTATGTCTCTTGTCCGTCTGATTGCACAAATTTTCTTGTGAGACTTAGGAACTGATCACTCTGATGGTCTCACAATTCTCCCCCCCACTGCTATATCCCTGCCTTCACTTGCTGTTTCTATCCCCTCCCCCACTCTCATCTGTGGTTATAAAAATAAATGTTGATCTTTATGTGAAACTGGGTTCTCTGGTTTGAAAATGTATATTGTTGAAATGATTTGGAACTCAGGGGGTGAACCCAGAGGTGCAGTCTGACCCCTCCCCACAAGCTCACTTGCAGAGCTGTCAACAGAAGATCAGTTCTGAGACATAATGTTCTATTTTGTTGCACCTGCAAGGAAAGAAACTGACAGTTTTGGGACACTGTGTGAAAACAGGACATGTATCCTAACAAGCTCAGGATGCAGAAGTTAATTGTCAGGCACAGACTTCATATAAAAAGAGGAGCAATGTTTCTGTTGAGGAGAGAGTGAGCCTGAGATTTTAAAGAAAGACTGTCAGATGAAGGACTGTTTTTTTTGTTTGAACACTCTTCCAGAAAAGTTATCCTGTACAATTTAAATTTATTTTATTGTTATTGATAGTAATAAAACACTGCTTGTGAATTTTATAACTGCTTCTGGTGTTCCTATGCTTCCTGACATTTGCCTCAATGACAGATGGTGTCAGACTAAGTGGGATTTATACCATGCAAACTAAGCCAGGAGTTTTGTCCATGGGTACTAGACCTGGTACCAGGGAAGCACAGAATAAAGGTATGGATCCTGCTATAGCAAGCCCAGTTGTGATTATCAGAAGAATGGCAGCTAAATTAGCAGAGACAGAAGTCCAAACGGAGACTGTACAGCTGGCACCAGTGATGGAAGAAGAAGAACAAGCAGGGACAGAACATGAAAGCATGCCTGCTTGCTTAAAGTTGTGTCTCTCAGATGATATCGAAGCATACCTGACAACTTTTGAGAGGGTTGCCGCAGCCTGCCACTGGCCAAAGCAGCAACGGGCAAACTGACTGGTACCTTACCTGACAGGTAATGTCCAATTCGCCTACAGCAACAGTTCTCAAACTTTGTCATAGTGAGCCTCCCCTAAGCCATGGAAAAGATCTTGAGCCTCCCCCAAAATACTGAAATATTTGTGGGCCTCCCCATAAAAAAATAGCCTATTTTTCACAGTACGTCAGGAAAAAATTGAAACCTCTTTGCACAGCTGGCTCTCATGTTATTAAGCTTATTGTAATCCCCCTCCCCCAACAGGACAACCTACTTGCTGCAATATTTTGACTCGAACAATTGTTACCCTTACTGCCATACCTTCATGGGTCAGACTGCTTTTTCTGTTTCCCTCTATCTGGCATAACCTTCCTGCTGACCTCTGCCTGCCTCCTCTCATCCTGCTCTTAAGCAACTTCTCAAGGATCATTTTTCTCCCTCCTGGTCTTATTCCTAATACCTGTCTGGTTAACTCTTGTATTTGGACAGTTCTGCTGCCAGTCTAATTGATCAATTGTTCCTTGCATTGTTAGTTTATTGTTCTTAATTTGTTTGCATGTTTATTCATCTTGCATTGCTTGAGTGTTTTGCAATTACATTCTGAACTGTATTCTCTCACTACCCTTCCCATGGCACACCTTAACTAAGCCATGGTTCAGAGTACAGTACCTTCCCTGGTCACTGACTTGTGAATAAATACATAAATTCACCTACTATTATCCTCTTTCAGTTTGCCTTATCCCTTCACACAAAATCTATAAAGTTCAAAACTGAAATATAATACTTTTTCAGGACTTGCTTGAGCCTCCCTTGGAACAGGTTGGGGCCTCCCAAGGGAGGCTGGCCTCACCATTTGAGAACCCCTGGCCTACAGCAATATGGACACTGCACAGTCAGAAAACGATGACCTTGTGAAAAAGAAACCCTGAAAAGATAGGACACCTACAGGCAAAGATTCCAGTCCCTGAAGTACCACTCAGTCAACAAGCCTTCACTCAAGTAAGAGAACTCCTCATTAAATGGCTCCAACCAGAGGGCAAAACAGTCCCACAGATCACAGACATATCTGCAATGGAGCAATTTATCAACATCCTGCCTCCAGATGTGCAGCTTTGGGTAAAGGAACAATGACCAGAAAGTGAGGAAAGGCTATTTCTTTGGCTGAGGACTATCAGACGGCCAGACAGACACCGCAGCAACAAAGTAACAGCTAAGGACCGGTAAAGACCCTCTCACCCCCCCCCCCCGATTTAACTCTAGGTCAGATATGAACTCTGGTGGGGTTAACAAATCAGCACACAAAGACTATTTGCTATAACCATAACAAGCCAGGAAATTTTGCAAGAAACTGACAAAAATAAGAAGGTTAACACTGGAGCAGATTTGGCCTTAGCAAATTGGGGCAAGTATTTAACTGTGAAAGGACTTATAGATTCAGGAAGCAGACATACCCTGGTGCATGTTGAAGGTCTGGGAAAACAGTTTGCAAAATGACCAGGTACTAGTGTCATCTGCATCCACAGGGACACTCTATACTATCCCACCACCAAGTGACTGTGAACATTAATGGGTATTCGCACCAAATGAAAGTGGGGGTAGTACAAAAGATACCTGTACCTGTGATTACTGGAAATGACTTTCCAAGATTTGCTGAGTTAACTGCAGAGGGAGTAAATCCTGCTGTGATTACAAGAGCACAGGCAAAGAAAAATCTCAGATGCTGGGGACTCTTTTCCTTAGGGTGATTTTGAGTCAGGCTAATTTGAGCACAGTTCCCAAGATCTAGAAGTCCAGGAAAGAAAGTAGATGCCCCCCCCCAAAAAAAAAACAGTGGCAACAAAAGACTAATGTGCATAAGGCACGGAGGCAGTATGGTGCAGTGATTTAAGGTTCTGAGATGCAAATCTGGAGACCTGGGTTTGAATCCCACAGCCCCCACTTGCATATACTGTGCGACCCTGAGCAAGTCATTTAACTTCCTTGTGCTCCCAGGTTGCACCTGTAAACAAACTTTCGGCTTAGTGTGTCTCACCTGGTTAAACAATTTGAAAACAAAATTAATAAGGGATTTATATATGAAAATTCTGAAATTAAACTGATAACTGATGGTGATTTTCTTTATGAGCAAGCTAATGTTTCTCTTTGGGGGTGCACAAAAACGGCGTTAACCAATGTTTAAAAAATGGAATAGGTTACTGTAGAGAGTTTGGGCTAAGCCTCAGGATGCAGGAAGAATTAGAACAATTGGTCATACCAAAGAAGTACAGAATTCAGTTGTTACAGACTGCACGATTGTCCTATGACTGGTCATTCAGGGAGAGACCATACCCTTGCCAGACTGTTGTACAGATTTTACTAGCCTGGAATTCATGAACATGTTGCTACCTATTGCAGTTCTTGTGCTGAATGTCAGAAAGTAGCCCCAGTGACTAAAAGGACACAGTGCTCCTGGTGCCCCTACCCTTGATAGATGTGCCTTTTGAGAGAAATGCAATGGATATGGTTGGCCCCTTAGACAAAAGTAAAAAGGGTAATCAATTCATTTTGGTAGTATGTGACTGCACTACTCGATACTCAGAGGCTGTTCCAGTGCGTACTGCCACAGCCCCAAAAGTGGCAGCAGAGCTTGCCAAAATTTTCAGCTGGGGGGGTGGGGCATACCTAAAGAGATTATTACTGATCAGGGTAGTAATTTTGGTGCTGCTTTGCTGAAAGAGCTGTACTGATTACTAGGCATCACTGCCATAAGAATCTCCCCAACACTCTTAGACAGATGATCTTAGAAACATAGAAGTTGATGGCAGATAATGACCGCAAGGCCCATCCAGTCTGCCCATCTCTTTTTCTACCTTATATATGTGCCATTAGAGTTTGCTCTGTCAATGGCCTATCTATTCATACTCATCTGTATTGCTCCCTTATGCCTATCCCATGTCTGTTTGAAGCCCTGCACTATATTCATATCCACCACTTCCTGAGGTAGGCCGTTCCATGCAACTACCGCCCTTTCTGTGAAAAAGAACTTCCTCGTATTACCCCTTAATCTTGTTAAGCATTTTCACCAAACTCTAAAATGCATGTTAAAAAGGTTTGTGAAAGGTAAAGGAAAGGATTGGTACCAATACTTATCTTGCCTGCTTTTTGCTTACAGAGAAGTGCTACAAGCCTCAACAGGTTTTTTATCATTTGAAATGCTGTATGGTAGACGACCTGGAGGACAAATAGATGTAATAAAAGAAACATGGGAAGATCACCCCACTAAGAAAAAAATCTATTGCATCTTACATGTGTGCCCTGAGAAAGACACTGGCAAAATATATTGGAATTGCCCATAGTAATCAAGAAGAGGCCCCAAACCAGCAGAAGGTTTATTGTGACTACTGGGTGAAAAGAAAAAGCTTCTTAGCCAGGTGAAACAGACTTGATATTGTTACCCACTACAGAAGACAAACTGTTAAAGAAATGGCAAGACCGCTATGAAGTGCTTAGACATACTGGCACAGTTAACTATGAGATTGAGATCCCGATAGGAAAAATCCTACTAAGATGTACCATGCTAACCTCCTAAAGAAATGGACTGAAAAAACACCAAAGGTGGTTGCTTTGTTAGTTTTACCAGAAACTTCTACAGAAGACATTGATATAGCTTATGACAGACTGGAATAAACTAACTGCTGATACTGTAAAGGTGATTCGTTTCCTTAACCTCCAAACAAACCGCAGAAATTTTAACTTGGTAAAGACATTTAACAGTACTTTTACCACAGTGTCAGGCAAAGCAAAAGGGGCTAAGCACATATTAGTGACAGAATGCTTGCCATAGCAGACAAAAGACAGAAATTACCAGAGTGGGTAAGAGCAGATGTAGTTAAGGTAATACAACAAAATAAAACAGTTCGGTATCATAGAAGAGTCAAGGAGTGCTTGGTCATCACCAATGGTGATTGTAAATAAAGAAGGGGGTATATCTAAGAATCTGTCTTGATTTTAGGAAACTTAATCAAGTATCCGAATTAGACAGTTATCCTATGCCCAGGATAGATGATTTGATGGACAAATTGGGAAGTACCAGGTACATCAGTACCCTTGATCTCACCAAGTGTTATCGGAAAATTCCTCTACCTAAAGAATCCAGAGGTGAAACTGCATTTGCTACTCATATTGGATTCTATCAGTTGCCATTTGGTATACATGGAGCACCCACTACATTCCAACGGTACAAGGATGTAATTTTAGCTACTCGCACTGGTTGCTGTGCAGCTTACCCGGATAATGTTGTGATGTACACTCCAGACAGGAAAAGCCACCTGGAACACCTACGAGCAGTTATCCAATCTATTAAGAAGGCAGGTCTGACCATTAATCCTACCAAATATGCACTGGGCATGCAGGAAACCAGATATTTGGGATATGTTTTGGTAAATGGAGAAGAAAATCCAGAGATTTCTAAGATAGAAGTGGTAGTTAACAGTCCTGTCCCTAAAACAAAGAAACATGTTAGGTAATTTTCAGGGCCGGCTGGTTACTATCTGAGATTCGTTCCCAACTTTGCCCAGTTAGCTACCGCCCCCCCCACTGAACTCACAAAGAAACAGTACCTGAATAATGTGAAATGGACCCCAGAATGTGCTAAGGCTTTTCAGGCCACCAGGGCTGCATTATTTTCAGGCCCTGTTTTAAGAAGCCCATATTCTGAGAAAAGATTTTTTGTTGCAGACAGATGTATCAGAGGTAGGCCTAGGTGAGCACTGGGTCAAAACATAGTAGTCCACAGTGCCATCAGCATTAACAGCACGAAGAAAATACTGGCCTTTTTATTTTTTTGGAGACTAAGATTCTCACTCCGGGGGCAGATCATAGGGCAAGTTAAAATTTGAGGGCCTGTGGTATACTGTTTCCAGGGCCTCTTGTAACGAACAAGTCCCGATTCTGCCAAAATGGTTGGAGACCAGGATTAGAACTCTGATCTCCACTGCCACCTGGCCAAGCTGCTCTATGCCCCAGCTCTCCATGCCACGGGAGCAGCTCAGCCAGCCTCCTGGATTCTGCTGCCCCTTGACCTGTGGCAGCACCACCGACAGCGACCAGAGGAGCACATATAGCAAGCGCTGTACACCCCTGCTCACTGTCCCTGGTAGCGCTATATGGACTAGTGCTCTCTTGATTGGCACTATAAATGTAGCACTAATCTAACTGGGTACTGCCTAGGTGCAGTCCTGAGTCAGAATATAGCTGGGAAGAAATGAAAATTACGTACCTACCATAATTCTTGATCTTCTCTTGTATCTTCACCATTCATTACCGATGGGTAGAAGCCGGAGGCACGCACCCACCACGGGAGGTTTTTTTTTTTTTCCTCAGAGGAGTCTGAGCTGACGGCACCACCCCCGAGAGTGACGCATCGCGTGATGTGCGAGGGGCAGCTATTAGGTGCTGCAGACTCCTCCTCCATCCCAGTTCTGTTAGCTGGAGAGGCAAAAATAAAAACAAAGGAAAGAGAGCGATGCAAGAAAGCCGAGGGATGGAAAAAGGAAAAGATATAAACTGAAAAAGGAATAAGCCGGCAGAAGACAGAAAAAGAAAGGAATGCCTACCCTAAGGGACCGCAGGGCCTCACTGCTGGGGCAGCTCCAAGGGAGGAACAGATAAGAAAAGGAGAAAAGGGAAGAAGAAGAGAGGGAAGAGAACAAGGAATGTTGGGAGGGGGACACCTCTACCCACTGATATATCTGTTTATGGCTTATAAGCTCGGAACCAGAACAAGGGAGCAAGGATCCTGCTTGGAAAGACTGAAAGAAGGTTTAACTGAACTGCTTGCACAGATTGGACAGAAGGGCAGAATCTCTAGTCTCCTGTCATCCCAACTCTTCAAATTCTAGCTGAGAGCTCACAGACTGCCGAGGCAGAAATTCTGTTCTGGAAAGAGCACGCCCAACTAGGAAGAGGAAAAGTTTCTCCAGCACCTTGTTAAGCACCAACACAGATGTGTGTGGGGAGGGAGTGAGCTCTACAGAGGGCACCCCTGTTTTGAAAAGTATAGAGTGGGAACTCAATCAGACTCCCTGAAGGCAAGACAACAGTATTAGCTCAAGGTTATTGAAGTGCCAGGAAAGCACCAACCAGAAGAAACTGATACAAGAAGATTGAGACCTGCCAGGGGGACCAGGATAAAAAGGACCTGAGCTATAGAGGGACAGTCCTTAAACTGTGAATTGAACAACATGGTTAAGAAAACCAAGAGTCACCCCAAGGGCAATCAGAAAGAGTTCCCTCAGGATAGAATAAGTTCTGCTTGTTCTGCCTTCTCCTTCAGGAAAAGGGTCCGTTCAGAAAAGAACGGAAAAAAAACAAGATAGTTTTTTTTGGCTTAAAGGCCAACGAAGAAGGAGGAGGAATGAGCAGGGAGGGGGAGACGCTGAAGAAAGAGGCCCATGAGGGGAAGGTGGATGGGTATCAGTAATGAATGGTGAAGATACAAGAGAAGATCAAGAATTACAGTAGGTACATAATTTTCATATCTCCCTTGTCAGTCTTCACCATTCATTACTGCTGGGTGAGTACCAAGCCCCCTGAAGTGGGCCTGGATAGACCCTGAGGGAACAGATCCCTCAGCCTCCTACTGGTGAAAAGTAGGAAGGGGAGACCCCAACCAGCAGACTGGGGCAGTCTAAGTTTGGTGAGGACGAGGTGACCCCCGTGGGCTGGGGGAGGGAGGCTGCCCCTGAAGAAGCCTCACCCTGCAGGAGAACAGGTGGGTCCCCCGGAAGGCAAAGCTAGTCACCCTACGCTGGGCAATGGGTGACAGTCTGGAGAGACGGAGCCATGCCCGTCCGCCTGATGCAGATCGCTGTCCCTGCTAGTCTGGACACCACCTCGTTGGTGTCGTAGGATGCCCTCGCTTGGTGCCTTGCAAGCTCCAGACCTTGCGCAGAAAGGGCAATGGCTTGTCTACATTGCTCTGTGACAGGCAAAGATGCTAGGACTTGCGATGGCATAGACCACAGATGCCTGCTGTAAGCAGCGTGGTGTGCCTGATGTGAACTGATGCACATTAACACACGACTTGAAGAGAAAACCCTTCGTCCCCACCAGTCAAATTCAGCAGAATCCGGATCCGGGGGTCTGTCATGCACCAGGTGCCGAGGCCCGGAAGGAGTGTCTAGGGATGTCAAGCCCAAAGGTGGGTGAGGCACATAACCTAGAGACTCATGTGGAGGCACAATATCATCTCCTGCAGTCTGCTGAGGCTGGAGAAGGAGTGGCTTGAGACTGCCAGGTGCAGATGGATGCTTCCTGGAAAGGGATCGGCCAGGAAGGCACCACCAGGTGGCGAGAGCTGAATTTGCTAAGGAATGCATGCATCTGCCGTTCAGTATTGTCCCTACGGATGTAGAGGATGCGAAGCTCCGAATCCTGCCTCGAAAGAAACCACTGATAGTCAGTGAAATCAGCGTCAGAGGAAAGGTGGACAGAAAGTTCCTCTTCCTCAGATGAGTAAGTTGAGGGGGAAGTGGAGCTCGAATGTTCAGAGGACTCCTGTGGCAGAGAGGAGAGGCAGAAAACCTGTTTGTACATGGCCCTGACATAAGATGGGAAGGCCGCTGCAGTAGCTCTGAACGTCTCCCAAGTTAACGGCCCCGTGGGACCCACATGGCCTGAGAGAGAGAGTGGTAGTTGCAGAGGGATGGGCGAAGGGCACCTAACAACACGTGCCTGGACTCTGCCAGGGCTCTAAGATCCAGGGAGCGAAGCCACCAGGATTGGGGACCCTGAGATCATGCCGGGTTGCAAAGAAGAAAGAGAGGGAGGCGAACCCGGGAAGAGCCCTGAAGGGAAATCTCCCCTGTGACGCGCCTGGGATTGCATCACTCCAGAAGGGCAACCCTCAGAACTGCCACTAGAAGGTGCTTTAGAGACTTTGAGAGAAAGGCGAGGATCAGCACTGCGACTCCTCCCCACACCCCTCAGGGCGGTGGGGGTTCGCCGCCGTTCTTCACCCCGGCCTCTCAATCCCTCTGACTCCGATGCAGCCCTCTTCCTCGATGTCAGTGGGGGAGGTCCCTGCTGAGTGAGCCCTCGAGGGGAACTCACTGTGGCAGGGTCCTCCACCCTCTCCTGAAGGACCCTAGCAGCACCATAGATGGCAGTTGCCTGGGACCTCCGGGAAGAGGGCATCCCCTCCGGATCTCCTGAAGGGTCCACCACAGAAGACTCCAGGCCACTCCTAACCATGGAATCATCTGGGCTAACCAGCTCCGGGGACTCGGGGAGAGGAACACTGGATCGCCTAGCGCTACAGCCTACAGGAGGTTCCGAGTCAGAAGACTAGACTCAGGTCGCCGGTCCAGGTCCCCCCCCCTCCCCCAAGTCATCCTCCTCCAAAGAGGGGTTGACCAGGGTAGACTCCATCGAGGTGACCGCAGGAACCTCACCAAAAATGGTACCAGGCCTGGTACCGCCGAAGGCCGCAACGCCAACAGCGCCAGAAGAGCCAACCGCACCTCTGTCGGCACTGGGAACCCCAGCAGCACCGCGAATGGTGCCGCTTGTGTCACCAGCACCGCAGACAGCTCCGAAACCCAAGACGGCACAGCCAACAGCGTCACCAGAACCCAAAGCGACACCCTGAACGGCACCGCCTGAGTCCCCGGTGCCGCGAACGGCACTGAAACCTACAGTGACGCCGCCGATGGTGCCACCAGAGTCCCCGGTGCCACAAACAGTGCCTGAACCCCAAGCAGTGCTGCCAATGGCACGGAGGACGGCGTCAGACTCCACAGCGGCAATGCTAGCCGAAATCAAAGGTCCACCAGAGCCGAGCCCTGCAACCAAGAGCCGCAACACTCGAGGAGCCTGCACCTCCAAGGAGGTGACTGCCAGAACAGCGCAGATGGCGCAACCCTGGGAGGGATCACACTGCTCCTCCAGCGCCAAAGAAGAAACCTCCTACTCGGCAAGGCTAGAAGTGGAGGAGGGTCCCTCCTTGCCGGCCCATATAGACCCAGAGGAAGGGTCGAGATATCTGGCCTGGGAAGCTCGAGGGCGATATCGTCCCCTGAAAGTCGACGGAGCCCTTCCGACTTTAAACGAGCAGATTTCTAACACACGGTGATCCATGGAGAAACAGGCATCGCAATGATCCATATCGTAGTAGGGTCCCAGGCATCAAAGACCAACATCATGCCGGTCCGTGACAGAAAACTGCTGGCCGCAGGGGCACCGACGCATAGTGGCACGGCCCGCCTTAGACTTGCATTTTTCCCCCGAACCTGACATGATGTGAAACAAATAATATAAACAGTAAAGCTCCTGGCGTCGTCAAAATATTAAAAGAACGGTCTTACCAGTCGACGATGTCGGGAAAAGAACCGGGATGAAGGAGCGGCCGAAAACGAAACGCGCCTATGATGCAGTAGAACTTCTTTAACTCACAGCAGCAGGTGCAGCCTCGACGGCAGCAGAAACAGAATTGGGATGGAGGAGGAGTTCGCGGCGCTAATGGACACGATCACGCGACGAGGCCACTCGGGGCGGCGCCATCAGCTCCCCAAAAAAATAAATAAAAAATCCCGTGGCGGGTGTGTGCCTCCGGCTTGCACCCAGCAGCAATGAATGGTGAAGACTGACAAGGGAAGATCAGCCCATTCTATATAGCAGAAGGAATTTGCAAAACAGAGAGAAAAGGTACTCCCACCAATGAACAGGAATGCCTTGCAGCAAAATTGGCCATGAAGTCCCTTAAGTTTTATTTGCCAGGAGATAACTTTATACTTACTTATTTATTTCATTTTTGGTAACCGGGTGCGTGTGCTAGACACAAGCAGTGACTATTTTCAGACACAACCCGGAAGGTTACAAAGTTACAAACAGTGTTATATCAAAGTAATACAGTTTCAGATTAGGAGCATCAACACAGTACAATACATACAATGGTATAGCAAGGTAAGGTATACAAATTAACAATTACATTTGGTCTTGGACAAAAACTGACATCACAAAAATTGTGCAGCAGGATTTAAGAAACAAACGGTAATACAAAGCAATAACAGATCATAATCCTCCCTGTTGGCTTAATCAAATGAAGGATAAAAATTCCAGAATCACAAGGTGGTACCTGGCACTACAGCCATTTAAATTCAAAGTGATGCACAAATCTGGAAAAGAGAATGTCAGTGCTGATTTTTTGTCAAGATGTGGATCAGGAACTGAGAATTCCAAAGATTAAAAAAAAATATGTGGGTTTAAACTTAACTATTTGCTGTACTGGTTGTTACAGACAGCTAGATAGATATTTTATTTCTAAAGCACCCATTTCCAGAGACTCTGAGCGCTATACAGTATAAAACCATACAATTTAAAATCGGGCACAAATATACATATAAAAAGAATACAACTGGGAGCATACAATTATCTATGTTTTATTTATTGAAATGTTTCACCAGGAAGGCACACTAAGCGACAAGTCACTCGTCTCCCGGTGTGACCTGGGGGGAAGGGGTACATTAGGAATGAGACATTAAACATTCAAGTTATAAGTTCAACATTAACAAACAGTTGTAAGGCAGATGTTACTAACAGTGTTACAACAGTGTTGCACATGATAGGTAAAAAGAGTGGACAATAGTAACTGCTGGGTTAATAAGTAACAAGTGCCTACGTGAAAGAAAAGGGGGAAAAGAGAGGCAGTGGTGAGGTGGGTGAAAGGGGGGGAAGAGTCATGTCCCTGGAGTCCACTTCAGGATGCGAGGACCCTATACTGCACTGACCAGTGAGAAGGAGATAAGGAACTATTCCAGAGAGACCCCTTCAGGATGGCGGGGGAAGGGAGTAAATGAGAGATACAAGCCCCTTTGGAGGGTAGGAGAGGGAGCCATGAAGACCATTTGATGCCCCTTATATTCTGTGAGAGATCAAGGGAGGCCAGTGAGGGGGAGCAATCTGGGAGAAGATCAGGAGAGCTAGGAATTTGGGGGGGTGTGCACAGGTTAAAATGAAGCTGATGGTAGAGGTGTAGGGTTTGTCCAGGGCTTAAAGGAGGGAGTTAGGGAGGGACATGGCAGGAGCAGCTAGGAGCAAGGTAATTATTGAGGGCACAGCTGATGGAGTAGGCAGAGGATAAGTGCCGGATTTGAGGTGGGAGGGAATTCCAGATTTTTGGGAGGCGGTGAGAGTAACCAGACTGACCGATTTGGGTGGATCTGCGGGGGACTACCAGGGTGCGAGAGTCTGATGATCTAAGGGAATGAGAGGGTGGGGGGATGTTATAAGGGAGGAATTGCGGTAGGAAGGGAACTCACCCAACCAGTGCTTGGAGTGAATTTAACACAGTGGGAGAGCTGCCCATTTGCATGAGAGGGGAAGGACAGGGCCTCGATAAAGATTGCAGTGGTGGGTGCGAGGGGGGGTATCCAAGGCAAAGCAGCAGAAGGAATTGAAGAGGGTGTCCAGTCTGGCCACGGAGGACTTAGGGCAGCACCACAGACTATGTCACAGTAGTCAAAATGGGCAGTATCATCTTCTGAACAAGTTCATGCCTAGCAGTAGGAGGATGCAATCATGGTTCCTGAACAGGGCACCAAGCTTAGCACAGTTTTCTCTGGATGGCGTCAATATATCCAGAGAAGTTTAGGTGTTGGTCCAACCAAACACCTAAGTACCTGAAGGAGGATGTGTCCTCAAGTAAAGCCCCATCAAGGGTGTGGAAAATGGGTAGGGAGGGAAGCCTTGAGAGTCTCTGCCTTGTGCCAAAGGTCATGGAGACAGTCTTCTTGGCATTGAGGAAAAGTTGATGGGTAGCAAACCAGAGCTGAACCTTGTCAAAGTCTTGCTGTAAGCTGGTTGTAACCTCATCAGGACATGAGCCAGATGCATATGGACAGGACTGTATCATTGGCATACATATGTATAGCAGAGGATGGGGAGCAAACAGAGGGAAGGTCATTTAAGAAGATGGAGAATAGGAGGGGCCTTAATACAGAGCCCTGTGGGACTCCAGTGCTAATCAGGAGGGGAGGGGAAGTGGCGTCCAAGATCTTAACTGATTGGGTTCTGCAAATAAGGTAAGCCTTAAACCACTTTGTGGCAGGGGGAGATAGGCCAGCAGCTGGGAGTGAGTCGAGGAGAAGGGAGTGAGTGTCGAAGGCCTTGGCCAGGTTGACAAAAACGGCAAAGATAATTTAGCCATTGTCCATCCTGGTTAGGATGGAGTCTGTGAGCCATTGGAGAGAGGAGGTGGTGGCTGAGTGATTTTTCCTAAAACCAGACTGGAAAGGGGTGAAAAAGGAGGTGTCAGACAGAAAAGAGGCGAGTTGGAAGAGGACAATGTATTCTCGAAGCTTGGCAAGGGTAGGGAGGAGAGAAATGGGTCAACAGTTGCCGGGGGATATGGGGTCACCCCCTTTGGGTAGAGAGAGGACAACTGCATGTTTCCATGAAGAGAGGACTGAGGCACTAGAGAAGGAGAGATTTAAGATTATTGAGAGGGGGTAGGCAATGGCCGAAGCAGAGAGGGAGTGGAGTTTTGGGTCAAGACCATCAGGGGAGGCACCTTTAGAGGGGTTGATGGTGAGAAGGGCACATAGGGCATTGTTTGGCGTTACAGTAGCGAAAGAGAAGGCAAGGTGGGAGGGTGATGACGGGGATACACCGCTAAAGAGTGGGGATGGGTAGGAGGGGAGGGATTTCAGTAGTTCAGTGGCACAGGAAGTATAGTAGGAGTTAAATTCCACAGCTAGATCTGGTGGGTCAGACACTAATGAGCTATTTACTTTAAGTACCGGGGGTGGTGGGCAAGATGAGGGGGTAAATAGGGCATGGACCACCTTCCAGAACTTTGAAGGGGCATTTATGTTGGTGATGAAGGCAGATTTGAAATATTCAGACTTGGATAACCTTGCAGTCCTGGTGCAAGCATTTCGGAGCATGCAGTAGTTCGCAAGGTCACTAGGATGTTGGGTAGCTTTATGACACTTCCAAGCTCGATCAGTAGCCCTGAGGCAGGCCAGAAGTTCAGGGGTTATCCAAGGTAAGTGGTTACCTCTGACTCTGGTTGGTTTGAGTGGGGCAAAGGCGTTCCAGTTTGCAAGAAAGATTTCTTTGAAGTAGGCAAGGGCCTTATCAACCGAGGGCAAGGACATTAGGGGGACCAGTCAGATGTGGCAAGGTTACTCAGGAGAGGTTCAAGGTCAAGAGACTTGAAAGAGCGTAGTTGTATGGTAATTTAGTTCTGTGGACTTTCCTAACTATGTATATTGGGTTATGGTCACTGAGAGCATCAGGAAGGATGCCAGAGGGGATGACGCAGTGGGGGTGGGAGGTAAGGGCCCAGTCAAGTAGGGAATGTTGTTGTGTCCTGTGGTTTGGGCGGGTGGGTTCAGAGATCAGTTGGGAGAGGTTTAGGGCTCCGATTTCATTTTTAATTTTGGTAGTTTTAGGTGACAACCAATTTATACTGACATCACCTAGGATGAATAGTTCCCCAGAATGAGCAAGGAAAGTGACAAATAAATAATAAAACTTTATTTTTATGGCGCCTTTCTAAAGCCAAGGCGCCTCACAATTTTAAAACATCGCAGTCAGCATGCATTAGTTAAAATACAACAATACACAGTTTAAATAAACCAAAAACAAATAAATCAGTCACCAAAAGCGTAATACCAAAGATGAGCGATGGAGGTTAGGAGGTCTAATGCGACTGAAGGATGGACAGTTGGGCAGCAGTATATGCTGGCTATGAAGACAGAGAGAGAGAGAGAGTGAAGGGGAGGGTTACATGGATAGCTAGGGCATCATGGGTCTCAGGACTGGAGGATGAGTAGATGATGGAATATCGGATGGAGACTAGGACATAAATGGCCACACCACCACCCCTGCCAGTACGGCCTTGCCTTACCAGTGAGTAGCCAGGAATAGAGACTGAGTGATCAGGGATAGTGCTCTTTATCCAAGTTTCTGAGATGATTAGAATGTCTGGTTTTAGAGTGCACACCATTGCCCGAATCTGGTCTATTTTTTGCAGCAAGCTGCGGGTGTAGGATCCTTAAGCCCTTTGGGAGAACTGAGAGAAGAGAGATGGGGGAAGTAGTAGAAGAGGAAGCACCAGAGGAGCTTGGGGCAATAGGGCCTGGGTTGGGGTGGGTATCCCCAGCGGAGAACAAGAGGACAGCGACTATGAGAAAGTGAAGCTTAGGGGATTTCAAAGGGTCTACCGTGGAGTTTTGGAATTTTGAGGAGAAGGGAGTGGATAAGTAAGGAAAAAGAAGGTGCACAACCGCATTGAAAGGGGACACAGTTATCAAAGCCACATGAGGAATAGTGGTAGAGTGAGACCATATTTCAAACGGGGTAGATGGAGTGATATCATGGGTGTAGGTAGGGGACTGGAGATAGTAACTGATGGGGTTGGGAGAGTTATTAGGAATAAATGGGTAGTGAGCAAGTGGAGGTGGTAAAGAGAGGGATATGAGCAGAACAAGGGGTAGAGAGAAGAATAGGGGGATACATTGTTCAAAGAAATTAGTGAATAATTGATTTAGGAACAGGACGGAATTTGTAAGCAGGGAGGATGGAAGGGGCTGGTCAGATCAAGGGAGTAGCTGTAGTTTAGGAAGGTATCTGTATGAACAATAGGTAGGGATCACTGTAGAGAAAGATTGTGTCCCTCTAGTGGCTGTATAGTATAACTTGCCAATGGGAAAAAGTGACATATATATATATATATATGTATCTCCCATATAAAACAAGGGCGGGCATATGAATGAGTGGTGGAGACTTTGTCCAAGAAGATCAAGAATTACGGTAGGTACGTAATTTTCATATCTTCCTGGACATAAAGTCTCAACCACTCATTCACACTGATGGGAGAGTACTGAGCTAAAATAATGCCCCCAAGAAGGGTGGCAGGAGAGAGGAGCTCACTTGGGACAAAGGTCCATTCAGGATTGTGTTGCCAAAGGACAGATGCTGTCTGGCATAGACATCCAAAGCACAGTGCTTTACAAAAGTGTGCACAGAGCTCTGAATAGCTGCATTGCAGATGTCTGCAATGGGCATGTTCCGAATTTCTGCCAGAGATTCCGCAACTGCCCTGGAAGAATTGGCGTATACTCTTCCTTCCTGTTTAACATGTGCCATGGAGTAGCACTGGCGAAGGCACGCCACCGGCAACGCTGAAATACATCTGATGGCGACAGGCTGACCCAGCCAGGTCATGCTGAAGGAGACAAAAAGTTGCTTTGATTTGCGCATCTCTTTAGTTCTGTCTATACAGAACCACAAAACCCTTTTAACATCCAGAAAATATAGGGTACACTTCCTTTCATTCTGGAAGTTTGTGAAGTAGGTCAGAAAAACCAAAGGCTGGCTCAGATGGAATTCCAAGACTACTCTGGGGAGAAACTTAGGTTGAGTTCTGAGAACCACCTTGTCCTTGTAAAATACAATATACGGGGGGTCTGTGACCAGCGCATGTATTTCAGACACTCTGCAAGCGGAGGTAATGGCTTCAAGAAAGGCGGCCTTCCAGGCCAGGCACTTCAGTTCACATGTTGCAAGAGGCTCGAAAGGTTTACGGTTGAGCATGTCTAGCACAAGGTTAATATCCCAACTGGCTACTGGTTTCCTGACTGGTGGCCTAGTGTGGAGTATACCTTTAAGGAACCTCTTAACCGGGGTAACTGAGCCAGGGACGTAAAGTGTATATGCTCATGATAGGCAGAAATCATGCAGAGATGGACCTTCATGGTTGAGTATTGTAGCCCTGTGTTTGAAAGGTCTAGCCGATACTCCAGGACTTTGTTAGGCGGGCAAGAAAAGGGGTCCAGCAAGGACTTTGCACATGAGATGGAAAAACATTTCCACTTTGCCATGTAAGTTTTCCTAGTAGCCAGTTTGCGTGCTGCTAGGAGAATGTCTGAGACTCTATGTGAGACATCAGATCAACTCACTTCTATCTCCTCAAGAGCCATGCATGGAGATGAAGGGATCTCAAGTTGGGATGGACCAGTGGGCCCTGTGTCAGCAGGTCCAACTGAAGTGGTAGCTGTCTTGGTGGAGTTTGACAATTTGTTGATCATCAGAAACCAAATCTGACGAGGCCAGAAAGGAGTGATGAGGATCACTCTACCCCCCTCTGACTCCAGCTTGAGCAGCACCCTCTGAACTAAGGGAAGAGAAGGAAATGCATACAGAAAACATCTTGTCCACCGCAGTCTGAATGCATCCTGACAGAAAGCGCCAGGTTCTGGATTTCTGGAGCAGAATAGAGGCAGTTTTGTGTTGAGTAGGGATGCAAAAAGGTCCAGGTCCTGTGTGCCCCACTCTTTGAAGAGAGACTGCACTAAGTTTACGTCGACAGACCACTCATGATGGTCCACTTCTGTTTTGCTGAGGCGATCTGCTAGATCATTCTGGACTCCAGGTAGGTAGACCGCTTGAATCAGGGCTTTGTGCTCTAGGCACCATTCCCATACTCTTATCACTTCCGCGCACGGGGGTAAGATTGTGCCCCACCCTGTTTGTTGATGTAGTACATCACCACTTTGTTGTCTGTCTGAAGGAGAATTGCTTTGTGACAGAGGATGTCCTTCAGGGCTCGGAGAGCATACAGGACAGCTCTCATTTCCAGGACATTTATGTGGAGTTGAGATTCATCCTGGTTCCACAGACCCTAGGTGCAGAGAGTCTGGCAGTGAGCGCCCCAGCCAACTAGAGATGCATCTGTGGTGATGGTGATCTGTGCCTCCAGTGGAGCAAAGGGAAAGCCTTGAATCAGGTTGTCCTCTTGACTCCACCAGATGAGTGACCACTTTAGAGATTCCGTCACCTTGATGTGAAAGGACTGTGGGGTGTGTGGTTGGGGACCACGGAGTACTGAGCATCCACTGAGTGGTTCCCATGTGAAGACGAGCCGAAGGCACCGTGAACACCAATGACGCCATGAGACCCAGCATCTGCTGCATCAAGAGAGCTCGGACTGAGTCGTTCTCCATGATGAAGCAAGCCATCTGGAGGATATAATTTCTCCTGTCCTCCGGAAGAAAGACCCTTGCTCTGGAGGTGTCCAGGATAGCTCCTATGAAGAGGAGTTGTTGGGAGGACTGGAGCAGCGAGTTTTCCAGATTCAACCAAACTCTCATAGAAGTGAGGAATTTGGAAGCCGTGGCCACAGCTGGATGAGCTTGCTAGGAGCCAGTCATCCAGGTATGGGAACACTTGAATTATGAGTTTCCTGAGATGCACTGCGAGTACTGCAAAGTACTTTGTAAAGACTTGAGGCACCAAGGACAGCCCAAAGGGCAGGACTCTGAATTGGTAGTGCTGACCCAGAGCCACAAATTGGAGATACTTGTGATGGTCTGGGTGCACGAGAACATGCTGGTAGGTGCCCTGCATCTCCAGAGAGGTCAGCCAATCATTTTGATGGATCAGAGGTAGAAGCGTACCAAGTGATATCCTCTTGAACTTCTCCTTGTAAAGGAATCTGTTTAACTTCCATAGGTCTAGAATAGGGCGCATACTGCCTGTTTTCTTTGGAACTAGGAAGTAAAGGGAGTAGAAACCTGTGTTCCTTTGATCCTGTGGAACTATTTCTACTGCCCTGTTGTTCAGAAGGCCTTGAATCTCGGAAGCGAAAAGATCTGACTGAGTGACAGACAGCCCGGGCTGTCGTTTGTGTGGATGATCCAGCAGGGTTTCTGGCAAATTTAAAGAGTAACCCTCGCAAATTATTCTGAGAACCCATTTGTCTGATGTGACTGACTTCCACTGGTTGTAAAACTGAGTCAGATGTGCAACCCCCCCCCCACCCCCAACTGCCGAATAAAAGTTCCCCTCAGACAGTTGAGGTGGGACTTGGGCTGGAATCTCAGAAGGTGGCACTAGGTGCCTTTGGACCCTGTGCCTTCTGTTACATTTCCTTTCATGACTGAGGGGTTTGATTCTTCTTGAAACCCCATCTGCCTTTTCATGAAAACACTGGTGGGTATGAAACTGTCGACAGTTCCCGCCCCACTGAGGGGCAGCACAGGTCGGTCTGGCAGTCTTAATGGCAGTCCTAGTTTTCTGTGTGGCCTCCAGTGCCTGGCTCCACCTGTGGGCCAAACAGATAAAACTCCATCAAATGGTAAATTCATGACTCTTTGCTGAGCAGCATTTGTAAACCCCAAGGTCCATAACCAAGAGCGGGGCCGGGTGCAAATCCCTGCTGCTGCTGCCCTAGAGGCAGTGTCAAAAGTGTCCACAGCAGCCTTAAGCTGCTGGTTACTGGACTTGATGCCTCTAGTAATAGTTTGAAGAAGCTCTGATGCAGCATCCAACTCCGGAAGAGCTTTGACTAAGGTTTTCAGCGAATGCCAGAGGGTATAATCATATTGTGAGCAGTAGCCCTGGTAGCTAGCAATACACATTCCTAGGGTAGCAGCGGTGAAGACTCACTTCCCTAGGGTGTCAGTCTTATGGAATTCTTTATTTACTGGATGAGCTGTAGATTCCTGAGGAAGTACAGCTTTGTCATTTTCTGCCAAGACCACAGTGGCATCTGCAAAGGCTTGGGAGGCCAGGATTGGACGATCCTTAGGGAAAGCATACATCCCATCTGTGAACTTACCCATGGAAGGAATAAGCGCCGGATTATCCCACACCATCTGTGAGAGAGTCTCGAAAGAGGGCTGTACGGCTGTACCGTAGGAGCCAGTCCCACAGGGATCTCTGGAACATGTAAATATTGAAGGCGCAACAGTTTCCCTGGATCCGCCTCTGATGTCTAGAGACAGAGAGGGCGGAATTCATATGAACATACGAAATTTGCCAGTAGATAAAGGCCTAGAGGTCTATTAAGTCTGCTCGAATGTGCAGCTAGCACCCCATATTCTGCAGCTGCTCCTCCCTTCCACCCTTCCCCTCCATTGACCCTCCCCCTTGTCCTGTCCCATCCCCTTTTGAAGCAGTCCACTGTTCTACTGGATACCACTTATGCAGGTAACGCATTCCACCCAGCTACCACCATCTCTGTAAAAAAGTGTCTCCTCATCTCCCTCCTGAACCTTCCTCCCTCCAGTCTCATATCATGGCCCCTGGTGTCCCTCCCTTCCCTTACTTTGAACAGCCCCTTTGTACCTGTCTTGTTTATTCCTTTCATGTACTTAAAGATCTCAAATCATGTGCCCTGTCCCTCCTCTCCTCCAGCGAGTACATGTTCAACTTCCTCAGCCTTCTCTCGTATGATAAATCCCCCAGCCCCTTGATCATCTTTGTCGCCCTGCGCTACACCCCCCCCAGTAACTTAATGTCCCTCTTAAGATACGGGTGCCAGTACTGCATGCAGAATTCCAGGTGTGGTCTAACTAATGACCTATACAGTGGCAGAATCACCTCCTCGAGGATATACCTCTTGTAATGCAACCCAGCATTTTGTTGGCCTTTGCAGCTGCCTTCCTACATTGCGCAGAGTTGTTCATCAGTAGAGATCCTCAACCAAAGGCTCTGCTGAAGTAGAGGACTTTCTTTCCACTCCAAAGGAAGAATCCTCATCAAAGTAGTCTCCTAATCGTAGATCAAGATCAGGCTCAATATTATCTTCTACTAACCCAGGAGGGATATTATATAAAGGAAAGGGAGGAAAGAGCACAGGAGGGGGTGCTCTTCGAATCAGAGTCAAGAAACCCTTCATCCGAGGTGGCTCGGTGCAACCCAAACTCTGGGGCATCTAAGGATGAAGAGCTGCACACCTGAGAAGAAGAAGGAGGTACCTGTGCTGGCCCCTGTGCTGCAGCTATGTTGGGGGGGAAGAGCACAAGAGCGCGGCATTGACGGTACCAAAGAAGGTGTCGCGCGACAAGGCTGACCCAACCGCCAAGCCAGTGGGTTCGAAGGCCGCAGGACCGATCCCACTGGCTCGGCAAGTCGGGACAACTGCTCCATAAGAGCGGCCCAATGATGAAACTGCTCACCGGAATATTTAGGGTGGGGAAGGATCACGGAGTCGAAGATGCCGGTCATCAGGGACAGAGACTGCAGGTGTCCAGACGGCGTCGAAGTCGGCCTACTGTCCCCTGCAATCGGCGATTGAGGTGCAGACCTACCAGAGTGCAACATTGAGCGGTACGGTTTCTTCAACTGGTGGGACGAAGAAAAACTCGAGCTCGAGCAGTGACAGGTTTCTGACGAAGATCGGGAACAAGCCTGCTTATTTTTGTTCTTTTGGGAGGACCTCCCCCCCCACCGAGCACTGGACTGCCCGTAGTCAAACCCTCCCTCCCCATAGAGGGCAGCAGACTGGACCCAGCCCTGCTGGAAATACAGCTTTCATGCGAAGTCTCCCTGCTGTCACCAGACCCATTCATGGTTGACTCCGTTGAAGGTGGTCTGAAGAGACTTCTCTGTTCTTTCTCGTAAAAGGAAAAACTATTTTTTTTTAAATAATAAACTAAGAATATACTAAAACTAAATCAAAACTGAACGACATAGCTGCTGTCATATAGACATGAAGATCTGAATCCCGGCTGGAGAGTGTCATCGTCACTGAAGTGCACTCAACAGTGAGAAAAAAAGAGCCGAGGCAGTTGGAGGGTCAACGCTGAGGTAGCCTATATGGCGCAAGCCAGGCTCGTGGTGCTGCTTCCTCGCAGTCCTACCTAGTCACCGGTCCTCCTGAAGATTTTTAGCTCCCACTCAGTTCTAGCGCCTCCAGGGTAGTCCCATCGGTGTGAATGAGTGGGTGGAGACTTTATGTCCAGGAAGATAGAGATTCAATGTTTAGAGGCACAGAGAAAAGAAGAAATGTAGCAATTTGAGAAGCAGAGAAAAGAAGAGATGCAGCGACAGGAGCAGCAGAGAAGAGAAGAGATGGAGCAATTGCTGGATGCCTTGCAAGCTATCAAAGTTGGAGGATCTGGCACAGGTCCCACAGCCCAACAAGACACAAACAACTTAAAAGACATTAAATTTACAAAGTTGTGCCCCTCGGATAATACTGAAGCATACCTGACAACTTTTGAAAGGGTTGCCACAGCAGCAACGGGCAATCAGGCTAGTACCTTATCTGACAGGTAAAGCACAATTTGCCTACAGCAATATGGACACTGCACAGTCAGAAAATTATGACCTGGTGAAAAGAGAAATCCTGAAAAGATAGGATATCTCAGGAGAGACCTACAGGCAAAGATTCCGGTCTCTGAACTACCACTTAGTCAACAATCCTTAAGAAGCCTTCACCCGAGTCAGAGAACTCCTTATTAAATGGCTCCAACCAGAGGGCAAAACAGTCCCACAGATCGACACACTTGCAATGGAGCAGTTCATCAACATCCTGCCTGCAAACATGCAGCTTTGGGTAAAAGAACGCCAACCAGATAGCGGGGAAAAGGCAGTTTCATTGTCTGAAGATTACCAGTTGGCTAGACAGATGCCACAGCAGCAAAGTAACAGCCAAGGATTGGGTAAGACCCTTTTTTCCAAGTTTAACTCCAAGTCTAATAAGAACTCTGGTGGGGGCAACAAATCTGCACCAAAAGACTTTATCTGCTGTAATTGCAACAAACCAGGTCATACTGCAAGAAACTGTCGTAGTAAGGAGCGTGACACTGGAACAGATTTGCCCTTAGCAAATTGGGGTAAGTACTTAACAGATGTCAAGGAGGGAGATAAGACGGTGTCAAGGTGGGAGATAAGACTGTGAAGGGACTTACTGATTCAGGAAGCAGACAAACCCTGGTGCATGCTGAAGTTCTCAAAAAGAACTGTGCCAAAGGACTGGTGTCATCTGCATCCACAGGGACACTCGATACTATCCAACCACCCAAATGACTGAATATTAATGGGGTGTCACACCAAATGAAAGTAGGGGTAGTACCTAAGTTACCTGTACCTGTGATTATTGGAAATGACTGTTCAGGATTTAGTGAGTTAATTACAGAGGGAGAAAAACCTGCAGTTTCAGCAAAAGCACAGGCAAAGAAAACCTCAGATGGTGGGGACTCTTTTCCTTTCAGTGATTTTGATTTGGACTTGTTTGAGCACAGCTCCAAGATCCAGAGTCCAGCAACGAAAGAAGACACCTGAAAAACAGTAGCAACAAAAGACTGATGGACATAAAGGGTTAATATATGAAAATGCTGAAACTAAACTGATAACTGATTGTGATTCTGTTTCACAGCAAGCTAACAATGTTTCTCTCCAGGGTTACTTTAAGAAGCTGGGGGCGAAACCAAAACGGTGAACCAATGTTTAAAAAATGTAATGGGCTATTGTACAGAGTTTGTGTTAATCCTCAGATGCAGGAACAGACAGAACAATTCATTATACCACTTAACGAACCTAACAGATTTCTTTGACTGGGTGACCAAAGTAGTAGACCAGGGAGGAGCTGTGGATATGGCCTATCTAGATTTTAGCAAGGGATTTGACACAGTCTCACACAAAAGATTAATATACAAGTTAGCCAGCCTTGGAGTGGGTCCCAGGGTGGTAACCTGGATAAAAAACTGGCTGGACAACAGGACACAAAGGGTAGTAGTAAAAGGAGTCCACAGTGAAGAAAGGAGGGTTACTAGCGGGGTACCGCAGGGTTCAGTACTGGGACCGGTCCTCTTTAATGTCTTTATAAGTGACATTAGAGAGCACCTGGAAGGAAAAGTATGTCTCTTTGCAGATGACACAAAGATTTGCAACAGGGTTGATACACAAGGTGGGGTGGAAAGGATGAAAAGGGACTTGGCAAGGTTGGAGGAATGGTCAAATATATGGCAGCTCAGACTCAATGCAAAGAAGTGCAAGGTAATGCATCTGGGAAACAAAAACCCAGGGGAAGAGTACACAATGGGGGTGAGTTAATAACAATAACAAAAATCAAGACAGACCTAGGAGTAATCATATCAGATGACCTAAAGGTGGGCAAGCAATGTGAGAAGACAGTAAGGAGGGCTGGGGGGATACTGGGATGCACAGGGAGAGGAATCAACAGTAGAAAACAGGAAGTTGTTATCCCTCTGTACAGACAGTTGGTAAGACCCCATCTGGAGTACTGTGTGCAATTCTGGAGACCCCATCTCTGCAAAGACATAGACAGAGTGGAGGCTGTTCAGAGGAGGGCAACCAAAATGATGTAGGGTCTGCACCAGGAGACATATGAGGAGAGACTAAAGCAGCTTCATATGTATACTCTTGAGGAGAGAGGGACATGATAGAAACTTTCAAGTATCTCAAGGGAATTAAAGTACAAGAGGGTAGCATCTTTCAGAAGAAGAGATGTGCAAGAACAAGGGGGCACAATTTGAAGATAGAGGGGGGACGGCTCAGAGGTAATGTTAAACAGTATTTTTTCACAGAGAGGGTTGTGGATGCATGGAGCAGCCTTCCTGAGGAGGTTGTGGAGTCAGAAACAGTGGGAGAATTTAAGAATGCATGGGACAGACATAAGGCAATTCTAGTGGGGGGGTAGGAAGAAGTAAGCTGTTGATTAACTAGAATTTGCAGCTTATCCATCAGGTAGGGGAAATGGGCAGACTAGGTGGGCCAAGTGGTCCTTATCTGCCATCAAATTCTATGTTTCTATAAGTATACAACTCAGTTGTTACAGATAGCATATGAGAAGTCCTATGACTGGTCACTCAGGGAGGGACCATACCCTTGCCAGATTGCTGTACAGATTTTACTGGCCTGGGATTCATGAAGATGTTGCTACCTATTGCAGTTCTCGTGCCAAGTGTCAGAAAGTAGCCCCGGTGACTAAACAAACTCTGGCCAGAGTAGCTAAGGCTGCAGTAGAGGAATTTGGGGTAAAAATATTGAAAACAGGTATTTTAATATTTTTACACCAAATTTTCAACATAGCCTTGTTATGACCCTGCTTCATGAAGGAGGACAGAAAATGTTCAACTCCTGACCTAAAGGTGATTTTGCGCAAGGAATGCAAAATCGGAACACATTTTGGGCAGGAGTTGAAAAATGACAACTGTCACATTCATGAGGTGCTCTAAAGAAATGGCCATGTTTAAAATTTGTGGTAAAAATATTGAATATTACCAAAGTTATGAACCTATGTTTGCAAAATTCAACATAGCTACATAACTTTTTTTTTTTTTTACAGCATAAAGTAGCCTTGGGAGTAGGACTTCCCCCCCCCCCCGCTACAGAGATCCTAGCTGCAGGGGTTAAGGAGTGACATACACGATAGGCGGCATCAATCTTGTAGTTCACAGATTTGCAGACCTCGTTGATGTGGGAGGAGAAGTCAAGTACAGGATCAAGCGTCACCCTCAGGTATTTAAAGGAGTCAGTGGTAGCGACTGCTGAAAAGGGGACCCCAGGTGCATGAGGAGTCGTAGGACTATACAGTCCAAAGAAGTTGAGATGTGCTCATCTCCCCAGGCATCTTTACAGGTAGTGCGCTAATAGTCCAGCTGGCACAAGGAAAGAAAATGGGCATACTAACCAAAGACAGCCTGACATAGTTGAAAGAGAAACAAGAGGAAATTACCTGCTTCTCCTGCAGCCACAGGGATGTACTCTGTGTCAGAGCTAGTGTACTTACTAAGCATGCATTAGTACCCTAACACCCCAGTGCCCTGCTGGTGATATCTGCTCTCGCTCCTCAGCAGGCACCAAACACCACGGATGGCACAGCTAGTGTCCTGCTCCCCAAGGAGTGCGTGCCAGACAACGGCACCTGGAGCCTCAAAATTCCCTCAAGTCCCAACTGCGGACTCCCAATCACTAAGTTTGCCCCTAAGGCTAGCCGGCACCACGAGGACACCCTATCTTTATACCACCACCATCTCCTTCCACAAATGGTACACCCACAGATGACAGTGCCAAGGCACCAGTCTCCCACTGGCCAGATTTGAAGCAACTACCTCCCCCTACTGTAAGGAGGGGGTTGTTGCACTTGTTTGGCTATTGTTTTCACTAACACTCTGTTGCACCAGAAGTGGCAGACTGCTGTATCACAAAACAGACAAAAGGTTCTCCAGAAAAGGTCCCATTTTGCTTCTTGCACTCCCTCTGTACGTAATCAATATGCACCCATTCCATTTTTTTTCAGTTGGTCCTTTTTTCTCCCCCTGTCCTGGCATGGCCCCCATCCTGTCACCCTGCTTCTCCCAAGTCTTACCAAGCCCTCTTTTCCTATGGCTGACGGAAGTGCCCTGGACCTGTCAGGTCAAGGAACCAGAAAGACCATGCTTGAGTGCAGAGTGGGTGGTTTGCGAGGGATCAATGGTCATCCTGCCAGCCAAGATGATCTTTTTCTCGTTTTCTTCCCATCTACCGGCATTGAGGAGCATGTGTGCAATGACACCACTGGTAGTGCCATGCACACTTCTGTGCATGGCACGCTAGATGTCTTCCACTCCTCCACCTCCTAAGTGCGGTCCCTGTGTCCTGTCCCCCAGTCTTCGCTAGGAGATAGCCTAACAAAGACTGCCATGCCACTCCCTCCCCAGAGGAGGAGGAGAGCAGTCCATCGGAAGTTCGATCCTAATCCCCTGGCCAACCCTCCAATGTTCTGAGCTCACTCCCAAACTATGGTTATCAGCACTGCAAGTAGTAGTACTACTGCTGAGCTGGCAGGCTGACAATCTGCTCCCATTCTAAATGAGCCAGAGCCCCTCAAGTCTCAATATGGAACATGCAGGGCTTGGTTATACAGGCAGTGCTTGGAGCTGTTGGGAATCTCTATCTTATGATGCAACAGGTATAACTTCCCAGTGCTGGAGAGTTTCGGCATACACAGCAATCAATGCATGTTTACAGAAATGCATGGACCATGCATTTCTTGCTCACTGGATTAATGACAAGTCTTCTTATTTTGTTATAATGTGTGCCACATGCTCCACAAACCTCTGCACTGTTAGAACAATTTTACCATATTGAGGCAAACCTGCATCAATTCATCAGTTAGCGTTTCAGTGTAAGAGTAAAATGTAGGGAAATTTGATTTCAGGGTAAAAAGTCCCCCGAGCATTGGTGACTCTGTGGTGCTGTGTTGCTCTGGATTTTAATGATCATGTGACACACTGTGGGGATGCGGTGGCAAGAGAACCTGGGGTAAAGGGGGTGGTCGGTAGTGGAAGGCAGGGCCGGAGCATGCCGGGGATCATCCTGCTTGCTCCAGGTTGCATCTTGTATTCTGTCCCACCCTCTGCAGGTCATTAGCTCACTAAGGGCTCCAAAGACAAGCATGCCCCGTGGACCCTGAATCAATCTCCCACTCCCCGCAGCTGCACTACCATCTGTGGTCATCCAGGTAGCAGTGCTGCAGCAGGGATCTCATCCCTGCCTCCCCAGAAGGAGGATAGCATCCTCTAGGATGTACAATCTGCCTTCCTCCAGCTGGCCCTGATGCCCAAAATCATTCCCAAATTGGAATCACCGGCATTGCAAGCAGGAGTGCTACCACTGCCCCAAAAGACTGGCTAACGATCCAGCTTTCATGCAAATGTCCTCAGTAATAAACAATGAAAGGAGATAAATATAGAAATTAATTAAATAGAAGCTGCATCACATCTGAATATTATATTCTGAACAGTTTTCTCAGATACTGAAAAAAATCGCTTGAAGAACGCCCCATATGCCCTGCTGCTGACATCTGTGGTACAAAGCACTGCTCTACACTGTATCCAGAAAAGCTGTCAGGGGAGTCAGAAAGGTATTAGGGTAGGGTTGAAACCTGGATTAACGATCCCACATTAAAACTGAATATTTCACCAGCCCCTACGTGTAGTTGGCTGAAGACTGGGAACATAACGGCCAACTTTCCACGCCCACGCATGGTGTCACTGTGAACGAGAGGCTTGTGTCTCAGCAAATCTCTTATTGTAGAGTCTACAACGGAAGTCAGATCTGCGTGTAATGTTTAAAGGTGACAGGAAATGCTGCATAGACATAGTATTACACAATATGGCTGTTCTGCTCCAAGGGACCACATCCTGAGTTTCATCGCTAGTGAATTTCTACATTTATTTAGTTTTTAGTAACCAGGCAGGTGAACTAGGCAAAAAGCTGCCCATTTTCAGGCACGGTCTGGGAGATAACAGAGAAAGTACAGTCATTGATGGTTAACTGTGTCAGCCTGGTATACACAGAGAATGGTTGCTTACATTTGGTGTGTTTACAGGATCAAAGCTTGTATTCCACTCCCTGCTCTCAGGAGATTTCTTCTGAAAATGATCCCCCCAACCTTTGACTAGGAGGATGTGGAGCACTGCACTGCTGCCAAATCCCAGCATGCCAGACTAAACCCCTTCTTTCACTGCTGTTCTGCCACTGAGTGCCCTTACCATACAAATCGCTGTTCCCTCTGTTCTCTCTACGTTCTCAAGAGGTGTTGCCTTTCTCAATTTTTTTTTTTTTTTTAACCATTTTTGACCAGGAAAGATGCACTAAACTAAGGCTTGTTTCCAGGTACATCCTGGGAGCACAGGGCAGTTAACTAACCTGCTGATGGTCACACGGTATGGAACATGACCTCGCTTGCCCAAAGATCATTCCACTCCAGAGCCCCCTCCTGGTACAACCCCCTCCCCGCTCATATCACAAACATTACCAAAATCGCCCTCTGAAATCACCTCACTGACACTCGGAGCTGTAACTGCCCATGACTGGGCCATACCTACAGCCCCGCCTGACCCAATTTACAGACAAAGTCTTCCCGGACTGCCTTTCCCCCAGCATCCACCACCCAGAACCTCTAGAGATACATTATTATATATGTCTAATTGTAACTAGTTGAAGCCTTTGTACGCCACTAATTGAAGCCTTTGCACACCACTGTATCTCTGGAATTGCTTTGTATGTTCTGTCATTGTATTTCACCTGTAATGTTCTCCATTGTTGTACTCCACCAAATGTTGTCTACCCTCCCTGCGACGAGGTGCCTTTGTAAATGAGTCTTTGATTCAAAGGTTGTAAATCTGAATTGTGAAATAAATAAAAAAAAGTGGTGGCTGTTGGATTCAAAACCAGTTCTCTGGGTTCACAATTCAGAGTTCTTAAGCACTAAACTATACTGCCTCTGTTTGTGTATCCTACATCTATAGTCTGGTTCTGCACCTTCCCCTTCTACATTAGCCTCCTCGTGTCCCCCTCATTTCACCTGTTCACTCGTCTGATTCCCGGTCTTCCTTTTTATCCCATGCGTAGACCAAGGCCAGGCAATCAACTTTCTCTTGGCTCTTCCCTACCCTTTGGTCTAGTCTCTCTAGATACTCCTCTTCCCCCTCCCCCTGCTACAAACAGTAGGGGGCTTCAAGGAAATAGGTAGGAAGGGTCATTGGAGACCAGGTAGAGTCTGCAGAGATAAATTAGGCAGGGAACACCTGGGCAGACTTGCTGGGCCAAGTGGTCCTTTTTTGCCAAAAATTTCTCTGTTTCTCTGTTCTGTTAGTCCAACTCAGGGACCACTTCTCTTATACTGCACATGCAATTGCTTTTACTCTCTCTCTCTCTTCTCCCCCACACTGCATACCATTTTGATTCTTTTTCCTCCTCCACTATGTTTAGTTCAAGCTGCTTAGTGCCAAGACAGTTCCTTCTTTATCTCAAGTTTACCTATTTCTGCTCCTGGATTTTGCATTGTCCCACATTATTTGTCTACTATGACTTGAAGGAACTGTATTTGTGTTTACTTTATGTTTTGTGATGTACTGCATTCCTGTGTTGCTTTTTACTTCCATGTACTTCCCCGGCATGCCTCTAGAAACAAGTTGTTTCACAGCTGAGCAGACCTTTCCAGGTAAAGTTCAATACCTTCCTTACCTACCATCGCTGGTGTATGGCTACTGAGGTGCAACAGTGATGGGCAAGTCATTGGGATCAGTCTGCATTACAGGAAAACTTGGGGGAAAGATTTTGTTTTTTTGTCAGATTGGTAAAATTCATAGCAGACTACAAAGCGATGCAATTAACTTGATTATTGCTTCCTTTTGTACCTCACCTCCCCCCCCACACACACGCTACCCCGTTCTTATTCCTGATTCATAACCCCTCTCACTCTAATCCAGGTCTTACGATGACTCACATACTCTCTCACATGCTAGCCCAGTTAATCCTGCTAGCCATGTGCAATATGCTAACAGACACAAAACGGCTACTCTGCTAGCTGCTTAATGCTGCTGGTTTGTTATCCTTATTGTTTCCCTGCCTACTACTGGTAGCCACTAACAGCCTGTTCCCTGGTACTCATACTCCTACTGTTGTTACCCTGCTCACTGCTGCGTGCCACGCTCACTATATAGTCCTAGTTCCCATTAGGGTGCACATGCTCTAGTTCTTTGCCCACTATAAGCTGCTGAAACCATTACATACTTCAGCACTGAGAATTGTTTTATACCTTCACACTTAGATATCTTGCTACTGCCCCTTCCCATAGCACTCAGTTATCCTGATGTGATGCACGTCTAAACCATATTTCTCTTTCTGTGGACAGCCCTGTTGTCCTCCCTCACCATACACTCAAACAACTCCTGCTCGCCACCTATCGTCTGCCAGATCAAAGCTCAACCAGTCCTCCCACTACAGAGAAATCTACCCTGGAGTATTTCACCACAGTTGGTTGCTCTCTGAATCCCTGCAAAGGATCAGTTTGGTTGCCCCCCCCAACCCCTTGCTCTCCATGTCCAATTACCACAGCGCGAGAACACTGCCTTCCACACAGGTTATCTGGACTCTTAAGTCTTGCTCTTCTCTGAAGAGATACTGAGGTTAATCAATGCCCTCTCCTCCCGTCGCAGCTCAGATACTGGGCCAACTACCTCACCAAAGGAGCTCTGAATCCTCCATACAGAATATTCAGTGCCGCCTCCCCAACTTAGATCAAACTAGGGTCTCAGTCCAGCAAAGTAATGATGTCCTTACTCAAACTGAGATCTGGCTATCAGCTAGGACCATCTCCTCCACTATCGTACTCCCCGACCCTGTAACCCTCAGACAGAACAGATTAAAGTGAGATGTCCTATGTTACTCTGCCTCACACAAACTTCATTCCCTGCTGCCAGGAGTCTTTCTCCAAGTCTCACAAGCTCCTGTCAAACACTCTCTCTCTCCCCCCCAGATATTTACTGCACCCCATTCAAATCAGCAGACTATATTTCTGAGTTACTTCAGGAAGTGTGAGATTCTTCCTCAATGTCCAATTGCAAGATCATTCTCCAGGGTAACTATCATGTTAACAAGTCTTCCAGAAGTGGGAAATAATCTTGGTCCTCCTGCCAGCATATCAAAATTAAAGCCCTCAACCAAACTCAACTGATCTCATCCCCAACCCACCATACTATTCAGACATCCAAACACACATTTATTGACTGGATCCTTGAATCACACCCACCTAGGATAGTGTCTGCAGGGACCCTGACAGACATATTCTGTTACCACTATAAGATCTATTATGTGCAGAAAATTAAATCCTCTAAAGCCCCACCCCACACACTTATGATTGGATTCTTCTAGAATGTTCAAGTAGACTCTACATGACCTGCACTCTTCTAATTGGTACTTCACTGCATCCTCCCCCAACCCAGACAGCTGTACGACATTTCCAATCTACTTTCACCACTGTGACAGGCACACCTTCTTTAGAGACAGTGGCTCCCACCTTCCCTGTGTTCCCCTGAGCTTATTGACCTGCTCTGCTTATGGGATGCAGCTTGAGCTGAACACAAGTCTGCTGGTCCTCATCTAAAAAGACTGTCCTTTACCACCCTGTAACTTCTGTACCGAAGCCATTAGGCAGGCTAAGGCGACTATTTCCAAAACAAATTCCTATCCAGTGGTGCAGACCCTTCTAATTTCTGGACAACTGTGCCCTTCCTCAACTCCTCTTCTGCCCCGACTGTCTCTCATCCCACTGCCAGTCCCCTCCTCACTGCCAATAAGTTAAACCAGTACTTCACCAATGGAACCAAAGCCTTCATCAATCCTCCCATCAGCTCTCCCATCCCCCTTAATGATCACTCAAACCCACCTGGTTTAATGTTTTCCCCAATTCCAGGTACCCCCGTTCCTTGCCCTAGGAGCCTCAACTATAGTCAAGCTATTCACTGACAATTTTATCTGCTCCTTGGCACTGGGTTCCTTTTCCTCCAACTGGAAACATGCCACTGTGGTTCCCTTACATAAGGCTGGCGCTGCTGCTGATGACCCTGAAAATTACAGCCCTATCCGCCCATTGCCTATTGTCTCCCAAAGTTCTAAAGAGATCAGTAAGCAGCCAATTGTCCAGCTTTTACACAAGCACTGTAGTCCTCCTTTAGTTTGGTTTTCATCCAAACCGCTCCACCTCCACGTCACTTCTATGACTCACTAACCACATCCACACCCATGTGGACTCCTGCCAGGGCATGAGGCAATTTTTGTCTTCCTAGTCAAAGTGTTCAACACAGCAAATCACTCCCTGCTCCTTTCTAAATTAGCGTCCTTGGGGCTCTTGGATACCCTCTTTTCAGATTTAAGTCTTAGCTGTCCGGTAGATCATAAACAGTCAAACTGGGACATCAGTCTTAGGGCTGCGTCCTGGGGCCCTTCAATTTAAAGTTTTCATCAATGGCCTCCAAAGGGTTCCGACTGACTGCAGGACCCACATGTATGCTGATAACACCAACTTATGAAATGGGTAGAAAGAATGCTGACTCCTGATTGACCAAGAGCAGCTTTCAGCTGGGCTGTTATCCCAGCACAACGGCCCAGCTAAAAGTAATATGTTTAAAAAAAAAGGCATAAAATTTACTAAAAGTTACCCATTTCACAATCACAATATATATTCGGGTGTGTTATAGTAGGTTGATCGGCCCTTCTCAGGTGGAAGCACCTCTGCTATGCTCAGGTTTCCAACCCACCTGAGGTGGGCCGTTATCCCATCATAACACACCCCATGTCACGCCTTATCGCTTAATTATAACTCCTCAGGGCCCTCGGCCCCTCTCACTGACCAGGACCTACAGCACAATACCAATTTCCAAAACTGGTTAATTTCCAACCAGTTAGTACTAAACCAAAAACAAAACACTTTCTATGTTGTTCAGTACCAAAAACTGGCTTAACTCTACCCCACTTTCACTATAGATTCATACCCAGTCAGGTGCCTGTCTGAACCAGCCTACCGAGACAATGAAGCACAACATTCAAATGTCGGGGGACAGACTGAAGGCCCACTCTCCATCTCTGGCTTTTTCTGATGTCTTCCCTGTGGGAAAGGGGAAGGATGGACTGAGGAAGGAGGAGACCAAGGTGTTTAACAGGTGGTTGAAGGGATAAGGTCAGGAAGAGGGGTATAGGGTCTGGTTAGTATTCTTTGACTGGGTAACTAGAGCAGTGGATAGTGGACTTACAGTGGATTTAACTCTACTTTGATTTCAGCAAGGCCAAGGCATTCGACTCAGTGCCTAACAGATGGTTGCTGAAGATGTCAGAGGACCTGGGTGCACTGAATGACCTAGTTAGATGGGTAGGTATAAGAAAAAGTGCAAGAAAAAGTGCACTCAAGGAGAGCAGAATTGGTGCACAAAAGGACTGCTGGTTCAAATTCCAATAGTGAACACAAGCAAGTAGCACTTGAGGAGAAAATCAAAACTCATACACCACAAACTGCAACATAAGCAGCAATGTGAAGTTTTATTCTGAGCAATACATTGTGCAAACTGCCACAGGCGCTAAGTTAAGCAGCACAGGCAATTCGACCGGGGGGGGGAGGGGGGCTTCATCAGGACGAGACAGAGGAGGGTGGTGGTAAACAGGGTCAAATCGATGGGGAGGGAGGTCACTAGTGGGTGCCACAGGACTCAGTCCTGGGATCAGTTCTTTTCAATACATTCAATGGCACAGAAAAAAATATACAGGGAAAGATGTGTCTCTTCACAGATGACACTAAGCTCTGCAGCAGGGTAGACAGCAAGGAGTGGGCAAAGGAAATGTAGAGGTACTTGCAAAGGTTACAGAAGTGGTCCAAGGACTGGCAGTTGAAATTTAATGCCGCAAAGTGATGCACACAGGGAACAAGAACCCCAGGACAGAATATTGTATGGGAGGGGTTAAGATGGGCACTACTGAACTTCTGAGAAAAGGAACCTGGGAGTCATAAGCCACTCCCTAAAACAATACAGTCAATGCAACAAGGCCTCCAGCATGCTGCGGTGTATTAGGAGGGGTTGTGATAGCAGGAAGAAAGCAGTAATGCTAACTCTCTACAGAACACAATAAATCATTCTTAGTTACTATATGTCGCAGAGTATTTCACATCACAGAATCAGAGAAGCTTGACGGCGGAAAAGGACCATACCAGCCCATCTAGTCTGCCCTTTTTTCCCCTCACCTCCCCTCCCTGCCAGCCCCGCCTCCCCCCAACTACTCAGCCCCATATGCTTGTCCCATGCCCGCTTGAATTCTTCCACCAATTTAGCCCCCACCACTCCATCTGGTAGTCTGTTCCAGGGCTCCACCACCCTCTCCATGAAGAAACACCCTCTCACATTGCCCCTGAATCTTTTTCCTTGCAATCTGATTATGCTGCACCTGCATTTCCTTACTATCTATATCATACAGTGAAGCAATAACACAGTGTATCGATGTGCTGTGCTACTACAGAAAAGTTAAGAGAATGAATCCCACTAATGGAAACTCTTTCTGTAGAGACACTAGGTCTCAGGGGTACGAGAGGGTATTACAGGCAGGCTAGATGAACCAATGGTGTCCCCCTCAATCAGCTTTTATGTTTTTATCACTGGTGAGGCTCTATCTGGAATACTTTTCCCAGTTATATAGTTACCAGCTAAGGAAAAACAAAGACAAGTTGAAGACAGTGGAGCGTAGGGTGACCAAAATGATTCATGGTCAAGAGGGCAGATCTTATAAGGACTGGGTTAGGGCTCTGAACCTGTACTTTCTGGAGACCAGAAGGGAGAGGGCCGATATGATGGAGACCTTCAAGTTCCTGAAAGGAATGAACAAGGCAGACTGCAAAGAACTATGCAGCGGGCATGGCGAGTCAAAAACATGGGGACATGAGCAAAAGATGGCAGGGAGGGAGATTCAGGAGGGACGTGAGAGGGCTTTACTTTGCACAGAGTGGCTGTGCAATGGAACAGCCTACTAGTAGAGAAGGTGGTGCAAAAAACATCAATGGTTCAAGTACAGCTGGGACACAGTTAAGGGCTTAGTAGTTTTTCAGTGGGGTAGAAGTAAACCGGGGGAAAAGGGGTTAGGAAAGGGCAAAACCTGAAAATGATGAACTTTCCGTAACTATTGATCTTCTCAAATGTCTTCGCTATTGATTATCACTCATGGTCCTGGGGCTGGAGGCACTAGGGCTGCACAGGTGCAAAGCTTTTGCTAGGAGGGAGCCAGCCACGGCTACCTAACACGGTGCCTGCTCACCCTCACATGGCACAAGCGAAGATTGGGTATGGAACAAGAGCCTCAGGCTACTAGCCAGACAGGAGATGAATAGTGACCATAAAGGTAGCAGCCCCGAAGTAAATGGCTCTGGCAGAGAAATCAAGAAAGGGATACCCAGAAGTAGGGCACCCTTGCAACTGAGATGCATAATGCGCCAAATAGGGATGAAGCTAGTGGACTCATAGAAAAAAAACAGCCCCATGTTACCAGACAGAGGGTTGACTGGATAGTCAGTTAAACATGTCCCTCTTTCCCCCATCAAAGAAGATAAAAAGGGGGATCTCAGGGGCATGTGGTGTTGTAGGACTGGACAGTCCAAAGGAGTTGAGATGTGTTCATCTTCCAAGACACCACTAAGGGCAGTAGGCTAAAAATGCAGCTGGAATAAAGGTAGAAAACAGGCATACCAATCAAAAGACAGTCTGACATAATGAGAAGAAAAACCCATCACAAAAAAATTTTAATTACATACCGTAATTTTGATCTTCTATGAATATTTTCACCAATGATTCATACTAACTGGTCTGAGCTGGAGATGTTAGGACCTTGTGGGAATCCAAACTTTTCAGGAGTGCTGGTGCTGTGTTAAGCTGCATGCATGCATGGCACTGTGAGACTGGCTCACGCTACATGGCTTACCTCGGTACCAGCCCTTAACTGCCTTATTTTGCCTGGTTTGATGGGATCTTGAGGGAGATGCGGCGACAAGGACGAAGGCTAGAACGTCACTGGTGGAAATCTGCCCTTGATGCCGACCGTCTTAGATTGATGGACCATTATCAAGTCTATCAATCCACAATCACCCGTAAGAAGGCAGAGTTCCTGTCCAGGGAGATTGTGGCAGCACAGAACCGACCAGCTCAGCTATTCCGAACTGTGGACAGACTGTGCAACCCAGCCTGTCTCCAGGTTTGGAAAACGTTCTCGCAAATAGAGCGTGATGACCTTGCTCGTTTCTTTTCTGATAAGGTGGCTGACATCAGGGCAGGGCTCCAACCAGCGCATTCTCTGGGTGTCGTTTGTGATCAGCATGAGGTCACTGTCCCTTGGTTTTCCTGGAATACCTTCAGCCACCCTGACTTCATGGATGTCATGCGGATCATCCAAGATGTACGCCATACATGCTGTAGTCTGGACCCTGGACCAACTTCCCTGATATTGGGTTGTCTTAATGTTATCGGTCGAGTTCTAGCACGGATAGTCTGGTGCTCCTTGGAATCTGGGGAGTTTCCAAACTCACTGAAAGAGGCGGTAGTGATACCACTCTTGTAGAAAGCTACTTTGGACCCAAACTGCCACGTTAACTACAGGCCATTCTCAAACCTCCCTTTTTTAGGGAAGGTGACTGAGAAAGTAGTGGCGGTGCAACTGGAGGACCATTTAACCATCCATGACATCTGTGAACCCCTCCAGTCTGGTTTTTGGAAGAGACATAGTACCGAGACAGTGATGGTTCGGGTGCTTAATGATCTCCTGATAGTGAGGGATTGGAAGAACCGTTTCATCTTGGTTCTTCTGGATCTATCATCAGCATTTGACACCGTGGACGATGGGCTGTTACTTAGCCATCTGAGGTACATCTGTGGAGTAACTGGATCTGTCCACAGGTGGTTTACATCGTTCCTCACTGGAAGAACGCAGAGAGTGGTATCTGGAGTGTTTTCTTCAGATCCAATGTCTCTGTCTTGTGGGGTTCCTCAGGGTTCGGTTTTGTCGCCCATGTTGTTTGCAGTGTACATGCTACCCCTCAGAGACATTGTAAGGAAGTATGGGCTGAGGTTTCATTGTTATGCCGATGATACCCAGCTCTACCTTTCTTTTGCACCTCACCAGGGTAGTGCTCTCACGGTCCTTAATAACTGTCTCAAAAGAAATCCAGGAGTGGATGGATATGAGCTGGCTGAAGTTGAACTCTGGTAAGACTGAGGTGATGGTTGTGGAACCTGGTCACTGGACAGGAGGTTTGGGTAGTGGGTCGCCCTCTGGACTTGTTCTCGGAGGAGTCCCGCTCCCGACTTCTGACCTGGTGCGAAACCTGGGTGTGATTTTTGATGAAGGGCTGACCCTGCAATCGCAGGTGTCAGCTGTCGTCAGATCTTCCTTTTACCATGTAAGGAATATCTCCAGGATTAAGCATCTGGTTCCGTCCAGCGACCTTCTTGTTTTGGTTCACGCCTTTGTGTCCTCTCGCTTAGATTACCGGAATTCCCTATACCTAGGGCTTCCAGGGATGGAAATCCGCCGCCTGCAGCTGGTGCAGAACACAGCAGCCCAGTTATTGATGGGAGCCGCCTTGTCATATTACACCTGTGCTGCGCAGTGCACTGGCTGCCAGTTCAGTGGCGGATCACCTTTAAAGTTGGCTTGCTGACTTTTAAGACCCTACACGGACTGGGCCTGGACTACCTGAAAGAGCTGCTGGTCCCCTACTGCCCTGGGTGATCGCTTCATTCGGCTGGCGAGGTTGCTAGAGACTCCTAAGGTGCGCTTGAAATCTTCGGAGCCAGATCTTTTATGTTCGCAGCTCCCACATTAGGGAATTCTCTACCTCGTAGGTTACGGGAGTGCACAACTGTGGAAAGTTTTAAATCAGCCTTAAAGACCTATTTATGGCACCAGGCCTATGGAAGTGATTAGTTGACTGTAACAGTATATTGTTGTTGGTTTGGTTTAAATTGTTTTATTTTGATCTGTATGATTTCATTTTGTACAGCACATTGGTTTTTGAAAGACACCTTAAAAATAAAAATATTATTATTATTACCTTTTTCACTGAGGAGGTGCAACGTAACCCAACTAGTACTTATGCACTAAACCAAGGGCACAAGACAGTCCTAGTGACCCATGTAAGAAGGGTTACAGACCAATAAACAGACTGGAATAAGACTGGGGGATGGCAGGCGGGCATGTGAAACAACAGTTAAGATACTCCTAGATGCTCAAGAATTATGGTGAGTACATCATTTTCATATCTTCATCATGGATTCACATTAATGGTACAGAGTACCCAGCTCAGACAAAATCCCCCAGAATAGGGTGGTAGGAGCCAAGGGCTCACTCAGGACAGAAGTCCATTCAGGATAGTCCTGCCAAAGGCGGCATGCTGCCTGGCAAGGACTTCCAAGGCAGTGCTTAACAAAAGTGTGCACCATGCTCCAAGTTGCAGCTCTGCAAATATCACCCAGAGGCACAGAGTAACTCTCTGCCAGGGATGTGGCAACTGCTCTGGTGGAGTGGGCAAATACCTGACCCTCCAGCTTGACCTGTGCCATGGCATAGCAGTGACATACACAGCTTACAATCCAGGCAAAAATGCACTTGGTTGTAACAGGCTGCCCCTTCTGACTGGGATAGGAGGAGTCAAAGAGCTGCTTGGACTGCCCAAAGTCCTTAGTCCTGTTCAGGTAAAAAGTAAGGACCCTCTTAACATCCAGAGAATGGAGAGTGCGTACTCCATTCTGGAGTTAGCAAAATAGGTAGGCAGCACAACTGGATGATTCAGATAGAACTCCAACACCACTCTGGGAAGGAACTTAAGGTGTGTGCAGAGAACTATCTTGTCCTTTTGGAATACAGTACATGAAGGATCTGTGACCAAGGCATGAACTTCAGACACCCTGTAAGCAAAGGTGATGGGCACTAGAAAAGCTACTTTCAAAGTTAAAAACTTTAGCTCACAGATTGCAAGAGGCTCAAAAGGCTTGTGGGTAAGCACATCCAGCGCAAGGTTGATATCCTAGGCAGCCACCGGCTTCCTGATTGGATGCTTTGTGTGTAAAACGACCTTAAGGAGCCTCTTGAATAGTGGCAGCTGTGCCAGGTAGAGGGTACCGACAGGCTCGTGGTATGTAGATGTAAGCACACAGGGGGAACCTGAGTGTGGAATACTGTAAACCAGCATTAGAAAGGTCCAGCATGTACTCCAGAACCTTGTTAGGTGGGCACACAAAGTGGCCACGCAGGTTTTGGAGCACCAGATGGAAAATCATTTTCATTTGGCTGTGTAAGCCTTCCGAGCAGGAGGTTTACAGGTAGCCAGAAGTATTTCAGAGACCATCTGAGATGCCTTGTATCTGTTCACTTCTATCTCTTCAGGAGACGGGCTTGAACGTGAAGGGAGCATGGGCTGGAATTGAATAGGTGACCCTAAGTCAGTAAGCCCATCCTGAGTGGAAGGATCCTCAGCTTGCCGACTGATAGTCTGTTCAACAGAGGAAACCGTATCTGCATTGTTTATTATATTCTAGTTTGGGGTGGCCATCTCCAAGTAGAAAATGTGTTTTCTTTTTAGGTTGTCAAATTTTCAAAGCAATCAATAGTTGTCATAACTATCCATTGCAGGATCTTGTTAAAGTCCATAGCACAGGCCTGGTTCTTAGATCCTTTACTGGTATTTTACTTGTGTCTTCTTTATGTAACTCTAAAAAGGGTTCTTGTGCTTTCTCTAATGCTGCTCCAGTTTTTGGGAATAATCTTCCTAGCAATTTATGTATTCCTATGTCGTTAGCAGTGTTTAAATCTAGGCTCAAAGAATATCTGTCTTGTTTTGATGTATGTAAATGTAATATCTGATGTTATAGGTTAGATTTTATTTGTTAATGTCAAATGTTTTTAAGTAAATATGTGTATGTTATGATTTATTGTATGTATTCGGGTCAGGCCTGAAAAGGGTATCAATTTACTTAGTGTTCTTACCCGGTTAACAAATAAATGAAATGAAAATGCTGAGGCCAGCAGGGGGCCACCAGAATCATCCTGCCTACACGCGCCCAGTTTGAGCAATACCTCTGCACGGGGACTGAGGGAATGCATACTGAAAGAGATTTTGCCATTGCAGTCTGACTGCATCCTGACAGAAAATGCCATGTTCTGGATTTCTGCAGCAGAATCTAAGCAGTTTAGTGTTGAGTGGGGATGCAAAAAGGTCCCCATCTGGGGCGCCACATTCACCAAATAGGGATGTTATGATGTCTGGAGCTAGTGATCACTTGTGAGGATCGGCCTCTGTTTGGTTGAGCTCGTCTGCCAAACTGTTCTGTAATCCTGGCAGGTAAATGGCTTGGAGCAGGATCCCATGCTCCAGGGACCATTACTGCAGTGTTAAAGATTCCCTGCAGAGAGGGTAAGAGTGTACTTGTCCTCGTTTATTCTTGTAATACATCACAGACTTGTTGCTTGTCTGGAGGACTACTTCGTGCCTGACGAGATCCACTAGGACTCACAGGCTGTACAAAACAACTCGCGTCTCCAACACACTGATGTGGAGAGGAGTCTCAGACAGGTCCCAGTCATCTTGTGTTTGAAGGCCCTGACAGAGGGCCCCCCACCCCAACAGGAAGGCATCTGTGGTGAGAGTCACCTGAGGCTCCTGCTGGGAGAATGGAAAGCCCTGGAGGAGACTGTCCTCCACTGACTACCATGTAAGTGACCAAACTAGGGGAACAGCCACTTAAATGGGGTAGGTCTGAGGATGTGATGCTTGTGACCACTGTGCACCGAGCATCCACTGAGTCATTCTTGTGTGCAACAATGTCAGGGGCACTGTGAACACTGAAGAAGCTATTAGACCCAGCATATGTTGCATGCAGTGGGCTTGAAGAGATCTACACTCCCTTATGTAGCATGCCGTCTGCAGGATTGCCCGCACCCTGCTCTTTGGAAGGAAGGTTCAGGCCTTGGTCAGATCCGGAAGAGCTCCTGTGAACAGAAGGTGGCATGAAGGTGCTAGCTGAGACTTCTCTAGATTAAGCAGAACCCCCATGGAGGTAAGGAACTGAGAGGCTGTGGTTGCTCCCTGTTCTATCTCCTGCCTGGATGGACTGGCTATCATCCAATCATCCCGGTAAGGGTAAACCCGGAGTCCCAGTTTTCTCAGGTGCACCACAAGTACTATAGAGTACTTTGTAAAAACTCAAGGTGTCAAGGAGAGCCCATAGAGCAAGACTCTGAACTGGTAATGACGTCCCAGCACAATAATGTGGCGGTACCTGTGGTAGCTGGATGTACCAGTATGTGCTGGTATGCATCCCACATATCCAGGGAAGCTGATTTATCCTGAGGTTTCAGGAAGGTTAGAAGAGACCCCACAGAAATTATTTTGAATTTTTCTAAGAAGTAGTGAGAGCAGAAGTCTGTGTTTTGTTCAGACTCTGGCACTATTTCCACTTCCCTGTTGCTCAGAAGACATGCAATCCCCTTCAACAGAAGCTCTGCCATACGAGCTGATAAAAGGGGAGGACTTCTAGGTGAATAGTCTGGAGGGATCCCTGAGAAGTCCAGGAAATATCCATCTCGGATGATCCTGAGAACCCACTTGTCCACTGTAACAGACTCCCACTGACGGTATAACTGGGTCAGGCCCCCCCACTGGGGAGGAGGGGTCTGCTCAGGCAGCTGAGGCAGGACTGAGGCCAGAGCTGCAGAGGGTGGCAATGGGTGTTTTCGGCATTTTTTCCTTCAGCTGTGCCTTTTTCTGAGGTTGGGGAGGCTGAGGTTTGTTTTGGATTCCCCTTCCTTTCCCATGAAAGGTCCGTCGGCTCTGAAAAAAAAATATATATATATATCCTTTCTACCTCTGAGGGTTAAGTATGAGCTGGCCTGGAAGTTGTAATGGTCATTCCAGTTTTCTGAGATGCCTCAAGAGACTTCTCAACCTGCTGTCCAAACAGGTAAGTACCATCAGAGGGAATGTTTATTAACTGTTGGACATCTTGAGAAAAGCCAGCATTACATAGCCAGGAATGCCTTCTGTTACAGACACCTAGTACAGCAGAACAGGAGGCAGGATCAAACGCATCCGTAGTGGCTTTGAGCTGATGACTGTTAAGGACTCAATTCCATGTGTGGCAGTCAGCAGAATCTTTTGTTTTGTTTCAGAGTCTGGCAGAGACTCTGCCGGAGACTTAAGCGAGCTCCAAAGGGTACACTCATATGTGGAAAAATGCCCTTCGTAGCTAGCAATCTGCATGCTAAGAGTAGCTGCTGCAAAAGCCTGCTTGCCCACAGTGTCAATCTTGTGTGACTCCTTGTTAAGAATATTGAAGAATGGCTGGCCCAGTGGCACTGAGGGTTGAGGTGCTGGACGCCACACCTCACGCCACGCTGGTGACCCGAGTTCGGAAGCGAGGCCGGGCACCAGGGGTTAGCAGAGACGGGGTGAGGACTGGGCGCCAGCAGGACTGCTTCTCCCGGGGGTGGGTGGGTAGGGGATAGCTCGGCATGCCAGCAGCTCCCGGTGGAGATCGTGGGCGCTGCAGCGCGTCGACTGCGCGTTATGCAGTGTGGATAACGCTGGCAGGGTTGCCTTGCGCCAGAGCATCATGGGTGCACCACGCAGGGGGAGGGGCACCAAGAACAAGGAAAAACCCGGCTCCGAGGGGGAGGTGACGGCACCTGACCCCCACGCCAACCGCCGGATCCACCCTACCTGGCCTTCCAGGTCCTCCACCCAGTGCCCATTCCCTCAGCCAGAGTCTGTGTGTGTGAGAGCACCCAACGAGGTGGGTCGGCTCCATCCCGGAGGGGATAAGCTTGGGGTGCTGGCTGTGAGAGGGGTGGGGGACAGAGGAGGCACAGGTTCAGGGGGGACCTCAGGCGGGCAGGAACAGGCAGGATACCTGAGAGATGCCTCCTCGGGCCGTGACAGAGGGAAAAAGAATCAACATAAAAAAAAAAAAAAGAATGTTGAAGAATAGCTCTGTCATTCTCAGCAAGAATAACAATGGCATCAGCTGCAGGCTGAGAAACATACACTGGTCTAGCCTTAATGGCAGCATATTTCCTGTCTTATCTGCTTGCAGAAGAAAGGATAGAGGCAGGTCTATTCCAAACTACATACAACAGGGTCTCAAATGCGGGGGAAATAGTAGGAACTAACTTTCCAGGCCTTGCTCAAGAATATGCATTCTGCACTTGATTTTCAGCCTTCAGCCATTGTCCCTGGTAAACGTCTTCATTTGCAGTAGTTAAAATGTTTCAACCATGCCGGTCAATTTAGATATTCCTGTGGAAAAGAAGTGCCTGGTTCTAAAGAGTCCAGATTGTACAAAGAGCCCTCTTCACCACCCTCAGAAACGATGAGGTCAGGATCAGACTCTTCCCCTCCACATCCTCCCGAAGGGAGGATCGTAGTGGGGGTGGATTGTAGGCCCCCTCCAGAACATGGCTTGGCAACACCAGTGACACCAGCCCCATGGGACAAGGAGCTGGTACTATAACCAGAACTGAATCTAGCGCCAAGGAGGCCCATGTCACCAAGGGCAGCACTAAAGTTGGTGATGGGCCAGGCCCAGAAAGGCCTAAACCCATCACTGCCAGTGGCACAGACCCTAGCGCCGTCAACCCCGCTAGCACCAAACTTACTGGCAATGGTACCGCAGCCAGTCCCATCACAGTGATACTAAATGGGGGCGCAGCCAGTGAGATAGGAGTTGGTGGTGCAGTCACTGGCAAGGGTCTAGGGGCTGTTGCAGAAGCCAAACACTCTACCCGGCCTCAGGGCCCTGCCTGCAGCTCCAGTTCCAACAACCCCAAAGGACCAAGCACAGGTTCCTCTGGCAGAGGCAATCGAGCCAGACACTGCACCACAAGAGCTACCCAATAGTGAAACTGCCCAAAGGAATCTCCATTTACAGACAGAAACATGCTCTTGGCCCAAGACATCGATCTCCTACTGCCAGAGGCCTCCGGTGACACTGACAGCGCCAGTTAGGGCTTCCAACTATGGGAGACCAAGGATCTCGTGGCAGACCTCACACAGGGTCATCTTGAGCAGTACTGTTTCTTCCCCTTCCAACAGGAAGAGGAGGAACTAGAGTCCGAGTGGCACTGAGAATCCAACCACGATCGGGAATGCGCCCACTTCTCTTTGTACTTTCAAGCAGACTGTCCTTCCTCCCAGACACAGGACCGCCTGTCATCAGAAACTTTCCCCGGCAGGGAAAGTGGACTTGACACAGCCTAACTACCATATCAGCTTGCTGAGAAGGCTCCCTACCATCGTCACGGTCATCAAGGCACAGGTCAGGAAGCATAGGAAAACCATGAGAAGTTGTAAAATTCACAAGTAATTTATTATTAACAACAGTAAATTAAAAAAAATAAAATTGTTCAGTATAACTATTTACAAAGGCAGTATAAACAGAGAAAGCCCTTCTGGGTTTCTTTTCAATTTCCAATCTCAGTCTCTGTATTTCTCTCTTGCAAGAAATTGTAGTTTTTTTATTTTTTTTTATTTTGAAATTATGCTTTATTCTCCCCTACTGCCTGCCAACTCAGACTCCTTCAGGGCATCCAAGGGGTCATCCCCCTGCCACCTGCTCACCGGAACCGACCTCCCAGTTCCCGATGGAGCTTTGGTCTCTCCCCCCCCCCCCCGAGCGGGGACAAGGTGGGGTTGTAACCCCGTAATCCTTCATTTCGTCGGGTCTTGTGGAGGTGGCTGGTGAGCAGGGGCAAATTGGAGGCATGTCCCAGGAAGCCTGTCATCCTGGAGCTGGCAGGTGTATTTCTCGTTTTCTCCACTGACGCAGTGAAAGTCCCTGACGTCAAGGCGCTACACGCTGACATCCACTGTGCTTCTGGCCATCCGTCCCCTCCAAACAGGGCTTGTGGTCTCCCCAAGCTTCTGCCCAAGGTCAAGCACAACTGGCGTGGGCATCGGCCATCCCCCCGCTCCCTCCCGGGGATGGCGAGCTGTCGTGGGACACTCAAGCCGTTCTCCCCTGGCCGGCCCTCCAATGACCGGAGTCCGCTCCTGAACCTGGGTTGCTGGCATCGCAAGCAGAAATCCAGCTGCTGTGCCGATGGGCCGGCTACAGCTCTGTTTTTACAAGTCTTTGCAACCCCCAGCTTGTTAAGAAAACAGCATGCTTCTCACACAGTGTTCTTGTAAGCTTCAACAAGTGTAGCAAAAAGAACATTGTGACCCAGAACGACCTCTTGCTTACAGCTTCTCACAGAGTTTGCAAACCAGTTAACCCCTTGAGTTCCAAACAGCTTTTTGCAATCATTTCAACTATATACATTTCAACAGTAAATCTATATACATTTCTAAACAAAGGAATCCCAGTATCAATTACAGTTCCACAAAATGATTCACATATATTTTTATACCTGCAGATATGCAAGGGGGGAGAAAAGACAAAATAGCAAGTGAGGGTCGAGAGATAGCAAGAGGCAGAGAACTGCAAGACCATCGGGGTGATCAAGTTCCAGGTCTCATGAGAAAATTTGGTTGCACAACCAGACAGAGAAGAGACAGAAAAGGAAAGACTAGAACAGACCCTTGCATTTCAAAACTTTCTGCATAACTGGGATAGGGTCCTATTCAACCCTGTCACAGTCACCCATGGCCATCAACCATTGATTTAGTAGGGCTGTAAGAGACTGACAAAAGTTTTTGTAAAATCACTAAACTGACCCAAAATGACAAACTCTAGCTTTAAAGTAAAACTGATGAGTACCAGGGTGGGGGTGGGAGTGGGGAGGAGCAAGATGGCGGCCAGGCTGGGCTGCCGTTTGCAAGAGCTCTGAGGGGAGCCTAGTTTTCCTCACTATTTTGCTCACCTTGTATATGTTTTCCTTTAATTTCTGCCAGTTAGGAGAAGCCTTTAACTATGATGCGCCGGTTGCATTCAGAGTGCATTACCAGTCAAGTTTTAATTGTTTATTTCAGTAGTAAGGAGTAGGGTACAAGGTTTAGGTACGGCTGGGTAGTAATTTTAGTGTAGGATCTGGCGTTTTTATTTTTAGGGAGGACCACTTTCAAAGTGCTGTGGAGAAGCTGTTGGGGAGTGGAGGACTGGAGGAGCCTGCTGCGGTTTCAGTGTTTGCCCTTTGCATTTTCCACTGTCTCTCGTTATCACTGGAAGTTGTCAGAGGGAAAGCCATTTGGAGACAGCAAATCTGTGGCCTACAAAGGAAGGGTTCCCTGAATATCTGATTGAATTGCTGCCTACACTGGATCGGACTGTGAGCCCGTGGCTGGAGCCAACAGAGCTGGCAATTGAGTCTAGCAGCTGAAGTGGCCATGTTTCAGTCGTTCAGTGTATCCGAGTAGTCGGATAAACTCTACTGGACATGGCCGAAGGAAGCTTGCACAAATTTAGCCAACTGTCTGCATCCTTGTTGGTTAATGGTCCAACACTGGTGACAGCAGTGTTGAGAATCTTTTGGAGACGTTACCTGTGCCTTGGACCCTGAGGGGTAAGAGCTCTCCATGTGCTGTTAAATCTAAATTGCTGTCAAATGTTTACCTCAGCACTGGTGAGAGCAGTGTTGATGGTGAATGAGAAAGGGCTCCTTGAAATCCCCTCCATGTGTATGAATCCTCCAGTTTTTTAAGCACCCTACAATCTGCATTGACACTTTTGGAGTACAGTGGTGAAAGCACTGTTTTCCTATTGGGTCACCATTCACAAGCACTGGTGACAGTTTTACTGAGGTTATTTTGGCAATTAACTTAGTGACACGTATTTGCAATTTACTATCTGGACACTGCTCCTTAAAAAGAGCTGGATTTTTAGATTTTAACCCCCAAACTGCACCTTGTTTTGGATTCTCCTAACATTATATTTTGAGTTATTCTACATTATAATTTATTGTTTTATAAATATTGCATATTGGCAGGTATGGCAAGATTTGGGTAATAGGGAGTAGGATGATTGTTTAATTTATTTTGGGTATTCGTAATTTTATTCTAATTTTGTTTTTTGTTGGTTGTGGGTTGGGAGGGGATGTTTATTGTTTTATTTGACTTAGCCTGGGGGGGTATTTATTTAGGTAGTTTTATCTGGGGTGGTTTTAACTTGTGTAAGCAGCAGTTTAAGATGTGCCCCAACTCCAGAACCCTGCGGATTACCTTTCTGGTATCCCTGCTGCTTGATCGTCACCCTTTCATTGATCTCCCTTTGTCAACTATGGCTCTGAGGCACTGTAGGGAGGTAGGGACTGGGAGAGGGCGTGACAGTAGGCAGTGGGATGCTGAAGGTACAGCCAGGAGTAAGTTGCATTAGGGTGGTCGGGACCAGGAGGTGCCCTGGGATAAAATGGGGACTGGAGTGAGGCCAGACATGTTTGGTACTCATAATCAGGGTTCCCACTGGACCGAATGGGCAGGTAGCCACTGGGTCGGCAACCTCCACCAGTCCCCTTCGGGTGGTGCTATGCAATGGCACATCCATTAGGAACAAGACTGCAATGATTATTTATTTATTTATTATTATTTCGGAAGACACCTTGTGGACTTGATGTCTTCAGTTGATCTGGCTTGCATCACGGAGACCTGGTTGGGGGATGATGCGGACCCAGTACTGGAAGTGTCTATTCTGGCTGGGTTTTCTGTAGTGTACTGCCTGAGGAAGGAACGCAGGGTGGAGGGAGTGGCCATCTGTTTTAGATCTGACCTAAACTTTTCCATGTACCCAGTGGGCTCCACTTCCTCATTTGAATTCTCTGAGAGCAGAAGTGATGGCCACCTGAATGTTTCCCCAAGTTAAAAACTTCAAGTCACACGTTGCAGGCCCAAGAGCTTGCGAGTGAGCAAATATGCACAAGGCAGATGACCCGGGCAGCCACTGGCTTCCTGCTGGGAGGCCTGCTTGTGGTATACTGAACAGCATACAGATGGAAGTTCACTGTGGAATACTGTGGACTAGCAGCGGAAGGATCCAACAGGTACTCCAGAACCCTGACAAGTGGCACTAAAAAAGGGGCTACACAGGCCTTGGAGCACGAAATGGAAAATCTTTTCCATTCAGCTGTGTGTCTTCCAAGCGGAAGGCTTACACACTGCCAAAAGTATTTCAGAGACCCTCTGAAATACCTTGTACCTGCTCGCTTCTTAGCATAGGTGGGGATGGACTAGGTGACCCTGTGTCAATAAGTCCATCCTGGATGGTAGAGACCTTGGTTGTTGACTGAAGTCTATTCAACAGAGGTAACTGTAGCTGCGGAGGCCAGCAGGGGCCACTAGAATTATTGTGCTCCCTGCACCTCCAATTTAAGCAACAATCCCACAGGAGAGAGACTGGAAGGAATGCATACACAACAGATATTATAGCAGTCTGGATGCATCCTGATAGAAAACACCATGTTCTGGATTTCTGGAGCAGAAGTGAATTAGAATTGAGGCAGTTGGCACTGAGTAGGGACGTAAAAAGGCCCACATCTGGAGTACCCCACTTGGTGAATAAGCTTGTCTGTCAGAGTGGTCTGAACTCCGGAGAGACAGACTGCTTGGAGCAGGATCCCCTGCTTCAGGCACCATATCCACTCTCTCTCATAGCCTCCCTGCAGAGAGGGTAAAAGTGTGCTCCTCCTTGTTTGTTTACGTAGAACATGACAGACTTGTTTGTCTGAGAGAGGACTGCTTTGTGGCTGACTAAGCCCAGTAGGGCTTTCAGACCATACAAAAACAGCTTGCATCTCCACACACTGTGCACATGAGCTTGTTATGGGTCTCGGACATCTTATGTTTGGAGGCCCTGACAGTGCGTCCCCCAGCTTGACAAGGAGGCACCCATGGTAAAAGTCATCAGAGTATCCAGCTGAGAGAAAGGGAGTCTTGGAGGAGGTTGTTCCTCTACAGATCAACCACCATAATAGAGACTAAATCAAAGGCTTGGTCACCTGAATGGGGTTAAGTCTGAGGGTGCGATGCCTGTGACCACAGTCTACTGAGAATCCACTGAGCTGTACTCATGTGCAAACATGCCATGGACACTGTTAGCACTGAGGCTATAAGGCCTAGCGTGCATTGCAAGGAGTGGGCTTGCACAGTTTTGTGCTCCATGATGTAGCATGCAATCTGCAGAATTGATTGTAGCATGCTCTCTGGAAGACAGCCAAAGCTCAGGTTAATCCATAAGAGCCCCTAAGAAAGTATAGTTACGTAAGAACCTACCGTAACAGTAGATCTTCGAGAGAGGTTCCTGCAGTAAGTCATAACATATAGGACTGTGCCCCCCCTGGAGTCAGGACTGCACGGCAAACTTTTGCTAGCAATGTCTGGCGGGGGACCACCCACCTAACGGACGTCAGCGTGACCCTATATAGTGGGCGGTCCCTGCGCCCGTCTTCTAGTTCTCGCGCTGGAGACCTAAAAAGGATAAGACAGAAGAAAGGATGAACATCCTGGAGCACAGTTCAGAATGATCTGTAAGAAATGCAGAGACTGGGGGAAGGAGGGAGGGAAAGTGTGACCTACTGCAGGAACCTCTCTCGAAGATTTACTGTTACAGTAAGTTCTTATGTAACTGTACTATCTTACTTCGAGAGGGTTCCTGCAGTAGGTCACAACATATAGGACTCAATCCCAAGCAGTCACTCTTAGAGAGACTAACAGAAACAGGGAAGGAAGAAAGTCAGAAAACGACCAGAACAGACCTAGGACAGTAGGCCCTGCAAAACGGCGAGGCCAAAATCAGCCCTGCACCTAGAGGCAATGTCCAGACTCTAATGCTTCGTGAAGGTATGGACAGAACTCCAGGTTGCTGCTGCACAAATCTCTGCTGCAGAAACATTTCTCAGGAAAGCTGCGGAAGCAGCTATACCCCTGGTAGAGTGACATCTGACCTCTCACGGAAGAGGTTTGTTGTACTTCTGGTAACAGAGGCAGATGCAGTTAGCCAGTCATTTAGAAAGACACTGCTTAGAAACTGCCAACCCCAAGGATTTGGGGCAAAGGAAACAAAAAGCTGATCTGACTTGCATGTGTCCTTGGTCCTGTGGACATAACGCGAAGCCCTACGCACATCCAATGAATGAAGGAGGGCTGCACCCCTATCCGTGTGAGTGGGGTAATATACAGGGAGTTCAACAGTTTGGTTTAAGGTGAACTCAGAGACCACCATGGCAAGAAACGTAGGAGTTGTACGCAGGACCGCCCGGTCCCCGTGAAAAATTAAATAAGGCTCTTTACACATAAGGGCCTGAAGCTCAGAAATTCTTCGAGCGGAAGTAATAGCAACCAAGAAGAGCACTTTCCAGGACAGGTACCGCATATCACAGCTGACAGCCGGTTCAAAAGGAGGGAGTGTAAGCTTTTCTAAAATAAAATTTAGATCCCAAGGTGGGTTGGGGTTGCAGATAGAGGGTTTCAAATGGAGGATTCCTTTCAGAAAGGTTTTGGAGACCTCCAATTGAACCAGTTTTCCCATCCACTAGGATGTGGTAGGCTGACAAGTGTACTTTGAGGGAGTAATAGCGCAGACCAAAGTCAGACAGGTGCAACAGGTAATCCATAATCTGAGGTACTGAGCATGTGAAGGGGTCACAACCCTTTGCTGCTGCCCAGATGGAAAATCTTTTCCATTTCATCGCATAGGTGGACCTGGAGGAGGGCTTCCAAGCTTCCAACAGGACCTGAGTGACCCTCTGGGAGACTCCAAAACATGACATAATTATATCTGAAGGAGCCATGCATGGAGATGTAGGGTCCTGAGACCTGGATGCCCAAGTCTGCCCTGATCCTGCGTCAACAGATTGTGTTGAAGAGGGAGGGGAACTGGGGGTTCCATAGCCAGCTATTGCTGGAGTGGAAATCAGATCTGCCTCGGCCAGAGGGCTATAAGGAGCATCTGAGCCCCCTCTGCCTGAAGTTTCAGAAGGACACGCTGTAGAATGGGAAAGGGAGGGAAGGCACACAAGTACTTCCCTGTCCAGCAGAGAGACAACACATCTTGCCAGACAGCACCAGGCTCTAGAACGAGCGAGCAAAAACTGGGTAGTTCTGCATTGGATGGGAAGGCAAAGAGATCTATCTCTGGCCATCCCCAATGATGGAACAGAAGATCTGCTATGTCCTGGTGAAGTTCCCATTCATGAGCCAGTGTCGTTGTTCAGCTGAGGCTGTCTGCCAGGATGCTGTGGATGCCTGGGACATGCATGGCTGTGAGGAACAGGCCGTGCTGTACTGCCGAATACCACACCAGCATCGCCTCCCTGCAAAAGGGGTATGACCAGGTGCCTCCCTGGTTGTTGATGTATCAGACCACTGATATGTTATCTGTCTGTACTAGCAGTGTTCCCTCAGACAGGAGGGACTGAAAGATGTAAAGGGCATAAAGGACCACCCTCATCTCGAGGATGTTTATATGGAGAGATGCTTCCAGCTGGGACCATGACCCCTGTTTCTGATGACTCCCCAGGTGGGCCCCCCAGCCCAGGCCAGAGGAGTCTGTGGTGAGGGTCCAAGAGGAAGGGGATACCCTGAAAAGTACCCCCCCGAGACAGACTAAGAGGATCCTGCCACCATAAGAGGTCTTTCTTGAGTGTGCTGGACACCAGTTTCAGATGATCCAGGTCGTCCAAGCGTTGATCTCATTGGACTCGCAATGTCCACTGGGTAACCCTCATGTGTAATCTGGCCAAGGGGACCATTGAAATGGTCACTGCCATGAGGCCCAGAAGGTGTAAGAATGCCCTGGTAGGAGAATGCCTGGAAGATAGTAGCCAAGTGACTTGCTCCCGCAGAGTATCCGCTCTGACTGGGGGTAAGAAGGCTTTGCATTGGACTGTGTCCAAGACTGCCCCAATGAATTGAAGTCATTAGAAGGGAGCCAAGGAATGACTTAGGGAAGTTGACTGTGATCCCCAATATGGTGAAAAGGTCCAGTGTGAAGGACAGTGACTCCTCCAGGCTGTTTCTGGATGGGGCCGCTAAGAGCCAATAGTCCAAGTAAGGGAACACTGCGATGCCCCGACTATGAAGCGCCGCTGCCACCACCTATAGGCACTTGGTGAAAACTCTGGGTGCCAAAAAAAATACAAAGGGGAGAGCTCTGAATTGCAAATGCTTGCCCTGGAAAAGGAAATGCAGGAAACGGCAGTGGCTGGGGAACACTGGGATATGCAGGCAGGCATCCTGCATGTCCAATGCACAAAGCCAATGGTCTTGCTGCAGTAAGGGCCAGAAGACCCTGCAAAGTCAGCATGTGGAATCTTTTGTACTCTACAAAAAGATTCAACTGGCTGAGGTCCAGGATGGATCAGAGGTCTCCCGTCTTTTTCGGGACCAGAAAGAAATGGGAGTAAAACCTTTTTCCGCTTTGAGACTAAGGGACTGGCTCTATGGCCAATTTTTGCAGTAGGGCCAGAATTTCCTCCGCAACCAGACACGCCTGATTCGGGCAGTAACGGGAATGACCTGGAGGAGAGTCTGGAGGGATCTCCTGAAACTCTATGGCGTGGCCTCTTGAAATGAGTTATAAGACCCATGCATCTGACGTTATGTCCTTCCACTCTTGCAGGTGAAAGGCGAATCTTCCTCCCACTATCTCCACGTAGTTTAGGAGTGGAGGAAGGGGAGGATCGAATGAGTCAGGAAGTAGGGGGCTGGCAGGGGAGAGGTCCTCCAGCTGCCCTCTGTGTTTTGGGGGCAGCAGGGGAGGAGACAGCAGGTCCCTGAGCTCTCTTTTTATTCCGACGAGGATTGTTTGTTTTGTTTCTTCTGCTGGCGCTGAAAGGGCTGCTTTTTCTGGAAGCCCGATCTGTACATGGATTTCACTGGTCTCAGGGCCTGGCCACTGTCCTGAAGGCCCGTGATGAGATCCTCGGTATCCCCTCCCCCCCCCAAAAAACAGGATGGACCCTCAAAAAGGGGCATCCTGGATGGCTGCCTGAACATCTGCGGAAAGTCCAGAGATACGCAGCCACGCATGCCGTCTAACGCTGACTGCTGTGGTGGAGGAACGAGCCACTGCATCCACTGAATCATACGTGGCTCTGAGCGCACGTTGACAAGAAATTTTAGACAGGCGCAAGTCCTTGGATAGTTCCGCCCTGAGTTCTGAGTCCTCAATGGATTGGATGTGGGCCTCAAGTTTTGCCATAGTGGCCTTTTGGAAAGAGACCATGTGTATAATCTAATTAAGAGAACAGAGCGCAGAAGTGGAGGAGGTGAAAACCTTCTTACCAAATTGGTCAAGCTGACGGGATTCCTTGTCTGGGGGAGAAGTGATCATGTGTTTTGGTTTCACGGAACGATCATGAGCTGCCACTATGACAATAGAGTCTGCCTTTGGATGCGAATCCAAGAAGAGAATGCCCTCAGGCGTGTGGTAAACCCAGTCTGCCTTCTCAGGGACAGCCGGGATGGAATGTGGCAGCTACCAAATGGTAGTGGTGAAGTCTTCATGTGGGGGTGTCCAAGGAGGAAAAGGAATGGGGGATACCTTCTTCAAGTCTAGATGTTTGGCTAGACATTTTCGTTTTGGATACTGTTCCTCTGCATTCCAACCATTAGCCTGTTGGATTATGCAGAGTAGCTCGGTAAAGGAAGGATCCTCAGGAGGTGATTTGGGTGACTCCTGGCTCTTAGTTGCAGTGGCTCCAGACTGCTCCCCAGATGAAGCATCAGAGAAATCTTCCTTAGAATCATCAGAGTCCTCCCTTTTGAGGGTTCCTATGTCAGGCAAGGTGACCTGCTGATTGGTGCCTCCAGAAATGTGCACTGTAGCAGACCGAAGAGAGCTGACCGGTGAAATTGAGTGGGAGGTGGGTGAAAGCACCAGGGCCGGCAGTCTACTCTCCAAATCAGACACCAGCTATGATCTGGCATACAGCCACCAGGTTTGAATCAAGGTTTGAAAGTCCTGTTGTGGATGAGGAGGGAAGTGGTGCAGTAGGAGTGGGCGGAGGCTGGTAGAAATGCATGTCCAACCCAGGATACTGAGGAGGAGGGTACCCTTGATAGTAAGGGTAGCCAGGAGCCTGATACCCAGGATAATAGGCCTGGAGAAAAGGAGTCATCATCGGGCCTGGCAAAGGATAACTTAGCATCTGAAACCCCGGATAAGGGTTGTAGCCTGGTGGGTGACCCTTATCCGCCGGAGGTCTCGATGGACCTGGAAGACTGGCTGGCATCAGTATAGCTGATGTCAGGGGGTCTGATGCCAGAGGTTCTGGTGCCAGGCCCGGTGTAAGGTTAACCTGCGTCAGGGGCAAACATAAGGGTCCTGACAGCTGATGTAAGTCATCCGACGAAGTCCCATGCGATAGGCTGGGGACGTCCAACGGAAGGAACTCTGACAGCGGAGTCAAGGTCGGGTCCGTCGTAAGAAGCAGAGTTCCCGGAGCCGGTGTGACAGCTGGGTCTGGCATCAACGTCCCGGGGACAGCATCTGAGGGAGTGACCGGGGGTACAACAACTGGAGTGGGTAAAGGGAAGACCATGTCCAATGGACCCTCTTCCTCCTCCATTCCAGTCAGAATGTCTGGGTTTGGAGGTTCCAATGGGGAAGGGGGTGAGGAAGGCTCCTGACCTGGGAGAGGTCAGTGAGCTCAACCAGGTGTCAGGTGGAGCGGTGTTAGCCCCCAATGGGAGAGCTAAGTCCAGGCGGTCGTCAGTAGCCCTGGCAACCAAATTATCGGATGGAGGAGCTGGGCGGACGAAGGAGGCTCCCTTGACTGACTTACCGGCGAGCATCAAGTAGGTCCCCGCCTGGCAGGAATCCATCTTAGCGGCTACCAGGTGTTCTCTGGAAGAACCAGAGTCTGACTTATCAGTAAGAACTGGGCGTTAGCCGGAGGAGCCGGTGGACAATTTACCAGTAGTAGAAGACTGAGTGGAGCCCATTTTAAGGGGCTTGAAAGAAGTAGAGGTACCTGGAGAGGTCACGGTTGGGTCCTGGACAACCATGAGGGGAGGCAGTGGTGGAGCGACCTTGCTGGAAGAGACCCGGTTCCAGTCTTCCAAATGCTCCTTTTCCCGGTGCTTCTCTATCTTTTTTCTTCTTTTTCAACTCTGAGGAAGGGGAAGAAGCAGAATCCCTAAGTTTCTGCATCTCTTTTTCCAGAGTAGCCATTCTGGTCTTGAGGAGATGGGCCTCCAAGGCTTGCTGTCTTTGTTTGCATATGACCTGACTGAAGGGCTTACAATTAGGGCAGTCCGCAGTATCATGGTCTGGGCCTAGGTAAGAAAAAAAGCAGTGTCAGTGGCCATCTTTGTAAGGGATCTGTGCACTGTACTTCTCACACTTCTTCTTGATCTTTGAAGTTGGAGATGGAGAAGACATAAAAGAATCTGAAAAAACATACTAGAAATTCGGAAAATAATAGAAAAATTGACAAAACAGCGATCGACTGGAGCAACGTTCACCATGGAGGTCCTTGTGCAGGTCAGCAGTGGGAAAGACCTGGAAGGCGGGTGCAGGGACCTCCCACTATATAGGGTCATGCTGACATCCATCACGTGACATCAGGTGGGTGGTCCCCCGCCAGACATTGCTAGCCAAAGTTTGCCATGTGGTCCCGATGCCAGGTGGCACAGTCCTATACGTTATGACCTACTGCAGGAACCCTCTCGAAGCAAGATCAGCAATTTTGGGGATGGTTATAGCTGAGACTGTTCAAATTTCAGCAAGACCCTCACTGAATACAGGAACTGAGAAGCAGTGGCAACTGACTGTTCGGTGTCTTGTCTGGACAGGCTTGAAGTTAGCCAATGTCCAAGAATGGGAAGACTTGGGGGTCCTAACTTCCTCAGGTGCGCAGCAAGCATTATAAGTACTATGTAAGACTATGGGCACTGGGGTTGGAGGTCTCAGGGGCCATTTCCAGTTTTATCAGATGCCTTGAGAGACTACACCTGCTGCATGAGCTGGTGAGTTCCAGCCAGGGAACATACTTCACCTGTTGCTGGATGCCATGAGAGAAGCCAAGAGTTTGCAATTAGCAGTGCCACCTGATGCAAATGTCTGAGAGCAGAGCAAGATGCAACACCGAAGGCATCCAAGAGGGTTTAAGCTGGTGACTGTAGGGTTCCATACCTTGCTTGACAGTCAGCAGAGTATCTTCTCTAGCTTTGAAAGCAGAGATTTCGCCAGAGACTGCGGCTTACTCCAAAGGACATACTTAATACTATGGTGCTAAGACAGTAGAAGGCCAAGGCCCATGAGTGCTGTCCCCACTACTTAGTGGTGGTAACGAGTGTTATCTTCCTGAATAAAGTTATCCAATTTATTTTTATAGATGGCCAGGTTTGATGCATTAATTAGATCACTGGTAGCTGGTTTCATACCCTTATAACTCTAGGTATAAAAGCATATTTCCTGAGTTCCATTCTAGGCACAGTGTCTTTTAATTGATGCCTGTATCCCCTATCGTATTTAAACTTCTTGTATGTCAGTCCTAGTTCTCCCGCTAAGATTGGGTCATCCAACATTTTATACATGAACAGCATGTCACCCCTAGTTCTTCTTAGGGTTAGTGGTCATAGGCCTAATTTCTCAAGTCTATGGTCATACGGTTTACTCCTACACTGAGGAATATGTTTGGTAAATTTCCTTTGGTTTCTCTCAATGATATGTACATCTGTTTTTTTAGATAGGGGTTCCACAGCTAAGAGCAATAATCCATGTGCGGCCTAATGCAAGTTTTATACAAGGGAACGAGAACTGATTCTGGCCTGGTGAAGAATGGCCTGCGCACACTGCTAATATAAGATGTCCTGTCTTATTTGCCACTATCCTACATTGTGTGCTATTTTCTAAGATCATTACTAAAATATATACCCAGGTTCCTCTCAGTGGTTAATGACTTTCAGTTTTGTCCTGTGGATGCAATATTCCTGTGAGCTGTTATTTCTGCCAAAGTGCAGAACCACACATCTGTCGAGATTAAACTGCACCTTATTAGTGCCTGCCTAGGCTACAATGTCCTCCAAGTCCCTCGTCATCCTACCTTTGTGGAGCTTATTATCCACAATGCCCCCTAATTTGTATCATCTGGAAACTTGCTCAGTTTGATAACTGAGCCAATCTGCAGGTCACTTATGATAATATTGAAAAACAAGGAGCCCAATGTCAACCCCTGGGGCATCCCACTTGTAACACTATTCTCAGATGACATGAATCCATTTATTCTTACTGACTGGCTTCTAACGGTCAACCAGTTTTTTTTTCCATGTGACCAGGGGGTGTCGACACCCACTGTAGATGTAGTAGTTTGGTCACCAGGATGTTTTGTGATAGGGTGGCGAATGCTTTTCTAAAACCCGTACCGCTCAACCTTTTGTCCCCCAAATGTGGAACACTGACTCTCAAAATGGGGAACAAATGAGCAAAAAGTGGAACACTTAATCAAATCTTTACCTAGGAGGCTCAGAACACTGTTGAAATATTTGCATTTATGTTCAGAAAGTCTGTTAATTGAATAATATATTTTTTACATCATTTACTATAGATTTTTGCTTTAAATGTTAATACTGAATGTGGAACAAATCCTCACAATGTGGAACAGTGAGCTTTTGTGAAGTAAAATGAGGAACATTCCTCGTAATGAGGTACAGTTGAGAGGTATACTAAAACCAGTTACATCTACCTTCCATCCCTGGTCCAGGTTACTACTAACATAATCGTAAAAGCCTATTAAGTTTGTGGTACAGGACCTGTTCTTGGTGAAGATATGCTGAGAGTGGTCTGCCAATCCCTTATTCATCAGTATCTTATTCAATTCATCCCTGACAGTACTTTCTATGATCTTACCCACAATGGACATAAGACTATTTGGCCTGTAATTAGCTGGATTAGTCTTGCTGCCCTTTTTGTGAATAGGTACCACAATCACTCTACGCTAGTCATAGGGTATACAGGCTTCTGCTAATGATCTACTCCCAATATCAGTAATCATTGAGACAAGAACAGTGGCTAGTTCTTTCAAAAGCCTAGGATGGAGCATATCTGGTCCAGCTGATTTATCCACGCTTAGCTCAGTCAATTGTTTGTGGACATTTTCAGTTTTAATGAACATGCTGGTAGCAGTGGTAGCTAACTCTTCTGGTGCAAGAGCCAGGATGCCAACAAACTTATCATCTAGGTTGTACGCTTAACAGAAGTAGGTGTTAAATTCTCCAGCCACAGACATATACAAGAAAAATGCCCTTGGAGCCAGTTGTTCCATGCCCCAGGCAACTGAAGCATAGGCTCGTTTGCCCATAGTGTCAAACTTGTGCGACTCCCAAAACTGGAGTGCGCAGTTACCTCCTGGGGACAATACTTGTCATTATCAACGAGAATCGTATCCGCTATGGGCTGAGTGACAACACTGGCTATTATGGGAGCAGTGTATTTCTATCTGCCTGCTTGGGGACAGCTGTCACAAAAGCAGGGCTTTGCTAAACTGCAGCGGACAAGGTTTCTAGTGTAGTGGAATTGGAAGAACCAAACCGATAGGCATACTAGGCACATTAGAAACTTCAGCTGGAGGTGCTTAGCCTGGTCAATGGCTGCTGCTCAAAACTCGATGACGAGTGTACATTTCTGAGCGCAGCCTGGAAGAGCAATCCTCTTGAGTCATCACCACCACCTATACAGAAAATGAGGTTGAGGTGTGACTTGTCCCCCACCACATCCCTCTCAAGAGAAGGGTAGAAGATGGGGTGGGGCTGCAGGTCCCACAACTCAGTGTGCAGCTGCGGCAACACCAGTGACACCTGTCCCAAAGGGGGAGGGACCGGTGACAGAGGTGGAGTCAGAATCAGCACCAGATAAAGCCCTGGGGAGGCCCCAGACTCACGAGCCTATGTGGCATTGGACCTGGTGCCAGACCCAGACAACACCAGAGTGACTGGCTATGGCACCCAGCCGGTCCCACTACAGTAACACTGGATGGGGGTGTGGCCAGTAGGATGGGAAGTCAGCAGTATGGTTACTGGCAAAGATCCTAGATCTGTTGCTGGAACCAAATGCTCTACCTGGCCCAACAGCCCTGCCTGCAGCTCCAGTTCCACTGACCCTGAAGGGCCAAGGACTGATTCTTCCTGTGGACGCATATGGGCCCAATGCTGCACCCTCTGCTCCATAATAGCTGCTCAACGGTGGAACTGCTCACTGGAATCCCCACTTACACATACAGGGTGGGCTTCCTAGAACCAGAGGCCTTCAGTGACACAGAAGGTGATGGCGAAGGTTCTCAGAGACCGGAGATCTTGTGTCACACCTCACAGAGGATGACCTCAACCAGTGCCCTTTTTTCCTCTTCAGGCAGTAAGAGAAAGAAGTCAAGGCAGAGTGGTGTCATGACCCCGAAGCAGAATGGGATTGGAGCCACTGATCTGTGCTTAAGGGTGGACAGTCCTTCCCTCAAGCACAGGGTCCCACTGTAGTAAGAACCTTTCCCTGATGGGGAAAGTGGGCCATACACAGCCCTGCTGCTGAAGCAGCCTGCCCGCTCAGGCACCCTACCGTCCTCCATGGCCTTCGACCATTGATGCTCAGTAGGGCTGAGAAAAACAAATATATTTTTGTTACAATACACTAAACTAACACAAAAATAAACTCTAGCTTTAAACACTAAAACTGAGAGAACTGAATGCTGTTGTCATATAGACGTGAAGTTCTGACTTCCAGAGAATGGGCAACAAAACTCTGATGCACACTCGACCGCAGGAAGAAAGGAACTGAGGCGGTTGGGGGCTGGCGCTGACATAAGCAGGTGGCCGTCTGTGCTTACTCACAATGCCGCAAATGCATGCTGCCTGCCTTGGTGCCAGCCCTCTGAAAAGTTCAAACTCCTAATGAGTCTTAGTGCCTCCATCTTAGATCACTAGTGGGGGGGTCAGTGGTGAAGACTGATTTCTGGAAAATTACTTCTTCACAGAAAGGGTGGCGGACGCTTGGGTCATCCTACCAAAAGAGGTGGTGGGGTTAAAGACAGTGGAGATCTTCCAGCATGCATGGGATAGGCTCACGGCCATAACAGGCAGAGGAAAGGAGGAGGTAGGGACACATGTGACCAAATATGGTTTAAGGTGTAGAAACAGTCAGGGAAAATAGGGCAGACTAGATGGGCCTACTGGTCATTTTCTGCCAACACATTCTGTGGTTTCATACTCTGATCCAAGGCAGGCCGTGCAGGACTGATTCTGGTCCGGAAAAGCCGTGGGTTTCCCATAGCAGCAATGATGCATAATGGGAGGCTGTTGGGCTTTTTTCAATGGTTTGCCCCTTGTTTGTCGGACATCAACATTGTGGAACAATAACATGCATCACCGCAAAAGTTAGAAAACTAGTGGTGAAGCAGTAGTGAAAGTGGTGATGAGTCGAACTAAGGCACTGCGCTCCCACAGTGTGCATTTAATGGCACGAAGACCAGAACAGATGCGAGGCAGGGAGCAGACAACACTTACTGGCTGGTGCGTGGCACCCTATGGGGGTGCACAGGTATCGTGCTCAGTAGCCGTGGCCAGCTCCCTCCTAGCAGAAGTTTTACTCCAGCGAGATCCTAGTGCTTTCTGCCCTAGATCCATAAGTGGGAATCAATGGCAAAGATGGATTCTTGGAAGGTCCATGTCTAGACAATAGGTCTCGGGGTGAGGCATCACAGGGCAGACTGGATGGATCAATGGTCTTTTGCTAACAACATTTTCTATGATTAGGGCTGCACCACTGTCGCAAAAGTCATGGAAGTCATGGATTCCAGGATTTTTCCCATTTAAATGAAAAGTTCAAGAGGGGCATGGCCTAGCAGTGGAGAGGAATGAACACATAGCTCAGGAGCTCCACTATTCATCCCCTGCAATCCCCTACATCTCCCACCAATTTGTGTTTTAATCAGTAATTCCGGACAGCTGTACTTACATCAATGTCTGCTTCGGCGAAAACAGGCAAGAAACAAGGCAAACTACCATATAGATCGGCCAGAGGTAGTGGTGCGGACACAGGCCTACTCAAACAAGGCGATCCACCACATTCCTCTACCAGTAGTTCTGCAGCTGAGAGTTCTAAACTGGTACCAACTCTACAAAATATCGACAAAACAGCTATGGCAGAATCGTACCAAACTCTGGAGCGCTTAATAAAAGATTTGAAATATGACCTGGGGACTCGCATGGAGACAGGATTTGACAATGTTACGGCTCAGATCCAACATCTTCAGCAGGTCGTTATCAATGTGTCTGAAAAGGTGGATAGCCATGAGACACGGCTGCGAGAAGTGGAGGCTAGGTTGGGGGACCAGGAGGACAGGCAGGAGTCAGTGTAGTGATGATCTTGCTAGAGCCCTCCAAGAGATAGAGGCCCTAAAGCAGAGTATTGACAACCATGAGAATCGTGAGCGCTGCTGCAACCTGCGCATTATTGGCTTGCCCGAGGGCATGGAGGGCAGGGACTGCTCTGATTTTCTTCGATCCTGGCTGAAGACAACTCTTGAGTTACCTACAGCTGCTACACTTGAGATCCAAAGAGTGCACCGATCCCCCGGCCCTAAACCTACCCAAGATCAGAAGCCAAGACACATGATTATTAAATTCTTACATTACTAAGACCGCCAATTGATCCTGGAAGTTGCCAGCAAAAAGGGGGTCATTCTAAACCAATAGGCAAAAGTCAGCATTTTTCCTGATTACTCCCGTTCGCTACAGATTCAAAGGCAGTCCTTTGCTGAGGTGAAGAAGCTTCTCCATTCCCTCAACTGCGCTTTCACTCTAGCATATCCAGCCCGACTGATTATTCGACCTTCAGGTTCGAGTCAGAAAGCCTTTACCTGCCCAACTGCGTCTCTAGAGTTTGCCCGTGAACTGGAGCGAAAGAGACATGGGGATCCTCCCGATCACCATCACGGCTGAAGCTGTAACAGGCTGAAGGTACTGTGCAGTTTACTCTTGGTGAGGACTCGAGAGGGCTAGTAACATTTCACTCCATTTCACTGGTGGAGGCCTACGATGGAGGAGTGGCCTCACCTCGCACTAACTTATCTTTAGAAGTTCGAATCGGCCAAGGTGTACTAGGTCATCTCTGAGTGCGAGCAGTTATGTTTGCTCCAGGAGCAGTTCTTTTCTAAATTAGAGAGACCCTGGCTTTAGGAATCACCATATTTAATTTAAACTCACTTCTTTTTTTTTAGATGACGCTCTGGGTCACCTCTTACAGATCTGAGTCGGACATTTTGCCGGACTTTGACACTGCTAAGCTGAACACTGCTTCTTATACAACTCTGGTGTTTGAACTGTTCATATGTACAAGATATACCTTTTCTTTCTTTTCTATTTTTTGGGTACTGACTACCTTTTTTTAGACCTGATATGCTTTATTCACTTCTCTGTGGCTAAACATCAGAGAATAACTAATTGAGTTCAGATAATACCAAATGTTAACCTTCTTTATCTTTACTCCAGAATTTATTGGTGGAAGGGGGGAAGGTTGAGGGGTGTTGGCTGGGGCTTCCAGCGGAACGGCTCCCTTAAGTCAGGTACTTGGATGTGACAGCTATGTTTGATACAACTGATTATCCCATTAAATCTGGGGAACTACCTTTTCTTGCCAGCTCAGAGAGAGAGATTGAGTTTTCTTTAGGGGGGGCTCGTCGGAGGTGCTCTGTTCGGCCTGGTCAATCTTGGCCCCTTGGCGATCCTCAAATATTTTTGGGGAAACCTCTCCCCTTACACATCATGTTGAGGGAGATGGGGAGATTACTATATTTTTGTTAGACTATCAAATGAAGCTTTTCCATTATAGCAGGGGTTGAGCACAAGTTCTAGGATAAGTAGAGGATGGAGATTTTTCTCAGTTGGGGGAAGAGAGCGTGGGGGCTTTTGTTGACTTGCTGTATTTTTCTCATTATTGTTGCGCAAGCAGTAAACTTGTCAGGAGTTGGCTTGAGGGACTGTTATAACATTAGAAGTGTTAAACTCTGTTCATGTTTATTTGGGTTTAACTGGGGGATGGGACGGGGAGATCCCAGTTGGGTCATACAAAATTCCTGCAGAGCTGATGATTTTACTAGATATAATGCATTGTTGATTATGTCGAGAGCATTCAATTTACAAGACAGTAATGGATAGGCTCACCATTATTTCTTGGAATACTAACGGTCTCCGCAATGTGGTCAAACGTAAACGGATTTGGACTCAAATAAAAAAAATGAAAGGCGACATTACTCTCCTACAGGAAATCCACTCCACGAGACAGGAAGCTGATTGACTGGGTCAGTCCTGGGGGGATCTTTCTTATCCGCCCCCTTTACTTCTAAAGCATGTGGGGTTGCCATCTGGATAAGGCCTGGCCTGCCACATAAGGTTTTGTCCTTTATAGCTGACCTGCAAGGCAGATACACTATTGCAGTGGTAGTTGCTGAAGACTGGAAATTTACTTGTGTGTCTGTGTACGGTCCTAATTATGACTCCCCTGATTTTTTCACCCACTTAGCAACAACCCTAGCTCCTTTCTCCGATAATTTAATTATGGGGGGGATATAAATACCTGTTGGGATTCTAAATTGGATCACTCTGGTTCGAAGCGTGGTCCCCCCATGCGTAGTAACACAGCGTTTCATCACCTGGTGGAAGGAAGGGCTCTTGTGGATGCTTGGTGTTTTAGCCACCCAACAGCAAGAGAATATTCTTTCTTTTCCCATGCCCACAATCTGTACACCAGGCTGGATTATGTTTTTCTGCCCTAATCCATGATGGGAAGTCTGAAGGAAGCTGAATATAAACCCTAGATTATTTCAGATCATGCCTCTCTCAGAGTGGTTGTTGGTCTAGGAGCGAGGTCTCCAGCCCTTCCACGGAGGAGAATGGACCCCTTCTCTACTCTTGGATTCACAATTCATTCTCCAACTTAAAAAAACTTCTCCAGGAATTCATTGAATTTAAGTCTAAGGAGGTCACTCACATTGATATAATTTGGGACATGTTAAAGTCCTTTGTGCGGGGGGAGGCAATCTCCTATTCATCTTTTGTTAAAAAAAGAATTCACATCAAGAGGAACAACTTGAACGAAAGATTTAAAACCTTGAAGGGACCAATATGGGCTCTCTGTCAGCCGAGAATGTTGCTGAGCTTAAAACTCTGAAGAATAAGTTAAATCAAATCTCAATTCAGAAATTGGAATGAGATTTAATTATAACCAAATCCAATGCATTTTTCGAAGGTGACAAATCGGGTAAATGGTTGGCGGGGTTGGTTAAAAAGAAAAGATCTGAACGTACCATTATAGGGGTGGAGGACCCGATGGGGACAGTAGTCTACGATCAAACCCAAATTAATGACTCTTAAAACATATTATTCAAAGTTATATACTTCAGAGTTTCCTGTAGGTGCTGACCGTTTGACCTATCTGGATACCACTGAACTACCCCTTCTGTCAATCCATGACAGGAGCAGTTTGGATTCCCTATTGACAATAAAGGAGTTAAAGGGGGGCGGTCTGGGGTGCTAAGAAGGGTAAGGCCCCAGGTCCGGATGGGATCCCAGCAGAACTATATGAAGAGCTATGGGACATTCTGGGCCCATTGATGTTTTGTGTGGTAACTGCTGCCTTAGAAAATGGTATTCTGCCAGCCTCCCAATATTTGGCTACCATAACAGTTCTTCCCAAACAAGGTAAGGGTCCCCTTAAGTGTTCCTCCTACTGCCCGATTTCACTTTTAAATTCAGATTATAAAATTATAGCTAAGATTATTTTGACCAGATTGGAAGGATTGCTCCCCCAATTGATTCATACCGATCAGTGTGGTTTTGCAAAAGGAAGGCAGGCTAAATTTAATATCAGACGAACCCTCGATATTATCCATAAATGGCCTAAGGGCAAGAAGGGAGGCCTATTGGCCCTAGACACTGAAAAAAGCGTTCGACCGTGTCGAATGGCCTTTTATGCTAGCAGTATTAGAAAAATTTGGATTAGGCCCCCAATTGTTGAAATGGATACGGTCCTTATATCATTCCCCTAAAGATCAAGTTTTAACGAACGACTATACCTCCCTTCCCTTTCCACTGACAAGGGGCACCAGTCAGGGCTGCCTCTTGTCTCCCCTATTATATGTCCTAACCACTGAGGTCCTGGCCCAGGGCATCAGATCACATTGTGATATTAGAGGATTCCCTTGGCAAGGAAAGGAACATCGTATCTCCCTGTTCACAAACGACATTTTGCTATATCTGCAATCCCTAGAATCGTCTTTACCCCACTTGTCTAAAATATTTGAACTCTACGGTCCTTTTATCTGGCCACAAAATCAATTGGGGGAAAAGCGAATGGCTTCTGCTGGGGACAAAGAAACGTTCGATCTCTGTTGCAGGTACTACGATAAACCCCTCTAAACAGATTAAATATTTAGGTATTATTATTCCTGCCAGGCTGTCGAACTTAGTTAAGATTAATATGAAAGTTATAGTGAAAAAAATCAAGGAGGATTGTCTTGTCTGGAGCGCTCTGCCTTTAACCTTAATTGGAAGGGTCAGTTTGGTTAAAATGTCTGTGGTCCCTCAATTCCTTTATTTCTTTCAGACTGTCCCACTTTGGATCCCAAACAGGTATATCAGGGCGCAGGAGGGTGCCATTACTCAGCTTCTTTGGCATAATAACAGACCTTTGATCAAAAAAGAAATTTTAACACTGCCTCTCAGGAAAGGCGGACTGAGCCTACCTAGTGTGAAATATTATTACATTTCAGCCCAGCTTTCCCATGTAAGAGACCTGTGGAGGGAGGGAGAGGATAGGCCTGCCTGGGTGGAATTGGAATCCCTTTCCTTTTTACCCTTGTATTACCACATATTGATAGGCCAGAGAATTCAGTCACCTCCCTTGAAAATAGAAAACCCTTGTACAAAAACAATGTGGAGACTGTGGGAATCAGCCTGTAAATTGATCGGGTGCAATGGCGGGACTTCCCCAGACACTCCACTATTGGTACTCCTTGGCAACCATAGTAGGCTTCAACCTGGGGATGAAAAGATAATAAGTACTTGGTATCACAAAGGGTTATTTTTTCTAGTCCATTTTTTGAGAGATGATGAGATCCTCTCATTTACCTCATTGATCAGAATCTATAATATTAATGCCTCTCACTTCTTCCTATATCACCAGCTAAAGGAGGCTGTCTTACGACTGCATAATTTAAGTGCCGAAGGCTACCATGACCAGCGCACTCCTTTAGAAGAACTTTTTGTGGGCCGATCAACAGACAAATCTTTTAAACCGCTTAGAAAGTGTTATGCATTGCTTCTGGGTGTGTTGCCTGACCCTCTGGACAAAATTAAAGCGTAATGGGAATTTGACATACTACCAGATGGTCTGACGGGGGGGACTGGTCGAATATTTTAAAAAACTCTATGAATTGCTCAGTAAATAATAGGCTGCACACCATACAATATAAAGTACTTTTTAGGTCTTATTTTACTCCTGTGTTGGCCCACAAGATAGACCCAACGTCATTTTCTTTATGTCCCAAGTGTAAGATCCACGAAGGCACTTTTTTTCAGTTGGTCTGGGAGTGCCTGCAGGTGCAAAGATTTTGGAGGGACATCCCAAAAATTTTAACTTGTACTTTGCAAATCCCTCTCAGGTTGGACCCCTCTGAGATCCTACTGGGACTTCTGCTGGGAGGACAGGAGGGGATGCTTGGCCATAAGAAGGATCTGTGGAGGCTGGGTAATGTGTTGGCTTTGAGAGCCCTGGCCACATATTGGAGACTTCCTGAAGTTCTGTCCATTGTAGAATGGATTGGATCCCTCATGGAGTGCATGAAAATTGAAAGAACACAATACCTTGTTAGAGGGGAGGTAAACAAGTTATCAAAAAATGTGGGCTCCCATAGAACTGGCAATAAAATTTATTGTCCAAGGTCCTCTCTATTCATTGCATAGATAGGCACCTATGAACTTATGAATGGTCTACTCTGTATGTCTCTGATATATTGTATCCACTTTAACTCATTGTATGTAAAGCGCTTTACTTTGTATGTTCAGATATATTGTATCCTCTCGAACTCATTGTATGTAAAGCACTTATAATTTGTTATCCTGTTAAGTTTCTGCATGTCTGTACTCTCCCGTGCCGTGCCTGAAAACAGTCATTTTATGGCAAGTGCACTTACCCGGTTAACAAAAGCTAAATAAAAATAAAATAAAATAAATACAACAAACTTGGTTTCTACTGTTTTAATTTATATGTAAAAACAGACCTAAGATATTCCTCTTACAAATTCTATATATCTAATAAGTTGTGAATATGTGATACTGGAAATGTATATGGCAATGACAAAATAATATATGTGCCTCAAGAATGTCACAATCTGCATGTAAATCTGATTTGCTCTGCTATGTAAATAAAGTTTACAATAAAAAATTAAAAGTTCATGATTTTTGCCATTTTCCATGATAACCCCATGATTTTTGCCATTTTTATGAACACGCTTTACTTCTGGGTGTTTGCAAATGACAGATCCCTAATGTTCTGCCTCACCATCACAAGGATCTTCGTCCCCAGCCAGCCCCAGTGTGGAATTTGGAGCTTTGCATGACAGCCCCAGTCTCCCGGATGGCAGTACGGCCCAGGGGGTGGGGGGGCTCAGCATACTTGCTGGGAAGATGTGCTTCATATTGGTACTGTAGGGGATAGCTCTTCATTTTATAAAAATAGAACTTCATACCCTACCAACTAACTTTAAACTCATATCATTCAGCACAGCTGGTTCTGGCTATTTGAGCGGTACCCATTTCAGCGATGGTCCGGCCAAATGAAGGAGGAGAAAGAGGAGGAAAAATCAGCAGCAAACTGAAGAGCTGGCTGCATTATCCTCGACACTGGTGCCAACTACTACCAAGCCCCTGCAGCAAGTGCTACAAACTGTTGATGAAAGCCACTGACCTGAAAGTGGAAACAATCCTAAAAAGAATGGATCAGTAGGACATTAAAATCAAAGCAGCTACAAACACTGTGATCTTGGCGATGGCATAAACTACAAAAGTCCTAAACTCCATCTGCAAACTAGTGCAGAGTACAATCAACTCCATTACTGACTTGAAGCTCTGGAGAATGCACATCAGTCAGTCAATCTCCGTGGGTCTCCCAGAGGGGGAACAAAGGCTCGGACCAGTTAATCTTCTTAAATAACTGACTGCCAGGAGCTTTGCAGCTAGAAGAGGCTACCACAGAAGAAAAAATTATTAAAGCTCATCTTATTTCCCCTAGGTTGGCAGCCCAACAGGACTCACCTAGGACTGTGCTACTTGTATTGGCAGGAGTTGTACTACGGGATACCATGCTAAAGGCAGCTCGCAACTCCAAAATTTGAACTTCAAAGGACATACTTTACATATATTTCCTGACCTGTCCTCTGTAACACGTCTCTGCAGGAAGACGTTCGAGGCAGTATGGCCCCGACTCAAGAAGCTCGGGGTGGTTCACACACTCGTGATGCCGGCCCATCTCCACATACAGTATAGCGGACATACGTTCCAGTTCCCCAATACCACCAAAACTGGTAAGAGGACCAAGCAGATCAAATGAGAATTTGCAGCCACCAGCAGTCAGGAACAAGAGGAGTCGGAGAACAGAACCTAAAAGGCTTTGTTGAAAGCCGGCCTGGTAGCGCGGAGGGCTGAGACACTGGACGCCTTACCTCACACTATGCTGGCGACCTGGGCTCGAGAACGACCTTGGGTTGCCGGGTCATCGGAGCGGGACTGAGCTGCAGTAGGCAGCTCTACCCTCCAGGGGCGGTTGCCCGCTCCCACCAGGTGGAGGTCCGGCGGGAAGCATAGGTGAGGGGGAGCGGCAGCGAATGCTAGGGGTGGGGCAGAAGGGACTGAGCCATTACCCTGCATGTGCGTGCACCTCCGCACATGCACACGTATGTGTTTGCTGGGGTCCCGGGTCTGGGGCACAAAAACAGGAAAAACTCATAAAATACATACAGAAAAAAAAAGCTTTGGTGAAACAAGGACGGACTGTACTATAGTTGGGTGAGCATCGGGATACATTTGGAATTTGTGGGGGCTGGCTCTATGGTTTGGGTACATTTTTTGTTAATTTCTTTATATACAAGTTTGCACATCTGTTTTAACCCTTTGAGAACTGAATATGTGTGAACGTATATAGATACTGGACGTATATATACGTCCGCAGTCTTCTAAGGGTTTTAAAGGATTCTGTACTGTGTCATGTTTGGGTAGGTGCACAGCTGCCGCTTTGAAGTTTTGCTTGACTCCAAAATGACAGACTACATGTGGAGGTAACTGCACCCATTTTTACTTGGTTCACCAACTCGCAGAGTTCTCTCCTCATCATCCTGGACTCGTATACATAATTAAGGCTCTAAAAATACTGTAACATATACTAAGTATATGGCACAGAGATCCAAGTCTGGTGAGAAGGACTATGAGTCCCAGTCTGTTTTACAGCTCTTACAATGATGTTCTATTACTTTTAACAAGAAGTTAGTTTTCAACAGCAAGTGTCTGCTTAGTTTGCAGAGTTTTGTAACTCTGAAAGTAATGTTTGTATATTTTTTCTCCCTAATAATGTTCTAAAGAGTGTTTTCGGGGGTAGTGATAACCTTTTAGGAACTATTTTAACATGTCTGGAATGGAAGTTTATCAACTGTTTATGCTGAATCTAACATGTTTGGGAATCCATTTTCTTTGCAGGATCACCTCACTCTTGCAAGCTGCAGCCTATCTCGAATTAAATATTTGGAAATTATGCATTAGATATACCCCCAATTCCTTAAGACTAACTGTTAGGACTTCTAAACTGTACTATTTCCATTGGATGGCTCCCTGCATAGATCTTTTTGTGTCTGCCAGAAGAATGTGCTGTATGATGTTCTTTTACTTTAAAACAATATAATTGTTTTTGTTCAATAAACTCAGTGCAAGGTATAGAGTGAATGGCTGCTTCCCCCTTAGCACCACAAAGAATGTTATCAGTTGCATAATCTTTCCTCTTCTGGATTATGACTCTGTGGTTTTCTCTGATGCCTCTGTCTCTGTGTTTCCCAAAGTCACTACCTTCTTTAAAGCAGCCATGCAACATAATCGGGAAATGATTATCAAATTTTTTTTTTTTTTTGGTTGTAAGCACGCAGCCACAGATGAGGTTTCCATATCTGTTAATACTTTTTTCTAGCAATCTTTAGTTTTTTCGGTATTTAAAATTTATTTAAATTGTTGTGGTGCCACAATAAATATGGTGGCTACCTAATTTTCAGCTGTGCTCTCCCTTCACGTCGCATCACGTCTTTTGGTTACTGCAGTGGAACCCTGTGCTGAACATTCCCGATGTCCCTGTGTAGTACTGTCAGTCATACACATGTGCAGTTGGCAGCAGAGGGGGTTGTAGTTCAACATGGCTGGTGGCAGAAATGTAAACAAAAACAAAGGGAAACTGAGCAAATCACGGGATGATAGTACAATGTCGACGGGAAACAGTACCAGGTAAATGCTCAGCAGAGCACAGGGAATAAAATGTCAAAAAAAGCGCAATTTTTTTTTACATTACACTGCTGCTTTAAAACCCTCTGCAGGTTCACCTTGACCTGCCCCATTCACACCCATCATTGCAGAATGTACTAGAAGCTGGGCTGGGCTCTACCTATGGTGATGTACTCCTTTCACACTGCCCTTCTAGGGGTCAAATTATGGTCCGGGGAAACTCCCCCCCCCCGAGTACCTACATGGAATCTTTATGCCTGCCTGTAACACTCCTATTCCCTTTCATCCAAAGCAGTCTAAAGGTTCCAAAGCCCTTCTCACAAGCGCAATGTGAGTCAAGCCTCTATTCGATACAGACTCCCTCATCTGTGGAATGGTTTGCCATCTACTGTAACCATCTTTCCAATCTACTGATCTGCCAAGGCTCGGATTAAGGAGCAACCTGGGGTTCCTTGGCAATACCCCAATTGCCCTTAAGTGGTCTCTGTCTACCTGGCTACATGAAGCTATTTTGTCAACTCATCAGGCAGCATTCGTACTGTCCCTTGGTTTCACAATCTCCTCACGTTGTATAGATATAATGTATATAATCATTGCCTATCTATTTATTGCAACTGGTGTAATTGCTGAAAAACTCTATATTGTTTGACCCTATTTTCTCCTGCATTCACTGTATGTGTTTCCCTTCCTCCAGGTAGCAGCTGGAAACAGGCCATTCTTGAACTCTGTGGTAAAATAGGTTTCAAATAAATACATAAATATCCCTGCCTCAACCCCTTTCAGTCTTTTCAAGTTCTTACTATGCCTCACTTACTCCCCACAGCTCATATTCCTGCCTTGCCAGCCTCTCACTGTGTCCATGAAATCCTCCAATCAACTGATTCTCCAAACAGTAAAATTACCTCTCCAGCATAATGCTTGATGCCAAACTGGGGATCGGTAACTCTTGGCTTCACATAAAAATAGTTACTCTGAAAACAAGAGAAACAAATGTGTAATTAAAGCAGTGTCAGTTCATATTGTATTCACTATTAACTTTTTTATCTTAACATTTTCATCTTATTTTCACTGAAAGCTGTACAACCCAGTTATAGCACAGCCCTATGAAGTAGAAAGTCCAGACGCTAATCCCACGAGAGACAAGTGCTCAGTGAGTTACCTTAAATAGGGGCTTTAGTTACAAGTGGAAATTAAAACAATCAAACATATAATGGAATTTAAGTGCTTCTGTTCTTAAATAATCAGACAGATCAATAGACTTTATTTATAGTTGGCACCCAATCCAAGAGGCTCTGGGCACCATTACAATATGAACAAGGTTAAAGCAGGATCAGTTACAATATTTCATCAATAAAACATAAAATCAGATTTAAAAACCTTCAGCAAATGCCTTATTAAAAATAATCAAGATTCAACAAACTTCACAGCGGAGACTAGAAGGATGGTGTCCAAAAAACCTCCTTCTCTAACAGACTATCATATACTAGGGTTCTTTGTCTTTCAGACTGCGTTCCTGTTTTGGGCTCACTATGGCCCAAACCTCTAAGACCATCATATAATTAGTTCCCCCATCCGCTGTGTTGAGACACAGTTGAGGCACATGGATGAGTCCAGAGAATGAGAAAAACACATGTCTGGGTCTTTGGTTGCCATCTGGCATCATGCACTCCTGCTTAAGGCAGAACCTGTCTATAGTCATTCATGGTGATTTGCATATACTTATCATGATGCTTTGCATTACTGGGGTATGTGTGATTTTGTATTTCCATGGTATCATACTTTATTTGGAAGTTACAAACAGTGTTTCGGCAGGAGTCCAGAGCCTACCTAATGGAGTTTGCTGAATTATATCAGATGGAAATAATCAAACGCACCACGGTGACCTTTATTCCATAGTGAGATAGCTACCATTTCATCAAAGGCACCAATATCACGCAGATTTAGCGGTAGCAGAAATATTAAAGAAACAAGTCCCACATTTACTGTACTCCATGGCTTATTTTCCATCCATGGATAGCTTACATGCTACAAGATCCACTGACTGTATAAACTTGCTTCCCACTTTGAGGAAGGATGTAACAGGGACAGCAGTCACTTGCACATTAGGCTTCCAAGGCCTGGCATCAAATCCCAACCAAACTTTGTACTGTTTTAATCAGACAGAATGGCAAACAACACCTGAACCAACATATTCAGGGTACAGCTAATTGAGCATGTTTAATAAAACATTGCTAAAATCATGTTTGAAGTAAAACACGTAGCCAAATTCATGTTTGATGCGAATCACACGGCTGTATTCATGTTTGATGCGAATCACACGGCTGTATTTATGTTTGATGTGATTCACATGGCTGTATTTATGTTTGATGTGATTCACATGGCTGTATTCATGTTTGATGCGAATCACACAGCTGTATTCATGTTTGATACGAATCACACAGCTGTATTCACGTTTGGTGTGATTCACACGGCTGTATTCATGTTTGATACGAATCACACGGCTGTATTCATGTTTGATGCGAATCACACGGCTATAATCACGTTTGATATGAATCACACGGCTGTATTCATGTTTGATGCGAATCACAGCTGTATTCATGTTTGATGTGATTCACATGTCTGTATTCATGTTTGATGCGATGACACGGCTGTATTCATGTTTGATGCGATTAACACGGCTGTATTCATGTTTGATGCGATTCACACGGCTGTATTCACATTTGATGCGAATCACACGGCTGTATTCACATTTGATGCGAATCACACGGCTGTATTCACATTTGATGCGAATCACACAGCTGTATTCACATTTGATACGATTCACACGGCTGTATTCACGTTCGCTGCGATTCACACGGCTGTATTCATGTTTGCTGCGATTCACACGGCTGTATTCATGTTTGCTGTGATTCACATGGCTGTATTCATGTTTGATGTGAATCTCACGGCTGAATTCAAGTTTGATGTGAATCACACAGCTGAATTCATCTTTGATGTGAAGCATACTGCTGTAGGATGCTGTACCAACCTGCTGATGTGTAACCCGTCACAGACTGAAATGTCTGCACATGTCATGACCTGGGACATCCATAAAGGAGGGGAACTTGTAGCTCAAGTGCATTCCTGAATATAAACAAATAGATACGTGCATGAAAATATGATCCTTGTCCTTTAAAGGTGACAGGAAAACAGAGATTACTTACCTGTAACCATAGTTCCAGTACTAGCATTCAGTTCACTTCCACACTTGGGCAGACTGATGTGCTATGCTCAGTCATTGCAACAGTCTTGAAGCATGGCTCCTCCCAACAACTGGTGTCTCCTCCAGCTCCGCCCCATAGGACAATGTCAGATCTGAATGCTACTAGGGGAGGTCAGGTGGACCGTGAGATGTGAACTGAATACTAGTACTGTAGTAGAACCATGGTTACACATGAATAATCTCTATGAAAAAATTACTTGCCGTAGTAATGTTGTTTCTTCCAAGGTGTCCTTTAGTATGCTTGACAAGTGCACAATGCCAGCAGGGTTCAGCTGCCCCAGAGGCGGAGTCAATGGTAATGAGTTTGAGGAATTAGCCAATGAGGAGGGAGCAAGAGTCTGTGCTGCCTATAGTCAGCCTAGAGGGCACCATAATTATTTCTCTGAGTAACACTGCTCCAGAGTGCTCCCTCCTCACTTCGCTTGAAGAAAGTTATTTTCTTTGTAAGTGTTTATTTTTGTCTTTATTGTTCTGCCTTTAGTGTTTTCTGAGGTGTATCTTATATTTTACGTGTTTTTTTCGCAGTTCCTTTCGGTTCAAGGGAACCAAAAGCTCAGTTTTATTTTGCAGTTCCTGCTCTTTTTCTGAGGTAAAAAAATACTTGCATCTGTGGTGTATAATCACAGTATTATTTTAAAACATTTGAAAGCTTAGTGATTCATGTTTTTCTTAAAGAACTGCACTTTTACTTACTAAGCTTTATTTTCTCACATCTGGGAACCGTTTTATCATGGTTCCATTCTGTGAAGGAACTGACCGATTCTGTTTCAATTCCCATTGAGGAAAAACAATTTTAAAGTTTTTTCTGACAAACTGGCATGTCAGAAACAAAGAAAGACTGGAGCAACAGGTTTTAAAAATTGTTTAAAGTGTCAGAAAATAGTGGCCAAGGCAGGCGGCCATGATCTTTGTTTAAGTTGTTTAGGTCCAGACCATAACTGTGAACTCTGTTCTAAATTTTGTTCAAAAACAGTAAAAAAAAAGAGGGCTAGAAGGCTGGAAATAATTGTCTCTCAGTCTGCCTTCCCCTCTAGCAAAAGTGCTGAAGAGGGGTCTTCTCATCATAAAGCTAAAGAGAGGTTCACTAAGAACCCTCTTGAGAATAAGTCCGATAAAAATAATGACCAAGCTTAAGAAAAAAAGACCAAATGACCAGGTTTCTGATTCAGTGCATGCTAATAAAAACCAAAAAGAGAAACATATTGAGCCGGTCCGCTGACACAGTGATTGGATTTCAGCTTGCGACACCGGCGACTCGCGTTCGGGAACGGACTCGGGTCGTCGGAGGACCAGCTGGGGGAGAAGGATTCAGCGTCCCACGACTGCTCTCCTTCTCCGGGGATGCGGGATGTCATCGGTGCACGAGGGACCTCTGGCGGAGGCCAGGAGTGCCACAGCAACCGATGCCAGCAAGGTTACAAGGGGGCGGGATGGACGCAGGTGTCATTGCACGTTTCCACCTCCCCTTACAGGGAAAAAACTAAGCTTGCCTCCGCTGCCTAGATGATGCCCGCCCCTTGGCTGCGATCGGCCTCAGGCTGACTCACTATCCCTGCTGTTCGTGGCACTTTAGGGCCTGGTGCCACATCTACGCCTGGGGTAAATCCAGGGGTCCCGGGAGAGCGGCTCATGGGGATGCCGCAGCTGAGGGGTCCATGACTGGGCGGAAGACCGGCAAATGGAGCAGGCATGAAAAAAAGACCAAAATAGAAAAAAAAAAGAGAGAAACATATCACTGCCGCTCCCGCTGAAAGGCAACAGGAGAAGCTAGTGACACAAGAAGATACACCCTCTGCTGAAGAAATGGCTAAAGCTTGGCATATATATCCCAGGTATTACATACTATGGGTCATTTCTTTAATGCCCCTTCTGATCCTACTGCCCCTCATACTTCAGAGCCTGGGTTTGCCCAGGGCTTTTATTACACTGAGGGTGACGACGATGATGAACCAGAGGGTGAACCTTTAAAACCAGATCAGTGTCAGTGGCTCAGTAGGTAGCACACTCGCCTCTGAGGCCGGGAGATCAAAGGGCTGTGGGTTCAGTTCCCACATCTGGCACTTGGGTTAATATCCCAGTACTGACACTGTAATGCAGCATGAGAGGGGTGCTGCATTTCTGAGGTGCCATCTTTCGGATGAGACGTTAAACCGAGGTCCCATCTGCCTGGATTGGTGGTAGTTCAGGTGGATGTTAAAGATCCCATGGCACTTATCGAAAAGAGTAGGGGAATTTCCCCGGTGTCCTGGCCAAATTTCCCTCATTCACTAAAAATACCACCAACAGCTTAATCTAGTTCAATGTCAGTTGGCATTCATCTGTATCCCCCTCCCCCGGGTCGTGCCTGAAAATAGGCAGGATTTGTCTAGTGCACTTACCCGGTCAACAAAAGCTAAAAAAAAAAAAAAACAAACAGATGTATCCCCCTGACCAAGAGTTTGGCAATTCCTCTAATGGCCAGCAGGAGTTTTCCTCTCATTTCACTTTTGTGCAGCATATGGTGGACACCCTGAACATCACTACCCAGGAGGCCACTGATCAAGAGGAGGATGCAGACTGTCTGGAGATGATGGGTCTCCCCCTCCTGCTAAAAAACTGCTTTTGCCCATTCATAAATCCCTTTACAGGGCAACCTTCAAGCTTCTCCAGAACTCCACTTCTGTGCCTGGAGTAGATAGAAAAATTGAAAAGAAATACCAGTTAGAGATATCTAACGCAGAATTCCTCTATGTGCATCCAGACCATGAAGGAATGGTGCAGGCTACAGCTTGTGACAAAGCCAAAGTGCCACTTTCTTCTCAGCCTCCTGAAAAGGAGTCTAGAAAACTGGACTTAATGGGCAAGAAATCTTATACTGCAGCCTCTTTGCTGCTTCACCTTTCCACCTTACATGGCCTATGCAACTCAGTATCAAAAGGTCCTCTGGAACTCTGTTTTAGCCATAAGTCAACAGGCCCCAGACAGAATAGCCCAAGACCTGGCAGAAACTGTAAGGACAACCTTAGAGGCGACCAAATACCAGTTCCATATGGTTGTGGACACTAATGACACTGCCTCCAGAGCAATGGCACAAGCTATTTCCCTGAGGCATTACACCTGGCTGAGAACCACTAATCTTTTGCAGGACACTCAGACCAAGGCCATGGATTTCCCCTGTGAGAACAATTCTCTCTTCAGAGACAAAACTGAAGCATACATGATCATCCTCCTAGTGTCTTCCTGGAAGTTTCCCTCATCCTACTCCCCAACATCAACCCCTCCCCCCCCGCTCTGACAAAGCCTCACCAGGGTGCTATCCATCTATTTCGAAATGCACTTCTAGAACCCTAATGTGTTACCCTAACCCTACCCCTATACTACCTTTCCCTACTTCACCTCACCCCCTCTCCTGTTTCCTCCGTGTGCTCTAGTCCCCCTTCAACCAATGGTTATTGTTTACTGATCAGCACTACTGTAATTACTGTAGCATATGGAACATTTCTTCAATTTTATTTTACTCTTTTGTGATCTAGTTTTTGCTTTATGTTTGTATCCAATGTCTTGTCCTGTGTTATCCAGGACTTGGAACCTTTGTAAACGAGCTCCATAGCTCAAAAGTATTACTCAGAGACTGAAATAAATATATAAATAAATAGGTAGAGGAATATAAAACCACCTAGCAAAGCAATTCTTCTAAAGAGAAGGCCTCTACTTTCCAGAAATCTCAGACAAGGGGAAACAGATGCAGGAGCTATTATCCTAGGGCCTTCTATCCTATACCCCTAGGTTACTCTCAGATGAGAGGTTATTTCAGAGGGAGAGGAAGGGGCGGTCAGAGAAGGACCAACTCCTCTCCTCCCAGCATCCACTCCAAGCAAACCTCCTGACTGCAACATCCAGGTCGCCTCCCCTCTCCCTGTAGGAGGCAGGCTGACCCACTACCTCCACCAGTGGCATCTCATAACCACAGAAAAATGGGTGTTAGATGTGGTGGGTCAGGAAGGGGCTTACACTGCAGTTGAAAAAGTTTCCCTCCCTACAGGGCTCCAAACTTTACAAACCCCTAACCTCAACAGAAAAGCTGTTGGAGCTAGAGGTGAAAGCACTTCTAACCGCAAAAGCAGTGGAAAGAGTCCCTTCCCCCAGTGGGGAAAAGGCTTCTATTCCAAATACTTTCTCACACAAAAGAAAAATGGGGAATGGCAACCCATTCTGGACTTAAGGTACCTGAACAAGCATTTGCTGAAACCCAAGTTCAAAATGGTCACCCTGCCCCTGGTGATCCATTCCTTACAGCAGGGAGACTGGCTAGCCTCCCGAGACCTCAAGGATGCCTATTTTCATATTTCCACAAGGCCGTCCAACAGACTGTACTATTAGCGTGAGCAACAGAGTATCTCAGTGTTCTATGTACATCAAGAGTTTGAAGCAATTCATCACCCTGCTTGGCATGTTCAGGGTAACAAACAGGAAGGTGAATCATCTGGTTTTGTGTAAATTCAAATACCACCTTCGGTAATAACTTAGGATTCATAAGCAAAAAGAATGTCTTTGTGAACAATCAAAAAGGAGGCTAGCACATTAAAGCCTGAAGCTCGGAAATTCTATGAGCAGAAGTCATGGCAACTAAAACAACATTTTTCATGACAGGAAACATGCCAGAAGACACTATCGCCTCAAAAGACGCCAACTTAAAATTTTCCGGTACGAAATTCAATTCCCAGGGTGGGAATGGATTATGGATAGGAGGTTTCGTATTAAGAATATGTCTCAGAAAAGTACGGGACACATCTAAGTGGGAAACTACATGGCCACCAATAGGAGCATGGTATACTGATATCAGACAAATGAGCTCTTAATAGAGGAATACTGTAAAGCCTGAATCAGATATGGAAAGCAAGTACTCCAGAATAGAATTCAGAATAGAATTCACAGGACACAAAAGGGAAAAAAATTCAATTGGTTATCCTGGTGTTATAAAATAAAGAAATGTAAGGTTGTTCGCCCCCTACATCACTTGGTGACAATTGAGTTACCCAGTGACAAAAGTACAAATCAAATGCCTGGAACTTACCCTACTTGAGTTCACAAAAATATGGAGATATCACTTTGCAAATGAGTATGACAATCTTGGAACTCCCCCAATTATTTAACCAGGTGAGACACACTAAGCTGAAAGCTTGTTTACAGGTGCAACCCGGGAGCACAAGGAAGTTAAGTGACTTGCTCAGGGTCACACAGTATGCAAGTGGGGACTGTGGATTCAAACTCAGGTCTCCAGATTTGCAGCTCAGAGCCTTAAACCACTGCACCATACTGCCTCCTTAAACTTAACTTGGTGCCAACAGAGCTAAAGGCAAAAAACTATTTACATGAATTCCAGACTGCACTATGTAAATCTTTGTGTACAACTTGTAAACGTTACAGTTGAGAATAACAGAATATTTTAACATTCTGTAAGCAGTCATTTACGTAAATGTATATACTGTCCATGGTTGTACAAGGTGCTTGTTGAAAATAGGGTTTTTGTCCAAGTTTGTTCCTGAATAAAAATAAAATTTTATGAATCATGGACACATAAATGGATTCATATTCCTGAAGGCAGACCACAAATTGAAATACTTCAATTTCAAGGAATAAGTATGTCTGGTAGAAGGCTTCCTAGCCGCAAGCAATACATCAGCAACCTTAAGTGACACCCAAACGTGTGTGATGACACTGTTTTCAGCAGCCATGCAGGCAGATATGGAGACTTTAGGTACAGATAGACCAGAAATCCTCTGTCCTGTGACAACATACCCCGACACAGGGGCAGAGGAACAGAATGTTCCACCGCAAGATGTTGCAGAAGTGGAAAATGTATCTGGCAAGGCCACAGAGCAACAATGAGAATAAGAGTGGCACTCTCCACTCTTAGCTTCAGCAGGACCCTCTGTATTACATGAATGGAGAGAAATGCATACAGGAATTTCCCCTTTCCAAGAAGGTGACATGTCTTGCCAAAAAAACTCCAGGCCCTGGAGCAAGCAAGCAGAAAAGAAGCAGTTTTGCATTGTGTGAGGATGCAAAAAGGTCCAACTCTGCAGGACCCCATCTTGTGAAGAGGTCGCTCACCATGGAGGTCAGCAGTTCCCATTCATGAACCAGGAACTGAGACCTGCTTACCCTGTCTGCCAAAACATTCTGGAGACCTGGGAGAAAGACAGCCAACAGTTGAAGGTCACTAGACATCATCCAGTACCACACTCTCACTGCTCCCCACATAGGGGATAGGAGTGAGCGCCACCTCGTTTATATAGTACATGACACCAACATGTCCATTATTAACAGTGAAGAAAAAAATTACTCACCTTAGTAATTGTTTCTTCTAATGGAGTCTTGCTGTATTCTGACTATACGCAGTTAGCCCCAGCTCTTGAACTGCTCCGGAGAGGAAAGAGTTAACTCTATGCCAAGGCATAGAACGTTGAGTTCCAGCTCGGTTTTCAAACCTCTGTCCCAGGTACTCCTTAGTGTAACCATCAGATTCTTACGAGCCCTATACTAGCTAACAAGCCAGAAATTGTTTTTAGAGCTTTAGTGCCAAAAGGCAATAAACATAAATGTAGGGTCCAAAGACTCAAGTCGAGACCCCCAAAAAGAATCCAAGTAGGTAATAAAGCAAACAATCATAAAAACATAAGAACAACAAAAAATTAAGAAGAGGCACCCATGTAAACCCCTGAGGTGCAACACTGCACCTGCCCACCCACATCCCAAAACAACTAGGTTCCAGGAGGGGAGGAAGGGAGGGAGGTCAGAATACAGAAAGACTCCATTAGAAGAAACACAATTACTAAGGTGAGTAATTTTTTCTTCAAAAAACATGAAGTCTTGCTATATTCTGACTATATGCAGACTACCAAGCAGTACCCCCAAGAAGGAGGGAACTACATAACGTATTTTAGAAACAGGCTCTGCAGTACTGTAGTACCAAACCTAGCATCACTTCTTGACAATGTCAAGGGAGTGATGTTTGGTAAATGTGTGAACAATCTTCCAGGTGGCTGCTTCACAGATTTCCACTAAGGGTATGTCTCTGGCTGCTGCGACCGAAGCAGCTGTACCTCAGGTGCAGTAAGCCCTCTGGCCTGAGGGTGGCTCTTTCCCCAATTTTGGGTAGCAGAACTGTATGCAGGAAACAATCCACCTAGCAATAGTTCTCTTGGTGGCAGGCTTACCTTTACCCACCTCCCCATAAGTGAGAAACAGCTGGGAACAGTTGTTTCTATGGGTCTCAGTGAATTCTAAGTAATAACCCAGAACCCTCTTTACATCGAGACTGTGTAGTCTCCTCTCTCCAGAGGAGGAGTGATCAGTGAAAAATACAGGCAGTGTCATAAATTGGTTCAGATGGATGTCGGATATCACTTTAGGGAGGAATTTCCTATTTGTACGAAGGACCACGTTATCTCTATGAAATGAGATGAAATCAGGTTCCACTGATAAAGCTTGTAACTCACTGATTCTCCTGGCAGAAGTAATAGCAACCAGGAATACAGTTTTCCAAGTCAGGCATTTGAGCTCAGCTGAGCAAAGTGGTTCAAAGGGAGGCTGCATCCGCTGAGCAATACAGATATTCAGATCCCACAAAGGAGTAGGATCCCTGAAGGAGGGGTTGATATGGACCAAGCCTTTGAAGAATTTCTTGAAAACTGGATGGGAGGCTAGAGAGGAGATCTTCCCAGCTGAAAGAAAAGCAGAAAAAGCTGCCAAATGCACCTTGAGAGTGGTACGTCGAAGGCCTAAACTGTTAAGATATACCAAATAATCTAAAGCAGTGGCAAGATCAGCTGACCCCAGCTGAATGTGCCTCTGGAAACACCAGAACCCAAACCTCTTCCATTTAGAATCATAGGTCTTTCTAGTGGAAGGCTTTCTGCTGGCCTTAAGGATATCCAGAGCTGATTGTGAAAGATGCAGGTCTGCATATTCTAGTTCCTCAAGAACCAGGCCTTGAGCCTGAGTGTGTGAAGACTGGGTTACAATATCCTCCCCTGAGAAGAGGTGAGGTGGTTGAACTGTCTGGGAAGGCACAGGGGAATTGTTACTGACAGCAACAATAGTAGAGGATACCAAGACTGTCTGGCCCCATCCGGGGCTATCATAATCACAGTGTAGGGTTGGGATCTGATCTTGACCAGAACTCTGAAAATCAGAGGAAAAGGAGGAAAGCACAGAGAAACCTGTTGGCCCAATCCAACAGGAGGGCATCTAGAGGAACAGACCCCAACAGAGGGGGTCTGCAGCAGAACAGAGGGAGTGGATGGTTGTCCGGGGCTGCAAACAGATCCATCTCTGGAGTGCCCCATCTCTTGAAAATGATCTGAAGAATGAGAGGATTCCGGGCCCATTCGTGGTGACCTTGGGAATCCTGCTGAGAGCATCTGAAAGTACATTGTCCTTCCCTGGGAGATGCACAGCAATCAGGGAAACCTGCCGGGAATAAGCTAGTAACCATATTTTCATGGCCTTGGTGCACAGGCCGAGGATCGAGTGCCCCCTGCTTGTTGATGTACCACATCTTTGTGGTGTTGTCTGGCCTGATCTGCACCATTTTTCCCTGAATTAAGTTCAAGAATGTCTGAAGTGCCAGAAAGACAGCCCTGAGTTTGAGAAGGTTTATGTGTAGAAGAGACTCCTGATGAGACCAAGTCCCCTGAGCAGTATGTTGATCCAGATGGGCTGCCCATCCCAGCAGGGAAGCGTCTGTGGTGAAAGTCACTGTGGGAGCCTGGCTGACGAAGGGAACCCCTTGCCTCCAATTGTCCTCTTCTAGCCACCACTGGAGGGCCTGAACCAAAGTTAGAGACACTGGAACCAACTTGGAGAGGGGATCTTTTCTCTGAGACCAAAAGGCTCTTAGATGAAATTGAATTTCCCTCATCTGAAACCTTGCCCCTTGCACTACTGCAGTGCAGGCTGCCATATGGCCTAGCAGCTGCAAGAAGTATCTGACTAGCCAAGACACAAGTGGATGAAAAGAGGAAGCCAGAGTGATGAGGGACTGAACCCTTGAGAGAGGAAGGAAGGCCTTGGCCTGAACAGTGTCCAGCTCCACGCCTATAAAAGTGAGAAGCTGAACTGGTTCTAGAACAGACTTTTCCAGGTTTAGAATGAATCCTGGAGAGTCCAAAAGATTCTGTGTGACCCCTACGGCTGACCTGACTTGGTCTGCAGACTGACCTACTATGAGCCAGTTGTCCAGGTAAGGGAACAATAAGATGCTTTGTCTTCTGAGGAAGGCCACCACTACTGCTAGGCACTTGGTGAATACCCTTGGGGAAGATGTTAGGCTGAAAGGCATTGTTCTGAATTGGTAATGGCCTGAGGGTAGTTCGAACCGGAGGTACTTTCTGTGGGCCTGCCTGACAGGTATGTGGAAATGGGCATCCTTGACATCCAGGGAGGCTAGCCAGTCTCCTGGTCTCAGAGAGGGAAGAATAATTCCCAGAGTCACCATCTTGAACTTTGGCTTTAGCATGTGCTTGTTTAGGTATCGTAAATCTAGGATGGGTCGCCACTCCCCTGTCTTTTTTAGGGTAAGGAAGTACCTGGAGTACAATCCTTTTCCCCTGTGGACGAGAGGTACCCTCTCCACTGCTTGCAGAAGCAGTAGAAAAGATACCTCCATTTCTAAGGCCTGTGTTTCCTCTGCCGAGGAAGGACAGAAAGCCTTTGCTCTTAGCTTTGAGAACCTGCTGAAGCTGAGAGCACGACCCTGGCTCACCACTTCCAGGACCCACTTGTCTGAAGTGACAACTTCCAGGCCTGAAAGAAGTGAGCCAGTCTGCCCCCTACAGAGATTGGGGAGGCGACCCTAACTGACACATCAGGGTGTCTGTTTGGCAGGGGGCTTAGACTGGGAGGAGGATGCAGCCCTTGTCATACCCCTTCTGCCACTTCCCCTAAAGAACCCCCTCTGCTGAAAAGAGGAGGAGGTCTGGGCCTGGCAGAAAGGCCTGTGAAAAGGCCTGACCCTGCCAGCCCTAGATTGCTGCCTCTGAGGAGTGGTATGCTTTTCCTTGGCTGCAGCACTCCTATATGTGGTCTTGTACTCGTCCATCCTTTTCATGCACATCTCTGTTTGCTCCCCAAACAGAGAGTTACCAGTGACAGGAAAATCCATGGCCTTGGTCTGGGTATCCTGAGATAAATTGGTACACCTAAGCCAACCAGATCTCCTCATGGAAATAGATGTAGCCATGACCCTACAATGATCATTTGAATCCACAGCAGCATGAAACTGGACCTTTGAAGCTTCAATGCCATCCACAGCCACCTGCTCCAGCTCCTTGGCCAGCTGGGGAGGAGCATTCTTAGCCAGCTCCAGAACCGTATCCCACCTAAACTTCTGGTATCTGGCTGAATATGCCATATAATTGGATTGCCCAAGTCCCAAAGAGGATGCCAAGTACTGCTTCTTTGCCATAGCATCCACTTTCCTGGAATCCTTATCTGGTGGGTGAGATGCCAGGGGAATATTAGCCTGGTCACAGGCTGCAGCTTGCACTACCCCAACATGGCTGCAATGGTTAGTATGGAAATCCATACCAGGGCCTGACAGAGCATACCTCCTGTCCATTTTCTTATCCACAGGAGGTATGAATGTTGAAAACTGTAATATTGTTTGGGTCTGTTTCCCCAGGGACTTGTGCAGAGGAATAGACACCCTTTTTGACTCTGGGACATCCATCATTTCAACATAGTCAAGCTCCTCCTGATCCTGTTCAGCTTCTTCCACTGGAAGCTGAAGAGTCTCAGCCACCTTCTTGTAAAACAAGAAGCGGGATGGGGACTCAGAAAGCCTGGGAGGAGATACATTAGAAGGCCTGTATGGGGAGATGTCAGGCTCAATAGGCTCACAGGTCTTCATAATCTTCATCTTCATCATCTTTGTCTCCTTCCCAATCACCCTCATAAAATGCTTCGGGGTCATATTCAGAAGCAGACAAGTCTGACCGAACCGACAGTCTCTGTGTCGATGTCGGTTCGGTCGGAACCGGGCAAAGCGACTGCACAATAGCGATCACTTTGGCTATTTCGTCAGCGGTCAGACCATGAGAACCGGGATCCAAACTGGCTGACTTGCACTTTCTTTTTGCAGGAATCGACTCCACAGAATTGGCTCTCCTCTTGCCTGAGGGGGTATCGCCTAGGTCAGTGGGCACCCCCTCAGGTTTGATCGGAACAAAACCGGGCTGGCCATCCGGGTCAGCAGATTTTTCGGCCTCCCTTTCCTTCAGTCTACTTAAATGTTTATCCACAGTGGCCTTAGGAAAGTTTCTGCAGATTTGGCAGTCTTCTTTGAGGTGATCAAAGCCCAGACAACAAACACAGATGAGGTGAGGATCAGCCTTGGCAAAAGCCTCCCCACACTCAGTGCAGTGTTAAAACCCAGAGGGCCCGGTTTCTCAGACATGCCTTTAAATACAAAGTCACCCTTACCAGTGTTCAAGCCAGGCGACTATCAAACCTATCGGTTCCAACCATGTCACGGGTCGGATGAAAAAAACAGAGATATCAATGTTTTTTTCAGGAACTGACAGATATTAGAAAACCACACAAAAACACACATGCAGAAATAGAAACAACAATTGCTTCGGTTCCCAATCACACCGACTGGAAAGAAACCGAAAACAAAAAACAGTTTCTTTCTAAACCACACTACTACCTACTAATGCACTTACTGTACTGGGACAGAGATGTAAAGATCGAAAAAATAAAGAAGCGATTTACTAAACCAACCGATTTTACCACAACTGAACCGAAGCGAAGGAGAGGATCTCCGGAGCGACTTCACAGTAAGGCGGAGTAAAGAATCTGACAGTTACACTGAGGAGTACCTGGGACAGAGGTTTGAAAACCAAGCTCGAGCTCAACGTTCTATACCTTGGCATAGAGTTAACTCTTTCCTCTCCAGAGCAGTTCAAGTACTGGGGCTAACTGCATATAGTCAGAATACAGCAAGACTTCATGTTGTTTGAACCAGGCAGAGATGATTCTGAAATGCCTGGAGGCTGTATAGGGCAGTTCTCATCTCCAAGACATTTATGTGCAGATCGGCCTCCACTCTGTTCCAGGACCCTTGTGTCTAAAAGAAGCAGAAATGAGCACTCTACCTGGAGCCCAAGGCATCTACAGTGTCTGTACAGGAGCTGGTACAAGGAGTGGAATGCCCTTCAATAAGCTGCTGCAGTCAATCCACCATAGCAGTACTCTGCGAGGAGGGAACATAATGAGAACCATTTGTTCCAACTCGTCCATCAGTAGTTCCTACTGAAACCTGAGTGTTGAATGTGAGATTCGCATATGAAGCTGAGCAAATAGCACTCTCGCTATGGCAGCAGCCATCAGGCCCAGGAGACACAAATGAAAATTACATACTCACCACAATTCTTGATCTTCTAGGAATATCTTCTCCACTGACTCACACTAATGGGTTCTGAGATGAAGGCACTAGGACTCCGAAGGAGCCAGAACTTTCCAGGAGGACTGGCACTGAAGTAAGCTGCTCGTATGCGTGGCACTGGAAGGGGGAGCTCGCGGGCACTGGCTTACCTAAGCACCAGCCCTCAACCACCTCAGCACCTTTCTTACCAAGGAGGTACAGCATAAGCTAACCTAACTAGCACTTACCCACTTAACCTAAGGGCATAAGATAGCCACCGATGACAGGGTAAGAAGGATAAAACAAACCAGTAACAGTGTCTTCACAGCCCAAACCAAGAACAAGGGGTGAAGACCAATGAATAAACTGGAATAAGCCCAGGGGATGGTGGATGGGCATGTGAATCAATGGTGAAGATATTCCTGGAACATTAAGAATTATGATTATGTAATTTTCATATCTTCCAGGAATCAATCTCCACTACTGATTCACACTAATGGGTCAGAGTACCAAGCTCAGACAAAGTCCCCTGGACTACGGCAGCAGAAGTCGAGGCTCACTCAAGACAGAGGTCACTTCACAATACTCCTGACAAAGGACACATGTTGCCGGGCGTGGACATCCAAGGCATAGTGCTTAACAAAAGTGTGCACTGTGCTCCAGGCTGCAGCTCTACAAACATCACCGATCACAACAGAGCCAATTTCTGCCAGGGACATGGCAACAGCTCTGGCAGAGTGGGCACTTACCTGATCTTCCAGCTTGACCTGCACCTTGACATAGCAATGGCATAGACAGCTCACAATTCAGGCAGAAATGCACTTGATTGTAACAGGCTTTCACCTTCAATTGGAATAGAAGGAGGCAAACAGATGTTTGGATTTTCTGAAGTTCTTAGTTCTGTACAAGTAAAACTTAAGGACTTTATCATCCAGGGAATGGAGAATGCATTCTCCTTCATTCTGGAAATTGGCAGAGTAAGTAGGTAGAACTACAGGCCGATTCAGACAGAACTCCAACACCACTTTCGGCAGGAACTTAGGGTGTATGTGGAGAATTATCTTGTCCTTGTGGAAAACGGTGTATGGGGGCTCTGCAGCAAAGGCGTGGATTTCAGACACACTGTGAACCAAACTGATGGCCACTAGAAAAGCTGCTCAAGTTAAGAACTTTAGCTTACATGTCACAAGAGGCTCAACAGGCTTGCAGGTGAGCATGTCCAACACAAGGTTGATATCCCAGGCAGCTACCGGCTTCCAGATAGGGGACCTTGTGTGTAAAATGCACTTAAGGAACCTGTTTACAAGTGGCAATTGAGCCAGGTAGAGGGTACCGACGGGCTCAAGGTATGCAGATATGGTACGAGTGGACCTTGACTGTGGAATACAGCAAGCCAGCATCAGAAAGATCCAGCAAGTACTCCAAAACCTTGTCAGGTGGTCATCGAAAGGGGTCCATGCGAGTTTTGGAGCACCAGATGGAACATCTTTTCCACTTGATTATGTATGTCTTTCTAGTGGAAAGTTATGCACAGCTAAAAGTATTTCAGAGACCCTCTGAGATGTTTTGTACCTGTTCACTTCTGTCTCTTCATAAGCCAGACCTGAAGGTGAAGGGACTGCAGACTGGGATGAACCAGATGACCCAGAGTCAATAATCCTATCCTGAGTGGTAGAGTCCTCGGTTTGCTGGCTGAAAGTTTGTTCAATAGAAAACCATATCTGTCAAGGCCAACAGGGGACCACTAGTATCACCTTACCCCTTGCGTTTCCTGTTTGAGCAATACCCTCTAAAAGAGAAGGACTGGAGGAAAAGCATACAGAAACTGATTTTGCCACTGTAGTTTGAATGCATTCTGAAAGACATCACCATGTCTTGCATTTCTGGAGCAGAATCGAGGCTGTTTGGTGTTGAGTGAGAATGCAAAAAGGTCCACATCTGGGGTACCTCACTCATCTAACAGTGATCTGACAATGTCTGGAGCTAGTGATCACTCATGAAGATCAGACTATGCTTGACTGAGCTTGTCGGTCAGAGTGTTCTGGAGTCCTGTTAGGTAGATGGCTTGGAGCAGGATCGCTTGCTCCAGGCACCATTCCCACACTCCTAGCATCTCCCTGCAGGGAGGGTAAGAGGGTGCTCCTCCTTGCTTGCTGATGTAGTATATGACAGATTTGTTGTCTGCCTGGAAGAGAACTGTTTTGTGGCTGACTAGGTCCATTAGGGCACTTGGACCGTACAAATAAGCTCACATCTCCAACACACTGATGTGGAGGTGAGTCTCTGATGGGTCCCAGACACCCCATGTATGGAGGCCCCGACAGTGGGCCTCCTATCACAACAGGGAGGCATCCATGGTGAGAATCACCTGAGGCTCTGGATGGGAGAAAGGGAAGCCCCGGAGGAGGTTGTCCTCCACTGACCACCATATAAGAGACTGAAGTGAGGCTTGGTCACCTGAATGGAGTAAGTCTGAGCGTGCGATGCCTGTGACCACTTTGCACTCAGCATCCACTGGGTTGTCCTCATATGCAAACATGCCAGGGGCACTATGAATACTAAAGAGGCTATCAGACCCAGCATGCACTGCATGGAGTGGGCTTGACAAGTCTTGTGCTCCATGATGGAGCATACCATTTGCAGAACTGCTTGTAGTCTGCTCTCTGGAAGGAAAGCCCCAGCTCCTATGAACAGCAGTTGCTGTTAGGGTTGAAGTGAAGACTTCTTAAGGTTCAGCAGAAACAATACTGAAGTCAGGAACTGAGAAGGCAGTGGTTACTGACTGTTCTATCTCCTGTGTGGATGGGCTTGAGATTAGCCAGTCATCCAAGTATGGGAGTCCCAGTTTCCTGAGGTGTAGGATGAGCACTGCAAAGCACTTTGTAAAGACTCCTGGCACCGAAGAAAGCCCAAGGGGCCGGACCCGGAATTGGTTATGCTGCCCAGCACTACAAAATGGAGATATGTGTGGTGGCTGGGGTGTACCAGTATCTGCTGGTATGTATCCTGTCTATCCAGGGATGCTAGCCACTCTTGAGGCTTCAGAAAGGGTAGCAGAAAGCGCAGAGAAATAATTTGGAACTTTTTTTGATCCATGAATTTGTTTAGATGTTTGAGATTGAGAACAAGATGCATACCCCCCAATTTCTTTGGAACCAGGAAGTAGTGGGAGTACAGGCCTGTATTTCATTCTGACTCTGGTATTCTTCGCATTGCCCTTTTGCTCAGAAGGCCTGCAATCTCCTGTGCCAGAAGCTATGACATATGAGCTGACAAAGCAGTTTGTCTTCTGGGCAGATACTCTAGAGGGATTTCTGTAAACTCCAGGAAGTATCCCTCTTGGATGATCCTGGAGACCCACTTAAACTTCATGATGGATGTCCACTGACAATAAAACTGAGTTACCTGCCCCCAAATGGGGAAGGAGAGGGCCACCTCAAGCAGCTGTGGCAAGACCAGGGCCAGAGCTTCAGACGGTGGCACTAGGTGCTTTCGGTGCCTATGTTTCGGCTGTGCCTTGTTCTGAGGCTAGAGAGGCTGGCTTTTGTTTTGAGCTCCCTCTGCCTTTGGCACAAAAGGACCACTTGTTTTCAAAAGAACCACACCACTTCCTCTTCTGAGGGTTAAATGGGGTTGGTCTGAAAGTCTTAAGGGTCATTCTAGTTTCATCTGATGCCTTAAGAGACCACTCCACCTGCTGTCTGAACTGGTAAGTTCAATCAAAGGGAACATTCATCACATGTTGTTGGACTGCCTTGGTGAAGCCAGAAGTCTGCAGCCAGGAATGCCACCTAATGCAAATGCTTGCAGCAGCACAGTGAGATGCAGTATCAAAGGCATCATAGAGGCTTTAAGCTGGTAACTGACTTGATACCTTGCTTGACACTCAGCAGAATTTCTTGTTTAGCCTCCAAATCTGGCAGAGACTCTGCCAAAGACTTTAGCTTGCTCCAAAGGGAATACTCATACTTAGAAAAATGCTCCTGGTAGCTGCCTTTCCTCCTATGCACTGGACCGCTCAACGTCAGAACCCTTCCCCATAGAAGAAAGCAGAGTGGACACGACCCCGCTGCCAGAGCAGCCTGTCTCTTCAGGCTCCCTACCATCTTGCCTGGCTGAGGACCATCAACACTCAGTAGGGCTGAGAGAAACTTCAGTCACATAAGAACTTACCATAACAGTAGATCTTCGAAAGGATCTCTTGCAGCAGGCCTCACCTATGGAACTATAGCTGTCAGGCACTAGGACCACATGGAAACATTTTAGCTTGCAATCTTGCTGGGGCTGCCCACGACGACATCAGACACCAACATCCTCTCTATATAAACATGGGCAGCCTCACGCCCGCCTCAGTTTCCCCACCAGATACCACAGGCAGAGGACCTCCTCCAGGGGAGCCGAGGGAGAATTTGAGGTTTCCGCCACTAAGGAAGGTGGAACAGAAAGTGAATCAACCTGGAGAGAGAGAGACAGGAACTGAGAAGCCCTGAGGCAAAGGCGGATGGGGGTGAGATGGCAGGACCTGATGCAAGAGATCATCTCAAAGTTCTACTGTTATGGTAGGCTCTTACATAACTGTACTGTCTTCATTGAGGGTACCTCTTGCATCAGGCCACACCTATGGAACAAGTCCCAAGCAATACTGACAGATACAGTCTGAGAGGCTGAAGGCTATAGGCCTAAGATAGGGGGGCCTTAAAGCACAGCCAGGCCAAAGTCTGCCCTTCTCCTAGAGGCAATGTCCAGACTGCAGTGTTTTGTGAAAGTGTGGACAGAACTCCAAGTGACAGCAGCATATATTTCAGCAGCTGACACATTCCAGAAACAGGCAACAGAACTGGCCATGCCTCTGGTAGAGTTGCCACACACAACCCCAGTAAGTTCCTTACTGAACTTCCTGTAACAGAAAAAAATATAGCTGGACAACCATTTGGACAGACCAGACACTGTTTAGAAGAAACTGGTAGGCCTTCTTTCCCAGGGGCAAAAGAAACAAACAGCTGCGAGGACTTTCTGCAGTCCCTCGTGCAACGAGCATAATATCAGAGTATTCTATGTACGTCTAAAGTATGGAGTAATGCCTCCCCAAGACTGGCATGCTCCAGCTAATACACAGGAAGGTGGATGGCTTGATTCAGGGTAAACGGTTAACAAAGACACCCAGGCCTTGTGAAAAATCAAATAAGGAGACTCGCACATCAGAGTCTGAAGCTCAGAAATCCTTCAAGCACAGAGTCTGAAGCTCAGAAATCCTTCAAGCAGAAGTAATAGCAACTAAAAATAACACTTTCCACAACAGAAAGTGTAGCTCGTATGTCCCCACTGGCTCAAAAGGAGTCAAAGTAATTTTCTCGGCACCAACGGGGGGAGCTGGTTCCCAAGCATTGGTGGTACGGCCTGAAACGTCAATGAAAGGGGCTGGGGATGGCAATGGGGGAAGCTGGGCTCCCAACATCGTCAAAGTAGCTCAAGTAGATGATGGGGAAGACAGAAAGCCCAACATCGATAGGCCAGAGCCTGCCAAAATAGGCCTGGCAGAACTCCCTGAATGCTGCCCCTGAGCAAGGAGGAGTCTGAATGGCAGGGATTCCTGAGGCATTGACTGGGAAGGCTGGATGTCCGGCGTCAAGATGGCCAAGGGCGTTGACGGGAAAGACTGAAATCCTAATGATGACGAGTCAGAACCGGCCGAGGCAGGTCCGGCGGAGCACCTTGTCTGTTACCCTTGAGCCAGAAGGGGTCTAAGCGATAGGAGTTGGAGCATCAGCGGGGTTGTCAGGAGGCCCAACGTCCACGAGCCATCACTAGCTAAGGAAGAATCAGCGGGAAGCACTGTCAAGGCCGACTCTGTGGAAGAAAGGATGAGAGTGGCAATTTCTGGAAAGATGAAGGGGAGCTAAACTTTTTATTAGTTTGCCACTATCTTCAATTCAGTGTCAGATTGTGTGTCCATATTTAAAAACAACTTAAAATGTTTTTTACTTGATAGAAGTGTGTGTAAATGTTTTGTATTTTTTTGCATAAATAAAGTTTATTCAAATTTCAAAGCACACATACAATCACTTACACAGACCATAAATTCAATTTAATCTGACAGGAGTCTAATAATTTTTACAATGCCAGTATCACATTCTACGATGCTCTCACAAATACAGATTTGTTTGACCATGGTGCCAAGCTAGCTCCTAAGGTGCTCAGGTGCCCACGTTAGTAAGGTTATCCTGGTCCCTATACCTCCATCCCATCCCATCCCATAGGAGAACATTCTCATGCTGAGAAAGGTCTGCCAGGAAGGGGGCCCATTCTCTAGTAAACTATTCAAGCCTGTCTTTGACAAGAAGGGTTGGTCTCACGAAGGCTAATGTGCGTAAAGCAAATGCTCGCCAGTTCTGCACTGTAGGAGTACGCAGGATACCCAAGTATTTTGAATACAATGTCTGGCCAGAATCAACAGGATTCGCATCTATCTCAGTAAAGGCTCCCATTCCCCCTCCACATCTAGCTCCATTCCGAATTGACAAGTTAATGGGTCCAGCGGGATCATTCTGCCCCACATCCTCCCTATCTCCAGTACCACCGATTTCCAGAATTGTTGCAGAAGGCGACAGGCCCAACAATAATGCACATAGGTGCCCATCTCCTGTCTGCACCTTCCACAGTAAGGTGATGTTGCAGGATGTATTTATGGACAATCACCGGTGAATTATATACCCTGTGTATAAATTTGTAAAAAGCCTCTTTGAATTTATTACAGAGGAGGAGTCCCAAGTGCATGGCTAGGAGTTCACCTCAGTCTCTGTCATTTATCTGGATGCCCAGATCCCTTTCCCAGAGTCTTCGGGTGTGCCCAGAAAGGTCCGGCAAACACTGCCTAGTGTCTTTTACTGCTTTCCCTATAAACCCTTTAACATCCTGTCTTGACATTTGCATAAGAGCTTCAATTTTCCTTAATTCCACCATCCCAGGTCCTTCCCTTTCCAACCCTGTCACAAGCCCTAACCTGGAATATCTAAGTAAGTGTCCTCCCCCTAAATTTAATCTCTGATGTAAATCCAAAAATGAGCTCAGCCACCCCCGTTACATATATCCTCCAAATTCCTCACACACTGCATCTCCCATGTCTTAAATCCAGGGTCCTCCCACCCGGCAAGAAGTATGGGTTTCCCACAACCGGCACCAAATACGTATCTACAGCCTTCACTCCCCGTCGCTTCAATATTCTATCCCAACTCTCCAAGGCCGTCTCCACCAGTAGATTCCTAGGCTCCTGCCTTCTGTATGCTCCCCGGCCCTGCCTCTCCAGATATGCGGAGAGCCGTGCTGCACAGTCCCTCTGTTCGAGATCCATTCACCGTGCTACTGAAGGCATGTGAATCCAGTCACTACTATACCTCTGCTGTGCTGTTAAATAGTATGCCCCTATGTCTGGAAAATTTAGTCCACCCTTTCCCGTATCTATCTTAAGGCACTGTAAGCTTATCCTTGGGCGTTTCCCTTTCCAAATGAACACGGAGAACAAACTCTCCAACCTCTTAGTATCCTTCCGGGACAATCCTACATGCAGCATCTGCATAACATATACCAACCTGGGGAGGACATTCACATCAAATTCATCCTTCCCAGCCAAGAGACTGGAAGAGAGGTCCATCGTCTCAGGTCATCCTCTATTATTGTATTTATTATGTATAATGTTTATACTTATTATATCTAAATGCCTGTTTTAATGTTTGTACGGCGCCCAAAGCCTCTGGGATTGGGCGTCTTTTAAATAAACTTTGCCTTGCCTATTACCTTAAGCAAGGGGCCATAATCAAGTCTATACAGAGAGTCTAGAGACCACCCAATTTTAATTCCCAGATATGTGACGTGTCCTCCTACTACCTTAAAACCCTATCCTTGTTCCTGTCTCGTAGTTCTGGGGAGCCTCATGATCTCAGATTTATCTAAATGTAATTTATACCCCGAAAATCAGGCAAACCTCTCAACCAGTTGTAGGAGAATGGGCATAGGCTTCCCAGGGTCCGTAACAAAAAGCAGCATGTTGTCTGCAAACATGGTGAGCTTATGTTGCTCCCCTGAAACCCTCGAACCCCACGCGCCCCTTGAATTCATTCTTCCTGCCAAATGGCTATTGCCAGAGGTTCCACCGCTAGGGAAAAGAGCAATGGGGAGAGCGGACATCCTTGCCTCATGCCCCTATCCAAACCAAAGCCTTCCAAAAGAGTGCCAATCAGCAAGACTTTCGCTCTGGGTGAGCTGTATAAGACACGCACCCAGCCCCCAAACGCATAAGACCAAATCGGGCCATCGTCACAAATAGATATTCCCATTCCACCCTATCAAATGCCTTTTCCACATCCAGAGAAATGACACAAGTGTCCTCATTCCTCTTTCCCGCTCCCCAAATCACATTTAGAAGTCTCCTTACACTGTGATACGAGAGAATGAACCCGGTCTGGTCTGGGTGAATCACGTCGGGGAGTAGCACCTCTTCCAAATGCCCTGCCAGGACTTTTGCGAATATTATGACATCGCAATTCAGAAGCGAGATAGGACGAAAAGATGCACACTCCAAGATATTCTTTCCCACCTTAGGGATCAGACATGTTACTGCATTTGAGAAGGTCCCCGAGCGCCTCAAGAGTTTCCCCTTCTTTCTGCTGGAATGCCTCACACAGCGGCCCAGCCAGCTGCCCTGCCAAAAATCTGTAGTATTCCACCAGGAACCCATCCGGCCCACCCGCCTTCCCCGTCTGCAACCTCTGAATAGCCCGCAACACCTCTTCCCTCTTCATAGGGCCATTTAGAGCATCTTTTGAACCCTCGTCAATTTGGGCGGTCGCAGGGTATCAAGAAAAGCTTTACCCCACTCCCTAGTCCCCTGCCCCCCCCTTCCATCTGGTACAGTTGTTCACAGAAACTGCAGAAACATTCTCTAATCTGTTGGGCAGATTTATGTAATACTCCCCTTTCATCCTTGATCAACGAGATATAGGTTTGGCCCTTCCTTCCCCGCATCAAACGTACCAACAAGGGCCCCAGTTTGTTTCCCCACTCATATAATTTCCCCCCCCAAAAGTTCACGCTGTTCTAGCCTCCCCACTAAGTAGGGTATTCACGGCCTCTCTAGCTGATTTCAAGCTCTCCCGGACCATTTCATTCCCTCCAATTGCAGCTCTCTCACTTTGGCTTCTAGCTCCACTCTCCTGGCTTGCTTCTGTTTCTTGACTTTGGCTACATACTTTATAATCATCCCCCTCATGTACGCCTTTCCCACATCCCTAAAAATAGCTTTACTAGTGGGTGAGTTTGCATTCACCGTCATGTAGATTTCCCATTGTTCCCTTAAGTATTCCTTGAAATCTCTATCCCCTAACAGGTATGTCGGGAACTTCCAAGGTGGGGGGCCCTCCCTCGGTTTGTTCATCATCTGTGACACTATGACCATTGCGTGTTCGGAAATGTGAATAGGGCTAAGCCGCGTTGTCTGAACTCTTCCATACCAGGTCTGTGGGAGAAACAGTCGCTCTGCGACCACGCGCCATGCGGGTTAGAGTAAAAGGTGTACTCTTTGGCCCCTGGATTTGCCTCTCGCCAGCCATCTACCAACTCTAGCTCTAACATTCCCTGACACCACTGCTTAATTGTTTCATTTTGCCAGCCCCTGCCCTGGGAATGATCCAAATAAGGGTCTAGGGTACAGTTCAAATCCCTCCTAAAAACTGTTCCTTAATGAGAAGCAAGAGAATTGTGTTGTAAAAAGAGGCCTCAAATATTGCAGGGGCATATATACTTCCAAATGTTATCTGTTCTCCCCACAGCTCTCCCACAACAAATACATATCTCCCTCTGATCTGATCTCTTACTATACGTTGTACCTGAAATGGGAGATTCTTATGCAGAAGGACAGCGACCCCTCTTTTATGCGCCTTAAACGAGGCTGCAAAACATTTCCCCACCCATCTCCTTGTCAATTTCATGTGCTTCGCTGCTGTGAGATGTGTTTCTTGCAATAACGCCACCTGAACCCCCTGTCTCCGCATGGCCGTAAGGAGACTCGCCCGCTTCACAGGGGTCGCTATCCCTTGGACATTCCACAAGATCTTGTCTGTTAGCCATTAAAACAGTGTCTTCCTATCACAGTTCTCATGTTAACCATACCATCCCTTCTTCCAGCTCTGAGAAGGTGCGCGAGCGCCCCACCCCCCCCCGTACACCCTATCTGGCAAGTGCACCTGGCACACCTTTACCTTATGTTTGTGTGTATGCATGCAAGAAATACAGGTTACTCACCTGTAACAGGAGTTCTAGGAATGGTATATGTTGTTCATCCACACTTATTGGCAGGTATCCTTGCCGCTTTAAATCTTGCGGAAGGTCTTCAAGCTGGCTCCTCCCACCCACCGGGTGGTATACCTCGCCCGCTTCCCCATGACGCTGTGATCTGGCCCGGGAAGCTCAGGGTTGTGCGGCCGAGCCGGGAGGTCGGGTGGGAGTCAGGATGAACAACATATACCATTCCTAGAACTCCTGTTACAGGTGAGTAACCTGTATTTCTAGGGACATGGATATGTTGTTCATCCACATTATTGGCAGACTCCTAGCAGTTCTCCGGGAGGAGGGAGGCAAGACGCACACCCCCAATACTTACTTGGGAAAGAGACTGGAGAACCGAGGCCCCAAAACCAGCATCCGGCGTGACTCAAGGTCGATGTGGTAATGGGTAATGAAGGTGTTTGCTGACTTCCATAGCAGCCCTGCAGATTTCCTGGATAGGGGCGTCCCTGGAAGCAGCCACCCGATGCAGCAGTATGGCGGGTGGAATGAGCTCTTATCCCTCTGGGAGGCTCCATGCCCGTCAACTTATAGCAAGATCTATGCAGGAGGTGACCCACCTGCTTATCGTCCGCTTGGCTGCAGGTCTGCCAGATACGGCTTCAGCGTAGGTGACAAACAGCTGGCGAACCTCTCCCCAAATTTCAGCCGAGCGCTCTTTATAATAAGCGAGCGCCCTTCTAGGGTCCAAAGTATGGAGCCTATATTCGGCCTCCGAGGTGTGATTGGGGTAGAACACCGGCAGAGTCAACACCTGGTTAAGGTGAAACTCCGACACCACCTTAGGAAGGAATTTCGGGTGGGGGCGCAGGACAACCTTGTCCCTGTGGAAGACCAGGTAAGGAGACTCGATGGAGCGCCTGGAGCTCTCCCATCCTTCTGGCTGACATGATAGCCACCAAGAGCGGTCTTCCACGACAGGTGAGAAGACACACCTGTACACAGGTTGAATGGCTTGCCCGCGAGCTTTGCCAGTACCAGCAGTAGATCCACGGAGGTGGAGGTTCCACGGACGGAGGGTGAACAAGGCCTTTGAAAAGGCCAGACCACCTCTTCCCTGCGCCAACGACTGCCTCCCGCTCAGCGCCCGGTAAGCAGAGATGGCTGCCAGGTGCACCCTTAGGGTCGCCGACCTAAGCCCTTGATTAGAAAGGACCATAAATAGTCCAAGATGCTTGCCAAGGAACAGGAGGAAGGGTCAAGCCCTTGCCCTGACCAAATGGAAAACCTTTTCCATTTGAAGGCATAACATTTTCTGGTCGACTCCCGGGACGCCTCAACTACATTGAGGACCTCGTCGGAAAGACCCAAGGCCTGGAACTCTAGCAGCTCCAGGAACCAGGCCATCAGGTGCAGGGATTGAGGTCCGGATGGAACACCTTCCCTGATTGACTGAGAGCAGGTCAGCGAGCTGGAAGCTGCCCTTGGTCCTGGAGCTGAGACTGGGAGATCTGGGTACCAGGACTGCGAGGCCAGTCTGGGGCTATCAGAATCACCTGCGCCTTGTCCCTCCTCGCCTTGAGAAGCACCTTGTGGATCAAGGGAAATGGGGAAAAGCGTAGAAGAGGCCGGGTCCACTGCCTCGAGAAGGCATCCCCTGCAGCGAGACCCTGCTGAGGCGGGCATGGAACAGTCTCAACTTCGCGTTTTCCTGAGGCAAACAGGTCCACCTGAGGTGTGCCCCAAAGGGAGAACAGATGCTGTACTACCTCCGGCAGGAGAGACCACTCGTGGGATGCAGCCCCTATCCGGCTCAGGGCATCGGCCAGGGTGTTGGAGGCTCCTGCCACATGAATGCTAGGAGATCCACCTCCAGGCTCGCCACAGTGACCAAATGCGAGAGCTTCCTTGCATAGAAGCATGGGCAGCGTCCCGCCTGGCGGTTTAGATAGTACATGGTCGTAGTGTTGTCCGTCTGACTCGGACCACTTGACCCCGGAGGAACGGAGCAAAGGCGGTGAGCTAGGCAGACCGCTCCGGAGCTCCAGCAGGTTGATGTGGCATCGGACTCCGCGAGGACCAGAGGCCGTGGGCCGGTGTTCCCCCAGATGGGCACCCAACCCATCAGAAGCATCGGTCGATGGAAGTGACCCGTCGGCTTGAAGCGGTGAGCGAGGATGCCCTCCTGCAATGACCTGGAGCGATCCACCACTGGAGAGCTGCCCACATCCCCTGTGTCACCGGCTACGCTGGTACAAAGGATCGCAGCGCCAGGACCACTGGCTGGCCAGTCCCATTGAAGGACGATGTTCCAGCGGGCCCCAACGGACCACGCTGGTGCAGGCACATGAGACCCAGGAGAGGCGAGGAAGTCCCGGCAGGGCGCAATTGCCCAACCAGAAATGATTGAGCAAAGGAGGAAAGAACCTCGGCCCTGTCTGCCGGGAGCCGCGCTCTGGCTCGAAGAGAGTCGAGCTGCGCCCCGATGAACAGAATCACCTGCTTCGGCTCAAGTTCCGACTTGGCCTCGTTGATAAGGAGGCCTACTTGAGAGCAGACCTGGAGGGCCAGATCTCTGGACCACTCCACCTCCTGCCTGGAGGGAGCTGCTATCAGCCAGTCATCCAGGTAAAGGTACACCCGGACCCCTCGGCGCCGCAGGAATGCTGTCACCACTGCCATGCATTTGGTGAAGACCCTGGGAGCTGGAGACAAGCCGAAGGGCATGGCTTGGAACTCGAAGGATCCCTCCGCCGAAGCGAAGGAATCTCTGGTGAGACAGACGGATAGGGCGGAAAAACGCTAGCCCCTGCAAATCCAGAGAGCAGAACCACACGCCGCGCCCAAGGATGGTATTATCTGAGCCAGAGTGACCATCCTGAAGGTTCGAGACCTTAGGAACTTGTTTAGGTCGTGTGAGTGAGAATGGGGCCAGCCCGTCCGTTCTTCGAACCAGGAGAGTACCTGGACACAAACCCTGGGTCTGAAGTGGGGTCCTCCACCTCTCTTATCACCTCCTTCGGAGGAGGAGAGCGATGTCGACTCGACAGCGCCAGCAGGCTGGGACTCAGACCGCCAGCGGGGCGGCGGCTCTGAAGGGCGGTGCCTGCTTGAATTCTAGAGGCAGGCCTCTTCCATCACCTCAAAACCCACCTGTCCGTGGTAACAGCGGACCAGGCGGAACGGAGGTGCGGGCCGTCCCCAGGGGACCCAGGGAGTGGGTGGCGGGATGGGGCAACACCCCTCAGCCCGTCACTGGGCAGGCTTGGAGGATGGACGTGCGGAGGGACCTCCTGAGCCTTTTCCTCCTGCCTCCTGTTAGAGAAGCCGGCGGCTTGGGTTTGGGATGCCAGGCCGAGCCTGCTGGCCCTGGCGTTGCTGGGCAGGCGCGCCCGGGCGCAGAAGGACGAAAGGGCTTAGGCTGTGGTTTACGTGACCTTTGTCCTTCTGGCCGGAAGAGACCGAGTCAAGGTAGCATTGGACTTCTCGATCCTCTGCAGGTGACCTTCCACCCCAGGGCGAAGAGGTCAGTCCCAAAAAGAGACATCCTGCAACTTGTGCTGGGTATCGAGTAAAGGTGGATATCCTCAGCCAAACCCCCGGCCGCATAGCCACTCCGGCCGCCACCGACCTGGCACATGAGTCCCCAATATCCAAAGCAGTCTGGAGCTGCTGTTTGGCCACTGCCCTGCCCTGGTCCCGCACCTGCTTGACCGTAGTCTGCTGATCAGCGGGGAGATGAGGAATGACCTCATCCAGGGAGCCCAACAGGGCATGAGAAAAATGTGCCATGAGGGCGGCGAACTAGCTGGCCAGCGAAGGCCGAGAGAGGGCCGTAGCATAGACTTTGCCCGACCATAATCCAATTTTCTTGGATTCCTTGTCGGGAAGGTTTATCCACATCCCTGGCGTTGCTGGCGCGCGGAAAGCGCTGTCGGTAACCAACCCCTCAGCAGAGGGTGCTCGAAAACGGACAGGGAACGGTAGGGACCGCATACTTCCTGGCCATCCTGGCCAAGGCGCAGGACAGGAAGCAGGCGCGCTACCAAGCTCCAGGGCGGACCCACTATGGCCTCGGCCACGGAAAGGACCTCCGTCGGAGAATCCCTGGTCCAGAATCTCCGTGAGGGGATACCTGGCCCGTTTGGAAGCAGGTTCGAGCTTCATCCGGTGGATTCCGAGATGAGCGAAGCAGTCCTAGGAAGACGAAGGGCTATCGTCCATAGACTGTCTCCTGAGGACTCAAGTCCAATCGCTTGGAGAAAAGGAGGAATTATCCTCGGGACTCGGAGGAGTCCTCGAAAACTGCCTCTGGCCTGAGCCACCTCAACCTGCCGAGGTCGGTCGGGAGTGAGGGTAACCGACAGCCGATGGGGTAGACCCTTAGCCGACCGAGAATCCCTGGTGGAGCCCCAAACAGTGGCTGTGGAGGCGGAGGTTCCACCGAATCGGTGGAGCAGCTAGTTTGGCAGACAACCGGCCTGGGTACAAGCTCCTCGGGTAAGTCGAGGGTTGTGTCGGCCGCTCGATGACAACCACTTAATGGCGGGGAAGCGACTGCGTCGGCTTACTCCGGTCAGAAGCTATTGCCACATGAGGTCCTCGTACCGTCACGACATAACTACGCCGAAGCCTCCCTCGTCCGAGGAGGAGGGCGAGGAGCAGCGGCGCGCCGCTTACCATGAGATGCGAGACGGGCGCCTGTGGCGGGATCGGCTGGACCTGAAAGGAATCCGAGACCGAGACCGAGAACCTCGGCTCTTCCGAGGTCGATGCGGGGAAGTGTCGGCAGGAACCGGCACTCCCTTCGGCTCGGAGGGTTCATCCGAGGGCTCCGGAACCGGAGGCACAGGCAAGCCCACGGGATCCTCAACTCCCTCCGGGGGAACCGGCGAGAGAGGAATCTCGGCTTCTATGGGCGACAGCCCGTCTAACGGGTCGAGAAAAATCTCGACTTCGTCGACAAGAGTCTCATTCAACTGACCTGGCGGGGCACCGTGAGACCAGTGGCGAAGCTTGACGGTCGGCGAAGTCGGCGGTCGGCGACTGGGGGAGAGGACCTTTCCGGCTCCCAAGGCGTCGACGGAGGATTCTTGTCCCTCTTTTGGACCTAGAAAAGGTCCAGCAGACGTTAGCCCTTCTCCCTAGTGGAGAGGGACAGACAAAACTCCTAAATGAAGCTGTAGGAAGAACCCAGAGAGCGGGATAAATGCGGCGGCGAGGAAGATCTGACCCGCGCCGCGCCTCCTCTTCGAGGCGATCATCTGCTTGAGCTGATCCGCCAAACCTGCCGCCGCCAGACACCGCCCGACCGGGCCTCCTTAGAACTTCACCGGAGGAAACGCTCTCGGGACGGCCCAGTTGCAATCGGGCAGCCGGCCTCGAGGACGAGGGCCGAGAAGGAAGAGCACAGGTCGCAGTCCTGCGGGTCGTGCTCAAGGCCTAAACAGTAGACACACGTGGAGTGTGGATCCGTCCGAGACATCTTCTGCCCGCAGGGGCATCTCCGAAAACCGGGAGTCGATTTGTCCATCGCAGCCGCGAGGGATCGAAGACCGAAGTCTTTTTAGCAAAAAACTTTCAAATTCGCAAAACGGAAGAAATAGGAACCAGTCACAAACGCAGAGCGTTAAGGAGGGAACCTGAGCTTCCAAGCGGTAAGGAAGATCTGGCGTCATGGGGCAGAGCCGAGAGTTATACCACCCGGGTGGGTGGGAGGAGCCAGCTTGAAGACCTTCCGGCAAGATTTAAAGCGGCAAGGATACCTGCCAATAAGTGTGGATGAACAACATATCCATGTCCCTAGAACAAAGATTTAACAAAACAGTAACAATATTCAGCACATGTAAGAAACATTTAACTGTATCCCCCCCCCAACAATCCAAACTGAACATACCCTCCCCCCCTTCACGTCCCTTAATCTTTGTATTTAGCCTTATCCACTCCTTGGTTCCATAGATTGAAGTCATCAACCAACATCCAGCCCGACACTATCTGACAACTGTTCTTGAGTGTCATTCAGATCCCACTATATAGTTGTAATCTGCCCGGCCCCCCGAGTATGCAATATAATCGCCCCACCATGTTTAGTTCCTGTGCATATAATTTCCCACAGGCACTCGCCTGCCTGTGTCAATTAGGCAGACCCACCCTGAAGGGGTCACACCACATAGCAACAAGGTGACCACAGGTGATGCCTTTCTCTCGAGCACTCTAAATAGTATTTTGGTACTGTACCTCTTCCCCAGACAGTGCCCAGGCATCACACCACTCCCCCCCCTTACCACTATACACTTAGCAACAATAAGTCCCAGATTTGTAGTTCCAAATCTCAGCCAGTCACTGAGGTCCGTAGACCGTGCCCCCCCAGCTATTACCACATGTTACTCCTCCCGCAGCTCTCCCCCACCCATTCGCTTTACTAAAAGCCCTTTGTTTCTGCTGTGGATTAACCCACAAGTCCCTCAGAATGATTATTAGCTTGTTTCAGAGCTACACTATGCGCACTTCAGTTCAGAGTCTTTACTGCGCACAAACCAGCCACAAGGACCCTGCACTTCCTGCGACCAGAGAGCGGGAAAGGGGTAGAAGAGTCCATGCTGACCTAAAAAGAAAAGCATTCCTCCTCATGGAGAGGCAACAGCCCACATCCCCAGAACAAAACCATTTTAACTATTAAAGTTACTAGCAACAGAGAGCCACTTAAAACTGGTAGCCCTTTAGGGATAAAAAACAGATTGTATAACCTTATTGCTGTCCAGATTATGTGCTTCGCCTATTTGTCTTGCGCAGGCCCTCCACAAATTTCGCCGCCTTATCTGCCTTGAAGAACGAATATGTTGCTCCCTCATACTTCACCTTGAAAGTCGCTGGATAAAGTAGATAGTTTTCCACCTTAAGGGACTTGAGCGAAGCCATAGATTCATTAAATTCCTTGCACCTATCCAAGAGTCTCGCAAAGTAGTCCTGGGAGAGAAAAATCCAGTGACCCTTAAAAAGCAGCTGTCCTTTCTCTCGATAAGCATGCAGCACCTTTTCATGGTCCTGGTAATTGTGAAACCGCATGATGACTTGGCGGGGCGGCTGCCCCGCGGGTGGCCTAGGCATAACAGCGCGTGCGCACTCTCCAGCTTCAGCTTGCCATTCTTCATTTCTATGTTGAACAGCTTAGGCAAAGTTTCTGCACAGAAATCTAAGGCATTCCCTCCTTCCAACCCCTCTGGTAGGCCACGAAAGTGGAGGTTTAAATGGCGATGGTAGTTCTCTTGGTAGTCCGCCGCCTCCTTCATGTCTTTCAATTCCTTTTGCAGGACCAGAATTTGCCCCGGAACCCCCTGTAACTCATCCTCCATCCTCGAGACACATTCCTCCGCCTCCATTAGACATGTCCCCTGAGCAGCCTGTTGAGTTAGGACCTCCTGCAGCCTATCATCTATGCGAGTCTCTAGCTTGCACAGTCGGGGCTCCAATGCTGCCAACACCTGGCCTGTTAACTCGCACCCCAGGGCGCTCACCTCAGTGGCCAACAGAGATACCACATGATGGCTTTCGGACTAAGCACAGGCCACTCCTTTCTTCGTGGTTTTACGAGTCATGTGTTGGCTTTTACCGGGACCTGATGAGAGATATTCATCCATACTGGGGTATTGCACGGTCTGTGAACCAAATTAACTGTAAGTGTGAGCGATTTATCACTATTTTTTCTCTAATTTACCCCGGCGAGGAACAGCAAGGAGCAGACAAGTTTTTCCACTTCAAGTGCTCATTAGCACCCCCGTAAATGTTTTTAATGTTTTGTTTTTAAACCATTGTAAATGTCTATTCTATGTAGATTTTGTTGTACAGTAGTTGTTAATGTGATCACTGGAAGCTTGCGAAAACTGACAATTGTGCTCACAGGCTTTTCCAGTACAAAAGTAAAATGAAATGAATCCGCCACTAGTTCCTCTGTAGAGGGGTGCTCCAAGAATCCAGGGAGCCTAAAAGGGAAAGCATACTTGCAGTTCGTGCGATGAGGAGGGGCCTGGCAGACAGCTGGGTGCTGCCAGATGCTGAGCGCTAGGGGCTGCACACATTAGAAACCAAAAACGCCACCCTGGCTGAGGAATCTTGCTTTAGGATGTCTGTCAAGGGGTAATAAAATTAAACTGCTTCACCCCACCTTGGCACAAGCCATCACATCCTGTCCCCACAACTCAATAAAAGACCCCCCTCCACCCAACATACCCACTAGCCCGCGCATCCTCCCTCCCCACAGCTCCCAAAGTAGCTGACATACAATATTGAAGGTGATTTCTGTTCAGGTGAAGCCTTATCTATCTGACCAAGACAAAGATTTGCATACCCATGATGCTTTGCACTGGGTTTGAAGTTTTGCAGTGCAGTCTTCCTGGGTTCCTTAAATGCCCACTGCCAAGCTGGTGTCCTGTCTTAGTGTGATCCTGTTATCTGTGTGAGAGTGCCATGTTGAGCCTCCGCACCTGTCCCTTTAACGGACTAGCTAATCTATGTGTATTGAATGGTCAGAGCTGGGTCCAAGTGATTTAGGGCTTGCGACCGGCCAGACACCGCCCAATTTGCTCCATTCTGCAGTCAATATTTGTGCAGAGGAAGCCTGTATAGGAACTGTGCTTGTTTACTGTTTATATGCTGTTATCTTTGAAGTGGAGATGTTTGTCTAACTGCTTTCCTTGCAGTTTGTGTCTTGAAATGGGAGCCACCATGTTAGTTCAAGGACTTCCAGCAACTGGACCAATATGACTTCAGGGGACCTAACATGGACCCTGGCCAAACTGTCTCAAAGGAAAGAAAACTGTAGTTTTTAGGTTGGCGCCAAATTTAGCCTGGAAAGGGGGGAGGCCCTAATTGTGACTGACAGCTTCCTCAGCCAACCAGCCTTCTGGATTGACAAGGGAAAGCCCCAGCGTGCCATGAGACAGTGGATCAGCTAGAGTTGGAGGTTGAAGTGTGAACAGCCCGAGCTTTCGAGCAGCTGCTCCCTGAAGGAGTGTAGGGGAATTGGCGGAAAGAGGCCTACCTTGCCTCCCTGCCCTGTTTCTCCTGCCTTGGGACTGCCTATTGCAGAATTCAGAACCTTCCAATTAAAGCTGGAACTGCCGCAAAAGGAAGAAAGAAAGAAGCATTACCAGTGCTACTTGTGATTTGGACCGGGGATTTGCTCCTGTGAAGCGATCGGCCCAGCTTGTGTGTGAGATGTGCTCAGATCAAAAGGTTTGCTCAGTTAAGCTGCTCAACTGCAACCAGACTATATCCAAACTGTTTACAGTAATAGCTGCCAATTTTGAATGTCCTGAATGTGTTACATTGGTCGAGACCTGCTTGCCCATGGCCAGACCTGTTACGTCAGCTGATGGCTTCACCAGCAGAAGATTGTGAACTTTGCCAATTTGTTCATCCTGCCTGGGCCCTGTCAATCCAGCCCAGACCGAAATTCCTGCACCAGAGACCGTTTCTGCAACAGACTGGCTTCGGGGATCCAGCCCCTGCGCAACAGCAACTCGCAGGTTGCGGCCAGCTGGAGGAAAGGCCGTGAAGACGAGGTGCATCATGTCGGCCCTGCTTCCCCATGCTCATCGGTAAACACCATGAAGTCTCCACATGACCTGCATTCCAGCAGAAACCTGGTAGTGTGAATACAATCAGGGTAGCTCCATGCAACAAATAGTTGAATCATCTGTGGTACCATCTAATAGCTTCTGTTTTCTGGGTTTTGCAAGAGACTGAGCCATCCGGCTCAGATTACAAATAATCTGGTTGTTTTGCATGTTAACCACCTTTTCTTTCCATCAAGGGCCCCAACATCAGTTGCAACGCTGGCCAACTCCAGGCAACACCTCTGGCCAGCCAGACTTTCCATCCTGGGTACCCAGTGTTGTGTGACTGTAAATCTGGGACCAAAAGTGCATGCCACAGCCGAATCAAATCAGACTGCTAATCATTTGACCAAATTAACACCTTGTTCACCACCCCTAAATAAACCTGATTGTCTTTTTTTTTTTATTCTCTGTTTATGCCCCTTACTCACTGTTCAGAACCCTATGCTCAGAGATCCCTAGGCTGTGCGTGCTCCTGTAGGTCCTCTCCTGGTATCTCCATCAGGTCCTGGCAGCTCAACCCTCATCAGGCCTCGGTTTGCCCCCCCCCCAGTAGTCCCCTCCAGTCCAAGAGTCTGCATCGGTATGCTGCACAGGCCCCATCTGGAGCCTGGTTATGGATTTGTCTCGGGCAGCCAGATCCTGTCTCCAAGCGTCTGTTGCGGGGCTTTTTCTCGTTTTCTGGTCCCATCCCTCAGGACATCGGCAAGCTAGGGAAGCCAAGGGGCAGAGCACTTCGCAATGTACAAGCACTCAGACTCCCGGCCAACGTCCACCCACCCTGCTTTACTGCACCTCCACCGGAGGTCACCCAGGTGGTGGTAGAGCAGTGGGACATGCAACCACCCCCCTCCCCCAAGATCGGCCTCTGGGCACTCAATCCTCTTCCCCCAGCTGGCCCTCCACCTGCTCAAATCCGTTCCCGAACCTGGGTCACTGGCACCGCAAGCAGTAGCCGGCCCGACTGTCTTTTTTACGTTTAACCTGGCTAGTGTGCATATTACTCATTGGGTTACAGTGTTGAAAGTGTGTGACTGTATTGTTAACCTTATTTTACAGGGGGTCTCCAGGGAAGCTGTTGCAAATCCAACCATGGTGGTAAGTGTGAAGGGTGTGTGCATATTATTACTGTTTTATACTGCCCGTGAAGTTACTGCTGTGTCAGGTACTGAGCCACTAGGAGGGTTGGTGGGTGGTTATAGCTTCCCAGAGGGCTATAGCAGACAAGTATACATCCCCAACACCATTACTCTGGGTGAAGGCACCTTATTGCTGAATCCAGGCTCCTTAACCTGTGTCCTGACATACAGGCAGGGGTAGTAGCCCTTGGAATAGCGCCGCCTAGGGGGCTACACTCGCAAACTGCCTCTTCGGTACGTTACCACCAAGTGTAGTAAATATCATACCTACCTTGTGCATTAGGTTGTAATAGCTGCAAACGCTTATAAGACTTCAGAGTCAGAGTGTCAATAACCTGATAGTCAATTGAAAACAGAACAAAGGACTTCAGGGGACGGGTCCTGTGACCAATTCCCCTCTTCTTCTGACTCCAAACTCGGAGGTTCTTTAGGATAATCTGCATGGGAGTAAAACTCAGTCTAACACCTGCACAGAAAGCTTCACTCTAGGCTTCTGCTCAACTGATGTCACCAGCCTCCAAAACTGAGAAGTAATCAGTTCCGCACCAGGAAATTGGGGTCAATTCAAACACTGACACTGTAGTACAGCATGAGGGAGGTGCTGCACTCCTGAGGTGCCGTCTTTCAGACACAGTGTTAAACTGACGTTTCGTCTGCCTGTTTAAATATCCCATGGTCTTCTCAAAAAGAGTAGGGGCATTTCTCTGGTGTCCTGTCCAAATTCCCCCATTCATGAATGACATGACCAGTATGTCAGTTTGCATCTGTATCCCCCCCCCCCCCCGGTCATGGCAGATACTAGGCAGAATTGCCTGGCCCTCATTTTCCAATCAACAAAAACGAAATATATAAATAAGCCTGCCCTCTGGCGCAGTGCTAGTGCTACTGCTTGCGATGCCGAAGACCCTGGTTCAGGAATAAGCGCAAGTCGTCGGAGGACTGGCTGGGGTAGGTGAGACGAGAGTCCCAGAGGACGCACTCCACCTCAGTGAGGGAACAAATTTGGTCTCCACCACATTACCGGTACCTGGGTGACCACAGGTGGTGGTGTAGCTGGAGCCGAGGATCTGGGGAGAGGACGCCGACGTGCTCCAATGCACAATGCATGCTGTAGCGTGCACATGTGTCTGCGGCTCAGCTTGGCATCTTTGGGGCTGGGAAAACAGAAAAAGAGGAATAAAATCCAGTCACTGCAAGATGATGTCCACCTGTCACCGCAGGTCCCACACGTCGACCATGGTGCTCTCTCCAGTGTACCACTGACAGAGTCTCCATCGAGGGCCAATGTACACTCCTGGCGGCCCCACTCTGGGGGGGGGGGGGAATGCCAGGGTGGACATGGAGAGGGGTAAGTACTGGAGAAGGCAGTTGATGGGGCTGGGTTAGGGCTAGAACCGATGGAGGGCCAGTCAGGAGACAGGGAAAATATGGCATACTACTTTAAAAAAATAATAAATACATAAAGCAATGAAAAAATAAATATTAGGCAGAACAAAAGTCAGCATTAACAAGAGACTATAAAAATAGAAGAAATGTGGCTGTTTCAAAATACACACATATAAAGCAGTTCAGTAGACACGCACATTTTCAATCATATTATATTGTTTGGGACAGTAGTCGGCAATTCTCATCGTGTCTGTTCTTCCACTTAAAGTGATTTTGTCAGATTGGGTCCTGCCTTACCTGGTAGTATACCTTGGGTGCACCTAAATCAGTCCCCACCATATTCACTATTTAATGCTTTGTGCTTTTTTACTATATAGCATCATACTTCCCCCTGGAGAAACCCTGCTAGCCAATTCCTTTTTTCCTTACTGACGATCACACCCCCGCATTATGACATCGAGCAAGGGAGAGTGTGGGGACTTGCCCAATTGAAATGAATGGGGATCCACTTTGCATCCAATTTAATGCCATATGATGGCCAGCTGGAGATTAATGAAGGACACTGTGTGACTAACAAGGGCCTTGTTAGTCAAGCAGTGTCATTCATTAATCTCCAGCTGGCCATCCTGTGGTATTAAATCGGATGCAAGTGGATCCATTCATTTCAATGGATTGCACCGCCTCCCTTGCTCAATGTCATAGTGCAGGGGAGGGTGTGTGTGTGTGTTAGTCAGTAAAGAAATAAAGGAACCATCTGGCAAGGTTTCTCCGGGGCACATGCCATATAACAAAATGAGCACAAATCATTAAATAGTGAATGTGGTGGGGACTGATTTACGCAGACGTAGGGAATGCTACCAGTTAAGGTAGGATCCAGTGCAATAAAGTGAGAAAATCACTTTATCGGCTATAATTGACAATACCTCAACCTCAGAAATGCATCCAACTCTCTTTTGAATACCCGCAGTGTGTTCACCTTCAATACAGTCATAAAACAAAAGTAAAAAACAAGGGTTTATGTTCCTTTAAAGTGTTTTTGTGCAGCTAACCAGCTTCCTGTCTCTTTATGCATTTATTTAATAAAGAATGTTAAAGTTAAAAAAATAGAAACTAATTAAAAGCTGGATTTAAAACTCATTTTCTGTTTTGGATACTCACAGCGTGTTGATTATGTAGTTTTTCCAGAAGGGTATGATCTGTTCCCTTGGGAAAACGAGACTCCTCGTTGATTAAAGCCAGTATACCCAGTTTCTGTGTAAACAACAACATAGTAACATAAAATTGATATGATGGAAGGGACTGGAGAGCCATCTTGTCTGCCCCACCGCTCAGCAGGTAGCATACCCGATTTGTGTATGGACACATCAAGCTTCTCAGCTGGAATGTTAACCCTACTCATGCTGTGAACCCCTCAATGCCATTCTAAACATAGAAACATAGAAGTTGGCGGCAAATAAGGACCACAAGGCCCATCCAATCTGCCCATTTTGTTTTTCTACCTTATAAATGTGCCATCGGCCTTTGCTCTGTCAATGGCCTATCCATTCATACTGATCTGTATTGCTCCCTTATGCCCATCCCACGCCTTTTTGAAGTCCTGCACTGTATTCATATCCGCCATTTCCTGAGGTAGGCCGTTCCATGCATCCACCACCCTTTCTGTGAAAAAGAACTTCCTCACCCTTTCTGTGAAAAAGAACTTCCTCACATTACCCTTAATCAGCCTCCCACTAATCTCATGCGGTGTCCTCTTGTCCTGCTATTTTTCCTATATTGAAACATGTTAAGACCCTTTCACCTTGTTAATGCCCTTAAGGTGTCTGAATGTTTCGATGTTATCACCTCTCTCTCCCTCCTTTGCTCTAGGGTATACATATTGAGTTCAGTTAATCTGTTCTCATATGTCTTCTGATGCAGTCCCTGCACCATTTTGGTTGCCCTTCTCTGGACTGCCTCAATTTGGTTAATGTCCTTGTGAAGGTGTGGCCTCCGGTACTGCACACAGTACTCCAGATGGAGCCTAACCAGTGTCTTGTAAAGAGGGATTATCACCTCCTTCTTCTGACTTGTGATACCCCTACTAATACACCACAACATCCCCCTAGCCTTACCTACTGCTTTAGTGGTCTGCTTGGATGATTTCAGGTCATCGGTGATGATGATGCCCAAGTCTCTTTCTTCCCTTGTGACTGCCAGCAACTCCCCTCGCAGCCTATAGGTGGCTTCAGGGTTTCTCTTCCCTATGTGCATGATCTTGCACTTCTTTGCATTAAACCCCAGTTGCCACTCTTCCGACTATTTTGCCAGTTTATCCAGATATCTTCTCATTCTGCCTGCCCCATCTGGATCATCTACTCTGTTGCAGATCTTGGTGTCATCTGCAGACAGACAAACCTTACCCTCCAGTCCATCTGCAATGTCACTGATGAAGATACTGAAGAGGACTGGCCCCAGGACTGATCCCTGAGGTACCCCACTTGTGACTTGCATCTCTTCTGACTGTATACCGTTTACCACCACTCTCTGTTTTCTGCCAGTCAACCAGTTTGCCACCTAGCTGACCAACTTCAGACCAACCCTGAGCCTACCCAGCTTATTAATCAATCTTCTAATTGGAACCGTATGGAAAGCTTTGATGAAAGTCAAGGTAGGCACATCTTCTGCTCCCTTGGTCCAACTACTTCTGCTTACCCAGTCAGACGAAACGGCAGATTAGTTTGACAGGACCTTCCTTTTGTAAACCTATGCTGTCTTGGATCCTGTGTGCCTATGGATTCCAGGTGTTGCACTATCCTTTCCTTAAGGAGTGCCTCCATAATCTTGCCCACTAATGAGGTAAGACTGACTGGTCTGTAGTTCCCCGCCTCCTCCATGCTACCACTCTTGTGGAGCGAGATCACATGAGCCCTTCTCCAGTCTTCTGGGACCTCTCCTGTGTTCAGAGACTCACTAAACAGTTCTGATAATGGCTCTGCTAGTTCCACCCTTAGCTCCTTTAGTACCCTGGGATGTATGCCATCAGGACCCATTGCCTTGTCCACGCTGAGCTTATCGAGCTCTTGTAGGACCCTTTCTTTTGTGAAGGGACTAGTGCTCACCTCCCTCCCCCTGTGTCCATGGTGCTGAGCTGTGGGCCCTGCCCTACCTTCTCTTCAGTAAATACTGAGCAGAAGTATCTATTTAGGATAGATGCTTTTACATGGTCCTCCTCCTCACACGCCCCCTTATCCCTTTTGATATTAGCAATACCCCCTCTTGACCTTCTCCTTTCACTAATGTATCTATAGACAGTCTTCTCACCTTCTTTTACTGTTTGTGCTAGTGTTTCCTTGGTTTGGGCCTTCGCTGCCTAACTGCCTTCCCTGCTTCCCTTAGGGAAGTTTGGTATGCCTCCCTATCTTCATCCTGCTGTGTTCCCTTATATTTCCTGAAGGAAAGCCTTTTGTCTCTGACCTTTTCTGCTTTGAGAACCAAAGTGGTTTCCTTCTTCTTTTGCACTTCCTTTTCTCTCCAACACAATGGGATGTTGCTTCAAGTATTGCACCCTTAATGCTTGCCCATTTTGCCTGTACCCCCTCACCTGTATTTCTTTTTGCCAGGGCTAGCTTAACTCTGTTGGCCATCATATCAAAGTCAGCTCCTCTGAAGTCCCTCAGGAATGCGTCTAGTCCTGCTTTGAAATCCTGAGCAGTTCCAGCTTCATCCCACCAAACAGAATATTACACATGTAAATTACCCTCTGTGTGAAGTAATGTTTTAGAGTGCCCCCATTTGAGGGCATGCCCTCTCATTTTGCTTGCACGCACCAGCTAAAACATATGTGCATAATCCACCCGTTTATTCCATTTAGTATTTTGAATCCTGTAATGAGGTTTTAGCTGTCTCTTGCATTTAATCTCCCCTTGTAGCTCTTGCTTCTTAAGCTAGCTCAGTGGCCTGTCTGTGCAGAGCCCGCTTGACCTCTTCAACATCCTTTCTGCACTGCAGTGACCAGAACTGAGTGCTGTACTTCAGATGGTGTTTAAAGAGCAGCTGATACCTTTGGAAAAACTTTGGAAAACAATATTTAGACACAATTTGGCTTATATTTCATACATCATCTATAGATTTCTCCTCTCCTTTGCTGCTCATTACTGAAAAAATTCCCCCAAAACAAAATATTTATCCCTTAAGAGTTCATCTGCCTCTATAGCTTATTTCCTATTTGAAATTACAATGCTTTGTTTTGACATCACAGTCTGTTGCCATGGAATAACGGTGATGTCACAAGCAGAGTAGTTATGACACCAGGTTGATAAGAAGCAACAGGAGCTGATGAACTCTCAAGGAACAAATATCCTGTTTTGATGCATATGACCTTGGTAATAAATACTGATGAAGAGAAATACACAGGTAATAAAAATATAAGCTGCTTTGTGCCCAAATATTATGTTTTTCAAAGTTCTTGTCAAAGCATCGATGGCTCTTCACAACCTTATAGAAGCAAGGATCATCTCTCCTTGACCTGCTCTGTAATTCTTTTATAATCCATTCCAGCACTGCGTTTGCTTACTTAAGACTGCAGCATCACAGTGACTAGCTTCAGCTTACTGTCCACAAATACCCCAAGATCCTTTTCCTTAGCTGTGCTGTCCACTGTTGCACCATAGAGGGTATATGTGTAACCCCACTTTCTAAAGTTCTAGGTATAGTACCTTGCACCTGCCCATATTAAACCAAATCCCCAACTTCTCAGGTCACTCCCTTGTGCGTGGCCCCCCTCAAAGTGCATCCCCTCTCCTCTGCTGTGTCCACTCCTGTTGCTAGTTTAGAGTCATCAGCAAAGTTCAGTAGCTTCCTGCCGACAGCCTCCACTACCTTATTAATAAATACGTACAAGCACAGCAGACCCAGAGATACTTCACTACGGAAAACCACCCTTACCCGGCCCAGTGGCACGGAGGGTTGAGGCGCTGGATGACACACCTTGCTCCACGCCGGCGACCCGGGTTCGGGAACAAGCCAGAGTTGTCGGGAGTTGGCAGGGGAGGACTAGGATTGAGCTTCTGATTACAGCTCTCCTAGTCCTAGGGAAGGGGTGGGAACCTACACCGCGCTCTGGTGGTCCCTGGGGACGCCCAGAGGTACTGCAGATGCACAGTGTCTAGTGTGTGGGGGTGGTCCCGGCAAACGTCTGCATGCTTGTGCATGCATGTCATTGCACGTCTGTGCTCCCACTGGGCAAAACACGGAAAAAGGTCTGGGTGCAACCATGCAGTTTGATGGCCGTGCCCTGCCTCACCGGGAGGACTGTCGTGGAATCATGCTGGGGATTCAGCACCGGTCCAGCTAGCAGGGACGGACGAGCCCTCTAGCGGATCGGCCACAGCCATGCTGGACCCTTCATGCAAGTGAGCCTGCTGCTGTTCCTGCAGGCAGGGCTGGCGGCTGGATGCCCCCGTCAGTAGGCACCACAGCAGGCGCAGAAATAAAGATGATATTAAAAAAAAAAAAAAGGGGAAACCACCCTCTCTGATTGATGGTCATCCACCACCACTTTTTGCTTCCTACCTGTCTGCCAATTTGGATCAGGCAGATACACGTCCATGTTCCTGTGCCCACCCCAACCCGACTGCCTGTGCAGCTGTATAGGTGGAACAGGATCGGGCATGGAGGGTGTATAACCCCCTTTGCGAATGTCATGGAGTGCCCCAAATGTGCAGCTGGGCCACTCCGCAGCTTCTCCCTGCCTTCCGCATGTACGGAAAGGCCAGGAAAACCTGGCTCTAATTGTACTGTACATATGTTGCACTGATACTGCAGCAAGGCATCTTGGATCTCAGAAAGGCAGCAGATAAAGTTAACTTTTATCTAAATGGTAATTTTACAGCAAGAAGAAAGAGCAACTTGCTGATAATTTTATAAGATGGGCTACTTCAGTTTCAGGGATACACAAATCTGTTCTCACCTTTTCCACAAGATCCAGACATTCAGCATTGTCCATCCAATCAATGGCTTCCCAATTTATTCCTTCCCTGTTAAAAAAAAAAAAAGGTTTCGCTTAGGTTTCACATACATTGAGCACAAGGGGTTGTAAAGTAACTAAAATAAGTTGGGTTAACTTGGTATGGTATGGTACAGTACGGTAAAATATTACTCATATCAAACTGTGAACAGGGATAAAATTCAACTGAGCCTAAACTTATTTACAATGAAGTCCCAGATAGCTGTACATAACTGTAACAATAACAACAGCTTTAAGACGTAGCCAAAATATCAGAAATTACATACAGATCAGGCAGTTTACAGGAAAAAAAAAATCATAACAAATATCTACTTGACTCTAATATACTAGACTAAGAGAAGATGGGCGGACTAGTCAGCTCAAAATCAACCCTTCCCAGAATCTAATACAGACTTTTCAGCTAGAGTCCTTTTCGGTCTGTCTCCTTCCTCCAGCCACTTCAGTGTTTTTGTTTTTTTGTTTTGTTTTTAATTCCTTTCTGCAATGACAAAAAAATGCCCCATTAATAAAAAGTTTGTTTTAATGTCAGGTTAGCATGCCACCACTGCTCAGTCACTGAAGTTCCTTCCACTCTGTCACAGCTATACCAGGGAGCAGTTGGCAGAGCAAGCAGGAAGTTGGAGGCCGGCTGGAATGTTCTGTACGCTGGCGCTTGTGTGCATGCTGGTGGTTGATTGGGTGGGCATGGGCGAGCAGGCATTGTGGACACTGGTTTAATGAGAATCCAGGCAGATGATTGATCAAAAGAGTGCGAGCAGGTGGTCGACCGGGCAACCAAGCAACTCTGGTGATGGGCACACTGACCTAAAGGTAAGAGAGCAACAATTTCATTTATTTATTTAAGAGTTTTACCAGGCAGGCGTGCTGAGCGGAGTACCGCTCGATTCCAGCTGTGACCTGGGGAGTGGGGAGAGGAGACATGCAGTAGAAAGCCAGGCAGGCGTGCTGAACGGAGTACCGCTCGATTCCAGCTGTGACCTGGGGAGTGGGGAGAGGAGACATGCAGTAGAAAGCCAGGCAGGCGTGCTGAGCGGAGTACCGCTCGATTCCAGATGTGACCTGGGGAGTGGGGAGAGGAGACATGCAGTAGAAAGCCAGGCAGGCGTGCTGAGCGGAGTACCGCTCGATTCCAGATGTGACCTGGGGAGTGGGGAGAGGAGACATGCAGTAGAAAGCCAGGCAGGCGTGCTGAGCGAGATGCCGCTCGATTCAGATGTGACCTGGGGAGTGGGAGAGGAGACATGCAGTAGAAAGCCAGGCAGGCGTGCTGAGCGGAGTACCGCTCGATCCAGATGTGACCTGGGGAGTGGGGAGAGGAGACATGCAGTAGAAAGCCAGGCAGGCGTGCTGAGCGGAGTACCGCTCGATTCCAGATGTGACCTGGGGAGTGGGGAGAGGAGACATGCAGTAGAAAGCCAGGCAGGCGTGCTGAGCGGAGTACCGCTCGATTCCAGCTGTGACCTGGGGAGTGGGGAGAGGAGACATGCAGTAGAAAGTACAGGGTAATATACAAGTAGCACTCATACAATAGGATAAAGAAAATTCAGTGATATTTGCAACAACATTTGCCCTACCTAGAATAAACAAACAAAATATACATCATGAACATATACTGTAGCCTGCGTCATGGGATGTGGAAGGTCTAGATTATCGTGAACTGCAGCTTATAGCAGGTGGGTAGTGGTCTGGGGCCACAAAAATAAAGTGTCTTAGTCCATCACACTAGGGATGGGCATAATTGGATTGGATCACACCGAGATACCGGGTCTTCCGTGGTGCTAGACGCAGATGGATGAGAGATGAGTCTTGAGGAGGGAGTATAGTCGCTGAGTGCAGGTGGCGTGCCTAATGTCAGTCAGTAGGGAGTTCCATAGTTTAGGCATGCGGTATCTAAAGGCAGCCTGACCTGAAGCAGTGGACATGTGTGGGAAAAAAAATCGAGTGAGCATTGCAAGCAGGTGGTTGGGTGGGCTGCCACGTAAGTGGGAGAGGACAGACAGCATCAGGTCTTGTAGTTTTAATTTTGCATATAAATAATGTGCACAATAAACGTGGTGGAATTGGGGGGCAGGAAAGGGCATCACAGTGATACTCTTTAGCCAAATGGATTTGTGTTCCACAGTAAATGTTCTCATTACCATATCTCGAATATGGTAACGATGTAAGAAACCACTATGGTTCTCAAAGGAAGTGGCAGTGAAGGTTCAAGAGAAAAAGAAAGCATTCAGAAAGTACAAGGAATCACAGAAGAAGCAGGACAGAGAACTGTATCAGTTAAAGCAAAGGAAGCTGGGAAGCAGGCAGAACAGCAAAGGCCCAAACCGAGGAAAATATAGCCAACTCAGTTAAGAAGGGGGATAAAACCTTTTATAGGTACATCAGGGAGCGAAGGAAGACCAAGGGAGGGATAGTGAGGCTTAATAAAGGGGAGGGGGTGGGCAGAGGGTGACTGTGAAAAGGCAGAGATACTAAACAAATATTTTTGCTCAGTATGCACAAAGGAAGAGGGGGAGGTACCTAAAACAAACAGTAGAAACACTCTGGATACAGAAGTTGATACCAGCCCATTTACAGAAGAAAGGGTTCTGAAAGAACTCTTAAAACTGAAGGTGGACAAAGCAATGGGGCCTGATGGGATTCATCCCAGAATTCTAAAAGAACTAAGGGTAGAACTAGTGACACCACTGACGACCCTCTTTAACAAATCATGGGAGGATGGGGTGGTACCCAAGGACTGGAGGAGGGCAGATGTGATTCCCCTTCACAAATGTGGGAGCAAGGCAGAAGCAGGAAACTACAGACCTGTTAGTTTAACCTCAGTGGTAGGGAAAATGATGGAATCACTTCTGAAGGAAAGAACTGTCGAGTATCTAGAGGCCGAGGGGCACAGGACCCAAGGCAGCATGGATTCACAGCGGAAGGTCATGCCAGACAAATCTGACAGATTTCTTTGACTGGGTGACCAAAGTAGTAGATCAGGGAGGGGCTGTGGACATGGCCTACCTAGACTTTTAGCAAGGCATTTGTCACAGTCCCACACAAAGATTAATATACAAGTTAGCCAGCCTGGAGTGGGTCCCAAGATGACAGCTTGGGTAAAGAATTGGCTGGAGAATAGTACACAGAGAGTAATAGTAAATGGAGTCCACTCTGAAGAAAGGGGGTTACTAGTTGGGTACCGCAGGTTCAGTATTAGACAGGTCCTCTTCAAATGTCTTTATAAGCACATTGCAGAGGGACTGGAAGGGAAAGTATGTCTCTTTGCAGATGACACAAAAGATCTGCAACAGAGTTGATGCACAAGGTGGGGTGGAAAGGATGAGAAGGGACTTGGCAAGGTTAGAGGAATGGTCAAATGTATGGCAGCTATGATTCAATGCTAAGAAGTACAAGGTAATGCACCTGGGAAACAAAAACCCAGGGGAAGAGTACACAATGAGGGGTGAGATACTAACAACAACAAAAATGGAAAGGGACCTGGGGGTAGTCATATCAGATGACCTAAAGGCGGGCAAGCAATGTGAGAGGGCAGTAAGGAGGGCTGGGGGGGGATACTGAGAAGCATCGGTAGAGGCATAAACAGCAGAAAACAGGTAGTTGTTATCCCTCTGTACAGACAGCTGGTGAGACCCCATCTAGAGTACTGCATGCAGTTCTGGAGACCCAATCTCCGCAAAGACATAGACAGGATGGAAGCTGTCCAGAGGAGGGCAACTAAAATGGTGCAGGGTCTGCACCGGAAGACATATGAAGAGAGACTAAAGGAGCTTAATATGTATAGCCTCGAGGAAAGGAGGGAGAGGGGGACATGATAGAAACTTTCAAGTACCTCAAGGAATCAAAAAGTCCAAGAGGGTAGCATCTTTCAAAAAGAGGTGCAAGAACAAGTGGGCACAATTTGAAGATGGGGGCTCAGAGGTAATTTAAGGAAGTATTGTTTCACAGAGAGGGTTGTGGATGCATGGAACGGCCTTCCGGAGGAGGTTGTGGAGTCAAAAACAGTGGTGGAATTCAAGCATGCATGGGACAATCGTAAGGCAATTCTAGGGGGTGGGGGTAGGAAGAAGTAGGCTGCTGGTTAACTAGGATCTGCAGCTTATCCGTTAGGTAGGGAAATGGGCAGACTGGGTGGGCCAAGCGGTCCTCATCTGCCGTCAAATTCTATGTTTCTATGTTTCTCAACAGTCCCACATTATGAGGGAGTACGGATGTTCATCATATTGCCCCTTAGGATTGTTTTGCCCCACATCTGCTTCACAATGCATAAGGTGCTGTTTCTGCCCAAAGTGCTGTTACCTCAGGCTTTAAAACAGCAAAATGATCACAATATTGTGGTTTAAAATGTGAAGCAAGAATCGAACTGGCACAAATACATGCACGGAATAATTTCCAAAGTGTTCTGAACTTGCATGTTCAGGCTTAAACGATGTGTTCTATATTTTATCACATTTTTGTTTACCAGGATCATGCATTTCTTTGTCAAAAGGTTGACAGGTATGGGTGGCACTGACAAGAGAAGGATCCGTCAACTAGAACATAGGGGCATGGGTGTAAGAACAACTTGATTTAAGGGGGTGCATTGTAGGCCGTGGCATAGATTTGTGTTGCTCCCACTATCTAAGCCCCATCCCAACAAATGTTATGATATGATTTCATCTACTCCAATTGTACCTGCACTGGATCGTATAGTTAGGCCTTGCCTTTTGCTATGATTGCTGTGTTCTACCAGTATATGCATTTCCCCTTTGTGCCCCCTCCCCTGGGTGGCACCGTGAAATTTGCCTTGCAGCATTCCTTCATGGTAATAAACTGCTGTGCTCTGTTTGAATGAATAAACCAAGTCCTGCTATAATATGTTGGCTATTGTTATGCATTTTGTGAAGAACAAACAAAGGGGGGGAGGCTGTGGCAAAGATAAATCAGAGAGGGTTCTGGTTTAAAACTTGTATTTCCCTAGGTACTGCACTGGGCTGTCAGCATAGATAGGGAAACTGGCCAGGGTTGTGAATCCTGAGACGGGGGGAATTTTAGCAGATGTGGTAGAAATGTGTATACTGGGTCCTACTGGGTGTCTGCTGATGTGGGTAGGGATGTTTTTATAGTGGAGCAAGCGTATTTCCACATATGGGGGTCAGGAAGTTCTATGTAAGGGCATCATCACTATTACATAGAAGGGACTGGGGTTTGCATACCGAGTTATGCTGGGTGAAGGAAATGCATTCAATCAGCGAGAGTGTCAGCAGATCAGAGGAATGAATGTTTCGTGATGAGGATGGCATCCCTTGATTAGTCAGTAAATCCAAGAGTGTGGAGCACATGGGGTTCTCTTCAGCAGAGAAAAATGGGAAGACTGAGCAAAACAAATGGGCAGAAAGGAGTTAGAATCACAGGCCAACACACTCTGTTAGCAACGTACTCTAGTTTCTATTTTTAGGGCATTTAGTAATTGTTTCCACATATTAACATTCATTTTTTTTTTGTTTTTTAGTTGTTTAACCAGGAGTAGCACACTAAGCTGAAAGCTTTTTTACAGGAGCGAACTGGGAGCACAGGAGAGTTAAGTGACTTGCTCAGGGTCACACAGTATGCAAGTGGAAGCTGTGGGATTCAAACTCAGGTCTGATCTGCTGGATGTCACCAGATTTGCAGCTCAGAGCCTTAAACCACTGCACTATACTGCCTCCCTATTCATTTCCTAAAGGTTCTGATTTAAGTAAGCTATAACACACGACAGGCCATGGGTAGGGCTGTAATTAATTCACAGTAAAAAATGCCAAATTTCACAGCCAGTTCACGGTGTGAATTGTATTTTTCACGGTGAAGCACAGTATCAATAGACTCCCAATTATGTACCATAGTCTGACTAGGTATATAATTAGGAGAGCTGATGAGGGCCTTTGATACAAGTTTTCTGTGTTCTAATGTGCCTTCTGAGGGGTTGCAGGGTCTATCAGTAGCGGTGAGAGAAGTAGTGACAGCGGGTCTCGATATGCAGGCATGCGTTAGTACTGAGACCCGCTGCCACTGTGACAGATCCGCCTTCTAGTTCCCTGCAGTTTACTGTCCGAGTTGCGTACCTGCTCTGCTGTATCTGAGCTATGCAGGCACACTGTACACCCTGGCACCCTGTCCTCCATTTTCTGACGGTGCCTCGGTTCGGCGCGATGATAGTAGCGCTATTCGTGGCAGGAGTCTGTTCTTTTGCCGCTCACCATCTCCCGCTGTAAGACAGCAGGTCTCGCTATGTAGGCATGTGTCAGTACTGAGACCCGCTGTCTCTTTGCTAGAGAGCATCCATCTCTCTCTCTCTCTAGGAATTTAAAAGGGGAGATAGGCGCCGGCCCGGTGGTGCTGAGGGTTGAGGCGCTGCACGCCACACCTCGCTCCATGCTGGCGACCCGTGTTCAGGAACGAGCCAGGGCCATCAGGGGTCGGCAGGGGAGGAGAAGGATTGAGCGTCCGTAGGACTGCTCTCCTTCTCCGGGGAGCGGGGTGTACTGCTGCTGGTGCTCGGGCAGCCCCTGGTGACGGCTGGGGATCACTGAACATGGGTAGGATCTAAAAGGCTCGTACTGTGGCAGGATGCCAGGATCAGGGGGCATGTGGACGCTCGCGTGCTATGGTCCTTGGGTGTCACTGCACGTCATAGACGATGGGGAGGGAGAACAGAGGAAATATGGGCACCAGACGCTGCGGCTTGATGGCCATCCCTAGCGAGGAAGACCAGTCGGCTCGGTGGATACGCGGCACTGGATCCTGTTCAGAGGGGTTGAGCTAAGGGGGAGAAGCTCCCCTCCACCCCGCTGCGGGACCCACAAGGAGCGCCAGATTCCCGAGGTGGCGGCCGGAGACCCAAAGGGATAGAAGTGGTAAGGCAGTCTGGTGGCCCAGGAGGAAAAGTATACAGCAAAAAAAAAAAGGGGGGAGATATGCATACATATGCATGCATGCGGAGATACTGCGACCCGGGAGACAGAACGTCGCCAACAGCTGTTTAGCCAGCTGGTTCTCAGGAACAGCAATGAAAATAAATTAAGGAAGAGTTGCGGATTTTCACAGGGGAACACTAATTCGGTGATCGTGAAATCCGTGACCCCCGTGAAATACCAGCCCTAGCCATGGGTATACTGGGCATTAATGCACACCCCAGGTGCACTGTGAAGCACAAGGGCGTAGCCCGAGTGACCTCCAACCACCTGGGAAGTACATTAATGAGCAGTATACCCATGGGCGTGGAGTGGGTTATTGCACTTATAAAATGACGTTTTTTATACTTGAAAAAAATTATTGAGAAACATTTTAAATTAATGATTTTGGGATTTTATTCTTCCACCACATAAACAAGTTCCAACCACAAACTTTGTTGCATTCATTTTTTTTTTTTTTTTGTCATTTTTTCTGCGTTTCATTTTTGTTAGAAATATGTAATATTTGTAGGAATAAACTGAACATTTTACAAATAAACATGTTTTTTTCTCACTATGATAGATTCATGACATCACACGTCATTTAAAACACTGAAGTATTTTTTCCTGGAACTCCACGGCATGCCCAATTCCTTAACTACCTACTGCAAATCTAGCAAAACTACAACAAGATGCTGCATCACAACTCTAAGTATTTAGCTGTCCGAACTTTGTCAAACTGCATTTAAAAGTGACACACAGCACTTTTTCTGTTTTATCATTCCTACGTCACTTTGAACTATGAAGTAGCTGCAGCTCGAAGCGTCATTTGGTCAGGTTTGCTTAATCTGCTTCGACTGTCTGATATTATTTCTTATCCATTGTTAGTTAACACAGTGGCATATGCTTCGTCAGTCACAACCTTCGGCTTTGTCGGTTTTACTCCTGCCTTCACATGTGTCAGTTTCACTTGGCAATAGCATTGTTTTCTACACTCGCACACAGCATCACTCACAGAGATGAGAGAGACACACACTGACTTGGAATTATGAAGTCCATTTTCCGATCCTGGTGTTGGGGTGTGTGTGTGTGTGTGTGTGTGTGTGTGTGTGTGTGTGTGTGAGTGAGAGTCAGTCTGTCTCCTTCTCTCACCACCAGGTTGCTGTCATCCCACGCTACCTTTTGGAGCTCACTCTCTCTCTTTGGGGGGCCCTCGGTTAACTTTCCGGGTTGGAGAACAAATCACATTTATAGCAAGAATGCCTGGCACAAGACAGCAAGGAACATGGACTATACAAATGCTGTGGGACGGGACAGGACAGGACTTTCTCTACCTTAGTTTCTGTTGCTCGGTCTGTGCTGTGCCCTGTTTTTCTCTTTTTGTATGGGTGCCTTTTGGTTATGCTCACTGATGGTCAAGGTAAGGAGTGCAGGTGTGCCCTAGGATACCAATTTATAGCCCTTTCACAGCAACTATGCATATGTTGGGGGTTAATGCATGGCCACGCAGGCCCAGTCCACCAATGGGGTTGCACGTTTTATGCAACCCATTTTATAATTCAGAACTTATCAGAACTTTGGCCTGGATCCTGATAATAAGGGTCAGGACCTTTTCAGGTCTGCCCATCCCTAAGAAGAAGTAAAAAATTGCACATTAATACTCCCCTTCATTTACTCCTGACTTACAGAGCTACTTTAATCAAGTCATCTTTAACCTATGACAGCATGGCAAAAGTTTATAGCCTGACTGAAGAATGAAAGAAACAGAATGTCTTTGCAACGATACTGTGTGTACAAATGCATTCATTTTTCTCTTGATAGTGATCTATTTCTTCCTCCCATCCCCCAAGCACAGATTTATATAACCATCTGCTATATTTACAGAGGATAAATGTAGATTTGTTTTTTTTAACTCCATGCAAAAAAAAATCAATGCCCCCTTCAAAGAAATAAATGCCTTGTTTGTTAGCTTCCACAGAACAAGAGTTTTAGAAGAAACAGGCATGCACACAGAAAGCAGACGTCTAACTCGAAACTTTCAGAGAATACTACACATTATGACGAACTGTACAAAGTGGAGTTGAACAGATCAATGCCCAACACAGGCAGCAACTCCAGGATGCACATATAGTACTGGTAATAGAGAGAAAGAGTTCACAGCTGTGCCTCATGTCAGTAACTTCTGGTACCCTCCAAACCAATATTTTGCCGAGGCGCACAGACAGGCTGTGAGAATGCAACAGACTGACTTGTTATGTTCACGAGTAAAACCTGCTTGACTTGCATGTTTGAAGCCAAGATTCGCCTTGTTTCGCTGATAAGGGTGCACTCCTGCTGAGTACACTGACTGGCCTGGAGTCAAAAGGAGAACAAGGCCAGCTTCTCACGACAGACTGAAAACCACCAAGCCGGAAGTGATCAGCTGTCTGCAGAATGAGAGAACCCTGCTTGCTATTCTGCCTGTGAACAAGGTCTGAATATATTCCAGGACATCTCACAGTCAGAGGCACCACAAAGATGTTCTGGGGATAGTGGTGGAGACACACACACAATCACGCCACCCCAACTTCATTTCCTTAAACAGTTAAGAACAATACTTACCAGACTTCATATATTTCCTCTTTTATCAGCAGCAAAATGAAAAGTAAATCACTTGTTATTTCTTGCACCTGCGCTACTAGGCTGAGGTAAAACCAAACGGTTCCCCCATGTCGTAGTGACAAACATGCTGCCAATGCCGATTATGGTGTCGGCAACATGCCACCCGGCATCAGAGCACCGGGCATTATGTTTCCCCAGAAGTTACAGTGCCAAAACGCCCTCCCGGGAAACAGTCGTTTTTAAAGGGGGCTTTACCCCCCGTGCCCCACTGCACTCCCAAAACTAAATATAACCTCCTCCGGGGCATGCCTGCCCCAGAGGGAGTAGAAACTGTGTAGGGACAAAGGACAACAGGAGTGAGGGGCGATCCAAAATCAAGATCTCCCCTTTCACTGTTGCCCGTGTTGCGGCGCTATAATTGCGGTGACAAAATTCAGTCGCCGTCCTAACGATATAGCAAATCACACAGCCATGCCCCAAACTCTGGAATAAAAGCAAAATTCAAGAAACCTAACCCTCCGCCCAGCATTTCTCTCACCTCTTCAACTCCCTTTGAGACATAGGCTTTTCTTTTAACAGGATGACAACCCTTTCAATTTTTTTATATATGTCAGCACCCTGCTCACTTTAGTACAATTTAAGCCCATTTATATTCCGGGACATAATGTTAAGCTGTTCAGCCACGGTCTTTTAAGTAAGTAGCAGTGACCCCCACTGGAAAGTAACTGATCTCTGGGGATATTCAGAAAGCTCAAGAAACACAACTGTGTTTTGGTGTAACCCACTGAAATAACCATTTCTAAAAATAAAGAAAAAATAAAAAAGACAGTAACCTGTCCTTCTCCCTGGTTAAACAACAACCCTCAAGAAAGTCATGAACTTTTATCAAGGCAAATTCCCCTCGTCTTGCAATCCTCTCCAGATCCTTCCCCTGAAAACCCTAATTAGCTAGAACAAAGCCCCCAAAACCAGAGACAGGCTGATCACAATATCCAGGACCTAAGGTAGCCATTTCTGCAGGAAGCTTGCAGGGTCTTTTCCTTTGATATCTTCTAGCAGCCCAAAAATGCAGACTGTTCATGTCATCAGCATTTCTGTGAGCATGCGATGGTTTTCTATGCTGATTCTTTATTCCACTTCAGCAAGATGGGAAGAATGCTCTGCAGACATTTTCTCCACTGCATTTAAAGAGGTGTTCATAGCAGAGATCGGAGACGTAAACCAACACTCATTTCTGATTACAGGTCTCTGAGGGCCATGGTGAGATGGTTGCCAGGATCCCAATGCGCCCCTCCCTGCCTGTGTTGGGACACCAAGAGTGGCCATCTTCTGGATCGAGTCTCAGCATGCCTCATAAGACTGAAGGTTAGTATCAGCTGGAAAAAGAGAATTGTGACTGCTTGTTTGTCGACTTCCCTCCTCGAGACATACTCAGAACACTGTATAAATAAACTGATGGCGCCGGATTTAGCATGATAAATAGTGCCACATGATGGAGTGGTGCTTCAGGTGACCACCATGCTTACTGGCTCAGTAGTGTGCACGCCCCCACCCCCCCGTTTGTTTTTTTTTCATAATCATCTGCTTTAGGTCCTTGTTGAGCCAGGGATTGGGGAGGGGTTTAGCACTTTTCAGGTCTGCAGACTATTATACGTCTCTTCAGATCCCTTCTTAAAGCTCACTTTTCTCCATGTCACTCACTGTTATCTCATTTTATCCAATACTGCAAAATTCTAACCTCACAATTCAACCACCTATTACTTTCCCACCATGTATTACGTGATACACACTGGAGGAAGGTGATATAATCCTAGTGGTTAGAGTATACAGTTGTGGACCACATGATCCCAAGATCAACTCCCGACAGAGTCACAGGGTTCACCATGCAAGCTTGAGCAAGTCACATGGCCTTACTTTGATTTAGTCCCTCCAACTAGAAATCAGGACTGACTGGGAAGAAGCAGGACCTACACACACGCAGCCACCACCACTGAAAATGAGACATTACATCTCAACTGGGCTATCCTGAGTAGAACAGATGCAACTTAAGAACTCTGCTGGAATCTGCTGTAGTGGTTTGAGATAACTGTGGCTGAAAGGTGCTATAAAAAATAAAATAATTTGTTTCATATTATTTTATTTATACTACGAAACATGACAGCTTCCTCAACAGTGCCAGAACAGCCACTCATAAGGTTTCTTGTGACCAAGACCTGTACATGTCGAAACAACACTCACAAGGAAAATAAATAAATAAATCTCTCTCTTTCCACGTCGGGCCTGACGATATATAGTTTATAAATAAATGTAATGCCTCTTTTTCATCTGGATTCTGGCACCAGTGTGCCCTCTTTCACAATATGAAGTTTGTTCTCAGGCTCATGTGATCAAATGTTCTGCGGCTTCAGTTTATCAGCGGATTGTCACTCCTTAAGTAATTAAATGTTCAGTACAGCAAAAACATTGTGTGAAACCTTAAAACAGTACGTGGGCCTGCCAATGCATGGGGGCTGAACTCTTAGTTGTCCATAAAACTCAAAGGTTTGTTTCAATCTGCTTCATCTCATTACTTTACTACAGTATACACACCGATGCTGTTTACATGACCTACTCGTGCATATCTTCAGGTTACTTTTTGCTATCATTTTATAATGCAAAAACCATAAAGGGGTTAAGCATGGCTGGGACAGAGTAATGGGCTTAATAGTTACTCAGGGGTGAAGCAGTAAGGCAGGGAGCGAGCAGGGAAGGCTAAGGCAAAAACCCAGTCTAGACAATAAGCCACTGGGCAGGGCAAAGTAAAGCAGGGCATGTAACTCTGTCTCATCCTGTATTCATTTGTGATTATGAAATTTTAATACCGCATACTGATTCAAAAAAACTGGGTAGACAGGCTGGACCAATGGTCTTTTTCTGCCAGAACTGTCTATGTTTCTATGTATGTTTACAATCCCTATCCCCAATGCGCCCACCCTTACGCCTCCCCAGGTCGCACCAGAAAGCAAAAGTTGCTGTACTAGCTTTAATGGCTAACTTGCATAAAATACATGTTTGTTTATTTCTGGGGTGATCTACTGGTTACCCCTATAACACCAGATCTCGTTCCTGTTCTCCCTTGACAACCTACCAGCCCCTTCACCTGAGGGCCAAGGTTTAGCTCTCCATGACTTGACCCACAGCGGGGGTCTGCAGGGCGGTACTCTCCAGCACACAATCATCCAGTACAGCCTCTATGAGACCAAGGCAGAGTGGTGAATGACAGTACCGACTACATCACCCTGCTGTGCTGGGGAGGCTGGAGGTTTGCTTCAGTTTCTTAGACCTGCCTCCTGTGACGTTTGCAATGAGGGCCCCAATGCAGAGCAAGAAAGCGCATCCTCACACAGTCAGCCAACATCCATCGTTCCCAGCTGTTCTGCGGATTGCAGTATCACTTTTTGTGGTCACTCAGGTGGTGTTAGAGCACCAGAACCATCTCCAAATGAGAATGCGGAGGAGAGCATCCTCTCAGATGTTCAATCCTCCTTCCCCTAGGCTGACCCTGACAACTCAAGTTTGTTCCCAAAACCCAGGTCATCAGGGTCATGGGCAGCACCCTTTTCACTGTGTGCAATGTCCAACCATTTTATTTTTATATCACTGAAATATAAAAATGAAAATTCCTCTTTCCTTACAACAGGAATCCATCAATGATACCTTAAAAAACGTCCATCAGTCTGCAGGAATGTGCTGTCCCAGAGAGAGATGGCACTTAGAATGCAGGATTAAGTTTAAACTCAGTGCTGCGGTCATGCTCCCCTACTAGCTTAGTGCCACCTCTGCTTCTCTGCTTGAATAAAGCAGTCAACCAAAGTCCTCTCCAGCCTTCTGGTCATCTGTTTTAATAATTTTATTACAATTGCTTCTTTTGTTTGCTTTATGCTTTACACCCCATTTGCACCAACAGACCCTCACTGGCCCTACTGGTCCTCCCAGCCCCGTCACCTGTCATCGCTGGGACTTATCCGGCTCCATCTTCCCCACCTGGGTGACCTCCCCCCCATGGGTAGGGTGCCTGGAGGCCTGCCCAACTTTCCCAGTGGAGTTTAGCTTTGGTTCTGGAGTGGGAGCCTGGTCAGTGGTGCAGTGCTTGCAGTGGACAGCATCAAGCACAGTCAGGTGCTTTCTCTTTTTTTCCCTCCACCACCCTTGGATGTTGCGTTGGGCTTGTAATGATGCATGAGTGCATGTGTGTTGCGTGCATCAGGGCAGCGACATCCCCCTTCCTCGATCTGCTAGCTCCACTTGCACCAACACCCGTGGTAACCCAAGTGGCAGTAGCGCAGCAGAGGCCAGGTGCCCTCCCTCCGAGAAGGCGCTCATCCACTGGGATGCTCCATCATCCTCCCCCAGCCAGCCCACCAATGACCCAGGCTCATTTCCGAACCCAGGTCACCAGAGTCACAAACAGCAGCATTACTGCTGCAGTGACGAGTAGACCAAGCACCCTTTTTTTTTTTCCCCTATCATATTAGATTTTTTACACCTCCACCTGGCTTCCCCAATCTGGCCAACCCCCCAGCCCTGTCCCCCGGAATAACTGGAAGTTACCTTTCACGCGGCCCGGGAACAGTGCCTGCAGGGAGTTAGTTGCCATCCTGCAGCCAGCAATTTTTTCTCCTCCTTGGCTTTCTCCCAGGGGCCTCGGGAGTGGGTATGCATGCATGTGGAGGTACGCATTAGTCCCACGGCCCCAGTGACAGCCCCTTTCCTCCCACCCCATTGGCCTAGCACCAGGCTCCTCTCCTGGCCTGTGTTGTCCCCAGCCTCCACCAGGAGGCAGCCATCAGCCGAGAGGAGCCATCCCACCTCCCCGGAGAGGAGAGCATGCCTGTCGGCAGCACCATCCAGCTCCACCCCTTCCCGCTGCTGACCTCCGACGGCCCGGGCTTGCTCCCGAACCTGGGTCATCGGCATGACGTGAGGTTAGGTGTCCTGCACTTTAGCCCTCAGCACCACCGTGCCGGCCCCAAGCACCCTTTCTTTTGTGTTAAAGTTACTTTTCGAATACTCTTCTTTAGAGTGTTTTATTTTATAATTTTCGGCAGTTTCTCTGGCTCCCAATCAGCTCCCAGGAAGTGGAGAATGACGCTTTACAGTGCCGTTCATGCCTAAGGGAACCAAACACATTCTATGTAAAAAAAAAAAAAAAAAAAATGAGAATTACATACTTAACCTAACTGTTGCTCTTCCAAAATATCTTACAGGGACACTGTCAGAATTTTTTTTTTTTAACCTTGGGATCTTGCCCCCTCATGCTTCCTGTATTCTCACAGGTAACACATCCGGTCAGCCCACTACACCACAATCTGAAATAATGCTGTTTTGGGACAAAACGGAGTTTTAGTCATCCTGACAAATTTCACCGCTGTCCACTGATCCAGTGCATTCACATGTCTATATGGTGCTAGGGTGCCAGTACGCTTGTCCACGAGGGAATTTGGCTTTTTACAAGACATGGGAGTTTAATGGTGAATATACTTCTGTGATCTGCACTGTGCCTGCTAATATGGGTTTTACTAAGAAACGAGCAGTATATCTAAATGAATCTGCCCTTTGAAAAGTCGAACCATGACTCCAGGCATGCGCATCAAGGCTTAACTTTTCAGAGGGCAGTTTCTCATATGCATACCACTCATTTTGCAGCAAAACTCATATTGCCAAGCACAGTGAAGACTATGGAAGTATATTTGCCTTTCAACTCTGACCGGGAGCTCCTGCCACTCTTGAGGACCAACCTTTTCTTAAATCTGTTGCAACAGTTCTATTTCTTAGCCTAATCTAGTCTTTACAATTTCTAGTCCATAACGTTGGCCACCTATGGGCACCCCCTTCCCTTTCTTGACTATGCTATAGTGTCCTCTTTAATTTTCCTTTTCCCTCTTAGGTCCTCATACAGGGAGGTTATTGTGGTGACCTCCGAGTGTATATAAAAGAACAGATTGTGTTTATCGTTGTTGGATTTAGTATGTAATAGCACCACTATGTCATAAAATACCTTGAGGTATTGTATATAGCTTATGTTTATGAAACATGTAAATGTTGAAAATACCATGGCACTAGGTGTTTTTGATAAAGGTAAAAAGTACTAGATGACTATTATAGAACTTAAGCTAACTGTGCTATTTAAAATGCATGTAAATTACTGTAAATTGAACAAGTCTGAAATGTCATGGTGATTTGCACATATCCCATGATGATTTGCATTATGGAAGTATGTATGATGTTGTATTTCTTTCAAACTTGATTTGTTGTCAAAGCCCTTTGGAGTAACCCTTTTTTCAGTGATTCTGCACTGAGGTTCTTTGTTTTTAGCTTGTTTTTGCTTTTTTTCTTCTTTTTGAGCCCCACTACCCAAGCAAACGGGGCCCATATAGGGATGAAGAGTTTTCACTGAAAAGTGGTTAGATCAGAGATCAGTGTTGGTAGGTGCTGGTTAAGTGCAGAGAAAGGACATTCCTAGTCTGTTGCTGTAAACTGATGTACTGAAGAAAGAATATGCCATTATTGAAGGTTATTTCCTGTATTTTGAATAAACATCACACAGAGATTGTGCGTTGAACTTGAAGTTCGGTGTCTGGTCCATCTGTTATCCCACAACCCCTCCACAAACTCCAACATCTTGCAAAATCCAAATTCGCTCATGAATAAGCATACTGGCACTCTGGCATCATAGACACGTGAGTACATCAAATCTGTGGGCAGCAGAGAAACTGCATGAGGCAATTCAAATTCCATTTCACACAAAGAAGAAATTTTTCATACTTACCTTAATTTCCTTTTCTGTTAGCTCCTACATTGTCAATGGGTAGCAATTACAGATGGGTACTGTGTGTACCTACTAAGGGAAATGGCACAGGTCAAAGGCTGAGTCAGCCTTGGAATGCTGGGCACATGAGGATTCCGGACAGCAGCAACTCTCCAGTCTCTATAGTCCTCTCAGTGCCTCTGAATATGAAAATAAATGCCATACTGGTCAACTTCACATGCAAAGCACACAAATTAGCTGTCTGCAAAGATGTGCCTCTAGCCTGAATAAAATGCAGTAAACAGTGGCCTGCCTTGTCAGATGACATAAGGTGAGTGATCAAGGCTCGTCTGTGTCTTAGAAGTTCCTGCAGAACTGAACCAACTTGAAAGAACACAGAGTTATTACAAGACAAAGAACTACTTGCACTGTAGGCACCCACCTGCAACAAAGGAGGCACCCTTGGTTAACATCAAATACGAACCGGTTAAATCTGCATGATAGCAACCAACATTCTAAAGTGAAACTGCTCCTTTTTTTTTTTTTTTGACATCTATATAAACATAGGCTCAGCAGGTCAACTACAGAAGGATGTCCAGACCGACTCGCAATTAGAGTTTACAAGAGAACTAACATCCCTGCGCTGGCATACCGGACAATATTCTCCCATGGAAGCGAGGCTCCCAGGCAGGCCCCACTGACAATGTAGGAGCTAACGGAAAAGGAAATGATACTAATTATGGTTAAGTATGAAGAAATTTCTTTTTAATCAACCTTTTTATTGATTAACCACATAGAAATTTCTTCTTTCTGTAGTGCTCCACGTTGTCAATGGGTAGTAATTACAGATGGGTTCTAAGAAGCATTACCCATGAAAAAAATGGGTGAAGAAGAATATTGTCCCATACGTCACCCATGGACATGAAAAGAATTTACCTGCCAACTGCCACCTGTAAAACTCTGTGACCAAAGGCCACATCAGCAGATCTTTGAAAATCCACTCTGTAGAGCTTTCAGAATGTGTGGACCAAGGGCCACACAGCTGTCTTACAAAAGGCGCCTCACTCGCCTCTGCACAGAAAGTGACCATAGCCCAGGTGGAGTGAGAAGAAGAAAAATCAGTATTTATATAGCACTTTTCATACACTGTGTATTCCAAAGTGCTTTACAAGCAATGCTAGACTGGTAGTGAAGAGCCTTGATGTGAGTCGGAGGCCCCTTCTTTACTACAACATAAGCCTTGGCAATGCTGGCCCTCACTCACCTAGCGTGGCTTTGGAGGCTTTTTGACCCTGCTTGGCTTCACTGAAAAGGACAAATAACCTGTTCAATTTCTAGAACTCAGCAGTACATCTAAGGTGTGTCCTAATAGCCCCTCGCAAATCTAACTTGTGCCACTCCTTCACCTTTGCATGAGTAGGTTGCGGACAGAAAGATGGAAGACAGATTTCCTGGTTCACATAGAAGCCCATGGAAACCTTCGGAATGAAAGATGAAACTGTTCTGAGCACCACCTTGTCCTTATGCATGACAAAGTATTGTTTTTTTGTGGGACACAGCCTGGAGCTCGCCAATCCTCCTGGCTGAGCACACAGCAACTAAAAACATACCTTGTAAGATAGCCCATCCAACGGTACTGACAAAAACAGTTCAAAAGGCTCCTTACAGAGAGCATTCAGAACCAGATTCAAATCCCATGAGGAACAGGTGATAAAAAAAGAAGTCGACTCCTGCTGACAGCCCTCAGAAAACGAATAACCTCCCGGTTAGTCTCTAGTGACAAACCCAAGGAGGCCCCAAGGGCCGACACCTGACCATTCAGGGTGCTCAAGACCAAACTTTTTTCTACCCTTTCTTGCAGGAAATCCAAAATTTGCAGAACCCTGGCTTTGGAAAGCTGGATATTCTTTTCCCTGGCCCAAGCCATAAATGTGATCCTTATGTGAGCATAAGCTGCCGAAGTGGAAATCTTCCTGGTAGCCACCAGGGTGTCTGCTACCTTCTTAGAGAAACCCTGTTTAAAGAGTGTCCTCCGTTCAGGAGCCAGGCCTCAAGCTGTATCCCACCTGGATCTGGATGCAGAATGGGGCCCTGTGAGAGAAGGTCCCCCCACACTGGAAAGCGAAACGGTCTGCGTCAAACTAGGTCACTAAGTCCAAGGATCACAGTCTTCTAGGCCATTCCAGAGCTATTAAAAGAAAGCTTCCTCTTGAGCCTATGACCTTGGGGGAGGAGAAGCAAAGGAGGGAAGGCATACACTCTGCCAAAATTCCACTCTTGCGTCGGCCCAGCAGCGCTGAGGGTTGAGGCACTGAGCGCCACACCTTGCGCTGCACCGGCGACCCTGGTTTGGGAACGGACTAGGGCCGCCGGGGGCTGGCAGGGAGAAGGAAGGATTGAGCGCCCTCGCACAGCTCTCCTTCCTTCGGGTTGGGTGTGGGACACGTGCCTCGCTACAGTGACACCCACTGGAGGCTGGGTGTCTGACAGTAGCGGATGCAGCTAATGGAGGGAGAGCCGGCGGACATCTGCACATAGGTGCGCCGATGTCACTGCACGCCCGGCTCTCCAGTGGATGAAAAACACAAGAAAATCAGGAGAACCTCCACCTCAAAGAAGCCCTCCCCGGGCTTCAATTAGCCTCGGTCACCGGATCCCCCAACCAGATAATGGTCCCGCAGGCTGGATAAGGTGAGCCAGTTCCACGGCCCTGCCCTCCAGGGGGAAAGCAGGGGGTGACCGGGGGATCATGGTAGACAGCAGGTGGAAGACCGGGGACCGTGACCAGGGTGGAAACCTGGTGAAAGCAGCCCCGTTAAAAAAAAAAAAAATTCCACTCTTGCGACAGGGTATCCACTGCTTCCGCTGTGGACACTGGTAATGGCTGAAGAACTGTTGAACTTGAGCACTGTGGCTGGAGGTGAACAGATCGAGAACTCTTCTGGGTTCAACACTCCCCTGGATGAACATTTCTGCAGCATAGCCAATCGGCTTGAATATTCGACTCCCCCACCATGTGGACTGCTGACAGAGAGAGAGGATTCTTCTCTGCCCACAGCAGGGAATCAGTGGCTTCTTGCAGAATCTCCCTGCTCTTTGTGCCCCCTTGACTGTTCAGGTACGCCACTGTGACAGCACTGTCTGACTTTATTTTCACAACTTTTCACTGCAACTGACTTTGAAAATGAAGAAGAGCAAGGCACACTGCCCTCATCTCCAGAACGTTTATTTACAGGTGCTGCTCCTGCGCTGACCCAGTCCCCTGAACAGGAAAGTGGTCTGGGACCCCCAAAAACCAAAAGGCTGGCACTGGATGTCCAAATCAACCTTGGGGGACTTCCAAGGGGATCCTTTGCTCAGATTCTCCTAACCCACCCACCAACTCAAAGTTGTGGTAACAGGGGGAGCCTGGCCTGATAATCCTCGGAGGTCGGATTCCAGGCTGACAGTAACTCCATCTGTAGGGGCCACATGTGAAGATAAGCCCACAGAACTAGTCCTACTGCCACCATCATGAGGCCCAGAATTCGTAGAAAGCGGTGAGCCGAAGCCAATGATCGTCTCCTCAGCCACTGAGCCTCTCTCAACAGGATCTCCTTCCTGACTGTCGAGAGAAAGACCTTCCCCTGGTCCATCCTGAACACTGCTCCCAGGTGTTCCAGGCTCTGAGATGGCTTGAAAGAGCTTTCCCCCCTATTCACCACCCAACCATGGCGCTCCAATACCTCTAGGGTCCTGGTCACGGACATCACTGCTAATGGCGCAGATGATGCTTGAATGAGCAAATTGTCCTGTTGGAGTTAAGCCATCAGGACTACGAGCACCTTCTAAAAGACCCTGGGGACTGTTACCAGCCCAAAAGGAAGAGCCCTGTACTAGAAGTGCTGTCCCAGGACTGTAAACCCGAGGAACCTCTGATGAGACTGATGGATGGCGATCTGGAGATGCATATCCCTCAGATCTATGGAAGCTAGGAAATCCCCCGGCTGGACAGCTCAGATGCAGGGACTCCATCTTGAAGGTCATGTGGTGCACAAACTTGTTCAGGTATTTCAGACCCAGAATAGGCCTGAAACCCCAGACTTCTTAAGAACTACAAAACAGACAGAGTATAATCCCTGGTCTTACTCTGCAACTGCCCGATCTGGGCGAGTTGGTTCTAGGTCTCTGACACCGCTTGACTCTTGACAGAATCCTTCGGAACTGGGGATGGCATAAAGTGCCCCTTTGAGAGGATTTTTGAAAACTGTACTGTATAACCTAAAGCCGGATACTAATAAATAAATATGTATGTTTATTTGGCTTGGTAGTCCATACTTGCCTTTTATTGCTTTTGATAACACAGAAAGCACTTTGTCATTGTATGTACTTGTCTCCCTGTTCCCCCCACTTTGGCTCACATCTGGAAATGAGCCCCAGCCCCGTGTGTGCCTTTCATTTACAAATTTTCAGTAAATAAATAAATGATGGCCCCAATATAAAGATGATGGATGGAGATGGGTTGGAGACCCACTCTTACCTATTGTATTCCAACTGTTCCAGTGAAAAAATGTGCTTGTTGAAATATTCCTGCAGCTTCTCATTGGCATAGTTAATGTTGAATTGCTCAAAGCTGTTTACCTGAAAAGGTATAAACGTCAAAAAGTCATTTTAGATTAGCATTCAAAGAACATATTCCAATCCATCAGAATTGCTTCAGAGATATATTGGACTAATATTTTTGAAAAGGTAGTTTAATAAGATTTTTTCTATTCATCAATTTTTGGTGCCTCTTGGACTCCCCTGCTTACAGAAGGGGAAAGCAGGCAGGTGCAGCAAAACGTTTCTCAAGCTATGTCAAGGACAGTTCTTTCTGGGAGTTTGATCCAAAACAACCTGTGCTGGTTTGGAACTCCTGAGATGGGGAAGATGGAAAGAAATGCATACCTGGGACTGCAGTGTATCTGATACTGCAACATACCTTGCTGAGCTACACAGTAAGGCTAGAAAAAAATTAATATGTCGATCCTCCGATACTAATAATCATAACAAAACTTAACAAAAACTACCTAAATTGTTTTTTCATTGGCAATATGGGGTCACAGACTCCATGCTGATCTCATGTGACATGATAATCCTGTAAATATTTATGCAACGCACAAAGTAATTATTTATTTTTTGAAAGTAAGAAGAGGCAAATCCTGAGGATCAGCTGATTCTTTTTGTCATGGCCTACAGTTTACATAAAGCAGATCATCGTGTCCCTATGACGAAGTCATATAAACAAGCAAATGTCTGTCCCCACACCTCCCTTCTCCCTCCCCCTTCCTCACATGGGGAATGTGCTTCAATGGATAGCACCACCCTTCTCCATGCATTATCAGGTCCCTCTTTCTTAGAACCCCCCCTTGCTGGACATAGCTTTAGTTACTCAACATATGAATACAAATACAAACTAACATCAATGAATGCATACTGGCTGACCCAATGGCATAGTGGCAGCACTACTGCTCATGATGATGGCGACCTACATTAGGGAATAAGTACATATCAAGCACTGGTGGGGCAGCTAAGCATTCGACGGACAGTTGTCCTTCCTCGGGGGGTGGGGAATGCTACTCTTGCAGTGTGACTACTGACTGGTGCAAACCACTTCACAGCACAGCTAGAAGCAGCATCAGAAGGGGTTGGGGTCGCGACTGGACACCACCGCCACCCATGTGTGTCAACACACCCATGCATGACTGTGTCACTGCACATCGGCAGCCAGGGTGGGGGAAGAAAACCAAAAGTCTAGAAGAAAAATGACAGCTATACAAGCCGCAGGCTCTTGCATGACAGACACAGCTGGCCACCCACCAAACTAAGGTCCTGGACAAGTGGTGGATAACCAGTAAGTCCGTCGGTGATGGAGCTGGGGGGGGGGGTGTCACCAGATGTGACACAACGGTAAAAAGAAAAAGTACAGAAAAAAGGAACGCATACTAATTTTAAATCAGTAGGTAAGCACTAAGAGGATAGGCCAGCCAGTCTGTGCAGCGGTACAGTGGATGCTTGTTTTTTATTGAAATCTTGGATGACACCCGTGAGCGGACGCTCACTGAGAGGTCAGATACATTAACACAAGACACAATATAGTTACAGAGTACAAAAAAATTCAACAGTACATGGGTTGCAATGACAAACAGTTACACAGATTGTGCTAATGCATAGTACATGGTATGTCAACGTCCTGTGGAAGAGAGAAAGAGAGGCAGAGGCAGACAGTTAAGGTGAGGTAGGGAGGGGCAGTGGGAGCTGGAATAGAAAGGACAGAGGGAAAGAAAAAAGCTAAGGGGTAGGGGCAGGAGGCAAGTGCTAGGGCAAAAGGGGGTGGAAGGCAAGTGCCTGGGCAAAGACATAACTTGGCAGGTCAGGAGCTGGAAGTGCTGAGGCAGACTAAAGCTGCGGGCACAGACTAGGGAAGCAGTATAGTGCAGTGGTTTAAGGCTCTGAGCTGCAAATCTGGAGACCTGGGTTTGAATCCCACAGCCCCCCACTTGCATACTGTGTGACCCAGAGTAAGTCATTTAACTTCCTTGTGCTCCCAGGTCGCACCTGTAAACAAGCTTTCAGCTTAGTGTGCTACTCCTGGTTAAACAATTGGAAAAAAAAAAAAAAGACTGGTGGGGGCACCTACAGGTACTATTGTCAGTGAGGTGCTGACGGAGTTTGCGCTTAAAGGAACCAAGGGCTGGGACTCCGGCTATGTCAGGTGGTAGACCATTTGTCCACAGAGGGGCCCGGTGACCAAAGGATCACTGGGCCATAGTTATGCGGCACCTGGGCACATGGAATACTTGTGAAGTCCAGCTCCTGGTGTGCCTGGCATGTATAAGTGGTGATAGAAGGCTCAGAAGTCCTTGAGGAAGTAAGTTTAGTGAGACCTTTTTTGCAAGTAGGCAGGTTTGATAATGTATTCTGTCCTTCAATTGAAGCCAGCCCGATGACGCATAAAGTTCACAAGTGTGGGTGAGTTCTGGGGCATTAGTGAGCAGGCGGCAGGCTTTGTTTAAGGCTGTTGAGAGGCACTGGAGTGCTGTGTCAGTAGCAGAGCCACAGACAACAAGGCCATAGTCATTCAATCAAGGTAACAAGTGAACTGTTAATTGCCAAATTCAGAGCTTCATAGGTCAAGCAATGTATGTGCCTGTAGAGGATACCAATCTTGGTGTTAAAGGCTTTGGCCATGATGTCAATGTGATGTGTGTAAGACAGGGCAGTGTCCAGTGCGATTCCCAGGTACTTGAAATGGGGGCCTAGTTCCAGGGTGTTACCAAAGTCATTCTGAATTGCCAGGGAATAGCCTTGTAGAGGGCAGTGGCGAAGAGCATGGTTTTGGTCTTTTATAGTTCATGACCAGTTTTTGCTCTTTGAACCATTTTTGAGCCATTCGAAGATGCTCTGGAGGACGTATTCCAGAAGTGCAGGGTCGAGGTTGCTAGTAAAGATCACTGCATCATCTGCATAGAGGAGCATGCAGCTATTGCAAGCAGCCGGGAGGTTATTTAGGAAGACACTGAAGAGTAATAGACCGAGTATGGATCCTTGTGGTACCCCTGATCTGACCGGTCTACTTTCTGTAGTAGTAATTTTTTTTATTTTTAGACAGGATATGACTTTAGGTCAGAGGACCTATTTTCAAAGTAGTCCTGTTTTTACTTTCATTCAAGTTACAAAGACATTATAGACAGATTACATACAAAAATCCTAAAACTTCCTAACAGCCATACATACAGTAGTATCAACATTATATTTGATTAATTTTATCTAATGACACAATACAAATAAATTATAATACTCAATATGTTCACAGAGTGAAAAACAGATATTCCACCCCTTATGAGACTACTACTAGCAGGTACATTCCACGGTGTAACTTTCATCTAATCTGGATTTAAATTGACAGTTTTGTAAGATTTCTTATCCGAGGAGAAATCTCATTCCATATTTTTGCAGCCTGAGCACGTAGTGTCATATTCCCGTACCTTGTATTTATTTTTGGAAAATTTAAACCTCGTGTTTTATCTCCCTTAGTGCGTATTAATTAGTTTCACAGCCAAATTTGATATCCATATTCCCTTTTATCAAATCCTTGTTGACCTTAAAAATAAAGATGAAACTTGTTTTTTGTATCGAATTGTTAAACTATCCCACTTTAGTTCTTTATACATGAGACAATGATGGGTTTTGCAATTACATTTCAGAGTGAACCTAGCCAATCGATTGTATGTTTTAACTAATTTATCCAAATGTTTTTGTTCAGCAAAATTGGACACTAAATTTCCATATTCCAACATAGGCAATATTAATTGCAGAGCAATTTTTTTCCATAACTGAATATTCAGCATTTCAAAAGGGCCCTCTCAATGCCCCAATTCTATTATTAACCTTCTTAATTATATTGTCCATGTGATCAGAAAAGGTTAAAGAACTATCTATTGTTATTTCCAGATATTCGTACTGTTGTGTAGTTGTTAGTTGTTTCCCCACTGCTCATTAATATTCCCTTATCAATTATTGTTTTTTTGTTAACCGTATTAGGTTTTCTACTGAAATGCATAACCTGCATTTTCTTTTCACTTATTAGCTTAGAAATTGAAAACCCGTTCCAGGGAATATAAAAATCAATTTGTAGCTTTACCAACATTTCCTCATCAGTTTTTACTGATGATAATAATACAGTGTCATCTGCATATAGTCGTATGTGTGTATAGTTTATTTTTAATGGCAAGTCATTCACATATATCAAGAACAAAAGTGGCCCCAGGATTGATCCCTGGGGCACACCTCTTGTTAGTTTACCTGTATCTGATAGTCGTCTATTTCTACTCACTGTTTCCTGTCACCCAGGCAGGACTTAAACCATTTTAAAGACCTAGGTACGATCCTGGTCCTCTCCATCCTCTCACAACAACTGATGATACACTAAATCAAAAGCTTTGGACAGACTGACGAACACTGTGCACATGGACTCCTCCCTATCCAGGGCAGATAGGATGTCCCCGATCTTTACTTGCTGTGATCGCAGGCTAAGGTAGCTACAAAACCATGCTATGGTTTCTAGGGCTAGCCCTATGTCCGAGAGCTGTTCAAGGAGGAGGGCATGATGGACCATGTAAGATGCCTTTGATAGGTCAACAAAGGCCGCCACTACAATGTGCCCTTTGTCAAGAGCACTATGTATAAATCTGGTAAATTCCAGGAGAGCTGTGATGGTAGTATGGCCAACTCGGAAACCATGCTGTTCTGGACATAGGAGCTGATATTGATTGAAGTACTCCACCAGCTGGTCAGCACAATCATTTCAAGGGCCTCGGAGAGCGAGAGGAGTATAGCGATCAGCCTGTAGTTGTTTTGAAGAGACCGGTCACCACCTTTGTGTACCGGGGTGACCGTTGCAGCTTTCCAGATTTGGGGAAATTTGGAGTGGCAGAGGGATAAATTAATTATCTTTGTCAGTGGACCAAGTACTTCATCTAGTGTTGATCAAACAAATTTAAGGTACGGAGAGTACCCACTGTGCTTTGATTTGCAGAGGGCTTTTTCAAGATATTTTCTAGCAGCGGCTTCAGACCCAGTTGAAATGGAAGAATGGGCAGTTTGGTTATGCTGGGGTTTTCTCACTGAACCCTGGAGCAGGGGTACTGAAGAAGTTCGTCGGGAGCACACTACTGACATCTGAGAAGGTAAGGTTCAGAGAGTTAGTGACGAGCAGAGGGTCCAAGGTAGGGACACTCTCAACATGTAGCATGGCTGGGGCTATTTTAGAGTCCTTTCCAGTGATATCATTTAGATTTGCCAAGAACGATTTGCTGCTATTCCAGGTGTTAGTGAGTGCTTCCTTGCAGAATTTGCTTTTTGCCTCACGGACTGCCTTTGTGCACTCATTGCAGGCCTTTTCGTACCTTTGAATGTTAGCTGATGTACCATGTGCCCATGCTGTTTGCCAGAGTTGGTCTCTTGCATTTAGCTGCACCAGTAGTTCTGGGGTAATCCAGGGATTTACAGGTCCTCCATTTTTTCTGTCTGTGATGGCAGTGTATTTGTCACAGGCCGCTTTGAATTTTGACAGAGAGATTTAGTTCAGTGTCCACATCCGTGGTTCCATGCAGGTCTGACCAGTCCTGCTGCTTCAGGTCGTCCTTTAGCTGCGGAAGGTGGCACTTTAGGAGTAGGCGTTTTTTACGGTTCTGGCAGGGAGTTTGTGGTAGCTGTTGTTCCAGAAGAAACTGACAGGGGAGTGGTCACTCAATGAGTCAGGGAGCACAGTGAGATATGTGATGTGGGAAGGGTGGTTCGAGAGAACCCAGCCCAGAAGTGTGCTGGTGCCTGTCTTGTAATTGGTTCAAGTCAGCACGTCCACCAGTTGGGAGAAGTGGATTGTGGCAAGGGTATCTATGATGGTGTTAGCAGCAGGTGAGACCCAGCTGATATTGAAGTCTCCCAACAGCATTGTTTCAGAGTTTAGCATGCCGATGTAGTCCAGTAGGTTGTTGAAGCCAGGTGTGGTCTGCTTAGGTGGGATGTATACGGACAGTAGCGTAAACACTCTGTTGTGTACTCCCAGCATTAGATGGCTAGTACCTGAAGCTTGTCATTGCTGGGTGGTGGTGTTATGACATATCCCTGGAATGTATTTCTGGTATTAATGACACATCCTCTACCTCTTCTCGAGCGCCAGTCCTGTCAGTATAGGGTGTAGCTGGGCAGGGATATGGAAGTTTCTGTTATTTTCGGTGAAAGCCATGTTTCTACAACAGATACGACATCAGAGTAGTGTTGAGAGACCCAGGCCTTGAGACTGACCATTTTTGGGAGGAGGCTGCAGATGTCTAGGGATGAGAACATGAGACCAGTAGTTTTATGCTGTCTAACATTGAGAGTCGTTGGAGAGCCAGGGTTGGGATGCACATTGCCAGAAATCAGGAGTAGGAGAAGCAAGAGTAGTCTTAGGAGATGTTCCAGTATTAGTTTATTCTGTTGTTGCCTTACTCATTTGCTGGGCACCTGCGTTTTCATTTTGTGAATATTGCCCAAAGGTAGGAGCAGTAATAGCAGCAAGCGAGTAATGTGGTCCAGAAAGAGTTTACATTTTCTTGACTGTTGCCTTTTTCTGGACGCAAATACTTTAGTAGTGCTTAAGTGGGCAAAGAATCCAGGGATGAGCGGTACCAAGGAGGGATCTTTTGGGTGACAGCACTGTGAATAGGTCCTGGGATGCCCATGCTGGGTGCAGCTTTTGGACCCCTGGTAGGGGAGGTGACTGGGACACACATATTAAGGACCATCTTCTGGTGGTTTAGATGGGAGGAAGAAGGCAACCTGGTGCACGAAGGTCCCATTGGGGATGACAGAGTGAGTAGGATGATGCATAATAGGGTCCCAGAGGTCACAGTAGACATTGTAATGCACAGGTCTCAGGAATGAGGTACTACCCCTTTAAGAGAGAGAGAGAGATCGAGAGAGAGATTAAGTGAAACCTGAGAGAAGTAGAGGCAGGTAACTGGGAGAGAGAAAGTGTATTTAATAAAGGAAGGAGGTGGGGGAGGGGGAATTGGGCGAAAAATCACCCAGACAGCTACACAGAGAAAGAGCTACAGTGATTCCAGCTCTTCACCCTGCTTACAGACTTTCCCCAAGGTAATGAAATAAAAATTGGCACAGTATGAGGGCACTGCTCAGTAGGAGAGGTAGTCTGTTAAGCTGCCTCAAAGTCCAGTAAAGCAACTTCAGTTCCAAACTGCACCGTGCCTTAGGCAGTGGGGAGCAGGCAGGTGGCTGATGCCTGGAGGGATGTAGAGGAGCTGACCCGTTCAGGGTGCAAGGATCCCCTAAGAGAAGGAGAAAAACAGGGGAATTAGTAGTGGGCAGAGGGAGAGGGCACTTAGAAGATTAACAGCCACAACAGAAGGACAGGGATGGGTGTAGTTCAAGCAAGAAGACAGGGAGGAGAGACAGAGGATTAGCCAGGAGGGAAAGGAAAGCTGGGAAGGGGCCCAGGAAAGAAGAAAAATTAAAAGGTAACAAACAGATGGAGGTTGTGGGCTGGGAGCAGGCAGCTACTACGGGGGGAGGGGGAGTCAGACCCCAGTTCAGCAGGGGCAAGCAAACTGGAAAAAACAGAATTAAGGTTAAATTATGCTCTAAGGTGCACTTAAATTACATTCCAAGTTGCAGTTACAATTTAAATTACAATCTAAGCTGCAAACAGTGAACACTCTAAAAATTAAAAATCACCCAGACAGCTACACAGAGAAAGAGCTGCAGTGATCCCAGCTCTTCACCCTGCTTAAGGACTGCGCTTGTAGTGCTGGTGACCCAGGTTCAGCAACAAGCCAGGGTCACTGGAGAGCTGGTGAGGGTGAGCAGGAGGATTGAGCATCCTTGGGTCACTGGAGAGCTGGCAGGGGTGAGCAGAAGGATCGTGCATCGTTGAGTCACTGGAGAGCTGGCAGGGGTGAGCAGGAGGATCGATCATCCTTGGGTCACTGGAGAGCTGGCGAGGGTGAGCAGGAGGATCGATCATCCTTGGGTCACTGTAGAGCTGGCAGGGGTGAGCAGGAGGATCGTGCATCGTTGAGTCACTGGAGAGTTGGCAGGGGTGAGCAGGAGGATCGATCATCCTTGGGTCACTGGAGAGCTGGCGAGGGTGAGCAGGAGGATCGATCATCCTTGGGTCACTGTAGAGCTGGCAGGGGTGGGCAGGAGGATCGTGCATCCTTGGTTCACTGGAGAGCTGGCAGGGGTGAGCAGGAGGATTGAGCATCCTTGGGTTACTGGAGAGCTGGCAGGGGTGAGCAGGAGGATCGTGCATCCTTGGATCACTAGAGAGCTGGCAGGGGTGAGCAGGAAGATCGTGCATCCTTGGGTCACTGGAGAGCTGGCGGGGGTGAGCAGAAGGATCGAGCATCCTTGGGTCACTGGAGAGATGGTGGAGGTGAGCAGGAGGATCGAGCATACTTGGGTCACTGGAGAGCTGGCAGGGGTGAGAAGGAGGATCGTGCATCCCTGAGGATGCTCTCCATCAGGAAGGAACTGAGCATCACCGACTCCACGAGCAGCACTTCCATCACGATGAGTATTAGTACACATGGAGGCTCAGCAAGAGGTAGAATGCCAGCTGAGCTCCATGTTGGCACGCTCAGAGTGTGTGCGCTGGTGCTGTAAGGGCTGGGGAAATAAGGAAATACCCCAGTGTGTACAGAGTGACACATGACCAACTTGGGCCCCTCCGTAGCAACCTGCATCTTCCACTAAGGAGTCTCCAATTGGGAAAACATTTTCATAAGGGCTCTTCCCCAGCCTGGTCAGTCCCACCTCACATCACAAGGTGGATAAAAGCAGAAGATACAAAGATACTGCACATAGCAAGTCTCTGATGAAGACATCGTGCAACATGACAAACATGACATAGAGACGCTGGAGAACTTTATTGTTACTATTGCAAGTGATTTGTGTGTTGATACGAAAATGTTGGAGGATGAGGGGGAAAGTTGGGCTACTATTAAAAATAGTAAGGGCAAACGCAGAGGAAATCAAGTGTATAATGTTACACCTCTGGAATTGAAGAACTCCTTTTTGGTCCTGAATACGGACCAATCCCAAGTGACTAGGGATGGAGGTGTTGGGGATGTTGAGAATGGGGACATTAGATCTTCGTTTTCATCATCTACCAAACCTCAGTATAGGGAACAGGCCCAGAAAATTAGTATTGGATGTCCTGAGGAAATTGATACAAGAGAAATTAAATCTTCAGCTACAACATTTTCTAAATCTCAACAACTGACTCTGAGTGCATCGAGGACAAATGACCTAGTTACCTATAATAGTGAGCAGTTAGTAGTAGAACCAAGGGAAATCATTGTAGTAGGTGATTCTACAATAAGAGGTATTGACAAAATAGTATGTAAAGGAAGAAATACTAATACAATGGTTAGCATGTTTCCTGGAATAAAAATCCATGAACTTACGCAAGAAATAGAGGGATGTTTGTGATATGAAAAGCAACCATTGGTGATTCTCCAAATAGGAGTGAATGACATAAAGTCAAATAAAAAAGGGACTATCATAGAGAATTATATTGAATTAATCCATGAAGTAAAAAAATTCACCACCGATATTATATTTGGTATTTTACCTACTTATGGAGTGCATCAGCATATAAACTATGATATTTTTTCCGTAAATTGTATGCTACGTAGGTTCTGTGTTGAACATAAAATAGGGTTCATTGACACTGGTTGTAGCTTTAAAAATGGATTACTATATAGAAATGATGGACTTCACTTAAACAAGATGGGTGAAAGGGTCTTAGGAAATACATATAATAAAATCACTGAGAAACATTTAAACTGGGTAAAGTGGGGGATGGGAAATATCCTAAGATAGATTCCACTGCAGTACATCAAATAGATTTGGAACCAGTAAATTGCTTATTATCAAATGTGAGAAGTTTGGATGGCAAATTTGATGAACTCAAACTCCTTATGAGGAATAAAAATATTAAAATAGCAATCCTTACAGAAACCTGGTGGGAGGAAGATGATACATGGGACAGAAATATTACAGGATTTAATTTGTATCAGAAATCCAGATTACATAGAAAGGGTGGTGGTGTAGCAATTTATGTACATGAATCTGTTCCACACATGGAAATTCATGATGATAAAAAACTTAGCATCGAATATCTGTCTGTTAAAATCTTGCCTCCAAATGCTCCTAAAATTATGTTGTGGGCCATGTATCGTCCCCCTTCCACAAATAGGGAGCAGGATGTAGATATTTTAAATTATCTGGACCATATTGGTTCAGCTGATAACCTTATTATAACTGGTGACTTCAATCTCCCAGAAATAGATTGGATAAATCAGACATCATCTAGTCTAAATGAAAGGAATTATTTGGAAAGCTTTAATCAACTTGGCTTGGATCAATTAGTTTTAGAAAATACGAGATCTAACAATATTTTGGATCTCGTTCTTTCAAATATGGAATCTAGACTAAATGTCACTGAGGTTGGTCCTCCAATCTCAAACAGTGATCATAACATTTTTTCCAATTAAACAAATTAGTTACTCAGCAGGGAAGTAATATAAAAATTCCCAATTTTAATAAAGCGGATTTTCATAAAATTAGACAGGCATTACTTTTGTGGGATTGGAAATTAGATTTTGCTGGGTTAATGTTGGATGAAATGTGGTACATCCTAGTGGATAAAATAAAAGACATTGCAGATGCAAATATACCATTCACAAGAAAAAATTCTAAATTGGGTGCTTCCCCTAAATCGATAACTTGTAAAATTAAAAGGCAGATAAATGTAAAATATAAATTGTACAGATTAGCAAAACTTGATCTAAACCTAATGCCAAAGTACAAAAAACAGGTTAAATATGTAAAGAAATTAATAAGGGTCGCTAAATCTAATTTTGAAATTAAATTAGCAACTAGAAGTAAAAATAATTATAAAGCCTTTTATGCATACATCAATAACAAAAAAGGGAACAGACAAACAGTAGGCCCTTTAAGGATGATAGCGCAACTTATTAAATGATAAGGAAATGGCTGAGGTTCAAAATCAATATTTTCTACCGTATTTAATCCTAAATGTACTGTAACAATTAACAGTAAATACAATACAAAAAATGATAAACGGATTAACATTGACATAAAAGATGTGTGGGATAGGTTAAAGAAAATTAAGATCAACAAATCCCCTGGGCCAGACAATATACATCCAAGACTGATTTGTGAAATTGCAGAGGTAATAGCTTACCCATTAGCCTTTATTTTTCAAGAATCATTGGATAGAGGTGAGGTTGTTAGTAAATAGAGGGAAGCTCACGTAGTACCCATTTTTAAAAAGGGTAAGAGGGATTCCCCTGGTAACTACAGACCAGTAAGTCTAACATCTACACTTGGGAAAATTCTTAAAAGTATAATAAAAGACCATATTCAGGATCATGTATCTATAAATGATCTTGTTGATCGTAGCCAAAATGGGTTTACAAAGTCACGATCATGTCAAACCAACTTGTTGAGTTTTTATGAAAAGTTAGTAATGTTTTGGATCAGGGTAGATCAGTTGATGTTATCCAGTTGGATTCTTCCAAGGCTTTTGATAAATTACCTCATGATGAACAAATTAAATCCCTTCTTGAACTAAATATAAATAGGACTTTTGTAAATTGGATATCGGACTGGTTGAATTTTAGGAGGCAGAGAGTTGTGATTAATGGACAGTTATCTGATTGGCTTCCTGTGACAAGTGGGGTCACTCAGGGCTCAGTGTTGGGCCCTTGCCTGTTCAATTTATATATATCATCGTTACAATATAACAAGGGAAATGTATGGATAACCAAGTTTGCCGATAACTGTAGAATGGGAGCAGTATTAGATTCACCTTCAGATTATATTGGACTTCAGGAAGCACTCAACTATATTGAGAAGTGGACATTAGAACATAAACTTATGCTAAATGAGGATAAATGTACTGTATTACATATGGGCAAGAAAAATTTGGAACTCAACTACACTGTCAACAATAAACAATTAAAATGTGTGACACAGGAGAGGGACTTGGGGGTTATTATACAAAATGATCTTTCATTCTCTGCTCATTGTGACCAGACTATTAAAAATGCTAATAGAACTCTTAACTGTATACTGAGACATATAGTAAGTAGAAGCAGAGAGGTTGTGGTCCCACTGTATGGATCATTGGTTAGAGCTCACTTGGAGTATTGTTCCCAGGTTTGGGCCCCTTATACTAAGGGCAAGATTGCAAGAGTAGAGAGAGTGCAACGTAGGGCCACTCGATCAGTACTGGGATTTAAGAACATGACATATGAGGATAGGTTGGTTGGGTTGGATCTGTATTCTCTGGCTTATAGAAGATGGAGGGGTGATATGATCTTAGTTTACAGATCATTTCAAGACACTGTTCTTAGAGAAGATTTGGGGTTTGAATTAACAGTTAGAAATTATCATACTAGATCTCATTGTAGACAAATTAAACAGCAAAAGTGGAATTCTCAAAAAAGGAAACAGTGGTTCAGTCAGAGGGTTGTTTCAGGGTGGAACTCTCTTCCCCACGATATAGTTAATAGTTCAACTTTGGACATTTTTAAGGTAAGACTGGATGATTACAGTAGTAACAAGTTTTTAGTTAATTAAATTGATAAATAGAATAAATTTTGCAAGCAGTCAAGGACGAAAGTCTATATGTGCTTTGTGACTACTATGATACTATGATATGATGATACATCACTGTGCTCACTGATGCTGAAATGCTAGTCCCAACAGTGTGCCAACAATGTGCCATGGCTGTGGGGACAGCCAGTGGGATACTGGGTTGCAAAGGGAGAGGTATCACCAGCAGAAAGAAGGAGGTGGTGATGCCACTGTACAAATCACTGGTGACTGACAGGGAGATCCTGCCACTCTTGAGAACCAACCTTTTCTTAAATCTATTACAACAGTTCTTCTGTTTTTTAGCCTAATCTATCCTTTACAATTTCTAGTCCATGAGGTTGGCCACCTATTGGCGCCTCTCCCCTTTCTTGACTATGCTATAGTGTCCTCTTTAATTCTCTTTTTTCCTCCTCTCAGGTCCTCGTGTAGGGAGGTTATTGTGGTGACCTTCAAACTAATGTAAAACAACCGGATGTGTTCTTTGTTGTTGGATTTAGTATCCAGTAGCACTAGGTCATAAAATATCTTGATGTATATACTTTAAGTTTATGAAACCTGTAAATGTTGAAAATACCATGGCACTAGGTGTTTTTGATAAAGGTAAAAAGTTACTAGGGGACTGTATTCTAAAAATACAGGTTACTCACCTGTAACAGGAGTTCTAGGAATGGTATATGTTGTTCATCCACACTGTCTGGCAGGTATCCTTGCCGCTTTAAATCTTGCTGGAAGGTCTTCAAGCTGGCTCCTCCCACCCACCGGGTGGTAAAACTCGGCTCTGCCCCATGACGCCAGATCTAGCCCGCTGGAAGCTCAGGTTGTGCGTCAAGCCGGGAGGTTCGGGTCGTGGTGGATGAACAACATATACCATTCCTAGAACTCCTGTTACAGGTGACTAACCTGTATTTTAGGACATGGATATGTTGTTCATCCACACTGTCTGGCAGACTCCTAGCAGTTCTCCAGGGAAGAAGGCAGGCACACACCCCTACTTAGGAATAGAGACTGGAGAGAACCGAGGCCCAAAACTAGCATCCCGGCGTGACTCAAGGTCGATGTGGTAATGGGTGATGAGGTGTGTGCTGACTTCAGGTAGCAGCCCTGCAGATTTCCTGGATAGGGATGTCCCTGGAAGCAGCCACCGATGCAGCAGTATGGTGGGTAGAATGAGCTCTTATCCCTCTGGGAGGCTCCATGCCCGCCAACTTATAGCAGAGATCTATGCAGGAGGTGACCCACCTGCTTATCGTCTGCTTGGCTGCAGGTCTGCCAGGTGCAGCTTCAGCGTAGGGTGACAAACAGCTGGCAACCTCTCCCGACTTCACGGCGCCTCCTTATAGTAAGCAAGCGCCATTCTAGGGTCCAGAGTATGGAGCCTATATTCGGCCTCCGATGTGTGACTGGGGTAGAACACCGGCAGAGTCAACACCTGGTTAAGGTGAAACTCCGACACCACCTTTGGAAGGAATTTTGGGTGGGGGCGCAGGACAACCTTGTCCCTGTGGAAGACCAGGTAAGGAGACTCGATGGAAAGCACCTGGAGCTCTCCCATCCTTCTGGTTGATGTGATAGCCACCAAGAAGGCAGTCTTCCACGACAGGTGAGAGAGATCACACCTGTGCACTGGTTCGAATGGCTTGCCCATGAGCTTTGCCAGTACCAGCAGTAGATCCCACGGAGGTGGAGGTTCTCGCACCAGAGGGGAAATGTGGTCAAGGCCTTTGAAAAAGCACCAGACCACCTTCTCCTGCGCCACCGACTGCTCCCCGGTAAGCAGAGATGGCTGCCAGGTGCACCTTAAGGGTCGTCGACATAAGCCCTTGCTGAGAAAGGGACCACAGGTAGTCCAATATGCTCGCCAGGGAACAGGAGGAAGGGTCAAGGCCCTTACCCTGACACCAAATGGAAAATCTCTTCCATTTGAAGGCGTAGCACTTCCTGGTCGACTCCTTACAGGACGCCCAACTACATTGAGGACCTCGCCGAAAGACTCAAGGCCTGGAACCTAGCCGCTCAGGAACCAGGCCATCAGGTGCAGGGATTGAAGGTCCGGATGGAACACCTTCCCTGATTGACTGAGAGCAGGTCGGGCGAGCTGGAAGCTGCCTCGGGAGTCTGGAGCTGAGGCTGAGGAGATCGTGCACGAACTGGCGGGGCAGTCTGGGGCTATCAGAATCACCTGTGTCTTGTCCCTCCTTGCTTTGAGAAGCACCTTGTGTATCAAGGGGAATGGGGGAAAGGCGTAGAAGAGGCCTGGGGTCCACTGCCTCGAGAAGGCATCCCCCTGCAGCGAGCCCTGCTGAGGGGGGCGGGCATGGAACAGCCTCAGCTTCGCGTTCTCCTTGGAGGTAAACAGGTCCACCTGAGGTGTGCCCCAATGGGAGAACAGATCTTGTACTACCTCCGGCAGGAGAGACCACTCGTGGGACGGAGCCCCTATCCGGCTTAGGGCATCGGCCAGGGTGTTGGAGGCTCCTGCCACATAAATGGCTAAGAGATCCGCCTCCAGGCTGCGCACGAGTGACCAAATGCGGAGAGCTTCCTTGCATAGAAGCATGGAGCGCGTCCCGCCCTGGCAGTTTAGATAGTACATGGTCGTGGGTCCGCTACCTCTCTGATCACCTCCTTCTTGAGGAGGAGAGTGATGTCGGCTCGGCGAGCCGACAGTGAAGCTGCGGACCCCGAGGCCCCCCGAGATGCGACGGCTCTGAAGGGTGGGGCCTGCTCGAACTCCAGAGGCAGGCCCTTTCCGTCCACTTCCAACACCCACCGGTCTGTGGTAATAACGGACCAGGCGGAAAGAAAGTGGCGGAGCCGCCCCCCCACAGGAGGAACCTGGGGTGAGGTGATGGGGTTAGGGGAGACACCTCTCAACCCGTCACTGGGCAGGCTTGGAGGAGGGACCGGCCGAGGGACCTCCAGGGCCTTTACCTCCCTGCTTCCTGGAGGAGGAAGCCGAGGGCTTGGGTTTGGGATGCCAAGCTCGTGTCTGCTGCCCCTGATGTTGCTGGGCGGGACATGCCGCGGACGCAGAGGGACGAAAGGGCTAAGGCTGTGGTCCGCGACCTTTGTCCTTCTGTGCGGATGAGACCGAGTCCAAGGTAGCATTGGACTTCTCGATCTTCTGCAGGTGACCTTCCACCCCAGGGCCGAAAAGGTCGGTCCCCAGGAAGGGGACATCCGCCAACTTGTGCTGGGTATCCAAAGTGAAGGTGGATATCCTCAGCCATGTCCGACGGCGCATAGCCACTGTGGCCGCTACTGACCTGGCACATGAGTCTCCAATGTCCAGAGCAGTCTGAAGCTGCTGTTTGGCCACTGCCCTGCCCTGGTCCCGTACCTGCCTAACCGTGGTCTGCCGGAAGATGAGGAACTACCTCATTCAGGGAGCCCAACACGGCATGAGAGAAATGTGCCATGAGTACGGCCGAACTGGCCTGACGAAGGCCGAGGGAGGACGCAGCGTAGACTTTGCGCCCGGCATAGTCCAACTTTTTGGACTCCTTGTCGGGAGGTTTGTCCACGCCCTTAGCGCTCGGGCGCTACCGGAAAATGCTGTTAGCACCAGCCTCGGCTGAGGGGTGTTCCGAAAACCGGACAAGGAACCGTAGGGACCACATTTCCTGGCCATCCTGGCTGAGGGCGAGGACAGGAAGCAGGGCTGCCAGAGCTCCAAGGCGGGCCCACTATGTCCTCGGCCACGGAAAGGCCTCCGAGGGAAATCTCCTTGGTCCAGTATCTCCGTGAGGGGATACCTGGCCTGCTTAGACACAGGTTCGAGTCATCCCGTGGACTAAGAGATGAGCCGGCAATCCCAGATAGGACGTATATTATCGCCCATCGACTGACCTCCAGACGACTCTCCAAGTCTACTCACTGGAGAAAAGGGAGGAATCGCCGTCGGACCAGAAGAGTCCGCAAAGAGCTGCCTCGGTCTGAGCCACTCTCTACCTGCCGAGGTTGATCGGGAGGAGGTAACAGACAGCCTATGGGGCAGGTTCTGAGCCACCAAGAATTCTGGTCGGAGCCCCAAATAACGGCTGTGGAGGCGGAGGTTCAACTGGAATCGGTGGAGCAGCTGGTTTTGGCCGAACAACTGGCCTGGGAACAGGCTCCTCGGGTAAGTCGAGGGGTTGTTTTGGCCCGCTCTGGTGACAGCCACTTAATGGCCAGGGAGGGCGACGGCGTCGGCTTGTTCCCAGTCAGAAGGAGCTGTTGCCACATGAGGTCCTCGTATCGTCAACGTATCTGCGTCAAGGCTTCCTCGTCCCGAGGGGCGGCGCCGTACATCGTAGTGCCGAGATCGAGACCGCCGGCGACGGGGGATCGCTGGACCGCCAAGAAGACCAAGAACCTCGGCTTCCGGGGACGGTGCGGGAGGAACGGGTGGAACCGCCTCGGCTCGGAGGGTTTCACCCAGGCCCGAACCGAGCCACTGGCAAGCCCACGGGATCCTCAACCCCACCTGGGAACCAGGAGAGAGGATTCTGGCTCGCCTGGTGACAACCCATCCAACGGGTCGAGAAAATCGACCAAGCCGACGGGAGTCTCGGCCAGCTGACCTGACGGGACACCGTGAGACCAGTGGCTTGCCGAACGATCGATCAAGTCGATGGTCGACAACCTTGGAGAGGGATCCTTCCGCCCCAAGAGCGCCGATGGAGGGACTTACCTTGTCTTTCTTTTGGACCAAGAAGAAGGTCCAGCAGATGTTGGTCCCTCTCCTGTGGAGAGGGACAGACAAAGCTCCTTAAAGGAAGCTGTATAAGAGGAACCCAGGAGAGCAGGATAAATGTCATGCGGAGGAAGATGCGCCCGCGACGCTTCCTTCTTCAAGGGCGTATCATCTGCTCTAGTTGATCCGCCGAGCCCGCCCGCCGGGAAACCACGACCGGCCTCTTTGACTTCACCGAGGAAACGCCGATGCCCCAGTTGTAAACGGGCAGCACGGTCTCGGAGGACGAGGCCGAGAGGAAGAGCACAGGTCGCAAGCCTGCGGGTCGTGCTCAAGGCCTAAACAGTAGACACACGTGGAGTGCGGATCCATCCGAGACATCTTCTGCCCGCAAGGGCATCTCCGAAAACCGGGAGTCGATTTGTCCATCACAGTTGCGAGGGATAGAAGACCGAAGTCTAGAAATGCAAAAACTTTTAAATTCATAAAACCAAAGAATTAGGAACCAGTCATATATGCAGAGCGTTAAGGAGGGAACCTGAGCTTCCAAGCGGTAAGGAAGATCTGGCGTCATGGGGCGGAGCCGAGAGTTTTACCACCCGGGTGGGTGGGAGGAGCCAGCTTGAAGACCTTCCGGCAAGGATACCTGCCAGACAGTGTGGATGAACAACATATCCATGTCCCTAGAAATTAAGTTACTGGGATACAGATATCAGAAAAATTCCAGTTGTGTTATTTAAAATGCATATAAATTACAAACTGTCTGAGAGGCCCTTTGGCACCATGCATTCCTGCTTTAAGCTGAACCAGCCTAAAATATAATGGTGATTTGCATATACACCCCATGATGCTTTGCACTATGGGGTTATGTGTGATGTGTTTCTGTGAAACTTGGCTTTATTGCCAGTGCCCTTTTGGGTAACCCTTGTTTCAGTATTTCCGTATTGAGGTTCTTTGTCTTTGTCTTGTTTTTAGGTCTTGCTTTTTTTTTTCTGGTCTCCCCGTCACCCTAACACACACAAGAAAAACACTGAGGATAGCTCATTTCCTCAGGAAAGATAGATTAGTATATCAGCAGATCAGTAGGTGCTGACTAAGTGCAGAGGAAGCACATGCATAATCCGTTGCTGCAAACTGATGCATTAAAGAAGGGATATGCCATTGCTTAAGGTTATCCCGTGTTTTAAATAAACATCACACAGAGAATGTGCATTGTACCTGAAGTTCTGCGTCTGGTCATCTGTTATCCCACAACCCCTCCACAGACTAGGCATCAGAGGTGGGATAACTTGCTGGAAATGTCTGGACTGGGCTAGGGGGATATTTTCCAGTGGATATCGCCAGACCATCTATAGACCACCAGCCCAGGAGGAAGAAACAGATAGGGAGCTGATGCTAGCCATCCAGAGGATGGCAGACAAGGGTGAGGTAGTACTGGTTGGAGACTTCAATATTCCAGACGTGGACTGGAGCATCCCAGCAGCAGCATCAACTAGGAGCAGATTTATCCTGGACTCCCTTCAGGGTGCCTTCCTCAAGCAACTGGTCATGGAACCAACTCGGCAGAAGGCAATACTGGACCTTGTGCTCACAAACAGGGACAGTGTGATGGGGGTAAGAGTGGGGGAGCACCTGGGGAACAGTGACCACCAGTCACTGTGGTTTGAAATCACAGAAAGAGCAGAACCAAACCACACAAAAACACGTATCCTGGATTTTAGGGGGGCAAACTTTGAGAAAATGGGGAGATACTTGAAAGAGGCATTAAGGGGAATGGGGCAGGAATCAGGGGTTGAGGAACAGTGGGAAGTATTTAAAATGGGGATTACAAGAGCAACAGAATTATGTATTAAGCAGGTTAGCAAGAGGAAAAGGAAGAGGAGACCATTATGGTTTTCCAAAGAGGTAGAAGAAAGTGAAAGCCAAAAGATTGCATTCAGGCAATACAAAAGACACAGGCAGAAGGGATAGGGAGAAGTACCAGGAGAAGCAAAGGAGGCAGGGAGGTCAGTAAGGGAAGCCAAAGCTCAGACAGAAGAACACATTGCAAAATCAGTGGGTAGAGGACAAAACCTTTACAGGTACATAAGTGAAAAAGAAAGGCAAAGGGAGGGATAGTGAGACTGAAGGGGAGGATGGGGCTGTGTGAGGATGACAACAGTAAAGCTGACATATTTAATAGGTATTTCTGCTCAGTCTTTACTGAGGAAGAGGAGGGTAATGGGTCTGAATGGAGTACAAGGGGTGAGAATGGTGCAGAAATGGACACAAGTCCCTTTACACGAGAAAGGGTCCTGAAGGAACTGGAAGTAATAAGAGTTGATAAAGCAATGGGGCCAGATGGGGTGCACCCAGGGTCCTTAAAGAACTAAGAGAGGTGGTGGCTGAACCTCTTGCTATCCTGTTTAGCCGATCACTAGAAACAGGGGAGGTACTCAAAGACTGGAGGATAGCAGATGTAGTCCCTTTATACAAAAGTGGGAACAAAGAGAAAGCGGGAACTACAGACCAGTCAGCCTCACCTCGGTAGTGGGGGAAGATCATGGAAGCACTACTGAAGGAGAGATTGGTGGAACATCTGGTTGTCAATGGACTACAGGACCCAAGGCAGCATGGTTTCACCAGGGAAGGTCATGTCAGACCAACCTCATTGAATTTTTGACTGGGTGACTAGGAGGTGGATCAGGAGGGCAGTGGACATGGCCTATCTGGACTTCAGCAAGGCCTTTGACACTGTGCCACATAGAAGACTGTTGCACAAACTGGGGAATATGGGTGTGGGCAGGACAGTAGTGCGGGTGGGTAGGTAACTGGCTGGGCAGCAGGACACAGAGGGTGGTGGTAAATGGCTGTCACTCCACAGAGGGAAGAGTGACCAGTGGGTACCACAGGGATCAGTGCTGGGACCAGTACTATTCAATATCTTCATCAGTGACATTGCGCAGACCTAGAAGGCAGAATTTCACTGTTCGCTGATGACACAAAGCTCTGTAACAGAGTAGACACACCAGAGGGTGTAGACAGAATGAGAAGGGACCTGCAGAAACTTGAAGAATGGTCAGGGGTTTGCAGTTGAAATTCAATGCAAGGAAGTGCAAGATAATGCATTTGGGGCACAAAACCCTGGCACAATATATCAGTTGGGGGTGAGGATATAGCATGCACCAAGCAGGAAAGGAGCTTGAGTTATCATCTCTGATGACTTCAAGGCAGGAAACAGTGTGACAAGGCAGCAGGTAAAGCAAATAGGATGCTGGGATGCATAGGCAGGGGCATCACCAGCAGGAAAGGGAGGTCATAATTCCACTATACAAGACACTAGTGAGGCCGCACCTGGAGTACACTGTGCAGTTCTGGAGACCTTACCTACATAAGGACATAGACAGGGTAGAGAAGGTTCAGAGGAGGGCAACAAAAATGGTGCATGGATTGCATCACAAGTCCTATGAGGACAGGTTGAAGGCACTGAACATGTACTCCTGGAGGAGAGGAGGGGAGAGAGGATATGATAGAGACATACAAGTATCTTACAGGAGGAACAGGGTGCAGGAATGCACTATTTTTAAGCGAAAAGATGTTCCAGGACTAGAGGGCATGGGATGAAGTTGAGAGGAGGACGATTCAGAGGAAGCGTGAGGAAGAATTTCTTCACAGAACGGTGGTGGACAAGTGGAACACCCTGCCAGAGGAAGTGGTGGGGCTGAAACAATCAAGGATTTAAGAAAGAATGGGATAGACATAAAGGAATTCTGGAGGTCAGGGGTAAGGGGCAACAGACTTCCTGGAAAACATAAACTGAACTTACAAACTTAAATGGGCAGACTGGGTGGGCCATAGGCCCTTATCTGCCGACACTGTCTATGTATCTATGTATCTATATCCCAGGTGGACTGACGCACCAGGAGTTGCGTGAGGAGAACCCGGAGAAGAAAGTCCATGGAGTTCTGACCAGAACCATGGCCAACAGACTGGAGAGTGGGGGGGGGGGCAAATTCCTGTAGCAGAGATTGTATGTCATGGGTGCCAAAAGAAGGAACCCTGAGATGGGGCTTCTGAAGATGGATGGGTGGGTGAAAGCTCCATCTTTTCCTGGGACAGGAAGGTGGTAAGCAGTCTGAAAGTATCTGCTTCCCTCTTAAGGTGGGGGATATGTGACAGGAAGATCCTGACATTTGAGGACTGACCTTTTCTTAAATCTGTTGCAACAGTTCTTCTATTTCTTAGCCTAATTTATCCTTCACAATTTCTAGTCAATAAGGCTGGCCACCTATAGGCACCCCCTCCCCTTTCTTGACTATGTTATACTGCCCTCTTTAATTTTCCTTTTCCCTCTCAGGTCCTCGTACAGGGAGGTTATTGTGGTGACCTTTGAGCTGATGTAAAACAACAGGATATGTTCCACGTTGTTGGATTTAGCAGGGTTTTAAATAATTGATTAGCAGTTTTTTTCTTGGGACGATGCTAACTGTACAGAAAGTATTTATGAAGATTTTCTAGAAGTGCTATGTTTGTTAAACACAGTGAGGCATGAGCTATGCATTTTCACAAAGATTTAGCACTTTTATGAACAAAACGCTAATCAATTTTTAGAGTTAAATAAAACCCTGTTTAGTATGCAATAGCAAGCACTATGTCATAAAATACACTGATGTATATTCCTTATGCGTATAAAACCTATAAATGTTGAAAATACCACGGCACTTCGCACCACGCCGGTGACCTGGGTTCGGCATAGGGAGAGAGGGACTGAGCGTCCAGCGGTGGCTCTGCCTCTCTGGGGAGGGTGGTGTGTCTGTCTCGATGCTATATCACCATCTCCTGGGTGAACTCAGGACTGGCGATGCAGGTCGGGAGACACAGTGGGAGGGGCAGCATCAGCCGAAAGCCCTGGAAAGAGTTGCATCTCGAAGCTTGCCTCCCAATTGGCTCTCCTAGCACACCAGTGACTGCAGGGGTAGGGGCACAGAAAAACAGGAAAATGGAGCCCGTCACAGCATCGGACCACAACAACAAGCAGTCACCAGGGCAGACTCCGTTGTGAACCACCCGCTCCACCGTTGTTCAGGGGAACAGTAAGGAGTGTGCCTTCCCTCGCTCTGCCTGGGGTATATCAGGACACCTACTACGGAATCTCTGAGAGGTGAGTCACTCTAGGGGAGCAGACTCTTGGGGCGGGAGGGGTGATGTGAAGGCTGAGGGGACTGAATGAGTGGAGGACAGAGCGAGTAAGGCGAATAAAGAGCAATGTAAAAAATATATATATATACACACACTACGGCACTAGAAGTTTTGATAAAGGTATAAAGTTACTAGGGACTGTATTATAAAAATTAAGTTACTGGGGTAGAGGTATCAGAAAATCCCTGTTTTATTTAAAATGCATGTACATTACAGATTGTTTGAGAGACCCTTTGGCACCTTGCATTCCTGCTTTAAGCTGAACCAGTCTAAATGTCATGGTGATTTGCATATACATCCCATGATGCTTTGCATTATGGGGTTATGTGTGATGTGTTTCTTTGAAACTTGCCAATGCCCTTTGGGGTAACCCTTGCTTCAGTGCTTCTGCACTGAGGTTCTTTGTCTTTAGCTTGTTTTGGGGGTTATCTGCTTTTTTTTGGTCTTCCCATCACCCTAACACACAACATCAACATACGGGATAATTTATTTCCTCAGGAAAGATAGATCAGTATGTCAGTGGGTCAGCTGGTGCAGACTAAGTGCAGAGGAAGGACATGCATAATCTGTTGCTGCAAACTGATGTATTAAAGAAGGAATGTTCCATTGCTTAAGGTTATCCTCTGCGTTTTAAAAAACATCACACAGAGACTGTGTGTTGAACCTGAAGTTCTGGGTCTGGTCCATCTGTTATCCTATAATCCCTCCACAGTGAGGCCTCACTTGGAGTATGGTGTACAGTTCTGGAGGCTGCATCTCCGTAAGGACGTAGACAGGGTGGAAGCAGCTCTAAAAAGGGCAGCAAAGATGGTGCAAGACCTACACCAAAAGTCATGAGGAGAGATTGAGAGACCTCAATATGTGTACCCTGGAGGAGAGGAGAGACAGGGGAGAGATGACAGAAACCTACACATATCAAAAAGCCATAAATAGGGTATCGGAGGGTAGCATCTTTATTTATTTACTTTTGTTGACCAGGTGGGTACACTAGACATAGGAATGCCTATTTTCAGGTACGACCTGGGAGGATACAAGTGAAGTACAAAACAGCAACATCAGTGTGACGCAGCACACATAAACCATACAGTAAAGAGTTAGCCAGGAGAGTAAAGAACATCTCAAACATTAATAAGACTAAATAATACATGGTCATTCAAAGTAGGTAGTCAAAAACATGGATAACAAGATCATTGCGAAGAGATGAGATAAGTGCAACACAGGTTAGGAGATTCATGTAAGTCGTCAGCATGAAATAGTGAGCAGTAAAACGCCAGATAGCAAGTCCGAGATACAACAGTATCGGGGGGGCCAGGGGAAGGGGGTAGAAGAGGGTAGTTTTGGGTGTAAAACAGGTAGGGTGGAAGTAGAAAAGGGGATGCAGAGCAGGTGATGGGTTTATGGTGGCTGGAAACAGGTACATGGACTTACTGTGAGTAGGTGTTGACGGTGGAGCTTCCTAAAGCCAGTATGTGTTGGAGCAAGACAAATTGCTTGAGGGATAGTATTCCAATATTTAGGGGCAGCACGGGAGAAAGCTCGAGTACCCACTGTGGTCCTACATCTAGGGACATACAGAGGTGTCTGGTCAACTAAGCGGAGACCATAGGAGGGGGTTTGAGGATGTAGTAGCAAAGCAAGAGATTGAGGGAGACCTGCTCTTAAAGTTCCATCAATTAAGGTGCCATAAGATAGGAGGCGATGGGTCATAGGACTAGGCCATTCTAGGTCCGCATAGAGTAGACAATGAAGATGTCCAGGAATGAGGGGGCAGGACTTGAGGCTGGAAGGGGGTAGACTAAGTGGTAGCGTGAGGAAGTATTTCTTCACGGAAAGGGTGGTGGATGCATGGAATAGACTCCCAGTAGAGGTGGTGGGGGCAAACACAGTGGGGGAATTCAAGTATGCATGGGACAGGCATAGGGGAACCTTAGCAATAGGAACGAGGAAGTAAAGCTGGAAATCAAGTAGGCTCTGCAGCTTTTAGAGTAGGCAAGGAAAATGGGCAGACCAGATGGGCCTAGCAGTCCTTATCTGCCATCAGTTTCTATGTTTATAAGTAACAGAGCTCCAGTTTTGAGAGAGGCTAAGAATAAACAACTACTATGCATAATCACACAAACCTTGCTGTTTTTGCACAGCTTTGTGCTACAAAGAACATTAAACACTAGTAGCACTTCACAGAACTGTAAGTTTTGCTGAACTGCCTAAACCGTGCTTTCTGAGTGGCCCCAGCTGGGCTGTGCACTACAGCACTAAAAGATTCGTATACTAAAGGTCTAAGAACCATTATTGGGGGATATAACAGTCCTATAAAAAAACAGGCTTTCACAACCTTTTCAACATGTCAGAGTTTCAATGTCAATTGTGCATTGTGAAAAATTACATCAGAACTGTCCAAATACAGGACTGTAAAACTGCCAGTTGCAATGTCCTCACCTTTGGGGGTTCTGCTCCCACTCCTTTTCAGCTATGTGGCTCCCAATCCCACTCTCTCTCTCTTTCTCTCTCATTCTCCATAGCAAAAGCACAGACGGCGTAGAAGAAGATGACAGAGGCAGACCAGATGGTGGCTACAGGGTGAGCAACGATGGCGCACCCATGGGCAGGAGTCACTGAAACCATTCAGACGTAGTCTGACACATCATCTGCAGGTCAAATGGCCCGATGGGGTCAACAGGATACTGCATGATGGCAAAATTGACTGTGTGAGATTAGAGCCAGGGCCAGTCTTGATCTCCGAGAGACGGCTGGGGGGGGGGGGGACAGAACCCAAGGAGAACTTAGAATCTGTCTTTTTCAGTGAACATAGCTATTTTAGGAGGACCTCGAGATCTGGCTGGATAGGCATCTTTTTCACGATGCTGCTGCTGCTGCTTCTCTTTATCAGCATGGCAGTGTTTTTCAGTGTTGTTGAGGCGTCCTTACGGGGACGCCTCAACAACGTTGAGGACCTTGTTGGAAAGACCAAAGGCCTGGAACTCTAGCCACTTAGGAACCAGGCCGTCAGGTGCAGGGAGTGAAGGTCCAGATGGAGAACCTTCCCCTTGTTGATTGAGATCAGGTCCGGGCAGACTGGAAGCCCCCGCGGGAGCCTGGAGCTAAGGCTGAGGAGATCTGGGTACCAGAACTGGCGAGGCCAATCTGGGGCTACCAGAATCACCTGCGCCTTGTCCCTCTTCACCTTGAGGAGCACCTTGTGGATCAAGGGAAATGGAGGGAAGGCATAGAAGAGGGTTGGGGTCCATGGCCTCAAGAAGGCATCCCCCTGCAGTGAGCCCTGCTGAGGGGGTTGGGAATGAAACAGCCTCAGCTTCGTGTTCTCCCTGGAGGTGAACAGGTCCACCTGAGGGGTGCCCCAATGGGAGAACATGACTACCTCCGGCAGGACAAACCACTCGTGAGATGCAGCACCTATCCGGCTAAGGGCATCGGCCAGACTGTTCGAGGCTCCTGCCATATGGATAGCTAGGAGCTCCGCCTCCAGGCTGATCACGAAAGACCAAATGCGGAGAGCTTCCTTACACAGAGGCAAGGAGTGCGTCCCACCCTGATGGTTGTGACAGTACATGGTCATGGTGTTGTCCGTCTGGACATGAACCACCTGACCCCGTACAAACGGAGCGAAGGCAATGAGGGCTAGTCGAACCACTCCAACATACAGCAGGTTGATGTGGCATCAAGATTCCTGAGGGGACCAGAGACCATGGGCTCGGAGCTCCACCAGATGGGCACCCCAACCTATCAAAGAGGTGTCGGTCGTAAGAATGACCATCGGCTCAGGGTGGACAAATGGGATACCCTCCTGCAGATGAGCTGGGAGGAGCCACCACTCCAGGCCATCCCACATCTTCTGGGTCACGGTTACTGGCTGGTCCAAAGGACCAGAGCGCTGTGACCACTGGCGGGCCAGCCCCCATTGCAGGGGATGCATATGCCAGTGGGCCCAACGGACCACGCTGGTGCAAGCTGCCATGAGACCCAGAAGGCGCAGGAAGTCCCGGGCAGGGTGCAATTGCCCAACCAGAAATGACTGGGCAAAGTAGAAAAGGACCTCGGCCCTGACTGCCGGGAGCCAGGCTCTGGCTCAAAGAGAGTCGAGCTCTGCCCCAATGAACTGAATCACCTGTGATGGCACGATTTCCGATTTTGCCTCGTTGATCAGGAAACCAATCTGAGAGCAGACGTGGCAGGCCAGATCTCTGGACTGCTCCACCTCCAACCTGGAGGGGGCTGCTAACAGCCAGTCGTCCAGGTAAAGGTACACCCAGACCCCTCAGCACTGCAGGAATGCTGTCACCACTGCCATGCATTTGGTGAAGACCCTGGGAGCTGGAGAAAGGCAGAAGGGCATGGCCTGGAACTCATGAAGGGATCTCTCTGCTCTGAAGCGGAGGAATCGCCAATGTGACGGACGGACTGGGACATGAAAGAATGCGTCCTGGAGATCCAGAGAGCAAAACCACATGCCTAGTTCCAAGGATGGTATGATCTGAGGCAGGGTGACCATCCTGAAGGTGTGCGGCCTTAGGAACTTGTTTGGGTCGTGCAGATCGAGAATGGGACGCCAGCCCCTCCATCTGTTTTGGGATCAGAAGTACCTGGACACAATCCCTGGGTTTGGAGGAGGATCCGCCACCTTGCTGATCACCTCCTTTTGGAGGAGCTGAGCTATGGCGGTTCGACGAGATGACAGAGGCGCTGCGGAACTGGTAGCACCCCCAAGAGTGACGGCTCGATAGGGAAGGGTCCACTCGAATTCTTGAGGCAGACCCCTGCCGACTACTTTCACCACCCAATGGTCTGTGGTGATAGCGGACCAGGTGGAAAGGAAGTGGCGGAGCCATCCCCCCATGGGGAACCCAGAGGAAGAGTGACGAGTTTGGGGGTGGCACCCCTCAACCCGTCACTGGGCAGGTTTGGAGGAAGGGCTGGCCGAGGAGCCGCCTGGACCTTTCCCTCCAGGCTTCCTGCTGGAGGAAGCGGCAGGCTTGGCCTTGGGACGCCAAGGGTGAGCCTGCTGGCCCTGTTGCTGGTGCTGCTGGGCCGGACATGCTGCAGGGGGCGGAAGGACGAAAGGGCTTAAGCTGCTGCTGGCGGCCTTTGCCCTTCTGGGCAGACGTGACAGAGTCCAAGGTGGCACTGGACTTCTCGATCCTCTGGAGATGGCCCTCCACCCCAGGCCCGAACAAGTTGGTGCCCAAAAAGGGGGCGTCTGCCAGCTTGTGCTGGGCATCCACCATGAAAATAAAGATCTGCAACCAAGCTCTGCGGCGCATGGCTACTGCGGCCGCTATTGACCAGGCACAAGAGTCTCCAATGTCCAAGGCAGTTTGGAGCTGTTGCTTGGCCACCGCCCTTCCTTGATCTCACACCAGCTCGACCGTTGTTTGAAGGTCAGCCGAGAGATGAGGACGCACCTCATCCAAGGAACCCATAAGGGCGTGTGAAAAGTGTGCCATCAGTAAAGCTGAGCTAGCCTGTCAAAGGCCTAGGGAGGAGGCAGCGTAAACTTTGCACCCGGAATAGTCCAGCTTTTTGGACTCCTTGTCCGGGGGCTTTTCTACGTCCCTAGAGTTTCTGGAGCACTGGTAGACGCTATTGGTTACCAGCCCTTCAGCCAAGGGGTGCTCCAAAAAACCAGAGAGGAACCGTTGGGGACTGCATACTTGCGAGCCATGTTGGCTGAAGGTGCAGGACAGGATGCAGGCCACTGCCACAACTCCAGAGCTGGACCAACAATGGCCTCGACCACTGGGAAGGCCTCTGTGGGGGAATCCCCTTGGTCCAAAATCTCCATGAGGGGATATCTGGCCCATTTCTGTACGCGTTTGAGCTGCATCCCAGTAGACTCTGAGATGAGCCGAAGAATTCCCAGGAATGAGGATGGGCTCTCATCCACGAACAGACCCCTGGAGGATTCCAGGTCGAGGGGCCTGGAATACAAGGAGTCATCATCGGACTCAGAGGAGTCCGCGAACAGTTGCCGAGCGCCTGAGCCACCCTCCACTTGCCAAGGCCTATCGGGGGTGAGGGTGACTGACAACCTGTGGGGCAAGCCCTGACCTGACCGAGAATCCTTGGTCGGGGCCCCAGTCTTTGGTTGTGGGGCCGGTGGTTCCACCATAAAGGGTGGAGCAGCCAGTTTCGGCCAAGCAATTGGTGCCGGAGTTGGCTCCTCAACTGAGGAGCCTATGGTGAGAGGTTGCCTTGGCAGTTCGGGCAACAGCCATTTAGTGGCCGGTGAAGGTGATGGAGGTGGCTTGTTGGCGGCTAATATGAGCTGCTGCCACATCATGTCCTCATAGCAATGACGCAACTTGCACTGGAGCCTATCCTCCGAAGAGGACGAGCAGCGACGCCGCTTTCTGTGATGCCAGGACAGAGACGCTGATGTTGGCGGGACCTACCTGACACGGAGGAGGACCAAGACCACTGGGGTCACCGATGGTGGGTCAAAGAGGGGACGGGGGAAACCCACTCATCCCCCGGTTCAGGGTCCTTGACCGGGACTTTGCATGGGAGGCCGAGGCAAGTCCTCAGTAACCACCGGGGGTACCGAAGAAGAAGGGTTATTGGATTCTCCAGTCGACAACCCGTCCAACGGGTCAAGAAAAATCTCGATCGCATCGACAGGTGTCTCGACCAGATGACCTGACGGGAACACTGTGAAGCCAGTGGCCTTAGCTGCAACCTCAACCAAAGTCGAATGTAGATGCTCCAGGGAATGAGATCTCTCCCACTCCCACGAACGTAGATGATGGGCCTTCCCCTTTTGGTTCCTTTTTCTTCTACCTACTCATATGAGTCCCTGAGGGCCGTTTTCCCTTGATGGAGAGGGACTGACAAAACTCCTGAAAAGAAGCAGAGTAGGAGGAGCCCAAGGACAGTGGGATAAACGCCAATGCCGAGGAAGTAGAAGAAGCGGCCTGGGCCGCCTCCTCCGAGGGCGATGAACTGCTCCAGCTGCTCCGCAGTGCCCACATCTGTGGACACTGCCCAACGGGCCTCCTTTGACTTCACTGGCGGAAAATGTTTCTCGGGGCACCCCAGCTGAAGTTGGGCAGCATGGTCTTCCAGAACCGAAGCCGTAAAAGACTTGCAGAGATCGCAGGCCTACGGATCATGGGCAAGCCCCAGGCAGTAAATGCACATGGCGTGCGGGTCGGTCCGAGATATCTTCTGCCCGCAAGGGCACAGACGGAAGTCGGGAGTAGATTTTGAGTCCATCGCAGCCGCAAGGGAAGTAGTAGGCTTACATCTTGTAAATTTTAAAACAATTTTTGGAAAAAAACGAAGGATTGGGATCCAGGCCTAAAGATGCAAGAGCGCTAAGGAGAGAACCTGAGCTTCCAAGTGGTAAGGAAGATCTGGCGTCATGGGGCAGAGCCAAGGGTTTTACTATCCGGGTGGGTGGGAGGAGCCACCTTGAAGACTTTCCAGCCCATCTTAAAGCGGCAAGGAACCTGCCAGACAGTGTGGATTGAACAACATATCCACGTCCCTAGAAAGGGTGGTTTCTGAGGGGAAATAGAGTACAGGTATGGAGCCTGACAATCTAAATAAATACATCTAACTACTGGTGTCACTTCAGGAAAGCCAGGAATACATGCACCAAGATAATAAAAGATGCTAAGGCCTCCTTTTATTGTTCGAAACTGGATTCTGCTGCCAGGAGCGCCTCTAAATTTTGGAAGTCCATTAAGGATATGTCCGGACACACTCCGGGGAACTCCCTGCCTGCAAAGATTACTTCTGGCAGTGCCACCATCTGCGACAAAATGAAGATCCTGGATGCATTTAACAACCACTTTGCCACCGCAAGGCTGGCATTTGGCAACTCCCCTGCATGTTCTTTACGCTCCCAGTTGGGTGTGCAAAACTCGGAACCTCTCCTTACCAACTCAGTCTTTTTTCTCTAGCCTACTTCGTTAAAAGTGGTTGAAGAACTTCTATTACAGTTGGATACCAAAAAAAGTGCAGGTGCTGACTCTCTAGACACACACTTTCTAAAGGTCACCTACCATGCTTTAGCTGTACCAATTACACACCTATTCAATCTCTCACTGTCCCTAGGAATCCTCCCACCCCTATGGAAAACAGCTCATGTTATCCCTCTGTTTAAATCTGGGGACCCCTGTGATCCTAACAACTACAGGCTGATTTCTCTACTCCCTATACTGTTCAAACTGTTGGAAAAAATTGTAAGCAAGCAGTTGAGAACCTATGTAGAAACTATGAATCTTCTAAACCCAATGCAATCTGGCTTTAGAGCACTGTACAGCACCATTACTGTCCTAGCCAAAGTGACCAATGATTGACAGCAAGACCTGGAGAATCGAAACTTCATCTGTGCAGTGTTCTTAGACTTAAGTAATGATTTTGACACAGTCTATCATGGCCTGCTCCTTTCCTCCCTGAGGGCGACAGGACTGGACTCACTATCCTTGCATTGGTTTGCTGACTACCTCTCTGACCGGTGGCAGCAAGTCAAGGCAGAAGGTGAACGTTTTCCCCTTAAACCTCTGCAAAGAGGGGTCCCCAAGGGATTGATTCTTGGTTCTCTACTATTTGCAATTTACATAAACAACACTGACACCAACATAACTAAGGCCAATATCCATCTGTTCGCAGACGACACACTTCTTTAAGTCGTCCTTCGCCAGAAACTGCCAGTGGAGACCAACAATCTGAATTCAATCTACTTCAGAGCCAACTCCTAAACAAAAAGCTCCTATTAAATGCCAAGAAAAACTAAGGCAATGCTATTTTCTCCACTTTTCCATGTTGCAAACCCGGCCAGTGCTGGCTCCATTCCACAGATCACAACAATCCTGGGAGAAAACCTAGAATTTGTTAATAAATTCAAGTACTTGGGAGTGTGGCTTGACCACAGACTTTCCTTTATGGACCATATTGAAGATCTGCTAAAGAAACTGAGGCAGAAGCTTGGACTCTATTTCAGGATTAATAACTTCCTTACTAGCCATGCCAAGCAGCGGCTGGTACAAACAACGTTTCTCTCCTTTGTCGACTATGCTGACTTTCTTTATAGTCACTGCCCTGTCTCATCTTGCTAAATTGGATATGTTGTATCACAAGGCCCTGAGATTCATTACTGGCCTTCCTTTTTCCACTCATCATTGTTCCCTTTATGCTGCCGTGGGGTGGCCCTCCCTTCAGTAAAGGAGAAACAGAAATGCTGTACTCTGGACGTTCAGAGCTATTATCAAAAAACTACCCCTGTATATCTTCTGCTATGCAAGCTTGGGAACTATGCACCGAGAAGCTACTCCTTTATTTCCTTAAAGGTATCTAAGCTAAAAACACGCTTTGGGAGAATGGCTATAAGCCTTGCACTGCAGTCTCTATGGAACAAAATACAAAAATCGATAAAGCTTAATACCCCAGTCAGTCTATCCTCCTTCAAGACACTATATGACCATTCGGTCAAGGAAATTTGCAACTGCTTCCCCCGATCCTAAATTTCCCTGCACTTATAGCATACCATGATGGCGTTGTCCTCTCCGCCGGACCTTGTGACCTCTCCTTCACATTTCTCTAATACCTAACTGTGCTCCCGGCCCTCCTGTCCTGTGTCCTCCCCGAGGCTTCATCTGCCCCTCGTCTATCCCCTACCACCCTGCCTGTACCCTATCTCGCCTCGCCTACCACCCCCGCCTTCTACCCTGTTACACTGTTTTTTTTGTTTTTTTTTAACTTACAGTCTGTCTTGTTACTTACGGCACTGAATGTAATATACTATTACCTAACAATTGCCCTTGTTAGTACTTCCGGCTACGGTTACTAGACTCATTATACACCACAAAGGAACTGAACCACTGTTTCCAAACTGTTCTCCACTTATGACTACGTTTAACTATTGTATCTCTGTATGGTATAATATTACTGAGGTGTTATGTTGTGACTGTTCATATATTGTATATCCTGTGTTCCTGTGCTAACCAGGTCCATCTTGTAAATGAGCTATGCTCAATGGTGTTCGCCTGGATAAATAAAGATTTGATTGACTGATTTGATTGAATCAAGGGTGGGACATGGAACATGGATGGACTGTACAAGGGTAATCACAAAATATGTTACAAGGTCCAACATCACAGAACACTCTGGCTCCAGAACAAGTTTAAAAATAGCACATTTGCAGAAGTGAATTTCAGTGTCAACTTAATTTTGTTGATTCCTTAAGTTCATTATAACATAGACATAGGTCATTCTCTGTACGGCAGACCTCAAATAAAACTCTGCAGCACCCCTCCCCCCACTGCAAAAACACAAAATCAACAACAAAAAAAGGTAACACACTTCAAAATCTTGTCTCTCAACAAAAAAACTGGAAGCAGCTCACCTAAACTGTTGGTTGATAAATACAGGTTACTCACCTGTAAAAGGAGTTCTAGGAATGGTGTATGTTGTTCATCCACACTGTCTGGCAGGTATCCTTGCCGCTTTAAATCTTGCCGAAAGGTCTTCAAGCTGGCTCCTCCCACCCACCCGGGTGGTAAAACTCTCGGCTCTTCCCCATGACGCCAGATCTGGCCCGCTGGAAGCTCAGGTTGTGCATCGAAGCCGGAGAGGTCAGGTGGGTCATGTGGATGAACAACATATACCATTCCTAGAACTCCTGCTACAGGTGAGTAACCTGTATTTCTAGGGACATGGATATGTTGTTCATCCACACTGTCTGGCAGACTCTAGCAGTTCTCTGGGAGGAGGGCAGAGGCACACACCTAACGAGGAATAGAGACTGGAGAACCGAGGCCCCAAAACTGGCACATCCCATCAAAGGTCGATGTGGTAATAGGTGATAGAGGTGTGTGCTAACTTCCAGGTAGCAGCCCTGCAGATTTCCTGGATAGGGACGTCCTGGAAGCAGCCACTGATGCAGCAGTATGGCGGGTAGAATGAGCTCTTATCCCTCTGGGATGCTCCATGCCCGCCAACTTATAGCAGAGATCTATGCAGGAGGTGACCCACCTGCCTATCGTCTGCTTGGCTGCAGGTCTGCCAGGTGCAGCTTCAGCACAGGTGACAAACAGCTGGCGAACCTCTCCCGAATTTCAGCGTGCACTCCTTATAGTAGCGGCGCCCTGATAGGGTCCAAGTATGGAGCCTATATTCGGCCTCCGAGGTGTGATTGGGGTAGAACACCGGCAGAGTCAACACCTGGTTAAGGTGAAACTCCAACACCACCTTCGGAAGGAATTTCGGGTGGGGGCGCAGGACAACCTTGTCCCTGTGGAAGACCAGGTAAGGAGACTCAATGCAGAGCGCCTGGAGCTCTCCCATCCTTCTGGCTGACGTGATAGCCACCAAGAAGGCGGTCTTCCACGACAGGTGAGAGAGTTCACACCTTTGAATTGGTTCGAATGGCTTGCCCATGAGCTTTGCCAGTACCAGCAGTAGATCCCACGGAGGTGGAGGTTCTCGCACCGGAGGGGAAATGTGATCAAGGCCTTTGAAAAAGTGCCAGACCACCTTTTCCTGAGTCACTGACTGCTTCCCGGCCCGCGCCCAGTAAGCAGAGATGGCTGCCAGGTGCACCTCAAGGGTCGTCGATCTAAGCCCTTGCTGAGAAAGGGACCAAAGGTAGTCCAATATGCTCGCCAAGGAACAGGAGGAAGGGTCCAGGCCCTTGCCCTGGCACCAAATGGAAAATCTCTTCCATTTGAAGGCGTAGCATTTCCTGGTCGACTTCTTACGGGATGCCTCAACTACGTTGAGGACCTCGTCGGAAAGACCCAAGGCCTGGAACTCTAGCCGCTCAGGAACCAGGCCGTCAGGTGCAGGGATTGAAGGTCCGGATGGAATACCTTCCCCTGATTGACTGAGAGCAGGTCCGGGCGAGCTGGAAGCTGCCTCAGGAGCCTGGAGCTGAGGCTGAGGAGATCTGGGTACCAGTACTGGCAGGGCCAGTCTGGGGCTATCAGAATCACCTGCGCCTTGTCCTCCTTGCTTTGAGGAGCACCTTGTGCATCAAGGGAACGGGGAAAAGCGTAGAAGAGGCCTGGGGTCCACGGCCTCGAGAAGGCATCCCCCTGCAGCGATCCCTGCTGAGGGGGGCGGGCATGGAACAGCCTCACCTTCGCATTCTCCCTGAAGGCAAACAGGTCCACCTGAGGTGTGCCCCAGTGGGAGAACAGATCTTGTACTACCTCCGGCAGGAGAGACCACTCGTGAGATGCAGCCCCTATCCGGCTCAGGGCATCGGCCAGGGTGTTGGAGGCTCCTGCCACATGAATGGCTAGGAGATCCGCCTCCAGGCTGCGCGCAGTGACCAGATGCGAGAGCTTCCTTGCATAGAAGCATGGAGCACGTCCCGCCTGGCGGTTTAGACAGTACATGGTCGTGGTGTTGTCCGCCTGACCCGACCACTTGACCTCAAGAAACGGAGCAAAGGCGGTGAGAGCTAGGCAGACCGCCGGAGCTCCAGCAGGTTGATGTGGCATCGACTCCGGGGACCCAGAGGCCGCGGCGCTGGTGTTCCCCCAGATGGGCACCCCAACCCATCAGAGAGGCATCGGTCGACAGAGAGACAGTCGGCTCGGGGCGGACAAACGGGATGCTCTCCTGCAGATGAACTGGAACGGTCCACCACTGGAGAGCGTTCCACATCCCCTGGGTCACCGTCACTAGCTGGTCCAATGGATCGCAGCGTTGGGACCACTGGCTGGCCAGCCCCCACTGAAGGGGGCGCATGTTCCAGCGGGCCCAACGGGCCACGCTGGTACAGACCGCCATGAGACCCAGGAGGCGTAGGAAGTCCTGGGCAGGGCGCAATTGCCCAACCACTGCCATGCATTTGGTGAAGACCCTGGGAGCTGGAGATAAGCTGAAGGGCATGGCTTGGAACTCGAAAAGGGATCCCTCCGCTTGAAAGCGAAGGAACCTCTGATGTGTCGGATGGATAGGGATGTGAAAGAACGCATCCTGTAGGTCCAGAGAGCAGAACCACACGCCGTGTTCCAAGGATGGTATTATCTGAGCCACAGTGACCATCCTGAAGGTTCGAGACCTTAGGAACTTGTTTAGGTCATATAGGTCGAGAATGGGGTGCCAGCCCTCCGTCCGTTTCGGAATCAGGAAGTACCTGGACACGAACCCCGGGTTTGAGGGAGGGTCCGCCACCTCTCTTATCACCTCCTTCTCGAGGAGGAGAGCGATGTCGGCTCGGCGAGCTGACATCGAGGCTTCAGACCCCGAGGCCCCATGAGGTGCGACGGCTCTGAAGGGTGGGGCCTGCTCGAACTCCTGAGGCAGGCCCTTTCCCACCACCTCCAACACCCACCGGTCTGTGGTGATAACGGACCAGGCGGAAAGAAAGTGGCGGAGCCGCCTCCCCACCGGGGGCACCTGGGGTGAGGCGAAGGGGTTGGGGGTGACACCCCTCAACCCGTCACTGGGCAGGCTTGGAGGAAGGACCAGCCGAGGGACTTCCAGGGCCTTTACCTCCCTGCTTCCTGGAGGAGGAAGCCGAGGGCTTGGGTTTGGGATGCCAAGCTCGAGCCTGCTGGCCCTGACGTTGCTGGGCCGGACGTACCGCGGGCGCAGAGGGACGAAAGGGCTTAGGCTGAGGCCTGCGGCCTTTGTCCTTCTGTGCGGATGAGACCGAGTCCAAGGTAGCATTGGACTTCTCGATCCTCTGCAGGTGACCTTCCACCCCACGGCCGAAGAGGTCGGTCCCCAGGAAGGGGACATCCGCCAACTTGTGCTGGGTATCCGAAGTGATGGTGGATATCCTCAGCCATGCCAGATGGCGCATAGCCACTGCAGCCGCTACTGACGTGGCACATGAGTCTCCAATGTCCAGAGCAGTCTGAAGCTGCTGTTTGGCCACTGCCTTGCCCTGGTCCCACACCTGCCTGACCGTGGTCTGCAGGTCCGCCGGAAGATGAGGAACTACCTCGTCCAGGGAGCCCAACAGGGCATGAGAGAAATGTGCCATGAATATGGCCGAACTGGCCTGACGAAGGCCGAGGGAGGACGCAGCGTAGACTTTGCGCCCGGCATAGTCCAATTTCTTGGACTCCTTGTCGGGAGGTTTGTCCATGTCCCTAGCGTTCCCGCCGTGCGGGAAAGCTGTCGGTAACTAGCCCTCGGCTGAGGGTGTTTCAAACAGGACAAGGAACCGGTAGGGACCGCATACTTCCTGGCCATCCTGGCCGAGGGCGCAGGACAGGAAGCAGGGCGCTGCCAGAGCTCCAAGGCCAGGCCCACTATGGCCTCGGCCACCGGAAAGGCCTCCGTAGGGGAATCCCCTCGGTCCAGTATCTCCGTGAGGAGATACCTGGCCCGCTTAGACACAGGTTCGAGCTTCATCCTGGTAGACTCCGAGATGAGCCTAAGCAATCCCAGATAAGACAAAGGGCTATCGTCCATCGACTGACCTTCAGAGGACTCCAAGTCTACTCGCCTGGAGAAAAGGGAGGAATCGCCGGACTCTGAAGAGTCCGCAAAGAGCTGCCTCGGGCCTGAGCCACCCTCCACCTGCCAAGGTCGATCGGGAGTGAGGGTAACAGACAGCCTATGGGGCAGTCCCTGAGCCGACCGAGAGTTCTTGGTCGGAGCCCCAAATAACGGCTGTGGAGGCAGAGGTTCCACTGGAATCGGTGGAGCAGCTGGTTTTGGCCGAACAACCGGCCTGGGAACAGGCTCCTCGGGTAAGTCGAGGGGTTGTTTCGACCGCTCGATGACAACCACTTAATGGCGGGGAAGGCGGCGGCGGTCGGCTTGTTCGGTCAAAAGGAGCTGTTGCCCGAGGACCGCATAATCGTCGACATAACACCATCGAAGCCTCCCTCGTCCAAGGAGGGGCGAGGGCGAGCGGCGTATAGCTTCAGCATGTGCCGAGACCGAGACCGCCATATGACGGGCGGATCGGCTGGACCGCAGCAAGTCAGGAGACGAGAACCTCGGCTTTTCCGAGGGATGGTCAGGAGTGGGACGGGTGGAACCGGCTCCCCTCGGCTCGAAGGAGTTCACCCGAGGAGCTCGGAACCAGAGGCACTGGCAAGCCCAGGATCCTCAACCCCACGGGGAAACGTGAGAGAGAATCAGTCAGTCGGTCGACAACCCGCCCAACGGGTTTGTGAAAGATCTCGATCAGGGCCGACGGAGTCTCGGTCAACTGACCTGACGGGGACACCGTGAGACCAGTGGCCGAAGCCAAACAATCGACCGAAGTCGGTGGCCAACAACTCAGGGAGAGGGACCTTTCCCGCTCCCAAGAGCGTTGACGGAGGGACTTACCCCTGTCTTTCTTCTTGGACCGAGAAGAAGGTCCAGCAGACGTTGGTCCCTCTCCTCTAGTGGAGAGGGACAGACAAAGCTCCTTAAAGGAAGCTGTATAAGAGGAACCCAGGGAGAGCGAATAAATGCTGCGGTCGAGGAAGATGCGGCCCGCGCCACCTCATCGAGGGCGATCATCTGCTCTAGCTGATCCGCCGAGCCGCGCCGCCATGAAACCGCCGACCAGGCCTCTTTGACTTCACGGAGGAAAAGCGTTTCTCAGGGCACCCCAGTTGTAAGCAGGCAGCACGGTCTTCGAGGGGCGTGGGCTGAGAAGGAAGAGCACAGGTCGCAAGCCTGCGGGTCGTGCTCAAGGCCTAAACAGTAGACACACGTGGAGTGCGGATCCGTCCGAGACATCTTCTGCCCGCAAGGGCATCTCCAAAACCGAGTCGATTTGTCCATCGCAGCCGCGAGGGATAGAAGACCGAAGTCTAGAATGCAAAAAACTTTTAAATTCGGAAACCGAAGAATTAGGAACCAGTCTTATACGCAGAGCGTTAAGGAGGGAACCTGAGCTACCAAGCGGTAAGGAAGATCTGGCGTCATGGGGTGGAGCCGAGAGTTTTACCACCCGGGTGGGTGGGAGGAGCCAGCTTGAAGACCTTCCGGCAAGATTTAAAGCAGCAAGGATACCTGCCAGACAGTGTGGATGAACAACATATCCATGTCCCTAGAAAGCTCCTTTTTATTATGCACTTCCGGTGATTATAGCATACACAACATGCTCCCAGTAGTCGCAGACGTTTCACGCTTAATGATGTGCATTTTCTCAAGGCCTTGAAATGTCAGTGGCTATTGGGAACACACTGTGTATGCTGTAATAGCTGGAACTGCATAATAAAAGGGAACTTTAACCACCATCTGTTGAGGAGAGCGGCTTCCAATCTTTTGATAGGAAAGCTACTGTTTTCATTGAAAATATTTCTAAATGCTTTGGCTCCTGCAGCACTCCCCTAGCTACCTTTTGTAGAGTTCCACTTAAAAATCTTACCTGAAAGTTTTCAAAGCCAAAGATGTCGAGAATGCCCACCGACTTAAAGTTGTCCTTCCCCTTGATCTGGGAATTGATCTTGCCAATAAGCCAGGAGAAGCACTGGGAATACAATGCCATGGCCAAAGAGTCTCTGGAGTTGGCAGCCTAATGAGACAGGAATACATTACATCAGCCATGATGATATATATATATATATATATTTTAAACCAGTGTTTTTGGCTCCTCTGTCTGGCACTGTGGATGTACCACCATCAGGTCGGATATAGCGACCATCACAGAGATAAGGTAGAGGGCAATTTACACCCATTAGTTCACCCCAGGCTGCAAGTGATTCCCAGCCCTGTGAGGACACCGGCGTCGGGACTGAGGTCCCAGCAGGAGTGTGCTCACGCATGCTCTGCTTAAAAGCATCTCAGTATCCCACCTCCCTGTGTCTTGACAGCTGCTCCATCACATGTACAACTACAGGTGGTGGTAGCACTGGGAGAGAAGCAGCCCTCCCTCTCCAGAGGAGGAAAGCTTGTCCTCTGGGATACTTAGTCCACACCCCACCCCACCCCCAGTCCATCCCTTGATGACTTGGGAACAGTTCCGAACCCGGGTCACCAGCTTCGCAAACAGTAGCACTACCGCAACAAGCTGGCCTTGATATTTTGTTTTTAATATTTTGTGACATTAAAGATCATTTATACAATAGGAGTGAGCAAATAACTCATTACATAAAAACATGTATTCTCACTGCAGTGGAATAAATCCATTCATACCACCATAGTGACATCACCACAGTGGAATAAATCCATTTATACCACTGTGGTGACATTATCAAACTAAAAATCCAGTCCTATTGGATAAATCGGATACGTTATGGCCGGTGGTGGAATACACTATTTATTTGAATGAGAGGAGAGTGACCTCGGTTACCATCACTCGTGGCTCTGCAGCGCTCCACCACTTGTGAGGATATCTGAGGTCACTCTCCACTCAGTCACATAAATAGTGTATTACACCACCGGCCATAACGTATCCCCTACATATATGGCAAAACAGTAAGTTATGGTAAGAAGGGATATCTGGTCTGCCCCTCTTCTTTATAAGCGGGGATGAATAGGTGTTCTGTGCAAACATGTACCAGTTTATAAGGATTCCCTTTCCTCTCAACTACCCAGGCTGTCTTGCAGTTTCCCTGGTAAGCAGGGAAGTTTCCAGGTTTACCTTCATGGCTTGCTCTGTCTTCATATCCACTGTCTCCATTGGCTGGCTGTTCCATAGGTTCACAACCCTCTGAGAGAATAAGGGACTCCTAATGTTATCCTTGAATTTACAACCTCTGCACTTCAGGCGTGCCCCTGCATCCTGCTGGAGGACACCAGAACAAACATCTCCATCTCTTCAATCTCGTTGCTACCCTTGAGTGGGGTAAAGACTAAAATCATGTTCCGTCTCGGCCTGCCCTTTTCCAGGGTGAATACATTTAGGACTATCAGCCTCTCCTCATAGTGTTTGTCCCCAATACTTCTGATCATTTTTGAAGCCCCACGTTACACCCTTTCAACTGCCATGATGTCCTTTTTGGTACTGAGGTACCCAGAACTGCACGTAGTGCTTCAGGTGGGGCCAGGCCAGGGCCTCGCAGAGTGGGCTGATTACTTTGCCTGCTCTGCCAGTCATCCACACTAGCTTTTTGTTTTTACCTTCTTCACTCCCTGGTCCTCCTCCTCTTCAATTCCTTCTGTCCTCGGTTCAACTCCCATGCAGACACTTCATCCAAACATATCCCAGGGTACCCCCAACTTGAGCTCAAGATCTATCCCTACTGGGGGTCATAAATTTATGCTGTCCATTAGTGTTGGGGTACCTACAATTTTATACACCTGGCTCGGATCCCCCTCTTTACTGTCCTTTCCTCAGAACTAAATAGATCCAGCTTTTTTAACCTTTCAACACTGCTCACCCCTCATTGTCTGCTTACTAGTCTACTTACTCCTCTCCACACTTTCTCTATCCATGCCACATATTCCCTGTGGTATTTTAGTCAGAACTGACTAAAGTACTGTAAATAGGGCCTCCCCAGTGATCTGTACAAAAAAAAACAACCTCTCACACCCTGCTTGCAAAGGTAATACTTCCTAGCTGTAATATCTGGCAACATTTCCTTGACAGTACTTGTTCACACTACATCTTGTGCTTTAGTTTGCTGGTTATGACCCCCCCCCCCCCATGGTCCTTCTCCTGTTCAGTTACACCCTACCATTCTGACAATATTTAGCCTAATTTCTCCTTCAAAAATGAATTACGGCACACATTCTACATTAAACGTCATTACAGCTTTGTCAACCCAACTCGCCAACCTATTTAGGTTTTTCCACATAGCATCTGTTTGAAAATATATTTATTTGAAAATTCGTAATCTGGAACGGCACACTGAGCCAAGGCTCATTTCCAGGTGTGACAGGGGGAAAGGGAACGGGAATATGATAAATCATACACAGCAGTAAAGAAGCATTACAAAAATAAAAGTGCAAACAGTGAACAATTCAACATGGTACAAGTGCAAACACCAATAAAACGGTGAACAGAAGTTGGTTCTATGAGCAGCACTAATGCCCTTATAAATGAACAAACGCAGGCTTAACAATTCAGTGCTGCAGCTGACGTGACATGAACTTACCTGGGGGAGAGAGAGAGAGAGAGAGAGAGGGGGGACACCACAGCAGGGGTGAAAAGGGCACCAGGGGAAGGAGCTTTAGCTGGTGAATATGGGAAATGGGAGGGTGAGACATGGGAGAAGAGGGGAGCAGGATTCAAGAGTGATGGAAGGTGATAGGAGAAGGCTGACTGCCGAGCCAAGGAGTGAGGTTGGAGAGGGACAAGGTGCGAGGATCCCTGGAGGAGAGGGAGTATAAAACAGAGGGAATAGGTCAGAGGAGTGAGGTTGGAGAGGGACAAGGTGTGAGGACTCCTAGAGCGGAGGGAGTATAAAGCAGAGGGAACAGGTCAGAGGATTGTGGCTAGCTAAGATGGTAGGGACCCAAACCAGTATTTGAAGATGAAGTGGGCATGGTGGGACTAGCGATGTTGGGATGGGGGGGGGGCTAGGCAGGAGTAGAGGGCGCAGTGGTGAGTATGATGGGGGAGTTGGCAGCAAAACAACGAAAAGCATTACGGAGGATGTCCAGTCTGGCAAGGGAAGAGGAGGGGTCACATCATAGACCACATCCGTGTAGTCGAAGACTGGGAGCACCATATTGGTAACCAGCTCCCAGCGGACTTGTGGAGACAGGCAGTCTTTGCTACTGTACATGGCTCCAAGCTTGGGGCAGAGCTTGGAGTGGATGGCATTGATGTGGGCAGAGAAGTCAAGCTACTATCAAGCCACACACCAAGATACTTGAAGGACAGAACCACTTCAAGAGGGGTGACATCCAGAGTGGAGAAGGCGGGGGGGGGGTGAGCCTGGCCAGTTTCTGGCTCATGCCAAAGGTCATGGACCCTGTGTATTTTAGTGTTGATCCACAGTTAGTTGGACTGGAACCAGCATAGGACACTCTGGAAATCTTGCTGCAGTGAGACTTTCACTTTCCACAGCCAGGGTCGAGGGGCCTGAAGTATAAAGAACTGTCTCATCCACATATATGTGAATATGCAAGTTGGTAGAGGGGAGGTCACTGAGGAAAATGAAGAGGTCTGGGCTAAGGATGGAACCCTGTGGGGCCACAACCTGGATTGGTTGGGGAGGGGACAGGATGCCACCAACCTGTACCAACTGCTGACAGTCTGAAAGGTAAGAACGGAAGCAGTCAACAGTGGGGGCTGACAGTCAGGCAGAACTCAATTTGTCCAAAAGGAGTGGATGAGACACTGAATCAAAGACTTTGACAGACTGATAAAAATGGCTGCCATGATGTCCCACTGGTCCATCCCAGAGAGGATGGAGTCAGTGACCCACAGCAGGGAGGAGATGGTGGAATGGAGCTTCCAAAAAAGCTGACTGGAATAAGCCGGCCTGGCTGCACCAGGGGTTGAGGCGCTAGATGCCACACCATGCAACACACCGGCGGCCAGAGGTCGGGAGCAAACTTGGGTTGCCAGGGGTTGGCCAGGGGAAAGAGGACTGCTCTCCTCTCTCAGGGAGGGTGGTGTATGGCATTCCTGCTATCAGTGACACCCAGTGGAGACCAGATGTGCAACAGCAGGGAACACCTTGGAAAGAGGTGGAGGCAAAAGTGGATGTCCACAAGACTGATGCGGGAGCACACCCATAGCGCACTGGACAACACTGCACATCCGTGCCTCCGGGAAGGGGGGACCAGAAAGCAAGAAACACACCACCTCCTGGGAGGTTGAGGTTACTTGCCCCCATGTCCATCACCGGATCCTGCCCTCCTAGGACCTGCACAACCCTCGATCTTCATTTCTGCCTGAAGGGCTCTGATTGAAAGGTAGGCGCTGCAAAGCAGAAGGCAGCCCCACCCCAGGGGATGACAACCAGGGGGTCCACGATTGTGTGTCGCTGTTGGGTTGGGGGAGCAGGCACTTAGGCAGGGAGGATCTCAGTGGATGGGATAAAGCAGGCTGATCAAAGGGACTGGAGTAAAGAAAGTTGGGGGGGGGGGGAGACTGGAAGGTATAAGGAAGTTGGAATAGTGAAGGAAGTTAGCAAGCCCGGAGTAGACATATTTCTCTCAGACAGGGGAGCAGGGAGAAAGGACAGAAGTTGCCTGGGGTAGGGAGGACACCCCCTTGGTGAAGGGGGAGAACTTTGGCAATTTTTCAAGACTGAGGGAGAGCGGAGGGTGAAGAAGAGGTTGAGGAGGTGAGTAAGGGGAAGGCAATGGATGAAGCTGAACTATGGAGACGTTTAAGGTCACGCTATCAGTGCTAGATTTGGACAGGTTGAGTGAAAAAAGGGCAAAAAGGATTTTCTGGGTTGTGACTAGGGAAACTAAACCACAGGGAGGGGCTGGGTGCAGATGAGGGGGGAGGGGCGCAAGTAGTTTATTGTTTATTGAAGAGAAATTGGAATTACAATCCTTTGAGTCATAGACTCCTTTGTAAAGGCTCCATGTCAGTACAAGAAAGGTTAAAACATTACATTACACAGAAATGAAACATAAATCATTCAGTTCTGGTGTATATACATTATTTACATCGTAGGATAACAGCATCCAGGATCTTAGAGAAGTCCCTAGGTCAATAGTTGTGGGATACTGCAGGTTATAGTTTGAAGGGTCATTAGTAGGGCCTCAAGTCAGGGTTTATATACAGAGATTGTAGGACCTGAGTATGTAGTCATTGGTAAAGCAAAAACATTTTGTCATTACTGCACCGGGATATCATTCTGCACTAGCGCTATTACTGTTTACAGTAGTCCTCTTTTTTGAGAGTAGTAAAAACTCATTGAAGTAAGCAGCAACAGAGATAGGGCCAGAGACAAGTGAACCGTGAGGAATGGAGAGTAGACTGGGCTGAGGGATCAAAAATGGAGTGAATCACCTTCCAGAATTTGGATGGGGGATAAGATTGTTCTGAAGGTTTGCATTAAAATAGAGGAATCTGGCAGTGCACACAGCCTTTGTGCAAGTATTTCTAAGTGCCCTGTAAGAGATAAGGTCAGACAGGGAGCGGGATAATTTGTACCAGGCTCAGGCTTGATCACGGGACTTGCACATGTCAATGAGGTCACAGGTGATCCAAGGGTTCAGTATGAATAGAAGGAGGCTGGCCTTTGACGGCCCCTGTAGGTGGCACCACCTGCCCAGACACAGGAGACCCTGTAGTGGTCAGCTGCCATCACCCAAATCCCTGTCTGGTATCCTGAGAAAGAACTATCTAACTAAAGGAATATTATCAGTGTTAAGGCCTTCCACTAACTTTGTGTAAGGGTATGTCACCACACCAAATATTACCTAATTATCTCTCATTATTTGTGCACCACTGCTAACGTTCTATGTAAGATATTCAATATTTGCTCACAGGCTGTATGCACAACTTTTTTTTTTTAAACTTCTCTTTATTGCATTTTCAAACAAAAGGCAATACTCTTTACAAGTTTCACATCACTATTCAGTTGATGGAGCAATGAATTACTTTAACATTCCAACTCTTAAAACTTTATCTGGATACATCCCTCTATGATTTCTATGAATGAACATATATAAATACAGAAATATGATCTCAGGGTGAAAATACCTAAGAGGATTTAACAAGACAAAAATCAATTAAACAGTTAAAACTTTTAAAACTGCGGTTCCTCCTACCCACTCCATTTCTATGTGACAATCTCTTGTTATTTGTAAGTTTTATCCAAATGAGTCGATCCTTGGTTATCTTGAAATCAACTTTTTGTAAATATCCCGTCAGGGAGTAAGCTTCAACGTTAAGTATTTCCTCTTCAGCCTGACTAATCTCTTTCCTATTTCAAATAATAAGAGGGCAATGAATCAAGAAGACAAACGGGGTACAGGGCTAGGAGGGCAAAGCGGGAAAAATGAAGGGGAGAGTGGGTAACCCCGTCTGCAGGCCAAACAGATTATTAGTCCGCCGGTGCCTGCAGTTCCCACCTGGCCCATCCATTTATAGAATGTGACATATGATGTTGAACCGAGAATGTTAAACGTTCCATCTCCCAAATTTGGTGGACTATATGTATCCATTCCCCTAAATCTGGTGGGTCTACTTGTAACCACCTTCTCGTAATAGCCTTCAATGAAGCTATAACTAATATGTTCCACAAGTATCCAACTTCCTTACCTCTCACCCCCTCCACCTGTATGCCCAACACCAACTGTTCTGGCTGTAGCTCCCCCGTCACCCCAAAAATGTTCTATAAGTATCTGATCACCTCCGCCCAATATGCTCGTATCTGTGGGTATAGTCATAAAATATGGGCATGGCCTGCTGAACTTTCCCCGCATCTCCTCCAGCAGGCCGCTGTTAGTAGAAGAGAATTTAGCCCAAGTTTTTGGGACCAAGAAGCAGCGAACCCTTATCTTCCATAAAAATTCTCACCAAGTAGGTAAGGAGGTTGTGTTCCATGTCTCTACCCACATTTTATCCCATTTATCCTGCTCAATGTTGCGTCCAGACTCTTCCTCCCATCTAGACTTCAATGCTTGTGTGCTATGGACTAAATCCTGCAGATAATTAATATACAAAAGGGAAATAGCTCCTTTACCAGAGGGGTAAGTCAACATTTTCTCAAGTGGGGGGGTGGAAGAGTCCTGCAGACAGTGAGCCACAGGGCTGCCTCTGCCATCCAATCAAACTTTGGGGAGAAACAGAGCAGGGAACACTCAAACAAATACAGGAACAAATACAGGAATCGTGCGACATGGGTGCCAGTTCACAGAAGTGATGTAGTGGAGAAATGATGGACTGGTCAGCCTGACGTCCATTTTAGATAAAATGATGCAGAGTCCCTAAACCAGGAAGAGACTGAAATAAGGATCTGGGGGATACGACCCAGCATCAGTCAATCAACTCTCTCTTAGAAAACGGTGATGGCTGTTATTCCCAAGCCGGCCAAGGACCCCCAATTGTGTTCCTCTTACAGGCCTATCTCAATATTAAATACCGATACAAAAAAAGACAATGTTGAAAATCTGGGGTCAAAATCTTAAAAAAAAAAAAATGACAAAGTTATGATTCAACATTAAAACTCTTCAACATTTTCTCATAACTTTGCTATTTTTCTAGATTTTGCCCCCCAGATTTTTAACATAGCCTTTCTTTAACCCACCTCGTAAGCAAGGCAGGAATAATTTTTCAAATCCCCTTTGAAACATGTTTTCATGGTCACCCGTGAAATCACCCTTCAGATGGGATTTAAAAAATTCCACCTGTCTTGATCATAAGGTAGCGTCATAACACTATGTTGAAAATTTGAGGTCAAGATCTCAAAAATGACAAAGTTATGAAGAAAAGTTGAAATTCTTCAACGTTTCCTCCTTGCTTTTATATTTTACCAGATTGTGATTCTACATTTTCAACAAAACCCTTCTTGTACCCCATGTCATGAACATGACGTGTCATTTTTCAGATCCCGCCCAAAACGTCCTTTCACACTTGTGCTGCAACAAAATGACATTTTGGACAGGATTTCATTCATAAATGAGACCCCTCACATTTACAAGGTTGTATAATAAAAAGACTATGTTGAACTTTTGAGGCCACAATTGAAAAGAAAAAAAAATGATGAACTAACATTGACATTTTTCAATGTTTATTAGTACTTCAGCAATATCTTAATTTTTTTAACCCACATTTTCAACATACTTTTTTTTTTTTTAACCCCACCGAATGAACATGGCAGGTGTCATTATCAAATCCCCCTCTAAAACCTGTTTTCACAATCATTCCATAAAACAGTGTTTTGGGTTGCATTTCATAAGTAACATCTGCCACGTTCATACGCTGGGGCAAAAAAAAAAAAAAAACTAGTATTTTGAAAATTCAAGATTGCAATCTAAGAAAATGATAAAATTATGTGCGACGTTCTTCATTTCCCAATCGTGACAATTTCACTATTATAACTCACGTTATCAATTTGCTAATTACCGCCTGTGCACTATCAGTGCCAAATACCTGCACAGCAAATGCATGCACGCAAACACTCAACATTGATAAATGGTTATTTAGATTAATGATGTTCCCTGGTGTTTCAGCAACCCCATGCCAAATTCATAATTGTTTGCCCAGTACATGAGGGTCATCTAAGTATTTAAACTCCTCAACAAAAAACATGGGATTGCCATGCTTGTTTTTAAGTCACATGGCGAGAGTTAATCCCTCTTTATGGAAAACATCCACAAGGGGCAGACTGTTTTATGTAGTTATAATATCAACGTTTTTGGTGTATATGAGTGTGAAAGAAAAAGTGAAAACAAAGGCACATCATTTGTCATGTTTGTTTAATTTTTTTTCCACAAATGCAACAATAAAAAGTAAATTACTAACACTATGACATCCTCTTGAACCAACATTCCCCAAAACGGGGGCACTATTTGTATTCCTTATGCATAAAACCATTTTAATCCCATGACATTTTCATGAAACATTTTTGATAGCTGTAGCATACGGGTGTGAATATAGCAAAAGAAAGAAATGTATGGGTTGCCATGCTTCTTTTGGTTTTATCTACTTTCAAAGTTGCAGTTTCAGAGGTGGTCGGCTCAGGGCAAAAACAGTTTAAAAATCCCAATTAACAAACATAAATCTTGGTGCTGGCCCAGTGGCATGGCGGGCTGAGGCACCATGCCTTACCTCCTGCCATGGCGTCGGCCCGTGTTCGCAGTGCAAGTGGGTCGCTGGGGCTCAGCCAGGGTGGGAGAGGATTGAGCATCTGGAGGACAGCTCTCCTCTCCCAGGGAGGGCTGGGACTGGTGATCGGTGGATGCCTGGCCCTAGCGGTAGCTGGAGACTAGCACACTGATCACACAAGATGGGGGCAGAGACAAAGCAGACACCCGGCATGCCAAAGCACATGTGGCTCAGCCATTGGTGTCATTGCACGCCTAGTCCCGCACTCGGGGGTTGGGAGAAACTGGAGGCAAGAAAAATTACTGTGGACCGGTAGGATGATCCCGACCCTCTGCAGGTGCCGCACCCAGCCAGCTGGCACCTCAAGCCAGAGGTGAGTACCAGTGGACATCGGGGTGGCAGGGCTGGGGGGAGGGGCCAGTCTATGTGGAGAGAAAAGAAACAAGCCAAACCCTCCCCCCAAAACACCCATAAAACTGGCAAATAGCTATTCCAGCAGTTCAAACATACATGCAGAATGACACTGACTCAAAGAAACAGAGTAACCTATGGCCCAGTAGCGCTGAGGACTGAGGTGCTGAATGCCTTACCTCGTGCTACGCCAGCACCCCAAGTTTGGGAACGACCTTGGGTCATCGGGGTGCTGGCACGGGGGAGGGGAGCAGGACAGAGCAAGCTGGCAGGCTGCTCTAGTCTCCCAGGGGTGAGTTGTCGCCCCCTTGTAGTCCCCTGCCTTATGGGTGGAGGCCCGGTGGGGTAGTATAGGCGAGGAGGGGGTGGCAGTACGGGTGGGCAGACAGGGCGGAGCTGGCTTCTGATCTGTTTGCGTGCCTCCACACAAACGTACAGCCATGTGCCAGGGCCTCGGGTGGGGGAAACAAAACAGGAGAAAACCTACAGAAAAAAAGCAACATAAAAATCTATAGAAGAAATAGAGTAACCAAAGAAAGACAGACGTATGCAAAACACCTTGACTGATGCCAACGGCTACAATTGTGGGAGCTAATTTCCTTGTTGCCATCTTGTATATATATTCTTAGTTGGACATGACATTCTAATAGTGCTTCCATGTAGTAAAGAATGCATTTGTATCAGTAAACAGCCATTAAAGCTTTTCCGGGTACATCCGAAAAACTGGAATTTGAAACATCAGAGAACGCTAGCTGACAGCCTCAAACTTAACCACCAAACCCCCAGAGCCCACAGTCCTAGTATTATTCTCTTCTTAGTCCTCTCTTGTCCTTATATATCCCCCAGTGATTGGGGGGAGGGCACCAAAACTGGACCACAATATCAGGTAAACCGAAAAGATACCTATACCATTTGAGCCCAAGGGCCATCAAATGTTTGCCTGGATCCAATAACTCGGCTTGCTGATTCCAAAATGTTTACATAAGCTCCGTACTTATAGGAATACAATAGAAGGGATGTCCCATTGCTTCCTTGGCGAGATTAATGTACTGTATGTTATTTTAAAGGCTAATGCAGTTCCACACATTGTACCTGCTGTTGTGTTTGAAACAGCCAATATACATCGGTATCGCATTCATGGGTATTAGGCTCTATATTTCTTGTACTGAAATGTTTTTGTTTTTTTTGTTAACTTTGGTTCAGCTACAGCCTTAAATGTTGGCTGCAATCATTTTTTTACTACTACTTAAAAAAAACAAACAAAAAAAAACACACAGAACTAATACGCATTCATGGAACAATATGGGAGAGCCCACAATGTAACCAGCCAGTGACTGGTTTCCCCTGCTGTCAATTCCTCCCCATTTGCAACCACTATAATTCACTGTTCACACTTTTTTTCAAACAAAAGTAGAAAACTAAAGAAAAAACAAATTGAGGGTTGCCCCAAGCTACAGAGCTGCCTCATGTTGCGAAATCCAGCATAACATCATACCACAAGCCTTAGTACAACAATAGACTAGAAATCCATTTTTTTAAGCTAATTAATTCCAAATCAGAGTGTAAAATGAGGCAGTTGTTACTGAACAAAACACGCTCTTATCCAGTTTTTAAAAAGGGTGATTTAGAAAGTCTACTCTACACCATCCCCCTCTCTCTTCGCAGAATAGAAGACCACAAAAATGTCAAAGGCCCTGAATGGTAATCTCTTCATTTCAGACCAAGAAATGGCTATACAACAGGGGGCACTTGTTTTTAGAACACAGGGAATTATTGAGGGGAAACTGTAATGTGCTATTGTTGCAAAGAAAGAGGCATGCTGGCAATCTTTCACAACATGCAAGAATGTTTTTGTTTTACAGCCAGAGCGTTTATGGGTTTTCATTTTCTTGTCACTAGCGTCTGGAAGGCTAATTTAGTCGCTAATCCTTCCTAAGTGCTGGGCTGGGATCTCAAGAGAGAGAGAAACTCTGTCACTCACTGTGGGAGAAGTGCTTACCATTCACCACTGGCGATATGGGGTTTGAATCTCGAGCATGTTCACAAACTAAGTTCGGTGGGTCTCAGCTGAGTTGCTAGTGGTTATAATAACACTACCACACAGTGACAGACAGAGAGAGACAGAGACAGACACGTGCACGAATGCAGCCACCTGCATTCTGCATTAGTGTTGCTCAGGTAGTATCCTAGAAATTAGGATACCAACAAATACCTCCCATTTGGCCAGACAGTTGCTGCGCTAGGACAGCAGTGCTATCTGACCATGGATCCTACCTTTTAGGATCTAGTGCATGGATCCTACAAATGTTGTGGATCCTGTGGATACTAGCAACAGATTCAGCTCAGATCCTAACTATCTGACCTAGGATCCCTGGATCTGACCTAGGATCCATCACTATCTGACCCCGGATCCAAACTATCTGATCTAGATCCCTGGATTCTAACTAGCATCCATTGCTATCTGATCCCGGATCCAAACTATCTGAACTAGGATCCCTGGATCTGACTAGGATCCATCGCTATCTGACCCCGGATCCAAACTATCTGACCTAGGATCCTTGGATTCTAACTAGCATCCATTGCTATCTGACCCTGGATCCAAACTATCTGACCTAGGATCCCTGGATCTGACCCTGGATCCAAACTATCTGACCTAGGATCCCTGGATTCTAACTAGCATCCATTGCTATCTGACCTAGGATCCCTGGATTCTAATTGGCATCCATCGCTATCTGACCCTGGATCCAAACTATCTGACTAGGATCCATCACTATCTGACCCTGGATCCTACATCTGTCTTTGGTAGGATTTCTAGTAGGATCCTAGGTAGGATACCAGCACTATCTGACAGATAGTGGTAGGATCCACAAAAGCACTATCTGAGTAACACTATTCTGCATTATGATTTGGCACAGGGAGTACTCTCTGCTCCAGGGAGACCCAAGTTCAGGTGAGTACAGACACCGATTACCAACCACCTCCCTGGCAGAGCAGGCTGTAACATAGTGCAAAGTGGGCAGCCCCAAAGAGGGCCACTACAAGAAACTTCCAATGGCCGGTTAACTAATTTCCTCGTTTTCTGTGTCTCTCTGTCTAGTGTAAAGATTTACTGCTAATTCTATCCATCATTTTGTCCTTAACAGTCCCATTCGAATTCAGGAGTGATGAAGAGACTACTGTAGTGAGTACCTCTGTATTAAACTGAGCAGAACAGGTGACAGCAGGGATACAAAATGTTTCTTGGTCTCTTCTTCACTCTCATAACGGGGTCCCCAGTAAGCAAGTTTGCACAGGGCCCTTGGATTGCAAGGGCCAGCACTGTCCCCATGATGGGACTGGTCCCTCTGAGCGAGTGTGAGGAAACCTACCCTGCACTTCATCTTACCTGCGTGGATAAAGAAAGAGAGCTCCAGTCTGGCATTGCCCTACCTTTCATGAGTTCTGAATACCAAATTAACTAGTATACATATAACAACTATAATATTAAAAAAAAAAACACTTCCATTCCAATTGCCTTCCTTGGGATCTGTATTCAGCACCTTTTAATTAATTTGCCTAGTGTACAGACCCCTCAGCTATCCTACCCATGAAACTTTTAGCCCATGGAAAGCCACATTATGATTGAATAGAGAGGTACCTACCAACCTAAATGGTAGAGGGGCAGGTTTGAATGGCTTTCAGTAGAGAGGCAGATGTGGGTTAGGAAAACCAGGCAGGACTCTGCAAGCTCTTGCACTAGTTGTAAACAAGTCTGTGGGTGTGTACACCAAGTCAGCCCTAGAAATCAGTTGTCTCAGATGCTGTTTTGGGGGGAAGGCCCTTTACTTGTGGGTGGTCCCAGCCAGTTAGAGCAAGTAGATGGGTTTTGAAATGTTCAGTTCTTTTAGTTTAATATTAATCCCTGGACCCCGTTGAAAAGTTTAGTGCCATATAAGGGTTGTATATGGGATACAGATGCAGAAGTAGCTGGCACGTCACTGAGAAAAATCATCCCAGTTTATTGAGCTGGCATACACGTCTCAGGTCTTGGACCTGGTGTCAAACATTGGGGGCCTAAGAATCTGAAGCTCTATTCATAAACACACCCACTTAGCGCCTCTCTGGAGGATTCTGCTTCCCAGTATGGTCACTAAAATTCCCAGCATGGTCACTAAAATGTTTGCGGCTCTGCAGGCAAGGGTACTGACACGTACACTAAATTGCCTGCAGGGCCATGCTACAAGCACATGGGGCACCAGCAATGCCTGTGCAGACTCTTGAACCACCCACCCAGCCACCCACCACACCATCTCCGCCTGTAGAACTTCGAAACACTGACAACGGAGGTTTCCCAGTATTGACTGGTTACATTTCTGCAGCTGAGTACAGGGTTTGGGGCAAAACAAAAAGTAGGAAAGCTAGTACTAAGGGAGTGAATAGGGCCCATTTTATTATGACTGAAAGGTCCAGTGGGCCGCATTAATTATGGTAAACCCATCCCAGGAGTAGAATAACTGGTAAGAGTAGCAGCACATGAGTCCTCCCTCAGAGTTTTTTTTTTTTTTTTTTTAACTCAGCCACTTACTGTAATAACCTTCCTGAGCTAATTCTGTTTTTATGATGTGTCCTTGATTTTGACCATTTGTCCTTGATTTGTCTGTCTGATTTACAAGGCATAGGGTTGAGAGGCACGGCAAGGTTTGCCTCCTCCCCCTTTTTGCAATGCCCTCCGCACTGTGACGGAGAATGGGGCCGCTGGTACCTTGAGGTGTGTCTCAGATTTGGCATGTAAGTGGAAATGAGAGTCTCGTATCTAATGTCTAAGGTTAGTGTCTCAAGTCTGGCATTTAAGTTGGGGGGTGTCTCAGCTCCGATGTTTAAGGTTAGTATCTCAGATCTGGCATCTAAGTTGGAAGAATCACAGATTTAAAAGGCTATGCCTACAGTTCTATAGGTGGAGCAAGCAGCAACCCCCCCCTCCCCATGGGCTATTTAAACCAGCTTTCTCCAGCCTCATTCAAAAGCATTGTTTCTTTCCTGCATGCTGCTGCTTTCCTCACTGCTTTTGGGCTTTCTGTTTGGTTTGTGCCGCAGTAGTTTTCTAGGTTACAATGTAGTGTTTCTGCCTTCCCTGGCTGTAGCAATGTGCTTCCTTCTTTTCTTTCAGACTGCCAGTCCCCATTCCTCAGGAGAGAAGAGCAGTCCAACAGGTGCTCAATCCTCTCCCCCTCTTCCACCCCCCTCCTGGCTGATGGCCAACAGACCAGATCTACTCCTAAATCCAGGCTGCTTATGCGGTCAGAGGTGTACAGTCCGGCACCTCAACCCTCTATGCCACTGGACCAGCTTTAGTTTTGGTTCTTGCTTCCTAGTTTTTATAATATGTCCTATCTATGCCATTCTATGTATTGGTGTCTGTGTTTCTTGTCTGTTCTACCTGCTGTTCATCACGAGTCACTTGAAAACCTTACTTTTGTTCCACAGCATTCTTCCTTACTTACATTCATCTGGCTTTCTGGCCAGATGGCTCCTACTCAGTCAATTCAGTCAGCATTGATCAGTCACTCAGTCTGCTTCAGCATTTGTCACGTCAGTGTTAGTTTACTACAGCTTCCAACTTTTCCTGCCTGTGGCCGAGTTTTACTTATGACTGCCCTTTGATATGCGTTTTTATTTTCAGTACTTTTTCAATCATTCTCTTTTATCAACATCAGTCATTCCTTTCAGCAGTTATCATTCAAGTCAGTCAGTTTCTGCCTTCATGCCATCAGGTTCTATGAATGCATGGGACCGGCATAAGGGAATCTTAATGGAAAGGAATTGGGGGAGGGAGGAAGAGCCAGAGATCAAGTAGGGTCTACAGTGATAACTGTATATAAGGAAAAAAAGGCAGACTGAGTGTGCCAAGTGGCCCTTATCTGGTGACAAATTCTATGTTTCTAAACTGGCCATCATAATTCCTAAATCTTGTCCTCAGGGCTTGCTCTGTGGGTAGACACACTTACTCATTCCCCTTAAAGTCCACATCTTGAGGATCCATGTGATAATAGTGATTGCAGAAAGACGATCGCCGTTTGGGCAAGAGTACATCGCCAAAAATCAATTTTGGCGATGTACACTCACAGCGCACAGCGAAAAGTGCAGGACAGTTTTTTCATTTGATGCAGGGGCACCCCTTACTAAAAGATTTTCAACCCTGGGGGTGTATGGGTGGGGTACACAAACAAAATACCTGCGACCTGGTGCAAAAACGAGCACCCAGAACCGAACCCAGCATCCTCCCAACCCCTGCCTGCCACCAACCCACCACAGCACACAGCCAGCTCAGCAGCCCACTGCTTCACTGCGCCCCACAAACCTTCCCTCCCCTTCCACCCATCACATGGCGTGGTCCCCACGGGGGGTGTGTGTGTGTGTATATATATATATACACATACATATATATATATACACATATACACATACATACATACACACACACACACACACACACACACAGCGACATCCTGTCGCTATAGCCTCCAAACCTCATAACCGGTCACCTTCCCTGCTCGGTAGCTCTGCGCACAGGCACTGCGACTGAGTCGCCCTTTTTTGAAAGGGCTCAATCGCGGTTGCCATCATCACAGCCATACCGAGGGGTAGACCCTCTTTGGGTGAGGGTCCTTCACTGTAAGCCACTCTTCTCCTGCAGTGCCTCCCAGCAGTTCCACCAGGTGGTAAGGTACAATGTACTGGGGGAAGTTTTAGCCATGTGGACCTGTGGTTGGCGGCACCTCATGGTGTAGTAGTTAAAACTTCAGCTGCCGGAGGGTGGAGCCTTTAGCCCACATGGGTTCCTTTTGCTGTGCAGTCCACATTGGCAGCACCTCTGAAAGCTATTCTCCCTTTGTCAGAATAAGGTCCACGTACTCTCATCCATATTCCCTTCCTTTAGTTTACATTCAGGGTTGGCCCTCCTCACAGTCTTTAGACTGGGTGGCAGCCTTTCACGAGTCACAACTCTCCTCATTCTCTGCTTTGAGGGGTGGGCCTCCTTCATGGGGACACTTCCTGCAGCTGCTGAGATTGACTCACAGCACCCCGCAATCTTATCCCATTAGCATGATACAGTGAGCGCTACCCCTCCAAAATTTCCCCTGAACCGAATTCTGAATTAGCAAGTGGAGCTGTCATAATAATTATCCATTCAGGAAGGATGGTAGCCTAGGCCACAGATCTCCAAAGATCCTCTCCAGAGGGGTTATTCAGGTCCAAACCCGCCCCCAAGTGCCAAAGGCCATAATGTAGTATATTTATTATTTACAGCATTTATATTAGTAGTAAGATTCCATTGTGAGGTGGGGTTGGATGGTAGCTCACTTTCATCATACTACAATCCTGCCATTCACTCTCTCCTCTGGAAACCATACCTCTGGCTGTTACCGGTTATCACCAGTCTGTTACTACATCAATCATTCTGTTTGCAGCACCTGTTGTCCCATTCTTTTTGGGCGCCTTCCCAAGCTACCTTTAGCCAAAAGAAATTAATGCTCTCACAGTACCTCTGGGGCGGAACCCTCCTCAACAGGGTTTCTTTGCCTTCACAATACCCTGACAGGGTGGTAGTCACGTAGGGGACAGAGACTGTGAGTGGGCAAAGCATCCATGTATAACCATCAAACACTCATGTCATACACTAACCTCCTGACTATCATAATGTTGCACAAGTACAGCTCCTCACCTGGCTGTTGTATGCCCACTGAACTGATGTTTAAGGTTGGCGTCTCAAATTGGCACCTCAGCTGGGGGGTCTCAGATCTGATGTTCAAGGTTAGTGTCTCAAATCCGGTATTTAAGTTGGGGTGGTTAGATCTGTTGTTAAATTTAGTGTCTTAGAATCTGGTTTCTAATTTTGGTGGGCTCATATCACATGTTTACATTTAGTGTCTTAAATATGGCGTCAATGTTGGGAGGGCATGGATCTGGTGTGTAGTGTCTAAGAATGTGGTTTCTATGTGGGGGGGGTCTCAGATCTGACATAAGGTGGGGGATCTCAGATCCAATGTTTAGGGTTAGCTGCTCAAATCTGGCATCTTAGTTGGGGGGGATGTCTCAGACCTGTGTTTAAGGTTAATGTTTCAGATATGTTTTCATACACAATCAAGTTTTTATTTCTACAGCACAATTCACTAAAGTATCAAAGCACTTAATTTAAAATCAGATAAAACCTCCTAAATAAATACAATGTAATAACACAAATTTACACAGGTGCCAGAAGGCAAGATTAAAAAGATGTGTCTGTAATGCAGATTTAAAACTCTCCACGGTCAGGGACTCCCTTATCCGACGAGGTAGAGTGTTCCACAGGATCGGGACTGCAAATGCGCGAGCCCCAGAGGTCTTCAAACAGACCCTGGGAACCTCTAGTTATCTCTTGTGGGCGGAGGGGGCAGTAGGGACAAAGAAACTCTTGCATATAGCATGGTCCCTGTCCACGCAGGGCCTTATAGGTCAGCAAACCAACCTTGAAGGTGATATGCCACTGAATAGTCAGCCAGTGCAGGCTGAGCAGCACAGGTGTGACACGACCAGATTGTGAAAGATCAGTCAACAGCCTGGCCGCCGCATTCTGCACCAGCTGTAAGTGGTGAATATCAACCCCTGGTAGCCCTAGGTACAGGGAGTTGCAGCAGTCAAGGCAGGTGGTCACAAAGTCGTGGACCAACATTGGAAGATCGTCAGGTGGAACCAGGTGCTTAATCCAGGCGATATTCCTCAGATAGTAAAAAGGGTGCAATGTGCACATACATGGAACCCAAGCAAATAGAAGCGTGAAACAAACAAGTGCCTTAGCTGGGATTTGAACCCAGGCTGCCTGGAATACTGTTCCAGTTGTGCTATCAGCTGTGCCACCAAGGCAACTGGAAACCTGGGATTCCCAGAAGCACCTTTCTCTTTCTCTAATACACAACCTGGTGCTGCACAGAAAAATACATTGTCATATACAATGATGTGGTGCGCATGTATATGGAACCCAAATAAAGATCTGTGAGCACCGGGTTGTGTAATACATTATATATTACAGCGCCATACATATATAACTGGTTGCAAAGATAATGTATATATGTTTAGTTGCCCCCCCCCGATTATTCTGGATAGGGAGCGCCTGCAGCCCTGTCCCCTATTTCACATTATCAAGCTGCTATTTTTAAGGGTGGTGCTGCAGCGCTCAACAGCCACTCGGCTCACACATGGAAGCTAAGAGCTGAGCATACAAATGCAAGTCCTTTTTTTTGGGGGGTGGGGTCCGGGCTTGTCCTTCTTGGTTCAGCCCCCCCAACCCTCAACACCCCAGGACTTATTATGGGTGGTGCTCCTCCCTGGCTTGCCCCCCAGGGCAGGGCCACTGAGTAGGCACATCCCCAACTCCATTAAAGTGCAGTTCCCAGCATATATCTCTGCTGGTGTTCCTCCCTGGCTTGCCCCCCAGGGTGGAGCAGTGGGGCAGAGCCATTCCCAATGGCATTACAGCTCGGTTCCCATCTGAGTGCCAGGGTTGATGATGCAAGGCTCACAACGAGGCGGGACGTCATTCTGCAGGCTGGCATTTTTTAATGTTTTCCCCCATGGGAGGCATGGCATTCAATGATGTGTGGTGCATAGGCACCTACTGTGACAGGGTTGAATAAGGCCCTGCCCCATTTCTATGCAGAAAGAGTTTAAACGCAAGGGTCTGTTCTATCCTCTCCTTTTCAGTCTCTTCTCTGTCTGGTTGCACAACCAGATTTTCTTGTGAGACCTAGGAACTGATCACTTGGACAGTTTTGCAATTCTCCACCTCTCGCTATCTCTCTGCCTTCCCTTGCTATTTCTGTCTTTTCTTCCCCCTTGCATATTTTCAGTTACAAAAATATATGTGAATCTCTGTGTAAAACTATATGTGATACTGGGATCCCTTTGTTTAAAATGTATATAGTTATACTGTTGAAATGATTGCAAAAAGCTATTTGGAATTCAAGGGGTTAACCTGATGTAACCCCTAGATGGCGCTATCCCAGGGGCTACTACCCCTGCCTGATTTGCCACTAACAGGTTGAGGGGCCTGGATCCAATGGCGGGTGCCTCCACCCAGAGGTCAGGGTTTGCAATAGTTAAACTAACTTGGTCACAGCCCTCTGGGACACTGCAACCCCCCTTTCTTCCCACTAGTGGCCCACACAATATATCAGAATTACCTTCACAGTATACACTTACCCCCAGGTCTGGTTCCGCACTGGGACCTCCTGTGAAATGAGATACAGTGCAACAATCACAGTACAGTACTTTAACATAGACAAATACCTCAGGCAGTATAACTTTGCTGAAACAAGCAGCTCTGATTTATTTAGGGGATATAACAAGGACAGGGGAAATCAGGTTAATTAGCTTATCACTCTAATAATCTACCTATGGCTCTGTGCACAGGCCTATCCCTATCAGTTACTGTCCCTGGGTACCCAAGCCTAGTGGCTAGTCCAAACCGTGGCAGCTGGTAGGGGCCCTTTCACACAGAGAAAAGGAGAATTAAACAGTCAGCAGTACAGTAATTCCATTTGGATTTAATGTGGCAATTCAACAGGGAGCGACCCTGAATTAGTACTCACGACCTCCAAATAAGATAGGGTCCTTCAATGTCAGCAGGGCTCACTTGAGGTACACAAACCTCTTCACACATCCATATAAAAGAAAGCACTATACCAGGCAGGCTGCATCTGTATCCTGATCGCAATACTGCACAATACCCAGGAGAACACACAGCAGATTCAGTTCCTGACAGACCGAGGCAAATTCAGCAATTCCTCCAGTCTTCTACAGGGTGAGCCTGGTTTCTACTCTTCAGAGATCCTTTGATTCTTTTCACAGGACGGATTCAGTCCTAACAAGCAGTTACACAAGCTGCAGACCGGAACTCTGGGCCTTACACACGTTTTTGACTAAAACTGCACACTGAAAAGCACAGGGCTCCTTCCTTCTTCACTGCCAAAGCTCAACTGAAACTCCAACCGACAAAACTGGCACTTCCTTTGAGTTCCTCCCAGTTCTTGACTGGATTGGCTGTCACTCACAATAGACTGCTGCTGTTGGTCCAAAAGGCACTGAAGTCTAAACTACATCTCCCAGAGTCACTGCCCATACAATCCTCTTGTGGCTGGCTCCAGATTATGAGTCCAAGTTCTGATTCGTCCAAGGCACCATTTTAGAGCTAGCTTACCCCACACTGATTGGTCCAGTTCAGCAGTTCAAAACTAGAATGGGAACTAGCAGACACAGTTCTGACTGCAAAGAAAGCAGGTTAGACAAACTGTAATTTCATTATTACTCTAAATAATTTCTGGCAAACAGTTACATCTTTCAGATAGGTTCCCTTTGCACTCCTAGTGACTGCAAAATGAAGTGAATTGGCAGCAGCTCGAGTGGTACTCAGAGAAGCACACAGTCCCCCCATACAAACTAATTATGTCTGCAAGCAGACAGCTCTTAAAGAGACAGTACCAGAGGCTCTAAAAACACTCACTGATAAATGGCTTAAATGACAAACACCATTCAGGCTTGGAGCATTCAAGCAAGCTCCTGGAAGTCTTTTGGGAACCCCCATTTGCAGGGGGGTTACACCCTTCCTGGCCTGGGAAAGCTTGACGTCCGCGTCAAGCAAGTACCCCCATAAGTTTCAACTGTAACATATACATTTGCATTAGGCTCGCACATGTAATCATCAGTCAATATATCATTTTACCAAGACACATTTCTGAAACATTGCAGTATCGTCACTCTTTACACAGTATTACATACACATTGTACCATAACTCAAGTTATTACCTCTTGTACATGAAACCTGAAGAGAGGGGCCCTTCCTATCAGTTACCTTGGGGCTGGATGGGGCAAGGGCACCATACTTAGAGGGCAACACAAGTAACTTGAGTTAGCACTGATGCTCAGTTTGGGCAATGAGCTCGGGACACATACACTCCTTTATGGACAACATTGAGAGGCAAGTCCACAGGCCTCCCAAGTGAATCATAACTGAGGTGCACCACAGGCTTTACAGCTCGACCAGTCTTTCTAGGGGAACTGTTATAGTCTCTGCACTCTGAGCCTCATTTTCAGCATTGTCCTCACTTGTCAGGGAGTCTCCATGGGGGTAGAGAGGCTAGAACTTGGGGCACTTTCAGCTCCAGGAGTTACAGTTTCTGAGTCCACAACATTTGGCTCGCATGGAGAGCTTTCGGACACTGGCAGTGGACTGTCAGGGCACTCAAAATACTCTTCTTGTCAGGTGTCATCAGTCTGCCCCAATCTATCATTTTCCTCCCTGAAAGCTCAAACAGTTCAACCATGCACAATGATTCCATTTCATCTGATCTGATGCTTTGCACTTCACTTTCTGGGAGCATTGGCTCCAGGAATGAAGCTGGGGCTTAGACAGTCCAGAAGGCCCAGCTTTGTCTCCAGTATTGACTAGGGATTGCCCGAAACAATTGACTCAGTTCGTAAGAAGGATAGTATTCAAAGTCACTCTCACTTTCTTCCGATATGGACTGACAGTCATGCTCAACTGGGACTTGTGGAGGGGAACACTTTAACTTTGCTTCTGTAGGTGCAGACTTTCTTGATCTTTTCTTAGCAGCAGCTCTAGTCACTGGTCCAGAGGGGCATCTTCTAGGGCTCAGACTCAATTAAGATTTGTCCAATGGGCAGTAAATGATTTATGCATTGTTTTTACATCTTTGAATTATTCTCAGGCCTTACTTTGTACACTGGCAGATCATCTAATTTGCCCACTACAATGTGGGGAGATGGTGCCATCTGTCGCAATCTTGTGCTTGCCATGCAGTCCCAGATTTCTTAGCAATACCGATCTCCCTCCTGGAGTTCCTGTGCTTTCACCTTTATCATACCTTTCTTTGTTGGCCAGATTTCTTTTGGCAGCCATGGTTTGAGCCAGTTGGTACGCAAGAGTTAGCTGGGCCTTAACTTTGCACATACTGTAAATAGTTGTCAGCTTGAACCCCATCAGGAGAGACCCCAAACACACATCTACTGGTAGTCGAGCTTCTCTTCCAAACATCAGGCAGTAGGGGAGAATCCAGTGGCATCACTTTTGGTGCAGTTATAAGCATGTACCAGGGTGCTAATTTGTTGGCTCCATCTAGGCTTGTCCTTTGGGTGCAGGGTGCCCTAGCATATCTAGCAAAGTGGCGTTGAAACGTTCAGGCTGTGGGTCCCCTGGGGTGGTAAGGAGTGGTTCTGGACTCGCACTCCCACAGAGAAAGCATCTCTTTGATCAGACGACTCTCAAAGTCTCTCCCTTGATCAGAATGGATTCTTTGTGGAGCCCCATAGTGAACAAAAGTTTTCTACAAGTACTTTGGCCACAGTGGATGCTTTCTGGTCTTTGGTGGGAAAGCTTGGGCATATCTCGTGAAATGGTCAGTGACCACCAGCACATTACTGATATTTCTTTGATCTGACTCCAAACTCAGAAAATCAATACAGACCAGCTCCATGGGTGCACTGGTGGTGATGTTAACAAGGGGCAGCCCTCTGGGGCAAAGCTTTCCTCTGTAAGCAGCGACTACAAGTTCGAATGTGTTGCTCCACATCAGCCCCCATCTTAGGCCAATAGAATCTGGATCTCACCAAGTCAAGTGTTCTGTCTATACCAAGGTGCCCCATGTGGTTGTGCAAGGACCTCAGTACTGAGTCTCGAAGGCAGTGGGCAGCACTAGTTGTTGTTTGTCTACTTGTCCCCTCTGTCTACTGTTTCTCTGTATAACAGTTTATTGATCAGTTTCAACTTAGGACCTTCTTTGTATAACAGTGCAGTTCTCAAATCAGTGGAGCGTAATTTGGACACATCTTTTCCTGCATAGAGGGCTTCTAAAGCTGCTTTGATCATGGGATCGTGAGATTGAGCCGCCGAATACTGTCATTGTCCAGCTGAGGCAGTGCACCAATGTCTATTGCAGAAAAGTGGCAATAAGCAGCAGGTATCGCAATTCTCAGAGGCTCCCAACAATCCACCATGCAGTCCACTGCGTCCTTGGACATTTGTTCCTCCCCTATCAAACTTCGGCAGAGTGCCCGAATGTCAGGTTCTGCCAATCGGACCCAATCATTCTGGGGAACAGGCCTCCGGAGGAGCATCAGCATCTATGTGGTTCAGACCTGCTCTTGTATTACGAGAGCATAGTCATATGTAGATAATGCAGAAAGCCACCTATGGCCAGTGGCATCCAACTTAGCTGAGGTCTGCACATAGGTCAAAGGATTATTGTCAGTTTTACTAGTATCTTAGCCCCATACAAGTACTCATGGAATTGGTCAACAATAGCCCACTTCAAAGCTAGGAACTCTAACTTATGTACAGGATAGTTCTTTTCGGATGGGGTCAGGCTTCTACTGGCAAGGCCACTGGTCTCAGGCCATTCTCATGCTCTTGGTACAACACAGCCCCAACCCTTGCCAAGCTAGCATCAGTGTGCAGGACGTAAGGTTTTCTTGGATCGGCATAAGCCAGCACTGGAGCATGGGTAAGTTGATATATGATCTCATGAAAAGCAGTCTCACAATCAGGAGTCCAGCGGGCCCCAAATACTTCACTCGGATGAAAATACACTCTTTCAGTCTTGAGGACGCTGACTTTGGTATTTTTTGTGGGTTGGGATACCCTTGAGTAAGGTTAAGTAAAGGCGGATCACTCTTGAATAGTCCTTGATGAGCGCGATAATAACCACAGAATCCCAGGAATCTTTGCAGTTCTTTTTAGATTTTTGGGCTGTGGCCAGGTGGTCAAGGCCTCAACTTTACTTGGGTCGGTCTCTATTCCCTCGGTGGATACTATGTGTCCCACATACTTTACTGATGTTTGAAAGAATTGACACTTATCAATGGACAGTTTAAGGCCAAAGTCCTCCAGTTGGTCCAATACCTTAAATAATCTGCTCTCATGTTCCTCCAGTGAGCTGCCAAACACAATACATCATCTAGGTATACCAGGCACTCTAGTAAGTTCATGTCCCCACTGCACGCTCCATCAATCGTTGAAAAGTGGCTGGGGCACCTGAAATCCTTGAGGCATCCTCCTTAGATTCATAAAGCCAAAGCGGACAGATAAAGGCCGTCTTCTCACGGTCCTCTGGGGCCATCGGGGATCTGTTAGTATCCACTGCGGAGATCAGCACAGAGAACCACTTGCTCCCCGCTTAGGCAGTCCAAAGCATCCTGAATGCGGGGCATTGTGTACTGATCAGGGATAGTCCGCACGGTTTAAGATGCGATAACCACACACATCCTTACTGTTCCATTCTTTTCCTCACTACCACAATGGGGAAGCATAAGGCTTCTGGATTCTTGTATTACACCAGCAGCTAACATCTCTTGCAGATGCCGTCTCACATCATCTATGTCAGCAGGTGCCAGGCGTCGAGACCTCTCCACGAAATGGTCTTTCGTCATGCAGCGGATATTGTGCTCAGCTCCTTGCCGCATCCTACATCCCATTCCTTTAAAGAAAACACCTGGTCTCTCTGGGCAAGCTTCTCACTGATCCTCACTTTCCATTCAGCTGGCAGCGGAGTCGCCGAAATCAAACAAGTCAGGCGTTACTCTGTCATTCTTCCTTGAACTCTTGCTGCTGGGTAGCACTGCAGTGTCTGCACAATGCATTAGCCAGGATGCAACCTCTGTTTTACTCAGATGTCTCTTTCAGACACATTATGAACTTGGACCATTACCCTTCTGGCATAAGCATGGGCTCTAGCGGGCAAAATACTAGAGGCTTGACCAGCAGTCCCTCTGGCAATTTTCCATCACCTGGTGCATCCAACATTAATATTTTATTCTTAACATCCTTTCTGATCTCGGACCTCTCCCTGTAAGGTACACTGGGCATTTGGCGCCAGGATCAGAGACTCAGGATCCTTCTTCCATACAATTCCGACCGGTTCCTCTGGTTCTGTTTTTCAGCATCTCTCTGTGCCTCATAGGCCTTCTTAATTAAAGCCAGAACTCTTAAAGCTCTACTAGTCTTTGACCCCTGTTTTCATAACACAACTGTGCCAGCCTTCCGAACATATGAGCATTTGTTCCAATCAACAAAGGGACACCATCATACAGTCAGTGGGGGACACACTAAGGCTAGGGTCTCTACTTGTTCGGCCACTCCAGCCACGGAGGTGGGAAAAGACAGCCAAATTGGATATACCCGGAATAGGGGTGAGCCTTCTCACTTAACCCCCATACATGCAGTCCTTCTAACGGTTGTAAGGGCATCTGACAAATGCTTCTGATACCAATCCTGGAACATAATTGTCACTTGGGAGCCACTGTCTAATACAGCTCTTGTAGACACTCCATTCACCTTTACAGTGGTCTCCATGGAGGACCCACTATTCTGGACCAGTCTGGAGAAGCGTGTAGTGGGGCCTGGGCAACTGACCTTGCCACAAAGGGCGTGAATTAGCATTTTGGTGCCCTCACTGGGATCATGTCGTGCACCTCTTAACCACTGATTTCTTCTCCGAAGCTCTCCTTGTAGCCTATATGCAACTTTGTCAGTGTCTTTTGGGGACTGGCATTCCCTTTTCATGTGCCCATCTTTCCCACAATTATAGCAAAACATACTTTCTGGAGTTTGAGCTGGCCGAGGCGCCACACTGGGAGCCAGGGCGGGGTATTACTAACTGGAAACCTGGGTGCCATCTCTGTCTGCGGCGTGATAAGCATTTGGAGCATCTCATCAGTTTCTCCACTTCCATGGTCAAGGAATTGAGTTTGGAGCTGTTATCAACAGGAGATACATGGGTGGTACCCCCACCCCCATAGCAGATGCAGTCGGATATAGGTCAGGGCCCGTGCACTTGGCGTGGCCTTCATAAAGGACTGTTTTTGAATTCGGATCTCTCTCAACAGTTCGCCCCATTGTGGCATATCTTTTTCCTTGTCAGAGCACTCATTGACTGTCAACCTCTGCCCCTGAACTTCACTTGATGGGTCACCCTCAGTCACTCGGGTCGTAGCCACAGCTGTGGGTGCAGGTACCTCCAGTCGCCTTTTTCTCAACTCCTCAATTTCTCTCATTAACTCATCATAGGAGGGTGGGAGTTCCAGTCGATTTGCCAGGCGTAACTGGAGCAACAGCAGTTCTGAGAAGGGCAGACTTAAGATTCTGTCCAGTCTGGTTCGGTCCAGTTCAATCGCTGGCAAACTACCTTTCTGAGGCATTCTTGCAACAATTTTTCCAGCCGAGACATACACAGACAACATCCCTTGGTACTGTTGTGCATTTCTTACTCTCCACCATAGGTCCTCATCAGAATCTGGGCTCCCATACACATTCTCCAAGGCCTCAAGATGAGGCCTGTGCAGTCGCTTCAGGGTTACTGGCCTGTTGCTTCGGATGGTAGCCAGGGCAGGACCTCGGAGGCTCTCACTAACCCTCTTCTTTCGCCTTCCCGAGCATTGCCATTCTAGCACTTGGGGCAACATAGTTCATTCAGGTCTCCCAGTCATCCTCCCCTTGGGGGTGGGAGGTGCCAGAGAAGATCCTCAACCGGGTAAGAGTCGTGACTAATGGCAGGTGCAGAAATAGGAGTCTGCATTGGTTCAGCCACCATTACGGGCACTGGAGCAGGAGAGGGTGTTGGGGAGGAACACCCAGGTGGCAAGAATAGTTTCTTCAAGTCCTCCACAGTTTTCCCTCTCCCAGCAACCATTCAGCAAATTTCTCCTCAAAGTTTCAGATAGTGGTGGGGGCTGATTCCCCAGGTCTTTACTGTCCTTAGTTATCACTCTCCAAGCAGTGAGGGGCTCCCTCTGGGGTAATGGTCTGTGGCACTTTGGAGCTATCTATGGGATCCTTAAACTCTACTAGGGCCAGGAAAGTGTGGGTGAGCAGATTAGCATGCCGACCCACCACCACAGGGTTTTGTAAACCTTCCACCTTGGAAAGTACTCCTGCACAGTGTCCGTATTGATACCCAGGGGATGTCCAGGATAAGCATAGCATTTTGGGGTCGATCTCCTCCCCAGTACACCACTCCACCAACGGTGCACAGCCACTTCTGTCGGGTACCCATTTTTTCTTAACAGTGGTTGTAATATGGCCACTAGAGGACACAATCCCAGCGGTGAGCCTCCAAGATGTAACCTCAGATGGCGCTATCCCAGGGCGCTACCCCTGCCTGATTTGCCACCAACAGGTTGAGGGGCCTGGATCCAATGGCGGTGCCTCCACCCAGAGGTCAGGGGTTTGCAATATAGTTAAACTAACTTGGTCACAGCCCTCTGGGACACTGCCAACCCCTTTCTTCCCACTAGTGGCCCACACAATATATCAGAATTACCTTCACAGTATACACTTACCCCAGGTCTGGTTCCGGCACTGGGACCTCCTGTGAAATGAGATACAGTGCAACAATCACAGTACAGTACTTTAACATAGACCAAATACCTCAGGCAGTATAACTTTGCTGAAACAAGCAGCTCTGATTTATTTAGGGGATATAACAAGGACAGGGGAAATCAGGTTAATTAGCTTATCCCTCTAATAATCTACCTATGGCTCTGTGCACAGGCCTATCCCTATCAGTTACTGTCCCTGGGTACCCAAGCCCTAGTGGCTAGTCAAACCGTGGCAGCTGGTGAGGGGCCCTTTCACCAGAGAAAAGGAGAATTAAACAGTCAGCAGTACAGTAATTCCATTTGGATTTAATGTGGCAATTCAACAGGGAGCGACCCTGAATTAGTACTCACGACCTCCAAATAAGATAGGGTCCTTCAATGTCAGCAGGGCTCACTTGAGGTACACAAACCTCTTCACACATCCATATAAAAGAAAGCACTATACCAGGCAGGCTGCATATGTATCCCGATCGCAATTACTGCACAATACCCAGGAGAACACACAGCAGATTCAGTTCCTGACAGACCGAGGGCAAATTTCAGCAATTCCTCCAGTCTTCTACAGGGTGAGCCTGGTTTCTACTCTTCAGAGATCCTTTGATTCTTTTCACAGGACGGATTCAGTCCTAACAAGCAGTTACACAAGCTGCAGACCGGAACTCTGGGCCTTACACACGTTTTTTGACTAAAACTGCACACTGAAAAAGCACAGGGCTCCTTCCTTCTTCACTGCCAAAGCTCAACTGAAACTCCAACCGACAAAACCGGCACTTCCTTTGAGTTCCTCCCAGTTCTTGACTGGATTGGCTGTCCTCACAATAGACTGCTGCTGTTGGTCCAAAAGGCACTGAAGTCTAAACTACATCTCCAGAGTCACTGCCCATACAATCCTCTTGTGGCTGGCTCAGATTATGAGTCCAAGTTCTGATTAGTCAAGGCACCATTTTAGAGCTAGCTTACCCCACACTGATTGGTCCAGTTCAGCAGTTCAAAACTAGAATGGGGAACTAGCAGACACAGTTCTGACTGCAAAAAAGCAGGTTAGACAAACTGTAATTTCATTATTACTCTAAATAATTCTGGCAAACAGTTACATCTTTCAGATAGGTTCCTTTGCACTCTAGTGACTGCAAAATGAAGTGAATTGGCAGCAGCTCAGTGGTACTCAGAGAAGCACACAGTCCCCCATACAAACTAATTATGTCTGCAAGCAGACAGCTCTTAAGAGACAGTACCAGAGGCTCTAAAACACTCACTGATAAATGGCTTAAATGCCAAACACCATTCAGGCTTGGAGCATTCAAGCAAGCTCCTGGAAGTCTTTTGGGAACCCCCATTTGCAGGGGGGTTACACTGAGATGCAGTTTTTTCGCCTTTTGCAGAGCTGTCAACAAGAGGTCAGTTCTGGGACACCACATACTGTTTTGTTGCACCTGCAAGGAACAAAACTGAAAAGAACATTCTGTACACTTACAAGAGCATTCTCTGAGAAGCAGGTTCTCAACGAGTTCCCAGACAAAGACTTATAAAAAGAGCAGCAATGCTTTTGCTAGACAGACAAGGAGAGTGAGAGACAAACTTGGAATTAAGAGATACCTGCAGAAGAAGGACTTCGTTTTTTCTGTTTGTACTGCCTTGTAAACAGTTATACTGAATATTTTAATTTTTGATTTTGCTGTTATTAGTAAGAATAAAACACTGATTGTGAATTTTGCAACTGTTCCTGGTCATCCTGTGCTTCCTGACCTGTGCCTCGATGACATCTACATCCAGCATATCTCCCAACAACGCAAGGTCCAGCTGCTGCTCCCCCTGGCCTCCGCCAGAATCAAGCACCAGACACCCCCCCCCCGAGGAGAGCATCTATGGGACGCCTAATCCTCCTCCCCTGGCCAGCCCTCCAACTCTCCAGGTCAGTTTCTGAACCCAGGGCATCAGCGTCACAAGTGGAGACACTACCGCTGCATCAGCGGGCCAGCTGCAAGCCCTGCTTTTAATACTTCATAAAAAAAATTTCAAACTGGCCCAAATCAGCATCTAAGGAAGGTAACTCCTTGGTGCTAGTTGCCTACCTGAGACTGCAGAAGGTGCTAGCAGCTCTTTAAAGATCCAATGTCATTTCTCAAAAAGAGATGGGGTATTTCCCTGGGGTCCTGGCCAAATTGCACCCCCCCCCATTCATTACAAATACTGCCAACAACTTAGGCAGCTTTATACAGTCAGTTTGCATCTGTATCCCCCTGCCCGGGACAAGCCTGAAAATAGGCAGACTTGTTAAGCCCTCCTTTTCTTGTCAACATAGACTAAATAAATAAATCCCAGCACATCATGTGGGGATATGCTTTCATTCGCCACTAATTATTTTCGAAAAAAGGAAACTAGTGGTGTTGAGCTGAGGAAAAAAATGCTGATAACACAGTAATTTCGAATTCTACTGCTCTCACGGTATGCACTCCACTGTGCGAAAAACAGAACTTAAGAAGGGAGGAGGCTAACATCTGTTACTTACTGGGTTAGTGCACAACGTCACTACGTTGGTCTTGTGGATAGCACCAGCACCATCGGTCCCTTCCCTAAGCTGCAAAAGACTTTGCTCCTACAGGATCTTAGCGCCTCTGGCTTAGACCCATCAGTGTGACTAAATAGTGAAGACTGATTCCTGGAAGATCAAATGAATTGCGCTACCTTAAAATGTACCTTCCATGGTACAGTACACATTTATTAGCAAAAGCATCCTTTTGCAGTCTCACAATGGGGCTCAGCTTCACCATCTGATCTCATTCACAGTATCTCACAATTCTTCCTTTCTTGGGTGGGATTTACTTTTTTAACTGACCTGAAGAGATACATTACAAATATGCACAGTGGTGAAAATGTGTGTGTTGGGGGCACGCTACTCAGTTCCAGGAGTAAAATTTATGCTGTTCCTGCTTTTTAAGTCACACAGATCAGGTGGGCTGCGTACCTTACCAGAAGTCAGTGCCTGGAAATTGAACTATGTATAACTGATAATCACAGTAAAATCTACATTAAAAAAATAAACAACTACAAAACAAACTACATGAATACATTCTTTAGTGTTACTCCTACAGACAAGGTTTCAGATAAGCGTTCATTTTCCCATGAAGTACAGTAAATCCACAGGTCACAGTCTGGAACAGTGGCCAAAAGTTCTAAATCTTTTTTTTTTATTTCTGTTTATTACATTAAATAGCAAATACAAACCATGCATGCTTTCAAGAAATGGCATTTCACCTTTCATTTTTACTTACTGCAGTTATTAATACAGGATACTAAGTTGCACATTTCTAAATCGACGACGTGAGACAGATATCTAATCAAACATGATAAGATTAGTGCACCCTCTTGTGGCCAGGATGCAACCAAAACATAGAAACACAGAAGTCGATGGCAAAAGGAGACCACCAGGTCCATCTAGTCTGCCCACTGTCTTTTAGCCTAGCCTTCTAACTGCCCTTGGGTTTGAGGGCTCCCTTGTATCTGTCCCAAGCATTCTTGAAACCTACCACTGTGCTTGCCCCTACCACCTCTGCAGGCAGGCTGTTCCAGGCATCCACCACTCTTTCTGTGAAGAAAAACTTCCTAATGTTGGTGGAGAACTGCTCGCCTTGCAGCCTTAGATCATGTCCTCTGGTTCTGCTGCCCTTCTTAAATTGTAAGAGATTGTCTAGCTGCACCTGGTTTATGCCTTTTATGTACTTGAATGTTTCAATCATGTCACCCCCTCTCGTCTCTGTTCCAGAGAATACACGTTCAGTTCTTTCAGTCTATCCCTGTAGGACAACTTGTGCAGTCCCTGAATTATTTTTGTTGCCCTTCTCTGCACCGTCTCTACTAGGTCAATGTCCTTTTTGAAGTGGGGCCTCCAGAACTGGACACTGTACTCCAGGTGAGGAGTAACCAGTGATCCGTACAGCAGAAGGACGACTTCCTTCCTCCTGCTTGTGATTCCCCTCCCAATGCATCCCAGCATACCGCTGGCCTTTAATGCTGCCTTCTCGCACTGTTTACCTACCTTCCAAGTTGCAATGCTCTTTTGGGAATTTATAACACATCTCTTGTGTACCAACTGTTACCTGCACAAGCCCAAGGGGCTTTACTAAATTCAGATTTCCAATTTGCAATATACAATAGTCACACCACCTTCAAACTCACCTCAACTCTCAATTGAGAAGCACTTTACAGAGTTAACAGCCACATTAAAATCTTCAAACATATAATCATGTTAGAGGTTCAAGCTCAGCTTCCAGCTAACTTTAAACTACTGGGCTCCGTGTGTCAGTTCCAGGCAACAAAACAGCCACAACAGTCTACCCAACCAGGACCATAGTTAGCAGAGATTCAATCTGGGCATTTCTGGAGGCATATAGTGAGACATCCGCCAGCTTAACATGCCACCTCCGACTATTCAAGTTCCCCCGGTAACAATCCACCCGCCATTTTACCCTTAACCACGAAGTTACTACCTTCCCTCACTCAGCCACCATTTTACCCCAACTAGAACAACAACACGAGCCTCTGTAATATTGGTGTTAAAACAACTAATTTGTTAAGACTAACTAAACAACAATAAACTTGCTAGTATGCAGTCAAAAACAGCAACGAAAAAGAAAGAACCTCAAACTTGTTCAACGAGTGAGTAAACGGAGACTCTTAGTCCTGATACAATACACTTAACAAAACTAACACATTTGATGTATAACGCATACTTTCTCCTTATCATACCCCACTCAGGATCTGGGACATAAGAGTCACACCATCCGTGTTAACCTTGTCGAATATCAGTCGATATCACAGTATGGGTTAAAAGTCATTTAACTGAGACATTTGTCCTTATAGAACATCGTAAGTTCAATAAGAGGTACCTTCCACTGGGCTCTCCCTGGCAGCTTCGTGTGATGGCTTTAGCCTCATGTTGGTTAGACTGGCTGCAAATTCCACTGCTGCCTTAGCGTCCGTATATGAGTACATTTTGTCCAGGTAAGAAAATTGCAGGCAAGCGGGGAAAGATATTCTTTAGACAATGCCTGCTGCCTTGAGTTTTGTAGCCGCTCCTTCGAACACTTTGTGGCGCATCCTGTTAGCACAGGAATAATCCACAAAGAAAAGAATTTTCCGGTCCCCCAGCATAACTGGCGATGATTCTTTGGCTGTTTTAAGTAACAGATCACGAAGGATGAAGGTTGTCGTAGTCATCAGTATGGTCCAGAGGCCCTCCACATTGCTGGTAGCTCTCCAGAGTGTAATTCTGTAGGCCTTTATGATCAGCACTGCGAACCCCAGACCCAGTGCCTCGAGAAGCCATCTCTCCAATAAGGTAGGAAGATCACCCTCCTCCGACTCTTCCGGTACCCCAAAAGCCAAACATTTGCAGATCGGGCTGTGTTCTCTAGCTGTTTGAGTCTGCTCCGCAGCAAGGCCTGCTACTTTATTGCCGTAGATGTTGCTGGTAGTGCTTTCCCGGCTGTGTGCTCATGATCCGCCGCCGCACTGGACAATGCCTCTAACCTCTGCTCTATCACCACTATTTTGTCATTTTCCTCATCTAACTTTTTGTCAAGCTTCTGGATGGTGGTGGTGGTGGTGAGTAAGTTAATTGTTCATTGCAGGGAGTCCGAGATGGCATGCTCCCCTATGTTCCCATCGTGCAGTCTCTCCAGCAGTTGTTTCCCTGACCCCGAGGAACCTCCAGCTGCGTCCGATTTTACAGAACCTTTCTGTCTTCCCATCGCTAAACAAAGCTGCTTTTCCATGTTCTTATGATATCTACTTCACTTTACTTCTGTCGAATAGGTATTTTTTTCTCCTTTTTGTTATTTTAACTGCTTTCTCAATCTGAGCTGAGGAGCTCGAGACTCTTGCGTCTTTCCCACTAGGCTGCTGGCCACCCCCCCCCCCCAAAAGTTCTAACTCTTAACTGATCCTCCTCTGTTCAGTCTGGTTGTCCCAATCCATGCCTTGACCCCCCACCCCAGCCCTTGCAGTCATGTACCCACAGCTTATGTGTGATGTGACCCAAGGCTACCAGAGGATGTCATCGGAGCAGCTGTGGATTTTGTCCCCCAATTTTTCTATGGTTCCCCCCACAAACAATGCAGACCACACATGATCCACTGTGCCCCTACGGAGGGGTTAGGGACTCGTGTGTACCAGATTCACCTTGCCTCAGTGTAGAGGTTGTTCCGGGAGCAGAGATGGTGCCTCCCTGCTCGACAGGAAGCCCTGCTGTCTGCAGCATCCTGTAATCATGGGCTGAAGGCAAGCAGAGACACAGGTTCGCTTTCAAATCTGGGCTGCCCACATTGTATGGCAATGCGATATGTTGGAGGTGTGAAGGCAGTTTCAAGTCCTAGCATTTAAAGTGGAACATCAAAATAAAATAATTGCCCCGGTGAGAAAGTTTATTTTTTTTTCTTTGTTGTTTTTTTTTGGGGTTGGGGGGTGGCCTTTGAGCACCACCACAATCTTAACTGAAGCTTCACCTCCAGAGTATAAAGACCTCCTTTACAAAGCTGTCAAATAAAACAAGAAGAGGGGAGGTTAGAAAAGGAGGCAGTATGACCTGGCAGTGAGAGCAACAGCTTGGAAATCAGAAGCTCACAGGTTCAAACCTCACCAGAGCCAAATACTCACTAGATGATTCTGAGCAAGTCAAGTAAAGCAGCAGTACTTGTTAGTCGGCAAGAAGATGCCATATAGGTTTTTAGCAATAATACACTTTGGCCATAGACTATCAGTACATTTTTATTCCTGACAGTTGTTTTAAAAAAAAAAAGCATTATTAATCATTTTGTTATTAATGATTAAAGCCATTGAAGATGGCCGCCACCAACAACTTTGAAAAATGTTTTCCCTTGCGGTTCCTTTTTGACTTGGATTCATATCGTGGCCGTATTAAGAGGGTGCCATCTCATATTTCTGATGGTAAGTGTGACAGAGAGCTTCTGCCACTCGTGAGGACCGACCTTTTATTAAATCTGTTGCAACAGTTCTTCTATTTCTTAGCCTAATCTATCCTTTACAATTTCTAGTCCATAAGGTTGGCCACCTATGGACCCCCCTCCCCTTTCTTGACTATGCTATAGTGTCCTCTTTAATTTTCCTTTTCCCTCTCAGGTCCTCGTACAGGGAGGTTACTGCTATGACCTCCAAGCTGACATAAAACAACAGGCTGTGTTCCTCGTTGTTGGATTTAGTATGCAATGGCACTATGTCATAAAATACTTTAATGTATATGTGTATATATATACCTTATATGTATAAAACCTGTAACTGTTGAAAATACCACGACACTAGGTGTTTCTGATAAAGGTAAAAGGTTACTAGGGGACTGTTTGATAAAAAATTAAGTTAGTTGTGCTATTTAAAATGCATGTAAATTGCTGTAAACTGAACAAGTCTGAAATTTCACTTGATGCTTTGCATTATTTAAGTATGCGTGATGTTTTTCTTTGAAACTTGGCTTATTGTCAATGCCCTCTGGGGTAACCCTTGTCTCAGTGCTTCTGCACTGAGGTTCTTCGTCTTTAGCTTGTTTTGTTTTTTTATTTGAGCCCCCACCACTCAAGCAAACAAGGCCCACATAGGGGAGGCTAAATCTTAACAGATAAGTTAGATCAGTGAGTCAGTAGGTGCTGGCTAAGTGTAGAGGAAAGACTTGCATAGTCTGTTGCTACAAACCGATGTACTGAAGAAGGGATATGCCATTGTTAAAGGTCATCTACTGCATTTTGAATAAACATCACACAGAGACTGTGTGTTGAACTTGAAGTTCGGTGTCTGGTCCATCTGTTATCCCACAACCCCTCCACAGAAAGCAGCACAGCCCCACAGCAGAAGGTTTAATTTATTCACAGTGGGTACAGCCAGCCAGAGAACAGGGACTTTTTTTGGCTCCTTCCACAGCCCCACTCTTTCGGGCTCCCATGCTGGTGCCCTCCACTGCACCACTGCCAGGCTAGTCTCCGGCTCTCCTGGTGCTCTGCCGACATTCTCTTTATGTTCTGGCAAAGCTCTGCTGCACCCTCCCCCCATGGAGGCGGCAGGGGGGCAAGTCCTACCACGACATGGGGATGTCAGTCGGGGGCCAGGAGCACTTGCAGGGTGGTCAGCGGCTGGGGGAGGGTCCCACAAAACAGCCATCATCCGGCACTACAGGCTGCCATTTTCCATTTTCGTGGACACCCACCCTCCTCCCACAATGCAGGCAGCCACGGCAACGTCCTGGGGTGGGGACACAGCAACATTTAGTCACCCACGCCGCCAAGTATGCCATTGGGAACCACCGCGAGGAGTCGCCAAGAAGAGAGCGGCCCATCACGCCCCACCCCAGGGAAGGAAACATCCATGGGATGTTCTAACTCCCTCCCTGCTGGACCCAGCTCCTAACATCCAGGTTCGGGGTGCAAACCCAGGTCGCCAGCATGCCGAGCTATTCCCCCATAGCTCGGCACCACGGGGCCAGCGATGAACAGGGACTTTTGAAAACTTCAAAACCCTTTCTCTCAGTTCAGGAGGGAAATACAATGAAAAGAAAGATTTGCTGGCCCGGTGGTGCTGAGGAGCTGGATGCCTTACCTCGCGTTACGCCGGCGACCCGTGTTTGGGAATGAGCACAGACTGCTGGGGGCCGGTAGGGGAGGAGAAGGACTGAGCATCCAACAGACTGCTCTCCTTCTCCAGGGAGAGGAGCCCTCAGTGGTCGGCACTTGCCTACCCCCTAGCGGAGGCTGGGGAACATGGTGCCGCGCTGCAGTACAAGGAAGAGTTGGGGCAGATGCTTGGAGGGAATGCATGTGGATGCATGTACATTCCTCTCCGCAGAAGTCATTGCAGGCCACAACTCCTGGGAGAACACCAGGAAAAAGTGAAGCTGTAGCACAACAGTGGACTTCGCAGGCACCGTTCCCGGCCCACCACGGCGCTGACCCACTGAATCCGGTCTCCAGTGGGGGTTGGGGAACCCTGCTGGCCCCGCCAGGGGGGGCAAGCCCTAAGAGATCGGGTCAGCGCTGGATGATGGACACCGAGGGATGGGGCTGGGGGTGACCTCCAGAGGACAGCTGGCTCAAAAAGGAGGAAAAAGTAATAACCAAAAAAAAAAAAAAACAGATTTAAATATTGATGTTTATGTCAGAAATACATTTGCAAAAAACTTGTGTCTGTGTTTCAGTGGAGCCTGCACATTTTTGGAAAATGTTCAGGTAACGAGAGAGAGGGGGCTGCTCTCATCCCAGAAAAAGGACTTGTACACCAGTCAAAAAGTCTTGCTATTTTCAAATCTTCCGGCAAAACACTGGGACTATTCAAAGCAGATGAAAATAAAAGATTTGAAAATATCAAAAGATTTTTGACTGATGTACAAGTCCTTTTTCTGGGACGAGAGCGGCCACCTCTCTTTCTTTACCAGAAATGCATTATTACCAAAAAACTATAACATTCATTTTTACCCCGCTACCACATACTGCTGCTTTAATCATGCAGTGATCCTGTCCACTCAGCTGCAGAAACAGGTAGAAGCAGGACCCCACTGAAAACAAGATGCTACAGCTCAGGTGGGCTATCCTCGGTAAATAAATTTTAAAATGAAAAAAATAGGGGCTAGAACTGAGGGAACGTCACTAGTCAAGACTTGGGAGGTACTGGACTAGCTCCATTTTTGTTAAATATGGTCAGCCGTGCATACAAAAAACAAAACAAAAATGTGTCCAGTTGTGAGCTTAGACAGCCATGTGTCCCGCTCCTCACCTGTCTGGATGGTTCCAGATGCTATTCTTGTCAGACTAGCCAGTGACATCTGGAGCGGAAGGTCCAGGTCAGGAGGAGAGGGGCACAGTGGGCTCCTGCTACTGATGTCCACTGTAGAGGTGTGGGGGCAAGCATACAAAATGGGCTGAAGGTGTGTTTGCCTCTACCTGGAGGGGGGGGGGTGTTTAAACAATACAAGTAAAAATAAATTAAAAAAATAGTAAATAACATCACTGAAGTAACCCCCTGGAGCTCGCTGGAGTAAAAACAAAGCAACAGCACCACAGTGTGTTCCAACTAGCAAATGACAAGGAGAAGGAGGTTTTGTTTTTTTTAAATACAATTTATGTATTTGGGTTTTGTTAACTGGGTGGGCTCACATAGATTAAAAGTCCCTTTTTCAGGAGCGACCCAGAATTAATTACGTATAGCAATCAAAAATATCAAAGTACGTACAACGACCACAAACAGAAAGTTACAACTGAGTCAACACTGGAGAACTTTATATCTTACTTCGAGAGGGTTCCTGCATTAGGTCTTCACATATAGGACTACACCCTATGGCATCAGGTCCGCATGGCAAACTTGTAGCTATCAATGGAGTCCTTGGCGACTGCCCCCGTCGTCAGGTGACGTGACGTCAGCTCGACTATAAAAGGGACGGTCCCGTGCCCGCCCTCCAGTTCTTTCCTGCCGTCATGCTAGTTCGTCCGACAGACATGGTAAAACAGCAATCAGTCGCCCACTTATTTTCAACGTTTTTCGTCCAAATTTCTTCCCAAAACTTTTCCAAAACAACCCGTGAATGTATGTTGTCTCACCCAAAGAAGAAGTGTCCAACTGCGGTGCCCAAATTCCGCACAGGGACGACCACTCCCACTGCCTCCTCTGCCTGGGGCCTAAGCATGACTTGGCTGGGTGTGCTATCTGCCAAGGGTTCAACCAGGCCATGCAGACCAGATGCAAGCGGACCCTCGAGGCACACCTTCTGTCTCAGAGGCTAGCCTCCATGGAAAAGGAGCTTCAAGAGCTGCGAGAGAGGTAGTCGTCGACGGCCCCTGAAAAACAAAAAAAGAAGGACAAGGATACGTACCGGGAGTGACGCCCTCTCCACAGGGGAAAACCAGCCAGGCCTCCGTCGACAACCAGGGTGGACCCTAGACTTCTGTGAGTACCACCCCTGCCAGGCCTTCGTCCACACCCACGGGCCGAATGCCTTCCCCGCCCCCTGCCGAGGTGAGCGGGCAGCCAGCGGTTGCCTCTCTCTTGAGGTATCTGTCAGGTCTCCTACTAACAGCACTGCCGATAAGTCGACCTCTGGCTCTGCTGCCGGGCACCAAGCCTTAGTCAATTAGCCTGATCGTGGCCTTTCTACCACGGTTAGCCTGACCGCGCCTAGTAAGTCGGCTGATGGGTCTTCCATCAACCATATAGACGCATCTGCTCTCCCGTCGGGCTCCCTTGAGGACCGCAACCTCGGGATGACTGCACTCATGGGGGAACCTTCATCCCTGCCAGTCTCTACTCCCAGGGAATCGCCACCCATTCCAGACTTCTCTCTCCCATCGGGCACCGTTCTGGACTTCTTGTTGGGGTCCCTACTGGATCGCCCCCCTTCACCAGCCTCCATTCCTCCACCGGATCCCTTCCTCCCTAGGGATCCATTGCCGGACTTAGGTGATTCAGGCATGGACCCTCCTCCCATGGGACCCACGGGCCCTACGCCTGACCCGCTGCTGCTACTCAGTGGCCCTTCAGCACCTCCCCGGTGGGGCTGTCAGCTCCTCCTGTGGGCCCCATGGGCGGTTTTCCTGGGCCAGACCCCCACTTTCCACCACCGGGCTTTGTTCCACCGGCGCTAGGGTTACCCGCATGCACCGGGTTACCCGCCGACACCAGTCTACCCTACGCCAGGATACCCTACCCTGGGTTTCTCTGCGGGAAGAGCCTGTACCAGTACCCATACTGGCATCACCCACCCAGTTACCCCTTCTTCTCAGGGTATCCTGGGTACCAGCCTCCGCCCCCACCTCCACCACCCGACCGTGAGTCCATCCTGGCATGGTGGCAGGACGCAACTCCCTTCTGAACTGAAACAAGCCCAGCCAGTAGGGGGCACCTCCCCCTAGTCCGGTACCTTCTTGCCCAGCCTCCGGTACTCTCCATGCTGGGGATACCAGCATAGACCCTTCCCTGCCTAGCAGGTCAGAGTCTTCAGAATCTGACGAAGAATCGGATATCAACCAGTCTGAACCCTGGTCACCAGTCGAACCCTTATCTAAGAAGTCCTCTAAATTGCCCTCCCGAGAAGCCTTCCTTTGGGGAGCTATTGAAGACCATTCAAAAGGCATGTGTGACTGGCTGTCCAAGGAGCTAGGCTCTCGGTGCAAAAGGCCTGCTGAGCATTTGGATCTTGCAAATGTGGATCCCTTCCCCCCTTGGATGGGTCCACATGAGGATCTTGCGTCCACCATATGGCAGCAGCCCTCCTCTATTCCGGCTGTTTCCTGGACAGCTGACAGAACCTAATTCCCCCCGGGAAGGGATCGCTCACCTTACCACCCAAGCTAAACCAGATTCCATGGTCATTACTGCTGCCCGTGACAGATCGGCACAACCCAACACTTAAGTTCTTCTCCTCCGGCAAAGACTCCAAACAGCCGGATCAATATGGCAGAAAAATCTATGCCTCATCCACCTGTGCCATCAGGTCCTTAAACTATGTTTCACACATGGTGACTTTTCAGAAGTCCTTTCTCTCGGACCTTGAAAAGGATCTCCAGGAGATCCCTGACGAACAGCTCAGGGCTAAACTCCTGGAAAAAGTGCGGATGAACAAGTCATCCTGCCGTAACACACTCCGAGACACTTATGATTCTGTGGACTCTGTGGCTTGGGTTGCGGCCTTGGGAATCTGCCTTAGGCGCTTAGCCTGGTTATGCCTGGCAGGTTTGGCACAAGACGTCCAATTGTCCCTGCTGGACGCACCATTTAGGGGTCCAGTTCTCTTTGGTGGCGATGTGAAAGATATAATTACGGGGCTGCAGGACAGTGGTAGGTCCCTTGTACGCTCTATGTATTGTACTGGCCAGAAGAAGCAGCCTTTTCGCCACCAAAGGAAGTGAACAGAAACCTGGGCAAACGTCAAAATAAACAACGTGCCATGGGTTCAGGAGCCGAAACTCCTCAAGCCAAGTTTGCAAAAGCCGCCTCAGGAGCTCCCTCAGAGGAACTGGTAGGAGGGAGATTTGGCCTCCACCTGGAAGGGTAGAAGGTCGTCACCGCAGACATATGGGTCTTGCAACTCATAAAAAGAGGTCACTCGATCGCGTTCCTGGAGAAGCCTCCAGCAAACCCTCCAGGAAGGTCTTTCTACCCGTCGGATCAGATCCCCATAGTCAACCAAGAAATTCAGGCTCTGCTGCGAAAAACAGTCATACAGCCCATCCCAACAGAACAAGCAGGAAGGGGATTCTACTCCCATTTCTTCCTAGTTCCAAAGAAGACAGGCAATCTAAGACCTATCCTGGATCTCAGCATGCTCAACCTCTTCGTGGAGTATAAAAGGTTCCACAAGCTGACTCTCCAGGGACTCCTGCCCCTGCTCCTGCCAAACACTTGGCTGTGCTCCCTGGATATGCAAGATACTTACTACATATCCCTATCCTCCCAGCCCACCACCGCTTCCTCAGGTTCTCCTTCCTGGAAAAACATTTACAGTTCAAAGCTCTTCCCTTTGGCCTGTCTTCAGTGCCTCGGGTTTTCAAAAAGTGCTTAGTGGTGGTAGCGGTGTTTCTCCGCCACAAGGGCATATACGTGTTTCCATACTTGGACAGGCTCTTTTCAGCCCCTTCACCGGACAGCCTGAAAGAGTCCCTCTTTTTCACTCTGGACCTGTTTTCTAACCTGGGAATTTCTGTCAACCTGCCCAAATCCCAGCTAGTACCCTCCCAGCAACTCCAGTTCATTATAGCAGTGCTGGATACAGTCCAGAGCAAGACTTTCCTACCCCTCAACCGAGCGGAGATGCTTGTCTCTCAAGCCACCTTTGTGGCCACGTCTCGGTGGACTCCGGCTCGTTCAGTCCCTCGCCTTCTGAGTCTTATGACGGCTGCCATTCCAACAGTCCCCTTGGCCAGGTTGCACATGAGGGTAACCCAATGGTCTTTTCGAGTCCAACGGGATCAACGATTGGACAACATGGACCAGATGGTCATGATCTCCAACAATCTTCAGAAAGATCTCCTCTGGTGGCAGGATCTCACCAACCTGTTGGTGGGGGCTCCTTCCACTCCCAGGATCCTTCCCAAACCCTTACCTCGGATGCTTAAAATACGGGTTGGGGAACTCATCTAGGGGATCACAGAACACAAGGTTCTTGGTCTCCCATGGAGGAGAATCTACACATCAACATCCTGGAGACAAGAGCAGTCCTCTATGCTCTCCAGGCCTTCCAGTCGTTACTTCACCCGGGAACACTTCTCATCCAGACAGACAACATGGCCACTGTCTGGTATCTGAACAAACAGGGAGGTACCTGCTCGTATCCTCACTGCAGAGAAGAGATGCGGGTATGGTATTGGGTGATTCAGCATGGCCTAACCTTGACAGCAATCCACATGCTGGGAGTTCACAATATCCTGGCCAGCAGTCTCAGCTGACCAGTCACCAAGGCTCACAAGTGGGAACTAAAGCAAGAGGTAGAAGACGACTTGTTTCTTCTGTGGGGTCGACCAGACCTAGATCTGTTTGCATCCCCATCCAACGCAGAACTACCCAGCTTTTGCTTGCTCGTTCCTGGGCATGGTGCTTTTTGGTGTGAGACACTTTCTCCATCCTGGACAAGGAGGTTTCTGTACACCTTTCCTCTCATTCAGAAGGCTCTTCTGGAACTGCAGACAGAGGGGGCTCACATGATCTTGACTGCTCCTCTGTGGTCCCAGCAGATATGGTTCCCGCTGTAGCAACAACTAGTTCTAGCATCACCGGTCCCCTCTGCCTCTATGTCTCGACCTTCTGTCTCAGAAGCAGGGCACCCTGGTACATCCGAGTCTCAAGTCTCTCTATCTTCGTGCGTGGCACCTGTGGACATAGAGATTTCTCACTATGGAGTCTCTTCTCAGGTAGCTCAGGTCTTGGTGAAGGCCAGGAAGCCCGCCACCAGATCCACCTTGCCACGAAATGGAAGAGGTTTTCTATTTGGGCCACAGCTAAACGCTTGGACCCCTTTTCTTGCTTGGTCTCCCAGGTGTTAGAGTACCTCTTACATCTTTCAGAGTTGGGCTTTAGTTATTCCTCACTTAAGGTCCATCTCTCTGCGATGTCAGCCTACCACCATCCGGTGTAGGACAAAACCCTAGCCCAGCTAGAGGTTTCCAAGACTTTCTTGAAGGGGATCTTTCACATCAAACCTCCAGTTCGAACCCTTGTCCCCCCCAATCTCAATTTTTATGTTGGAAAAAACTTACTTTGCCCTCTTCTGAACCAGCAGCAAGTTGTGATATGTGCTTCCTAGCTTGGAAGATGCTGTTTTTGGTTGCAGTCACTTTAGCTCAAAGGGTTTCAGAGCTTCAGGCTCTAGTTTGTAGACAGCCTTATTTAATGTTCCACAGGGACCGGGTGGTCCTGCAGACTAATCCTTCTTTTCTTCCGAAAGTTGCTTCAGGGATAAGACTCAATTAGAGTGTTGAGTTTCAAGTTTTTTTCCCCACAGCATTTCAACAGGGGGGAATATCTTCAGCACACCCTCCATGTGCACAGGATCCTGAGATATTATACCTCTCGGACTAAAGAGGTTTGAAAGTCGAATCAGCTCTTTGTGGCCTTTGACTCCCAGTGCCAGGGCAAGGCCATCATTAAACAGACTCTGTCTAGGTGGATGGCTACCTGTATTCAATACACTTACCAGAAGTATGAGAACCCCCTTCTGGGGGCGGTCAAAGGTCACTCCACCAGGAGTGTGGCCACTTCTACTGCCTTCTTCAGGAATGTGTCCACTGCGGATATTTGTACAGCGGCTACTTGGTCTTCCGTCCACACCTTCACTAAGCATTACAATCTGGACACTGCCTCTTGGCATCGAGCTGGTTTCGGCCTTGCAGTTTTGCAAGGTCTTCTGTCTTAAGACAGACCCTTTGTTGGTAGGCATCTTACTTCTCCCAGAACCTCGTCTCCGACTCCTTCTTTATATTAGACTGCTTGGTATTCAGTACTATATGTGAGGACCTACTGCAAGAACCCTCTCGAAGTAAGATACAGCAGTTATGTAAGAACTTACTGTAACAGTAGATCTTTGAGAGAGGTTCCTGCAGTAGATCTAGTTTCCCACCCACCTTCCCCCAGCTCCTGGAGTTTATTTCCTTTTCTCCTGTCTAGCTCTCTGGCTTAGCCAGAGCACAGGGTCCTAGGAGTTGTTACTCCATTTTTCTACTCCCTTCCTTAGGTCTCCAGTGGAAAAGAACTGGAGGGTGGGTGCGGGACCGCCCCTTTTATAGTCGAGCTGATGTCGCGTCACCGCTGACGACTGTTAGCTACAAGACTGCCATGCAGACCTGACGCCAGGGGGTGCAGTCCTTTATGTGAAGACCTACTGCAGGAACTTCTCTCAAAGATCTTCTGTTACAGTAAGTTCTTATGTAACTGCTATTTATTTATTATTATTTGGAAAACACCTTTGAGCCAGAGGCTCATTTACAGAGGTTCCATGTCAATAATTACAAAGCAGAGGACAACAGATTACAAAACTAGGTGAAAGGTACAAGGCAACATAACAGGAAGGCAAAATCTGGAGGTAAAACACTGGTTCCAACAAATGTTACTAAAAACAAAGAGGAGGAAACAATAGCTAGAGCTTGTTTTCAGAAACGGTTCTTTTGCCAACTTTAGCAGGAGTAATTATGCATTGTACTCTTTGATTAGCTACAGAACAGTGCATAGGGGCAGAAGAATTGGAAGGTTTTGAAGAGAAGAACCATGATCTAGGGTGGGAAAGAGCGGAGAGGGGGGAGTAAAGGGAGCAGAAGTAGAGAACGCAGTAAGGGAGAAGACAAGGGAAGGAATACTTGGTAAAAGAGTTGAGGGGCTTGGGAGATCAGCAGTACCAAGAGAGGGGACAGGAGTAGAGTAAATAAGTTATTAAAGAATGAAGACACTAGAGCAAGGAGTGGCAGAAGGAGGGGCTGGGTCCCACAGTCGCAAACACTGAAGGATTCTAGAAGAGCCTAAAGTTTTGACTTAAAAGGGCCTAGCTTGGTTTCCTTCATAAGGTATTTCCCAAGGGAGTTTAACCAGAGATGTGCACAGTATTCATAGGACCGTTGCCCTTGAGTGGTACAGCAGGAAGGGATTTTTAGTGTATGGCTGTTTACACCTCTAGTGCTTCTGGTAGAGCTGGGTGGAAGGAGGAGATTTCAAACTCCTGGGGTGGGGGGTAATGCCTAGGGTGGATTTTTTGGCAAGAGGGTAGACCTGATATTTCAGTCTACTCTAGTCTTGATTTCTCTTTGGGAAATCAAGACGAGAATACACAATTCATTATATTGACCTGGTAGCAACAATGTCAGAGGAGTACAATTTGAAGTTGTGGCAGCAGACAGCCAACACAGGTGGGACATAAATCCGGACCATGACCAAAGGGGGGGGCTGCTTCAGCAGAAACATAAGCCTACTCACAAGATGTAAATCCTTGAGGGAGGTTTAAAGTTAGGGCATTCTACGACATTAGCTGGGAGGTTATTTATTTGAAAATTGGGGACATGGAAAAGTGCACTTTGCTGAGATTCATTTCTAGGCACAACCAAGGGGAAATGCTGGGTTAACTTTTACTGTGCCACCCCCTTCACATCGAGGCAATGACTGGATTCTGACATTTTTCAGTCCAATGTCTGAATTCTGAAACTAATGCATCACACTACTTACTTAACAAATCTTACCCCTCATCTATGTACTATACTATCTTTGTGATCATTTACTTTTTAAAATGACTAAACATAATATTAAAAAAAAACAGGGTATTGGGGGCCATATGGGAGTGTGTCAGGTATTCCACTAATAACAAGAGACAAAGGAAGTTCATTTGGTTAGACAGTCAGGTGAGGGCAGCAACCAGGAAATGAAAATTACGTACCTACCGTAATTCTTGATCTTCTTGGACGAGTCTCCACCACTCATTCACACTAGTGGGATCTGCACCGGAGGCACTAGGACCCATCGGGCAAACTTTTGCTGGAGGGTCGCGAGAGATGGCACATGAGGCATGGCGCCTGAGCAGTGATGGTCATACAGAAGACTATCTCGCTGACGTCCACCTCCAAACCGCTCAGTACCTTTTTACCAAGGAGGCATGCAACTAACATAAGGAGTAAACCTAACCTTAAAAACGGACATAAGATAGTCCAGACGACCCATGTAAGAAGGGTCAGCAAAGAAGTCTTCACGGCCTAAAGATTTGAGGGAGTGAAGACCAACACAGCAGTGAGCTCGGGGATGAGGGAGGGTATGGAATGAGTGGTGGAGACTCATTCAAGAAGATCAAGAATTACGGGTAGGTACGTAATTTCATATCTTCCTGGACATAAGTCTCCACCACTCATTCACACTAGTGGACAGTACCAAGCTGATAATCCCCAAAAGGGCGTGCAGGGAGCCAGAGCTCACACGCCTAGGACAGAAGTCCATTAAGGATAGTTCTGCCAAGGCGGAATGACGCCTGGCATGAACATCCAGTGCATAATGCTTAATGAACGTATGCACTGAGCTCCAGGTGGCGGCATTGCAGATATCTGCAATTGAAACATTGCGACTTCCGCTAGGGATGTCACACGCTCTAGTAGAGTGAGCGTACACTCTACCTTCCAATTTAACCTGTGCCATGGAATAGCAATGTCGAAGATATGCCACTAACCATGATGAGATGCATCTGATAGCGACAGGCTGACCCAGCCGGGTCTCGCTGAAGGAAACAAACAATTGCTGAGTCTTGCGAAAATTCTTGGTTCTATCTAAGTAGAACCGCAAGGCTCTCTTAACATCCAAGGAATGAAGAGACCGTTCTCCTTCATTTTGGAAGTTGGCGAAGTAAGAGGGAAGCACCAGAGGTTGGTTTAGATGGAATTCTGACACAACCTTGGGAAGAAATTTAGGATGAGTACGAAGAACTACTTTGTCCTTATGGAACACAGTATACAGAGGGTCCGTAACCAGGGCATGTATCTCAGAGACCCTGTGGGCTGAGGTAATGGCCACTAGGAAGGCTGTCTTCCAGGTAAGAAATTTTAGCTCACAGGTAGCTAGGGGTTCGAAAGGCTTCCGAGTGAACATGTCTAGCACAAGGTTAATGTCCCAGGCTGCGACCGGACGTCTAACAGGGGGTCTGGTATGCAGAATTCCCTTAAGAAATCTCTTCACCATAGGTAACTGAGCCAGAGACAAGGAAGAAACCGGCTCATGGAACGCCGAAATGGCACTAAGGTGAACTTTAACCGTGGAGTACTGGAGACCTGAGTTTGATAGGTCCAAAAGGTACTCCAGAACCTTGTCTGGAGGACAGGAAAAGGGATTCCAAGAGGACTTTGCACACCAGAGAGAAAAGCGTTTCCACTTAGAAGCGTAAGTTTTTCGGGTAGCTGGCTTCCGAGCAGCCAGAAGGATGTCTGAGACTCTACGAGAGACGTTAAACCGGTTCACTTCTACCTCTTCAGGAGCCAAGCATGAAGGTGAAGTGACCTCAGGTTGGGGTGGACCAACGAACCCTGAGTCAAAAGATTGATTTGCAAGGGAAGTGGTCTCGGAGAGGCTAACGACATACTGTTGAGTAGAGGAAACCATAGTTGCCGAGGCCAGGAGGGAGCAATGAGAATCATCTTGGTCCCCTGAGACTCGAACTTGAGGAGAACTCTCTGAATTAAAGGAAGCGGTGGAAAGGCGTAAAGAAAGCGTTTTGTCAACCGCAGCCTGAACGCATCCTGACAGAAAATGCCAGGCCCTGGATTTCTGGAGCAGAAGAGAGGCAGTTTTGGCGTTGGGGATGCAAAAGGTCCAGGTCTGAGTCCCCACTCTTCGAACAGTGACCGAGCTACGGCTGGGTCGAGACCACTCGTGAGGGTCTGCCTCCGTCCTGCTGAGGTGATCTGCTAAGTCGCTTTGTACACCCGCAGATATACCGCTTGAATTAGAGACTTGTGCTCCAAGCACCACTCCCACACTCTCATTGCTTCCCTGCAAAGGGGATAAGAGTGAGCACCGCCTTGCTTGTTGATGTAATACATCACAGCTTTGTTGTCCGTTTGAAGGAGAATGTTCTTGTGACAAAGAACATCCTTCAATGCTCGGATCGCATAGAGGACCGCTCTCATCTCCAGGACATTTATGTGGAGCTGAGTTTCGAGCTGAGTCCATACACCTTGAGTGTGGAGAGAGCGACAGTGAGCTCCCCATCCCATTAGCGATGCGTCTGTGGTGATGGAGATCTGATGATCCAGAGGAGCAAAGGGGAATCCTTCCAGGAGATTGCTCTCTTGAGACCACCAGGTGAGAGACCTTCAGAGGGGCTCCACCTTGATGGGATAACACTGGGGGTGAGAGGTCGGTGACCACTGAGCGGAGAGCATCCATTGGGTGGTCCTCATGTGTAACCGAGCTAGGGGTACAGTGAACACTGAGGACACCATGAGACCCAACATACGTTGCATCGAGAGAGCTGTGACCGATCGGTTCTCCCCGATGTAACGGGCCATCTGAAGGATGTCGAGTCTCTGTCCTCTGGAAGGAAAGCCTTCATGGAAGAGGTGTCCAGAAGAATCCTATGAAAAGGAGCCTCTGGGAGGGCTGCAGTTGTGACTTCTTCAGATTTAGCAGAACTCCCATGGACGTAAGAAGGCGAGAGGTCGTTGAACGGCTTCCAGAGTCCCTTGGCTGGAAGGACTCGCTAGGAGCCAATCGTCTAGGTAGGGAAACACTCGAATCCGAGCTTCCTGAGATGCGCTGGCAGAACTGCACAACACTTTGTAAAAACTCGCGGCGCCGAGGATAGCCCAAAAGGCAGGACTCTGAACTGATAATGCTGACCCAGAGCTACAAACCTCAGGAATTTGCGATGGGTCGGGTGGATGGGGATATGCTGGTAAGCGTCCTGCATATCCAGGGAGGCCAGCCAGTCGTGCTGATGCAGCAAAGGTAACAGGGTACCTAGGGAAATCATTTTGAATTTCTCCCTGGGGAGGAATTTGTTTAACTTTCTGAGGTCTAGAATGGGGCGCATCCCCCCAGATTTCTTTGGAACCAGAAAGTAATGGGAGTAGAACCCTGTGTTTCGCTGATGCGGGGGCACCAGTTCTATTGCCCTGTTGTTTAGAAGGCCCTGGATCTCGGCGGTGAGGAGGTCTGACTGAGAGGTCGACAACCTGGGTTGTCGTTTGGGAGAAGGCAATTGAGGTTTTTCCAAAGATTGGGAGAATAACCTCGCTAATTATCCGAAGGACCCATTTGTCTGAGGCTATGGACTTCCACTGATTGTAGAAGTACATCAGACGACCTCCCACTGGAGGAGAAAGTTCCATCTCGGGCAGTGTGGATGGAACTGGGGCCGGCAATTCATAAGGTAGCGCTGGGGGCTTTAGGCCGTCTGTGCTTTCTGCTGCGCCTTCTTTTGAGGTTGGCTTTTATGGAAGCTTCCTCTGCCTCTGCCTCGAAAGGACTGGCGACTATGAAACTGACGTTTACCTACATGCCCCCAAGAAGGGGTAGGCGGGGGTCTAGCCAACTTAATGGCTGACCTAGTCTTCTGAGTGGCCTCTAGGGCTTGCTCTACCTGAGGCCCAAAAAGATAGGAGCCATCAAAGGGCAACGCCATTACCCGCTGCTGAGCATCATTCGTAAAGCCAGAAGTACGCAGCCAGGAATGGCGTCGAGTACAAATACCTGCAGCTGCTGAACGAGAAGCAGTGTCGAAAGCGTCCATGGCAGCTTTGACCTGTTGGTTATTGGACTCAATACCTCTGATAACAGTTAGAAGGAGCTCTGACTTGGAGTCGGAATCTGGAAGAGCTTCAACCATTCGTTTCATAGAGTGCCACAGGATATACTCATACTGAGAAAAATAGCCTTGATAGCTGGCAATACGCATACTTAAAGTGGAGGCAGCAAAGACTCTCTTACCTAATGTATCAATTTTACGAGACTCTTTGTTAATAGGTCGAGCTGTAGTAGCTTGAGGAAGAACGACCTTGTCATTCTCTGCCAGGACTACAATAGGATCCGCAAAGGCTTGGGATGCCAAAATGGGATGATCCTTGGGAGCTGAATATTTTTATCAATGGATTTAGCCACTGAAGGAATAAGAGCAGGATTATTCCATACCATTTGAGACAGCGCCTCAAGGAGGGTTGAATCGGAGGAGTCAAATCCGTAGGGATCTCCAGGCATGAAGATACTGGAGTCTTAATATTTTCCCAGGATCGATGTCCGTAGTCTGGAGAGAAAGATGGATCTCAGGTTCCTCAACAGAGACTTAAAGGATAGGTCCTCGACCACAGGCTCTGTAGCGTGAAGGATCCTGTTTCTCCACTTCATCACCCAACCAAGGTCTGGGTCAGGCTCAACATCATCTCCTGATAGTCCAGGAAGGACTGCTTGGACAGGAAAGGAGTGAAAAATAGGAGAAGAAGAAAGAGCAGATAGAAAGGGAGAGTCCTGCGGGTTCTGGCGCCGAGGAGGCGAAGGAGTCGGAAAACGCACCGGGAGCTGCACGCACTCAAGAAGCGGCGGTACTGCGCTAAGCCGGGCGGCGCCTGAAGAAACACGGGTACCGCTGGCGGTGCGCAAGACCCACGCGCACCGTGGATGGCGCTTGCAAGACCCAGCGGCGCCAACAAGCGCAGCGACCCCACGGAAGGCGCCGAGGACACCCCTGGAACCTGGAAAGCAAGAGAAGGGAAAAAACCAGGAGATAAGGGCATCGGTGTGGCCCCCTGCGCTGCAGCCATGTGGGGGGGAAACACCTAAGCAAGGAGTCGCTGGCACCGAAGGAGGCGCCGCGCGACTAGGAAGGTCCAACCGCCCTGCCTGATCGCCCGACGAGCCCGAAGGCTCCAGGGCAACCGAGCCAGGCAGAAGAACCAACCTCCGAGCCCATCGCTCCATAAGAGCGGCCCACTGATGAAACTGCTCATCTGGAGCCCTACCTATAGGCGGGGTGGGGCTCCGATGTCGAAGACGGCGGAAACCGGAAGTTGGCGACTCCGAAGGAGGAGACCGGCAACTAGGTACGATAACCGACCGTCGACGCGCAGACGTATCAGAGGGCGACCTCGAGTGATGCCTTCTCTTTTTTGACCTGTGGGCCGAAGAAGAGCTCGAGGCGGAACGGTGCCGAGAATGCGACCGCTTATTTTTATGCCGGCGGGGGACCGCCCATCCCCCCGGGCATCGGACTGACCGTTGCCGGAACCCCGCTGAGGGAAGGGGCTGACCGACCCAGCCTGACTGACTGAACAGCTTTCATTCAAGTCTCCCTACCGTCACCTGACCTGCTCATGGTCGACTCCGTCCAGTAGGCCGAGACTTCTTTACTATAAGTTAAATTTTAAAATAGAACAGAAATAGAATAAAATTAGCGATACTACTATCAAGATAAAATTACAAAAATAAACTGAAAACTATCGCTAGTTTGAGTTTGACTCCCGACAAATGACCAGCGTGTCGTCACTGAAGCGCACTCGGCGGTGGGAAAAAAGAACTGGTGGTTGGAGGGTAAATCGCCGAGATAGTCATTACTGCGCGAGCCACTGCCATGGCGCCATGCCTCGCAGTGCCATCTCTCGCGCCGACCCTCCAGCAAAAAGTTTGCTCCCGATGGGTCCTAGTGCCTCCGGCGCAGATCCCACTAGTGTGAATGAGTGGTGGAGACTTATGTCCAGGAAGATCAAGCATTTGTCAATGCTGAATGTTTGCCACTTGCACTGCTATTGTACCAGCTCTTGATTGCACACATTTTTACCATACATTTACCCAGGATAGACCAGAAAAGATGCAATATCTCATTTTCAGAGGTGTCCTGCTTTTACACGTTTAGATTGTATTTACCTGGGACAAGCCAGCTGAGAGGCAATATCTAATTTTCAGCGGACTTCCATATTTTGACCCACAGTTTCCAGCTGTCTGTACAACCTGACGTTATGATCAAGACAGGTGGTATTTTTTTAAATCCCATCTGAAAGGTGATTTTGCAGTGTGACTGGGAAAACAAGTTTCAGAGTGGATCAGAAAAATTGCACGTCGTGCTCAGGAGGTGGGGTAACACTGGGGATTTCTTGAACATTGGGGCCAAAATCTGCAAAAATAAAGTTACGGGTAAACACTGGAGCAATTCAACGTTCCTTCATAACTCAGTTATTTTTTCACATTTTGACCCCAAATTTTCAACAGTCTTTTTATGACCATGCCTTCTGAACACGACAGGTGTCATTTATAAAACAGTGGCTGAAACATCACTTTATGCCACAAGTGTGAAAACACATTTTGGCCAGGATCTGAAAAAATTACCGTTGTCACGTTCATGAGGTGGTATGAAAAAATGGCTATGCTGAAAAGTTGGGGTCAAAATATTGAAAATAATCAAAGTTCCAAGTGTGCATTGAAATTTATTTAACATACACACACAACTTTTTTGTTTAATATTTTTACCCCAAATTTTCAACATAGTCTTCCTATGATCCACCTCCTGAATAACAGCGGACAACATTTTCAAATCAGCATGAAAGGAGATTTTGCGCAGCGACTGGCATCACCTTATGGGGCAGATTTGCATAATTTCACTGCCACTGTTCCTAAGGTGAGGTTCCAAAAAGGCCATGTTGAAAATTTGGGAAAAAAATATTCAAAAATGACCAAGTTATAAGAACAAGTTCAAAACTCACTAAAATACCCTGAACTGCATACTTGATTTCCTCAGTTCTGGGTCCAGCACTGAAGAGTGAAGACATTTCCTCAGTCCAGAGAGGATTATGGCACGAGACCCTCGGTAGGTAAGGAGGTATGGGGTGATTGGTGCTGTGTGGGAGGTTGGTAGGGGGAGGAAAGTAACATCAGTGGTGGGCTGGCAGCAGACATCGATGGACACTTTTTTCCTTTTGTTTTCAGGATGTAGATTAAAAACAAACAAACAAAAAAAAAGACTACGAGGGACAGTTTTATTTCAGGTACCGACTGGATACCCCCAGTGTAGGTGTTATGTTTGGTAGCACCAAGGGTGGGTTCTTCGGTGTCACACAGTGAAAATGGGCAGCGCTTGGGGGTAGTAGCTGGCCCTGGGAACTGGGTACCACTATGTCTGAAATTTAAAAAGAAAGCAGAGAGAGGAATTGTGGGATGGTTCTGTGATGTTTGGCAGCACCCTGCTATCACCTCTGACTGTTTAAGCAATTCCCCCAAAGTTTCTATTTTAGTCTCTGCTGGAGAGATCCACTGAGTAAAAATTCCTGTTTCTGATAAATTTTTTTTTTTACTGCTTTTCTGAGAAAATTTATTGTAATCTGCAAGGATTCCAATCAGATCACTGACTGACCTGGTGTTTGCTGGCTAGGATCAGTTGGCTCTGCCTGTTTGGCGGAGACCGTTCGTGACTGAATGAAGCCTTTTTTTTTTTTTTTAAATTGGTCTCAGATGTGGGCCAAGGAACTGGTCACACTCCTGGGGAATCACTTCCAGACTGTAATGCTCGGCTTGGAAGGGGAATAATGACACTCAGCTGGCTGGTGGGCGGCACCATGCAGATGAAGGGAGGCAGCTGCTGACAGGCATGGCTACCTCTTTTCAACTACACGAAGTTTCCGTCCATCAAGTAGCAGAGGCGCAGCATGATCAGTGTTGCTGATCACTGGACTGTCACAGTCAAGCCCATCACAGCTTGAGCTGCACTGGACCCGACAGTGACACGCCTCTGAAACCCAGTTCTCACAACAATAACTCTGCCCTAGTGTGAGGGTGAACATAAAAACAAACTGGCTTGGGGCTGGCCTGCCAGCACAGCAGTAGCTCTACTGTTTGTGATGCTGGTGACCTGGGTCTGATAGCGAGCCCGGGTTGTCAGAGGGCCGGCCAGAGGAAGGACTGAGCACCTGAACGGCTGCCCTCCTTTTCTGGGAGGGGTGGGTTGCTCTCCTAGCCACAATACCACCACCACCTGGGTGACCACGGGTGGTGCTGGTGCAGCTGAGGAGGCAGACTAGTGGGGAGGGGCAGGCGTCGGCAGAGGACCTGACTGGAGGTGTGTCTCTACACGCCTCCTTCTCATTGGTCCTCCCCGAGTGCTAACATCGGCAGGGGGCGGGGACCAGAACAAGGAAAAATACCCCATGTCTGGTACAGGCGACTGGCTCCTGCACCAAATGACCTTGAAGAAACCAGGGAGGACTACAGCTGCACGCTCCCGTGAAGTTCCAGAGGAGGTAAGGGGGCTCCTCCGCCACACCCGGGGGGGGGGGGTTCTGGGTCTCTAGAAGTAACAGGAGTGGGACACTTATCAGGGCAATCCCCAGTCCTCTCGGTGGCGTAGCCTGGTGGTGCACTGGAAGCCCTGAGAGAGGGACCAGTAATGGTGACAGGGGGAATAAAAATATATAGTAAAAGAAAAAAAAAATGATTTTAATTAAGGGGGGCCCTACTGAAGCAGTAAGGGAATATTACAGGAAGATATTTGATACAGCACAAAACATAGTGAGGGAGGTAAAGGCTGTAATGGAACTGAGAACTGCTGAAATGTTTCATTTATTTGAACATTTGTAGCCGGGAAAGGCATTCTGAGCTGAGACTCATTTCCATGCTGGCAAACAGGTCTCTCTTGGTTTTTCTCCACAATCTCCATCTTGCTTGTCAAAACTGTGCTAACACACACACACACACACACACACACACACAAAAAAAACCCTAGCCAGCCTTGTGGCATAGAGGACTGAGGCGCTGTGTAAATTACCTCTCACCATACCGGCAACCTAGTTTTGAGAACAAGCTTGGGTCGCTGGGGTCGGCCAGGGAGAAGAGTGAGCATCCAATGGAGAGCTCTCCTTCCCCGGAGTGGGAAGACTAGCTGACTCGGCCCTTAATTGCCCCCAGGTGGAGGCCCAGAAGCAGTACCAGCAGCTGGAGCGGCATGAAGGGAAGGGCAGCGGTTCCATAGTGTGTATACACCTCCATGTGCACATGCTTATGTGCCGCCATGGTAGGGGACCGTGGGGAGAAAATGGTTGTGGCAGGCTATATGAAGCCTTGCCCTTCTGCTTCCGTCCTGTGCCATCGCCGGTCACCCAGCCCACAAATCTGGATGAGAGTCACTAAGTAGAGTATGATGGCCCTCCCTTCCTGGCCGCACCACGGGGGCAATCCATGGGAGATTGAGGGCCTGGGCACTGTGGAGAAAAGTGTCGGATGGGAGGGGGGTGGGGACAGGGTTGAGAAGCTGCCTGCGGCAAACCAACAGGAAAAAAAAAAATAAAACCCTGACTGGGGGCATGACAAGGCTTCACTCTAGGCTAGTTACCACCCTCTCAAGAAGACAGTTTCAGGCCACTGAGAGACACAGTCAAGGACAGTGACAGACAATGTTCACCTGGGGATATACCCTGCTATGTCACTGGTAGAAGCGATGGCCCCGGATGAAAAGGCCTAAAAGTTCTGGAAAGGTTGCTTCCAAGGAAATGCAGAAATATAGATTACTCACTTGTAACCATAGTTCTAGGGGTGGTATACAGTTCACATCCACACTCTGGCAGTTCCACTGGAAGTGTTGACTTGTCAGATGTCTAAGCTGAGCTCCTCCCACCACCTGGGCAGTATATCCTATGGCTCTCCCCCTGACATCAGCTCTTTCATGCTGGAAGCAGTGATCTGGGTGCCGCACTGCCAAAGCAGGCCAGGTGTGTTGTGGGGATGTGAACTTCATACCACCCCTAGCACTACAGTTAATGGCGAGTTAACATATTCAAAGGGCTTGGATATAGTTCACTCTCCACACCCTGACAGACTTCCTAGCAGTTCTCTGGGAGAAGGGGCCAAGGCATGAATCCCTATTTGGTGAACAGACACTGGAGAACTGAGGTCCTAAAAGCAGCATTCCAACATGACCCAAGGTTGATGCTGTAGCGGGAAATGAAGGTGTATGCATTCCTTCAGCTAGCACCCGGCAGATTTACTGTATAGGGATGTCTCTGTAGGCAGTCAGTGAAGCAGTGGTATGTCTGGTGTAATGAACCCTAAGCCCTTTGGGAGACTCCCTACCAGCCAATCTATAGCAGAGGTTGATGCAGAATACTACCCACCTGCTAATTGTCCCCTTTGCTGCCAGTCTGCCAGGCACAGCTTCAGCATTAATGACAAACAGCTGGTGAGCCTCACCCAAATTCCAGCTGAGTGTTCCTTATAATAAGGAACTGCCCTCAGCAGGTCCAGAGTATGAAGCCTGCAATCGGCCTTCGAGGTAGAGTTGGTGGAGTATACCGGTAAGTTAAATCACCTCGTTAAGGTGAAACTCCAATATGACCTTCTGGAGGAATTCTGGGTGAGGGTGAAGGATGACCTTGTAAGGAGACTCCACTGAGACTGCCTGAAGCTTACCAATTCTTCGGGCTGGCATGCTGGACACCAAGAAGGCCATCTTCCACAACAGGTGTGACATCTCAAACCTATGCATAGGCTCAAATGGATTGCCAATGATCACAGCCAGCACCAGAATTAGGTCCCATGGTGGTGGTTCACACATCTGAGGGGGCAACTGGTCAAGGGTCTTAAAAAACACCTGACCACCTTCTCCTGGACCATAGTCAGCCTACAAGCCCATGCCTGGTATGCAGAGATGGCTACCAGGTGCACCTTGAGGATCATCATTTGCAGCCCCAACTGAGAGAGGGACCACAGGTACTCCAGGATAGCTGCAACAGGGCAAGCAAGGGGATCAAGTTCCTTACCCTGACATCAAAAGGAAAAAAACTTCCATCTGAAGGTGTAGCATCAGCGAGTCAACTTTTTGGAAGCCTCCACAATGTGGAGCACATCTTCTGAAAGACCCAAGGATTAGAACCCTAACTGTTCAGGAATCTGGCCATGAGGTGCAGCGAATGAAGGTCCAGGTGTAGGACCTTCCCCTGCTGTCTGGTCAGCAAGTCCAGGTGAAGAGGTGACTGCCATGGAGGCTTGCCGCTGAGGCTGAGGAGGTCCAGGTACCAGAACTGTCTAGGACAGTCTGGAGCCATCAAGATCATACATGCCTCGTCCTTATGGGCCTTGACCACCACCTTGTGGATCAAGGAGAAAGGAGAGGAACGTGTACATGAGGTCTGCTGTCCAGGGCCTCACGAAGACATCCACCATGAGGGGGCAAGCACAAAAAAGCCTCAGGTTTCGGTTTTCACAGGAGGCAAACAGATCCACCAGAGGGGTGCCCCATCAGGAGAACAGGCAGCTTTTATTTTTGGCCCCAGTCCCCCAATTCCATATTTGGGAGCTCAGCCCCTGCCAAACACACCACCCCACCATGCCCAGGCTTATCCCTCCCCCATGGACACATGGAAACAAGCCCTGACTCACCCCCCATGGTGGGGCCACGGGAGCGGGCCGCCCCCCCCCCCGGCAGACAACTGAGACAGCAGAGATGGCCATGGAGCAGGGTGTCATGCCTGGGGACCAGGATTTTTTATATGCTCTTTTTCCCCTGGAGGCAGGATATACAATGACATCAGATGTCTGTCCTGCCTTCAATGTAACTGGTGCCGGTTGTTGTGGATCCCCTGGCCTCCGTCAGGGTCCGTTGACACACCTGGCACTTGTCCCTTCCCCCCTGGAGAAGGAGTCTTGCCCATCGGGCACTCAATCCTTCTCCGCCCAGCTGGCCCTCCAGCTCCCAGGTCTGTTCCTGAATCCAGGATGTCGGCGTCACATGCAGACACCTTGCCGCTGCGTCGGTGCGCCTGCCTACAGAACAGGTGGCTCTCCACCTCCTGATGCAGGGACCACTCGTGCAATATCTCTCCCACTCAGCTGAGCATGCCTGGCAGCTGACTGTTCACTCTGCGACATGTATCACCAGGAGAGATGCACCTAGGCTGCACATGGGGGCCCAGGTGCAGAGGGTCTCCTGACAAAGAGGAAGGGAGTGAGTTCCACCCTGCCTCTTCAGGTAAAACATGACTATGGTGCTGTACGCCTTGACCTGCATGATCTGACCCCTGACCACAGGAACAAATTCAGTGAGGGCCAACTGCACCGCAGGGTGCTCCAGCAGGTTGTTGTGCTGACGGGACTCCTTGGGTGATCAGAAGCCATGGGCTCTGTGGTCTCCAGGTGTGCTCCTCAACCATTAGAGATGCATTCATCATTAGCGTGATGGTCAGCTCTGGGCAGACAAAAGGGATTTCTTCCTCCAGATGGTGAGGAACCAGACACCAATGGATGGCACTGCACATCAGCTGGGTCACTAAGACTGACTGATGCAGGAAACCTAGGCACTGGAACCACAGCCAACCCAGCTCATACTGCAGGCAGTGCATCCACCAATGTGCCCAATGGCCTGTGCTGGTGGTGGTGCCCGGTACCCCAGCAACCACAGGAATTCTCAGGCAGGGCACAAGTGCCCAACCTGAAATAACTGGGCAAAGGATGTAATGTCCTGAGCCTGGTTTGCAGGGAGACGGGTCCTGGCCCACAGCGAGTCTAGCTTTACCCCGATGAATTTGATGTCCTGTCAGGGGATCTGCTTGGACTTGTCCAGGTTCCAACAGGCCCAATTCTATGCCAGTTTGGGGGGCCAGAACCCTGGATAACTCTGCAGTCTTCTTGGACAGCCCATCTGTCAGCCAGTCATCCATGCAGGGACACACCCTGACTCCCCTGCACCACAGAAAGGCTGCAACCACTGCCATGCACTTGAAGACCCTGGGTGTGGACGAGAGGCCAAAACGTATAATCTGGAACTGACAGAGAATGCCTTCTGCATGGAACTGAAGGTACCACCAGTGGGACAGACAGACTGGGCTGTGAAAGAATGTGACCTGGAGATCAAGGGAGGTGAACCACATGCCGTACTCCGAAGATGGTATATTCAGAGTCAGAGTGTCCATCCTGAACTTGTGTTTCTGCATGAATTGGTTCATACCATGCAGATCCAGCATGGGGCACCAGCCCTCTTGTCTGTTTCAGGACCAGGAAGTACCTGGACATGAATACCTGACTTGTCATGGCATTCTGGACATGGGCTACGGCTCCTTTTGCCAGGTGCTGAGCGATGTCCTTCCTTAGGGCAGACAATGTGTCCTGCAATACCAAGAGGAGCATGAAGTCGGTAAGGCACGAGAGCCTAGAAGTCAAGAGGCAATCCTCTGCCTACCACCTCCGGTACCCACTTACCCACAGTGATGACAGACTGATGACAGACTGATGTACCCAGAAATGATGGAACTAACCCTCTACAGGGAGCAGGGTCAGGGACTGGGGAGGAGGGAGGATGACACCCACGACCCACCACTATGCAGCTTTGTAGGGGGCACTGGCTGCTGAGGCTGGAGGGTCACCACTTCCCCTACCCCACTTGTTTTCGGCCCCTGGCCACTGAACTTGGCCTTGGGATACCAGTCTTTCTTTTGGGCTTCTGAGCCTCAGAGTCCTTCTGGGATGAAGCCATAGAATCCAGGGTGGCACTGGACTTCTCTATCCTAGTCAGATGTCATTCCACCCCCGGGCCAAAGAGACTGGTGCACAAGAAGGGGACATCAGCCAGCTTGGGCAGAGTGTCCACCATGAAGGCAAAGAGCATCAGCCAGGCACTGCGATGTATCACACGGCCGCTGCCATGGCACGAGTGCAGGAGTCACCCATGTCCAAATCTGTCTAGAGCTGATGCTTAGCCAGCGTTTGACCCTAGTCCTCAGCCCAATTCACCAGCAACTGCTTGTTGGCAGGGAGGTGAGGGAGGATTTCATTCAGCATTCCCAACAAGAAGTGATCAAAGTTAGCAATCAAGACAGCTTAGCCGGGGGGAGGGGCATAGTCAGCAGCCCAGTGAGGCTTCTGCATTTTTTGACTTCATTTCAAATTTATTTTACATTTTAAAGCAAATTTACCTCCAAATCTGATATTGAGCAAAAACCTAAAAAGGGATCTTACCAGTTCTCAGATTTTGAAGACAGGCTGTCCTAAACACCAACAAAAACAAGAGACTTCTCAGCTGGGAGCTGGGCTCTCACATGAATCAGACATGCAGCAGCCTAACCATGTGGTCAGCGCTCCAGCAATCCTGGACTCACCCTGCAGTTTGCGGCAGACACTTACGACATCCATTAGAAATACGGACAAAAAATTGATTTGTATGTGGAACACACAGTTGGGGTTGAGAATAAGGTGGAAGGGCTAGAACCAGTGGTTGAGGAGTCGAAGAAGCTGGCCAGTAAGGCAATGTTGACAGTGATGACCTCAGTGAAGGAGCACAGCTTACTCAAATCCAAGATCTAACAGCTAGAAATCACGGTCAGAGGGCCTAATGTCTGTGTGTTGGGCATCCTCGAGGGAGCTGAGGGAGACTATCCAGCAACCTGGCTGGAACCATAGTTGCCGGAAACCTTAGGACTGGGTTATGTGGTCCCTGCAGTAAAGGTGTACCGTATTACTCCCCACCACTCAATAGCTGCAGCTGATGGCCTGAGAACAATCTCAATGGTCACTACAACAGTTGGAATGAGGGATAACATTTTAAAAGCTGCCAGAGACCATGAACCTATCAAATTTGATGAAAGTTGCATTTTGTTCACCCCGAACTACTCCTACATGACCCAAACAAAACGCAAAGCTTTTGAAGGGCTTACTCGTTATTTCTTATTGTCTGGGCTCTCCTGCTAGACTATTTCTCCTGGGACAATAAACGATATTGTTTTACAGATAACAAAGCGGCTGGGGCATGTGTAACTAAAAGGAATACTGAGGTTGGGGAGGAGGAACATGGAGAACAACCCTCGGATGATGATGGGGGACTGAAAGAGACCTTACATTTCACCCTTTTTGCTGTTTCGGACAGTAATTCTGAACTGCCTGGATTTCTGCACCAAGTGAGACTCACAGTACATATGTATATGTAAAAGTTATGGACTAAGTGTCTGTTAAAACAGCACAAGTTGGGACTTGACAGGAGAGTTGGCTTTAGTTTACTTGAATCTGTTGAGTGTTAAGACTGATTAATTTGTATTTGTAAGATTTTTGAGAATATGTCAATAAATGAAAATGTGGGAAATCTTTAAGCAGCATATTATAGCCATATGTGACGAGTGCATCAAGAAAAGAAACAAATGTAACAACAAAGGTATGAAACCAAAATTGCTCTCCAAAAAATTAAAAAAAAACATCGAAGAAAAAGCTAAACTTATATGAAACATATAAAAAAGAAAGAACAAAGGAAACCTGGGAGAACTTTAAACTATCGCAGAAGTATTGCAAAAACCTAAAAAAAGGAAAAACACAAAATGGAAAAAAAATTTGCGGGAGGAGCAAGAGAAGATAATATGCAACAGTTTTATAGTTGAGTAAATTCACTTTGGAAAACCAGTAAGGGGTTATGCACTCTTGCCATGGATGGAAAAAGGAAAAATGACCCCAAAACCATGGCTACAATCTTTAATACGTACTTTGGGACAGTATTCACTCAAAAAAACCATATCACCACCATTTAAGAGCAACCAATAAAACACCTATACAAATAACTGAACAAATCATAAATGAGAAAATAAGCAAGCTTAAGAATACATTTTCAGCCGGACCAGACAATATTTCAAATACTATATTAAAACTTTTATCCCCAGAAATAGCTAAACCACTGAAGTATATATAGATATTTATCTCTAGATACAGGATGGGTGCCAAGTGACTGAAAAAGGCAGACGTGGTTCCACTGCATGGGGGGGGCAGCAGGGAGGAGACGGGAAACTATCACCTGGTCAGCCTCACCTCAGTGCTGGGGAAGGTAATGGAGCTGCTATTAAAGGAAAGAGTGGTGAACTACCTCACAGACAACAGACTACTGGATGATAGGCAGCATGGCTTCACAACTGGGAGGTCATGTCAGACGAACCTAATAGAATTCTTTGATTGGGTGATGAAGGTGGTTGATCAGGGAGGGGCGGTGGATATGGCCCATCTAGATTTCAGGAAGGCCTTCATCTCCGTCCCTCACAGAAGACTTGTAAATAAGCTGGAAAGCATAGGGGTGGGACAGAAAATAACTAGGAGGGTGGAAAACTGGTTGAAGGACAGAAGCCAGAGGGTGGTGGTTAATGGGGTACATTCCAGGGAGATGGGGGTGACAAGTGGGGTGCCCCAGGGGTCGGTACTGGGACCCCTCCTTTTTAATATCTATATCAGTGATACAGCGGATGGGCTGCAGGAGAAGGTGTGCCTATTTGCAGACGATATGAAGATCTGCAATAGGGTAGACACATCCTAGGGGGAGGAGGCCATGAGGAAGGACCTGAAGATTCTGGAAGGGTGGTCAGAAACTTGGCAGCTGGAATTCAATGGCAAAAAGTGTGCAGTGATGCATATATATAGATACATACATAGACACATAGGCAGTGTCAGCAGATAAGGGCCTATGGCCCACCCAGTCTGCCCATTTGAGCCTGTAAGTTCAGTTTATGTTTTCCAAGAAGTCTGTTGCCCCTTACCCCTGACCTCCAGAATTCCTTTATGTCTATCCCATGCATTCTTAAATCCCATGATTGTTTCAGCCCCCACCACTTCCTCTGGCAGGGTGTTCCACTTGTCCACCACCCGTTCTGTGATGAAATTCTTCCTCACGTTTCCTCTGAATTGTCCTCCCTCCAACTTCATCCCATGCCCTCTAGTCCTGGAAATACAGGTTACTCACCTGTAACAGGAGTTCTAGGAATGGTATATGTTGTTCATCCACACTCATTGGCAGGTATCCTTGCCGCTTTAAATCTTGCCGGAAGGTCTTCAAGCTTGCTCCTCCCACCACCGGGTGGTAAACTCGGCTCTGCCCCATGGCCAGATCTGGCCGCTGGAAGCTCAGGTTGTCTCGTCGAAGCCGGAGAGTCGGGGTGGTCGGTGGATGAACAACATACCATTCCTAGAACTCCTGTTACAGGTGAGTAACCTGTATTTCTAGGGACATGGATATGTTGTTCATCCACACTCATTGGCAGACTCCTAGCAGTTCTCCGGAGGAGGGAGGCAAGACGCACACCCCCAATACTTACTTGGGAAAGAGAGACTGGAGAACCGAGGCCCCAAAACCAGCATCCCGGCGTGACTCAAGGTCGATGTGGTAGTGGGTAATGAAGGTGTTTGCTGACTTCCAGGTAGCAGCCCTGCAGATTTCCTGGATAGGGACGCCCTGGAAGCAGCCACTGCCAGCAGTATGGCGGGTAGAATGAGCTCTTATCCCTCTGGGAGGCTCCATGCCCGCCAACTTATAGCAGAGATCTATGCAGGAGGTTACCCACCTGCTTATCGTCCGCTTGGCTGCAGGTCTGCCAGATGCGGCTTCAGCGTAGGTGACAAACAGCTGGCGAACCTTCTCCCCGACTTCAGCCGTGGCGCTCCTTATAATAAGCGAGCGCCTTCTAGGTCCAGAGTATGGAGCCTATTCGCCTCCGAGGTGTGATTGGGGTAGAACACCGCAGAGTCAACACCTGGTTATGGTGAAACTCCGACACCACCTTGGAAGGAATTTGGGTGGGCGCCAGGACAACCTTGTCCCTGTGGAAGACCAGGTAAGGAGACTCGATGGAGAGCTTGCATTCTCCATCCTTCTGGCTGGCGGATAGCCACCAAGAAGGCGGTCTTCCACGACAGGTGAGAGAGAGCACACCTGTGCATAGGTTCGGAATGGCTTGCCCATGAGCTTTGCCAGTACCAGCAGTAGATCCCACGGAGGTGGGGTTCCCGTGACTGAGGGAAATGTGATCAAGGCCTTTGAAAAAGCGCCAGACCACCTTCTCCTGCGCCATCGACTGCTTCCCCGGCCGCCCGGTAAGCAGAGATGGCTGCCAGGTGCACCCTTAGGGTCGCCGACCTAAGCCCTTGACTAGAAAGGACCATAAATAGTCCAAGATGCTTGCCAAGGAACAGGAGGAAGGGTCCAAGCCCTTGCCCTGACACCAAATGGAAAACCTTTTCCATTTGAAGGCATAGCATTTTCTGGTCGACTCCTTACGGGACGCCTCAACTACATTGAGGACCTCGTCGGAAAGACCCAAGGCCTGGAACTCTAGCCGCTCAGGAACCAGGCCGTCAGGTGCAGGGATTGAAGGTCCGGATGGAACACCTTCCCCTGATTGACTGAGAGCAGGTCCGGGCGAGCTGGAAGCTGCCGCGGAGTCCTGGAGCTGAGACTGAGGAGATCTGGGTACCAGAACTGGCGAGGCCAGTCTGGGCTATGAATCAACCTGCGCCTTGTCCCTCCTCGCCTTGAGAAGCACCTGTGGATCAAGGGAAATGGGGAAAGGCAAAGAGGCCCGTCCATTGCCCTCGAGAAGGCATCCCCTGCAGCGCAGCCCTGCTGAGGGGGGCGGGCATGGAACAGACTCAGCTTCGCTCTCCATGGAGGCAAACAGGTCCACCTGAGGTGTGCCCCAAAGGAGAACAGATACTGTACTACCTCCGGCAGAGAGACCACTGTGGGATGCAGCCCCTATCCGGCTCAGGGCATCGGCCAGGGTGTTGGAGGTCCTGCCACGTGAATGGCTAGGAGATCCGCCTCCAGGCTGCGCACGAGTGACCAAATGGAGAGCTTCTTGCATAGAAGCATGGAGCGTGCCCCGCCTGGCGGTTTAGATAGTACATGGTCGTGGTATTGTCCGTCTGGACTCGGACCACTTGACCCGGAGGAACGGAGCAAAGGCGGTGAGAGCTAGGCGGACCGCTGAGCTCCAGCAGGTTGATGTGGCATCGGGACTCCAGCTGGGACCAGAGGCCATGAGCCCGGTGTTCCCCAGATGGGCACCCCAACCCATCAGAGAGGCATCGGTCGATAGAGAGACCGTCGGCTCGGGCAGACAAACGGATGCCCTCCTGCAAATGATCTGGAACGGTCCACCACTGGAGAGCGCTCCACATCCCCTGTGTCACCGACACAAGCTGGTCCAAGGGATCGCAGCGCTAGGACCACTGGCTGGCCAGTCCCCACTGAAGGGACGCATGTTCCAGCGGGCCCAACGGACCACGCTGGTGCAGGCCGCCATGAGACCCAGGAGGCGCAGGAAGTCCCGGCAGGCGCAATTGCCCAACCAGAAATGATCGGGCAAAGGAGGAAAGAACCTCGGCCCTGTCCGCGGAGCCGGCTCTGGCTCGAAGAGAGTCGAGCTGCGCCCGATGAATAGAATCACCTGCTTGCTCGAGTTCGACTTGGCCTCGTTGATAAGGAGGCCCAGTTGAGAGCAGACCTGGAGGGCCAGATCTCTGGACCACTCCGCCTCCTTCCTGGAGGGAGCTGCTATCAGCCAGTCGTCCAGGTAAGGGTACACCCGACCCCTCGGCGCCGCAGGGAATGCTGTCACCACTGCCATGCATTTGGTGAAGACCCTGGGAGCTGGAGACAAGCCGAAGGGCATGGCTTGAACTCGAAGAGGGATCCTTCCGCTCAGAGCCGAGAGAATCTCTGGTGAGACGGACGGATAGGGACGTGAAAACGCTCCTGCAAGTCCAGAGAGCAGAACCACACGCGCTGCTCCAAGGATGGTATTATCTGAGCCAGAGTGACCATCCTGAAGGTTCGAGACCTTAGGAACTTGTTTAGGTCGTAGAAGTCGAGAATGGGGCGCCAGCCCCCCGTCTGCTTGAACCAGGAAGTACCTGGACACAAACCTGGGTCTGAAGGAGGGTCCACCACCTTTCTTACCACCTCCTTGTGGAGGAGGAGAGCGGCGTCGGCTCGACGAGCCGCCAGTGAGGCTGGGATCTTCAAGCCCCGAGGGCGACGGCCTGAAGGGTGGTGCCTGCTCGATTCCAGAGGCAGGCCTCTTCCCACCACCTCTCAAGACCCACCTGTCCGTGGGTAACAGCGACCAGGCGGAACGGAAGTGCGGAGCCGCCCCACGGGGACCCTAGGGGTAAGGTGACGGGATGGGGCGACACCCCTCAGCCCGTCACTGGGCAGGCTTGGAGGAGGGACCGCCGAGGGACCTCCTGGGCCCTTTCTCCTGCCTCCTGTTAGAGGAAGCCGCGTTGGGTTTGATGCCATAGGCGAGCCTGCTGGCCCTGACGTTGTTGGACGCTACTGGGGCACAGAAGGACGAAAGGGCTTAGGCTGTGGTTTGCGCCTTTGTCCTTCTGAGCGGAAGAGACCGAGTCCAAGGTGGCATTGGACTTCTCGATCCTCTGCAGGTGACCTTCCACCCCAGGGTCAAGAGGTCAGTCCCAAAGGAACATCCGCCAACTTGTGCTGGGTATCCGGTAAAGGTGGATATCCTCAGCCAAGCTCGCCGACAAAGATAGCCACTGCGGCCGCCACCGATCTGGCACATGAGTCCCTATATTCCAAAGCAGTCTGGAGCTGCTGTTTGGCCACTGCCCTGCCCTGGTCCCGCACCTGCTTAACCGTAGTCTGCAGATCGGTCGGGAAGATGAGGGATGACCTCATCCAGGGAGCCCAACAGGGCATGAGAAAAATGTGCCATGAGGACGGCCGAACTGGCCTGACGAAGGCCGAGAGAGGACGCAGCGTAGACTTTTCGCCCGACATAGTCCAATTTCTTGGACTCCTTGTCAGGAGGTTTGTCCACATCCCTGGCGTTGCCGGCGCGCCGGAAAACGCTGTCGGTAACCAACCCCTCAGCAGAGGGGTGTTCCGAAAAACCGGACAAGGAACCGGTAGGGACCGCATACTTCCTGGCCATCCTGGCCGAAGGCGCAGGGCAGGAAGCAGGGCGCTGCCAAAGCTCCAGTGCCGGACCCACTATGGCCTCGGCCACCGGAAAGGCCTCCGTCGGAGAATCCCCTCGGTCCAGAATCTCCGTGAGGGGATACCTGGCCCGTTTGGAAACGGGTTCGAGCTCCATCCCGGTAGACTCCGAGATGAGCCGAAGCAGTCCTAGGAAGGACGACGGGCTATCGCCCATTGACTGACTTCTCCTGAAGACTCCAAGTCCAGTCGCTTGGAGAAAAGGAGGAATCATCTTCGGACTCGGAAGAATCCTCGAAGAGCTGCCTCTGGCCTGAGCCACCTTCACCTGCCGAGGTCGGTCAGGAGTGAGGGTAACTGACAGCGATGGGGGTAGACCTTAGCCGACCGAGAATCCTTGGTCGGAGCCCCAATTGGTGGCTGTGGAGGCGGAGGTTCCACCGAATCGGTGGAGCAGCTGGTTTTGGCCGAACAACCGCCTGGGTATAGGCCCTCGGATAAGTCGAGGGGTGTGGCCGGCGCTCCGTGACAGCCACTTAATGGCGGGGAAGGCGGCAGGGTCGGCTTATTCCCGGCCAGGAGGAGCTGTTGCAACATAAGGTCCTCGCACTGTCCGACGAATTTACGCCAAGCCTCCTCATCCGAGGAGGAGGACAGAGACGAAGCACGCTGGGGCTATGCTGCAAGCCGAGACCGAGACCGCCTATGACGGTGGGATCAGCTGGACCGCGAAGAGGTCCGAGACCGAGACCGAGAGTCCCGGAATTTCCGAGGTCGGTGCGGGGAGGTGTCGGCCGGAACCGGCACTCCCTTCGGCTCGGATGGTCCATCCGAGGGCTCCGGAACCGGAGGCACAGGCGAGCCCACGGGATCCTCAACTCCTCCCGGGGGAACCGGGGAGAGGGGAATCTCGGCTGCTAAAGGCGACAGCCCGTCCAATGGGTCGAGAAAATCTCGACTTCATCGGTGGGAGTCCTCGGTCAACTGACCTGACGGGACACCGTGAGGCCAGTGGCCCGGCTGAGCGGTCAACCAAGCCGACGGTCGATGGCCGAGAGGGACCTTCCCTGCTCCTAAGAGCGCCGACGGAGGGATTACTCCTGTCCCTTTTTGGACCGAAAGAATAAGGTCCAGCAGACACAGGCCCTTCTCCTTTGGTGGAGAGGGACAGACAAAGCTCCTTAAAGAAGCCGTGGGAAGAACCCAGAGAGGCGGGATAAATGCGCGGCCGAGGAAGATCGGCCCGTGCGCCTCCTCTTCGAGGGCGACCATCCGCTCGAGCTGATCCGCCGAGCCCGCCGCCGCGGACACCGCCAACCGGGCCTCCTTGGACTTCACCGGAGGGAAACGCTTCTCGGGACGGCCCAGTTGCAATCGGGCAGCACGGTCTTCGAGGACGTAGGCCGAGAAAGATGAGCACAGGTCGCAAGCCTGCGGGTCGTGCTCAAGGCCTAAGCAGTAGACACACGTGGAGTGTGGATCCGTCCGAGACATCTTCTGCCCGCATGGGCATCTCCGAAATCCGGGAGTCGACTTGTCCATCGCAGCCGCGAGGGATAGAAGACTGAAGTCTTTTTTGCAAAATTTATTTATAAATCCGCAAACGGAGAATAGGAACCAGTCACAAACGCAGAGCGTTAAGGAGGGAACCTGAGCTTCCAAGCGGTAAGGAAGATCTGGCGTCATGGGGCGGAGCCGAGAGTTATACCACCCGGGTGGGTGGGAGGAGCAAGCTTGAAGACCTTCCGGCAAGATTTAAAGCGGCAAGGATACCTGCCAATGAGTGTGGATGAACAACATATCCATGTCCCTAGAACATCTTTTTCGCTTAAAAATAGTGTATTCCTGCACCCTGTTCCTCCCTGTAAGATACTTGTATGTCTCTATCATATCCCCTCTCTCCCTCCTCTCCTCCAGGGAGTACATGTTCAGTTCCTTCAACCTGTCCTCATAGGACTTGTGATGCAATCCATGCACCATCTTTGTTGCCCTCCTCTGAACCTTCTCTACCATGTCTATGTCCTTATGTAGGTAAGGTCTCCAGAACTGTACAGTGTACTCCAGGTGGGGCCTCACTAGTGTCTTGTATACTGGAATTATGACCTCCCTTTTCCTGCTGGTGATGCCCCTGCCTATGCATCCCAGCATCCTATTTGCTTTACCTGCTGCCTTGTCACACTGTTTCCCTGCCTTGAGGTCATCAGAGATGATAACTCCCAAGACCCCTTTCCTGCTTGGTGCATGCTATATCCTCACCCCCCCCAACTGATACATTGTGCCAGGGTTTTTGTGCCCCATATGCATTATCTTGCACGTCCTTGCATTGAATTTCAACTGCCAAACCCCTGACCATTCTGCAAGTTTCTGCAGGTCCTTTCTCATTCTGTCTACACCCTCTGGTGTGTCTACTCTGTTACAGAGCTTTGTGTCATCAGTGAACAGTGAAATGCTGCCTTCTAGGTCCTGCGCAATGTCACTGATGAAGATATTGAATAGGACCGGTCCCAGCACTGATCCCTGTGGTACCCCACTGGTCACTCTTCCCTCTGTGGAGTGACAGTCATTTACCACCACCCTCTGTGTCCTGCCGCCCAGCCAGTTACCTACCCACCACACTACTGTCGTGCCCACACCCATATTCCCCAGTTTGTGCAATAGTCTTCTATGTGGCACAGTGTCAAAGGCCTTGCTGAAGTCCAGACAGGCCATGTCCACTGCCCTCCCCTGATCCACCTCCCTAGTCACCCAGTCAAAAAATTCAATGAGGTTGGTCTGACATGACCTCCCCCTGGTGAAACCATGCTGCCTTTGGTCCTGTAGTCCATTGACAACCAGATGTTCCACCAATCTCTCCATCAGTAGTGCTTCCATGATCTTCCCCACTACCGAGATGAGGCTGACTGGTCTGTAGTTCCATGCTTCCTCTTTGTTCCCAGTTTTGTATAAGGGGACTACATCTGCTATCCTCCAGTCTTTGGGTACCTCCCCTGTTTCCAGTGATCGGCTAAACAGGATAGCTAGAGTTCTTTAAGGACCCTGGGGTGCACCCCATCTGGCCCCATTGCTTTATCAACTCTTATTACTTCCAGTTCCTTCAGGACCCTTTCTCGTGTAAAGGGACTTGTGTCCATTTCTGCACCATTCTCATCCCTTGTACCCCGTTCAGACCCATTACCCTCCTCTTTCTCATTAAAGACTGAGCTGAAATACCTGTTCAATATGTCAGCTTTACTGTTGTCATCCTCCACACAGCCCCCATCCTCCCCCTTCAGTCTTACTATCCCTCCCTTTGCCTTTCTTTTTTCACTTATGTACCTGTAAAAGGTTTTGTCCCCTCTACCCACTGATTTTGCACATGGGACATAAGAACCTGCAAGCAGCTTACATTCGGGGGTAACTAAGCCAACTGAGCAGGAGAGGGATCTGGAGATCTTAATATCAAGCAACCTAAAGGTAGGTCATCAATACAGCAAAGCAGTGGGAAAGGTAAATAGAATGTTGGCGTGCACTGGGAGGGGCATAACAAGCAGAAGGAGGGAGGTACTGAGGCCTCTTTATAAAACCATGGTGAGGCCGCACCCAGAGTATGGGGTCCAGTACTGGAGACCACACCTACGCAAGGACATAGATGGGATTGAGAGGGTGCACAGAATGGCAACCAAGATGGTGCAGGGTATGCAGGGAAGTCATATGAGGAGAGGTGGAGTGAACTGGATCTGTATCCACTGAAGACTAGAAGGGAGAGGGGGCAGATGACAGAGACATTTAAGTACATGAAGGGGATCAATAAGGTAAGGGAGGGGAGCTTATTTAAGAGGAAGGTGGGGGTTAAAACTAGAGGGCCTAGTTTAAGATTGGAGGGAGGAAGATTTAGGGGCACTGTGAGGGGGCGTTACTTCACGGAGAGGGTGGCAGAAGCCTGGAATAAACTACCGGAGGAAGTAGGTGGGGGGCAGAAATGGTGGCAGAATTCAAGAGGGCATGGGACAGACATAAGGGGTTGGCAAGTGGGGGGAAGGGGAGGTCCCGTGACATAGGTAATGAGTAAGGAGGGGGAGGGGCAGACTCGATGGGCCAGAGGGTCCTTTTCTGCCACCAGATTTCTATGATTCTATGATATGATCCTTAGTACATTGCTAGTTACAGTTCTAAGATGGTATTTTCCTTGGTGAGTTTCCTAGCTAAAATGGCACTTGCAAGTCTGAGGATTGGAGGGGAAGCGGTAAATTCATGCCTTTTTGCATCCTCGGAACTGGTCGTCCTAGGCTCCAAGGAGCTGAGGGAGCTCGGCTTGCTTAGAGGGCATGGCCATTCTTGTGATTCCAGTGTAAACTGAGCACTGATTCCTTCGATCTTTTCTCTGGCTCGACGCATCAATTTTAGTAGCTCGAAATATCAATTTCCAGACAGAGATGTGCGAAATCTGCAAATTTTGTTATGCAAAATATTTTGCTAAATTTGCACGTTTCACAACATATTCTGCAGGTGTGAAATGTGAAATTCTGGTGGCGTAATTGCAAATTTCGCCTGCAAAATCACGAATTTCGCCCACGAAATGTGGAATTTTGCTGGCAGGCGGTGAAATTTCACCACACAATGGCAAAATTCCGCCACCCACGGGTGAAATTCTGCATTTTGCAGGGGAAATGTCCTTCTCATCAAGAAAACCATAAAAAGTAATTCTAAAAACGTAGGACTTGTTTACAGTTTTAAACACTGAAAAAAACACACATTAAAGCCGCCTATGAGGACAGACTTGAGGAGCTCTGCCTGTTTTCACTGGAGGAGAGGAGAGACAGGGGGGACATGATTGAGGTCTTCAAGTACCTCAAGGGAATAAATAGGGTAAACATGGAGGGGATCTTTAGACTAAAGCAGGGAGGTATCACCAGAGGGCATGGTTTGAAGTTGGAAGGTGGAAGGGTGAGGGGGAAAAGAGGAGGAGGTTTTTCACCGAGAGGGTGGTGGACCCTTGGAATGCACTGCCTGGTGAGCTGGTTCAGAGATCCACAGTGGAGGGCTTCAAGAGAGGGTGGGACAGACACAGAAAGTGGATGTATCAGATGATGGCCTGTCCCGGGGTGGATGATAGGGGTTTCTAGAGAACAAGGGATGGGAGGATCTCGGCACCCAACTAAGGATCTAGGTTCGAGCAGACTCGATAGACCGTAAGGCCTAATCTGCTGGCAAATAGTATGTTAGTATGTAAATCAAATATGTAAAGACTATGTTAACTAGGCAACATGCATAGCCAATGTCCTATTACTTTAGCTAAGCTAACTTTGTTGCTAGCCATTTAGCTGTTTTTAAAATTCTGCATTCCCTCTTACCTGTTCGACAGTCAAAGGGGAGCTGATCTCTTCTCCCCTCAGGATCATCGACCGCTGAGTAAGGACCTCAGAGAGCTGGAACGAGTCTAAGCCCAGGAGCTCACTAGCATTGTTCATCTCTGCAAAAGCAAGGGAACAATCAATTAGGTCTTGAGTGAATGGAAACAAGCATACAAACAAACAAACAAGTTACATAACCAGAACTAACCAAGTACCATGGCTCTTGATTTTGGTTTCCAACTCTTGACCAGAGCCCCAGAGGGCCTGTGTTCGTTGTTTAACTTCATGTATTACATTCACAATATACAAGTCCTTTTGACTGCAAAGGTGAATCTGAAGCTGCAGTGGCTCAAAGGGCTGCACACTCACCTCTGGGGTCAGAAAAGTTTGAAAGCAGTGGGTTCTAGTTCCACACCAGGAACTTGGACTACTATCGAGTACTAACACTGTAGGGCATGCTGCATGCAGTGTTGAGGTGCCGTCCTTCGGATGAGATGCTGCACTGAGGTCCCTTCGACCCATGGCTGGTGGCTGTTCAGGTGGAAGTCTGAGATCCCATGGCACTTACAACAATAGAGGATTTCTCCCAGTGTTCAGGCCAACATTCCTATTCTCAGTAAAACACGCCTATGCAACCTACCCCCAAGATGCATCTGGAAATGAGCCGTCACAAATGAGTGTGCCCTTCCTGATAAACAATTCAAATAAAATAAATAAAAGGTTAGAAGTTCTGAGGACAGATGAGGAGGGTCTCAGAGACTTCATAACAAATGAACCTGACAGAAGTTCTGATACTTTTATGTACCATTACACATTGCAATATACAGTAAACTTCAGACTGGGCATCAGAGAATCAGACGGACCTATCACAGACCATGCCTCAGGACACAGATTGTCCAACCAATAGGCCAGAGGAAGCCAATGCACCTGCAGCTAGGTTGCCAGCCAGGAGGGAAGTAACTACAGCAGCACCTTGGGGAGGGCAGAAGAGCATGCTTCCTCGTGAGGGGTTGGCACTGACATACAGTACCATCGCTATAGTGCACAATGACATTTACAGCTATGAGTAGTGCCTGGGGAGGTGGGTGGGGAGAAGGCAGAAAAATGAAGCCTCAGCTGTTGTTAAGACAGCACTCTCAGACCCCGCCACCAAAGTGCCCCTGGGCCACCGGATACATGTCATAAGGGGCTGACCTCTCGTGACTAAGCTACAGGGGAAATCATCACAAGATTCTGACAAGGTGCTAGTGGTTGGATGGTGATGGAAGGTCCCTGATCGGATGACCAGCTGAGGGAGAAGAAAATTAACACAGACTACAGTATTTAGAGCCATAAAAACAATGGAGACTGTCATAAGAAATAAACGGAAAAGCAAACAGGATCGGTGGAATGGCGACCAACAAACCAGATAAATGTTCTGTGGGGCATGGGGTTGTGGGCAGGACTGAGTCCTGTATTGTTCTTAAAATGTTTTTTATTCAATGGTGGCAGTGTGAAAAGAACAGGGAAAGGACTACTGGGAGGATGGGGAAGCATCAGAGGGTGGGCTGAGGGCAGGAGTTCAGCGGCTGTTGCTTGGCACCATTGTAGGGGGGCCCAAATGGACCTCGTGACTACAGCCAGTCAATAGGCTGGCTATAGTTCACAAAATAAAAGAAGCGGGCCCAGCAGAGTATGGCCCAGATGGACAAGCAAGCAGAAGCGGATACCAACGAACCAGATAAGTGTTCTGTGGGGCTTGGGGTTGTAGGTAAGGCTGAGTCCTGTATTGTTCTTTAATTTTTTATTTAATGATGGCAGTGTGAAAAGAATGGGGAAAGGACTACTGTGGTGGGGGGGTTATCAGAGGGCAGGCTAAGGGCAGGAGTTCAGCGGGCATTGCACGGCACCACTGGGAGGCCAAAAGGACCTTGTGACTGCAGCCAACCAATAGGGCGGCTGTAGTAACAAAACACGAAAGGAGCGTGCCTAACGGAGTATGGCCCAGATGGAACAAGCAAGCGGAAGCAGCTACTAGCAAACCAGAGAAGTGTTCTGTGGGGCTTGGAGTTGTGCGCAGGCCGAGTCCTGATGCCTCTTTATAAAGCCATGGTCCGGACATTGTCTCACGATGCTGAGCAGGCTTCAGACCAGCAGTCCTTCAAGGCCCCCTCTCTTTAGATCCTTTAGTAGTCTTTTTGTTAACCCCCACCCAGCTGATCAGGGTCACTACTTCACTGCATGGTACTTGGTCCTAACGGTGTTACCTGCTGCAACAGCCCTCTTGAATTATGATAGTACAAATACGTAAGAACTTACCGTAACAGTAGATCTTCGAGAGAAGCTCTTGCAGCAGGTACTATTTTCCCTCCCACATTCCCCGATATTTGTTTTTCTCCATGATGGATACCTTTCCTCTTCTATGAGGAACCTCCTTGGTTCTTCATTTTCTTTTTGTGCTGGGGTCTCTGTCGGGAGAACTGAGGATGGGCTGGTGGACCGCCCTTTTTATACCACAGGTGATGTCTGGGGTGGGCCAACGTCAACGGAAGGTCCCTGCTATAGACCGCTAGCTAGAATTTTTCTGTGAGGTCCTAGCACCTGGTAGCTTAGTCCTAATGGTGTTACCTGCTGCAAGAGCCCTCTCGCAGTAAGATCACAAGTTATAGGCTAACCACAAGAGTAAGCCGAATGATGAAAAAGAAGTAGCAAACAACCACTGCTATTTTGATCAATGAAAGTTCTGTCAGTAAAGCAATGATGTGTCTCTCAGCAAAACATGACAAAGCCACTACGTACGATTCCCTATGGCTCGGTATCAGAGTCCTCATTCTCTTGATTATCAGGAGCGCTCTGGAACTCTACGGAAGCTTTTCAACTCTATTTCCCAGTGTCTTTTGGATCTCCATACTGGTAAGTTCCCCGGCCCCCACACTGGACCCTAAGGCATGCCAGCACCAACAAGGAATGAACAATCCCCAGACTGCGCAACTGCTGTCAGATGCCATCAAACTGCTTGCACCAACTGTAGGTCGCAAAGGTCCAATCCAGGAACATGTGAACGTCTTGGCCCTCAAGCTGTAAGATAAGGGATGATGTGCCCAAGCTGCAGCAAGGAGGAGAGCATGTACCTCTGATCCAGAAAGTAACCAGCATAATGGTACAAGGTTGTAAACGGTCGGCCTGTGGGGTACGGGGGTTTAGACAGTACACCCAGCGGAGATCGAAACCATCCCAGGTATTCTAGAAATGGAGGATGTCTCTTAGCCAGGTCCACAGAAAAAGAAGGATGTTGTCACCCTCTGACCTCTGTGCCTTCAGGGAGACCAAGAAGCCACCATTCATTGCCCTGGCCCCATTCTCCAAGGATTCCAATTGGGTCAGTAGGTGTGAATTCTCCTGTGCAAGTTTAGTGATGTATCATCCACTTCTTTAGCGGACATTGCTGCTGCTTCAATTTTAGCATCTTGGGTGCCCATTCATTCTAGAACACATTTCATCTTGCGGTCTATTTCCCGAACCACTTTGAGCACAATGTCCGAGAGGGAAGCTTCCCCCAACTGCTGCGGACCAGTGGTTTGTAAAGTGCCCGGTAGCTCCTCCTGTGCCTTTTGGGCTGCCCATGTTGCCAAAATCCAACTCAAAGAACCTTGGTAGAATTCTACAGCAAGTGAATTGCTAAAAGTTAAGAAACTTGATAATAAAAATATAACATTTGCAGTCAGAAGCTGCGAGGTGGAAAGAGTCAATGTGAAGCATGTCTACTCTGTAGCATGGCTCTCTACCGCCCCCACCCTATCTAGGATCAAACTATTTTGTATTAACCTACTAGAGAACTGGCAGCAAGTGGGGGAGGCTGAATCAGGGGGAAATTAGGAGAAGCAGGGAAAGGGGATTGCAGCAGAACCCTATCTAGGGTCTTCCTATCTTGTATTAAAGGGGAAGTCTCACATAGTTTCACATCAACATTTTCCCAACTCCTTATGTGTAACTGTTGTGTGCCTCCTCCAGTTGCCAGCAGTCCTATTGCTGTCCAAATCTAGATTATAAATAAAAGTATACAGCCCCCCCAGAAGTTATCAATGTGTTTGTCCTCCATTTTACCATCAATGCTGCTGGAGGATGATGTCATCAGAGCAACAGATAATGGTGTTGCACTAAATGCAGTTCCACAAGTAAACCAAACCCACAATGTTTGGTTCCCCATTTGAGTAATGGAGGAACCCTTTAAGTGTTGTGTACATCCTGAAGTGCAGGTCTAATAGGAACTAGGCCCATATGAGTGTGATGCAGCACTGATTTGACATGTATACACAGTATTCATATAAGGAAGTGCCTGTTTATGTTGTGTCACTGTTTCTGTTAGCAAAAACAGTTTACCCAATAAATGACTGTGGGTACAACAAGAGTTTTAAGTGGTATTATACAGCTGTTGTATTATGTTCTGTGTGTTAGCATCCTCTGTTTTGATTGACCCCAGCAGTGAGAAACAATCTTGCAAATATGCCCCTTTCCCTTTGTAACTAGGCAGTCAGTGATTTGATGGCTGCTGTAAGGCAATAAAGAGTTCAGCTATAACAAGGAATAGGTTACTAGGACAGCATCAGCTGCAGCTCATGGAAGAAGGGTAATCTAGTGGTTAAAGCACAGGCACAAGAACTGGGAGACTCTGGTTTAAATCCTACTAAAGTCCCTTACTCTATAACCCTAAACAAGTTCCCCTAACCTCCTTGAGAACTGTGATGGCCCCTCAGGTCCATGACTTTAAAAGTGCCCCCATTCCTATTATAAATCATTAGCAGTGATGTGAGAGCTACAGCACTTCACTTTGAAGGTGCTGAAAACAAGCTATGGCAGGCGCCCCCCCAACACACTTTGTAATGCCAGCGTTTGAAGTAGGATGTTCCTCACAAATCAGATGCCACACTTCAGCTGTTGTAGGTAAAGAAACTAATCAGTCTCAGTGTTTGTAGTGCTCTGTATTTGCTTAGCTCATTCCTCCCATGTCATATGCACTCTGTCTTGGTATTCCCAGTCAGAAACTCAGATTTAAGGAGCATTTGAAATGTAAAACAATCTAGCTCTCCACTTTCAGGCTGCAAAAAGGGGGTGTATCATTTGTGCAAAGGAGGAATTCAGCCTTGTGTGATCCTTTGGGAAACTGTTCAGGCCTACCTTGTAAATGAATCTTCTCAAGGGTGTTCGCCTGGTTAAATACAGATTGACTGCTAGACTGACTGACTGATTCTGCTGCTCTCCACAACATGTTGCAACTGTCTCACAGGCCCTGTCCACACTACACCGCTCCGACTCGGTAACAGATGCAATCCATTATGGCCGGGGACAGTGCAGTGCATCCACACCGTGGCAGTGTCCGTTATGGGACCAGCACTGCCTGTCCACACTTCAGGAGGCGGGCGACCGTTCCGGCAGCGCCCAATCCCAAAATGCAGCTTGCACTTTGCTTCCAGGCCCTGCAAGGACTGTTACCGCCGTCTACACCCACACGTTAACGTGCACCCAGGCGGACTGATTTTACAACTGCTGGAAAACCACCTCTACATGTGGGAAGGTTCAACAACAGTTACGAAAATGCCCTCTGAAACGTTACAGGTGTAAATGCAAACCGCTGCAGTAACAGTTTGGGCACTCTGTAACATTACAGAGGTGTAGTGAGGACAGGGCCACAGAGAGAGAGAGAAATGAGCAGTACAAGGAAACAGATTCTGTTTCCTGTGAATGAAATACTATTAGATGTCTTATTTGCTCTACACATACAGAATTAAGGCTACAAGTACTACTACCTGTGTGCGCCACATGACAAAACTGTAAGGCCCCGACCACACTACACCGCTCAGACCCCGTAATGGACAGAAACCGTTACAGCCGGGGAGCGATACAGGGTGTCCACACTGCAGCAGTGACCAGTACGAGACCGGTACCGCCAGTCCACACCTCTGGAACCGGGCGACCGTTACCGCGACGGCCAATCCCACAATGCAGCTCGCGCTGTGCTACGGGCCCTGCAGGGGACCATTACTGCCCATCCACACTACTGCCAGTAACGTTACCGAGGCAGGACCGGTTTCATAACCGTTGTTGAAACCACCTCATCCCCCTATGGCTCACCCTACCCGGCCATCCTCCGTCACCCATGTAGTCTTGGTTATACCCTCCCGGGTGGGGACGGAGCAGGCCCCAATGCCCCGAAACAGCAGTAACATCGGTCGGGAGGATGCCAGGTGGGCAGCCGTAAATCAGGGGCAAGCTCCTGGTGCTCCATCTCTGCCGGAGCTTTGAGGCATTTTCCTTGTTTTTTTTTTCCTCTGGGCAATGGCTGGTGCCCTGACGACAAGGTGCATCAGACGTCTGCCACTCCCCCACTCCTCTCTCTCCTCCGCAGTGCCTGCTGTATCTCCAGCCTCCACCAGAGATCAGCAGAGCACCGATCTGGGACCCCTGTCCCTCCCCGAGAGGGAAGAGCTGTCCTCCGGATGCTCTATCCTCTCCCTCCCCTGCCGAGCCCCAGTAACCCGGGCTCGCTCCTGAACCCGGGTCGCCGGCTTGGCACAAGGTAAGGCGTCCAGCGCCTCAACCCTCAGCGCCACCAGGCCAGTGAAGCCATTGCAAACAAACTAAAATCAGGATGAACAGCATTGCTATCCTTATGTTTCCTTCTGCACTGTTGCTGTAGTGACATCAGGGAATGGGAGGGGCTGTATTACAAGTGATCCATTTGCATGTAAATGGAGGCTTGCTTGCCACTTACTAGCTTGTGTTAGACCCTAAGACTCTAGATATGTGTTGCAGACGGATCTCTTATTGACATATATACAGTACTTCATGTAATGTATAATAAATACATCAGACATATCCAAATCATAAATATACAAGAGTCTTCTCCTTTAACTTGCAGGAGAACAAGTAGCAGATGGGGGAGGGTGAATGGGGGGGAATTAGGAACAGCAGGGAAAGAGGATTGAAGCAGAATCCTAACTAGGGTCATCCTATCTTGTATTAAACTGCAGCAGAGCAGGTAGCAGGTGGGAGAGGGTGAACTGAGGGGAAATTAGGAAAAGCAGGGAACATCTATAACTGGAAGTGCATAGGACAGAATCTGCAAGTAAGAGGGAAGAGGGTTGAGAGTATGAGGGGAGAAAGGGGAATGAACAGGCGGCATGACAGAGTGGGGAGGGTAGTGTGCTGCAATACCTGTGGGGCAGCAGTCTTTCTGGGAACAATATGGAATAAGGGGGCTATCCAGTGTGTAGAAGCTTAGAACAGGGTGGACTGGAGTGTACTGACCACGACATGTGCCAGGAGTCAGAAAATTATAGAAGTGATTCAAAGTGGGTTCCTGACTCAAGGTGTCACTGAACCCACCCAGGAAGAGGCAATCCTTGACTTGGTGCTCATGAACGAAAAAGCACATACAGGATATAACAGTTCGGGAGCCACTGGGTGGAAGTGATCATCACTCGGTGTGGTTCTGGCTGGACATAGGCAGGGAAGGTATCCCCACTAGAACTAAAATCCTGGACTTTAGGAAGGCGCAATGTAGGAGAATGGGAGAAGAACCAAAAAGGCACCTAGCAAAAATTATACCAACTATGGAGATGGATCAGAAATGGGCTCTTATTAAGGAAGGCTTAGGGGCTGCAATGGAGGAGTGTACTAGATACAAGAGGAAGAACTCAACGGTCAAAACACCCAGCTGGCACAGCTCTGAGGTAGCTCAGGCAGTGAGGAATAAGAGGCTGGCTTATAGAAAATTCAAGAACAGTAACAGAGAAGAGCACATCGAAAATTACCTAGGGCTGGCAAGTAAGGCAGGAAGGGTGGTTCACAGAGCCAAGATGCAGAAGGAAAGAAGAGTTATGTAAGAACTTACCTTAACAGTGGATCTTCGAGGGGATCTCAGTCATCAGGTAACACCGCAGGAACTTCACTGTCAGTGAAGCAGGATCCTCACGGAAGATTTTCAGCAGTACAACTGGGGCTGCCCACGCCAATGTCATCTGCCGACGTCAACCCTATAAAGGTGTGACTGGCCCCGCTCCCTCCCCAGTTCTATCCCCCAGAGACTAAGGGAACAAACCCATGCCACATGGGACTGAGGGAAGAAAGAGGTGCCCAGGCCTGAATAAAAGGCTGGATACACCAGCAGTCTGAGACAGGAACCCTAAAAAAGGGGGATGGTGGGAGGAAAGGCTGACCTGATGACAGAGATCCCCTCGAAGATCTACTGCTATGGTAAGTTCTTGCTTAACTGTCCTATCTTCTTCGGAGGTATCTCAATCATCAGGTCACACCGTAGGAACTAGTCCCAAGCAGTGACCAGTAACGGCAGAACATTCTGGGTGGCAGGCAAGCTGGGGCCTAAGACAGGAGGCCCTGAAGAACAGCAATGGCCAAAGCTTGCTCTGGTTCTAAAAGCAATGTCCAGACTGCAGTGCTTGGTAAAAGTATGCATGGTACTCCGGGTGGCAGCAGCACGTATGTCAGGGGCTGAGACCCCTTTGAAGCAAGACACAGAGACAGCCATACCCCTTGTGGAGTGAGCTTTGACAACCCCAGGCAATTCTTTGCCATACTTGTAGCAGAAAACAATACAATGGGCAACCATTTGGACAAACATTGTTTAGAAACTTGAGCGCTGTCTCTTCCTGGGGCGAAAGAAACAAAAAGCTGCTTTGACTTTCTGCCTTCCTTAGTTTGGAGCAGATAATATTTCAAGATTCTGCACACATCTAACATATGGTGCAGTGCTTCCCCTGGATTGGCATGCTCAGAAAAATAAACTGGAAGGTGGATGGATTGGTTTAAGGTAAACTCAGACACCACCTTGAGAGGGAACTTTGGATTCTTGCGCAAAGACACCCTGTCTTTGTGAAAAATCAAATAAGGCCTCTCACACCAGAGGGCGTGAAGCTTAGAAATCCTTTGAACAAAAGTACTAGCAACCAAAAATAATGCTTTCCAGGAAAGAAAGCGTAGCTCACAAGACATGGTTGGCTCAAAAGGAGAAAGGATCAACTTCTTCAAAACAAAATTTAAGTCCCAGCATGGGGAACAGATTGGAGGTTTCAGATGCAGAATGTCCCTGAGAAATGTATGGGACACATCCAGCTGAGCCACAGTACAGCCACCCATGGGCTCATGAAAGGCAGAAATAGCCAAAAGATGCAACTTAAGGGATGAATACTGGAGACCAGAGTCTGACAGTGAATCAAGAAGTCCAGAATCTGGTTCACCGGACAGGCGAAAGGGTCCAGACGGTGCTTGGCAGCCCGGATGGCAAACCTCTTCCACGTCATGGCATAAGTGGCTCTGGTAGAGGGCTTCGGAGCTGCCATGAGGCAAGGCAAATTTATTTATACGGAGCCCAATCCCGGAGGCTCTGGGCACCTTACATAAAAACAAGCAGGGAGGGAATACCAATAGGACAAAATGCAATAACATACTTGTATACACACACACTTGCATTAGATAAATAAATGCAGTCTTAGAAACATAATTTTGTATGAGGTTCTGATTAATCCAGGAAGGCCAAGTGAAAGAGGCGCGTCTTTAGACCCTTTTTAAACTCATCCACCATTGAGGCCTGCCTGACTGAGATAGGAAATGTGTTTTAGAGGGCCAAACCAGTGACTTCATAGGCTCTGTCACCAAACATTTTCAACTTGGCCCTCGGTACAGCCAGGAGGCCCCTGGTGGAGGTGGTGGACTGAGGAGGCAGGTGCTACGAGATCAGCAAGGTAACCAGGGCCCAGTCCATATAGTGCCTTATAAGTGAGCAAGCCCACTTTGAAGGTGATCCTCCACCTGACTGGCAGCAGGTGCAGAGCTCAGAGGACCGTTGTCACATGACTAGACTCTGACAGGCCAGTCAGTAACCTGGCTGCTGTGTTCTGCCCCAGCTGCAGCCGGCGGAGGGTCCCTCCACTGACCCCGAAGTACAGAGTGTTGCAGTAATCCAGCCTAAACGTAACAAAGGCATGGACCAGTGATGGCAGATCTTCGGGTGGAACTAGGGGTTTAATCCTGGTGACATTCCTGAAGTGGTAAAAATCACTTGGGATAACATATGACACCCGCGCATCAAGAGTCAATCTGTCACATGACGCAATGGCAGAGATGGGTGTTCTACCAAGCTTCGGTGGACCCTGAATTTTGTCCTTAAAACAGTTAACGTCCATAAGGGGGGCCAGTTTAGAGGTCCATTGAAATAGCTTATGGGGGATAGGAGAGGGAAGAATTTTATCATACCCCATAAATCCCTAGTAGGAGGGAAAGGAACCCATAACTCCTGGGATAACAAGACTGGATAAAATTAACAGATCTATGTAATAATGTGTTCATTGACTCATGGGTGAACAAAATACTTCAATAAAAAAAGAATTAAAAAAAAAAAAAAGTCAATCGGTCATCCAGGATGATGCCAAGATTCCTCACCCTAGCAGAAGCCATCAACAGAGCGGTCCACAGGACTAATCCTGAAACCGCTCCAAAGGACACCCACCTCTCTCTAAGATACCCCAAACCAGGCAATGGCTACGTCCCCTCAGGAGTCAGGCATGCAGACGCAGAGGCCTGAGGTTGGGATGGACCAGGGTACCCTAAGCCTGCACCAGCAGATTCCTGCACAGGGACAGAGAGACCGGGAGTTCCTTTATTAACTGTTGCAGTAACAGAAACCCCATAACTGCCATGGTCAGAATGGTGCAAACAGAATTATGCTGACCCCCTCCATTTGCAGCTTGAATAGCACCCTATGAACCAGGGGAAATGGAGGGCAGGAGTAAAGAAACCTCCTGCTCCAGGAGAGGGACAATGTTTCTCATCAGAAAACTCCAGGCCCGGGATTTAGTGAGCAGAAACCGGGCAGTTTTGCATTGAGTGGGAATGCAAAAAGTCTAACTCTGGAAGACCCCGTCTGGCGAACAAATCTTCTGCGATGGATGACAGAAGTTCCCACTCATGCATGCTGGACTGCGTCCTGCTGAGGCTATCGGCCAAAGTGTTTAGCACGCCGGGGATGTGGACCACCACGAGGATCAGACTGTGGTCCAGCGCCCAGTGCCATATTCTCATGGCCTCCCTGCATAGAGAGTACAAATGCATCCCTCCTTGCTTGTTGATACAGACAACACTGAGATTGCCTGACGGGATCAACAGCTGACCTGGGAAGAGACGATTCTGAAAGATCTGCATGGTGTATAGGACTGTCCACATCTCCAGGACATTGATATACACTGAGGTCTCCATCTGGGACCAAAATTCTTGAGTCTGAAAGTGAACCAGACCTAAACCGGAGGCATCCATGGTGAGGATTTGCAAGGGGAAGGAAATCTGGAAAAGGACCCCTTTTGAGAGATGCCGGGGGATCCATCCATCACCGGCGCACCTTGCGGACTGGATAGACCAGCACAAACTGATCTAACTCGTCTGTGCCCTGGTCCCATTGCACTCGCAGTGTCCACTGAAGGACCTGCATGTGCAGCCTGGCCAAAGGAACCATAGGAATGGCCTCAGCCATCAGCCCCAATAGCCTGAGGTATACCCTCACAGGGATAAAATGACTCTAGGTGACCTCCTGGGCCTAAGTAATAAGGCACTCTGCCCCATTTTGTGGCAGGAAGGCCTTTCCTTGCACACAGTACAGAATCACCCCTACATATTGCAGCCACTGGGACCGGATCAGGACAGACTTGGGCAGGCTGACCGTGATGGCCAGAGACAGAAACAGCTGAAGGGCTCTCTCCAGAGTCCGAAGGAGCTGTACTCTGGATGGCGCCTTTAGGATCCAGTCATCCAAACAGGGGAAGACATACAGTCCCTCCCCTTCTGAGAGCTGCAGCCACTGCTGCTAAGCACTTGGTAAAGACCCACGGCGCAGTGGATAAGCCAAAGGCTAATACTTTGAATTGGTAGTGCTGGCCCCGAAAAAAGAAACCAGAGGAACTGCCTGTACGGTGGAAACACCAAGATATGCAGGTAAGCATGCTACATGTCCAGGGAGCACAGCCAGTTACTCTGCTTGAGCAAGGGCATCAGACACGGCAGCATGACCATGCAGAAGTTTATGTACTGGACATACAGGTTGAGGTCCTCTAGATTTAGAATGGGCCTCAGATCTCCAGTTCTTTTGGGGACCAGGAAGAACCTGGAATAAAATCCCCTGTTCCACTGGCTTCTGGGCACTGGCTCGATGGCCTTTTTGTGCAGAAGGGACTATACCTCCTTTTGAAGGATGGACAAATGGGTCGGGATGTAGGAGATGGGTACTGGAGGAGTCTCTGGGGGCATCTCTATAAGCTCCAGAGTGTGACCCCTCTCTATAATCTGTAAGGTCTAGGTATCTGAAGTGATGGTTCTCAACTGATTGAGATGGTGGGAGAATTGACCTCCAACCACCACCTCTTGGTCAGAGACCGGAAGAGGGGGGGTCTAGCAAGGAGTCAAGCAGAGGCGGACCCAGTCGCTGGGGCTGATCCATCACCCCTAGGGCACTTTGCTGCCGTGCCAGAGGAGGAGGAAGGGGTAGGCAAGGTGTAAGAGTCCTTTCTCTTGCCCTGTGGACGGGAGGCTGCTCCAGACTTATAGGACACCTTGCGAAAGGAAGGGTGCTGCCTGTTCCTAGGCTGCGTAGGATACAGCAAGTGGACAAACTTAATAGCCCTGCTAGATGTCTGAAGGTCATTCACGATGTCCTGAACATCTGACCCAAACAGCTTGGAGCCGTTGACAGTGGCATTAAGCACCTTTTGCTGGACTTCTGCAGCAAAGCCTAATACCCTTAACCAAGAGTGCCTACGAAGGCAAATGCCTGTGGCAGCAGCTCTGGCACCATTATCTGAGATATCGTACAAGGCGCTGAGGAGATGCTCATTGATATCCTCTGCAGTCTGCAAGCATGTAAGAACCTCCTGTTTCTGGGAGCAATCGGGAAGGGCCTGGGCAGCCGCCTTGCCCTTCCTCCAGATGGTATTCTGGTATTTGACTATATGAGAGAGGTAACTGGCAATCCTCAGCCCCAGGGTAGAGGAGGCGTACATCCCCTTACCCCAAAGGTCAATCCTCCAGAATTCCCTGTCAGGGGAAAGGGACCTGAAGCGCTCGGGCACTTTAGACCTGTCATGAGCTGCCTTGATGACCACTGAACTGGTCTCAGGTTGGGCAGCACAGTAAGGAAGGCCCTGGGGGGGTAAGGTATAACTTGTCCGCCCTGCAAAGCATGGCCAAGACCATGTCAGATCTGTACCAGGTGGCTGTAGTGGCATTCCTCAGAGCTGGGAGGATAAGAGGAATGACTTTAGGAGGAGATTCTGGAATTTCCAGAAAGTCCACCAGCTCCCATCTGGTAGCATCCTCTTCCTCATTGTGGAAGCCCATAGCTGTACACAGCTGCTTCATAGCACTGAAGAAGGTAGGGTTCTCTGAAGGACACCTGGGAGTATGCTTGACAGAGTCCTAACTCACTGAGGAGGCAGTGAATCTGTCAGAGGAAAGAGGTTCCTCCTCCTCCTCAGGCAAGATAAGATCAGGGTGGTACTCCTCCTCGACATCGACTTGCTCCAGCTCAAGGTTCAGTGAACGAGGGACCGATGACAGCCCCCCCAGGGAACCACTCGAGGAGGTCGAAGCGGCATTGATGACAAGGCCATCGACGGCGCAGGGAACCCAGGCCTATAAGCGCCCAGTTGGTGGACCAAGACTGTGGTAAACTTGGTCAGGATATCATTAAGGTTGATGACAGTAGATTGCCACATCAATGGAGATGGGGACGATGGCACAGGAAGCAACCCATCCATCAGGCCTTGGGAGCCCAAACAGCCCATAGACCGAGGGCCTGGGGAAGCATCAGGCCTTGACTGAAGGGCTGTTGTCAAAGAGCTAGGTATCAACGAACTAGGGGCCAATGACCCGAGGGCCGACGACTGGCCACCCTGAGAGGTGGGCGGCAGCACTGTCATTATGCGTCTGGAAGGAACAGAGACCTGGACAGTAACAAGTGTCAGTGCAGCCACAGCCGAGGGAGTACCCCTGGAGGAGGAGGAGGAGGAAGAAGAAGCTGCCAAGGGACAACATAAAGGCTGTGGAAATACAAGGGGAGCAAGGGAGAGCAGAGGTACTGTGGGTCACCCAGGAGAGAAGGAAAGGGGTCATTATTTGTGCAGGAGTGATCTACAGACCTCCAGCACAGGGTGAAGAAGTGGATGGGAAAATGATGGAAGCAATCCATTGGATGGCTAGCAAGGGAGACGTGATACTAGCAGGGGACTTCAATCTACCAGACATGGATTGGAGCCTCCAAGCTGTGGCAACAGCCAGGAGTAAGGACATCCTGGACTCACTGCAGGGGGCGTTCCTCAGGCAACTTGCAATGGAACCCAATCATAAGGTGGTGTTACAGGACCTAGTACTGACAAATGGGGACAGTATTGCTGAAGTCACAGTGGGGGACCACCTGGGGACCAGTGACCATCGTACGGTGTGGTTTAATATTAGGACTGGACTGGAACTGAACAAGGATGAGGGTCATGGACGTCAAGAGGGCCAATTTTAAGAGAAAGGGAGAATGCCTCAGAGACACCCTGGCAGGGATGGGGAAACTAGGGGGAGTGGACGAAAATGAAAGAGGACACTGTAAAAGCTTAAAATCTCTGGGTCAGGCAGGTCAGCAAGGGCAAAAGAAAAATAAACCACTATAGTTCTCTAGTAATGCAGCAGAAAACGTACGAGAAAAAATACTAGCGTTTAGAAAGTATAAAAAAAAAAAAAGAGAGAGAGAGAAGGATAGGGGACTTATCAGGAGAAACAAAGAGAGGCTGGTAGGGCAGTTAGGAGTGCAAAAGCGCAAAGAGGAGAATTGTGGGTTACAAGACCCGAGGCAACATGGATTCACAGCAGGAATATCTTGTCAAACAAATCTGATGGATTTCTTTAATTGGGCAACCAAGGTGGTGGATCAGGAAGGGGTGGTGGACAAGGCTTACCTTGACTTTAGCAAGGCATTTGACACCATCCGACATAGAAGGCTAGTAAATAAGTTGCACAGTCTGGTGGTAGGTCCCAAGGTAGTACAATGGCTGGGTCTGAAATTGACTAAGCAACAGCGTCATCAAGGCACAGATCAGGAAGCATAGAAAAACCAGTAGCAGTTGTAAAATTCGCAAATAGTGTTTTATTATTTAATAAATTGTTCAGTATAAATATTTGCAATGGCAGTACAAACATACAAAGCAGAGTCCTTCTTCTAAGTTTTTTTTCTCAATTTCCAATCTCAGTCTCTGTCTCTCCCTCTTGCAAAACACTGCAGCTCTTTTTATAACGAGTCTTTGCAGGGAGCTTGTTAAGAGAACATCCTGCTTCTCACACAGTGTTCTTGTCAGTTTCGGCAAGTGCAGCAAAAAGAACATTGTGATCCAGAACTGACCTCTTGTTGACAGCTCTGGAAATATTTTTCAAACCAGCACCTCAGGTTAACTCCTTGAGTTCTAATCCAAATAGCTTTTTGCAATCATTTCAACAGTACAATTATATACAGTTTTAAACAAAGGGATCCCAGTAACTCTTACATTTCCACATAAAGATTCACATATATTTTATAACTGCAGATATGCAAGGAGGAAGAAAAGACAGAACAGCAAGGGAAGGCAGAGAGATTGTGAGAGGCGGAGAACTGCAAAACCGTCAGAGTGATCAGTTCCTAGGTCCCACAAGAAAATTTGGTTGCACAACCAGACAGACAAGAGGCAAAACAGGAAAGGATAGAATCAACCCTTGCGTTTAAACTCTTTCTGCATAACAAATGGGGCAAGGCCTTATTCAACACTGTCACAAACAGGACACGGAGGGTGGTGGTGAATGGAGTTTAATCCCAGGAGAGGAAGATGATCAGTGGGGTCCCACAGGGTTCAGTTCTGGGGCTGGTTCTCTTCAATGTCTTCATTAGTAACATTGCAGAAGGGCTGGAAAGGAAGGCGTTCCTCTTTGTGGATGACACCAAGAGCTGCAAAAGGGTAGACACTCCAGACAGGGTGGAAAAAATGAGAAGAGATCTAGGCAAATTGCAGGTGTGGTTAAGACAGTGGCAGCTTAAATTCAATTCAAAAAAGTGCAAAGTCATGCACTTGGGCCACGGGAATCCTGAGAGGAATAAAAATGTGTGTGTGTATGGGGGGGGGGGGAGAGAGAGATACTAACAACAACAAAACTGGAAAGGGACCTGGGGGTAAACATAACCGACAACCTAAAGGTGGCCAAGCAATGTGAAAAGGCGGTGGGGAGGGCCGTAGCGAAGCTGGGGTGCATAGTGAGGGGCTTCACCAGCAGAAATCAGAAGTTGGTGATTTGGTTAGGTTACATCTGGAATACTGTGTTCAGTTCTGGAGACCGCATTTCTGGATGGACATTGGCAGAATAGAGGTGGTCCAGAGAAGGGCAACAAAAATGGTGAAAGGATTGCACCAGAAAACTATGAGGAAAGACTGAAAGACCTCAATATGTATACCCTGAAGGAAGGGGGGGGGGGTATGACAGAGACATTCAGGTACCTAAGGAGAATCAATAAGGTCCAGGAGGGCAGCATCTTTCAAAAAAAAAAAAAAGATGTGCAAGAACAAGGGGTTACAATATGAGGCTAGAGGGGAGGAGACACAGGGGAAATGTGAGGAATTATTTTTTCACTGAAAGGGTGATAGATGCATGGGACAACCTCCCAGTGGAAGTCATACAGGTTAAAATGTTTGGAGAATTCAAGAATGCATGGGATAAACAGAAGGCAACCCTAGTGGTAAGAAAGAGAGGGTAAGCTGCTGATCATTTAGGATCGGGAGTTAAGTAGGTAGGGAAATGGGCAGACTAGGTGTGCCAGGCGGTCCTTATCTGCCGTCAAAATCTATGTTTCCATGTTGCCAAATCAGACAAAAAAAATAAGGGGTGGTGGCCCAAGGCATTTTTAGATACACAAGTGAAAAAAAAAAAAGACCAGAGGAAGGACAGTAAGGCTAAAAGTGGAAGAGTAACCACCAAAAAGTGGACTAGTGAACAAATACTTCTGTTCAGTATTTACAGAGGAGGGGGTAGGTAGCAGGCCAGTGATAAAGGACAACGGCATTAAGGGAAGGGAGATGGACACTAGACCTTTTACAGTGGAAAGAGTCCTACAGTAACTGGAACAGTTAAAAGTAGACAAGGCAATGGGACCACATGGGGTACACCCCATGTTAATGAGGGAACTCAATGAGGACCTGGCTATACCTCTGACAGCCCTGTTCAACCTGTCACTAGAAACAGGAGTGCTCTGGGAAGACTGGAGGAGGGCTGATGTAGTCCCATTTCACAAAAATGGGAACAGAGTGGAGGCTGGAAATTACAGGCCTCTCAATCTGACTTTGGTAGTGGGCAAAGTAATGGAATTACTACTGAAGGAAAGAATTGGGGAACACCTGGTCTCCAATGGTCTTCAGGATCAGAGGCAACATGGGTTCACGGGGGGAGGTCTTCTCAGGCAAATCTAATAAGAGTTCATTGACTGGGTGACCAAGAAAGTGGATCAGGGAAGAACAGTGGACGTGGCCTACTTGGACTTCAGTAAGGCCTTCAACACCGTTCCACATAGAAGACTGATGAGCAAGCTATGAAGTCTAGGAGTGGGTCATAAAGCAGTAAGATGGGTAGAGCTGGCTGGACAACAGGAGTTAGACAGTGGTGGTAAATGGAGTCCACCCTGGAGAGGGCAAAGTGACCAGTGGGATGTCACAAGAGTCAGTACTAGGCCCAGTCCTCTTCGATGTCTTTATTAGTGACACTGCCAAAGGACTGGAAGTGAAGGTATGCCTGTTCGCGGATGACACAAAAATCTGCAACACAACAGACACACCGGTGGGGGTGGAAAGAATGAGAGTAAATCTAAAACAGCTGGAAGAATGGTCATGCGTTTTGGCAGCTGGGCTTCAATGCAAAAAAAAAGCAAAATCATGCACTTGTGCACAGATACCCGGGGGCAACGTATCAACTGGGAGGAGAAGTACTAGCAGTCACAAAACAGGAAAGGGACCTGGGGGTAATCATATCTGATGACCTGAAGGTAGCTAAACAGTGTGACAAGGCAGTGGGAAAGGCTAGAGGGATGCTCCAATGCATAGGCAGGGGTATCACTAGCAGAAGGAGAGAGGTAATAATGCCCCTGTATAAATCACTAGTGAGACCACACCTCGAGTACTGTGTCCAGTTCTGGTGGCCACACCTCTGAAAAGACATGGACAGAATGGAGGCGGTACAGAGGAGGGCAACCAAAATGGTGCAGGGACTGCATCAGAAGCCCTAAGAAGAGGGAATTAAATATGTATTCCCTAAATGAAAGGACGGAAAGGGGAGAATATAATAGAAACATTCAGATACCTCACAATGTGTAAACAACAAGGTACAGGAATGGAACATATTTCAGAGAAAGAGACGCTCAAGGACAAGGGGTCACACTATGCAGCTCGAGCGGGGCTGAGAGGTAATGTGAGGAAGTACTTCTTTATGGACAGGGTAGTGGATGTTTGAAACAGCCTCCCAGTGGAGGTGGTAGCGGCTAAAACAGCTGCAGGATTCAAAAAAGCATGGGATAGACACAAGGGGATCTTAGAAGTGAGGCAAGTGGGGTGCAAAGCGGAGACTGAGTAGGGTCTGTGATGGCACAGTAGTCAGGGAAATGAGGGCAGACTAGGTGGGCCAAGAGGTCCTTATCTGCCTACAAATTCCATGTTTCTGTGTAAGCAGTGGATATTTTCTACCTGGATTTCAGCAAGGCCTTTGACTCTATACTCCACAGAAGGCTGATCAGGAAGTTGGCAGACTTCAGAGTAGGAGAGAAGATGGTTAGAGGGGTGGAAAACTGGCGAGGGAACAAGACCCAAAAAGTGATGATGGGGGAAGAGTTGTCTAGCAACAGGTTGGTCACAAGTAGCATCCTGCAGGACTTGGTCCTAGGGCCAGTGCTATTCAACATTTTCATTAATGATATTGGGGATGGTATCAGGGGCAAAATGTGTCTGTTCATGGACGACACCAAGCTCTTCAGGAGGATGGACTCAGTTGAGGAGATATAGGACCTTAAAGAGGACCTAAGAAGATTTGAAAAGTGGTCTGGGATCTGGGCTGCAATGCCAAGAAGTGCAAGATTATGCACACTGAAGGCAAAAAACCCAGGACAGAGTATTACCTGTGAGAGGTCCAGTTATCTCCCACAGAAGAGGAGAAGGATCTGGGACTGTTGGTAACTAATGACCTGAAGGATTCTATGCAGTGTAAGAAGGCAGTGGTGAGGGCAAACAGGATGTTGGGGTGCACAACCAGGGCGATCAGCAGTAGGCAACAGGAGGTGGTGTTGCCCTTGTACAGGTCACTGGTGAGACAGCATCTGGAATATGCAGTGCAGTTCTGGAGCCCTCACCTTAAAAAGAACATCAACCTAATGGAGAAGGTCCAGAGGAGGGCTACAAAGATGATTACAGGACAGCAGGGTAAATCATATGAGGAAAGACCGAGAGCCCTAAACATGTACTCCCTGGAGGACAGGATGAAGAGGGAAGACACAACTGAGACCTTCAAGTACTTGAAGGGGATTAATAAAGTGAATAGAGAGGGTCTCTTCAGGCTAAGCTGCAGCAAAACTATGGTGGGGGGGGCAGCCTAAAGTTGGAAGGGGGGTTGTTTACGAGGGAGGTTAGAAGACACTTCTTCACAGAAAGGGTGGTGAGCAAATGGAACATGCTGATAGAAGAGGTGATCTCATCAATGACAGTGGGCAGCTTCAAGACAGGCCGGGATAGATGTAGGGGGAAGATAAAGACCATGGAAGGGGAGGAGGGAGGGAATGGAAAAATAGGGGGAGAGGGGAGCAGGGATACCAGCCTGAGAAGAGAAACCTGCACATCAAGCAGACTAGATAGACCAAAAGGCCTAATTCTGCTGACTTCTTTGTATGTGCGTATGTAAAATTGTCAAACAAGTACAAAAAACTATTTGGACTCTGTGCCCAGTAAAGATTCTGCAAAGGGAAGTCATGCCAAACACACTGCACTACATTTTGTGGGAATGTCATCAAAGGACTTGATAAGGTAAATCCTGTGAACGATGCATATCTTGCCTTCAATTAATCCCTTAGATCGCCAGCAGAATTAGAACGTATTGGAGTTCTGGACTGATATATCAGTCTGCGGCCCTGTAAGGGTTAAGCATCTGATACTGTACCACCCATACAAGAGACTAGTTCATAAAACTAGAGGTCTTAGATATTACTGGGATGTGTAATTAAATAGGTTCAAAAGTGGCTGAAAGATAGGATGCAGCCTTATAATAAACAACAATCAAACGGCATGGAAACAAGTAACCAGGGGGTTCCATGGGGGTCAGTTTTGGGACTTACATTATTCAGTGTATTTAGTTACAAGTGACCTGAAGGTGAGTACCACTAATTAGATCACTTTCTTTGCCGATGCCACCGATATGGGAAGAGCAGTTACATCACAACAGGAGACAGATGAATTGCAGAAAGGTTTGGACAGGTTTGGGGAATTGGAGGCAAAACAGATTGTGAACAACCATGTTAAGAACTGCAAAGAGATGCATCTAGGAAAGAAAATAAATGCAAAATATTCTGTAACCCCTCATTTCCACTGTAAAAATTTACCAAGAATTTAAAATGACAAAAACGCCAAGACTGTTTGGCCACATTGTGGTGCTCGGTGAAGTGTTGGTTTCATCTGGGCTTCATTCGGGTTTCTAATCTAATAGTGGACTACTGACTGCTGGACTGAAGTAATGTTCCATGAGAAGTAAACTTAGTGGGGTGGGGTTGGTATTCTTTTGACGGTGGAAATTACATGAAACACCAAGACCACGTGGCCACAATGCGGTGCGTGGTGAAGTGTTTGTTTCATTTGGGTTTCGTTCGTGAGTCTGACTTAATAGTTGATTGCTAACTGCTGGACTGAAGTAATAATTCCAGAGAGGTAAACACGGGGGGATTGATTCTGTTGATGGTGGAAATTACAAACAACTGTTAAGTGTATAGTAGAGGAGGGGTTAGTGAGCATGGTTGCTTAATATCTGTTAATACTTGGATACTTTCTAGGGAAACATTAACAAAAAAAAGGAAGGAAGTGTAGCACTGCCAAGCTGACTCACTGACACTAATTGCATATTCGGACAATCACTGTGGGCTGCTAGGATTCCAGCATGCTGGAATCCATTCACAATATCCTGATGGTGTTCTTTCCTTCTGCTGAAACTGGTGATCAGCCACTCTGCGTGCTTTATTTTTTAGGTTTGCCTCCTCAGATCAATGTTAATTTCATCTGTAGCACGTCCTTTTTGAAGGTGGCTCAAGATGGCATTAGCGTACCATTTAGTAAATTCCTGCATCAGCTTTTCCTTGAAGATTTTATTTGACAGTAAGGATGAGAGGCTGAAGCAGGTCAGTGCAGGATGCCAGTATGTAGACTGGTATAATGCCATTTGCTTCGAGGGATGCAATTACCTCCTCTGTCATGTGACTTCTGAAGAGATCAAACATTAGGATCGATCTCTGTTCATTATGTAAGTCTGACTGTTCCTTGATATTTCAAATGCAAGGCACAAGCACCTCTTTAATATAAAGCAGCATGGACTCGCTGCTCGCCCACTGGTTGTCTGACTGGCTTATTAGCCAGCCATCGAGAAAATCAAAGGCTGGGTGGCTTGGCCAGCCTGTCAACGCAGCAGCAGCGCTACCACTTGTGAGGCTGACTACCCCAGTTCAGGAACAAGCCAGGGCAGGAGGACCAGCCAGCAGGAGGAGGACTGAGCATCCCAACAGACACTCTCCTACTCTGGGGGGGGGGGGTGCCTTGCTGTCCAACTGCTCTACTGCCATCTGGATGACCAGAGGTGGTGGTGCAGGGGAAGGGGTCCAGGGAGGGAGCGTGCATCATCTGGGTGCGTTGGCATGCTGGCACCTAATGAAAAGACACGCTCCTGGGGGAGGGCGGGACTAAAGAGGACAAAACCTCGGGACTGGCTAAGTGCAGAGTAAGCCCCTGCCTGCCGCCCACCATGCTCAGCACCGGACCCACACCACCACCACCACCACCAACCAAAAGAACATCCAGCCCTTCACCTCCTCTGCAGATGGCCAGCTGGGTAGTAACGCTGAAAGAAGCTGAAGGCAGACCTGAGGGGCAAGCCAGGAAGGCAGCACAGCAGTGTGTCAAAGGTGGGCCTTGGAGGCCTGGCCAGGTTGAGTGGCTGGGTCCAGTGACGGCATTGGGATTTGCAGAGGTGGAAGGAGGAACCTATCAGTGCCCTTGGGGATATGTTTAAAACAAACAAAAAAAAACAAGGCAGGGTGGCAGTTGTCTGTTCCTCCTTTGAAAATGATCTGTGGTGGGAGTAGGCTGCCGGTCACTTAGCAGGCAAGGACAAGTGACAACTGATGCTTGTCACCCAAGCCTACTACTTCAACTTGTTTTGTGCCAGTTGTTTCCCTGGCCCACTGGCTACAAGGGATAAGCTGGATACCAGTCTCAACTAGAGTAGTAATAATTTCTGGTGGGATCAGTTCCTGGCTGTAGGCGGTGGTGATGTACTTTAGGAAGCTACTCTTCATTTGGGAGAAGTCTAAGGGTTTCTTTCTCCCACCTTTTGTTGCTTTTCTTTTGGAGTACCCCATGCAACTCAGTAGTTTCCATGATCACTGCTGGCTGAATGACAGGTGTCCATCGTTCTCACATAGCTGCTCAGCACTGTGTGCCTTTACAGTGCCAACTGCTACTGCAGACATGACTCTGGCATTTACTTGCCCCCCTCCGACTGCAGGCGTTTTATTTATTTATTTATTTTATTTAGTTTTTGTTTACTGGGTAAGTGCACTAGCCAGCAAGTGACTATTTTCAGGCACGACCCGGGAGGTACAGAAACAATACAATAGTACAGTGCAAAGACAATGAGGCAGTTACATAATAAGGTGCATTGAAGTAATCAGACATTGTTTACAAATAAACAGGAGAGAACAGCAGGTACTGGTGCTGGGATAGACCTCAGAGTAGAGGAGAGAGGGAAGAGAGAAAGGGGGAGGGGGGACATGATAAAGGAGGGGGTCAAAGAATAGGTAGGGTAAGTGCACAGCTAAGTTCAGCGGGAGGTGGCAGGGCTAGAGACTGGAGTCAGAGGTTGGCTTACCAGCTAGCAGTGCAAGTGGGGGCAAGGGTTCGGGACGAGATACTGTGTAACCTGCGGCATCGGCGGCTGAGAGCAAGAAAAGTGTCCCGGGCTGCTGGTTCTAAAGCCAGGCGAGGGAGCAAGCTCCAGTTGGGTGGGACGAGAAAATTACGGTGTTTGCGGCAGAAAGCTAGGGCCTGCAACCGGGCTCATGGAACCGATTGGCCGGGTTTGGAGGATTCGTGGGGGAGGGTCGAAAAGACGGCAAAAGCTAGCGGCATCAGTGGATGATAGTGAGAAAAGTGTCGGGCCACTGGTTCTGTGACCAGGCATGGGAGTTGAGCTACTGTGGGAGTTGAGCTACAGTTAGGCGACAGCGAGCAATTACGGCTTTTGTGGGAGAAGGCAGGGGTCTCCGACCGGGCTCATGGAACCGTTAGCCGGCTAGAGGGTGTTCGGGATGCGGGGTCATGGACGGCAAACAGTTTAGCGGCCGAACGTGCGAAGAGTATCCGGTCTCACGGTTTCATTCCCGAGTAAGGTACCAGTGAAAGACGGAGATGGGGGAGGGTGTTTACGGTGGACAGGCGGCTTAGGAAGCCAGATGAGTAACTACTGAAACAGGTCCATCGCAGGGCAACAGGAGTGACACATAGCTTGGTATAGTGAAGACACTGTAGGAGGGGGGATGAAAACAGAGTCAAGCTGGCTTTAATAGGTTAAGCCAGGGAGAGACCCCACAAAGTTAGACGGCTGGAAACGGAAGCAAGGATGAAGTCCTGGCCACTGATTCTTATTTCAGGTATAGGAGCCAAGGAATTCAGGCGGGGTGCGAGAGGGAATTTTACGGCATTTGCGGCAGATGCTAGGATCTGTGTCCAGGCTCATGGAACCGCTCCCCGGCAAGAGCGAGTGCAGGAGGCGGGGTCCGAGGTGAATTACGGGTAAAAGGCGTTTAGCAGTTATGGTGAAGGTCTCGGCTCATGGACCTGATTGCCGGGTAACAGGTCTGGGCTTAGTCGGGTGGGGGGGAGGGGAACAGAAGAGGCTGAGATCATTAAGATGTACCAGTCCCCAATACAAAAAACTTTCACCTCAAATTGTATAGGCAGCAAGTTGAAACAACAATCAAACAGTGTGGCGGCGAGAGGCATTGTCAGACACATAGACATTGTAGAGGCATAAAACAGTAAGGTCTTGAATTTTTTAGCATCAGCATTAAAAGTGCAAATAGGCTACCTGACATATAAGGCAGACAGGAGAAATATAGACAGTCAGCAGATAGATGGGATAAGGAAGCGATGGGAGAAAAGGAGGGTGATTGAAGCGAGGGGGTCCAAACACATTGGGGAGAAAAGGGGGCATGAAGGACAGGCTCAGGTAGGGTCGTAGCAAGCACATTGGTCCATTGAAGTTAGGAGGTTGCGTAGCCCTCACTTGAAAATGTAGTGCGAGGAGGCATGCTTTAGGTCGAGAGGTAGCAAGTTCCACATTTGTGGGGCAGCATGCCCTAACGCACCAGAACCCTTTGAGGTGTGGCAGAGGGGAACTTTCAGGAGAGATTTATCTGATGATCTCAGTTCACGCGAAGAGACATTGGGCTGAAACAGTTCCGATAGTGAAGCTGGTCTATCCACTCTGATGATGGAGTCTGAGAGGCAGCAGAGATAGTAAAGTCTGGTGGCAGAGGGGGAGAGCCAGCCTAGGTCTTTGTACAGTTGGCAGTGATGCTTGAGACAGGGGGCCTTTGAAGCATACCGGCAAACACTGTTGTATGTGACATCCCATTTTTGCAGGGTAGTTTTATGCGCCATAGACAGGATGGGAGCACAGTAGGTTAGAGTGGGAAGGAGGATTCCCCTGGCAATGGCCAGTTTGGCAGCAGGTGTAAGCATATAGCTGGTTCTGTAGGCAGCCCCAGTTTGCAGATTTACAGTTTTGCAGGTTTCTTGAATATGCAGGTTCAGGTCCAGGGATTGGTCGAGCAGTATGCCCAGATAGCGGGCGATGCTAACAACCTCAAGAGGGTCCTTCAAGGACAAGTATATTTAAGGGAGATGAGCAGGATCTAGCTTGTGGGCAGTACCCAATAGCATAGCTTTGGTTTTGCCAGCGTTTAGGATAAGGCGATGTGAGTTTAGCCAATGTTGAGCAGAGTGGAAAGCAGATGTCAGAGTCGCGCTTAGGTGGTCAGTATTATCTGACCAAGCATAGATGACCAGGTCATCTGCATAGAGAAGTGAGGTACCTGATACTATACTGCTGGGAAGATTGTTTATGAACAATGAGAACAGGAGAGGGCCCAGTATTGAGCCTTGAGGCACTCCAATATTGATAGTGGTGCTGTCAGAGGTTGCAGAGTTGAGTTTGACAGCTTGGGTCCTGTCAGTTAAGTAGCTTCTGAACCAGCTTGTTACAGGGAATGAGAAGCCAAGATCTTTGAGGGTAGACAGTAGTAGGGGGTGATCCACAAGGTCGAAGGCCTTGGTGAGGTCGATGAACATAGCCCCAGTAAGCTGGCCTTCATCCATGTTTGTAAGAGTATCAGAGGTGAACTTTGCTAACGCAGTTGTGGTGCTGTGGTTTTTCCTAAATCCATGTTGTGCTTCACAGAGCAATTTTGAGGATTCAAGGTATTCAATGGCCTGGGTGGCTACAATTTTTTCTAGGATTTTACTGAGGACCGAGAGAATGGCTATAGGTCTGTAGTTTGAGATTTCATTCTTGTTTCCCTTTTTAAAAATGGGGATAATTCTTGCAGACTTCCACATACCTGGAACAGTGCCGTTGGTGAGGGACAGTGTGAAAACCCTGGCTAGTGGATAGGAGATGAGGTGAGCAGCAGCCTTCAGCAGACGTGGTTCCAGTGAGTCGGAGCCTAGGCTGGTATTGTCGGATATGGTGTTTAGTAGTTTAAAAACTTGTATTCCAGACACAGCTTTGAAGTAGAAAGTCTTGGTTGCTGTTGGCACAGGTTTATTGGTTGAAGGGCAGGCTGTTTCATTGGTAGAAAGGGGCTGAGGGGCAGCAGGTGCCGTTATTAGTGTGGAGGTGTAGGGAGACAGGTCAGAGAACTGTTAATTGAAGGCATTTGCTATGGTGAGGGAGTCATTGCAGTGGATACCTTGTAGAATCATTTCCGAGGGGGTGACTGATTGAGGGGTGCCCAGGAAGGTCTTGATATGACCCCAGAACTTGCAGGGATCATTTGCAGAGCTGGTTAGCAGGTTTTGGCAGTACTTGCTTTTGCAAGCCTGATTTGTTTTGCAGAAACTTCTATGTTGTTTGTAGATTAAGTGATCCCTGGGTAGGCGGTGGTCTTGAACTGCTTCAGAGATTATCCCTAGTTCTGAGTTGTCGGAGTAGATCTTTATTGAGCCATCTCGTTTGTTGACCTCTGACCCTTCTCTTCACTTTAGGTGCATGCCGATTTTGAACATCTCTGAACCTGGTCAGGAACACATCTAGGGCATCTTCAACTTTTGTTGCTTGGTAGATTTCAGTCCAGTCAATGTTGGCTATGTCTAGGAGGAAGGCGTTTAGATCCATATGTGCAAAGTTAGTAAATGTGACCAAGCGGGACTGAGGAGCGGGTGATGGACAAGAGCGCCAGTGGCAGATAGTGGGCAAGTGGTCAGTTATAGCATCTGCCAGTACGTATGCCTTTGTCATATGATCTGGTCTGTTTGTGAGGATCCAATCTAACAGCGTTCCTGATATGGAGTTGGTCATTCTTGTATTCTCAGTTATAAGCTGGTGGCAGTTGTGCCTTTGGATTAGTGAAGCCAGAGTGCTATGAGACGGGCCTAGCCAGTTTAGATTTACATCACCTAGTATGATGGCCTCATTCATGTTAATAACTTGTGATGTTTGTTGGAGTAGTTCCTGGAGACTTTCCACCCCACCAGTGGGCGGACTGTAAAGACATATGTGCAGATTTTTCGCACCTAGGGACAGGGTTATGTACAAGGACTCACAGAGCCGTTGGGGGCTAGGGACAGGAGCCACTTTTAGTGTGAGGTGGATTTTGTGGTAAATGGCAACACAACGCCCCGTTTAGACCCTGTCCTGATGGATAATAGAGTATCCGGGCAGGGTACACTGGGCATCCAGGATACGGGGTTTTAGCCATGTTTCCATGAGGCACAGAATGTCAGGACCAACCATTTTGATCCAGGCCTCAAGTTCAGTCAGAAGGCCTAGAAGACTTCTAATATTCATGTGAGCAATTAGAAGACCTTTTCTTGGCTTGGTACAAGGGTTTATTGGGGTGCTGCTTTGGTGAGGGCCTGGGTTAAGTTCAACGTCGCCTGCCATCAGTAGTAATAGAGGTGCTAGGAATTTAAGCTGCGCCCTGTTTAGAGAATTGGAGGATTTCTGCTTTTTCCTTTGTGGCAGATAGTTCGTGAGAACCAGGTACGTGCATCCTTTTTTAAGAAGAAGGTAGTGAAAGGCAGGTTTTGGGTAGTGATTGGAGAGGAGTAGGTTAGAAAAACTAAAGTCACTGAGTGATGGGGTGTCTTGTTGTAGGCCATGAGGTAAAGACAGAGAGATTCTGTTAAGTCCAAGCAGGAAAAGAAGGCAGAGCAAGAGGGTCAGTACTTTTAGTCTAACACACGAGGGCGATGGACTCTCGCGAAGGAGGAGCATGACCGTGATTTTGGAGAGGAGAGCAGGATTTAGAAGGAGCAGCAGAAAAAAAGGGGGGAGGCTAGAGGGTGAGATAAGGAATATACAGGGAGGTTTTAGGAAAACCACGTAGAAGTATGGTAGGTTTGGGATAGCAAGAACTCAGCAAAAGAGAGGTGTCCTGGGAAGGTGATGGGGGAGATGTGGAATAAAGGTTAAGGGAAAGGGCCGAGACCAGACCGTATAGCTACAATAGAAAAGTGCTATCTGCCGGTGTGTAGGACTAACACCCCCAGTGGTTAGAGAGTATAAGGAGCCAATGGGAAAGTGAACACTTAGTCATATGACCAACAGAAGCCTATATAGCTAAAGGGTCGACCAGGGTGGGTGAGGAGCCGGCGCAAAGCGCCGGCGGGACGAGTGTTCACCGGAGGAGCTGTAACACTTAGCCTCGGAGACGGCGTTCACAGTCCCGGGAGTCGTTTAGGCAGTCCAAAGTCCAAACAATAAGGTGAAAACAGCCGCTTTCAGTGAAGGGTGGAACCAGCTAGAGCCACCAACCACTACTGGAGAGAGCCGGCAGGAAGAAATCGGTGAGAACGTACCTTACGGCTTTAACGCCTTTAGCGGCACAAGGTACCAGTGAGCGGCTGAGCTCCTGGTTCCCTTCCTCGGCGAGCATGCGGCGGTGCAGCCCCTGACAACAGGCTTCCTGGAGGAGCGTGGCTTTTCTTCAGTGGGGGCTGCTGGGCAAGCAGAGACCCCAGAGGCTTCTTAGGGTGCAGCGGTGGGTCCTTAGGTCCGGGAAGGAGCGGGTCCGAAGCCCCAGCGGGCTTGGAGAGGTCCTAAGGAGAGTAGCAGGGAGAGGTTGTTAAGTAGGCAAGCCAGGTAAAGCAGGACAAAAGGAGAGGGCGGGAGGTGAGAAAAAGGTGGAGATTAGCTTAGAGGGAGGCAGTTACAACAGTTAGGCAGCTTGTTTTTACGATTTTAGGTTACCAGCAGAGCTTTAACAACAGAATGCAAAATTCAAATAGAGAGAAAAAGGCGGGAAGAAAGTAGTTTGCAGCAGAGGACAGTTTTAGGTCACTTTACAGGTTTAGGGTGGCTAGTTTAGGACTTTACACTTAAATGAGACAGAAATAACTGATTTACAATAAAAGCACAGTAGGCAAGTAGGTCTAAAATCTTCACCGGAGGAGCTGTAACACTTAGCCGCGGAGATGGCGTTCACAGTCCTGGGGGTCATTTAGGCAGTCCAAACAATAAGGTGAAAACAGCCACTTTCAGTGAAGGGTGGAACCAGCTAGAGCCACCAACCCCTACTGGAGAGGGCCGGTGGGAAGAAATCAGTGAAACGTGCCTTGCGACTGCGCCTTTGGCGGCTGGGTACCGGTGGTGACCGAGCTCCCTGGTTCCTTCCTCGGTGAGCGTGCGGCGATGCAGCTTTGTTTCCACATCTTTCGACAGCAGAGCTGCCTGCCTTGCAGTCTAGTGCTGAGCTCGGGGGGGGGGGGGAGTTTACTGGAGTCTGATGTCTATCTCAGTTTAGAAAAGTAGTACTTTCTGAAGTCCATGCACTATCCTTATTTATTTATTTGGATATTCGGAATTACAATCCTTTAAGTCTGGGACTCCTTTTCAAAGGCTCCACGTCAGGTTACAATGACAATACACATGAGACACAGTTAGCATAAACATGGTACAGTTTGAATAACATAAGGCACATGTGATGGACACAAAAAATTACATACATGGACAGCATTAAGACATTTGGGTACACTTTGTGCACAATTCAGAGCATTTCATCAATACAAGATATCAATACATAGAGAGCAGTAGGCATTTGGGTACAATATTTAAGTGTAGTTCTTTGCCCACATCAATAGATAACTAGAGATGGGGGGTTATGAGCCCATGCCGGGGTCTACATGGTGGCTTGGAGTGATAGGACATTGGGATGGCAGGGTGACGGGATACAGAAGGGGGGCAGAGGAGAGAGCTGGACAGAGTCCACTGTCAGCGTGGGAAGGGGGAGGAAAAAGAGGGAGGAGGAAGCAGCAGGAGGGAGGGTGGACAGGGTTATTACAAAGATCAAGGATAGGACAGAAAGGCAGGACAAGTAGATAGTCAGTTTGTAAGGGTGTTAGAGGCAGCTACAAGACCGCGTGGATCGGAGGTGGGACCGAAGGAGTGATTAAAACTGGCCCAGCTTAGGTTCCTCAGTAATATGAGAGGAGAGGGAGTTTAGACTTGAAGGAGCACGGTAGGCAAAGGAGCATTGGCCAAGTGAGGTTTTAACTCTTGGCACCAGGTGGGTTGGTTTGAAGGAGTTCCTGGTAAATCTAGTAAGTGGGGCAGGCTCCAGGAGGGGGGAGAGGCTCGGAGCAGTAAGACCAGAGGAGTTTTTTTAGCTTGAAGACACAAGTGGCATGGCAGTCTGCCGTTGAAGTCCAACCAGTTAGTTTGGTTGTAGAGGGAGCAGGTGTGGGTGGTTCTAGGGCAACCCAGAGAAAGACGGCAGGCTTTGTTAAGAGATGTTTTAACCCTTTGGAGGGCAGTGTTGTCAGCTGCCCTATAGATGACAGTGCCACAATCCAGTATTGAGAGGACAGAGGAGGAGATGGCAAGTTGGAGGGCTTCAGGGGGGGAGGCAGCATCGATATCGATATAGGAGGCCAATACATGAGCTGAGGCTGGAACAGAGGTGGTGTACGTGGTTGTGAAAAGTGAGGGCTGGGTCAAGAGTAATGCCCATGTATTTGAAAGAAAGGACTTTCTCAAGGGGCAGTGAATTGTTGGTGTTGATGCATAGAGGGGAGTGTTGTTTTGGTGATGGGCAAACAGCATTACTTTAGACTTTTTCTGGTTTAGCACAAGCTTATGTTCTGTGAACCAAGATTCAGCCTCGGTAAAAGAGGTTTGGAGGGTGAGTTCTAGCTGGGAAGGGTTGGAGTGGGATGCATAGAGGACGGTGTCATCAGCGTATAATAGGATTTCACCAGAGCAGGCTCTGGGGAGAGAGCTGAGGTAAAGGCTGAATGACAGGTGTCCATCGTTCTCGCATAGCTGCTCAGCATTGTGTGCCTTTACAGTACCAACTGCTACTGCAGACATGACTCTGCCATTTATTATAGCCTTTCATTGGCTGTGGCTTGGTAATGGGACCGGTACAAGTGAATGGTTTTAATCATGCTATTCTCCACAGCATACTTCCCTATTTTGAACTTCACAGAGCCAGAATAGGAAGCATACTCTTAAGTAGTTCTGTTTTGCTGGTGGCAAAGCTGCTGTTGACAGCTCATGTACAACCGACTCAGCCACTCTTGATGGCACCACTGCACTCTGGCTCAAATCTGTAGCATCAAGTGGCTCACCGCTTAGGTCCAGTCTGACAGCAGGCTCCCGCTGTAGCCACTAGATCAATGGCACTGCAGCACTCACTGCAGTACTGTTTTCAGAATCCAGCTGCAGAGGGGGGTGTTTGTGACCTTTCTAAAGGGCACTATTGGGCAAGGAGTACTGTAATTAGGGTAACTGGTGTAGCTAGTATAACTGAATCAATCTGTGCCTACCCACCTACAAGCTTTAACTGGTAAACTGTCAGGACAGAGAGCAATTACTGCAGTACAGCACGAAAGTAGTATCTGACAGGCAGCATTTGACATTTCAATTTGGCATCTCATGACGTCTGTCAGAGCATTAATATACATTTGCGCTAAAACATCTTCTACAACTGATTCCACGGAAACAGAGGTGTGCAGAAATAAAGTGAATGAAATTACTGAAACCAAATGAGAAAAAAGATCAGCAACAACTTTAAATGGGAATGGAAATGTTAGGCTGCAGCTAGCATGGCAAATACAAATCATGGCATCCATTAAGAGAAGCTTCATAAGTAAGTCAAGAGACAAAGCCTTGGTCAGGCCCCATCTTTAAGTACAGTGTGCAGTTCTGGTCGCCATATTTTAGAAGGATTTTGCCACAAGGAAGAAAGTACAGAAGAGACCGATGAAGATGGTCAACAGCTTGGAAAACATGGACAAGGAGGACCAACTAACAGAACAAAGACGGGGTGGGGGGGGGTACGATTACAGTAGTCAAGGTTCTAAAAGAGAGAGCATCATCAGACCAAGTGCAGCTCTTCAGGATGTATGAGGATCAAATCACAAGGGAGCACTCCATGTCAGTGAAAAAAGAAAGATACAAGGGAAACATCAGGAAGAGCTACTTCACCGAACAAGCGGTGAACACTTACTACTTGCTCTGGCAATCTAGTCTATCAGCTGATACTCAAACTTCCAGCTCAGACTCGACAAGGACTTTGAAGAAAATGGAGAGGCAAGGTACAGCCACTGAGCTAGCAGGAGAGAGGTACATGCTGGACCAACTGCACCACCCCATATGTACGGTACATATGCATGTATGTATATATGTAACTTCTGTTCATGTTTAAATTTGGAAAAAAGAAATTTTAGGGGAAACAATGTCAGAGATGCAGTAAGTCCTTATCTTCTCTGTGAAATCGGGCAAAACATTTTAAAATTAACTTCCATAGAATTTGTCGGCAGATAAGGACCGCTGGGCCCACCCAGTCTGCCCATTTCCCTATCTAATGGATAAGCTGCAGATCCTAGTTAACCAACAGCCTACTTCCTCCTACCCCACTCCCCAGAACTGCCTTATGTCTGTCCCATGCATTCCTGAATTCCCCCACTGTTTTCGACTCCACAACCTCATTAAGAAGGCCGTTCCATGCATCCACCACCCTCTCCATGAAAAATACTTCCTCACATTACCTCTGAGCTGTCCCCCCTCTATCTTCAAATTGTGCCCCTTTGTTCTTGCACATCTCTTTCTGAAAGATGCTACCCTCTTGGACTTTGTTGATTCCCTTGACGTACTTGAACATTTCTATCATGTCCCCCCTCTCCCTTCTTTCCTCGTGAGTATACATATTAAGCTCCTCAAGTCTCTCTTCATATGTCTTCTGGTGCAGACCCTGCACCATTTTAGCTGCCCTCCTCTGGACTGCCTCCATCCTGTCTATGTCCTTGCGAAGATTGGATCTCCAGAACTGCATGCAGTACTCCAGATGGGGTCTCACCAGCTGTCTGTACAGAAGGATAAAAACTTCCTGTTTTCTACTGATGATGCCTCTCTCTATGCATCCCAGTATCCCCCCAGCCCTCCTTACTGCCCTCTCGCATTGCTTGCCCACCTTTAGGACATCTGACACGACTACCCCCAGGTCCCTTTCCGTTTTTGTTAGTATCTCACCCCCCATTGTGTACTCTTCCCCTGGGTTTTTGTTTCCAAAGTGCATTACTGTGCACTTCTTAGCATTGAATCTAAGCTGCCATACATTTGACCATTCCTCCAACCTTGCAAGTCCCTTCTCATCCTTTCCACCCAACCTTGTGTATCAACCCTGTTGCAGATCTCTGTGTCATCTGCAGAGACATACTTTTCCTTCCAGTACCTCTGCAATGTCACTTATAAAGACACTGAAGAGAACCGGTCCTAGTGCTGGACCCTGCGGTACCCCACTAGTAACCCCCCTTTCTTCATATTTGTTCATATTTGAATACATTCAACTTGTTCATATTTGAATATTCATTTACCTTCCCTTTCAAAAGTAACTCTTTCGATAGATACAAAAAGCAATAATAAAATGAAACACGGCATTACAGTCTACCAATGGGATTGTTAACACCCCATCACCATTTTTTTTGTATAATATCTTTACTGGTTTTCACAACAGTAAACCACAACAGCAGGAATAAATAAAAGTCATTAACATTGAGCTCAAATTATTTAACATATTGTACAGTTTATAACCATGGCAGTCCCATGACCACTTTAATCTTATAGATGACATGAAGATTCCCCTAGGGTATCCACCATTTAGAATTTCAATTTAAATCAAGTCAGCTTATCAGTCAGAAAAGTACAGACACCCCCCCCCAAACTTTTTTAAAGCCATTTGATCTCCACCTTCACTCCACCATCATCAAGGGGCATCAACCATACCTGGTCTACAATAATGTGCAGTTCACTGAAGCCATTTTGTTAAGGAATACCTGGTCTTCTCCGGTGAGAATTGTATTTATTTATTTATTTGAATTTTGGTAACCGGGTAAGCCCACTGAGACCATGCAGTCCCTTTTTCAGGGGCGACCCGGGGAAGGGCACAGAAGTTGAGGAATACAAAACTATAAACACAGCCATGAACATACACTACATAAGCACTGGTATAAAGGAATACAGATTAAAGAGGCATACATCAATATAAATAAAGTCATGTACATGGAATAACAGCACTGATATCAGTAACAATACAAAGTTAAGATCACAGAGCCCAATGCAACGTGTAACAATGTTATACATTATATACAACAAATCCATAGCTTTCCGGATTAGAGGGGAGTGGATGGTGGAGAGCAAGACAGATTCAGGCAAAAATTAGGATCACATTATATACAGCAGTTATGCACAATAGCATAGAAACATATGTACATCAGATTAGACAATCTATTGCAATACAAAAGTGTAAATCAAATCTAAGACAGGCATCTCGTTAACCTCCATTGTACTTGGAATTGCTGTCTCTTTTCTGTATTCCTTTATTGAAGTTATTGTCTCTTATTAAGTGTATTATTTGGCGTTGTTACCTTTGCACTTGTATTATATTATGTTGTTGTATGACTTATGCTGCATTCCTTAATCCTTTGTACCTTTCCCCTGGGTCGCCCCTGAAAAAGGGACTGCATGGTCTCAGTGGGCCTACCCGGTTACCAAAATTCAAATAAATAAATAAGGGGCATTATCAAAGAAGTGAGTTTTGCTCCCAGTAAAATTATTGTTTACATATGTAAAAATGAACTCTAACAACAAATATTTTTTAAATCATCCCAGCCAACTTTTTGGCATGCTAGGGATTGGGCACTCTCCTGTGTGTGTGTGACTGGGGGTGGGGGGTGTGATGATGCACTCCACTATATGAATGCTCCAAATGAGTGCTAGGCAGAGGACAGAACAAGGAGCAGACAAGTAGTACTGGACACAGCGGACGGCTGATACTTGGAGGTGCATCTTAACATCAGGTTCTGCACCCCCAGTGGGAAGAAGGGTAGTCAAATATGTGGTCTCCGCTGTCAGATAACGGCTACCTAGCCTCCGTCCACGCCAATGGTGCTCTCTGATAATCCCTTTCTCTGACGTCCTAGCCAGCCGTGTGTATATTGTTTTCCCCCCACTGCCGAGCAGACACAGCACTAGGGGAGTAGAGCACACCTCTCAGAGGACAAAGAGAAGGCCTACCTGAGATGCAAGTGCCTGTGGCACGAATAGAAACAGCTAACTCAAAGGAGTGATACATAAAAAGCAGGGGGGGTAGGAAAAAAAAAAAACCTTAGTAGCAAAGCTAGAGTTTTGTTCTCTTGCAACAGCAATAAAGATACAGTTTTCCAAATACAAATGCAACACAAAACAATCTATCAATGACAACTTCAAACTAAGAAGTGCCCTAAAAAAAAAAAAAAAAAAGTTGGTTCTGAGGCCAGCCTGTCAGCGCAGCGGTAGCAATACAACTCACAACACCAGCGACCCGAGTTTGGGAACCAGCTGGGGTCAACGGGGGCCAGTTAGGGAGAGGAAAAATCGAGTATCCGAGTGGACACTCTCCTCCTCTGGGGTGAGTGGTACCACGGTCAACGCTGCAGTACTGCTACCTGGGTGGCCACAGGTGGACGTGCAGTCGAGGATGCGGTGGGAGGGTGAGATGCATGCCAAGGTCTGGAGCGGCAGCAGGCACTAGCCTGCATATGCTCCGTGGACCTCCCATGCATGCCTGCAGCTCAGGGGAGAGGGAGAAACGAGGAAAACTCTGCTGCCAATGTTGATGATGGCCCCCCATGAACCAAACATGGCCCACGCCAGGAACCCTCGGTGTCTGCCTGACTAGGATTACATTCAGGTAGGAGGTGGCCCTGCCACTCCTTCTCCGCCCTGGTAGATCAGATTCTGGGATGCATGGAGGCTAGATGCTGAAGGGGTCCAGGCATAGGCAGAGCCAGGCACCTTGGGAACCCTGAGGGAGAACAGAGGCAGCGATGTTTAGGGTGAATAAACACAGAATAAAACAAAGTAGCTGTTAAGAGAAAGAAATATCACATAGCAGTGAAATGAATTAAACTCAGGCCTCTAGTATACTGCCCCAGTGTTTTACTAGCAGATTTATCAGGTTAGCTGGCTTGCCGCAGCTTCCTATAGTCTCATACTTTCTTTGACTGTGAACCCTGTAGCTAGCAACCATTTATTTGGTAAGAAAGTGTTGGGTTGTATTAGCTACTACTGGCCCTGTGGGAACAAAATTCACGGTAAGGAAGCATTACTGCCCCTGTGGGAACCATTTATAAGGTAAGACTATGTTAGCCACTATTGCCCTCTGTGGGAACCATTTACGTGGTAAGGACATACTGGTGCTATATTAACTACTACTGCCCCAGTGTGAGCCAATTACATGGTAAGCAATATAGCCTAGAAGTTACATCACTAAGCTACAAACCTGAAGACTGAGCAGACCGGAGTTTGAATCCCACAACCTGAAAAACAGGCACACTGTTGTCTAGTATACTAACCCAGTTACCAAAAACCAAATAAACCACCACATGCACATTGAGTGACTTTTAAGGCCAGCCTGGGAGAATTTGGGCCTCTAAAAGGGAGATATCCTGTATCCTTCCAGGAGGGGGAGCACAGTCTTTAGTTGGAGGTTTAAATATTACTTGGGGGAGTATTTAAACTATCTGAGGGGCACTGTCATGCAAGGAGCCGCCCCTCCCCTACATGATGAAGCAACCAGGAGGGAGGGCTGGAGAGGATGAAGCTCCCCCGGGGCAGGGGCACAAGAAGGAAGGAGTGGGGACAAGGCAGAGGACAAGGGAGGTATATATCAAGAATGCAAAAAGGGAGAAGTAAGAGAGACAGGAAACAGAGAGGGTAACAAGGGCAGAGGAGGATCAGGGGAAGCTTCAGGGAAGAGCACAGGCTAGAGGGGGGATAAGGCAGGGAAGGAGTAAGGTATGGAGAGCCACACGTGCCAATGCAAGGAGACTGGGTAATAAAATTCTGCACCTGAAGGCCATCATGGAGGGGGCTAAGCTGGATTTGGAGGCCATAAGGGAGTCATGGTGCATCGACAGCCATGACTGGGATATGGCCATACTAGGCTGCGCTCTGTTCAGGAAAGACAGGGAATGGAGGTGGGATACTATATGTGAGGGAAGGAATCAAGGCTGCGGAAATACAGAGGCACCTGGAGGAAAAGGAAAAGCTTGAGGTGTTGTGGCTTGTCCTGGAGACAGGAGCTAGGGTTGCTATCCAGACCTCAGCACAGGGAGAGGAGCTGGATAAGGCACTGGGGAAGACAATATCAGGATGGCAAATAAGGGGGAGGTACTGCTATCTAGGGACTTCAATCTGCCAGATGTGGACTGGAGCCTTCCAGCTGTGGCTTTGTCAAGGACCATGGGCATCCTTGGCACCCCACAAGGAGCCTTTCTCAGGCAGCTAATTCAGGAGAACTGGAGGAAAGTGGATGTTGTCCTTCTGCATATGAACAGCAGCAGGAAAGAGGCTAGCAAGTACAGGCCAGTAAGCCTCACCTCACTGGTGGGGAGATAAATAAAAACACTGGTAAAGGACAGGTTGGTGGAGTATCTTTAATTAAATGGGCTGCAAGACCAATGACAGCACAGATTCACAGGGAGGAGGTCATGCCAGACGAACCTGATTGATTTCTCTAACTGGGTGAGCAGGAAAGTAGATCAGAGAGGCAGTGGATGTGGCCTATCTGGACCTTAGCAAGGCCATTAACAGTGTGCCATGCAGGAGATCATTTAGAAACAGAGCAGCTTAGGGATGGGCTCCAAAGTGGTGAAGTGGGTTAGAAATTGGTTAACAGATAGGCAACAGAGGGCAGTGTTATTGGCACTCACTCTACAGATGGAAGAAAGAACAACGGGGTGCCATAGGACTCAGTACTGGGATTGATCCTCTTCAATATCTTCATAAATGACACCACAGATGAACTGGAAGGGAAGGTGTGCCTCTCTGCAGATGCCACCGATATCTGTAATAGGGTGGGCAATCAAGACAGGTTGAAAAGAATGCGTATGGATCTTAGGAAACTCAAGGAGTGGTCAGATACATGACAGTTGGGGTTCAGCGCCCAAAAAGTGCAAAATTATGTACCTAGGGTATAGGAACCTAGGAAATGAGTACAGGATTGGGGGGGTGGGGCCCGGCAGTCACTAAGCAGGAAAGGGACCTTGCGGTTATCTGATGACCGCAAAGTGGCAATGCAGTGTGACAAAGCAGTGGGTGGCTGGGACGTACTGCAAGAGGTATCTCCAGCAGGAGGAGGGAGGTGGTGTTGCCATTGCATTGTTCATTGATGAGACCCCACCTGGACTACTGTGTCCAGTTCTGGAGGCCACACTTCAGAAAGGACATAGGGTGAAGGCAGTCTAGAGGAGGGCAACTAAAAATGGTGCAGCGGTTATACCAAAAGCCCTATAAGGAGTGACTGAGGGATCTCAACATGTACACCCTGGAAGAGAGGAGAGCTAGAGAGAAGACGATAAAGACCTATAAGTACCTCAGAGGTTGAATAGGGTGCAAGAGGTGAGTCTCTTTCAAAGGAAGAAGAGCACCAGGACCATGGTGCATGCGATGAAGCTGGAGAGGGAGGTTAAAGAGGGATGTGAGGAAGTACTACTTCACTAAAAGAGTGGTAGACGTCTGGAATAGACTGCCAACGGCAAAGGTAGAGGTGAAAATAGTAGGGGGCTTCCAGAATGCATGGGATCTACATAAGGGAATATTTATGAATAGTCTGAGAAGAGGGAGGGTCGCTGGAGACCAGTTATGGTCTGCAGAGACAGACTAGGCAGGGACCATTTGGGCAGACTGGGAGGGCCAAGCAGTCCTTTTTTGCTGAAAAATGATATGCTTTTAAGGAAGAGTTTGTTCTGTATTAGTCACTACTACCTCTGTAGGAACTATTTATGTGGCACTACTGAACCATTTATGTATGTGGTGAAGAAGTTTTGGTGCTGTATTAGACACTACTGCCCCCTGTGGGAACCATTTACATGGTAACGAAGTGCTGGTGCTGTATTCACCACTACTACCCCATGGAAACAATTTCCATGGTTAGGAAGTGATGGCACTGTGTTAGTTACTACTGCCCCTATATGAACCATTTACAATGTGAGGAAGAGTTTGTGCTGTGTTACTACTGCCCCTATGGGAACCACTTACGTTGTGAGGAAGAGTTGGTGCAGTGTTACTACTGCCCCTATGGGAACCATTTACGTTGTGAGGAAGAGTTGGTGCTGTATTAGTTACTACAGCCCCTATAGGAAGCATTTACATGGTAAAAGTGTTGGAGCCGATTAGCTACTACTATCCCTGTGGGAACCAGTTATATGGCAAGGAAGTGTTGGTGCTGCATGAATGACTACCCCCTTATGGGAACCGTTTCCAAGGTATGGAAGTGTTGGGGCTGTATTAGCCAGTATGGGAGTGCTGGGGCTGTATTAGCCAGTATGAGAGCTCTGGGACTGTATTTGCCAGTATGGGAGTGTTAGGGCTGTATTAGCCAGTATGGGAGTGCTGGGGCTGTATTAGCCAGTATGGGAGTGCTGGGGCTGTATTAGCCAGTATGGGACTGCTGGGGCTGTATTAGCCAGTATGGGAGTGCTGGGGCTGTATTAGCCAGTATGGGGGTGTTGAGGCTGTATTAGCCAGTATGGGAGTGTTAGGACTGTATTAGCCAGCATGGGAATGTTAGGGTTGTATTAGCCAGCATGGGAGTGCTGGGGCTGTATTAGCCAGTATGGGAGTGCTGGGGCTGTATTAGCCAGTATGGGAGTGTTGGGGCTGTATTAGCCAGTATGAGAGTTCTGGGACTGTATTTGCCAGTATGGGAGTGTTAGGGCTGTATTAGCCAGTATGGGAGTGTTGGGGCTGTATTAGCCAGTATGGGAGTGTTAGGGCTGTATTAGCCAGTATGGGAGTGCTGGGGCTGTATTAGCCAGTATGGGAGTGTTGGGGCTGTATTAGCCAGTATGGGAGTGTTGGGGTTGTATTAGCCAGTATGGGAGTATTTATGCATCTTCCATCTAGAGTTATGAAGAATCCGGACAGCTACAGGACAGACGGGCACGTGAGGAAGCAGCCATACAGGGTTCAAGTGTGGACTGGAGGAAAAGGTAAAGAGAAGCTGCTGGGGCAGTGACAGGGAAAAAGGGACAAAATTGGGGGGGGGGTACAGAAATACAGAATTAAAATATTTATTTAAAGATTGGTGACGAGAAAGACACACTAGGCCGAGGCTCATTTCCAGGCACGAACCAGGGGGAAAGGGAACAAGAGAGAACAGAAATACTGTTATTGGCATGGAAGCAACATGATGGTACAAGTCAGTCAAAAGTAACAACTGAAACGTACCACTGACGGTAGTAGGGCAACAGCCCAATAAGCATAATAAGTTGCAACAAATACCCCCCCCCCAAAAAAGAGTGGGCAGAGAAAAAGAAATCAAAAAAGGAAAAAAAGATTTAACAAAAGCTGCTGTCCATTACTTCTCTCTAGGATCGAGCTGGTTTGCTTCACAAGAGACAGTTCTGCCAAAGATCCCTTTGGTGCTGCATCTGGTATATCATGTTCCACACCGCAGCCTCCTGATGATCAGTGGAATGTGGCACTGTCATTTACAGTAAGCTGCTGTGCTGATGTTGTCCCCCATGGGCTCAGATACATGCTGAGGACTGAATTGTGAGATAAAACTGGGTGAGCTGTTCAGTAACACCCACCCATCTACTTAGCTCACCTGCTTTTGTTGTAATCTGGGCCCCTCCGGCTGTCATGAACTCGATGTTGCCTAGTTGCAAGACACCCGAAAGCAGTTTGAAAACGTCCCGGATCTCTTCATCACTGAACTCCATCACCTTTAAAGCAGTCTGTAAAGAACAACATTTGTAGTAGAAAAACATGTTCAGCACACAGAACTTTGCTTTCTTTTACTGTGGATTCATGTGCCAGTCCACCCTTCAGAGATACCACCCAGTCAAAAAAACAAAAAAAAGCTCAGGTTGCTGGTTATGGAGGTCTGTAACAGTTCTGGTTCTGTGTTTATCATGTTCAGGTGCCAGTAAAGCTGCCACACTAATGACAGAATCTGCTTCTGATATACTGCACTCCACGTTACAGAACTTTTACTTCTTCATGACATACTTCAGTGTAACCCCCTGATATGTATACCACCTGTTCATATTAATTTATTATAACAATTATTAAATATAATAATTATATAATAATTCAATAATGATATATCATTTATTATTATATAATATTTATTATAATAATATAGTGTATGGTGGAACGTCATCGTGTATGGAATTCATACACTGTAAAAAGTCGTTCTGCTCTAGTAGTGACGTAGCTACTAACACAGACCGATTTTCATTCTGCGTTAGTAGCTACATCACAATGCAACTGCCCCACTAGTGCTGTTCACAGAATGGGGCAGTTGCAGAGTCATGTGCGCAAGCTGGCAGACTGGAGAAACGAGGAACACAGGTCCCCGGCGGCAAACACTAACAAATCATAAGTGAACCTGTTTTTTGGGCACCATGCATTATATAGAACAGTGTATTGTGCCCGAACACAAGTCAGTTACTCTTCCTCTTACGTTTCTATGACAGTAGAGGGGTCTCGAGCCGCGCCTCAAGGTCATCAGCCATCACAGAAAACACTCCGGAGAAAAACAGCCTTGTTGTGTATGGGACGCCATACACCATCCTATACATAATGGTCTCACTGGATATCTATATTGGGGTTTGGTAGCATCCACCCCCTCCTAACTGTATATGTACACCATATAGCCCCGTACATGTAGAACTGCCAGCAACGATAACAGTACAGTTTGCAAGACCCCCTCCCCCAATTCCATTCCCATTCTATTACTGCCTACATAGAGCACCTGCAGCCCATTCCATACCTAATGTCATCAAAAAGCTGATTTTCGGGCTGGCCCAGTGGCACAGAGGGCTGAGGCGCTGGCGCCTTTAGCTCACACCACGCCAGTGACCCGGGTTCGGGAACGGACTAAGGGCGCTGGGGGCTGGCAGGGGAAGGAGAGGATTGAGCATCCAGAGGACGGCTCTCCTTTCCTGGGGTGGGAAGCCTCACTCTGCAGTGTCCCCTGGTGGAGATTGGGGGGGTACTACAAGAGCGGCGCACAAGAGGGAACAAAGAAAAGCGTGAAAATGCATGCATGCTGTCTGGATGACAGCGGCCTGCCTCCACGCAGCATTTCCGCACCCCAGTGAAGCTGCAAGGGAGTGCTCCATGCACTCCGGTCTCTCCTCCTGATGGCCCGGTGGGATATGGGACAGCCCCCCCCCCCCCGGTGAAGGGATATGACCGGGACAACCGGGGCGTCGGAGCAGCTGAATGGTGGATCAGGGGAGGAGGCAATGGCAGGACTTGGCCGCCCGAAGGAGAAGATGTCAGCGGGTGCATAGGAGGAGGTACAAACAAATAGTGCAAAAAAAAAAAAGCTGATTTTCGGGGTGGAGCTGCAGCACTGAGACGGCCACTCAGCTCGTACACAGAAGGTATGAACTGGGCACTGTAAGTTAAAATGTCACTATTTTTGCTGGCCCAAAAGAAAATTGAACACTAGTTTATTTAGCTAATCGGGCAGGTGAATTGCCTGCCCGAATCATGTCAATATCTCTAACTATTGATCCATTTGTAATACCATGTTTCATTTTAAGCATGTTAGAACTTACATTTAATGGCCTGGAGTTAGCCCTGATGTCCCCCAAGTGTCATGCGAGTACAAGAATGCAGTTTCTGCTGCACACTAGTTCAACTTAGTTGCAAGAAAATTGATGTTAAAACAATCTGTGTTCAAACACAGCTGAGAATATGACGAGAACCTTATGACAGTCATATTTATGCATGCTCTCTGTTAATTAATTCAAATCTACAAACATGTTACCACAGTCTTAAAATGAGGACAAATTGCCTCTTACAAGACTGAAGCAACAGGGTGATCTCAAATGAAATAAGATGTTATCAATTTCAAGCTGACCTCTCCGTGCAGCTATAGGGCTATCGCGCGCAATGCTGGTGACCTGGGTATGGAAACGAGCTTGGTTAGGCCAGGGAAATCGGACACAGCACCCCAGAGTACGCACTCCTCCTCCTCCAGGGAGAGTCGCTACCTTCGCTGCAGTGCTGGCATCTTGGTGACCATGGGCTGCAGTACAGCACTAGACAGAAAGGGAGGGAGGACATCAGCCAGATACATAGTCTGCACACCATGTGCACCCCCACGTAGCGTTCCACGTGTGCCCCCACGCAGCATCCCACATGTGCCCCCATGTAGCATCTCATGTGTGCTGATGTCCTAGAGAACTGGACGAAACATCTAAAGTGGCCCCTGACGTGCCCCGGCATATCTCAGCCCTTCACCACCACTGGCAGCACCTCCTATCAAAACCAGAGACTCGGGGGTAACTCCCTCCATCCCTTCCCCACCTGGGGACTAAGCCATGGCTCCATCAAGGATGCTGCTCTCAGCTGGAAGAACAGTGTGAACCTTGTGTGCTCCTGGCCCTGTGGCGCCGAGGGTTGAGGCACTGGACGCCACACCTTGTGCCATGCCGGCAACCTGGGTTCGGGAACAAGCCCGGGCTGCCAGGGGAGAGACAGAGAACTGAGCGTCCGGAGGACTGCTCTCCTCTCTCGGAGGGGGGGGGATCCAGGGTTAAGCCCGGCACCACAGCAGCCCCTGGTGGAGACCGGAGGCACTGCAACTCTCAGGGCTCAGTAGTGGGAACAGAGCCATGACAGACGTCCCTGGCGTCATTGCATGCTCGGGCTCTGCAGGGAGGGAGGGGGAGAGGGCATAACACACAAGTAGAAAATACCCTCCGCCTTCTGATAGGTGAAGGAGGGTCCAGGGGTGCAAGCCAACCATGCCCAATGTCGGGCTCCGTCTCTCGTTCCTCCGCTCTCCTCTGTCCCTGGTTGTCTGTCTAGATTATAGATAGAGCACCAGGAGGTGTTATCTTGGGGTCCCACCCCGGGGGACTCAGAGCCAGGGGGCTGGGTGGCCAAGGCAGTAGATGGACAGCGGGGCCAAGAAGGAGCAAGAGAGGGAAGCTTCAGGCGGGCGGGATAAAGGCTGGCTCCAAGAGACCTCTTCGAAGAGAGTTTGGGAGGTGGAGAGATAAAGTCGTAAAAATATATATATATATGTGCATATTATTTTCCCAATAAATACTTACATTTAAATGAAAATGTAAGAGAAAATTGTTGTGATACACAGGAATACGTGCAGGAGTCATAATTTTTCATTCCGAACTTAGTGATTTTTTTTGCCTTCCTCAGGAATTTGCTTCTCTAGTGCCAAATTATTTAGCTCCTATTTTGCAATGGTAGTAAATAAAACAAATATTCATTTTGGAGAAAATAACTCAGGTATTTATTCCTACTACTTGAATAGCAAGGACAATGCATAATTACACAAATCTCCCAAAGACATTTTATCTGTTGGTGCTTAGGGACATTTTTTTTTTTTATAATAAGCCTCTAAAGGCAAGGAATGGAAACTATACAATGTAAGCTAGTGTACAGTTTTATGAAAAACAGGCTCCAATATACTCTGGAGATACAATTCAAGATGGTGGGAAGTTTTTATCCTTGGTAACCAAGGGCTAAATCGATATCCCCACAGAATCTGCATATCTCTTACTATAGCCAGTTCCCAGAGTTTTCCTCGAATTATATTTTATACCAAAGACTAATTGCGATTTTTTTGTGATGGCAGTTGTCATCTGGTATCTTAATAGAAACTCTGAGACTACATGGTTTAGAATAAAAGGTAATTTTATTGAAGGACCACTTAACTGTCTCCTTAGTGCTAAAGAATTGGCAGTATCAAATACACGTCAGTTGTTCAGCAAGGCGGAGAGGGAGCCTTATGACACCAAATCCAGAACCTCAGGTACAGTGACAGATACGGTCAAGATCACAGCTGCCTGAACATTCAAACATTCCGACATTTAGCGTTACCTAGACATCCCTTGTTGTTTGTCCATAATGGACCTGAAGCTTATTTCATGGAGTCTTCGACAACTGAGCGTGCTGTTGTAACAAGGTAGCACTAAATACATCTTCAAACAATGTCTGCAAACTCTGAGCAGTGAGGTTCACTGGAAAGACTGGTAGCAGTTTATAACCTGACAGTTAAATTTAGACCAGTGCAGCCTAGGGCTTCAATTACAGACCTGTAAACCTGGAGGCTGGGATTCCACCACTGCTACTTGCTCACTGTGTGACCCTAAGCAAATCACTTAACCTTCCTGTGCTTAACCTTTTCTTGTTCAGATTATCCTTTGTGTATATCTCTCTAAACCATTCTCGTACTCTCAGCCTCAATCCCATATACTGCTTAAAGACCCCACATACAGCTTTCCCTGTTGGTCTCCGCATAGCGTGTTTTTTGACCGCACTGAAATATGGGTGAACTGTTAAAATGAGCAAGTACTTTTATACAGTGCGCACTCAATGAGTAAAAGCAGCTGTCATTCATTTTGATGAGTGAGTAATGTACACAGTATGCACTCAATAAGTGACAGCAGCTGTATACAGGACTCATTTTGACTGCTCAGTCGGCGAATGGCTGTGGTGGAGAGAGGAGGGCTGTGCCGGTCGCCGGGGGCCGGGGCACCACCTGCCGGGTTGGGGGGTGGGTCCACTGGACACCAAGGCACCAAGGAATGTTATCAATTTCTTGTACTGGGGATAAAGATGGGGGGCCACTAGTCACCAGGGAATAGTAAATACCGATCGGGTGGGGAGAGGTACCAGTAGACACAGGGACTATTACAAAAAGCTCGGGCATGGGTGTGGGACCACTGGATACCAGGGATACACATATTTTAATCATGATCGGCAGGGGGTGCCCACTAGACGCCACAGAAAAGCATCTTTTTCACTTGGACAGGCATCGGGTGGTGGGAGGGACCACTGGACACCAGAGAAGATGTTCCTATACCTCAGGCATGTAATCAGGTTTTGGAAGGGACCACTGGACACTAGGGAAAATGTCCCTATACCTCGGGCAGGGGATCAAGTTGGGGGAGAGACCACTGGACACCAATGAAAAGTCTGTGTCATATACAGACCGGTGAGGGGGGGGGGAGAGACCAGGGAAATACATTTTGTTACCTATCGGGCCAAGAATTGTCCTGGGGGGTCACTAGCACCAGAAACTTTTTTTTTTTTACCTCAGGCCAGTGTTCGGGGGCACTAGCCATCAAGGACTATTCTTGTTTTCACAGCGGGGGTCACTGGCACCAGGGAGCATTTTTTTTTTAACCCAGGCCAGCGATCGGTGGTGGTGGGGGCCACATTACCTCCACAAGCCAAAAGGACTGTGCGGAATTAAAGCAAGGTCCTGGTAGGTGGTATTTGTTCCACATAAGGGAACCCCACAAAAGGCCCTTGCGAGAAGCAAATGCTTTGTGTATCGGACTGTGCCAATATGTAGGTCCCCTCCCCCTCATTTGCACTGTGGTCCCCTCCACACTTTGCCCCAACGCAAACCCAGTTTGAGCCTGCGAAATGGGTTTATGTGAAGTCCAGTTTGCTCACTCAAAACCGGGTCTGCACCAGGGCAACGTTTTGTGAATCTAGCCCCTGAAGTTTTCTGCAGTCTCAGCACAATCTTAGGACTGCCATTTTTTTTTTTTTTTTTACACCTGAGTGGGCTGAAGCACTGGAAGGTTAACTGACTTGCTCAAGGCCACAGTGAGTCGGTGGCAGTGGTGAGATCTGAACCAGGGGCAAGGCTGCTGGGCCATATTCTGAGCAGTCTCAAAACCACTGCATGCTGCTAAATGGCGGTGGAGAAATTCTGTAAGTTTTAACTGAACAATGCAGCTTTTGTTTTTCAGTGCTATTATCCTCCTCTGGTCCTGCCGACTGGGACTTCTTTCGGCTGTCGCCAGCACCCGCTTCTGTCCACCTGAGGCCCCACTACCTGGATTGCTGGGACACAACAGTTGACTGCCCCCCCCCCCAGTTGGAACTGCCTTCAGCTCCTTCATGACACCCCATACCATCCAGTCAGTCACTGTAGTGGAGGTGGAAGCAGGGGCATCAAGGACCAGGAAAGCAAGGGCCTGGCTGAAGAGATGGGGGCATGGTGCGGTTTCACCCGTCAAGTGGTCAGCTCTTTTCTTGTTTCTGGTTCCCCAGGAGGAGCGTGCGTGCAGTGCTGTCAACGTTACTGTGTGTCCTCCTGCACACAGCACACCGATGGCTGCCTCTCCTCTGCACCCAAATCTGTGGCCCCAAGCTCCCTCTTGGCTGACCCTCTGATGATCCAAGTGCGTTCCAGAACTTGGGTCGTCAATGAAAGAAGTGGTACCACTACTACTGTACCATCGGGTCAGCATCAGAACAAAATGTAAAGAACCTTGTGGTGGTCACACAATGGCAGCCAGGTCCCACACAAAAGCAGGGTAATGCCTGAAAATAGGCAGGTTTCTGCCTAGTGCACCTACCCGGTAATCAAACGCTAAATAAATAAAAGCTTGCAGCCCTGGGGAGTAAATTAACAGGGAGACGGGAGGGGACTTCGGAAAAACTGCCCGGACTGGTGTGTTGGTTGATGAGCATAAGTACCTCCCCCATGACACACAACCCTCTGATGCTGCAGCTCTGAGCGTGCCCCACAGCCTAGATACCACAAGCTCTTTTCCCCTGGTAGTGGCTGAGAAGTTCCCAGTGAAGGGCCAGATCTGATATCCAGCGGTGGAGGACCCTGGGGTGCCTCGCAGTTTAACTTTGCACGAGCTGCACTATGAGACACAGGGCAATGAACTCACCATAACTTTATCGAAAATCTGCTTGTCATCCAGACTCTCATCCTTGATACAGCCCGACTGTTTCAAGTAGTGGAAGGACTCGGCATTTGAGAGACAAAACGCTTCTGTAACAGTTGTAAAAAAAAGAAATCCATCAATCACTCACTGACTTGCTCAGTCCCTTTACGTAACCAGGTAAAACCACCAAGAATAAGTTATATTTTACAGTGCAGACCTGGCCAAGACAGCACACACACAGCTACAAGAAGACATCCAATAAAACATTAAATATATGGTTACCTCATTTCAACAGTGTCTGCAAAAACTCGTACTTAACAGCAAACCATTAAAGGGCCTTGTTAGTCGACCCATACCCACGTTTTATGACTAGATGGCCATTATAATATTAAAAAAAGACTGAAAAGGTGCCGCCCATGGAGTATAATGGAGCACATCCCTGCACTGTCCCTGGCATCGCATCATAAAGCTGCAGAGTGTGGGGGCGGAGCATGGGCGGCACCAGAAACTGGGAAGTCCTTGGGACCCCGTGTTTGTATTTTTACGAGTGCTCTAATTTTTTTAACAGCAGGATTATTTATGGCAAGATTTACACTGGAAGCATTCCCATGAGGTACAGCACCTGTATATCGGGTGCAGGGGCTGCTTCATTTAATAAGCTAAGTCTCTTTAAGCCACTCACTGTAGCACAAGCACAGACAGCTGACAGTCAAAATCGCAACTGGAATTTTACCATGATCGGTGTCTCCTTACTTCTCTGATGCAAGCATTCACTTTGCTGTAACCTTTTTCTTTGTGCCATTAACTAACTAAAATGTGGTCTAAAACTAGGAACCCATTATGTTACATAAAATAATTCCCGCAGTGTAAGAACGAGCTGATCTTAACTCCTCCTGGATTCTGTGACATCAGGAGCACTCAAACTCTGCTGTTGAGCTCGTATGATGTCACAGAACCCATTCGTTGTTAAGACTCTGTTTGTTTTTAACACTTAGGGGTTAATTATTCTATATGAAATACATACTCTGGTCCTAGCATTACAGGAAAAAGCAATACCATGCATGCACACAACAAATACGCCACATCATACAAAGGCAACCTGAATACAGACCAGCTCAATTTATTGTTCCTAACAGATAGCTAATATGCCATATAAACAGTAGCTCACATGCGAATTAGTCAGTTTATAAACTGGGGTATAGTTACTACTTTGCAGCGTGTGTGTGTGTGTGTGTGTGTCTGTCTAAAAGTCCCTACAGTTAAATTAGCGACAGCAGTCAAGCACTTTCTTACCTTTCTGCTCTTTATCTGTGCCAACCAGCAATGCATAAAATATGTGATAGTTTCTTTCTCCAGGGTTCTGTCGCACGACGCGGTTCTGAAATTAACATCATCATGCATTAAGTACGATACTAACCATAATTAGAATGCAGCTTACATCAAAGAGTTACTGAACACCAGCAAGGTGCAGAAATTGAATGAAACAGTTAACTGCTTCTCAAATTGAGGAGGATTTTGTAATTATTAGAAAAGTTATTGATTTCACAGGCAGAGTTATTAAAAACTGTTGAAGCATGCCTCTCCACCCCTACCCAAGAATTAAAGGAAGCATCTCGCCTGTTGCACTGCATAGGCTTGAGACAGCTTTTTCCAGCCAGACTCTGAACCCAGCGTAAAGGGATGTGATTTACTGGGATTAAATCAAAGCCGGGTGGGGTGGATGAGAGAACTGCAGCAACCTTTTCAGCCTAGAATGATCTCCTCCAGCCCTCCAGATACTCTTTACATCTGAAGCAATTTCACTTAGAAACATAGAATTTGACGGCAGATAAGGACCGCTTGGCCCACCCAGTCTGCCCATTTCCCTACCTAATGGATAAGCTGCAGATCCTAGTTAACCAGCAGCCTACTTCTTTCTACCCCCACCCCCTAGAATTGCCTTATGGCTGTCCCATGCATGCTTGAATTCAACCACTGTTTTTGACTCCACAACCTCCTCCGGAAGGCCGTTCCATGCATCCACAACCCTCTCTGTGAAAAAATACTTCCTTACATTACCTCTGAGCCACTCCTCCTCTATCTTCAAATTGTGCCCCCTTGTTCTTGCACACCTCTTTTTTTGAAAGATGATACCCTCTTGGACTTTGTTTATACCCTTGAGGTACTTGAAAGTTTCTATCATGTCCCCCCTCTCCCTCCTTTCCTCGAGGCTATACATATTAAGCTCCTTTAGTCTCTCTTCACATGTCTTCTGGTGCAGACCCTGCACCATTTTAGTTGCCCTCCTCTGGACAGCTTCCATCTTGTCTATGTCCTTGCGGAGATTGGGTCTCCAGAACTGCACACAGCACTCCAGATGGGTCTCACCAGCTGTCTGTACAGAGGGATAACAACTTCCTGTTTTCTACTGGTGATGCCTCTCCCTATGCATCCCAGTATCCCCCCAGCCCTCCTTACTGCCCTCTCACATTGCTTGCCCACCTTTAAGTCATCTGATATGACTACCCCAGGTCCCTTTCCATTTTTTTTGTTGTTAGTATCTCACCCCCATTGTGTACTCTTCCCTTGGGTTTTTGTTTCCCAGGTGCACTGCCTTGCACTTCTTAGCACTGAATCTAAGCTGCCATACATTTGACCATTCCTCTAACCTTGCCAAGTCCCTTCTCATCCTTTCCACCCCACCTTGTGCATCAACTCTGTTGCAGATCTTTGTGTCATCTGCAAAGAGACACACTTTTCCTTCCAGTCCCTCTGCAATGTTGCTTATAAAGACATTGAAGAGGACCGGTCCTAATACTGAACCCTGGGGCACCCCACTAGTAACCTCCCTTTCTTCAGAGTGGACTCCATTTACTATTACCCTCTGTGTCCTATTCTCCAGCCAATTCTTTACCCAGGCTATCATCTTGGGATCCACTCCCAGGCTGGCTAACTTGTATATTAATCTTTTGTGTGGGACCGAGTCAAATGCCTTGCTAAAGTCTAGGTAGGCCATGTCCGCAGCCCCTCCCTGATCTACTACTTTGGCCACCCAGTCAGAGAAATCTATTAGATTTGTCTGGCATGACCTTCCTGCTGTGAATCCATGCTGCCTTGGGTCCTGTACCCCTCTGGCCTCTAGGTACTCGACAATTCTTTCCTTCAGAAGTGATTCCATCATTTTCCCTATCACTGAGGTTAAACTAACAGGTCTGTAGTTTCCTGCTTCTGCCCTGCTCCCACTTTTGTGAAGGGGAATCACATCTGCCCTCTTCCAGGCCTCAGGTACCACCCCATCCTCCCATGATTTGTTAAAGAGGGTACTCAGTGATGTCACTAGTTCTACCCTTAGTTCTTTTAGAATTCTGGGATGAATCCCATCAGGCCCCACTGCTTTGTTCACCTTCAGTTTTAAGAGTTCTTTCAGAACCCTTTCTTCTGTAAATGGGCTGGTATCAACTTCTATATCCAGAGTGTTTCTATTGTTTGTTTTAGGTACCTCCCCCTCTTCATTTGTAAATACTGAGCAAAAATATTTCTTTAGTATCTCTGCCTTTTCACCATCACCCTCTGCCCACCCCCCTCCCCTTTATTAAGCCTCACTATCCCTCCTTTAGTCTTCCTTCGCTCCCTGATGTACTTAAAAAAAACTTTAACTGAGTTGGCTATCTTTCCTCAGTTCGGGCCTTTGCTGTTCTGACTGCCTTCCCAGCCTCCTTTTGCTTTAACTGATACAGTTCTCTGTCCTGCTCCTTCTGTGATTCCTTGTACTTTCTGAATGCTTTCTTTTTCTCTTGAACCTTCACTGCCACCTCCTTTGAGAACCATACTGGTTTCTTACATCGTTTTGTTTTGTTTATTTGCTTCACACAAAGGCTTGTTACCTCTGTGATGGCAGTTTTTATTATTCCCCATTGTTCTTCCACCCCTCCTTCCTGCCCATTTGCTAGTGCATTCCTTAGGCACTCACCCATTTTGGCGCAGTCAGCCCTCCTGAAGTCCAGTACTTTTGCCTTTGTATGGCTTGACTCTATTGCTGTGTTTATTGTGAACCATACTGTTCGATGGTCGCTAGTTCCCAGATGGCTACCCACTTCTACATCTGTGATCCTCTCTCCATCTCCATTTGAGAGGACCAGGTCTAAGACTGCTCCCTCCCGACTGGGTTCCAACACTAGCTGTCTGAAGTATGCCCCCTGTAGGGCATAGAGAATGGCCATGCTGTTGGATGTGGCTGCAGCAAAGGTGCTCCAGTTAATATCTGGCATATTCAGATCACCCATCAGCAATATCTCCCCTTTATCTGCCATTCTAAGTATCCTTTCTATCATTTCCTTGTCCATTTCCTCCCCCCTGAGAGGGCGGTCTGTATACAACCCCTGTGCGGATTGTGGTGCCATTGCCTGCCTCCAAATTGACCCACAGTGCTTCTTCTCCTCCCTGTTTACCCTTTTGTTCTGTTGCTTTGATTCCTTCTCTTATGTAGAGAGCTACTCATCCTCCTGTTTTACCCTCCCTGTCCCTCCTGTAGACTTGGTCTGGAATAGCCCCAGGAGGGAGAGAAGAACAAGAATCATGGAAGCCCCAGTGGTGGGAAGGCCTGAAGTCCTACAGACCCAGGAAGAAGAAAAGGACCAGAGTCCTGGAAGCTCCAGTGACACACAAGGTCTGGAGTCCTGTGGATCCAGAAAGGAGAGAAGGCCCGGATTCCAGGAGGCCCACATGTTAGAGAAGGTTAGCAGTCCAGAGGATTCAGGAGTGAGAGAAGTTCCAGAGTCCTGGAGGCCCAAGTAATGGAGAAGTCCTTTAGCCCTTGAGACCCAGGAGGGAGAAATTGTTTAGAAGACTGGAGATTCAAGGGAGATTTTCAGGGCACCGATTGTAGATAATAACAAAAACGTAAAACAAACATCTATTCTGCTGTTCAAGTGGGATAGCAGGCAGACAGTGGAATGCTTCCATGGAGGTGAGCTGTTCCGTTCTCAAGGAGGACAGGAAGGCAAAGGTCACTCAGCATTCATGTATTCTGTGCCTACTATCCACAACAAAGGCACTAATGTTGACTACGAAGGCAGCAATTCTACCACTCTCTTTGATTCATACCGCTGTGGTGCACCCTATTATCTGGGAGAGGGACTACAAGATGGGGAAACTGGGGAAGAGAGATCAACAATATCATTATATAAAAAAAAAAGTTGTTTATGGCTGTTGGGACTTTGCAGCCATTAGGGCTCATTTACAAAGCCACAACTGCTAGGCCCTTAGCTTCCCCTGTGGGCTTTATCAGGTAACAAAAGCAGCAGTAGCAGGGCTTCTTGCTGGAACAATGCCCACTCTGCTTATTAATTAATTTGTGTGTTAGCCAGGTTGCTCCCTTCAGCATCAAGTGCCCATTTACAAATGCACGCCACAAGTCAAATGTGCAAAAAACAATGACAACACAATAAATACAGTTATATACAAACATCATAATACACAGGAATCAAGCATTTACAAACAACACAATAAAAAGGAATACAATTATTTACAAATGCATTTAGAATTCTGAAGCAGGCATTCTTTCAACAGTACCTTGAATTTCACCTTAGTGGTACAAAGAGTTAACTTGCTGAAAACAGTTTTCCAAAATCTAGACGATCAAAAAGAGGAATGTGTGTGATTTATTTATTTATTGAAATGTTTCACCAGGAAAGGCACGCTGAGCAACAAGCTGCTTGTCTCCCGGTGCGCCTGGGGGGGAGGGGGAATGGAGGACAGGATAATATGCAGGTTATCGAGTGAGATACAATTAACATAATTATACAGTGAGAGGAAGATTACATTTAGTACAACTTACATAGGTTACTGTAGGCACAATGCCACCCAGGTAAAAACATTGATACACTTAATACAAGGAAAACAAGTGCAAACAAATGACAGCACAGAAAGATGAAACAATAAGTGCAGAAGTTGGTGCAATAAGCCAGCATCCATAGCGTAAGCTAGGTGCCGCTGGTCAGGAAATCGGGGAGATGGAGGGGCGACGCAGGTGCAACACAAGCAGATATCATGTGCAGGAACAATTTACCGTGAGGTAATTTGCCAGGGCAGTAGATAGGGAGTGGGCAGAGGAGGAGGAGAGGTGGATTTGAGGGGGGAGCTTGTTCTGGAGTAAAGGGAAGTGGTATGAGAAGGCTGCTTGGCCGGTGGTGGTCTTCCTCCGAGGGATTAATAGTTGGTAGGAATCTAGGGATCTAAGGGCATAGGTGGGGGCTGATGATAGTATGGCTGTAAGATAGGACAGGAGGGCACCAAGCCAGAATTTTGAGACAAATTTAGTGCAATGCAGTAAGCGACGATTTTCGAGGGATGCAAATACAATGGATCGGTAGGGGATGCAGTGATGGGTGCGAGAGGGGACACAGAGCAAAACGGAAGAAAGTGTTGAAGAGGGGGTCCAGTTTGGATAGGGTAGACTTGGGAGCGGCACTGTAGACTATGTCGCAGTAGTCAAGGGAAGAAAGTATCATCTTCTGGACCAGATGACGCCGCACAGTGAGTGGGAGGCTACTACGATTCCTGTAAAGGGCACCGAGCATAGGATGCAGTTTTTTCTGTAAAGCATCGGTGTGGTCAGAGAAGGATAGATGGCGGTCGAGCCAGACCCCCAAGTACCGAAAGGTATTTACGTCCTGTAGTGTTGTCCCATCCAGGGTGCAGTAGGAGGGGAGGGAGTGGAGCCTGGACAGGCGTTGCCTCGTACTGAAGGTCATAGTGACTTTTTTTTTTTTGCATTGAGGGAGAGCTGGTGAGAGCTGAACTTTGTAGAAATCAGCCTGAAGGGTAGTTGCGACCTCTTCCAGGGAAGAGCCAGTGGAGAACAGGACAGTGTCATATGCATACATATGGATAGATGCAGATGAGCAGGTTTGAGGCAGGTCATTAAAAAGAATGGAGAACAGAATGGGTCAGAGTACCGACCCCTGAGGGACTCCGGTAGTCATGGGGAGGGGGGGATGATATGGCATCTGCTATTATATCTGATTGCATACTACCTGTGAGGTAGGCACTGAACCAATTGGTGGCGGAATCAGAGAGGCCTGATTCCGAGAGGCATGATAACAGTAAGGGGGTGGGAGACCATGTTGAATGCTTTAGCAAGGTCGACGAAGATGGCCGAGGTAAACTGCCTTCTATCCATTCCAGGGAGAATGGTGTCAGTGAGCTTTAAGAGGGAAGAAGCTGTGGAGTGCCCCTTCCTGAATCCAGACTGGAAAGGCGTAAAGAAATTTGAGTCCGAGAGAAAGGAGGTAAGTCGTGCGAGCACACGGTGTTCTTGTAGTTTTGCAAGACTTGGGAGGAGAGAGGTAGGGCGGTAGTTTGAAGTGGAGACAGGGGCACCCTCTTTGGGGAGGGTAATGACGACGGCATGTTTCCATGTTTGGGGGAAAGCTGAAGTGGCAAAAGATTGGTTGAGGAGGTTTGCAAGCGGGGTTGCTATGGCGGGGGCAGAAAGGTAGAGGAGTTTGGGGTCCAGTTCATCGGGGGATTTGCTTTTCGATGGGTTGAGAGTAAGTAGGGCATCTAGGGCTTCAGCTGGCGGGATGTCTTTGAAGGAGAAGGCGCAAGGCCCAAGTGTTTTCTTTGTTCCTGTGGTGGGTCCCTGGGGTGCATGGGTTGGCAAGGAAGAGAGGAGAGAAGCCGCACATGTCATGAAATATGTGTTGAACTCAGCAGCAACTGCGTGGGGATCCAAGAGAAGAGTGTTGTTTACATTCAGGAGAGGAGTGGGGCTGGCAGCTGGAGCAGAGAAGAAGGAATGAATGACCTTCCAGAATTTGGATGGTGATGTAGGGAATTAAGCTGGGGAACGGCGAGATTACAGGTTCAGACCCATTAGAGCCCAATACTGCATGACCTTGGGCATGTCACTTAATCTCCCAGTAAGCCAGTACACCACACTGTGATAATGGATAGAAGCAGCACCCCATTGGAAACAAGATGTTACATCTTGTCTGGGGTATCCTAGGGTAAATAAATTGTAACAAAAAAATTATCTTTGCCCTTGCAGAGTTCTATTAAAGGGCAGTAATAAATGCTGTTGTTCCTCTAATCTAATAGAATAAGATCAGTGCGGTTTTTAGCAATAACTTCTGTAAGGCAGCATGTCCCAGAATCTGCTTCTAAACCAGCTAAATAAAACAAATGTCTTAATTTGAAGTTGGGCCAGCCTAGCTGCAGGTATAGCTCACAATTGTGGTTTAATCTCACTACATGCGGTACAAACCTACAGGCTCTATTCAGCCAGCTAGACTTTTGGGTCTCAACAGTGTTTGTTTTGGTTTTTTGACCCTGTATGATACCACAATTCAATAATCTATGACAAGTAAAATTTAACACTGTACAACCAACTTGGAGTTATTACTCCACTAATAAAACACTCCACACCCTTGTTTGCAAGCTAGAAAAGGGGTCAGTAAATGTTTACACAGCCGCCAGCCTGCCAGCACAGCAGTAGCGCTACCACTTGTGGCACCAATGACCTGGGCTTGGGAATGAGCCCAGGGCATCAGAAGGTTGGCCAGAGGGGGGAGTGGAGGTAGGATCGAGTTTTCACAGGACATTCTCATCCTCCGGAGAGGGAATGAGTCATGACCCGCTGCACTACCACAACCTGGGTGACCAAGGGTGGTGGCGCAGAGGCTTGGCAAATAATTGGGAAGGACCCTTGTATTGAGCTAGCGGATTGGCTGCTTCGGGCTCTGCCAGCAGCCAATCATGCTGGGAGGCAGTATAGTGCAGTGGTCTAAGGCTCTGCCCTGAGCTGCAAATCTGGTGACATCCAGCAAACCAGACCTGGGTTTGAATCCCACAGCTTCCACTTGCATACTGTGTGACCCTGAGCAAGTCACTTAACCTCCTTGTGCTCCCAGGTCGCTCCTGTAAAAAAAGCTTTCAGCTTAGTGTGCTATACCTGGTTAAACAACTAAATAAAAAAAAAAAATGCTCCTAGAGGGTGGGTGGGAGGGACAGAAAAACAGGAAACTGAGGTGCAGGCCTGGGAGGCTGAAACCTCAGCCTACCCACCACCGGACTCAAGCCACCTTCTGCCAGGGGACAGGGCCAGTCTTCACCTCTGCCATGAGTGACCAGATGGACTGCACAGCGGTGTGTCACAGGTGGCCTGGCAGACCCGAACGAATAGGTGTCAGGGTCTCAGTAGGAGGGGATAAGGGTACTTGACTGCGATGAAAGGAGGTCCCTGCCTGGCCCAGAGCAGCGAATGTTAAAAAAAAAAAAAAATGTAAAAAACAAACAAAAAAAACAATGTTTACAAAGCTGTAGTTCTCACACTACAGGGAACTTGAGCCTGGAAAGGAGTAGACTAGCACTAGCTGTATCCCAAATGTTACCCCACCTGCAGTTTGGGAAGGGGGATGATACCCTGTTCAGGGCTCTTAGATCAGTTTGACATTTCTCCTGTTACACCAAGATGATTTTCCTGTAAACTACATTATTATCTTCTGAAGCTTAAGGAACGTTTGGTTCTGGGGGGAGACTGGAATGTTCATCACAAGATTTAAGGCATAAGATGAATGTTTTGGGGTATTAAACTTGCATAGATACTAAATCAATTACAGGGACTAATACCAAAATTCAGCAAAAGTGCCAACTTTTTTTTTTTTTTTTTAAACAGTTATTCCATTCTTTTCCATTTGGAACACTGCCTGCAGAGGTGGTATCCAGTACTACAACTGAACTGTTCAAAACAAGATTAGATAGGTTCTGTGTTAACAAATGCGAAATGGTTTAGTGGGCAAGTAATCAAAGGACGCAAGTCTATTCCGCGTGATAAAACTTATGAACTTTTCCATGTTGATATACTTTTTCGTTATGGAGAAAGTATATCGCCAACATTTATTTTATAAAATTGCACCAAAGTCATGACTTAAATTTGTATATATTAATATAGCTAGATAAAAACCACCTTTTTCTATATCGATTGCATAACTAGTACTGTTATATGATAATAATATAGACAGAAACATAGAATTTGACAGCAGCCTGCTTGGTCCACCTAGTCTGCCCATTTTCCCTACCTACAGTAGCACTGCATATCCTACTTGATCTCCGACCCATTCACCCAACCACCCTTCCCTTTAGCTAAGATTTTCTTATGCCTATCCCATGCATTGTTGAACCCCAATATTTTTTTCACCCCCACCACCTCTGCTGGAAGACTGTTCCAGGAATCCACCACTCTTTCTGTGAAGAAGTACTTTCTCACATCACTCCCAAATCTACTCCCCTCCAGCTTATCGTACTCCTCGTCTTTGAGCACCTTTTTTTTTTCTAAAACATACTTCCCACCTATACCTTATTTACCCCAATTAGGTATTTACATGTCTCTATCATATCCCCCCGCACTTCTCTTCCAGAGTGTACATACTTAGATCCTTAGAGAGACTTAGCAAGTTAAATGAAGCAGCCCCTGCACCCGATATACAGGTGCTGTACCTCATGGGGATGCCCAGTGTCACTCTTGCCATAAAATAATCCTGCTGTTAAAAAATTAGGGCGCTCGTAAAATTACAAACACGGGGTCCCAAGGACTTCCCGGTTTCTGGTGCCACCCATGTTCCGGCCCCGTACCTCTGCAGAATTATGACGAGATGCCAGGGACAGTGCGGGGATGAGCTCCATTATACTCTATGGGTGGCACCTTTTCAGTCTTTTTTAATATTATAATGGCCAACTAGTCATAAAACGTGGGCACGGGTCAACTAACAAGGCCCAGAGCATGGGCAGCACCAGAAACTGGGAAGTCCTTGGGACCCCGTATTTGTAATTTTACAAGCGCTCTAATTTTTTTAACAGCAGGATTATTTAAGGCAAGATTTACACTGAAAGCAGCTACATGAGGTACAGCACCTGTATATCAGGTGCAGGGGCCGAGGCTGATGAGGCTCTCCTTGTAGGGCTTCTGATGCAGACCCCCCACCATTTTAGGTGTCTCCCCTAGATCGCCTCTACTCTGTCTATGTCCTTCAGGTGATGGGGTCTCCAGAACTGCACAAACTACTCAAGGGGGGGTCATACAAACTATCTATGCAGAGACAATTCCACTGCCCTCTTTCTGCTGGTGATAGTCCTCCCTCTGCACCCCGGTATCCCACTAGCCCTCTCAAGTGTCTTGTCGCACTGCCTGGCCACCTTCAGGTCATCTGATATGATTATCCCCAGGCCTCTTTCCTGCTTGGTGGTCTTCAGTACCACTCCTCCCATTCTGTACTTTGCCCCAGGGTTTCTGTGCCCCAAGTGCATTATGTTGCAGTTTTTTTGCATTGAAACTCAGTTGCCATACTCCTTACCACTCTTCCGAGTTTTCTCAGGTCACTGCGCATATAACAATAACATTTCTTAATGGCTGAATTCCAAGTTTCATTAAAAGAAATTAGTTTCTAGCCCCAAGAGTTCCAGAGTCAGACCTTTCAAAATATCTTCTATTTAAAATGTGATAACTTTGGAACTACTGGGAATAATTATTTTTTTTAAATGAAAGATTGAGTCAGATATGTTAGCTATATTGATATTACTAATGATATTACTGCCCAGGACCACCTTGAAAATGAGATTGCTCAATGGTGTTTATGTCTGGTTAAATAAAGTGATTGATTGATTGACTACAGCGACCACATACTGATACAAAAAAAAACATAACATATTTCATATCAATATAAAAGCCATAAAATGCTTCACTATTTTTTTCGTATAATTTATTTATTGATTTTGTACGCGAAACTTACAGTCGTCCCTTGAGGGATAGCAACATTCCAACATTCCAGAAATATATACGTTACTTATACAGGATAAAATCGCAAGACACCTTCATATATGTTACATCACTGTGAGGCATACCGCAAATGCAACACATAACGGGTAGCTATTCAAAGATGGCATACAGCAAGAGAGCTCTGTGAGGACAGATCACCAGGAAAAAAAAAAAATCACATATTCCATTTTACCATCATAGGCAATAGCCCTCACATTGTCCCCCACAGATCTTACATGCATGATAACATTGTCAAACCTCCTTCTCTGACCTTAGCTCTGTCCTTCCACCCAACTATCTAAAGCCTGCGGAAGCTCACATCAGAAGCAACCCTACCACGATTAACCATCCAAACTCCTACTTCAAGTGGGTAACTGCCAAGGAGGCAATGTCCTATGTAAAAATTCTGGGCAAAACTAGGATGGGAAGTGATGGTGTTGACATGAAACTGGTATCCCTTGTCCTTGATGAGCTTGCTGTCCAAACTTTTCAATAAGTCACCCACCCTTGCCAAATTCCCCACAGTCTGGAAACAAGCTCTGGTGACCCCAGTTCTCAAGAGTGGAGACAGGTACAACATTGCCAACTATAGGCCCATTTCAATCCTCTCCCCCCCATCCAAAACTCTGGAAAGGATTGTGGCGGACCAAATCGCTATCTCCACAAGTAACAACTGCAACATCACCAACAATACAGTTTTAGAAAGAACCACAGTACTGCCACAGCCCTGGTCAAATACACTGACTTTGTGCATAGGGCACTGAATGAAGGCAAGCTGGTTGGGACTGTATTTATTGATTTAACAAAGGCCTTCGATACAGTCTGGTGGGCACTTGAAGGTCTTTCTCGGCAGATCCTTGCCCCTTTGACTTTCCCTTCAACTTGCTTCTGCTCTTACTTGATATAACCTCATTCTTATCAATTTTCCCCCTGCCCCCCACCACGCTATTCCTTTTCTTTCCTCAACCTTGACTCCTCCCCCACCCTTTCACTCAACTATCCCTTACCACCCCCACTTGACCCCTCAACTTCCCTCCTCTTCTGCCCTCTCGTCCTCTCACTTCCCACCTTTACATCCCTATCTGTCAACAAGGTCTCACCACACAGCTGCTCCCTACTCACTTTTCTTCTCACCCCCCCCCAACAGGATTGCTCAATCTGAGTACAGCTGTTTATAATGTTCCTCTGACAACTGTTTTGCTGTAACCGTGTCTGTTTTGTATCTGTGATTTAGAAGTAGCAATCTGTATAGTGTTGCAGAGAAACATAGAAGTTGGTGGCAGAAGGAGACCACTAGGTCCATCTAGTCTGCCAATTTGTTTTAGACCTATTTTGACACTCTAGTTGCCCTTTGTAGTCAGGGCTCCCTTGTGTCTATCCCATGCATTCTTGAATCCCCCCACAGAGTTGACCCCCCTACAACCTCTTAGGGCAGTCTGTTCCAAGCGTCCACCATTCTTGCTGTGAAGAAAAACTTCCTGGTGTTGGTAGAAAACCTCCCTCCTTGCAGCCTGGGGTCATGTCCCCAGTCCTGGAGCTCTTCTTTAAGTGAAAAAGTTCCTGTGCCTGTACCTTGTTAATGCCTTTTATGTACTTGAATGTTTCAATCATGTCCCCCTCTCTCTTCTCTGCTCCAGGGAGTACATATTTACTTCCCCAAGTCTTTCCTCATAGGACATGTACTGCAGACCCTGAATCATTTTTTTCACCTTCCTCTGTACTGTTTCCACCTGGTCAATGTCCTTCCTGAGGTGAGGCCTCCAGAGTTGGACTCTGTATTCCAGGTGTGGCCTGACCAGCGATCTTTACAGTGGTAGTACCACTTCTCTCTTCCTGCTCGTGATTCCCCTCCCAATGCAGCCCAGCATTCTGTTGGCCTTCACTGTTGCCTTCTCACACTGCTTATTAACCTTCAAGTCATCTGAGATGATGATTCCCAGATTTTGTTCCTGGTCTGAGGCTGCCAATCTTTCGCCTCCTAGGTAATACTCATTTCTTGGATTTTTCTCTCCTATGTGCATGACCTTGTACTTTTTGGCATTAAATCTCAGCTGCCAGACTCCAGACCATTCTTCTAGTTTCTTGAGGTCAGCTTCCATCTTGCTTACTCCTTCTGGGGTGTCCACCCTTCTACATATCTTAGTGTCATCTGTGAACAGATACACCTTCCCTTATGGTCCATCAGTGATGTCTGCTATAAACACACTGAAGAGCACAGGCCCCAACACTGAGCTCTGGGGCACCCAATTGGTCACCCTGCCTTCCATAGATTGCGCTTCATTAACTTGTACCCTCTGGGTTCTGCCTTGTTATCTGTTTTGTACCCATCTGACTGCTTCTGGACCAACCCATGTGGTCAAGCTTCTATACCAGCTTTCTGTGTGGAACCGAGTCGAAGGCTTTACTAAAGTCTAGGTAGACCACATCTATTGCTCCACCGTCCTCCACTATTTTTGTAGCGTAGTCAAAAAACTCAAGCAGATTTGTCTGGCATGATCTACCTTCTGTGCAACCATGCTTTTTAGGGTCTTGTTGGGTGCTAGTTTCAAGGAAAGCTATGATCCTCTGTTTCAGTAGTGTCTCCATTAGTTTCCCTACTATAGACGTGAGGCTCACTAACTGTAATTACTAGCATCTTCGCAACTGCATGATTTGTGAAGTGGAATCACTATTGCCTTTTTCCAGTTTTCGGGTACCACATCGCTCTTCAAGGGTTTCGTGAATAGCAATGCCAGATGGGCTGCTAATTCTACCCCTAGTACCTTAAGGATTCTGGGGTGCATCTCGTCTGGTCCCATGGCTTTGTTTGCTTTTAGTTTATTTAATGCCTCCTATACTTCGGCTTCTGTAAAGGGACTCGTGTCTACCCCTGATCCTGGGGTGTTGTCTTTTTTCAGGGCTGGGCCATCCCTAGTGTCCTCTTTGGTAAACACTGAGCAGAAGTATTTGTTGAGGATTCAGCTTTCTCTGGGTAATGTTTGGTGCATTCCCCTTCTTAAGTAGCAATATTTACTATCCCCCTTTTGTCTTTCCACGTTCCCTAATGTATCTAAAAAATAATTTGTCTTTTCTCTTTGCCCCTTCTGCTGTATTTTCCTCTGTCTGGGCTTTTGCCTTTCTAATTTGTTTGTTTCTCTCATTTTTTCCTTGTGCGACTCCCAATCTTTCTCAGTTTTGGTTTCCTGGTATATGTTGTATGCCTTGATTTTTTTCTTTGACTGTGGTAGCCACTTCCTTGGAAAACCATAGAGGATTTCTTTTTCTTTTTGCTTTGCTGACCCATGTGGCACATTGATCTGTGACAGTCTTTATTGCTCTCCTGAGTCTCCCCCACATGACCTCCTCCTCATCAACCTCTAACTGGCTATTTACGTTGTTCCTCATTTTTTTGAAGTCAGTCTTTCTGAAATCTAGAACCTTTATCTTTGAGTGGCTGATGTCCTGTGTTATGTTTGTTTGACGTGGAACCTTTGTAAAAAGCTCTTGCTCAAATGTCATTTCCAAATAATTAAACAAATAAAAATAAAACAGTCATTCCTAAGAAGGCTACATTCCAAAGGAACTATTTTAAAATAGTGAATCACTATTGCCATATTCCACCACTAATCCAATTAATAAAAGCAGTAAGAAATGGGCAGTAGAAACATTAGAAAAAGCTACTTATAGCCAGCCCGGTGGCTCTGAGGGTTGAGGCACTGGACACCACACCTCACGCTATGCCTGTGACCCGGGTTCGGGAATGAGCTTGGGCCGCTGGGGGTCAGCAGGGGAGGATTAGGATCAAGCATTGGGAGACAGCTCTCCTAGTCCTGGGGTGGGCTGAGGAACCTACACCGCGCAGCAGCGGTCCCCTGGGGACGTCCGGAGGTACTGCATGCGATGGTGTGCATGGGGGGGGGCACGGCAGACATAGGCATGAATGTGCGCAGACGTCACTGCATGTCTGCACTCCCAATTGGGAGAAAAAAATAAGTAGAAAATGGCTGGGTGCGACCAAGCAGCATGATGGCCACACCCTCCCTCGCCGGGAGGACTCGCATGGAATCACACTGGGGGTGTCCAGGGCTGATCTGGCTGGACAGGGTATGGGGAGACCCTCCAGCAGACTGGTGATGGCTGTGCCAGATCCCTCATCATGTGAGTGAGCCTGGTGATCTCCTGATGGGCAGGGCCAGTAGCTGAATTCCAGCGTCGATAGTCGCCGCAGTATGTGGCTAAATATAATAAATAAAAAAGGAAAAAGCCACTTATAGCCCGCCCTCCCCCCTTCTTCCAGAGCCAGGTTTATCAGAAAAAAAAAAAAATCAGCAGACAGTCCAGTATAAGGAGTCCATAACCGGAAACTCTCCACAAGTCAGGGAGGTAACACAGTTTGAATAAGATTCTTCAAGGTGCCGGCATGCGCATGTAAAATTCTACTGCCACTGCAACATGCTACCCAAACGGGAAGGGCTGGGGCTAAAGACACCGTAAATAAAACAATATCCGGCATAACATAATATATACACATATTAAAACAACTGTTACAATTCAATTCAAGTTAGCAGTGCTGAAAAGAAGGGCACCATTGCCAATGGGGATTCCCCGTTAGTTGTTAAAACAGATGTCCAGCCAAACAGCAAATAATAAACCCGGGGCCCCAAATTCCATGTTTCAATACAGTAAACAAAAAGAAAAGCCCACAGAACAAATAAAACAAGCTTACAGTCTCAACCATAATCTAGGTCTGCAATCAGGCAAGAACCAGAGTCCTCATCCCATATCATCAGGTTCCTCATTGTCCGCAGTAGCCTGTTCTTGTTCAAACGTTCTACTCTGTACGCAGATGACCTAGTCATCCTGATCAGCTCCCTGGACATCTCTATCATCAATGCCAAGCTCAACTCTGACCTCGACCAAATTCAAACCTGGCTGGAGGACCACAAGCTCATTATCAACCTGCAGAAAACTCAAACCATGTTCTTTGGTTCCACAGCCAAGACAAAAGTGGTCCTTGCCCCACTAAACATCTCATGTGCCGATGGGTCCCTCCTACAAGTTGCTGACTCTGTCAAGTACCTGGGGGTGGCATTTGACCCACAACTGGATCTAACTCTGCATATTCGCAACGCTTGTAAGGCCTCAAACTGTAAGTCGGGCATTGCGTACAGAGCAAAAAGGTGCCTCACCCTGGCTGCTCGTCTCACCCTAGCCAGAGGGGTCCTCTTACCCATGCTCTGCTATGGACTTGTCTCCTTTGCCCATGCAACAAAAAATGGAAATTTATTACCTACTGTGATTCTGATCTTTCTGTGTATCTTCACTATTCATCACCTTTGAGTTATTGACCGGAGGTCATGACCCCATGGGAGCTCTTTTTTTTGATAGGTGGAGTCGACACACCATCGGCGACACACTGCATGGTGCTCGCAGGTTGGCCGTTAGGTGTTGTCCACTCCGCCCTCCCGCCAGTTCCGAGTCGCCAGAGAGGTTAGAAAGAGGGTTGGGAGGGTGGGACAAGTAAGTCAAGGGACAGACAAAGGAAAAGATATAAAACCAAAAGGAGAAATAAATGACTGCGAGGACAGAAGAAGTTCAAAGACTAAGGGGGATTGGTTAGGGGCCCCAATTTCTGGAAACAGAAAGGAAGAGGGAGGAAAGGTTTGAGGCAAGGAAAATTTTAGTGGAGGTGGGGGGGAACATACCCTGTGACCTTGACAAGTCTCCAGTTTATATAGGAACTGCGAATGAGTAGCCAAGAGGCTAACTGACAGAATTGCAGGCACAGAATTACTGGCACAACCCCCTATAAACAGAATCTGCTATTCTGGAAGAAAGACAGGAAAACAGGGATAGTTTCTTAAATTAATTGAGGTTATGTCTGCGGGACAAGGAAATCAAGGATTGATGTGGAGAAGGGAAGAAGGAAAGAAAAGGGGGCAACCGTCAACCCCCCCCCCTCACAGGGGTGGAGCCGAAGCACTGAGGAAGGAGAGCCCCCCATTCCTGACCACTCCACCTAAAAGAAAAAACTATCCCCCCTTTATGCCCCAGTTTACCCCATCCCTGACTGACAGAAAGGAGGTGGGTAAGAGAAGCGGCACAGAGAGGGAGGGGGACCCAGAGACTGAGGCCCAGGGGGATGGAGGGAGGGATTGTGATGAATGGTGAAGATACACAGAAAGATCAGAATTACAGTAGGTACGTAATTTCCATATCTTATCAGTAAGACTTGTGGGCTCATTTCTACCTCAGACTGTGTGGTTACATCACAAAACAGACAATTCCAGGTGCATGGGAGTTATACATGCATGTCACGACATGTTGTTTATTTCATTCAGTGCAAGAGATGTTCACAAACAGGTTATGTAGGAGAGACACGCCAACAGCTCCGCACTAGGATGAACTCACACAGACATACTATTACAGCAAGGAAGACTGAAAAACCAGTGGGGCATCACTTCTCCCAGCCTGACCACTCAGTCTCAGATATGTCAGTAATGGTCTTAAAAGGAAATCTCAAAAACACACAACAGAGACGAGCTTTTGAGATTAAACTTATTTACATCTCAATATGGTAGCAGATGGGATGAACGTGGATCTTGGCTTTATGGGACACTACAGAAACTAACATCCACAGACCTTTTCTTCTTCAAACTGACATATTATAGGACTTCAGCATGTGTGAGATGTGGATGCGTGTGTGTATGTATGTGAGTGGATATGTGTTGTGAGGTATGTGATATAACAGATGTGGGGCTTGCTGTCACATTGAGGTAAGTCTCTATTTAGCTATATGGAGTTATAATGTGTTACTATTTTTATTTCACACACATAAAGAATTTCTCCTTACTTTTTATCTTTGCCTGTGTGGGGGGGGGGATTTATTCCATTGCACCATATTCAGATTACCCAGCCTGCTAGTGTACATACAGGAGTGTTATCTTATACTGTTATATATCATTTTTGTAACTCTGTACATATTGGGATGTGTGATCTCATTTCCTTGGGGGTCCTGCACAGATCTTTTTACATTAGGCTAATATTGTAGTAATTTACTCAGGATTTCATGACAAGTTGTATTCCTTTGGGGAACAACTGCAGTGACTGAAGTTAATATAGGTTCACTAGGAGAGAGAGTGAGTGTGTGTGTGTGTGAGAGAGAGAAAAAACGAGGGGGGACAGAGAAAGAGAGACAACATCTCCTTTAAGCTATGTATCTCCCCCACCCACAATATTGTGATGTGGGGTGGGTTAGGTTGTATTGTTTGTATGAACAGGAGGAGATAAATTACATTTTTATCTCTTTTTCAGATTCCCTAGACACTTGTACCTTCAAGTAAAAAACTCTAGTCGAGGAACCTCAAGGAATTAAGACCATGCAGCCTGATATGTACTGATGTCAATATATACTGAGAATGTAGCAACTTGACATCAGTACATATCAGGCTGCATGGTCTTAATTCCTTGAGGTTCCTCAACTAGAGTTTTTTGTTTGACACTAATATTATCAATTTATATTTAAATTATCATTTATATAGTCCTGAGGTTTTTGTAATTTCTTGGGCCTTTTATTTAGCTTGAGAATACAGCTGGGTGACATGTCCAGCTAGGTTTTACACATCACACAATGTGCACTGATTTTTTTTTTAGACAACTTTACTGGTTATTCTTGTCTTTAATGCATACATTGTAATTTCATGAGCCCTATAACTATCTTAGTTTGTCTTTAAGCTGGGTGGGGGTTGCCTTTCAGTAATCACATCCTTACACTGACTGTGACACTCATGGCTTGATTTGGGAGTTATCTGCTTCAGCAGTGTTATCTTATGTCAATTACATTTATGTGCAGTAGGATTCTTTGTATGTGTGTTGCACCAAGCACATCTGAACCCAAGGTTCTTTCGGACTGAGGGCAGTATTGTACTGTTAAACTTCTCTGACATCATCTTCTGTTTTTTTTTTTTTAATGAGTATTTTAAACCAATGGGGATTTTTTTCTGTTTTTCTCTGCATTATCTAGCTGTTATAAGTATTGTATTTTCTAAACAACTGCCATGAGCTTCTGAAGAAGGACTGGTTGGTCCGAAAGCTAGAGCACTTTGTTCTTGTTGTTACATCTATGTTGGTCCATTAAAAGGTATCAAATCATTTGCTTCTGGATCATATCTTATCAGTGTCACTCTTCACCATTCATCAGCTTTGGGTGAGTGCCAAGCCCCCCTGAAGGGGGTTTTAAACCCTAGTGGACGGAGTCCCTTAGCTCTCAGTGGGTGACACACTAAGAGGGAGAACCCTCAGGATCTGGAGAGACCAGAGTGTAGAGAGAGTGAGACAGGGACCCCCAAGAGGGGGGGTAGGAAGTTGCCCCGACAGATGCCGCCTCACCCTACGGGAGAAGAGCGAGGTTCTCTGGTGGGTAGAGTTAATCACCCTACACCGGACCAAGGGTGACAATCAGGAAAGATGCAGCCATGCCGTCCGCCTAGTGCAGATTGCTTTCCCTACGATCCTGGTAGCAACCTCACTGGCGTCATACAATGCCCTTGCTTGGTGCCTTGCTAGCTCCAGGCCACGTGAAGAGAGTGCAATGGTTTGTCTGGTTTGCTCTGTGTCAGGCATGGAGGCTAGGAGCTGACCCACCCTGGACCACAAGAACCTGTCATAGGTTACATAGTGGGCCTGATGTGCTGTAATAGAGAGCAGCAACTGTGCCGAGTAGAAGGTCCTCCTCCCCAAGAAGTCAAAATCCGAAGAATCTTGATCTGGGGTCTGGTCATGGTGAAGGGCACAAAGCCCATCAGGAGTGTCCAGTTGAGTCAATCCTAACTGAGGATGAGGCATGGAACCTGGAGACTTGGGGGGGGGGCACAATACCATTGGCAGAGATCCATAGAGGCAGAAACTCTGGAAAAAGGTCTCTGCCAGGAACACAACAACACCTCCCGAAAGGGAGCAGGCCAGGGGGGCACCACAATGGTGTCCTCACTGAAATTGCCTAGAAAGGCGTGCGCGGAGTGCTTTGGATTGTGTAGAGTGGGAGGGCTAATGTGCAGGTCCTCTAACATCCTCACGAGGAATCACTGATACTCAGTGAGATCAGCAGCTGGAGAGATATGGACAGACGACTCTCCCAGAAGAGGGGGATAAACAGTCAGAGGACCTCAAAGGTTCAGAAGCTGTCTGCTTAGGGCGAGGTTGAAAAACTTGTCTGTCCATTGCCCTAATGTAAGAGGGAAACTGAGCAGCCTGAGCTCCCAGGAGAGAGGCCCACTAGGACCACGAATACCTAGGAGTGCAGCAGACGGTGGCAGAGGAATAGGGTCAGAACAGACAATGGGAATCAGTTGACCTCCGACTGGGCTAGGGAGCACGCCGGGGGCCCTAGGGGAAGAAGGTGCTCCGGAAGACTCCACAGCCGACAGCTGAACAACCATACTGGTACTGCCTAGGCTGCGCCCTAAAGATTCCCCCACCCCCGTAAGGTGACCAGGGCCATGTAGGTCCAGAAGGATGGTCCCCTACCTCCAAAGAATGGGGCCCTCTCAAGGAAATGAAGGGGGAAGAGTGGAGATCCGCACTATGGCTTCTCCCAGAGCCCAGGTGGGTTCCAGAAAAAGCCCGCTGCACAGACCCCATGCCCTCGACCCCTCAGAATGCAAGAGCACCTTCCCCCTCGAGAGAGAGCCAGCCTAGGCAACCGACATCCCTGGTCGGCCCCTGAGGGGGCTATCCAGGGAACAGCACCCTCCCGTTCCGTGTGTGCTCTGACCGGCCCCAAAGTTGGGTGATCCAGGCACACCACAGGAGGGGGTACCATCACTGAGGGGTCAGAGAACCCTCCAAGGCCAGGCTGCAGAGTAATGATGCCTGCACCACTGCCTGCTGGTTAGAACCCCTGTCCCTGGCAGTCACTGTCCTTTACTTGGCGGGGGGGAGGGGCTGACTCCAGTCTGTTGAGGACACTACCAGGGTGTCCACGCTCGCATCCAACTCCAGAGAGTCAGACTGCCCGTCTGACTCAGAGTCCGACTCCTCCTCCGAAGAGATGGAGATCGAAGTCATGTGCCAGACAGTGCACGGACGCCCACTGCCATCCCTAGTGTATTAGGGCACCAGGAACAGAGACTGCACCAGAGTCGACGCGAGCGCCCCCCTCCGCACCTCGAATGGTGCCAGAAGAGGACGCAGCCCCAACAAGTACGGCAGACTCTGAGCCAGAGCCTGGCATGGTGCCATCCCGACCCACGAGATCAGCAACTGCACCGGCGGCTCCGAACCGCTATCGGCACCACCTCCATGGTGCCGACCGCATCCCATGGTGCCGTGGACAGAGACCACAGGCAGCGGCTCAACAATTGCTCTCTGCGCCTCTTGAGTGCGAGGTCCGAAACCCCATGGCACCGTGTCCATGTTCATAGCCATGAATGGCTCCAGAACTGGACAAGGCGCCATGCTTAACCCCACTACCGCAAAAGGCGCCGGGATAAGAATCAGATAGGAATGATGCCATAGAGCCTCCCATGACACAGAGAGCCACATCACCGCAGCAAACCAGAACCAAAGATGGAGCCATCAGGGCTCATGGCGCTGAGGCCCAAAACGGTGCAGAAAGACTGCGGCGAGGATAGCGCCAACCCAGGACTTCCAAGCCCCGGGTGCAATATCAGGGGAGCCTTCACCCCCAAGGGGCAATTGCCAAAACAGTGCCTCCCGGGAGGGACAGACCAGGCCTCTTCCATGGTTAGGCTTGAAGAGGCAAAGGCCCCCCTCCTCCTTGGTCTGTACAGAACTGGGAGGGTACCCAGAGGAAAGGTCGAGAAAACATGGGTTGGCCCGACAAGTGCGCGCCCGACCCCCAAATGTCGGCGGAGCTCGCCCCACTTTCCACATGTGTTGCTTGATGACCTGGCAGTCCATGGAGAAACAGGCATCGCACAAATCAATGTCGTGAAGTGGGCCAAGACACGCGAGGCATCAGTCATGCTGGTTGGTGACGGAGTACTTACGGCCGCATGGGCACCGTCACATGGGGGGGGCCATCCTGTCTTAGAAGATTTCTTGCCCTCCAACCGAGACATGACCTACGGGAAAAAGAACAGCAAAACAAGACCCGACATCGCAAAGCAAATAAAATAAGGAACAGTCTTACCAGGCAACATTGACTGGAGTGAACAGAACCGGCAGGACATACGGAGTCGATTGACTACACAGCAACACGGAGTTGGAAATTTAGCCAAAGGCTTCATCTGCAGAGGTAGGCCTCTGAAATTCTTCTTAGAGCTGCCCATGAGGTGACCTCGATGGTGAGAGATGAACTGGCGGGAGGGCAGAGTCCACAACACCTAACTGCCAACCCATGAGCACCACGCAGTGCGTTGGACTTGAGGGCGGCGCCGATGGTGCATCGACTCCAATCATCCAAAAAAAAAAAAAAAGAGCTCCCGCAGGGTCATGACTTCCAGCCAATAACCCAAAGGTGATGAATGGTGAAGACTGACACAGATAAGATCCAGTTTCTCCAAATGGTATACGGCTTACAATAGTGTATGTCGCTTTACACTCAGCTCCCAGCCTCACCCACCGCTGTGAGCTCAACTCCAGACTTGAGTGGCTCTCACCGGAAAAGCACTGCACCTTCGTCCTAGGCAACTTCATCAGCAATGTTGTCAGAACTGGCACCCCTTCTGCCCTCGCTGTATCACTCTTACCCGCTACCCCCTCCTACCCTTTAAGGCCCAGTGACTACCATGTCCTCCTGGTTCCTAAAACACACACCCAGATGGGCAACCGGGCCTTCGCTGCACATGCCCCCAGATTATAGAACTCCCTTCCAGCAAGCACTCGCTCCTCCACCTCCCATTCTTGCTTTAAAGCCTCCCTCTGGGGCTTCCTCAAAGCAGCCTCTACCTGCCTCTGCACTTAACGTACCCCTTCAAGCATGCCACTCTGTCAGGTGGTACCCGAGGACTGGAGGAGGGAAGATGTGATTACTCTTCACAAAAGTGGTAGCAGGACAGAGCCAGGAAACTACAGATCAGTTAGTTTGAACTCAGTGCTAGAGAAAATGATGGAATGACTTCTGATGGAAAGAACTGTTGAGTACCTAGAGGCCAGTGGGGCACAGGACCCAAGGCAGCATGGATTCACGGTGGGAAGGTCGTGTCAGATGACTAATAGATTTCTTTGACTGGGTGACCAAAGTAGTAGACCAGGGAGGGACTGTGGACATGGCCTACCTAGATTTGAGCAAGGCATCTGACACAGTCCCACACAAAAGATTAATACACAAGTTAGCCAGCCTTGGAGTCGGTCCTAAGGTGGTAGCCTGGATAAAAAAATTGGCTAGACAACAGGACGCAAAGGGTAGTAGTAAATGGAATACACATGAAGAAAGGAGGGTTACTAGCAGGGTACCGCAGGGTTCAGTACTGGGACCAGTCCTTTTCAATGTCTTTATAAGTGACATTGCAGAGGAACTGGAAGAAAAAGTATGTCTCTCTGCAGACGACACAAAGATCTGCAACAGGGTTGATACACAAGATGGAGTGGCAAGGATGAGAAGGGACTTGGCAAGGTTGGAGGAATGGTCAAATGTATGGCAGGTCAGATTTGATGCAAAGAAGTGCAAGGTAATGCACCTGGAAACAAACCCAGGAAGAGTACACAATGGGGGGTGAGATACTGACAACAGTAAAATGGAAAGGACCTGGAGGTAATTATATCAGATGACCTAAGGAGGGCAAGCAATGTGAGAAGACAGTAAGGAAGGCTGGGGAATACTGGGATGCATAGGAGAGGCATCAATAGTAGAAAACAGGAAGTTGTTATCCGTCTGTACAGACAGTTGGTGAGACTCCATCTGAGTACTGTGTGCAGTTCTGGAGACCCCATCTCCACAAAGACATAGACAGAGTAGAGGCTGTCCAGAGGAGGGCAACCAAAATGGTGCAGGGTCTGCACCAGAAGACATATAAAGAAAGACTAAAGGAGCTTAATATGTATACCCTTGAGAAAAGAAGAGAGAGAGGGGACATGATAGAAACTTTCAAGTACCTCAAGGGAATCAACAAAGTCCAAGAGGGTAGCACCTTTCAGAAAAAAGAGATGTGCAAGAATAAGGGGGCACAATTTGAAGATAAAGGGGGGACAGCTCAGAGGTAATGTAAGAAAGTATTTTTTCACAGAGAGGGTTGTGGATGCATGGAACAGTCTCCCTGAGGAGGTCGTGGAGTCAAGAACAGTGGAGGAATTCAAGAATGCATGGGACAGACATAAGGCAGTCCTAGCGGTGGGTAGGAGGAAGTAAGCTGTTGGTTAACTAGGATTTGTAGCTTATCTGTTAGGTAGGAAAATGGACAGACTAGGTGGGCCAAGCGGTCCTTATCTGCCATCAAAATCTATGTTTCTATAAGGTGGTGGGTCTCTTGACTTTATCTAGTAGTGAAGCATGCTGCTACCTGAAAAACTGATTGTGATGGGTCCACCCTGGCCCTACTGTTCATTTATTGTGAATATGCTACTGTTCTATCCTCCAGTTTGCCATTGGCCTCTCCTATCCCCCGGTAACTGCTCGATGTATCTGCTACTCCTATCCTTTAGGGCGTTGTTGCCCAAATATGCTGATTATTGCCTGCTTCCTTTGTACCACGATATCATCTTCCTCCCACTTACTATGTAATCCCATGATGTTATTGCATTAACCTTGTTCTGTCTGTTGCCCTTACTTATACCTGCTCTTGTTGTTGCCTGTTCTACCTGAATGTATCTTTGTAATCTCCCAGGTTGCACCTGAAAATAGGCACTCGGTTGTCTAGTGTGCTTACCTGGTAAACACGAGCAAATAAATAAATAAGCTTGTGAGCCAATTTCTGTGCGTCCTTGGGATCGTTAAAACAAATAAGTATTTCCCTGCCATACAACTTGGAGTTCTGCCAGCAGAAGTAACTGATGCTGTATTTTATGTTGGTGCAACAACCCTCAGATCTTATCATAGGCTCTTCTCTGAACTCGAGTGCTATGTGCCAAGTTGGGGAAAAGAGATAAAGCATAGTCTCCATATTTAAGGAAGCGCTGTCACCATGCCAGCGCTAGCACCCTGTCCCTATCCCCCACTCCGGAACAGACTATCACAAATGTGCCTGGGGAAGAAGAGTTTGCTGGAGCCCTCCTGGGGGTAAGTCAATAGGCCATTTTAACAGAAAATCCCCCATCTTCCTCCGATAGCCTCAACAGCTGTGGTAGTAAAGTGTGGGCAAATTCCAGGGGATCATCACCTTCTGCCTCTTCTGGTAGGCCCACTAGCCTAAGGTTGCACTCCCGAGCTTGATTTTCCAGTTGTTCCAACCTCTGCCGGAATAAGGCATTCTCACAGACAAGGCCCACTGTGGCATCCTGCTCTTTTGTTTCGCTGAGAGGCCTCTATCTGTTGTACGGACTAGTCAATCATGTCCACCCTGGTTTCTAGGTTAGCAGCCCGTGGTGTAAGTGAATCAGATTTTTTATCCAGGTCCTGCACTGTACAGATCAGTTGGCTGAGGGTGGCATTTACTGTGCGGAGTGCGACTTCTCCAGAGTCCTCACCCACAGCAGTCACCTCAGATGTTGCCTCTTGCTGGAATGGTCTGGTGTCTCTTTGCTGAGCAGACTTCAGGTGGAAAAAATCTTCAGCAGCGGCCGCACTGCATTGTTTGCCCATCTTAAGTATGCAGACTTCTCTACCAAATCACCAACGTATTTTTCAGATAAAATTGCCCCGTAAAGCACATTTAAAAAATAAGAAAATTAGACCCTCTCAGAAGCAACGCCATAACACTTCTGTTCTCCACCACTACTAAGCCACGCACCCCCACTAAATTTTCAAAGTCCCGTCATTCTTAACAACATATTATATCGACACATATAGACATGTAGCAACACAGGGGAACTGTATCTTTAGAGTCCATACATGTTGGACAGACTCCAAGCTTTCATTTAAAAAAGAAAACTTTACTTTTTTTGATTAACGGTTTCAGTGTTACAGCTTTCAAAATATAGTTTCAAGCGTTATAAAATATTAGAGACGGTGCAAATACTCCAATGAAGTATTTGATAAATATTCAACGAATAGTTTGGGATGTAACTGGTATTATATTACGCAGTATTTAGGTCTCTGAGAATTTGGACTTCATTAGCCTACCCCAAACCCATAACTAAATGCTGAAATAAGGGAGTGCTGAGCTCCCTAAGCCCTCTGCTCTACTTTTCCACTCCATGTTACCCACAAATTGCCCATCCTTGGCCTCCGACCCAGTGACGTCGAATCCCAACCAGCTGACAGAGACAAAGGCACTGTCATCTCTGGTAGTGGGCAGCAGCAGGGGACAGGGGCTGGGCTCTGCTCACATCGACCTGATCACTTCTGGTCACGGCCCTTCTCTGACCCATCACCTCAATGGGTTCCTCCGGCTCCACTCGACATCAATCATTCAGTCAAGAGAGTTCACCAAAAAGGGCCCCCAGAGCATCTGCCAAATATGTCAGCTGAATAAACGAATACAGCAAGTATCTGGAATTCAGTAAAATACACGCTGTACTTGGTGTATTCAGCCGTCAATTAGGATTCGGTGCACACCCCTATAAAATAACATAAGCTCATTTGTGAAAATGGTCAGAAGATGTCAATGGCTGTTCTAAGAATAAACACATTCTTTTCTAGCTTCCTATGGAACCTAAATTGCTCTGGTTTCCTATACACAGTAAGAAATACTAGACTTTGGCAACTGTTTCCCAGCAGACTGCTCCATTTTCCTGTAAAATACAGGAATCTCTGTAGATCTGGGAGGCCCAGTTTGAGGGTTACTCAGTCAACCCCGGGATGCACATAACATTTCACTTAGGTTGGCAACTGAGGCCCCCATATTCAGAGCTGTCCGGATATGCACGCAAAGTGGTGCGCCACACATAACTTGCTCCAGCGCCATATTTAAACAGACTGCACGATCCAAACAGACCATGCAATCCATTTGAATAGCAGACCCTGGAAACACAGCACGGGGTAGCCATGTTCCGCGCAGTGCAACCAGGGTGCATGGCTGATGACCGTCCATAGGGGTACTGCATAGTATACACTTGTGTGCACTGTGGCCCCACAATGGGTGATATTCAGCCCAAATATGCAGATAAGCCCATTGGGCATGCACAGCGCAATGGGGCCATTTGTATGCCCATTATGGATTCATCTTCATGCGTGCGCTGCTGTGGAGTATGCCGGGCCAGTTCCCCCCCCCCCGGCCCCCATCACTAGCAGCATGATAAAAACAATCCCTGTATCCCTGGTTGTATAGTGGCCCTCCCCGATCACAGAATAAATACAATTTCCTGTAAACCTAGTAGTTTAGTGGCTCCCCACCCCATTAGGCAGTAACCCACCGCCCCTCAATCCGACCGGAGACAGCAAATGGCACAGCCCGCTTCACACCGGATCGGCCAGCTGTCGACTGAACTGTACAGGAGTGCTGTACAGTATATAGTACCAATGGGTGTGTACTATATACTGTAGAGCTTGGTATTTCAAAATCAAATATACAAAACAAAAAGATTGATAGTTACACAATAAAAAAAAAGAAAATTAGTTCATATTGTCCATCATGTGATAGGTAAAGCAGCCATTCACCTTCTCGAGCAAATCTGCAAAGAGCTGTTAAGGAGTAGTAGTAGTGAGAATTTAAGTATCTATTTAGTCTTTTCAATTGTACATACTGATGGAGGAACCAACTCACTGGACAGGGGTGTTGAGAGGAGTAAGATACTCTTGTCTTTATCGAGCGAGTCTTTCCCCATCAAACAGAAGGCACACCTCCTGATTTATTCCTAGCTGAGTTGCATTATTCCTCTCATTCCAAGCTGTGCATTCCCAATACCTAGTGCTAGCGAATGTAGCACAAACAACTCCCTTCTATCTACGATAAAACTGTCTCCAAGTCTCCTATTTAGGTAACTAACACAACTGTTTATCGTTGTTTGTAACAATCAGGGCTAGAAATATTTTTTTATGGATGGCTGTCCGAGAGACAGGTGCAATATTCATTTTGACTGTCCCACAGAATTTGTACCTGGCTCCCTGGTCTTTGTGCCGGCTAATGCTTTTTCACTTAGTACCTGTCCCAGGGACAGGCAGAGAAATAAAACTAGCTGTCCCTGAGGAAAACTGGGTGTCTGGGACAGGCAGACAGGTGGTTATTTCGACCTCTGGTAACAATGTAGATACGACTGTATTTAACTGCCTCTCTGTACACATGTCTGACATACTAAGTATGGCAGTGGCGTAACTAGGAAAAAAAACCTGTAAGCCAGAATCCTCTCTGATGAATCCCACCACCACACACACACTCAAGTACATGGCTATATTTACTGCCTTGCCCCTTTGTATATCAGACGTTGTACTTAGGAAAGTACAAACAGTAGTAAGAGCAAAATAGCTAGCATTATGTTTAATTCAAACACTGCACAACAGTCACATTATTGTACAAACAGGCATGGCCAAAGATTCCCCCCCCCAAAAAAAAAATCCTCTTGCAAATCACAGCTTATGTTGCATGTGCATTGCTACACCTACTGTACAATCTACATGTAATACTGCACTTGCATTTTGGAACCCTTTGCCTCCCCATTTTGCTCCCTCTTTGTCCAGCCCCTTCTCACCATCTCCCCAGCTCCCATCACCTGACTTTTCCCAGACTTACCTGCCAGACACCCCCATGACTCGTCCCCATGATGTGGTGGTGGAGAGTACCCCTCAACCCCCAGGGCATGGATCCAGTTCAGGCAGTGCTAGGTTGCTGGCGCAGGCCTGGGAGGGGCTGGCAGTCATCCTGCCAGCCTGGATGTGGCGTGACCTACAATGACATCATGAAGCACACCATGCACATCAGTGTCACTTGTGTCAACATCTGCCATGCCCTCCTTGCTCTGGCAGTTCTGACTCCTCCTCCAGCTTTTGCTAAGGACCAGGTGAACACTGGGCTCTGCAACCCCGGAGAGCAGTTCTTTGGATGCTTGACCCTTGTCCCCCTGGCCAATCCCCCATGGTCCCAAGTTCACTCCCAAACTTGGGTCACTGGAGCCACAAGTGGTCGTCCTACCGCTGCGCCAGAGGGCTGGCCCAGTGGAACCCTTTACCGCAACACTTGCAGTTACTGTTCTTTTTCTATAAAGATCTTTATCCCCTTCACCACAACTGGCCCATATCAGACTTTGCTCTGTCCATCCCTGCCACCCTACCATCCTCAGGATTTATCTGCTCCTCCAAGGGTGTCCCACAAATTGTCCCTCATGGCAGGGCAAGGGGAGTTGTCTGCCCCCCCTCCTGGGAGCACAATACAGAGTTGGAGAGGGCACCGCTTCGTCAGCAGGTGAAGCATCTATGATAGACTAAACTGTTACATGCTCAGGTGGCATTTTTCCCCTACTTTTCTCCCTGCCCGCCTCCCCAAGATCATGCATAGCCCCACCCTGGACTCAATACGTAGAGCACACCTTGCAGAGAAAAAGTTCCCTGGTCTACCATATGGTGTCACCCAAGTGGCAGAACACAGCGCCATCTCTCCCCTAGCTGGGAGTATTGCCATGTAGCAGTACCATTATCCAGCCCCAAGCCATGCAGCAAGCTACCCAAGCTTGTTCCCGGACTCTGGCTGCTGGCAGAGGAGCACACTGCACTACATGGGAGGCCATCGGGCAGCCCTACTGTTCCATTTTTGTAAAATAATGTTTATTAAACTTTTTTGACACATCACAATGATACAGTTATGCTTCATACAAACATACGAAGAAGCCAGTAGAAGAAGGCCATTTGGTCTATCAAGTCTGTTCGTATTGCAGGGTCCACAGCTTGAGCTAATGTCCCTGCCCTCCCTCCCTACTCTTCCATCCTCCCTATCTATAGTCCTTACCTTCCCCCTATGCCTATCCCAGCCTTTCTTAAAGCTGCCCCCCCCCGTCTTCAACGAGCTGACCTCTTCCGGCAGCGCATTTCAAGTGTCCACCACCCTCTCTGTGAAGAAGTGCTTCCTGACCTCCCTCCTAAACCTCCCACCCGCCAGCTTAAGACTGTGCCCCCTTGCGTTATGGTTGTCACTCAGCTTAAAGAGACTCATTATCAACCTTATTTACGCCTTTCAAGTATTTGAGTGTCCCATCATGTCCCCCCTGTCATCCAGAGAGTACATGTGCAGTGTCCTCAATCTCTTCTCGTATGCCTTATCCTGCTGACCAGCTATCATCTTTGTAGCCCTCCTCTGGATCTTCTCCAGCAGGTTAATGTCATTTTTGAGGTGTGGGCACCGGTATTGAACCCCATACTCTAGATGCGGCCTTACCAGGGACCTGTACAAGGGCAGTATATCCTCCTCGCTCCTACTATTGATCCCCCTAGATATGCATCCCAGCATCTTGTTTGCCTTTGCTGCTGCTTTCTTGCACTGCATGGAGTGCTTCAGGTCACTAGTCCATGCTCTATGCCCACCTCACCACCACTAGCAACTGTGACTGCGCTAGATAAAGACTACTACTCCTCATGTCCATCCTCACATCTGAGGCCTCTTCCTCCCTGACTAATGAACCCTCTGGTACCTCTACTACTTCCTGTCTCCACCCAAACTCACTCTCCCCTTTTCCTGTCCCTCTCTTACTCTCCCGCTCACCACCTTTCCTCTCTCTAGCCTCCTTTGTCGCCTAATGATCACCCTCTCCTGGAAGTTTCCTTAACCTCAAAATTGTCTACTACGCTTGAACCTGTTACAGCTTGTTTTTCTAATGAACTTAAAAACGTTACTGCCTTAAACTGTTAATAGCAAATTTATGATGTAACTTTCCTGTCTGGTTTTACCTGTAATGTGTATCGTGCTTTGTTAAATGTTCTTTGTGACGTGGAACCTTTGTAAAAGAGCCCTGGCTCAAAGGTATTAATTCCTAGACTAATAAACTAAACTAGTGATCATCACTCCCAGGACCTCTCCACTGATGCAGATACTCGGACTCCACCCATGTAGTACTCTGTCCTGGGATTCTTGGTTCAATATGCATAACTTTGCATTTCTTGGCATTGAAGCCAAGCTGCCAGATCCCAGACCACCTCCCCAGCTTTTCCAGATCTTCCTGTAGGTCTAGTATAGTTTCAGCTGTGTCCACTCTCCCACACAGCTTTGTGTCAAACACGAATAAGCACATTTTGCCCTTAATGCCATCTCCAATGTCACTGATGGAAGACATTGCACAACACTGGCCCCACTACCAAGTCCTGCGGGACCCCACTGGTTACCTCTCTGGTGCCAGATAACTCCCCCCCCCACACACACACAACCATCCTCTGGGTTCTGTCCTTCAGCCAGTTTTCTACCCATCTGGCCATCTTTTCCCCAACCCCAAGATCTATCAACTTCCTGATCAACCTTTTGTGGAGTACAGAGTTAAAGGTCTTGCTAAAATCAAGATAAAGGATGTCTACCGCTTGACCTGTCTACTGTCTTAGTGACACAGTCAAAGAAGTCAGTCAGATTTGTTTGACACGATCTTCCCTCCATGAACCCATGCTGCCTTTCATCCTGGAGACCATGCTCCTCCAGATATTCTATCAACCTTTCCTTTAGTATGGTTTCCATGAGCTTGCCCAAAATGGAGGTCGGTCAGACTGATCTGTAATTCCCTGGGTCATCCTTGGGACCATTTCTGAGGAATAGCACTGCATGTGCTGTCCTACAGTACCATGCCTGACTCCAGTGAACTATTAAATGGGTCTGCCAGTGGCCATGCCAGTTCCTCAGCCAGTTCCTTTAGTACCCTTGGATGTACTCTGTCCGGACCTGGTGATTTGTCCAACTTCAATGCCAGTAGCCCTTCCCTCATTTTATCCTCCTCTATCATTACATGTGTGTCCTCCCCCACTCCACTTTTCCCCTCCTGAAGGCACTGGTCCGTCCTTCTCCCTGGTGAAGACGGAACAGAAGTATTCATTTAGTATCTCTGCTTTTCCCCCATTATCCTCCACCCCTTTTTTACACCTAATAATCCCTTCCTTCTTGCCCCTTTTCTCACTTACATATTGAAAGAAAGCCTGCTCCTCCTCCTTAATTCCTTCAGCTATCTGCGGCTCCTTTTGTGCCTTTGCTCGTTGGACTTCCTTACTTGCCTCACTAGCTAACTTTAGGTAATTTTCCCTATCCACCTCTCTCTTGGTCTTTCTGAATTTTCTATAGGCCAACCTCTTTCCCTTACTGCCTGGGCAACCCCAGAATTGAACCAGCTGGGCACTTTGGCCCTTGTGTTCTTCCTCCGAGCCTAACACACTCATCTGTGGCAACCAGTATTCCTTCCTTAATGATGAACCACCTTTGGTCCACCCCAATATCTGTTCAGATGCCTGCCAGATGGCTCCTTAGCACTTCGTCCGTTTTCCTTAAGTCTGCCCTCCTGAAATCCAAGATTTTGCTCTTAGTCGGGATGCTTTTCCTACCCATATCCAACTGGAACCACACTATGCAATGGTCACTTCCACCCAGTGGCTCCCTGACCATTATTTCCTGTATATGCTCCCTATCTGTGAGCACCAGATCAAGACTTGCCTCAGCTCTTATTGGTTCAGTGATGCCCCGAGTCAGGAATCCACTCTGCAGTCCTTCCAGGATCACCTGACTTCTAGCACATGTTGTAGATGGTATGCTCCAGTTCACCTTGGACAGGTTGAAGTCCCCTACAATTACCACCTCTCCTGTCCCTGCAGCTTCCAATACTTGTGAGCTCAGTTCCCTGTCACTCTCTTCATCCTGACTGGGTGGTCTGTAAACCACCCCCAACCTCACCTTTCTCCCTCTATTGGACCTTAACTGAACCCATAATGCCTCCACCTCCCCTTCCTCCAACTCCTCCCTTGTGTAAGTTATTCCCTCTCTGATATAAACTGCCACCCCTTCTCCCTTCCCGACCACCCTGTCCCTCCTGTATAGTTTCTATCCTGGGATTATAAGATCCCAGTCATGGCGTGATGTTGCCCAAGTCACGGTTACTGCAGCAATATCCACCCTCCTGTCTGCTAATAGTGCCTGCAGGTCATCCATCTTGTTTCCAAGATGCATTCAGAGACATCACCCTCTACCTAGAATCTGACCTTCCTTCTCTTCCCTCTATTCTTCTATTTACATTTATCCCCTCTGTCTGCACTCCTCCACGTACTCTTGTTATGTGTTCCTGACCTCCTCCTCCTCCCTTTGCTAACTGTGTTCTCGCCCCTTCCACCTCCTCCCTCCAGAACTGTTCCATCACTGTGGGGAGTAGGTTCACCAACCTCCTCCTCTCGGAGTCTGTAAGCCTGCATGCCCACTGCCCCCCCAGTAGTTTAAATTAAGTGTAGTGGTTATGCAATCCCCCAGTTTGTCCCAGAGTACCCTCAAACCTTCCTTACTGAGGTGGAGCCTGTCTGGTGAAAAGAGTGCTTTGTTTGATCAGGTCTCCTTCCAGTCCCCGATACAGATAAACATCTCCTCCCTACACCATTTCCTCAGCCAGTCATTAAAATCCTCTATCCTTCTTTTTCTGGCTGTGCTGGCCCTTGGTACCGGTATCACCTCTGAGAAGACCAGCAAACTTCCTTCCTCCCTGCAGATCTTCCCTAACTCCCTGAATCTATTTTGCACTACCTCCACCTCCTCCCCAGCTAAGTCGCTGGTTTCCAAATGTATAACTAAATTAGGTTTTCCTCTAACCTCCCTTATCATTTCCCTTATTCTTGGGCCCACCTTCCCCATTGTCATCCCTGGCATACAAACTACTCTCCTGCTTGCATTTGGGTCCCATTTCCTTACCCAGTGAATACTCTTAATTATTGAGTCCCCTATGATTGCCACCTTTCCATCCCCTGCATCCGTGCTCACCATCCTTCCTTTCTCACCTTCGGTACTAGCTGCTTCCCCATCTAACTGCTCCCTCTGCTGCACCCTGGTCAACTTATCTCCACATCCACAATTTATCCCCTTAACTGTTTTTCCATTTCTCAATCTACTTCTCCCCTTCTGATTATGTGTTTATCTGCTTTGTTTTCCTTCCCCCCAATCCTCCACTCCATTTTGCCTGCCTCCTCTTCCCTGCCCACCCTGATTAGTTCCCTCCCCTCTCCTCTGTACTCCTACTCTCAACCATGGCTCAACTCAACCTTCTATCTCACCTCCCACTGTCCCCCTCCTTCCAGACAGTGGGGCAAATCTATTCAATAAAGGCACCCTTTTAGAATTGCCCATCCCTGACGCTGCTCTCACATTCCCACCCCTTCCCCTTACCACTTGCCATTCCTCCACCCTGGGCTCCTTACTCCTCTGAGGAAGAGATACTCCTGTATACCGAGTGCTCCTCTTCACTCCCATCCCCTGCCTGATGCCGTCACTCCCCTGGGCATCACCACTTTCCTTTCCTTCCACTGCTCTGCTCCTCTGACTTCCCACATTATCCTCACCAGCTCCTATCTAAGCAGCCTCATTTCAGCCCTTAGCTGCTCCAGGCTGTTACACACAGGGCATCCCCCTTTACTCCACATCACCGCCAGAAAGACTGCTGCCCAAGAGCTATTGCAGTTTACCACCCTGCTGCTTCCCACACATGTATCTATTCCCCACATCTTCCCAGCCCAGCCTCTCCTAGCCTCCAGTTATACAGAACAATAAAATGTATTAATTAATTAAGAGGCAGAATAGCGTGGTGGTTTAAAGCTCTTAGCTACAAACCTGGAGACCCAAGCTTGAATCCCACAGCCCCCACCTGCATACTGTGTGACCCAAAGCAAGTCACTTAACTTCCTTGTGTTCCCACGTCGCACCAGTAAACAAGCTTTCAGCTTAGTGTCTCTCTCCTGGTAAAATAAAAAAAAGTAAAGAAAGAAATAAAATAACAATAAAATTATAAAATTCAAAAATATATAAACAGGCTGAAGAAATCCAATTTTTGCAAGTGTATGCATGCGTTTACTCCCTACGCAGTGTGCTGGGCTGATAAAGATATGACAGATGTATGTCCATTGCACTTTTTGGGAAGTGATGTCAAAACCCCTGGTATAAAGGAAGGACCAAGCCCGCGCCCTCCAGAAACAATCAGCCACAGCTCTGACCCACCACCCCACACTCCTCTGCTCCACTGCTTCCCAGTGATTCATCTAGCAAAACTGGCTCCTACCAGTTCCTCCACCCCACTCACAAAGCCAACTGATCTACAGTTTCCTGACTCAACTACACAGCACAGAATTTCAAACAGTAACATGGCATTACACAGGCACTAGCCATCCACGGTCATACATATAATACAGGCTGGAATCAAACTGCCCTGGACATGTAAACTTCCCTGTACCTGAGCATGTAGCCAATAGAAGGTCCCATACCATGTTACCTCAGGATGCAAAGTTAATCTATCTTCAGTGTACTGCAAAAACACTGTCCTCTACTGAGGCCTCTAAAGACCCCAACATGCTGCAATCAATGTCTGCTTCCCCTGCACAGAGTATTGAGCTTTTTTCAGTAACAGACTAGATAGGAGTAACCAGCCCACCAAAGTGCTGTTGTGGGGGGAGACAAGAAGATCCATGTCTGAGCTGCTGTCTTTGTAGCCAGTGTATGTAATATATATCATACAGTATCCTATATATGTATAACGGGAAGCAAAGAAACCGTATGCATGTTTAGAGGGCCCCCCTCCCCGATTTCATTATTCTGTATGCAGCATGCCGGCAGCCCATCCCCTATTTCATATCAAAGTGATATTTTTAGGGATGGGGCTGTAGAGCTTGGCGGTGACTCGGCTCATACTCAAATGTTACCAGCCAGGTTACCACTGTTCAAAACAAAATTCACCAGTACGCTTAATTAATTCCTCGGGCAGGCAACTCCTTAGTATGACTTGCCTGCCCAGAGCCTGCAGTGTGTGTCAGGTGCTCTTTAAAATGTCTTGCAAGATCCCTTTTTTACCTCTGTGTCGAGTCTGTTTTAGCATTTTTGAACTTTTAAAATAACAAAGCACAGTATTTACTGTACTGGTATATAGTTATCCCCAGGTTTCATCAGCATTCTTAGCTGTTTATGGAAACCGATTGTCTCTTAAGACTATGATTATGAGCATGCAACTGACTCCACTCCCTTACTTTATAGGACAATAGGTGCTCAAAATTAGCTGACAGAATACGGATAAAAACCTAGGTCTAGTCACGTTTAAAGGAGCATTCTTTTAATTATTTCAAATCTTTAAAAGAAAAAAGCTAAAGCAGTCTCAATAAGGGGAAGAAAGAACATCTTACAAGACAAGGGAAAAGTATTTCTCACTACTACTTACAGTCTGCCGGGGGCCGAGCCTTTGCAGTGGTCTGTCCACTACTGTGGATTCTTTCCCTAAAGCCCTGAGAGAGTCCCTCTGGTGCAGGCCTTTAAAACAGACATTAAAACTTTCCTCTTTAATGAGCCCTCTGATAACATCTGATGGCCCTCAGTTTTGATAGTCTGATTTAGGTTTCTGACGCTGCTGTTATGTTTCACGATGTACTTTAACTGAATTTTATTTATATAGCATGTATCGATTCTCTCTCTCCGAGCTATGCATTTACATGTTTATCTGTAAGGCGTCCTGAGCCACAGGGGAAGGATGCCAAATAAAGATACTACTACTACTACTTTTGCTACAGTACACGGTCAGGCTTCACTGGGCCTCCCCTGTAACAGGTTGCAACAGGCTGGCCTCACCATCTGAGAAATGTGGTCTTATAAGATACAATCACAACTGTGTGTAATTTCCAAGGTTTCTCATCTCAGTGAAACAGAAACAAAGAGTTTGACGGCAGATAAGGACCTCTTGGCCCACCTAGTCTGTCCATTTTCCTACCTACTGGATAAGCTGCAGATCCTAGTTAAACAGCCTATTTCCTTCCTACCCTCCACAAGAATTGCCTTATGTTTGTACCATGCATTCTTGAATTCCCACACTGTTTTTGACCCCACAGCTTCCTTAGGAAGATCGTTCCATGTGTCCACCACCCTCTCTGTGAAAAAATACTTCCTCACATTGCCCCTGAGCCATCCCCCTCCTTCTTCAAATTGTGTCCTCTTGTTCTTGCACACCTCTTTTTCTGAAAGATGCTGCCCTCTTGGACTTTGTTAATTCCCTTCAGAGACTTAAAAGATTTTATTGTGTCCCCCCCTCTCCCTCCTTTCCTCAAGGAGTCAGTGGCTCCGTAGGTAGCACACTCGCCTCTGAGGCCGGGAGATCAGAGGGCTGTGGGTTCAGTTCCCACATCTGGCACTTGGGTTAACATCCCAGTACTGACACTGTAGTGCAGCATGAGAGGGGTGCTGCACTTCTGAGGTGCCGCCTTTCGGATGAGACATTAAACCGAGGTCCCATCTGCCTGGATTGGTGGTAGTTCAGGTGGATGTTAAAGATCCCATGGCACTTATCGAAAAGAGTAGGGGAATTTCCCTGGTGTCCTGCCAAAATTTCTCTCATTCACTAAAAATACCACCTACAGCTTAATCTGGTTCAAAGTCGGTTGGCATTCATCTGTATCCCCCTCCCCCGGGTCGTGCCTGAAAATAGGCAGGATTTGTCTAGTGCACTTACCCAGTCAACAAAACTAAAAAAAAAAAAAAAAAAAAAAAAGGTATACATATTAAGCTCCTTTAGTCTCTTTTCATATGGCTTTTGTTGCAGACCCTGCACCATTTTACTTGCCCTCTGGACTGCCTCCATCCTGTTCAGGTCCTTGTGAAGATGGGGTCTCCAGAACTGGACGCAGTACTCCAGATGGGGTCTCACCAACTGTCTGTACAGAGGGATAACAATGGGACCTACAGGAAGATCTGGAAAAGCTGGGGAGGTGGTCCAGGATCTGGCAGCTTGGCTTTAATGCCAAGAAATGCAAAGTTATGCATATTGGAGCCAAGAATCCCAGGACAGAGTATTACCTGGGTGGAATCCGATTATCTGCATCAGAGGAGGAGGAGGAGGAGGACCTGGGAGTGATGATCACTAGTGATCTGAAACACTGCACACAGTGCAAGAAAGCAGCAGCAAAGGCAAACAAGGTGCTGGGATGCATAGCTGGTGGGATCAGTAGTAGGAGAGAGGAGATTATACTGCCCTTGTACAGGTCATTGGTAAGGCCACATCTACAGTACGGAGTTCAGTACTGGTGCCCACACCTCAAAAAGGACATTACCCTGCTGGAGAAGGTATAGAGGAGGGCTACAGAGATGACAGCCGGTCAGCAGGGCAAGGCATACAAGGAGAGGATGAGGGCACTGAACATGTACTCCCTGGAAGACAGGAGATAAAGAGGGGACATGATTGGGACATTCAAGTACTTAAAAGGTATAAATAAGGCTGATAAGGAGAGTCTCTTTAAGCTGAGTGGCAACCATATCACAAGGGGGCACAGTCTTAAGCTGGAGGGTGGGAGGTTTAAGAGGGAGGTCAGGAAGCACTTCTTCACAGAGAGGATGGTGGACACTTGAAATGCGCTGCCGGAAGAGGTCATCTCGTTAAAGACAGTGGGCAAATTTAAGAGAAGCTGGGATAGGCATGGGGGAAGGTAAAAATCATGGGTAGGGAGTAGGGAGGGAGGACAGGGACATTAGCTCAAGCTGTGGACCCTGCAATACGAGCAGATTCGATAGACCAAATGGCCTTCTTCTGCTGGCTTGTTCATATGTCCTGTTTTCTACTGGTGATGCTTCTCCCTATATATCCCAGTATCTATCCCCCCAGCCATCTCTACTGCCTTCTCACATTGCTTGCTAACCTTTAGGTCATCCGATATGACTACCCCCAGGTTCCTTTTCATTTTTGTTGTTGCTACTACCTCCCCCCCATTGTGTATTCTTCCCTTGGGTTTTTGTTTCTCAGGTGCATTACTTTGCACTTCTTTGCACCAAATCTAAGCTGCCATACTTCTGACCATTCCTCCAACCTTGCCAAGTCCCGTCTCATCCTTTCAACCCCCCCCCCCGTGTATCAACTTTGTTGCAGATCTTTGTGTCATCTGCAAAGAGGTATACCTTTCCTTCCAGTCCCTCTGCAATGTCACTTATAAAGACATTAAAAAGGACCGGATCCAGTACTGAACTCCGCGGTACCCCACTAGTAACCCCCCTTTCTTCGGAGTAGACTCTGTTTACTATTACCATACTGTGTCCTGTTGTCTAGCCAATGTTTTACCCAGGCTACCACCCTGGGACTCACTCCCAGACTGGCTAACTTGTTTATTAATCTTTTGAGTGGAACTGTGTCAAATGCCTTGCTAAAGTCTAGGTAGGCCATGTCCACAGCCTCTCCCTGGTCTACTACTTTGGTCACCCAGTCAAAGAAACTGATTTGATTCGTCTGACATGACCTTCACTGTGAATCCATGCTGTCTTGGGTCCTGTGCCCCAATGACCTCTAGGAAGTTAATAAGTCTTTCCTTCAGAAGTAATTCCATCATTTTCCCTACCACTGAGGTCAAACTGACAGGTCTATAGTTTCCTGCCTCTGTCTTGCTCCCACTTTTGTAAAGGGAAATCACATCTGCCCTCCTCCAGTCCTCAGGTGCCACACCATCCTCCCACGATCTGTTAAAAAGGGTAGTCAGTGGTGTCACTAGTTCTCCCTTAGCTCTTTTAGAAATCTGGGGTGAATCCCATCATGCCCCATTGCTTTGTCCACCTTCAGTTTTAGAAGTTCTTTCAGAACCCCTTCATCTGTGAAAGGACTGTTATCAACCCCCCCTATCCAGAGTGCTTCTATTGACTGGATTAGGTACCTCCCCCTCCTCTTCTTTTGTGAAAACTGAGCAGAGTGTTTGTTCAGTATCCCTGCTTTTTCACTGTCCCTCTGCCCACACACCCTCTCCTCTATTCAGCCTTCCTATCCCCTCCCTTAGTCTTTCTTCGCTCCCTAATGTACCTATAAAAATTGTTATCCCCCTTCTTAACCGAGTTGGCCATCTTGTCCTCGGTTTGGGCCTTTGCTAGTCTGACTGCCTTCCCCGCTTCCTTCTGCTTTAACTGGTACAGTTCACTGTCCAGCTCCTTCTGTATTTCCTTATACTTCCCGGATGCTATCTTTTTCTCCCTAACATTCCCCACCACCTCTTTTGAGAACCATAGTGGTTTTTTCTTTCATTTTGATTTGTTTATCTGCATAACACAAAGGCTTGTTGCCTCTGTGATGTCAGTTTTGATGTTTCCCCATTGTTGCTCCACCCCTCCTTCTTGCATGTTTGCTAATGCTTTTCTGAGTCATTCTCCCATTTTGACAAAGTCAGCCCTCCTGAAGTCCAGTACCCTCACTTTTGTATGGCTTGACTCTGCGGCTGAGTGTATCATGAACCACATTGTTTGGTGGTCACTTGTTTCCAGATGGCTACCCACTTCTAGATCTAAGACCCTCTCTCCATCTCCATTTGAGAGTACCGGGTCTAAGATTGCTCCCTCCCGACTGGGTTCCAACACTAGCTGTCTGAAATATGCTCCCTGTAGGGCATAGAGAATGGCCATGCTCTTGGATGTGGCTTTAGCAAAGGTGCTCCAGTTAATATCTGGCATATTCAGGTCCCGCATCAACAATATCTCTCCTTTCTCTGCCATCCTAAGGATGCCTTCCATCATTTTCTTGTCCATGTCCTCCTCGAGATGGGGGTCTTTATATAACCCCTGTGCAGATTATGGTGCCATTTCCAGTCTCCAGGGTGACCCACATTGCCTCCTCTTCCTCCCTGTTTACCCTTTTGTTCCATCGCTTTGATCCCTTCCCTTATGTAGAGAGCTACTACTACTACTCCTCCTCCTCTTCTACCTTCCCCGTCCCTCCTGCAGATTGTGTACCCTGGTATGTTGACATCCCTGTCATGGTTCTCAGGTGTACCATGTTTCTGTGACTGCCACGATATCCAGGCATCCCTCTTCCATCAAGGACACCAGTTCAGGGAGCTTGTTACCAAGACTACGGGCATTGGTACTCATTACCCTCCATTTTGGTTTTTTGAAATTACTTTTTATTCCTCCTTCACTCACCGAACTCCGCTTCTTCAGGAGCCCCAATGAAGGACTTGCTCCTGCTCCTCCACCTTCCTGGTCCCATGGTCCATCCCCCACCCGAGCGGGGACGAGGTGGGGCCAAACACCCGACAGTCAACTTTCGTCGGAAGACCCAGGACCAGGCAGGCGGGGACTGCCTTGGAGCTCCATCTACCTGGAGCTTGACAAGTTGTTTTCCCTGTTCTTTGTGGGTTGTGGCGCATGCCCAACATCAAGGCATCACTGCCTGATGTCGCCACCCCATCACGTCAGCGTTTGCCTAACCTCCAGCCTCCGCTGAGGGTGGTCAGCACAAGCAAAGAGCCCCCCTTCCAGGAGAAGACAGCTGTACCCTGGACGCTCGATCTTCTCCTTCCCCTGCCAACCACTGATGACCCGGGCTCATTCCTGAACCCAGGTCGTCGGCGTGGAGCGAGGTGTGGCATCCAGCGCCTCAAACCTCAGCGCCACTGGGCCTACCCTCCATTTTTTGATAGCCTTACCCTTTTTTGTCCCACCTCTGTCCTTACTGCCTTTTTCTCCATTTACCCCTGCCCTTCTCCCTATCGACTTCTCTATCTTGGTGTTTACCTCACTAACTACCCTGATATTTGTTTTGGGGCGGATTTCCCTGCTCCTTTTTCAGTGAATCCTCCTTTGGCTAGTATAAATACTTGCCAATTAAGCATTTAAATCCATCACCTAGGATCCTGGTTTTCCTCCTGAACAGATGCAGACCATGGCACCAGTATAGGCCTGCATCCCTCCAGGTGGACCCCCAGTCCCCAGTGAAGCCAAAACCCTGAGCTCTGCACCAGTTTGTCAACCACTGACTGAATCTCATGGTGCGGAGCACTCTAACCTCACCCATGCCATAGACACGCAGCCAAAGGATTTCGAGCACCGAGAAAGAAATGACTACAGGAAGTTCAGAACAGGCAAGTGGCCTGATAGTGCAGCTAGCTGAGCACCAGGACAGTATTTTGGGGGCCTGCGCTCAATTCCCAGTTAGGATGAGGACACATTATACTTGTTTTCATTACACTTTGTATATGAATCTAGAGATGAGAGTAAACTTTACACAAATGCTAGTTTATTGAGCAGTCAGAGCTTGGGTCTTCAAAATGTGATGAGATGCACCCACACTTGTCTCTTTTTCCTGTATTCTGATGGCAACTCCTCCACATTTGCATTATTAAAGGCTGAGACACACAGGTAGGTGGCACAGACTTGCCCTCACCAACAGTAAGAGACTACTCTCTCTCTCTCCTACTTCATAATTTGTTTTTGATCAGTGCAAGTGTTAACATACCACTAGAGGCACAGAAGTCTACTTTCACATTTTGCTCACATACCAGATGAAATGGAATGAGCTCACTGCATTTGAACACCCCTGAGATCATTCAGACCATCACAATCTATAGGTGGCTCCTTATATATAAATTAAAACTAAAGAAATATCAAAAGGATACAGTCGACGATCCGTCCTCCCTGAATGTTGCCGTGCTGAGAGAAATGCAACTTAATAAATTTTCCAAAGCGACTGGAGTTGTTGTTGTAAACAGTCTTGGCGTTTCCAAAGGCCTCCATGATTGGACTGCAGAAACAAGATGGAAAGTTTCGTTATCAACTGATTTCATGTACGATGCTTGCCATTTTCAAGACTGCCAAAATTAGAACTGTCCAGATTATCGGAACATAGAAACAAAAAACAGTTTCATAATAAGTATTACTCTAAAATGGAGAGAAGTCCTGAAGGCAGATTGCCTGAAGCAGTGTCTGACCTGTGATGACAGCCTACTATGTTGTCACAGTTCAGAACTAATTACAGTACCAAGATCAGTAATATCCCAATGCTTGAGCCCTTTATAACTGCAGTGCATGTGTGTGTGTCTCACGGTCACTGATGGTGTAAATTAGTAACATAGTAATTTAAGGTCAGAGGAAACCCTAGGGTGCATCATGTCTGTCCTGCCTGCTCCATAGACAGGGATGAAACAAATTATTCTGTGCGAACATGTACCAGTTCATTGGGATTCCCTACCCACTCAGCGTTTAGCAAGGTATCTGTTGATTCCCCTGGTTGCAGACATTTGCCCAGGCTTACCTCAAAGGCCTGTACTGTCTTCATATTCACTGCCTCCATGCTGATAGGCTACTCCTTTGGTTCACTGCTCTCTGGGAGAAAAAGTGCCTCTCTATGTTACCCCTGAATTTACCACCACTGATCTTCAGGGTTTGTTCCTGCAGCTTACTGGAGGACATCAGATCATGTTCAGTCATACTGTGTAGATTCCTTTGAGTATGCAGAATTCTAAGATCCTGTCCTCTCGATCAGCCTCCCTTCCTCCGGGGTGGTGGAAGGGGCATGCTATGAGCCTCTAGCCTCAAATCTTTTGTCCTCCATACCCTTGATCATTTTGGTGGTCCTGCCTTGGATCTGCTCAAGTGCTTCAATATGCTTTTTATTAAAACAGCAGCTTCCAACTGTCCATGTTTCTGCTCTCCCCCAGCCTGTTTGATGGCTTACCTTCCCAGAAGCAATCTCACAAAGTTTGGCATAAAAAGCCGTTTTATACAAAAAGATACATCCCTCGTAAACTTTAAAATTGCTCAGCTGGCAAAAAAGACACCGACTTCCTGGTAGGAAAAACATGCCCCCACGTCAGCCCACGCAGCCCTGTTTTGTGATGTCACAAAACGAAGGCTGTGTGAACGCGCACTATTGCTTTCTATGGGGCCGGTATTTTCAGATACATTTATACCCTTTACTGCTGGGATTTTATTCTATCAAAGCGATCGATCGACTAATTGAGACCCAATTAGTCGATCAATCGCTTTGATAGAGTGTAGGCACGCAAGAGGGGAGACAAGACATTAGGGGAGACCTGTCCAAGCTGGAGAGGTGGTCAGGTATTTGGCAATTGGGATTCAATGCCAAAAAGTGTAAGATAATACACTTGTGGGTGAAGAACCCAGAGGCCAAATACTGGCTGGGAAGTGTGCAAGTTACCAAGTCAGAAGAGAAGGATTTGGATGTGATCGTCACGGGTGACCTAAAGCACTCAGAACACACTAGCAGAGCAGCAGCCAAAGTGAATCACATGCTGTGCTGTACAACCAGGGGTTTAAACTGAAGAGCAGAGGTCATTTTGCCACTGTACAGATTGCTGGTTAAGCCACATCTGCAGTACAGTATGTAACATGGTGCCCTTAGTTAAGGAAAGATAGCAACCTGCTGGAAAAGGTCCAGAGTAGGGCAACCAATGTGATACAGAGATAGCAAGGCAGACTATATGAGGAGAGACTCAGAGATCCCAACACATACTCTGGGGGATACAAGGAAGGGGTGATATGATCAAAATCTTCAAATACCTTAAAGGTTTCAACCTTAGTGGAAACAGGACCACTGGGGGCACTGCATAAAGCTGGTGGGGGGAACATTCAAGGGGGAAATGAGGAGACAGTTTTTCACTGAGAGGGTGATGGTGAAAAATGGAACCGGCAGCTGGAGGACGCTGTCTCCCCAAAGACAGTGGACAGCCTCAAGAGAAGCTGGGTCAGAGTAATGGGTAAAGCTACATACACGGGGGGGACACTGATAGGGAGGGAGGAGTGGATAATGGAGTGGGGGATCAAATACCTTAGTAGACACTAAACGGGCCTGGAAACTTGAACAGACATGACAGACTGTAAGGCCTTTTTTCTGCTGGTGCAATCATATGTTCATATGTCCCTATCTGTATCTTCCTCTTACCTTTAGCTTCCAGCCTGCAGTGACAGCCTCTATAGCACCCTCACCACAGCCATATGCCCTTAAGACTGTCTGCCCAGATCCTAGGGAACTGAAGTCTAGTAGCAGTAGCAAGAATATATGTTCCATGTGCACACCAACATGGTAGCTACACTCCAGTTAAAATCCCATTTGGCTGCGGGACGGTGGTGCTGAATGCCACACCTCGCACCATGCAGACGACCTGTGTTCAGGAGCAAGTGCGAGCCACTGGGGGTCGGCAGGGGAGGAGAAGGATTAAGCATCCTAGGGACAGCTCTCCTTCTGCGGGAAGGGGGGGTGATCAGTGGTCAGTGCATGCCTGGCCCCTAGCAGAGGATGTGGATGGCACACCAGCGCTGCTGACTTGGGGTCAGAGGTGGGGCAGATGTGTGACGGGATGTGCACACTTATGTGCGTTACTGTCACCAGCATCGCTGCATGCTTCACCCCGAGGGGGTGAAAATCTGGAGGAAAAAAGGAAGAGCTCTTGACTGAATGACGGAGGGGGCTTGAAGGTCCCACACCTGAATAGCCACGGCGCTGACCACACTGGATCTGGTCTTCGTTGGGGTTTGGGGTGCCCCTCTGGCCCCTCCAGGGGGGTAAGCCCTGGTGTAACGGTCTGCACCAGTTGGTGGACATCGGGGGACGGGACTGGGGCTCCTTCCCGATCGAGGGCTGTGGAGCAATGAGTAATAACCAGATTACACAGACAATACTGAGCATAAAGACATTTGTCCGTGAGATCACAAGTAACACCTAATTATATCCTTTTATATTCTTCCTTACTAAGAATTTATCTAGCTGTGTTTTAAGTTCCTGCATTGTAATGCTTTCCACAACCTCCCCTGGTAGCATAGTCCAAATTTCCGTTATCCTATTCCTTAACCAGTATTTCCTTCTATTTGTATTATATCTATCTTTTACCAATTGGTAACAATGAGCTCTAGTGTCATATGTTTGAGCCCTTTTAACCAAGCCCAACAAGTCCCATAAGTTAGTATTGGTCAATGCCCTATAAATCAAACACGTCACCTCTCATTTGGCTGGCAGAACCACCTGCTAATGTGAACCAGAGGAAATCTACAACTGTAAAACTGAGGCCAAGAGTCCATTCATTTGAACAGATGGAACCCATGTGGCTACTGCATCATAAACTCACAAGTCATACGTGCAACCTGTTGTGAGAGGGGTGTGTGCACATATGGAGAAGGGCTGGAGGTAAGTTTACTGATTTTTCTTGTATTCATGCCTCTGCTATCCACTCTTCCTCCTATGGCCTTCCTTCAGGTGATCTGCTTCATGTACTACCCCTGATCTCACAGTGCCACCTTACAACCTCTGGCCCAGAGCTGCCATCCATGGTGACAAGGGCCCTGGAGGATGCCTCCCCTCTCCAGGATTCCTACAAGTTCATCACCACAGGTGTCAAGAAACGGCAGCAATGTCCAAAATGAGTGGTCTGGAGCACATGTGACATCATCATGCATGCAGGACAGCAATTATTTCCCTTTTTTTTTTTTCCAGTGCTCATCACTTCCCATGCAATGCTCTTGGTAGTCCTCACAGCTCCAGCCCAAGTGAAGGGGACAGGACATCATGTTGTCATACATGACATCCTCCCAAGTCACCCAAAGTCTCCTGTAGTGAAGGCCCTACCACCCTGTCCCCAGAGTCGAAGGGCATCACTTCTGCAGTGCTCACATGGCTACATGGGGCTAAGCATGATGTGCTCCATCAGCAAACCTGAACAAGGAAACTTTTTTAAGCCATAGCAAAACAGACTGCATTAGTCTGTAATATTTGCCTCCTTATTAAAAAAAACATTCTTGTTTTACTTTGAGTGTGTTGCATGAGAGTATTTGCCAGATTATACAGATCAATGAAGCAATCTGTTGCACTGCATGCAGGACACTCACATTTTGGCAAAAGTATCTCTCATGAAGGTCGGACTCCTATTACTATGGTGACAGCAGCAATATGTGCAGACAGGAGACGGGGAGAAAGCAAGATTTATTTTAAATTTAACACGCATTTATCAATAATGTATTTATACTGCAATCAGGGTTTTTCTGACCGATGCAACAGTGGTCTCCCTTTCATTTATCTGGGGGTCAGAATCCTCATCCCAGAGGAATGCACGTGAGAGACTACTCTAAAATCGATGAGTACCTATCATTCCCATATTAATATATACATTAGACTGCATTGTGGGAGGTGGACAGAGGAATTTTAGACCCACTAACGGATCAGACTGGGGTACCTGGAGTCCTCAAAGAATTGTTTTTCGAGGCCCACTTGAAACCTGTGACAACACAACAAGAGTGAAGTCCTCCCTACTCACTTATAAGATGTCTGTTCATTATCTATTCAACCCCACCCCCTTCCAGAGTACAGGAAAGTTACTTACCTGTAACTCTAGAGTGTCCCTTGCATGCAGCAACATTCTTTGGTCTTATAGGCAGAGGTATTAGGACCCCTTGGGAACGATAAATTTTGGGGCAGGCAATGCCTAAATGGTGTGCATGTCTGGCATAGACATGTCACTTGGGCAAATTATGCAAAAACAGTGCTGGGCATGGGAAATCCCAATACTTTAAAAGCTCCGTACATATAGGCAATGGAAAGGAAGGGGCATAGCCGTGTCACAATATCGCGGTCTTTCCAGTGTGATCCCGGTGAGTGAGCAGTACCATATTTCAAAATGCCAGCTGCACCAGGGGATCTTTTTTTTTTTTTAAAAGAAGCAGGTAAACAAATGCTTTATTTCATAAGGTGCATACAGGGAGATCTTTGAGGTGAAGTCCTGATCTGTGCAGCGATCGGTCTTCAAACAGTAGTACTCCTTTAATTAAAATGCGAACCCTACTGCATTTTTGAGGCTCTGCAGACATCTATGATGGAAATGGCTCTTAATGAAGCTACAGATGTAACCACTGCTCATATGCAGCAGGCACTAACTCAACATTTCCGATGATTCCCTATGAGCTGGTAGTAGTGCTGACTGCAGCTAACAATTCCACCAGGTAGGGATTGTTTGGAGACAGGTCTCCCTTCATCATTAGGATCACGGAACATAAGCAGCTGAGCTGACAACTTATGGTGCTTTGATCTAGAGAAGTAGAAAGTGAGATTGCATATCACGTTAACTGAATGCACTTTAATGCAACTATGACATCAGGCTGAGGTGATGGCCAATAAGGAAATATAGGTAAAGAGGCTGAGTTCATCACATTTGAATGAAGCACCAGTCCTCCTACTAGGGATCAGATTAAGAACCCAGCCTGTCACCATGTCTGTGACCAGTGTCAGAGAAGCAGAATCTCTCCAATAAATTTTTTGAAAAAAGAAAACTGCATGATGAGGGTCTTACTAAACATCTCATGGTAAACGGAAAAGTCTGACGGATGAACTTTCACTGATGAGAACAGCAGACCCCATTCTTCCAAATCCTGAAGGTACTCTAGGATTTGCTCACAAGGACAGCTATGCAGGTCAAAAGATGTGCTGTCTGTCATAAAGAGAACCACTTTGAATTCAGTCGGCAGGCTCTTTATGGTAGAAGGGTTTCAGGGTATAAAATAAGCCGAAAAAATTAACTAGCAATTTCATGCATGAATGTGTTGAACTGAGAAAATGCACAACAAATGGCACGGAAAGATTAGCAAAATGAAAAATGGTTTATATTTGACATGTTTTGAATGTGTAAACCACAGCTATGCAATTCAGAAAATGGTTAGCATTACCCTCTGATACGCGCAGTGCTCTGCTGTGCTATACTATACTATACCTGCTACGTAATACCCTGGGGTTTCTTGTTGCTAACAAGACCTAGATTACACGAGCCTGGTGACTTTTGTGTCTTCCAGAGTGCAGCCTGCAAATAGAGGCTGAAGACTTGGATACAACTACTGACCCTAGAGATAGGGGAACAAAGAAGGCCACAGGGAAGTTTAATGGGCCTTGATCCACCCCCCGCTGAAGCAGTGGCTAACTAGTCTGCTTTGGCTCGCTTGAGGCTGTACCTATCTGAAGGGACACAAAATTGGTTCATCTCTGGCTCGCAGCTCTTTGGCCACGGGCAAAAAAAGAAACTGAAGTAGCTGGGGCCAGCACTGTTTCACAGGCTGACTGTGCATGGTGCTACACATGGTACTACACAGCGGTGCTGTGCATGGATGTAACCAGACCCAAGACTTTTGGTTTTGGTTCTAGAGTCTTCAGATCCAAGACCCAAGAGCAAAGAGCAGTGCTCTATGGAGGAGACTGACTGACTCCTTCAAAAAAAAAACTATTAATCTTTTCATTTCTATATGATCCTTGTAAATTACTCTGACTTTCCCCTAAATTTAATTACCATTTTACATCTCATACCTGTCCTTGTGGCCTTTCTTTCATGGCTCTGGTGTCTTTATTTCATTCCCCCCACACACACTTAAAAAAGAGCCCAGATACTCAAGGGGGCCCACTTTGTCTGGCGCCCGTTGAGGTTTTTCACTGTTCCACTGCAGACCAGCCCAAGCCCGCCATGACATTCTTTCTGGACATATTAGTTATCTGTGTCCTTGTCAACACATTATGTGCAGAGGGAAAGGAAAATGAAACATTTCACTTGCCTCTTTAGGAAAATACCTGGAACACTCAGAGGACTTTATTTATTTATGCTGGCCTGTATGAGAGATTTTGTTTAAAAGAGATGTCTTTATCACATTTTATAATTTTTGTATGGTATTCAGGTGGCGAGCTACCTTTCAAAAATCACGCCGCCTCCATGTCGTGAACACCAGCTCCGAGAGTTAACTGCACGGGAGGAACTTTTGGAAACCACAAGATGTCATCACCTCCCAGGTTTAAAAAAAAGCCGATTATTCTACTTTTTTGTTATAGGGGGCATTTGTGTTTCATATATATATATATATATATATTACATATATACACACACACACACAAAAAAACAGACGCATAAATACAGTATATCTACATATTTTTCATGCAACACAAGGGGAGTTCTGTCAGTCAGAAACACTCATGCAAGCAGGTGTCATCTCTTGTTCAAATACTCTACCTGCTCTCCAAGATGGCCTTTTCCACATGGGTGCTCTTTTCACAGGCCGGCACCCCAGGTGCACGCTGGCTCATGGCGGACAGAAACATTAGCAGCAGTTTTGTACTCTCCGTCTTTCCGGCCCCACTCTCACCGCTGAAGGGGTAATAACAGACAGCAACAAAGTCACTCACATCCCACCAAGAAAAGGAATCCCAGTAAAAAAAATGGTGTCTTTACAATATTAAACAGGCATTAGAAAAATCTCTTGGGAAAGGACAGAATGACTTTTTTGTTTTGCACTAAAACCAGCCCCACCTCCTCCCACTGTTATTTAGTTTATTATTCTTTGCAGGGCAGCTCAATGACTCTTGTGGCAGTGTTGCAGGTCAGCATGTTGACAACCTGGTTTACAGTCTCAAACCTGAGCTGTCTGGCATCAGGTGCCACAGGCAGTTCGGCATGTCAGTGATTCAATGCTTCCTGCCTCCATGGAGAGGGTGGGGGATCTGACTTGACCTTTAAATGACTGCCCCCTGGTGGCAAAGGGAGAGTATGCAGTGTTGGCAGAAACAGAAATGTGGGTGAAATTGTGCAGCTGGCAGGAGCCTGAATACTGACATGTGATTTATTTATTTTGCATTTGAGTACCAGGTAGGTGCACTGACCCAATGGACCGTTTTCAGGCACAACCCGAGCCATGAAGATGGCACAATGACTAAGATACAAGTTAACACTGAGTCTTGTGCCAGCGTGGTCAGTTACAGCAGCCCACTTCTGGCAGGCCTGAAAGATCTCCCATCTCAGACTGTGCCCTAAAAGGGTGGAAGTTGGACTAGGGGAGATGAAAAACAAAAGAAACAAATGGTGGCACACAGGTGGATAATGCCACCGTGCCTTCCCCGCTCACCTGTGGCACTTGGAAAAACTCCCTCAAGCCAGTATCTGGGGGCCACACTCCAATAGGTGGGGGACCCAGGGCTTATGGATAGGTGAAGAAATGGATAGGTGAAGGAGAGCCTAGACACTGGGTAAGAAGAAAAAGAAGAAAGCAAAAATAAATGTATTTAGTGGACATACTGATGCAGCCATACTACTGCCACTTGTGACCCCAGCAATCCGTGTTGGGGAGCAAACCTGGGTCCTCAGGTGCTGGCTAGGGATATGAAAGTCCAGCAGATGCCCCTTCTCCTCTGGGTGGAAGGGTTCTGGGTTCCTCACTTCCACATGGCCCATTGGGTGACCACAGGGAGAGGTGAAGGAGGATGTCCCCAATGTCGGGTGCTTACCGGCACTAGGAAAGTCAAGTGGATGCTCCATCCCTCTAAGTGGGAGGGTGCTGGGTTTCCTGCTTCCACACGGCCTCTTGGGTGACCATAGGGGGAGGTGCAGTGGGGAATGCAAGAAGGAGAGGCTGTCAGGTGTAATGACCAGCAGTGGAAAAGTCGAGGAGATGCTCCTTTCCTCTGAGTGGGAGGATGCCAGTTTCCTTGCTTATACATGGCCCCTTCAGTGATCATAGGGGGAGATGCAACAGGGACTGCATGAAGGAGAGGATGTCACCAATGTCAGGCGCGCGCATGCACACATCGATCTGACATGTTGTCCCAGTGCAAGATGGCAGGGTTGGGGGGAGAACTGCAACATAAGGTGGGAAAAACACGGTTCTAGAGCCAGTGTTCGACAAAAAGCGTGTCTAACTACTGGACAGCAAAACCATCATGTTGACCACAGTTGCGGTCGGCAGATGGTTTCCAAGTTGGAAACTTGTTTTCTTCAGGGGGATTCACCCCCCAAACTAGGACCCTCGAGACCAACTTTATAGTCATACAGGGATTACCCAGGTCGGCGGGTGCGGGGTCTGTCAGTGCAGCACAACTTTCTTGCTGCTTAGCTGGTGTTTTTTGGTATCCATCGCCGACAGTGACACTTCTACAGCGACTGTCAGTACAGCGACCACAGCACCAGGTCACTGTACAGACGGTCGCTGGACATGAGGAGGCAGTATAGCGCAGTGGTCTAAGGCTCTGAGCTGCAAATCTGGTGACGTCCAGCAGACCAGACCTGGGTTTGAATCCCACAGCTTCCACTGGCATACTGTGTGACCCTGAGCAAGTCACGTAACCTCCTTGTGCTCCCAGGTTGCTCCTGTAAAAAAGCTTTCAGCATAGTGTGCTATACCTGGTTAAAAAAAAAAAAAAATTCACCCCCCAAACCACCCATATGGGGTCTGTGCCCCCGCATCACCACCACTTTTTATAATCAACTCTGAATTGGAGCAGATTAGGGGAGAGGGGTGCAAATTCCCTGAATACAGTGCCTGTGTCCAGCGACCGTCTGTACAGTGACCTGGCGCTGTGGTCGCTGTACTGACAGTCGCCGTAGAAGTGTCACTGTCGGCGATGGATACCAAAAAACACCAGTTAAGCAGCAAGGAAGTTGTGCTGCACTGACAGACCCCGCACCCGCCAACCTGGGTAATCCCTGTATGACTATAAAATTGGTCTTGAGGGTCCTAGTTCCAGTCAGAGTGCCTCACCACTGGGGCAAGCCATGGGGGCAATGTAGGGAAAGCAAGTCCCAGGAGATGGCGCAGTAATGGGGTTGGGGTGTGGTACAGGCAGGAGACAGGCAAAGGGCTGGATGGGTGTAGGAGCACAAACAGATAAAAATGCATTCTTTTCTCCAGCAGTTCAGATCTGTACAGCAATAGGGATATCACACTTGTTTGCCCAGTTCTTACATAAATTATTCCTTATTTGAGGTATGAAACAACATAGTGGTGCATTTAATGATACACAACAATCATTTGATCAACTATGGCAAAGATGGACAATTTATTATATATATATATATATATATATATATATATATATATATATATATATATAATTTTTATTTTAATTCGTTCTCAGATTACAATACCTCTGAGCACATAACAGCTCTTTTACAAATGTTCCACGTCAGTGGGGAAGGGTGACAAACATACTGTACAAAGGAAGGCATCACATAACATTTCAACAAGACAGTATATAAAATGATTTAACAGTGCAATTAAAATTAAAACTATAAATCGGTAAGTAATCAAAATAACCTAATAAAAGGAGGCAGCCCAGGGGGCTTTATCTAATCAGTATAGATAGTTGTGGTTGAACAAAGTTCAGGTAAGTGAACATAAAACAGTGAAAAGAAGGTGGAGTGTGAGAGGGGGGTGGGGTGAACAGAAGGATTGGGGAAAAGAGGTAGGATATAGGGCAGAGTGGTTAGAGTGAACGTGGTCATTCGCAGCAAAGGAAGGAGAATATGGATGACAATTCTTCTTTTGTACCCTACGCCAGCTAGACCTGGCCCCCCCTCTGAAAAGCAGGGCATTAATTTAGATATCTTCTGCTCATCCACTCCATCAGCAGAACGGATAACCAATTTACTACCGAACTTAGAGCACAAACTCCTGCTTGCCTTTGTCTAGCACTGTTGGGCTTCATAATTTCATTCCTTGTAGTTAAATCCATATATTGGTATAGTCTACACCGTCTCTGGATTTTTTTAATAAAATGCAATAAACCAATAAATTAAAAAAAATATATATATATAGTTACTTATTCGAATAACAGCCTACAAAATACCACCCATAAAATCCAAATGAAATGGTTGGAAACGTTTTCTTTTCCGGCACCTCTTATCAGGACCTCCAATTCCTCAGAAAACAGATATTATTATAATACAAACAGCAACTGCTTTTTTCTTCAGGCAATAGCATTAAACTTTTGCTGCAAATTAGTTGCCAAAACTGAGCTTTAAGCTTTGAGTATCAGTACAAGGCAAGAATACTCATGTATCTCAGGAAGGAGGTTAGGGTAGACAGCAATGCTTCAGAGGCAGCACTTTACTGACACACGTATGCTTTCATAAAACAATTCTCTTGTACATAACTCTACACCACTGTGCATCACCCCTGCAGTGAAACTGGTCAGTTTCACTTCTGTGCTGGGTAAACTAATGGAAACCTTGATTAAACAAGATCTCGTGCAATATCTGGAGGACTGTGGGCTCCAAGGCACAAAGTAACATGGATTTGTAGTGGGAAGGTCGTGCCAGCTAAATCTCATCGCCTTTTCTGACTGTGTGGCAAAATAACTGGATGGGGGCATGCAGTAGACCTTCTCTATTTTGATTTCAGCAAGGTATTTGATTCTGTGACACACAAATGGCTGCTGAGGAAGCTTGAGGACACAGGGACCGCAGAGAGCACAGTTAGATGGGTGGGCAGCTGGTTCATCGGCAGGAGACAGAGGGTGGTGATTAACAGAGTGCAGTCAACCGACAGCACGATTGTTAGTGGGTTCCCCCAGGGATCTGTGCTGGGTCCTGTTCTCTTTAATGTATATATCTGTGACATCAGCAATGGGGTCTAGGGTAAGCTTGCCCTGTTCGCAGACGATACTATGCTCAGAGGGCAGGTGGACAGCCCAGAAGGGGTTAGAGAACTGCAGGAGGACCTCCAAAAACTGGAAAGATTGTCGAATTTGTGACAGCTGAAATTCAAACCAAGGAAATGCAGTTATGCACCTCAGCAAGGAAAACCGTAGGACAGAATATTGGCTAAATATTCGCGGGAAGTCCCCTGAAAAAGGGACTGTTTCAGTCTCACTGGGCCTACCCCGTCACCAACATTTAAATAAAAATAAATAAATAAATGAGATCGAACTGAGCACCTCACAGGAGGAGAGGGACCTGGAGGTCATTATTACTGACACCCTGAAGTAGGCGAGACAATGTAACAAATCATATAGCAGGGAGAACAAGTTGTTGGGGAGGGGGATCAACAGCAGGAAGAGGGAAGTGATCATCCCCCCTCTACAGATCTCTTGTTAGACCGCATCTAGAGTACTGTGTTCAGCTTTGGAGGCCACATCTGAAGAAGGATAAGGACAGACTGGAATCTGTGCAGAGGAGAGCGACAAAGGTGGCCCAAGGTTTGCAGGGACTCTCCTACGAGGAACGACTGGCAGCACGGAGTATGTACTTCCCGAAAATCAGGAAGGAAAGAGGCGATATGACAGAAACATTTAAGTTCTTAAAAGGCATTGAAGTGCTGGACTCTAAAGAACTGTTCCATAGGAAGCTGTTGGGGAGGGGCTTCAGGAGGGATCTGAGGAAGTATTACTTCACGGAAAGAGTGGTGGAGTCATGGAAAAGTCTGCCAGCTGAGGTGGCGAACACAGAGACTGTGGCAAGTTTCAAGAGTAGGTGGGACAGAGCTAGAGCACAATTACGGGACAGTATCTCAGATACTAAATTAGGAACCTGGGCAGGGGTGGCCCCCCAGGACAATCTCTAGGTCCCTGGCATCTCATGGGCAGACTCGATGGACCCTAAGGTCTCCTTCTGCTGTTGCTTTCTATGTTTCTATGAAATTCCAACAGAAAAATTATTTTTTTCAAAGTCCCCATTAGGATTTCAACATGCTAAATAGGATTCCTGGCTGGATGAAAACACACAGTCCCTTGGTTAACAGCCTGTTGACATTTCATCTGCACCACCATGCTGACATAGCAGGGGAGCACAGCTCCTGGGATGTAGTGGTCAATTCACATTAATGCAGTGCAAGAATAAGTGAAATAAAGTTCAGCCTCTAGGAAGGGCTGCCTCTGATGAAAGGCTGGGTTCCCAAATCTTCCTCTACCCTCATGTCTCCTATATCCCATCAGGCAGAGTTTTTGGTAGACAGTTTATTGCAGAAGGTGGTTCCCTGTCCAACCCTCCAACTACGCAAGTTAATTTTGTTGCTATATAACTTTCTCCCCACTTCAGGGCCCTTTCTGGCAACAACCCAGCACACTGGATGCTAAACTACTTTGCCGCCAATTTCCCTGCAGCTTGCTCCCTACAGAGGGTCCCAGAGAGGTGCCATCCCCCAACCCCCTTACTAAGGAGCCATTCAGGCAGAGGGCTTCATGATGTGAAGCCAGACTGTGCCACTGTATAGACATTACACATGCTTAAACTCATTTTTTTCCCCCAGAATCCTCTCTCCACCCTGACATCTGGTGTAGCCTTCTTCAGCCTCGTACGGCGCAGCACAACATGCACATGTGCGACCCCTCACAAGGGAGCAGACTCCCTGGTCAACCATGAGGGATCATGGTGTCAGGGGCAGGAATGTCGACATCTCCCTCCCCAGTCTGACTAATGCTGTAGGCAGCTGCACTCCCAACCTGGGCCACAATCGGTCCCAGTTCCCGAATCTGCTCCTGAACCCATACTGTTGGCCCAGACTCTGGGCCATCAGGCAGTATCTGACTGCAGATCTGCAAGGGTCCTAGAACATTTTAGGGGTCCCATTCTGGTTAAGTACCTTATTGGTAATACAAGGACCAGTTGGGTCTGGATTGCTGTTTTAGTTCTTTCTACACTGCCGAATACAATGTCCTCTTCCGTCTGTTGCTGTTGTGAATTCTGGTGCATGATCTGATCACATAAATAGGAGTTTAAAGACAAATGATGGGTTCAAGCTGCAAACCAAAAATCTAACTGGAGCTTTCCTAGAAATTCCAACTTTTTCCAGCAGAGAAAAAAGTGGTCACACTCCACACATCACTGAATACCTCAATGCATATAGCAGCTGCTTGTAAGGCAGTTAATATCAAATTACGACTGTCCTGCAAGATCAGTAACAACCTCACCCCTAAAGCCCAAACAGTCTTTGCCTGTGACATCATGCTTCCCAAACTTACATATGGGATTTCCATCTACTTCTTGGCCTCAAAAACTGTCCTACAGAAATGGGATGTGGGCTATAATATTTGTAGATTCTGCTTGGCCACGAATAGATATATTCACCTCTGTACCGCCTACTCCAAATGTTGGTTGGCTTCCACCACCTCCCCTGTGAAACCTCACTAAGGAAAGTGTTGTTCATATTGTTCTGGCTAAATGGGCCCCACAGTCCTGAGTCGCTCTCCTTATACCTGACAGTATATCCTATCTCCTAAGGTCTAATGCCCCTGGTTCCTTGACCATCCCCCCAAAACCAGTCCTTCTCGTACTCCGCCCCTGCACTCTGGAACTCCATCCCAGCTACTGTCCACCTGTATCAAACCAACCATGCAGTCAGAGTGGATACCACTCCTTCCTACTCAAGTCCTCGACATGCACGTGTCCGTAGGTTGCATAGGATCAGTAGTAAATTCTCTGAATTATTGCACTTGTGTGTATTGCTGACTGCCAACTCTGTATGTCCGAAATCTATCCCTGTACTTGTTACTTGTCTTTTATTGTTGTACTTTGCCCTGTACCTTGCATCATGCTTACCACGCACTGTTTTGTTTTTTTTTGGTTTTTTTTGGGTGGGGGTTGGGGGGGTTAGTTCTCTGTATTACTTCTAGGCAACTGTATAAACCCCCTCCCTGTATTTTTGTGCACTGTTGTGTCAATCTCCACTGTTGTGATCTCCCAGATCATGCCTGAAAACAGGAAACTATTCTATCTTGTGCACATACCTGGTAAATAAAAACTAAAATAAATAAAAACGTCAGATGTTCAAGAGGTAGAGTGTGGTCCCTGGCTATAGCACATGCTTAAGAATCAACAGACTCAGGTTCAAATGCTTCCAGAGCCATTTCCTTAGTTCTTCCACAGTGTTATTTCTCACCAGGGAGAGGCAGGCAGGCTCTCAGCCCCATCACCATCTACCGCAGCAGACACCCACCTCCCCAGACTTACTGGAGTCCGGTTCCCGTGGCAGGGACAGGAGAGAGAGGGCTATCCCCCCCCCCACTGGTACCCATTCCAGAATGGCTTCTGCACCTGCTGTCAGGTGGGCCACAGGCAGGGCTTCGTGAGTCATCCTTCCCCAATTTTCCTTGTTCTCACTTTCCCTGCTGCGGAGACATATCAAGATGTGTGCGTGGAGGTACGCACATCCTACAGAACTGCAGCTCCAACATTCAAGCCACTCAGGACCCGCACTACCACCAGGCCTCCACCTGGTGGCAGTCATAGGCCAAGTCGAGAGGCCAGCCCTCCCTGGGTTAGGAGAGCAGCCCCTTGGGTGCTTGATCCTCCCCCACCCAGGCCAACCCCCAGTGACCAGAGTCCATTCCTGAACCCAGGTTGCCAGCGTGGCTGCAGGTTAGGCACTTGATGACTACATCCTCTTGCCCAGTGGGTCACAGAGCCACTTCCTTACTGTGACCCTGAAAAAGCCACTTAACTTCCCAACTTTATACCACATGGCTGGAAAAATGGGTAAAGGTAGGACAACATTGAAAATGAGATACTGTGTTATTTTATAGATATTATTACTATTATCATTATAGATACTGAATAGGAGATGCTGCTGGGATAGCCTGGGTAATGAAGTTGTAAATAAAAAGAAAGGAGAGAAAAGTCAACTGAAAAAGCTCAGGGTAAGAAGAATGGTGTATTATAAGCATTTGGCAGGGCAGCAGTGACACTGTCCTGTAAAAAGGAAGGGTGTCTTTGCTCTGGGGCAGCCATTGTAGATTGAAGACAGGATGCAGGCGACAGCAATAGAACGACCTGGCTTGCAAGACAAGGTAACAATCATGAGGTAGTAGGAAAGTTCAGCTTAGTCTGGTAGTTTCCTAGGCCCACAGCAATGCTGCCACCTAGGCACCCACAGGGGTTGGTGCAGTAAACAGCTCCAACAGCAAGGACGCTGACAGGCTGGTATGATAGGCATTCCAGGCTCATGTCCTGCATCAGCATCCAGGGGAGGGGCAAAAAAGTCAAGAAATGTCCCCAGCATGAGCAGAATGACTTCAGAAGCACCGTGCAATAGCTGGCCTGGTGGCGCTGAAGTGCTGGACGCCTTACCTCACACCACGACAGCAACCTGTGTTTGGGAACAAGCACGGGCCGCCGGGGGGGTGAGGTGGCAAGGAAGGAGAAGGATTGAGCATCCGATGGACTGCTCTCCTTCTCCTGGGAGGGAGGGGTTGCCAGTGGTCGGTGTTTGACTGGCACCTAGTGGAGACTGAAGGACAGTGCGCCGACACTGTAGGGAGGAGTTGGGGCAGACACTAGGAGGGAGTGTGTGAAGATGCATGCATACTCTCCCCACAGGCATCATTGCACACCTCATCTCCTGGGGAGAAAACCAGGAAATTGATGCCACACTGAATGGTGAAGGGCACCTCACAGGCTTCGCTCCCAGCTAGCCACAGTGCTGGCTACACTGGATCCGGTTTCCGGTGGGGGTTGGAGGCCTCGCCAGGGGGGTAAGCCCTGGGAGTATGGGCCAGCTCCAGATGGTGGACGCCAGGGGATGGGGCTGGGGGCTCCCTCCAGAGGAAAGAGGGCCATGGTATCAAGGATGAGAAAGAAATAGCAAAAAAAAAAAAAAAAGTACCACCACGCAAAACTAACTGTCCCCAACAAGCAAGGTTGCGCCAAAGGGGTAGGCTGACTGCCTGGCTGCAAAGCAAGGGTTGAATGGTTGAAAAGGTGGCTGATGGGGATTTAAGGGACCGACCACAGGATGGACACTGACAGTGGTAGTAGAAAGTAGGGGGCTATAAATATTTACACACAAAAAAATCCAAAACTTTGTCTGGAATCTTTTGTGGAGCTCATCAAACAGCATCAATATCTTATTATGACAGGTTTACCAGTTTAAGCATTCAATGCTCGTTGTTGTCTGCCTCAGCTAATTGCACACATTTAACTCCCGTAGAATTCTCTCTCCTATAATAATATTTTCAATTTTCCTTTTGCTTGATCCCAAGAGAACATTATTCAAGCCTGAGTGAAGCTCTAATGTTTCCTCAAAAAATGTGCCCTGGGGCTAACGGTATCTCTTGCAGGATTCTGGCTTTGTCTCTACCCCCTCCTCTATTTTAACAGAGAACTGAGGGAAGCTACAGTTCGTAATAAGCACAATGAAGTTTTCCCCCAACCTTATCAATAATTTATCCGACACAGTGCTGCATCAGAGTTCACAGTTAAAAAAAAAAAAAAAGAGAGACCTGCTGAGAAATGTAATCCATGTGTACAAAATATACCAGAAAAACTACTACATGGGTATTGATCCCCCCCCCCCCAACGGCATTAACTGCAGTACACCATTAAGTAATTTCAGCAAACTATTCATAAAAGTCATCAGAAATGGACAGGCTGGTATAAAAGACTAAGCCAGGAGATCCTGGTTCAAATCTGAGTTCCTAGGCAGAGTATAAGACAGTGACTTAAGCGATATCAATTCCAATCTCGGCTCTCAGATGGTGTGTTCTAAGCATCACAGTAAAGCATGGTGAACCAGAAAATCCTGGTTCCAAATCCCAGTATCCAGGTACTGTCAACTAACAACAAAAATGACGGTCAGTCAGGAGATTTTGGTTCTAATCCCAGCTCCCAGGCAGTATGTTCTAACCACTGGAGCAATGGCATGTGAGCCAGGAGATCACAGTTTTAGTCCAAGCTCCCAGACATGCTGTTTGGCCAAGAGAGCAAAAGAACTGTTGACCAGGAAATCCCAGTCAAGGTTTCTAAACATTCGGGAAAAGGCTAAGCCAGAGGATCTTGATTCTGATTCTCAGCTCTCAGGCAAGGTAGTGTTCTAACCCTCAGACAGCCACTTTGAATGCAAGCCTGCTTGTGTCTGAGACCTTTCAGCAGTACGCCAAACAGGAGATGACGGAGAAAAAGATGTAGGGGTCCATCTTGCACATTCCTCCGGCTGTCACAAGACACTGACTACACTCCAATTCAAGTACTGACACATCCATGATTAACTGCCACTGTTCGGAGAGGATTGCTGAAATCCAGTCACCTCATTGGTCCAGCTGTACCCAATAACCACTGTTAACCCCCCACTATATTATCTCTGCTCATGATGTGCACTCCTCAAAGCCCTTTCCCCCTCAAGAATCCGTCTACTCCTGCTTTGAAAGCTTGGGGAGTGATAGCTTCCACCACCTTACTGGGTAGGCTGTTCCATGTGTAAATCATCCTGTGTGTGACATAATGCTTTCTAATACTTTCCACATCCCATCCATTACCCCCCCCCAAAAAAAAATCTAAGTGCATGCTATTTAGTTGGGCTTGCACTCTGCAGATTCTTTTTTTTTTTTTCTGAACTTCAAGTTTATTAGACTTTGGCACCACAATGTTACAGACCAGATAAATACAGATACAAGCTTATTCATAATGACATTATCTTGTTATGCATCAGTGTGGATAAACATGTTCTCAATAGTTCCATTTGTCCTTACAAGCGATTGATTGACTCACTATAATCTGGTCTGCTAGATGTCTTCACTAAGTATAAAAGCCGGTGCCCACTAATCCCTTTATGAATTTCAAAACTCACTTAAACATGCCTTTACTAAAATTAAAAGATAATCTATAACAACCACCTTAGGCCAGAATTAATTTCTTTTCTACAGTTATTTTATTTGAGAGATATACTTCTGTCGAGCCTATGATGATTACCCAAATTGGGGGTTCAATACTCAAAGGCTTGCTGGGATAGAACGGAGATTCCTTCCCTCTCCTCCAGAAGGGTTGCCATGTCCCAGTGAATTTATCTTTTTGGAGGCGCAACTCAGCCATGACCCTCTCCACCCTGTGTATACTTTTAATGATGTCTAACCACTCCTGGAAAGTGGGGGCCGTTGGGGAGAGCCACCTTCTGGTAACAGCCTTGCCGGCTGCTGCCAAGCAGGATCCCTGAAAATGATTTTTGTCTATTAGTTATCCTGCTCTTGGGTGAAGTCCCCATACTCAGCAGCTTCAACTATTTGTAACAGTGTGATCATGCCCCTCACACACACTTCTATTCTCCAGGCTAAATTACCCGACTATGTAAAGTCATTCCCCACTGATCCCTGTTACCACCCCCACCCCCACCCCCACCACCACCACCACCACCACCAAAAGCAGTTTGGTCCGCTGTGCAGGACCCGCTCAACCTCTATCTGTATTGTGGTACGAAGAACTAGATGCCATACTCCAGAGGTGGTTTAACCACAGCATTTGGGGGGGGGGTCTCCTTGCCTCCTCCTAATGTGGCCCTCCTACACAGTTTTACTTTGGTCCTCCACTTGGATGCTGTCAACACTTCTGAGGCTAACCAAATTTTGTTTACTTTCTCCTTTAGAAAACCATTCCTGAGGAAGGTTCTGATGGTCAAAACAACATTTCTAATTTTATTTGCAGTTTTCAGAACAGTTTGTTTTGTTTGCATATCAACATGCTGATGCAACAACTTCAGAAGGTGAGGTAGTGTGGTCCAGTCGTGAAAGCACTGGAGTGTAAAACAGAAGAGAGGAGGGCTGAATCTCACCACAGCCACCAGCTTACTGTGTGACCTCGATCAAATCACTGTGACCCACCTTTGCTTCTATGCTTCAACAGAAGTCAAAATTGGAAGAAGAAGCCCTGCCCTACACACTACAAATGGGATGTTCAAATCTCTGTTGGGTTACCCTGAATAAAGCATGCACTATGAAACCAGAATACACATGTTGAAATGAGCATTCCCAATAAAATCTTTAGTTCAAGCTGTCGTCATAAAATGAAGTGTACTAAAAAAAAAATCAAATCTTGAGATTATTTGAAAATTGATTTAAAAATCTCTCTACCTGATCAGGACACACTGGCTGTCATGGCGTTTCCAGAGACAGCGGTAGCACTCATTCGCAATAGCAAAGATGTGTGGTGGGAGCTCGCCTAGGTGGTGTTTACTATACAGATCCACAGCTGATGCATCATACAGGCCTGAAATTTCCTTGTATGGATTCACAGAGGCTAATATAGAACCAATATTAGTCTGGGGGGAAAAGAGAAAATGTTTATTACAGACATAGAAAATGTTAGCAGAAAAAGATCATTGGTTCATCCAGTCAGCTCAGTTTTTACCCCACCCTTCCCTCTGACCAATTGTCTAGACAGGGTTTTCACCTTTGCCAACCCCTCCTAGCCTGCAATATTGCTACCCCCTGAGTAAGTACTAAGCCCTTTACTCTGTCCCTGTCGTGCTTGAATCCATAAATGTTTTTTGTGCAGACACACCGTTTCGAATCACTCTTCCGTAAAGTAGAACTTTCTCACGTACCTCCTGAACACCCACCGCCACTACCAGCTTATATGCCCTGCTTTTGACCTCCAATTGTAGAAAGGAAAGAAAAAGTGTGACTGCTACCTGGACTCGAACCCAGGAACCATGCCATTCCGTGGCTTGCTCTTAACTTGCCTTTGACCTGTCATTCCTGCCGAATAGTTTCACAGTCTTAATCACTCCTTTCAGGAACCTGTAGGTCTATACATGTCTCTCTCCCCCTTTCTGGCCTCCAGCGAGTACATGCTTAATGCCCTAAGCTGAACCCCATAGGATCTGCCCTGTTGGTCATGGATCATTTTGACCCAAGGGATGGAGTATCTACACCCACCCCCAGGATACCCAGCTGGCCTTTGCGTACTTCTCTGCTGATCTAAGAAGTCCCAGAACTATGTAGGACAAACAGATACCTGGACACCCTCCTGATCCCCATGCTGGCACAGAAGGACAGGGAGAAGTTAGACACCCCATGACACAACAGGAAATAACAGGGAAAATTGAAAAAAAAAAAAAAGTGCCAAAGAATGGTAAGTCCCTCAGACTGGATGGCCACCTCTCTGAGTTTTACAAGGGTTTCTCCTCACTGATGACACCCCCTCCCCTTTGGCTGTGGTGTTTAACTACATTTTCAGGGATGGAGACCAGGTACTGGCCTCTTGATGTCAAGCACAGATTTAAGTGCTTTTAAAACCTAATAAAGTCCCAGATGTGTGTGGGTCACATAGACCCATTTCCCTTCTACCAGTGGCCCTAAAGCTTTTCACAGGTACACTGGCAGACAGCTTGCAAACACGCATTGGCTCAGTGGTCCATCATAAGCAGAAGGAGTTTATTGCGGGGAGACTACTACAAGGCCAATATGCAGTGACTGCTGACTATTATTACATTCCAGAAGAAAGAGGTGGCCTTCCAATTACCCATTAGTATGGATGCCGAGAAGGCCTTCGACAGGGTGGACTGGGCTTTTCTGGAGGCTGCCCCAGCAAACCATCTTTCTCAGTCTCAACTACATAACAGTGGCCACCTCTCAGAATAGCTCACGCACGAACATGGCACGAGGCTGGGATGTCCATTGTCTCCACTTCTTTTTGCCCTTAGCCTGTAACCCCTGGCAATAACTGTGTGGAAAAATCTAAACATCAAACTTCATAAGAGTGATAGTGGGAGGAAGGGAACAGAAGTTGATATTATGTAAGCAATAATACCCGACAGGGTGGGCATTATTGGGAAATACCGAACCTCCCAGGGGCATAATGAGGCCGGCACCGCAGGTGGAGGGCCTTATAGTCCCTGGAAGGTCCAGTATTTCCCAATAATGCCCACCCTGGAGGGTATTATTGCACTTAGAAAATGGCCCATCAATAAGATATTTTTATAAAATAGAAAAAACACGTTTTGAAGTAGTCTGATTAATGTTTAAAAAACTTTTAAATATATTTTTTTGTACAATAGCTCCTGTAGTGCTGCCTGTCTACCAGCAGAGGGCAATGTGGTTTACAACATTTTGTGTGTATGAGCTATGTGGCTGCTGCATGGGTTTATGGGATTTCTAGTCCTGTGTGAAAAGAGCCAGTGAGGAATCAGCTGTCAGGAGTGCTCACCGTGACAAGATGGGCGCAGTTTATGAGAAACAGCCAGTTGAGTGGCCTGAAGATGCAGGAGGATGAGGTATGTAGACACTGGACAATATGCCTGTTGTGAAGTCGGGGTCAGAAGCGGAGGCAGGATTTGTTGTATTTGGCTCCCGATATATGCAGCTTGTTTGATGGGTCAGTCACTACTGTGTCGGCCATTTTTTCCAGGGGTGGGAGCCAAATGTTAGTGTGTGCAACACGTTACCGCCGATGAATTGGGAAAAAAAATAACTTTTACACTGTTTGAAGTATTGAATTCCTGGCAGATGAGTGTCTGTCGAGCTGGTGTTTTTTTTGTGTGTTTGGGTTGGGGGGGGACTATCGATCGCTAAGCAAGGGGAAGAAAATGGCGGCTAGCCAGACTGAGAATTCGGGGTGCCCAATCATATGCTAACTAATGGGGCACCCCGGATTGGCACTTGTTTTTTGCTGGGCGTCTATTTAAAAATAAATGCCCAGCTTGGAGGTGGCATTAGCCAATCAGCATTAAGAAACCATCCTTGAAATTTTCTAAATGCCAGTAATTCCCTGTTCTTTTTAGGAGATGATCCTGCCAGACTTGCTGACGACCCTAATCAAATTCAGGACCCTAGCGGGCTGTAAGATTAACCTGACGAAATCAAGGCAATGATGCTGAGTGGGACTCCCCCCCACCCCCAACAGATTTTAAGGAAACCTTCCCGTTCTCATGGGCATGGCATAACACCTTCTGTTGTCTTGGGGTACAGATCAGTGCAGACACGTCACACCTCTTCAGATATAACCAGCAGAAATTATACAACCTGTTACAGACTGATATGGCCCACCGGACACTGCTACCACCGACAGTGTATAGTAGAACCCAGGTGCTCAAAATGAACATGTTGCCTTGGCTGCTGTTTTTCTTTTAGACCCTCCCTATCCCAGTAAAGTTTTGGAATAACCTACACAGGGAATATTCACAAATTAATTTGGGGGAGGGAAGCATCCATGAATAGCGGGAAGGGTACTCCGGCAACCAGTGGTGGGGTTGGGGGGACTAAGCCTCCCATCTAAAGAAATATCTAGCAGCCCAAGGAGCCTTTCTTTGTACCCGGTTAAAGCAGAGGGTACCGTTCAGGTGGTACCCTATAGAAAAAGATATGCGGCAGGGCATTCTGGACCCTACCTACAGTGGGAATTCCTGCTCAGATCTAGCAACAGATTCACAACCCATGGACCAAACATATCCTGCTTATCCTAGTGAAAATAAGGAAGTTAACTAATACGCCTAATGGGGTAGGGCTCTCTCCCTAAATGACATGAAAAAAATGTCACATCTTCCTCCATGTATGGCGGATTCGCATATTGGGAGGGCAGGGGCCTTACAAGGGTTTCATAATGCCTGGCGGTCCAAGGCTGCTGCTCCTTCAGACAGCTTAAAAGTACATTTACTCTACGCAGAAAGACCACCGCTAGTATCTGCAGGTGCCTCACTTTATCCTTTCCGTTGACAATCTCCATGACCTCCGAGGACCTTTGACGTCCTTGAAGCAATTCCTCCTGGATGTTGTGGTTTTCCAGCAAAAATTAGATATGCCTCGGTGCACTACACAATTCTCATGGCAGATACAAAAAACACCCCCAACAGAGAACAGGGCATAGAAACCACTGCTGTCTCATGCCTTCAGAAACAAAAGGGCGCCAGGCATGCAGGCAACAGGAGATGTGGCCTAGAAGGACCAGCCCACCACATCTGGAAGAGCAGGAGCCACATCCCAACCTTAGTATCAAGAAGATGTAGGGAACAAAACCCCACTGCAAATCAAAAGAACAGATTCAAAACCCCAGACAGCAACACTATCAGTGATGAGAGCTGAGCCGATAACAAGATCATGGCATGGCAAGTAAGGTCGGAGTCTCTGGACATACGTAGAGAACAAAAAAACAGCACAATGGAAATCTGCAGCGATGCCATTAGCAGCACTAGATGAGGAAGGCAGAGTCTACCCCCGCACACATCTTCCTCTCTCTTTCCCTAGTTCGTGCCTCCGCAGACAGCAGTACCTCCATGCCCCTCCCACTTACTCTCCCCTTGGTTTATCGACTCAAGGATGATACCTCTGTCACTTCTAACTTGCCCCATCTCATTTATGTTGTGGCATTAGTGTCTGTTTCCATTTACTCTGCTTTGACAAGGGCACCCGACTGCCCGCACTCTCAAACCCCTGGTCCACTGGGTACCAACCGACTGCACCAATTTACAGCAATCCCATTACCTTGTCTATTCATTTTTCCTTATTGCATGCTTTGTGATACTTGTGCCTGTTCCAGCTTCCACTGCTTGACAAGTCCCACCTATTGACTGCTTGTTCTTACCCGGTGAACCATTGAATTCACACGAGTGCTTCTGTTGGCTCCAGTGGGTCACTTCTTCACTATATCTCCTACATTATTAACCTTTGTAACTGCAACATGTAAGTGTATTTGCTATGTTAATTCTTTCACTGTTTGTATTGTGCTGTTTATTTCTGACGTGGAACCTCTGTAAGAGAGTCTCTGACTCATACATAATGTAATCAGAGAATTTGCAATAAATAAATAAATATTAGTGACCATCACAAAGAGTAATGGGCCTGTAATAATACCTGCACAGGAACCAACAACCGCCTGTTAAGCAATGGCAGGGTCACACGTTAAATCATAAAGTGACCAAATGTCTAGGAAGCTCCAATATGGTTTCAACAGTGTCAGTGGTGAATGTGCCAGAGATAAAAACAGATGACAGCAAGGTGGCAGGAGGCCTAAAAGCAAACCAAAGAAGGTGGCCAGAAACTATAATGTACTGGCCTATTTAACCAAATGACAATCAGGCCAGCAGACAGGTGTGAAACAGACGATTAGAATGGGCAACAACCCCCAAAAAAAAACACACAGTCATTGAAATAATAGCAGTAACAACAGCTACTAAGGGAAGGCAAGGCAGAAACAGTGCCACGAAACAGCACAGGTGTGAAGCCAATGACAAGGATATTGGTGAAGCAAACAGTGATGGCAAAGCCAGCCACATTCCCAGGAGTAACACAGAGAAGAGCTGGCATAGCAGCAGGTACTACTGCAAAGGGAATCCAGGAGATAACTGGCAAACAAAAGAAGCTAGGCAGCACCAGTTGTACAAACCAGTGCAGAACATCAGCAACTGACCGCAGTTATAAAGACAGCTCAACCAGCTGGAGTCATTGATGAGAATTGTCAATGCCAAAGAAGGCAACGACCTTTGGAGTAAAAACAGAACGGAGCCAAAGACATCTGCAGGAAGATCGACATGGCAGTACCAGATGGTGACAAGCAGGCAGAGAGCCACAGGTCAGCACCAAGACCAGAGCACATAGCCAGAAACTGACCCTGGTGCCATATTTGAAGCAGGAATCGCCAGAGCTGGCAACAAGAAAATCGATGGCAAAGAAGGGAATGTCTGAAATAAAACAGAGCCAGAGACCACCAGGAAAATATACATGGTAGAGTCAGGTGATGACTAGCGAAAAGAGATCCATTGGCCAGTATCAGGACCTGAGTACAGAGTCAGCAAACTGACCACGGTGCCATAATGGCAGTCAGAGTTCTAGAAGCTGACGAAGAGAACATCAGCCACAAAAAAGGCAACAGTCTATAGCAAAGGGAATAAAGTACAATTACGTAAGAACTTACCATAACAGTAGATCTTCGAGAGGAGCTCTTGCAGCAGGCAATAACAATTAGGACTATGCCACAGGCACTAGGACCACACGGGAAAACTTCTGCCAGCAATACCAGCGGGGGACCGCCCCAGACGCCGGCCCCGCCCCAACGTCGGTCAGGGTACAAGAGAGGGTGGACCCAGCTCCACCTCAGTTCTCCTGCCAGTACCCAGCAGATAGCCTGACAAGAGAAGGAGGCAAAGCCTATCAGTGAGAAGAGAAGAAAAGATACCTGCACACTCAGAGGGGGAAGGTGGGAGGGAAAACAGCGACTGCTGCAAGAGCTCCTCTCGAAGATCTACTGTTACGGTAAGTTCTTACGTAACTGTACTATCTTACTTTGAGATAGAGCTCTTGCAGCAGGCTATAACAATTAGGACTGAGTCCCAAGCAGTTCCCTAGCGAAGAGGCAGTGGCCCCCGGGAGGAGGAATATGCTGACTCCAGAGACCTTCAGGACAAGAGTCCTTGCAAAACCGCTAGTCGGCCAGCATGGCTGCCTGGGACGATCATCCAAGCTGTAGTGCTTGACAAAGGTATGCACCGATTTCCAGGTCGCGGCCGCACAGATGTCCTGAATGGTGACATTCGGCATCGCGGCAAAAGAAGCTGACACTAACCTGGTGGAGTGACCCCTAACCGGACCCGGCAGGAGTTTGTTGTGATGCTCGTAGCAAAACGAGACGCAATGGACTATCCATTTGGAGACAGTCTGCTTGGACACCGGTTGACCCAAGCATTTTTACATAAAAGCCACAAAGAGCTGCTCCGATTTACAGTGCTGAACCGTTCTATTAAGGTAATACCTCAGGGACCTGTGGACATCCAACGTGTGGAGGAGAACCTCCCCTCTATTGGAAGGAGAAGGAAAATAAACAGGAAGATCAACCGACTGGTTGAGGGTCAACTCCGAGACCACTTTAGGAAGAAACTTCGGATTAGTTTCTTAGGGAAACCCTTTCCCTATGAAAAACCAAATAGGGCTCTTTACACATCAGAGCTTGCAGCTCAAAACTCTTCGAGCGGAAGTAACAGCAACCAGAAAACAAACTTTCCAAGACAGATATCACAGCTCACAAGTCGCTGCGGGTTCAAAAGGGGGGAGGGTGAGTTTCTCCAACACAAAAAGTAGGTCCCAGAGTGGGACAGGGTCCCTGATGGGAGGTCTCATGTGAAGAACCCCCCTAAGGAAGGTGCGGGCCACTTCCAGTTGGGCCAATGCTCCGTCTCCCACAAGAGCATGATAGGACGAGATCGCTCACATGTGCACCTTGACAGAGGAATAGCTCAGGCCTTCCTCGTATAAGGAGAGGAGATATTGCAAAGCGGAGTTCACAGAGCAGGTGACTGGGTCTAAATGCTGAGGCAAGGCCCAAAGGCAGAACCGTTTCCACTTCATAGCGTAAGCGGAGCGAGTAGAGGGATTTCTTGTGGACGCTAAGACCTCAGCCATTTCCGGGGAAACCCTGTATCTGTCCTTAGCTATGTCTGGAGGAGCCAAGCATGAAGTTGCAGGGATCTGAGATCCGGGTGAACCAGAAAACCCCGGTCCTGTGACAGCAGTTGCGAGCATATGGGCAGCAGGATTGGAGGTTCCTGGGACAACCGCTGCAGGAGTGGGAACCAAATTTGTCGGGGCCAATTGGGGGCCACAAGGATCATGCGTGCCCCCTCTGCCTGTAGCTTGAGCAGAACCCTCTGGATGAGAGGGAAGGATGGAAAGGCATAAAGAAACCTCCCTGCCCAACAAAGGGATAACGCGTCTGGCCAAAAAACGCCAGGCGCGTTCTCTAGCGAGCAAAATCATGGCAGTTTGGCATTGCATGGTGATGCAAAGAGATCTAGCTCGGGAAGGCCCCACCTTCCGAACAGCTGATCTGCTATGGACTGAAGCAATTCCCATTCATGCGCTCTGGCCCATGATCTGCTGAGATCGTCAGCCAGCTCGTTCAGGACTCCTGGAACGTGCATCGCCGACAGACAAATGCCCCGTTCCAGCACCCAGTACCAGACTCTCATCGCCTCCCGGCAAACAGGATAGGAATGAGTGCCTCCTTGCTTGTTGATGTAAAAGACGACCGCGATGTTGTCCGTCTGGATTAGAAGAGAGCCGGGAACTAGGTCCTCTTGAAACGCCTGAAGAGCGCAGAGGACCGCTCGCATTTCCAGGACTGCTCCCCGGGTGACCAAACCCCTTGCGTTCGGTGAACACCGAGATGAGCCCCCCAACCCAGGTCTCAGGCATCCGTCATCAGAGTCTGACCTGGAGGCTCCGGATGAAAGCTGACCCCCCCTTCTTCCAGATTGCTGGGGTCCAGCCACCAAAGCAATATTCTCCTGACTGGCTCCGAGATCCTGACTAAAGTGTCCAGGTCATCGGAGTATTGATCCCACTGCACCCTGAGCATCCACTGTGGGATTCTCATGTGGAGGCGGGCCAAGGGTATTTCTGGGATGGCCGCCGCCATATGCTCCAGTAGACTGAGGAAGTTCCAAGCTGGAACTCGAGGTGCTATGGAGATCCGTTTTGCCAAACTTTGCAGGCGAATTCCCCTGTCCTGAGGGAGAAACGCCCTGACCTGGACGGAGTCCAGAGTCGCTCCAATGAAGGTGAGGTTTTGGCTGGGCTCCGGGGGTGACTTTTTTAAGTTCAGGGTGATCCCTAGCTCTCGGAACAGAGTATAGGCATCTCCGAGAGAGCATAGGAGGCCGTCCCTTGACGGGGCTGTGAGAAGCCAGCCATCGAGGTAATGTAAAACATAATGGCCTGATCACCTGAGAGCCGCAGCCACCACTGTTAGGCATTTGGTAAAGACTCACAGAGCAGAAGAGAGGCCGAACGGGAGCACCTGGAATTGATAATGCTCTCCTAGTAAGTGGAACCTCAGAAACTTCCTGTGGGGAACGAAGACCCCAATATGCATGTACGCATCCTGCATGTTGAGAGAACAGAGCCAATCCCCTTGGTGCAGCAGAGGGAGGAGACCCTGAAGAGTCACCATCCTGAACCTTTTGTACTCTACAAAGAGATTTAAAGGACGGAGATCCAGAATGGGACGAAGGTCCCCTGTCTTTTTTGGGATCAGAAAAAAGTGGGAGTAGAACCCCTGACCCCACTGCTCCATGGAAACTCTTTCTATTGTTCTCTTTTGTAGAAGGGCCTGAATTTCTCCTTCCAAGAGTGGAATGTAAGAAGGAGGATAACGGGAGATCTTTGGCAGAGTACGTGGAGGGAACTCTGTGAACTCCAACGTGTGTCCTCTCCGAATGACGTCCAAGACCTACTGATCTGTGGCAATAGAGCTCCACCCTTCGAGATGAAGGGAGAAGTGGCTCCTGACCAGCTCCCCCTGGACGTCAGACCATGGGGGGGGGCAGAAGGGAGTCATTGGGCGGAACCAGGGGTAGGGAGAGAGGCCTGGGAGGACTTGGGCCCACGGCCGGAAGGTCCACCAGACTGCTGGTTTCTGGATCTCTGGCAGAAGCCACCTCTCTTCCCCTGCTAGGAACCTCGGGCTGAAGTCTGATTGCCTGAGAACTTTTGAAAAAGCCGACAGTGATGGGGGCGTCGCTGGTTGCCACGGTACATCTGGCGGACTGACCAGATCAACTTACCCGATTCCTGGAGATGGGAGATCAGGGCCTCCATCTCCTGCCCAAATAAAACGGTATCCTGAAATGGCAGGTCCCAGATACTGGACTGCAGATCCTGGTGGAAGCCCGAAAGTCGTAACTAGGCATGGCACCGGAGACAAACCCCAGAGGCTGCTGCTCTGGCTGCCGTATCTGCAGTATCGTACGAGGCCCTCAGAACATGAGTGCCTATGTCCGAGCCCGACTGTAAGAGGGCCAGGAGCTCCATCTTCTTATCGGAGTCTGGCATGGCCTGTGCCAGCTCAAGACCCCGTTCCCACAATGCATTCTGGAACTGCACCATATGCGTGAGGAAGTTCAGGGATCTAATGGAGCAGGTGGAAGCGGCATAAACTTTTTTGCCAACCTGATCCAGGTAACGGGACTCGAAGTTGGGAGGCTGGAAGCTGAGGTGCCGTGGCAGTCGAGACTTTTCATGAGCAGCCACGATCACAGTGGAGTCTGCCTGAGGGTGTTCAGCCAAAAAGGGTTCAGCCCTCGGAGCTCTGTAAAGCCTGTCCAACTTCTTGGGAACCACCGGGATGGAGGCTGGGTGCAGCCAGGTGGATCTGGTCAGGTCCTGAAAAGTATCCACCAGAGAAGGAATGACCAAAGACTTTGGCTCCTTCTGCCTCAGGTATTTGGCCAATCTCCAGCGTTCCGGGTCCAGGTCTTCCGTGTCCCACTCACTGGAAGCCTGGATATGCCTCATGACGTCCATGAATGTGGGATCATCCGGAGGCGAGCGAGGCATGTCCTTCTCCTCAGGGGAACGCTTGAGGCTGAGGGAAGATGAAGAGGATGACGAAGAAGAGGAGGACCGACTATCCGACTTAGAGTAGTCTGGTTCTGCCTCATGTCCATGCCTACGCTGATGTCGGTATGCAGGGGACCAGCGACGGTCTGAAGACAGACTGGTCCTGGACCGACGACGACGATGACCGACGCCGGAAGCGCCCCGCTGAGCACGAGAAGGGCCCGGAATCGACCGGACCACGCCGGTCAGTCGAAACTGGGTGGAGCGACGTCGTGTCTTCGATCGAGCGGAATGAGCCTCTAGACAGGGCAAAAGCGGCGCCCGGGACCCTCAATGGAGATGTCTCGCCTCTGGCTGTGGTTCACCCGCAGGATCCGGTACCGGTGTCTGGGCCAGCGACGGGGTGGTACGTTTGTGAACCTGCCCCCACCAAAATGAAAAGAACTGTTCAAGCTCGACCGGGGAGAATATTTCAGCCGCCCGCTGCGGGAAAGAAGCTTCCTGCGCAGCGGGTCGCGACAGCGAGCTCTCCTGATGGCCCAGGGGGGAGGAGGACTTGGGTGACGGGGACATCTGCAGGACAACGACCGACCCCGGGTCCTTGGCCCCTTCGACCGGCGTCAGTATCACAATCGACGACGGGGTGATGACAGGTGGCACCGGAGAGTCCTTATGCTCGAGGTGCACCTTTAGCAGGTGGTGGCGCCGTGCTGTGGATTTGTAGAGCCGAAGCAGGTACTGCCAACGGACTTGCGATAACTTTGATCAAGTCACCGCTTGGCCGGGCTGCTCTTGGACGGGCTGTCTTAGCCTGGGAAGAACGCGGCGACTCACCTGAGCCCGGCGGACGGGCCTTCTTCGGGGAAGGTTAGCACGCGGAGCGGCACCGACTGTGCTCTTTACTATGGCACTTTTTCTCCTTCTTCTTCCCCCTCAGATGAGTGCAGGTCCATTTTCTTCTCTAACAGATAGGCCTTCAGGCGTCGGATGCGAGTCTGGCTTGTATAAGCTTAGCAGTCGGCGCAGTTAGTGGTGTTGTGGTCTGGGCCCAAGCAGAAAACACACTGCCGATGACCGGCCGCACTCGCACTTGTTTAGGTGTTCTGGGGAAAGAGACGCCCGGGAAGACATCGAACCTGCGTGGACCAACTTCGGTACTGATGTCGGCGCCAACAGCGGTAAACACCGAGGGAAAGTACAATTGAGTCACTTGAAAAACTGAGCTACTAGCAGTAATCGTGCAGGCGTCAATCGCGGTATGAAGAAAAAAATGGTAAAACTATCAAAAAACTTGATTGAAGATCCTTTTCTCGCTTGGTGAATCGCAGGCATCAGCTATTCACATGCGTGGTATGCAGCGGGAAAGAACTGAGGTGGAGCTGGGTCCGCCCCCTCTTGTACCCTAACTGACGCCGTGGCAGGGCCGGCTGGGGAGTGTCCCCACTGGTATTGCTAGCAGAAGTTTTTCCTGTGGTCCTAGTGCCTGCATAGTCCCTCCAATTGTTATAGCCTGCCGCAAGAGCCTACTCGAAGTAAGATCTGCAATTTAGTTATTTATTGACAAGTTTCACTAGGAAAGGCATACCGAACAATAAAAATCTGCTTGTCTCACAGAGCATCCTGGGGGAAGGGAACAGTGGGAGTACAATAAACAAAACACTGCTTGGAAAACACATTTACATCTGGTAATGCGGAACAGGAAAAGCAACAGATGAGGTATACAATACATCATTTAGCAGCTTTAGGTAAACGTAGGTTTTGATGTACAAGAGGCAACAATATACAAACAAAGTAGACCTAATAAATACAATTGCAGACAAGGAAGTGTAATAAAATGACGTTGTGGTTTCAGCTCTCATTAAGTGCTAGACTGGAAGTTTTTGGAGAAGAGAGTACTGAAGGGACTCGCTAATCTGAAAGTGTACAAAGCAATGGGACCAGACAGGGTGCCTCCAAGGGTATTGAGGTGCTGCACATCTGACAGTCACATCTAACCGCTTACTGGAAAACAGGAGTGGTTACAGAGGCATGTACGAGGGTAGATACAGTCCCACTTCACAAGAGTGGCAGCAGAGAGCAGGCTGGCAATTACAGGCCACTCAGCCTGACACCGTCGATGGAAAAGTTAATGGAATTACTGCCGAAGGAAAGGATTATGGAATATCTTGATTCCAATGGGTCACAAGACCCAAGGCAGCATGGATTCACAGGCGGAGGTCACGACAAATGAATCAGATAGATCTCTCTGACTGGATGATGACCACAGAATTTGATCAGGGTGAAGCGGTGGATGCAGCCTACCAAGACTTCTGTAAGGCTTTTGATACCATTCCACACAGCCAACCAGTAATCAAGCTGAGTAGGCTACGAGTGGGTCCCAAAGTGATAAACTGGATAAAAAACTGGTTAGGGGACAGGCAAAGGGTTGGTAGTAAATGGAGTTCACTTAGAGGAAGGAAGGGTAACCAGTGGAATGCCTCAGTGATCAGTGCTGGGACTGGTCCTCTTTAATGTCTTTATAAGCAACACTGCAGAGATACTGGAAGGGAAGGTCTGTCTCTGCAGATGACACCAAAATCTGTGACAGGGTGGACACTGGGGTGTTGGTTGGAAAGGATAAGTAGAGGCCTGAGAAAACTCGAGGAGTGGTCAAGGGAATGGCAACTGGGTTTCAATGTGAAAAAGTTTGAAATAATACACTCAGGGCACAGAAACCCAGGGACCAAGTACAAAATGGGTGGAGTGTTATTGACGACCACCAAGCAGGAAAGAGGCCTGGAGGTGATCATATCTGATGACCTAAAGAAGGCAAGGCAGTGCAACAAGACAGCTGGGAGGGCTAGTGGGATGCTGGGGTGCATAGGGAGGGGCATCACCAGCAGAAAGAGTGGTGGTGCCTCTGTAAAGACCATTGTTAAGACACCTCTTACAGTACTGTATCCAATTCTGGAGAACACATGTCTAGAAGAACATAGAGTGGAGGCAGTCCAACAGAAGACAACTAAAATGATATGGTGTCTGCATCAAAAGCCCTAAGAGGAAAGACTTAAGGACCTCAATATGTACACCCTGGAAGGAAGGAGAGTGAGAGAGGATATGATCAGAGACCTTTAAATACCTCGGGGAAGGAGTAGATAAGGTACAGGAGGGAAGTATTTTTCAGAAAACAAAGGTGCTCAAGAACAAGGGGACATGCTAGGAAGCTAGAAGGGGGCAGATTCAGGAGGGATGTGAGAAAGTTCTTCACAGTGAGTGGCGGATTCCTGGAACAGCCTTCTCGCAGAGGTGGTGGGGGTGAAAACAGTAGCAGGGTTTGAGAATGCATGGGATAAGCATAAGGGAATCTTAGTGGAAAGGAAGGGAAGGGGGGAGTAGAAAGAACCAGAGATCAACTAGGGTCTGCAAATGTACTGTACGTAGGGAAAAATGGGCAGACTGGGTAGGCCAAGTAGTCCTTTATTTGCTGTCAAATTCTATGTTTCTAAAGACACCAGCAAAAACAACAGTGAGGCACAGCCAGGTGACAACCTGCAAGCAGAAAGCTATGGGCTAGCGTAAGGGCCCAAGCCTGGCGCTCGCAACCAACCTTGGCATCACTGAAAAGTTATAACAGCAACGAAAGCAGAGGGCATGGCCATAACTCATCCACTGAAGGAATACAAAGGTGAAGTAATAGGGCCCAGAGGAAAAACACTATCAAAAGTAGGCAGCCAGCTGAACAACAGCACAGCCAGAAAAGGCAGAATCCGGAGGCGGCAGCATTGATCCCACACAGGGACACCAATTTGGGGAGAAATGGCAGAAGGGGAGTCCGGCACATAAGCAGGCCCAGGGCCTCGTATATGCAGTAAAAATAGGAGCTGCGCAGCAACACCAGGGCAAAGACAAAAGAGTGATGGCTTTATCGTCTACAGCTGCAAAAGCAATTGTTAGTTAAACATAAAAAGCACGGGAAAAAGCAGGAAAACAGTGATGGAAACCAATGAAGATGTTTCTTTGGTCCGACATGAAGTCGAAGGCAGGAGAAATAAAACTGAAGAGGTACAAGGCTATTCCCTACACACAGGCACAGATGATGTACAGTATGTCATCATGGGTGGCCCCAGCTTGGCAAAGGTTTCCAAGTGGTTCTGATTTCGATGGCTTACAGTTTCAGAGGTATGTGGCTCTATAGCTAAAGATCTACTTCAGTCATGGACTTGGTGCCATGATGTTTTATTTATTTATTTTTTATATATACTTTATTTTTATCCCACCTTACTATGCACTTGCCCCTGCTCCTTCAGACTTGACCATTCCCGGTGACCCTCCCACGAAGTCTGCCCCTAGAATGTCAGGTACACTCTTGTGTCCCTCTTACCTTCCCTTTGGAGTGCCTGAACCTTGGGGTCTGCCCGTGGTAGGTGATCCAGGACATTAGGTTTGTTGTCATCTTGGCGGCAAGCGGGATGTTTTCCCATTTACTCCCTTGAGTCCCACTACCCCTGAGGACATCGGCACGCAGGACTGACATCCAGACAGACAGCGTGCTGATGCACGTCGTTGCCAAGTGCCCACAACATCCTCCCCTCCCCGTTTCTGAAGAACTATCTGTCTCCCGATGCCCGTGCTTCCACAGGCACCAGTGCGACGGGTGCTCAAAGCACCCCAGGAACCCACCACTGGAGGAGGAGAGCATCTGTTGGGATGCTCGATCCTCCTTCGACCTGCGGTGACCCGAGTCCGTTCCCGAACCCGGGTTGCTGGTGTGGTGTGATGTGTGGCATCCAGCACCTCATCCCTCAGCACCATCGGGCTGGCATTTTATTTCTTTTTTATTTGTAATTTTTTTTTTTAACTTTCTTTTTGCTATCAGTGCCTAGACTTTCCACCCAGCATCCCCCCAGGCTGCCCAGACTTGGAGGCCCACAGCTTATCCCCTGCACTGAGGCTCCTCAAAAGGAGAGACTGAGAGCCACCTGAGGCCCCAGCTGAGGCTTACACCTGGGGTGTCATTCAGGTGGAGGTCCAGGGACGTCACAGTGCTGCTAGCCCTTGAAATTTTCCATAGGTTCCCCCAGGAGGCGCAGAAGTGCAACGACATCAGCACAGGAAGTGCACGCTTCCACACATTTCCTACAGACTTCCGCCGATGCCTCCTCCCTGCTTACACATGGTCCCTGGCTGGTGTACACCTGGCCTCTACTAGGTGTCACTCTATACTGGGAAGCCTCAGCCACCCCCGCCAAAGGAGAGCAGTCCGTGGGATGCTCATGCTACCTCCCGGCCGATCCTCTGCCACCTGTGCTCATTCAGGGCTGGCAGTGCCACAGGCAGAAGCACTACTACTGCACCTGTGGGTCAGCCTTTTGGTTGTATTTTATACTTTATTGAATTTATTTATTTATATATATTTTTTAAACACAGATGACATACATACATTTCACAAAACACTTACACAGTTACAAAACATCCATCCATCTCCAAGGCTGCACAGCACACGCCATCTTGTAACAGGATAACATCAGGAACCATTTATATTACATTAGATATGGTCCGCAGTGCAGCGTAGTGCTACCATATGACGCAATGACCCAGGTAATTTTTGTCTAGTATGCTTCCCTGGTCGACAAATACTAAAGAATCTAGATGCTAAGCAGCTCAAACCTTTTTCGGGCTGAGCTCCAGGGCTTATGTTAGTGCATTTTGATTAGAAAAACCTTCACAGTAAAGGCATTCCTCTAACCATTTTCTATTTTTTATATTTCTGTCATGTACTGTATACCATTTTATTGTGCTCTCTAAGAAAATCAATAAACATATGATTCAAGGTAAAAAAATGTTCACGAACTAGTGAGATAGTAGAGCAGCTAGGCCTGCTAGAGGACCCAATTACCATGCTGGCAACCAAATGCCACAGCAGGCCAGCAGGATAGGGAAGCATCATGCCATGAAATGCCCTCCACTTCCAAGGAGGGAAGGATGCCTCTTTCACACCCAAATATCTCCTGGCACCACAGGGAGGGCCCAATCAGACACAGCATCTCATTTCACAAGTGGGAGTGGGAGGGAGAGGGGACGGGTGTCTGTCTGCATTCTGCATGGCAGATCTGGTTTATTTCCCAGTTCTCCTGATGGAGGGATCGAAAATGTGAAAACTTGAGTCCAAATGGGCAGATGAAATAACTACCCCAGCACCACAAATACGAGAGCTTTTGTTCACAACCCCTCCTACTTCCTGTTTTTCTGGATACAGGATCCCAGTAGGCCAAGGACAGAGGATGCTGGCTGGGCTCCAATGAGTGGCAAACTAGGAGACAGCATGAGGTTGGAGATATGGGGCATAGCAACCACACCAAAGCTCCTAGAGCGAGTGAAGGCTACAGGCTACACCATATTAGACGGGACCAATGAAAGGCTAAGGTAGGAGGAGCAATCTGTAAATTAAAAAAAAAAGTTTACTAGTCTAGGGAGCTCTTTCAGTTGGATGGCTTCAAAGGAGAGAACTGTCCAGTTTAGTACAGTAATTCATCTAACAGTAAAACAGACAGGGTCTGAAAACCTGAGGGGGGAAAAAAAAAAAACAACATTCAGAACATCATCTTTGCCCCCCGCACTACTGTCTAAAGCAGAGACCGCACACACTACAGTTGTCACTGACTTCACGCTATTCCACCACTAGAGGGCAACAGACCCATTCAAATAGAGCGAAGCCACATTCAGCAGGAAACCTTATTGCACAAGGAACAGTTCCTTCATTTTGTGTCTCATAAGCCCTCTATCCCATACTGACAGGGAGCTGTCCCAACTGCGTATCAAGAGGAAAAAAAATGCATTTTTAATGGAAGGGAATGGTTTGCTTTTGCCAGTCCTCAGTACTGAAATTTGTTACAGATAGGCTGGAGACCCTGCTCTGGTCCTTTGTCAAACCTACTCCAGCTCCCTGCTCCAAAGTTAAAGAAACCTCCACCACATGTGCCTACTTCCAAGGATCTTGTACCAGCCTTTTTTTGTGGCCACTTATCTTTAGTGTGAATATTCTGACAAAGGAAAGTTACCATAACTCAATCTTCTAGACCATCTCCTCCACAGAGTGTCACTCTTTGGTCTTGGGGTGAGAGGCTCAAGGACCCAACTGGAACCAGAACCTTTGGTGCTGGAAACACCAGTGATGGCACTGACATATGGTGTCATGTTCGCACCTGCAGCATATAAACTGGCACCGGTCCCAACTACCTCAGTACCTTTTCTTACAGAGAAGATCAAAATATTACTGGTTAAAATATTTTGGAATACATTTAGTAAAACATGAAAAGGCACAGGATAGTTCATGTGTCCCTGTAAGTAGGCTTGAAAAAAGCAACTTACCATTCCAGCCCATACACAGCGGGGGATAAACACACAAACAATGAGATCAGAGTATCCACGGACAATGGGTGCACATGTTCGACTCTATGGAGCAGGTACACTAACAGAGCATTAATGCACTGTAAAATGAACATAGTTGTTTTTTGTGCTTATTCACCTTCACATTCATATAGACCATCAAGAGTTACAGAAAGTAACTTTCCTATCTCTCCAGAGTCTAGCACTTCCATAAAACCACAATCCTTTGTCAAGTGGCCAGCAGTATCAATCCCATGACTGGGGAGGCTGGAGGCAGCAAGACTCGCCAAGTGAGCACATCCTGTAGTACAGCCAACCCAAACCCTGTGTGTTTCCTAGACTGGATATCTAGGGCACACTTTCTTGTAACGGTGTAAACACTATTCCAAACTGTGGCCCTACAGGTTTCCAAGACAGGGACCCATCTCAGCGAAGTCACCAGTTAAGCCATGGCGCAAGTAAAATGAGCTCTAACAGAACCTTCCAACTGTTTTCCTGCAAGGGAGTAGCCATGATGAATGCAACTGGCAATCCAGTTGGACAGACAATATGGAAATCAGGACTCCTTTACAATTCAGATCAAAAGAGACAAGCAGCTGAGATGATAATGCTGTTTTGTTCTATCGATGTGGAAGCTGATAAATCTTCTAATAGAATAAAGCAACACTTCCCCCAGGGCTGTCTGGTTTGGGGGAAGAATGTTGTCAGTACAAAGGATAGGTTGATGTGAAATTCCAACATCCCCACTGGCAGAAATTTAGAGTGCATACAGAGAACAACCTTATCCTTAAACAATACTAGGTAAGGAGGATCGAAACAGACATTTACAGACAGAAAAATACATGGGGACCATCCAGTCTGCCCAAAAACCCTAGCTAATAAGAGGGACATGCCCATCTAGGTGAAGCAACCTGAGAATGCCCCCAGAGATTCACGTTCCTTCTCTCCATGCTTCTCCCTTCCTGCCACCTCTACCTGTTGCTTAAATCGGTTCTATCCATCCTTAAATCTAGACTTTATACATACAATCACACTATCCTGGACCGCTGTCCTCGTTTTACTTCAAATAAAGGATTATTACTATATATCTTGCCCCAAATTACAGATGTAGTGGCAAAAAACTTGTATCCGATACCACAAATTACTGGGTTTAAATTTCCTTTTGATCCAGAAATGTTCTTACTAAATTATTTTTCATCTCTGGATTTGACAAAATTTTCTGATCTTGTCAATTTTTTTTTGCATTAGTTGATAATAAAATATCAAAGTTTTTTTTTTGATTAATCTAATAATAGATTCGACCAAAATCAAAAGGGCCTACTATTCAATTTCTAACAATGAAAATAAATTTGAGGCTTTATGGTCTCCTTTTCTAAGTTGTCTTCACTCTTAACAAAAAAAAAAAAAAAGGGAATGGCCGGCCCGGTGGCACTGAGGGTTGAGGCGCTGGATGCCACACCTCGCTCCACGCCGGCGACCCAGGTTCGGGAGCGGACTCGAGTCGTCGGTGGGTCGGCCGGGGGGAGACAGGCTCGAGCGTCCAATGACAGCTCATCTTCTCCAGGGAGGGATTCGGCCGATGCCCGACACTTGCATGACCCCGAGCTGGAGGCTCGAGAACTGCAAGCCCCACTAGGGGATGGCTGGCCTTGAGACAGCACGGACGCCGGGCGCGCAAGGCCATGACGTCAGGGGAGGCTCTGGCTGCTCTGGGAGGAGAAAACGCGAACAAGCCTGCCTCAGCCAGGAAGATGGGAGGACCGTGGCCATGCCCACGATTTGCCTGTGCCCGTCCAACAGACCACAGACCGTCGAAACGTAAGTAATGGGGTTTGAACCCCCCGCCTCATCCCCACCCGGGGGGTAATCCGCGGCTCCATGGGGATTTGTGGTCTGTGTGGGTAGGGTTCCGGGCAGTGGGATGTCCAATTGTCCTCCCTGAAGGGTCGGAGGTGGCAGGCTGGGAGGAGGAATAAAGAGTAATTTCAAAAAAAAAAAAAAAGGGGAAGGGGAAGAGGGGGACACTACATTTACTTTGGGGGCTCCTTTATTCTTCTTCATTTTCCCCTAACCATTCTTCTAATTGGGTTATAAAGAAATTATTCCCTCCAATGTAGGACAGTTGCTATCCTTCTTCATATGTGAGAAAAATAATATCTGAACCCCACCCACAAAAAAAAAAAAACTCCCTGTAATTGTAAAATCAGGTGGCCGCAGGGCCTCCACTGTGAGGGAGATGCTATATCAAAATTAGGCTACCCAAGGTAAAACAACTTGTAACAAAAAGCACATCTGTTTGGGGAATTTCTCAGCCTGGGATGCTTTCCGAAGTCCATGATGCAACTGTTACTGACAGCATGAAGGCCTGCTGTTATGGGAGACAGGAAACAGCTGACTACACAAACGTGCAGACATTGCTTCTGCAGAGTGCTTAGCAACAAGATGGATGCATTTCATAATGGACCTGTCCACACTACACCGCTCCAGCCCAGTAACGGATGCAATCCGTAACGGCTGGGGAGCGGTGCAGTGTGTCCACATTGTGGCAGTGTCCGTTATGGGACCGGTACCGCCGGTCCACACTAAAGGTGCTGGGCAACCGTTATGGCGGCACCCGTTCCCAGGATGCAGCCCACACTGCGCTATGGGCCCTGCAGGGGACTGCTACCACACGTCCACACTATGGCTGGTAACGTTACTGAGGCATACCCGGTTTCATAACCATAGTCAAAACCACCTCATATGTGGTTTCAACAATGGGCGAAAACACCTTCTGTAACGTTACAGGTGTAAATGCAAACCGTTGCGGTAACGGTTTGGGCACTCTGTAACGTCACAGAGGTGTAGTGTGGACAGGGCCAATGGTGTTGCCTCCAACCCACCAGGAAATGTATGCATAAATTGTATCCACAACCATTTTTATGTTCCACAACACCGTCTACATGCAATGCCTTAATCCACCTAATGTGCTGATGTACTTATATTTCTAACAGGGCGGCAGCTCAACACATGGAGTTACAGTGCAGAGCTACAAACCTAGAAAGCCCAGTTTGAATCCCACAACCAGCACTTATTAGCTCACTGTGTGACCCTGAGCAAGCTGGTTTACAATATCCCTCTAATGATTTCTGTGCTGTTTGAATATCCCTGTTCACCTAACGGCAAAAACATACCCCTCTCCCTCCTCTCCAGGATTTTAAAATGCTTTGAGATACCACCTCTATGAAAGGTACTATATAAAACCAAATTCATTAAAGTCAGAAGGTACTCTAGGTCCATCATGTCTGCCCCCCGGCTCCATATGCCGGGGTGAATAAGTAGGCTGTGTAAACCTGTATCAGTATCTAGGGATTCCCTAACTGCTTTTCTAGTCAAGGTACCCTGGGATTCCCTTAGTAAGCAGAAATGTGTCTAGACTTACCCTGAAGGCCTGTACTGTCTTCATGTCCACTGTCTCTGGTGGTAGATTGTTCCATACATTAACCCCTCACTATGAGTAGTGCCTCCATACGTTACCCTTCTTTCTACTGCCGCTAAGCACTGGGGCATGTCTCGGCATCCTGCTGAAGGATGCCACATCTAACTTGTCTGTTTAGTCTTAATTGATCGACTAATTTGAAATTTGTGTCATACAGATGACAGCATGGCTCCATGACACATGCATTATCTCATTTTCACAGGGCTCCCTTGACAAATCAGAGTACTAAAGTGGAGTACATATTACACAACTTAATAGGTTACAAAGGTACTAAAACAAAAGGATATAAAAATTCATAATTACAATGGTAGCCCGTGACATGGGTGACCGCAACTGAGCGCATACAAAAATGGCAACTCAATCGTGGCACATGTCATAGGGGCTAAGGATGAGGGAGGGCAACCGGATTGGGGGTTCATGCGTATAGCAACAGGATGTCGCTACATGTATGCATGTGGGTTGGGGGGAGTGAGCACGCTCAACAAGGGGCAGGAGGGGAGGGAGGGTTTTTGAGGGGTGGTGCCGCTGCAAGCCGCCGAGCTGGCCTTGTGGCGTGGTGAGAAGGTTCAGGGCTGGGATCCACAGGGTGCTGGGTTCGGGTCTGAGCGTAGGTACGTTTTGTTGCACCCGGCCTGAAATTTTATTTTCCACGAATTTGCACCCCCCCCCCACAACATGCATCCCCCTGGAGTTGAGAATCCTATAGTGGGAGGGGGGATGCAGAAGGGAACAGCCTCCCCACATAACATGTAAAATTAAAAGTCCCTGGTGCTGTTTACTGTGTGCTGGGGGGGCGGGGGGCACATCGTCGAAATTGATTTTCGGTGATGTGACGTCGCCCTGATGGTGATTGCCTTGACATTACAATACAACAGAGATCATCGTGGCAGTGGATTGAATATTTTAAATGGATCCCCTTGAATATACAGACTAAGGATTCTAAGAAGGAACATACAGTATGTACCCTTAAGAATGTAAAAAGTCTGGCAATGTTTGAACTGGGGTCCTCCAGCAGGACAAGGGGACATATACTGAAGCTTAAAGTTGGTACTGACACATTGCTAGGAGGCACTTCTCTCAAAGGAAGGTGAAACTATGGAACTGATAACAAGTGGAGACAGTGGTTATAAAGACAGTACAAACCTTCAGGATATGTGTGAAGGGGTTATGGGATAACATGGACCAGACACAGAACTTCAGGTTCAACACATAATTTTTGCGTGATGTTTATTAAAAAATAATAAACAATTTGCAACAACAGACTACGTACATCCTTCCTTTGCACTTGGTCAGCAGCCACTGATCTACTTGATCTATCGCTTTAGTGAAAATTATTTCATTTCCTATGTTGGTCTCGTGTGTTTTGGTGATGAGCTCAAAAAAAAAAAAAACAAGCTCAAGACAAAGAACCTCAGTGCAGAAGCAGTGAAGCAAGGGTTACCCCAAAGGGTGCTGGCAATAAAGCTAAGTTTCAAAGAAATACAAAATCACACATACCCCCATAATTCAAAGCACTATGGGATGTATATGCAAATCACCATTACATTTTAGGCTAATTCAGCTTAAAGTAGGAATGCATGGTGCCAATGGGCCTCTCAAACAATCTGCATTTAAAGCAGCAGTACTACGAAATCAGGAAGTGACCAATCAAAATTCTGTTTTTCAGCTGTAAGCATGCAGCCAAAGATCCAGTTTCCATACCTGTAAATATTTTTTTCCAGTCATCTTTAGTTTTTTAGATATTTGCTATTTATTTGAAGTGTTGTAACACTACAACAAATATGGCGGCTGACTAGTTTCAGCTGCGCTTTTTCTTCAGGTCGCATCACGTCTTTTTAAAACAGCAGAGGGACCCTCTGCTGACCATTCCCGATGTCCCTGCAAGTCATTCACATGTGCAGTTGGCAGCAGAGGGGGTTCCAGTGCAACATGCTGGGTGGCAGACATGTAAACAAAAGCAGAGAATAACTGAGCAAATTACTCGGTGATAGTCCACTGCCGGCGAGAAAGAGTACCAGGTATATGATTAGCAGGGCACAGGGAATAAACTGTCAAAAAAGCGCAAATTTTTTTTTCGTAGTACTGCTGCTTTAAATAATACAAGGGTTTTCTAATATCTCTACCCCAGTAACTTAATTATGTTTGCTTGCACGCATGTGCAAGAAACATAGTGCCATCATTCGAGATTTCGGAGGTGTGTCACCTCCTCCTCCAATTCAGTCAGTGTGTTGGCAGGCACGGCCCCTGTAAGCCAATGCATGCTGGAGCTGTCTATGACAAGCTCCAAAATGCAGTGGCATACAGTTGAAAGGGGGAGCTACACTTGAGTGAGCAGCGATAAGATATCGCCTGCTCATGTAGCTCCCCCTACACACCACACATGCAGAAACTCCTCCTCCTCCCCTTTTGTATGCAGCCAGCAGGGTGCCCAATCTGATTGGCTTGTGCTGCGCTCCCCACCCCAAAGCCTCCCAAATATCAGGCTAATAGCCGACTGGGGTGCCAACTCGTGCCGCTTCACTGTCTCTCCCCAGTACAAGGTGCCACACTGGGAGCGCACCTAGCGTGGCAACAATGCCATGGTCGACGGGGTGCCCAATCTCCGTCGGCTGAACGCCCCAACATCCTTGTGCCACGCTGAGAGCCCACCCCAGCGTGGCAAACTTCCCGCATCTGTTTTTTCTTTTTCAACCTGGAAAAAAAAAAATGGTCCCATGTAGTCTCCCAGTACACCCTCCCACAACCGCACCCACCCACTGCGCACCCTGCCTTCCCATACCCTCCAACCCCTTCACCCCATACTTACCTCCTCGGAGCTCGGGCGCGACGATTCATGTGTGGACCCGAACACATCTGCACTCTTCAAAGCTTCCACCACGAACTGAGGAAATGCCGGTAAGCTGTATAATGGGCTAGATAGGGGTTTCAACTTTATTGAATATCTCAGTCATTTTTGGAGTTTGACCAAATTTTCAACTTGGGGTTTTGGGACCCCTTCCTCGAATGATGTCACTGTCATGGTGTTATTCTGGCCGAAGGGTGATTTCGTGCAGTGACTGCGAAATCACCCCTTCAGGCCGACCAGCGCCATGACAGTGACATCATTCATGAGAAGGGGTCCAAAAACCTCAAGTTGAAAATTTGGTGCAAAATTCCTAAAAATGACTGTTTTACGAGTGTGCGTTGCGCAGTTCCTACGCACGCTCGTACGTTCGTGAACTTTCAATATTTTCACTCCAGAATTTCAACATTACCATTTTACTACACCTTCTTATGAGTGGTACAGCTGTCATTTTTCACATCTCACCCAAAACGTGTTTCCGCCCATGTAGCGCACAGTGGCGCAGTCGGTGTGCAAGATCAATGTACGGGACAAATTAAGAAAATCACAGTGACACTGTTCATGAGCTGAGGTCTTAAAATGGCTATGTTGAAAATTTGGTGAAAAAATCCCTAAAAATGACCCAAACGCACACCCCAATGTCTGTCACTCTCTGCAGGGTGGTGGTGGGGTTGGCTTCAGTTCAGTACTTCACTGCCATTCCTATTACGCAGCTCTGTAACTTTTACACTACCACTGTCAATGCCAGCAAGCAAACATTCGGCATTGACAAATGCTTGTTTTTATAATACAGTAACCTAGTAATTTTTACCTTTATCAAAACTCCTAGTGCCGTGGTATGTTCAACATTTACAGGTTTCATATACATTAAGGTATTTTATGACATAGTGCTATTGCATACTAAATCCAACGAGGAACACAGCCTGTTTTTCACCAGTTTGAAGGTCACCACAATAATCTCCCTGTATGAGGACCCAAGAGAGAAAGGAAAAAATTAAAGAGGACAATATAGCATAGTCAAGAAAGGGGAGGTGGTACCCATAGGTTGCCAACCCTATGGACTTGAAATTGTAAAGGACAGATGAGGCTAAGAAACAGAAGAACAGTTGCAACAGATTTAAGAAAAGGTCGGTCCTCAAGAGTGGCAGGATCACCCTGTCACAATATGCCTGGACATATTTGTGCTTACTGAGGGAATTACAGGGTGCCCTGGGTAGTAAAGTGGGTGGGGTATCCCTACAATAGGCAATTTCCAGATGGAAAACCAGGATACACTTGTACAAGGTCTACAGCTGGATGACACACCTGCTACCACTTGCTATTAGTCTGAGCCTCTCAGAAAACCAGGACAAATGCACAATTTCAAAAGAATGACTGGGGCAGCTGATTATAAACTGGGACAGCCGCCCCTCCCCCCCCAAACCAAGACACCTAGGGAGAGATATTCAAAGGTTAGCACAAGTGCAAATGGGATTTGTGCCACTGCTATCTGGTTTTATGTCAGGTGCTGGGGGGCCTGTATTCAGAGATCCCTGTAGGGCACACTAAACCCGTTAACACCCAGGCACTAACATAATGCTGCACTCATGCAAATGATGGAGTCCCCCCCAAGCAAACAGGTGCAGCAGTGTGTTCAAAAGTTTGCAATGCCAGAGAAGCAGTACCCAAAGCAGTGCTATATACCACTGCCAAGAACCTAGTCTTAACCAGGCACTAGGCCTGCGCCGCCACCACACCAGTGGCAGGACTGCCATCACCCACCGCACTGATGGTGGGATGACTGTACTGTAGCCGCCCACTCCCGATCACTGGCACAACACCAGGGTTGTTGGCCCTGGTTTTCAATGGCACCCCCACCTCCGAACATCTATTTTGTATACTGAATACTTCTCCCTGGTGTCCAGGGGCACCCCACCCCGATCATCCACTCTGCATGTTGTACATCATTCCCTGATATTGTACACCCTCCCTGGTGTCTAGTGGTGCCCCCACCATTCCGTATATTGTATACCACTCCCTGGTGTCCAGTGGCACCCCCCTCGCCCCACTCCTGAACACCTGTTCTGTACACTGTATCAAAGCAGCAGAACAAAAGGGAAAACAGGGAGGAGAAGAAGCACTGTGGGTAAATTTGGAGACCGGCAATGGCACCACAATCCGCACAGGGGTTGTATACAGACCCCCTTCTCAGAGGGACGAAATGAACAAGGAAATGATAGAAAGTATACTTAGTATGGCAGAAAAAGGGGAGATATTGTTGATGGGTTATCTGAATATGCCAGACATTAACTGGAGTGCAGTTGCAGCAGCCACTTCGAAAAGTGGGGTTATTCTAGATGCCCTACAGGGGGCATGCCTTAGACAACTAGTATTAGAGCCCACTTGAGAGGGAGCAATCTTAGACCTGGTTCTCTCAAATGGAGATGAAGAGGGATCACAGATGTGAAGTGGGTAGCCATCTGGGAACTAGCGACCATCGAACAGTATGGTTCACAATAAACACAGCAATAGAGTCAAGCCATACAAAGGCAAAGGTACTGGACTTTAGGAGGGCTGACTTTGCCAAAATGGGTGAGTGCCTAAGGAATGCACTAGCAAATGGGCAGGAAGGAGGGGTGGAAGAACAATGGGGAATAATAAAAACTGCCATCACAGAGGTAACAAGCCTTTGTGTGAAGCAAATAAACAAAACTAAACAATGTAAGAAACCACTATGGTTCTCAAAGGAAGTGGCAGTGAAGGTTCAAGAGAAAAATAAAGCTTTCAGGAAGTACAAGGAATCACAGAAGGAGCAGGACAGAGAAATGTATCAGTTAAAGCAAAAGGAAGCTGGGAAGACAGTCAGAACAGCAAAGGCCCAAACTGAGGAAAAGATAACCAACTCAGTTAAGAAGGGGGATAAAACCTTTTATAGGTACATCAGGGAGCGAAGGAAGACCAAGGGAGGGATAGTGAGGCTTAATAAAGGGGAGAGAGGGTGGGCAGAGGGTGACTGTGAAAAGGCAGAGATACTAAACAAATATTTTTGCTCAGTATTTACAAAGGAAGAGGGGGAGGTACCTAAAACAAACAGTAGAAACACTCTGGATACAGAAGTTGATACCAGCCCATTTACAGAAGAAAGGGTTCTGAAAGAACTCTTAAAACTGAAGGTGGACAAAGCAATTGGGCCTGATGGGATTTATCCCAGAATTCTAAAAGAACTAAGGGTGGAATTAGTGACACCACTGACTACCCTGTTTAACAAATCATGGGAGGATAGGGTGGTACCCGAGGACTGGAGGAGGGCAGATGTGATTCCCCTTCACAAAAGTGGGAGCAAGGCAGAAGCAGGAAACTACAGACCTGTTAGTTTAACCTTAGTGGTAGGGAAAATGATGGAATCACTTCTGAAGGAAAGAATTGTCAAGTATCTAGAGGCCAGAGGGGCACAGGACCCAAGGCAGCATGGATTCACAGCGGAAGGTCATGCCAGACAAATCTGATAGATTTCTTTGACTGGGTGACCAAAGTAGTAGATCAGGGAGGGGCTGTGGACATGGCCTACCTAGACTTTAGCAAGGCATTTGACACAGTCCCACACAAAAGATTAATATACAAGTTAGCTAGCCTGGGAGTGGGTCCCAAGATGACAGCCTGGGTAAAAATTGGCTGGAGAATAGGACACAGACAGTAATAGTAAATGAGTCCACTCTGAAAAAAGGGGTTACTAGTGGGGTACCACAGGGTTCAGTATTAGACTCGGTCTCTTCAATGTCTTTATAAGCGACATTGCAGAGGGACTTGGAAGGAAAGCATGTCTCTTTGCAGATGACACAAAGATCTGCAACAGAGTTGATGCACAGGGTGGGGTGGAAAGGATGAGAAGAGACTTGGCAAGGTTAGAGGAATGGTCAAATGTATGGCAGCTTAGATTCAATGCTAAGAAATGCGAGGTACTGCACCTGGGAAACAAAAACCCAGGGGAAGAGTACACAATGAGGGGGTGAGATACTAACAACAACAAAAATGGAAAGGGACCTGGGGGTAGTCATATCAGATGACCTAAAGGTGGGCAAGCAATGTGAGAGGGCAGCAAGGAGGGCTGGGGGGATACTGGGATGCATAGGAGAGGCATCACCAGTAGAAAACAGGAAGTTATTATCCTCTGTACAGACAGCTGGTCAGACCCCATCTGGAGTACTGTATGCAGTTCTGGAGACCCAGCCTCGCAAAGACATAGACAGGATGGAAGCTGTCCAGAGGAGGGCAACTAAAATGGTGCAGGGTCTGCACTGGAAGACATATGAAGAGAGACTTAAAGAGCTTAATATGTATAGCCCCGAGGAAAGGAGGAGAGGGGGACATGATAGAAACTTTCAAGTACCTCAAGGGAATCAACAAAGTCCAAGAGGTAGCATCTTTCAAAAAAGAGGTGTGCAAGAACAAGGGGGACAATTTGAAGATGGGGGCGGCTCAGAGGTAATTTAAGGAAGTATTTTTTCACAGAGAGGGTTGTGGATGCATGGAACAGCCTTCAGGAGGAGGTTGTGGAGTCAAAAACAGTGGTGGAATTCAAGCATGCATGGGACAGTCATAAGGCAATTCTAGGGGGTGGGGGTAGGAAGAAGTAGGCTGCTGGTTAACTAGGATCTGCAGCTTATCCAGTAGGCAGGGAAATGGGCAGACTGGGTGAGCCAAGCGGTCCTTATCTGCCGTCAAATTCTATGTTTCTATGTACACCTCTCCCTGGAATCTAGTGGTATCCCCCCACCCCCACCCCAGATCTCCCATTCTGAAAATTTTATAACTCTCCCTGGTGTCTAGTGGAACCCTCCATAGAAACAGAACTTGACAGCAGATAAGGACCGCCTGGCTCACCTAGTCTGCCCATTTCCTAACCTACTGTATAAGCTCCAGATCCCATCTGATCTGCAGCCTACCTCCTCCTTCTTCCTACCACTAGTTTTGCCTTCTGCCTGTCCCATGCATTCTTGAATTCAACAAACTGTTTTTACCCCCACAACCCCAGTCACTCATTCCCTGATTGTGAGACATCTCCCTGGTCTCTAGTGGCACCCTCCACCCCCTGATCACCCATTCTGTATACTGTACATCACTCCTTGGTGTCTAGGGGAATCCATCCCCTGATCAACCGTTCCACAATTGTGAGACATAGAACAGTTATGTAAGAACTTACTGTAACAGTAGATCTTTGAGGGGATCTCAGTCAACAGGTTACACCATAGGAACCTTCACTGTCAGTGAAGGGGAATCCACATGGAAGATTTTCAGTAGTGAAACTGGAGCCCCCCACGCCGTCGACATCAGCCGACGTCACCAACTCTATATAGGCATAGGCGACCCCATTCCCTCCTCAGTTCTTTCTCCCTGGAGATGAAGGGAACAAGGCTCTCACCCTGGGGAACTGCGGAGAGAAAGAGGTTCCCAGACCTAAGCAAAAAAAATGGATACACCCGATAGCCAATTCCTAGACAGGAGCCCCAAGAAGGGGGATGGAAGGAGGGGAAATCATACCTGATGACTGAGATCCTTGCCAAAGCCAAGATTTACTGTTATGGTAAGGTCTTGCGTAACTATTATTTTTTTTTCCCCCTCCTCTCTTACCTGGTGACCCCCACTCCTTCGGGCTCTGACAAGTCCTATCTCGATCCCCACTAGTCTACCCCAAGCCCACTGATCCTCACATCGCAGCCATCCCCGGGATATCCCGGAAGTAACCCTTTGCCGGGTGGGTCCCTCTCCTCAGAGGGGGAAGGCACTAGGGAAGGGGTTCCAGCGTACTACTCAATAGGGCCCAGGGGATGCTGCTGAGGAAGGAGGCTCACCGAGAGCACTGGAGCCATCGTCCAGCAGCCACCAGGCAGCATTTCTGCTTTCTAGGTCCTCGTCACTCATAGGCTGCGCAGTGCCTCCAGTCTCTACAGGGGCGCTGCCGAGCCGGCGCATGGCCTCAACCCACCGCAGGGCAGGACAGCAGTCCCTCCGGATGCTCGATCCTATCCTCCCCCTTGCCGACCCACGGTTCCCCGGGTCCATTCCCGAACCCGGGTCGCCAGTGTGGTTGGAGGTAAGGTGCCAGTGCCTCAACCCTCTACGCCACTGGGCCGGCTTACGTAACTATTCTTTCTTCTTCAAGGGTATCTCAGTCATCAGATTACAGCACAGGAATGAATACCAAGCAATGACAAGTGTAAACATACAGTCTGGGAGGCTGGTTCTCCATAAACTTAAGAAAGGAGTCCTTGTAATACAGCCCTGCCAAATCATGCATGGGCTCTAGAGGCAATGTCCATACAGTAATGCTTGGTGAAAGTGTAGACTGTACTCCAAGTGGCAGCCACACAAATGTCAGAGGCTGGGAACCCTTTAAAACAAGCCACCAAGGTAGCCATTCCTCTGGTGGAAAGAGCTTTGATAGCACCAGACAATTCTTTGCCATATTGGTTATAGCAGAACACAACACAATTTGCCAACCATCTGGGTAAACATTGCTTAGAAACTGAAGCTCCGTCTCTACCTGGAGAGACAGAAACAAACAACTGCTTTGACTTTCTGGACTCTTTAGTCCGAAGCAGATAGTACTTCAAAGTTCTGCCCACATCTAACGTATGGAGCAGTGCTTCTCCTGGATTGGCACACTCAGGAAATAAACAGGAAGGAAGACTGATTCAGTGTGAACTCAGAAACCACCTTGGGTAAAATCTAGGGGTTTGTGTGCAAAAAATCAAATAACGCTCCTCGCACCAGAGGGCCTGAAGCTCTAAAATTCTTCGAGCAGACGTAATTGCAACTAAAACCGGCACTTTCCAAGACAGAAAACGCAAATCGCAGGTTGCGGCAGGCTCAGGAGGAGTCAGAGTCAACTTCTCCAAAACGAAATTCAAGTCCCAAGCCGGGACATGGGGAATGGATTGGGGGTTTCAGGTGCAGGATGCCTCTGAGAAAAGTATGGGAGACATCCAGCTGAGCAATCATGCGGTCACCCATGGGCTCATGAAAGGCAGAAATGGCCGAAAGGTGGACCTTGAGTGAGGAATACTGTAGGTCTGAGTCAGACAAAGAAATCAGGTAGTCCAGGATATGATTCACTGAATAGGTGAAAGGGACGATGATTTGCAGCCCAGATGCAAACCACTTCCACTTCATGGCATATGTGGCATGAGCGGAAGGCTTCTGGGCAGCCACCAGGACGTCCGCTATTCTGTTAGAGACTCCAAACCTGGCGATGGCTACATTCTCAGGAGTCAGGCATGCAGATAAAGGGATATGAGGTTGGAATGGACCAGGGTCCCTGATCCTGGGTCAGCAGATTCCTGCAAAGAGGAAGAGGGACCAGAGGTTCCTCTGCCAGCTGCTGAAGCTGACGGAACCATATCTGGCAAGACCAGAATAGAGCCACCAGAATCATGCCGACCCCCTCCATCTGCAACTTGATTAGCACCCTTTGGATCCGAGGGAATGCATACAGAATCCTCCTGCTCCAAGAGAGGGAAAATGTGTATCGCCAGAAAACTCCAGGCCCTGGATCTAGCGAGCAGAAATTGGGCAGTTTTGCATTGAGTGGGGACTCAAAAAGGTCCAACTGTGGATGACCCAATCTGTTGAACAAGTCTTCTGCGATGGATGAGAGAAGCTCCCATTTGTGCATGCTGGACTGAGTCCTGCTGAGACTGTCCACCAGGGTGTTTGACACCTGCCATATGGACTGCAGAAAGTGTCAAACTGTGCTCTAGTGCCTAGTACCACACTCTCATGGCTTCCCTGCAAAGAGAGTAGGAGTGGGTCCCGCCTTGCTTTTTGATGTAGTAGACCAGACTCAAATTGTCCAACTGCACCAGCAGCTGGCCTGGAGCAAGATGCTCTTGAAAAGCCTGCATGATGTAGAGAATCGCTCTCATCTCCAGGACACTGATATGCTGAGCAGCTTCCCACTGGGACCAGGAGCTCTGGGTCTGGAAGGGACCCGGGTGTGCTCCTCAGCCCAGACCTGAAGCATCCATGGTCAGGATCTGATGCAGGGAAGAGATCTGGAAGGAACTCCTTGAAGCAGATTCAAGGGAGACGTCCGCCACTGCAGTACCTTGTGTACTGGACAAGAGACCAGGACAGGTTGGTCCAACTCACCCATGCGCTGGTCCCACTGTACCCAGAGGGGCCATTAGAGAGTATGCATATGAAGCCTGGCCAGCGGAACAGTAGGAATGGCTACTGCCATTAGTCCCAATAACCTGAGATACATGCTGGCCGGAATGTACAGACTCAGAGCAACTCCTTGAGCTTGGGCTATTAGGCACTCTGCCCTGTTTTGAGGCAGGAAGGCCTTCCCCTCTGTGGGATCCAGAACCGCCCCTTTATACTGCAGTGTCTGGCTAACTTGAGCAGATTGACAGTAATGCTCAGGGAGTGAAAGACCTGGAGAGTGCGCTCCAGAGTCAGCAAAAGCTGTTCCCTGGACAGGACCTTGAGCAGTCAATCGTCCAGGTAAGGGAAGAAATACAGTCCCTCTCTTCTGAGAGCTGCTGCAGCTGCTGCCAAGCACTTGGTAAAGACATGCAGTGCTGAGGATAAGCCAAAGGGCAGCACTTTGAACTGATAATGCTTGCCCTGAAAAGCAAAACGAAGAAACCTGTGGGAAGGAAAAAGAGCGAAATTTGCAGGTAGGGATCCTGCATGTCCAGTGAACAGAGCCAGTCCCTGGTCTTGAGGAGGGGCATTAGGCCTGGCAAAGTTACCATCCAGAACTTTTCGTACTGGACAAACAGATCTAAGATGGTCCTTGGATCTCCGGTCTTTTTAGGGAATAGGAAAAACCTGGACTAAAACCCCCTGGTTTCTCTGGTGCCTGGGCATTGGTTCGGTGGCCTGCTTGTGCAGAAGAGACTGTACACTTCCTCCCAGTGAAAGGACAACTGAGCCAGGGGGTAGCTGGAGGGTGGAGGGGGGTTATTTGGAGGCTGCTGTATGAGCTCCAAGTTATGACCTTTTTCTACGATATGCAGAATGCATTTATCTGAAGCTATGGTCCTCCACTGATTCAGCTGGAAGGAGAACCGACCTCTAACCACCGCCTCTTAGGTCTGAACCAGAGGAAGGGGGTCTGGCAAGGAATCAAGCTGAGGTAGAGCCAGCCGCAATGGCTGGTCCCTCAATTCTAGGATACTTGGCCGCCGCTTCAGCACCAGAGGAGGCGGGAAAGGCAGCCTGGGCTCTGCATCTTCCCTGGGAACGGGGAGTTGATCCAGGCCTACTGGCCTGTTTACAAAAGGTAGGCCGCCCTCTGACCCTTGGCTGGGTATGGTAGAGGGAATGGACCAATTTAATGTCTGTGCCCGAGGCCTGCAGATAATTTATGAGGTCCTGGACATCAGGGCCAAACAGCTTTATTTAATTATGTCTTAGCTGTGCCGACTTAGTTTAGTGCCATTGAAAGGGGGATTAAGAACTTTGTGCTGCATGTCCACTACAAACCCAGATACTCTTGAGCCAGGAGTGCCTATGTATGCACATGCCAGTGGCAGCTGCTCTGGCAATGGTATCAGCCATGCCATACAGTGCTCCGAGGAGGTGTTTATTAATATACTTAGCCTCCTGGAAACACTGAAGCAATTCCTGTTTTTGTGTGCTATCAAGAAGGGCCCGAGTCATAGCGTTGCCTTTCTTCCAGCTGGTATTCTGATATCTGACCATGTGTGACAGACAGTTTGCAATCCTCAGGCCTACAATGGAGGAGGCATAAACTCTTTTTTCCCCCAGAGTCAATCCTATGAGATTCTTTGTCTGGGGGAAGGGAACTAAGGTGTTTGGGCACCTTAGATCTCTTATAAGCAGCCTTGATGACCACTGAATCAGTTTTGGCCTGGGCAGCAAAGTAAGGAAGACCCTGAGGGGCATGGTAAAGCTTGTCCGCCCTGCGTGACATAGCTGGCACCATGTCTGATCTGTGCCAGGCTGCTGTGGTGGCATTCTTCAATGCTGGGAACATGGAACATGGAGGAATGATCTTTGGGAGAGATTCTGGAATCTCCAGGAAGTCCACCAAATCTTTCCTGGTGACACCCTCTTCCTCAGTGTGGAAGCCCATGGTGGAGGACAGCTGCTTCATCACATTAAAAATGTGGGGTCCTCGGGGCCGGGGGGAGGGAGAAGACCTGGTAGTATGCTTCACAGAGTTCTCACTGACAGAGGAAGCAGTGGACTTGTCAGAAAGAAAGATCTCTTTCTTTCTCCTCTTCCTCTACATCATAAGAAAGAATGAGGTCAGGGTGATACTCCTCTTCAACTTCAACCTCTTCTACCTCTGGGTCTGGTATCAGGTGCACCGGTTGTGGCCCACGGGGAGACTCCCAGGGTTGACAAACAGTCGTCAATGATGAAGCTGCCGTCAACTGCATCGGCAATGTGGGTCTATTCAAGGTACCTAATTGTTGAACAAGTACATTCGTGAACTTGACTAGTACTTCGTTCAGGTCAACAGTGGATGTCGACGGGGGGGGGGGTGCAAGGGTACAGGTGTTGATGACCTGCCTGCCATGTCCCGAGAGCCCAACAAGCCTGCAGCCCTGGTTGGCGAAGGGGCAGGTCTCCACAGAAGAATAGTCTCTAATGAACCAGTTGTTGATGACTGAGAAGCCAACGACCCGATGGTAGACAGTCGGGTGCCCTGTGAATTGGGTGGAGGCACTGTCGGTATGGATCTGGTGGGCACAGAGACCTGGACACAGAACGCATGATCGGGGGGAGGGTAACGGAATGGGTCATCGGGGGATGCCACTAGACACCAGGGAGATGTCTTACAATCATGGGACAGATGATTGGGGGTTGGGAGGATGCCACTAGACACCAGGGAGATGTCTCATAATCACGGGAAGGGTGACTGGGGGTGGAGGGGGTGTGGCTAGACACCAGGGATAGCAAGTCAGGTGTACTCAGGATGGGTGCAGAAGGGCGCCACACACCATGGAAATTAGTCCGTAATTGGCATGCAAATGGCTCCCTTAGTGCATTGCATACCCAATGGGCTCATTTGCATGACGTGGCTGAATATAGCCAGCATGACTCCTGGCGCTATCTGGTCCGGAGGCACTATTCCCTGTGGGCTGGATATAGCCCAGGTACATGGTGGGGCAGCGCAGTTTGACTTACTGATCTACCAACATGGGCTGATAATCCGTCGGATAGCATTGGTCCATTATTCAACTGAATGTAGAAGCCACCAGGTCGGGTGCTAGCACAAACACAGTGCAAACATTTACCCTTTGTTTGGTGTCGTTTTTGAATATCTGGGCCCTGGCCACCTCACCCTACAAATCAGTGCTTTTTTGCACAGCATACCTATTAATCTCTACTTATTTGGGGGAGGGGCAAACCTGCTGGACCTAGAGACTCTTCTTTCTTAAACTGCTATGTATTACTATGTTGCTATATGATACACTCTGTGTGCAGCTATCTCCAGCTAGCTGACCATGGAAACACTTCACTGCCCATCCTCTCCAGTGTATTGCTGCTGCAGCACACACTGTATGTTAAAAGCAAAGGGAGGTGGGCAGCCCACTAGCAGAACGGTAGCACTACCACTCGGGACATGAGCCTGGGCCGTCAGAGGGCCAGTTAAGGGAAGGAGGACTGAGCTTTCCTCCTCCAGGGAGGGAGGAAAGGTATTGTGTCCTTCTGCTCTACCACCAGCTGGGTAAACACAGGTGGCAGTGTAGGGAATACACAGATGGAAGGCAGGACCAATGAACCACATCCACAGGTCATCTGCATCAGGCCTCACCAGAAGCCAGTCCCAATGCGCACTCCTGATCAAGCAGTGAGGAGAAAATAGGAAAATAAAGCACACAGTGCTGGGCAGATGAAGTTCCTCCAGTGACCAGCTCCCACACCAGACCCTAGCTGCGGCACTCCTGGACTAGACCCAAACCATCACCTCTTCCCCTGGTGGCCAGATGACTGTGGAGATGAAATGCTTAAGTGGCTGAAGACATAACCAGCCCTGGGGGTAAGCTGGGGGTGGGGGGGGAGACAGCACAGGTGTGTGGGAACCAGGAGTAGTTGCAGCAGGGTCTCAGATGCGAAGGAAAATACGCTTGGTGGCAGCTGAAGGAGGTCCTAGCCTGCAGCCAAGAAGAAGCAGAAAAAGAGATGTGCAAGAACAAGGGGACACAATTTGAAGAGAGAGGGGGGACGGCTCAGGGGCAATGTGAGGAAGTATTTTTTCACAGAGAGGGTGGTGGACACATGGAACAACCTTCCTGAGGAGGTTGTGAGGTCTAAAACTGGGAGAATTCAAGAATGCATGGGACAGACATAAGGCAATTCTTGTGGAGGATAGGAAGAAATAGGCTGTTAGTTAACTAGGATCTGCAGCATATCCAGTAGGTAGGGAAATGGGCAAATTAGGTTGGCCAAGCGGCCCTTATCTGCCGTCAAAGTCTATGTTTCTAACATCTGCAAGGAAAAAAAAAAAAAGGTATAGGGAGAATCTGCTTGTCAGCACAGTGCAGGGTTTTATTTAACTCTAAAAATTGATTAGCGTTTTGCTCATAAAATTGCTAAAACGTTGTGAAAATTCATAACATCTGCCTCACTGTGTTTAACAAACATAACACTTCTAGAAAACCTATATAAATACTTCTTGAACAGTTAGTATTGTCCCAAGAAAAAAACTGCTAATCAATTATTTAAAACCCTGCAGTGGCAGCAGTATCACTTAAGATGCCAGTGATCTAAGTTCAGGAACCAGCCCAGATAATCAGGAGATGGCCATGGAAGAAGGAACAAGTGTTGGGAGGACACACTCCTCCTCTGAAAAGGGAGGGTACCTGCCTCTGCCACAATACTGCCACATGGGTGACCAGACATGGCTGTGCAGCAAAGGTACTGCAGACGAAGTGGAGGATGCCAACTGGAATCCATGCTGCCACGTTTTGCAAGTGCATCTGCTTGGCTTCCCAAGTGTTCCAGTGTCCTAAGAAGTTGGGAGCACGAACAAGGGAAAAAAAATGGTGCAATGCAGGATTATACCTATGACACACTTCGATCTGGCCCACCCACCCTTCTGACCAGTTGCCCCACCCTGGAAGCCCTAACACCTTGCCTTATGTGTCCAGCCAGGTAAGCGCCACCTTGGGGAGGTGAACTGAGGGACTGGAAAGGGGTAAGCACCAGAGAAAGTCAGCTATGGGGCTGTGTAGTAGCAGCTGGAAGGAGGTGATGCCGGAGGAAAGGAGACAGGTATACGTTACAAAAAAAAAAAAAAAAAAGGCAAGAAGGCCAGTCCACTGGTGCAATGGTAGGGCTAGGCCCACGACACTGCTGAGCCAGTTATCAGAGACCGGATGGGGAAAAGGATCACACATCCCAGTGGTTGCTCTCATTCCGTAAAGGAAGGTTATCCATCCTTCTGGTTTATTTCCACCTGGGTGACCATGAGTGAGTACCCAGCTTTGCATGAGAGAGGGGACAGTGCACAAGTTCGTACATCAGGCTTTGCAGCAGCTAAAGATGCTTGCACACTTTAGATGGGAGGACGACATAGCAGAAAAAGGACATGCGCTGCGTAGGTAATGCTCTGCCTGTCTCTCAATCGCATGGGGCTCCTTCCTCCCTGCCTGCGGAATGGCTAGCAGGACCTGTACTATAGGCAGTTGGATTTGCAACGATTTGCTGCCATGCAGCAGACAGCAAAACCTTGCCCTGGGCTGTAAGCTGGGGGGAGGGGGGGGAACGCAGCAGTGTTCTGCAGGTGCATGGGATCCCCGAAGACAAGGGTAAGAAGGCACTCTGAAGGTCAGAAAGATGGAACTGGCAGTAGCTGAAGGAGACTGCAGCAGGTAAGCCATTAGAAGTAAAAGGAGTGAAAAAAAAATGATGCAAAGGGAGCAGAATCAGACACATTAACAAAGCAATGATAGTGTGCTGTATTAAGTGAGCGTTCTCACCATTAGTAGTACAAGAGTGTGCTATGGCAGTGCACTAGTGAGGTGATCCATCACACCAGCAGCATATAATTCCGAATTTTAATCGCAAAAGAGCAGATGTATTCTGTTGTGCAGTTTATTTTACATGTTTGCAAACATGCCCACATTTCAGGGGCATCCTCGCCTTTCAAGAAACAAGGAATGCTCTGCGTAATGAAATCCATGTCACCTGCACCTTCCTGTCTATAAGGAGATGTTATTAGCCAGCTGGGTAATGGGCAATTCCATCGGCCTACTTTGTGTCTTTTACTTCTCTGCTTTTCTGTTGAGGATCTTTTATAATTTTATTAGAGGTAACAAAAAACAACGCTGTGGTGCTGGAATCAAGCCCATGCAACGTAACAAGCGTGTAAAAAGTGATGCGTTTTCTGGCACAGTTTCTCGTCCAACGCCCCCCCCCCAAAAAAAAATATGGCAAAAGCAAGATGATTGCTGCACCACGTCAGGAGATTGAATGGCAGCGATGTACTCCAAATGGATGTGCCACCTTAACCAATTTGGTGCTCAGCAGTGTTGCTGGCTTTACCTGCCCTTAGTAAAACCACCCACCCAACCTGGAAGAACCATGGTACTGTACCTCGTCACTACACACACATACACTCCACAGGCAGAAACCGAATGCACGGCATCATGGGTATGCAAATCCTTTGTTCGGAGCAGGCTGACAAGGCCTCACCAGGAAAGAAATTACCTTCTAAACACGCCAAGAACAACAAACTACAGACACATTAACGAGGCAAGAAAAGTGAAAAAAATCCCCGGCACCATGGCTCCAAGGGTGCAATGCTCTGACCAAAACATGTAAATCAAAAAAACAGCATGCAAGCCGACTTGGTAGTGCTGAGGCACTGTACGCCACACCTCACGCCATGCCAGTGACCCGGGGTCAGGAATGGACTCGGGCTGCCAGGGGTTGGCTGGGGGAGAGGAAGGATCAAGAGTCCCACAACTGCTCTCCTTCCTCTGGTAAGGGTTGGGGCACTGTAGCGGCAACTGGTGGAGGCCAGTAGCTCTACAGGAGCAAGCAGCAGAATGGCAGGAGAGCACGGCAGGCGTCAGCATGTATTTTCCCGGATGCCACTGCTCTCCAGGGCAAGAAAACCAGGGTGGAAAATGGCAGAGCGCGATCTTGGTGGCTGATGGCCGTGCCCGGCACATAGAGCAACGTGAGCGATAATGGCCTGCTCTGTGGGGGTGCCAGACCAGGCCTGGGGTGCGGGTGTCAGCGGCCGGGGGATCATGGGGATCTGCTCCGTGGAGGAGGATACAAATTGTTTTTTTTTTTTTTTTTTTATTTAGCTTTTGTTTACCGGGTAAGTGTGCTAGCCAGCAGAGTGACTATTTTCAGGCACAACCCGGGAGAGTACAATACATCAGAAAATGGGTACAGAACATATCGAGCAATGAGAGACGAACATTACATCTTGGGGAAGACAAGTCCTTATTCATGGCATGTATGGAGATTTCAGCACAGAACATAGGGACAGTAACATAATTAACAGGTACAGAGTAGGAGTAACACCCTGTGATGAAAGCAAAACAACACAGAGATTTAACAAGCATAGATAGCGAACAGGTTACAGGAGAGGTACAAATACAGAATAGAGCAGTAAACAGGAGAGCAAGGTGGTAATCAGACAGTAGATGTTAGAATATAAGTGAGGGTAGAGTGAGTAGCCAAGGTAAGGTGACATGCAGTCTGCCCGACCCTGAAGATTAGTGGGGTTGTGGATAGGTGTCTGGGGTAGTGACACAGGAAGAGTAGATAGGGGGCCTGACAGGAAGGAGTTAGGGAGGATCAAAACAGATGCAACGATCAGCCTGCATAAGATAGCGACAGAGCATGGTTTTGAAGTGAAGGTGGGTTCCTGACTGTCTGACATCCAGGGGGAGAGTGTTCCAGAACTTAGGAGCCACGTGTCCAAAGGCACCTGTACCTTTTGTTGTCAAGACATCTGGGGACTTTGAGTAGGGATTTTTTAACTGATCTCAGTTCATGAGGGGAGGTGAAAGGGAGGAACATCTCCGCCAACGTAGTTGGGATTTTTAGCCTGATGATAGAGTCAACAAGAGAGTCAAGGTAGTAATGCCTAGAGGTCACGGGAAGAGCCAGCCTAAGTCACCATGAAGTAGGCAATGATGCCTAAGTCAAGGGGAAGAGGAGGCATCGCAGCATACACTATTGTAAGTGACGTCCCACTTCAGTAGGGAGGTTTTATGGGCAGAACCAAGGAGGAGGGGCACAGTGACTGAGGGTCGGCAACAAAATTCCCCTTGCAGTGGCCAGTTTAGCAGATGGTGTTAACAGGTAGCTAGTCTTGCATGCAGCTCCCAATTTATTTACTGCCTTGCAGGTAGTTTGAATATGCAGGCTGAAATCCAGGGACTAATCTAGCAGAACCCCTGGATAGTTGAAAGATGAGACAGACTGTAATTGAGATCCGCCCACGTCGAGGACCGACAGTGACGAAGGACCAGTCCTGAGTTTAGGGGCTGAGCCAAACAGCATAGACATTGTCTTTTTTGTGTTTAGAACCAGTTTATGATCACTGAGCCAGTTCTGGATGTTCTTGAAATTGTGGGAGAGGGCAGTGTTAAGGTCATCAACTTTGTTTGCACTGGTATAGATGACCAGATCGTCCGCAAACAGGATAGATGAGCATATATATAATAGAAAGAATAAATATATATATATAAAAAAAAAAGCATGCATGCAAGAATGGCTAGAGTCAATCTCAAATATTTATTGAAAGTGCATTACAGTGTTGAAAGGTCTCCCTGACAAAGGTGCACACAGGCACCAAATGTGCATGAGGAATACTGTGTTGTGGCAGGTAGCACCTTCCCGGCAGTATAATGCACTTTTTAATTTTTTTCTAAATACTTTCTTGATAAAAAAAATTCTCAACACAGCACTACAGACTGAATATTATACATTCCACTTTTGTACATAGTGGTATTATTTAGTCAAGCCCGATTTATATTTTATATTTGATACAGTATATATCTTTTTCTTTTTGTTTTTATAAAAGAAAACCACTTCTCCTACAGACACGGAAAATTAAAAATACATTGAACAGCAACATAGGGGCATGCAATTCTATTTGCCAATCTAGTGTATATCTTTAAAGGTGAAAGTCCTTGGACAACGCTGGGAGAGTGCAAATGCGTTTCAACTTATTTCTCAAAAGTAGGACAAGGTAAGTAGAGTTGTGGATCTCCCCATCATGCCCCCCACCCCACACCAGAAAAGTGTTTCTAATCTTGTTCTGGCACACATCTTTGGCAGCGTTGTCTGCTGCCTTTACATTTTTTGTTGTTGGAATGATCTCTTCCCTATGGCCTTCCTACTGCCCCCTTTTTCTTCCTCTACCCCTGCCGGTTTCCACCTGGTCCATCCACTGATATAAGCTTCTTCCCTGTCTTGTACTCCATAAGCTAATCTTCCCATTTCAGCTCTCTCTCCCATAACTGAGTTCCAGTCTTGTAGAGGCGGGGGCTCTGTTTGCAGCCATGTACGTGTTATGAATTTTGCTGTCATTGCAATAAAAATATGCCATAAGTATATGGCTTCCTTCCGCTTTATAGTTACAGGTTTCAGTCCTAGCACTAGATTGATACAATGTGGCAGTTCCCTTAGGGTAAAGATGTCTTGTAGCCACTGCCTCCCAATATGGTTTAAGGGTCTGAAATATGTGGCTATGAATCCCAAGAGGTTCCCCACAGTTCTTCCAACAGGCTGCCGAAGAATATGGATCCCACTTTGCCTTAATGACTGGGGTAATGAATACTTATTTTTACTTTCCAGGTGAAATCTTGCCATCTTGATGAGGAGGATGTCTAAAAGGAACCCTTCCATATCTGTTCCCAATCCTTTTGTGCGCGTTCAGACTGTGTTTCTGCCTGCCATCTACTAATGAGGGATGTGGTCCCCTTCATCCTACTCTGTGCCAAGAATTGACATACGAGTGAGACAGGTCCCTTCTGTTGTAAAGTGCCAGAGAGCGTCCTAGAACGCACTTTCAGTAAATATTTGAGATCGACAGCAGCCACTCTTGCGTGCATGCTCTTTTCTCGGTTTACACATCAAAGGAGCAAGGCTGCAAGAAGAGCACTGTGTGGGATACAAAAAAAGAATTCTGGGAGAAAACATCCCGTGTATTTGGTTGCTATGCACCTCTCCAAACTGGACACATACATCCCTCCGCAACACCAAGAAATCCCACCAGGATGAAACATGTCTGAGGTTTGTCATTCTCATACTGGCTCAGAGGAAAAACCCTGTCTAGGAGGGGATTTCATTCATTCATAAAATTGTATTTTTATACAGGAAGCATTTGTTAGGGAATGACCCCCATTTACAACAAAGACCTGTGTTCCATACATAAAACTTTCGAGATTCCATAATACAAACATACAACACTGACACAAATATTAAAATGAATTAAAACACATACATTTTGAGCTGAGGTGCGCAGTTTTGTTTTTTTTTTTTTAAATAAAGGGATTCTGCTTATTTCTCTTTTCATATGGTATATCATTCCAATATTTGGATAGACTGTTTTGTAATGCAAGTCTTATTCTATTATAGGTTCTTTCACTTGTAATTGTTAACTTATTTCTCCTAAATGTTTCTATTTTAAATTGGGGAGGTGCAATTGTTATCAAGTGTTTCAGTGGATGAACATTTTTGTGAAATATCAGTTTTTGACACCACAATAACCATAAGTATTTTCTTTTTGATTCAGGTTGTAACCAATTCAGTTTTCCAAATAAAGTGCAATGCTGAATTCCACGTTTACTTTTCGTTATAAATTTCCCTAATCTATAACAGGTACGCCCAATACTCTGCAACGCTGTCTGAGTGGAGAACATATACAAAAAAGATCCATATTCCAAATTGGGAAAAATCATTCGGCCACAAGTTTCCCTCTAGCTTCTATGCCGAGACACCCTGCTGCTCTTCTTAAGGCCCCCAAACGCTGCTTTGTTTTTTTTAACCTGTTGAGAGATGTGTTCTTTATATGTTAATTTTGAGTCTATTAAAACTCCCAAATAATTATACTGTCTTGTGTTCGTGATTAACCCACCATCTGCCAACCTTAACAGCATGTCTATTGTCTTTTTTTGTTTTTCTCCCAACCCAAATACCATGCTCTGTGTTTTTCTGGCATTCAACACCAAACCCATCTCTCTAAACCATTTCTCTAATGCTAACAAATCATATTGCAATATTTTTTAAGATGTTATCAGCTGATGAGACTATCACGGTATCATCCGTGTAAAGTCTCACCTCGCTGTATAAGATTGCAGATGGTAGGTCATTCACGAACACATTAAACAATAACGGGCCCAACGCTGAGCCCTGAGGAACACCTCTTTCTATTCGTATCAGATCTGAAAAAAATATTCCCATTTGAGACGCACTGCATTCTAGCTGATAAATATGATTGAAACCATTGTAATTCCACCCCGAACTCCCATTTTACCTAACCTAGCTAATAATTTAACATGAGCAACCCAGTCAAAAGCTTTACTTAGGTCCACAAACACCGCTCCTGTCTTCTTACCCATATTTAGAGACCTAGCCACCAAGTTATTAAAATCTATTAGAGCGGTGTCTGTGGACCTCCTTTCCCTAAATCCATGCTGCTGACTTATCAATAACCCTCTCTGCTTCAAATACGGGCAAAACTGTTTACGAACTTGTTTCTCTATGTAACCCCTAGATGGCGCTATCCCAGGGGCTACTACCCCTGCCTGATTTGCCACTAACAGGTTGAGGGGCCTGGATCCAATGGCGGGTGCCTCCACCCAGAGGTCAGGGTTTGCAATAGTTAAACTAACTTGGTCACAGCCCTCTGGGACACTGCAACCCCCCTTTCTTCCCACTAGTGGCCCACACAATATATCAGAATTACCTTCACAGTATACACTTACCCCCAGGTCTGGTTCCGCACTGGGACCTCCTGTGAAATGAGATACAGTGCAACAATCACAGTACAGTACTTTAACATAGACAAATACCTCAGGCAGTATAACTTTGCTGAAACAAGCAGCTCTGATTTATTTAGGGGATATAACAAGGACAGGGGAAATCAGGTTAATTAGCTTATCACTCTAATAATCTATTTATGGCTCTGTGCACAGGCCTATCCTTATCAGTTACTGTCCCTGGGTACCCAAGCCCTAGTGGCTAGTCCAACCGTGGCAGCTGGTAGGCCCTTTCACACGAGAAAGGAGAATTAAACAGTCAGCAGTACAGTAATTCCATTTGGATTTAATGTGGCAATTCAACAGGGGCGACCCTGAATTAGTACTCACGACCTCCAAATAAGATAGGGGTCCTTCGATGTCAGCAGGGCTCACTTGAGGTACAAACCTCTTCCACATCCATATAAAGAAAGCACTATACCAGGCAGGCTGCATCTGTATCCCGATCGCAATTACTGCACAATACCGGGAGAACACACAGCAGATTCAGTTCCTGACAGACCGAGTGCAATTTTCAGCAATTCCTCCAGTCTTCTACAGGGTGAGCCTGGTTTCTACTCTTCAGAGATCCTTTGATTCTTTTCACAGGACTGATTCAGTCCTAACAAGCTGTTACACAAGCTGCAGACCGGAACTCTGGGCCTTACACGCTTTTTGACTAAACTGCACACTGAAAAGCACAGGGCTCCTCTTCTTCACTGCCAAAGCTCAACTGAAACTCCAACCGACAAAACCGGCACTTCCTTTGAGTTCCTCCCAGTTCTTGACTGGATTGGCTGTCACTCACAATAGACTGCTGCTGTTGGTCCAAAAGGCACTGAAGTCTAAACTACATCTCCCAGAGTCACTGCCCATACAATCCTCTTGTGGCTGGCTCAGATTATGAGTCCAAGTTCTGATTCGTCCAAGGCACCATTTTAGAGCTAGCTTACCCGACACTGATTGGTCCAGTTCAGCAGTTCAAAACTAGAATGGGGAACTAGCAGACACAACTGCAAAGAAAGCAGGTTAGACAAACTGTAATTTCATTATACTCTAAATAATTTCTGGCAAACAGTTACATCTTTCAGATAGGTTCCCTTTGCACTCTAGTGACTGCAAAATGAAGTGAATTGCACAGCTCGAGTGGTACTCAGAGAAGCACACAGTCCCCCATACAACTAATTATGTCTGCAAGCAGACAGCTCTTAAAGAGACAGTACCAGAGGCTCTAAAACACTCACTGATAAATGGCTTAAATGCCAAACACCATTCAGGCTTGGAGCATTCAAGCAAGCTCCTGGAAGTCTTTTGGGAACCCCCATTTGCAGGGGGGTTACATCTAGTAGTTTTGATAACACAGGAAGTAGTACTATTGGTCTATAGTTTGAGAGGTTGGTACTGTTTCCCCTCCTTTAAAAACTGGGATAATTTTGCCTGTTTTCCAAACTTCTGGAACAGTTCCACTTCTTAAGCTCCAGTTTACAAAGTAAGTGATCACGGGTGATAGAATATCTGCTCATATTTTTAAGTATCTTGTATCCAGACCATCTAATCCTCCAGCTTTTGCAACGTTCAACTTTAACAATTTTCTTGTTATTTCCCCTACTGTTACTTTCCTAAAATTAAATCCATGTTCTTGGTGTATTACTAACTTTTTCCCCGATTTCTTGCTCATTTCTTTCTATTGATTTTGTAGGTATTTCTGATAACTTTGTTGAAAATTTGGAAATATTTAAATCAGGCAGATCTCTAAAATATTCATTAAGTAGATTAGTTACTTTTACTGGGTCGACTTCTATCATATTATCTTGTAAAACTGAAATTTGTTTTTTATTTTGACTGGATTTTGCAATTCAGATACATATTTCCAGAACTTTTTTGGGGTCGCTAGCTTTATCAATGTTTTCCCTGTAATATGTGTTTTTTTGCCATCTTAACTTCCTTTTTACACTTGATCCTCCACTGCCTAAACTTATCCCAATCTTCTTTTGTTTTTACATACTAACATACTATTTGCCAGCAGATTAGGCCTTACGGTCTATCAAGCCTGCTCGAACCTTAGATCCTTAGTTGGGTGCCGAGGCCCTCCCATCCCTTATGATCCATCTCCACCCCCCCCCGGGACAGGCCATCATCTGATACATCCACTTTCTGTGTCTGTCCCACCCTCTCTTGAAGCCCTCCACTGTGGATCTCTGAACCAGCTCGCCAGGCAGTGCATTCCAAGGGTCCACCACCCTCTCAGTGAAAAACCTCCTCCTCTTTTCCCCCCTCACCCTTCCACCTTCCAACTTCAAACCATGCCCTCTGCTGATACCTCCTGCTTTAGTCTAAAGATTCCTCCATGTTTACCTATTTATTCCCTTGAGGTACTTGAAGACCTCAATCATGTCCCCTGTCTCTCCTCTCCTCCAATGAAAACAGGCAGAGCTCCTCAAGTCTGTCTTCATACGTCAAATCCCCTAGCCCTCGTATCATCTTAGTTGCCCTCCTCTGTACCTTCTCCAGAAGCTGTATGTCCCTCTTTAAGTGTGGTTTCCAGTACTGTACACAGTACTCAAGGTGTGGTCTAACCAGTCCACTGTACAGGGGCAGAATCACTTCCTTGCTACTAGAGGTGATCCCCCTTACGATGCATCCCAACATCCTGTTTGCCTTGCTAGCCGCTCTCCTGCACTGCTCAGAGTTATTCATACATGCATCCACCATGACCCCTAGATCTTTTTCCCCTATTGAGGCCTCCAGCGCCTCCCCTCCCAGGGTGTACCTGTGTTTAGGGTTTCCCTGACCAAGATGCAACACCTTGCACTTGGTGATATTGAAATTTAATTTCCATGTGTGAGCCCAGCTTTCCAGGGTGTCCAGGTCCCCTGCAGGGCCAACCTCCCCTCTTCTCCCTCAACTACTGCTCCCATCTTGGAGTCATCCACGAAGAGACTCATTTCACACCCTATACCCTCCCTGATGTCCGATATGTATGCATTAAACAGGATTGGACCCAGGACCGAGCCCTGCGGTACCCCACACCAACCTCTCTAGGGTTTGAGAGCTCCCCACAGACCACTACTCTCTGGGTGCGCCCAGCGCAGTTTCAATCCATCTGACCATCAAAGGGCCTATCCTAACCCCATCAGTTTCTCCACCAGACCATTGTGGGCACAGAGTCAAACGCCTTGCTGAAGTCCAAGAATAATACATCCAGGCTTTCCCTGTCCAGTTCTGATGTTACCCATTCATAGAACTCCACAAGATTGGTTGACATGATCTACCTGGCACAAACCCATGCTGCCGACTATCCAGACCTCCCACCTCCTCCAAGTACACCCTCAATCGTCCTTTAGTATACTTCCATTAATTTCCCCACCACCGAGGTCAAACTGATGGGTCTATAGTTACCTGGTACTTCCTCGATCCCCTTTATGGACTGGCACCACATGTGCCTCTCGCCAATCCCAGGTACCTCCTGTCTCAAGTGACCTGTTGAAGAGCTCCGCCAGGGGTGCAGCCAGTATGTCCGCCAATTCCCATAGTACTCTCAGATGAATGCCATCCGGCCCAGGAGATTTGTCTTTCTTTATGGCCTTGCGGGCTAACCACACCCTTTTGGCGGAGATAGCATCATCCGTCCCCTCCACCTTACTGGCCTTTTTATCCTTATCCAGATGTGACACCCCTGGGGTACCTCTCCTTCCCTCTTGCTCCATTTCTGTTGCTCCCCTGATCCCACTCACTGCCGCTTCTATCCCCTTCATGCCTTGCTTTGTAGATATCCCATCCCCTTCCCTAGTGAACACAGAGGCAAAGTACTCACTAAATACCTCTGCCTGGTCCTTCGCCACTTCCACCTACCCTCCTTCTGATCTCAATCTGCTGAGATGGCCTTTAGTTTTTCTCTGCTCCCCAATGTACCGAAAGAACCCCTTTTCCCCTCCATGTATCCCCTGTGCCAGCCGCTGCTCTTTATTGGACTTTGCTCCCCTCACCATACGGGTGGCTTTTCAAGATGCTAGATGGTACATTTCCTTATCCCTATCCCCTCTTGTTGTTTTATATTTTTTGTAGGCCGCCTTCTTTTCTCTGACTGCTACCTGTACCTCACTGGACCACCAGCATGGTTTAGGTGACCTTGCTCCCTTACATTTCAACTTAGCGCAGATCCTGACTGCCTCATGAAGTCCCCGTTTTATGAACTCCCATCTCCTTTCCACACTTGTCATTGATGTAGTCCCCTTCAAGTGATCCTAGAGAATATTTCCCATGCCCACAAAGTCTGCCTCCCTGAAGTCCACTGCCAGTGTCCTAGATCTCCCCCCCCCCATGCTTATTTGAAACCAGACAGTACTGTGGTCGCTCCCAGTCAGGGGGTCCTGTACAACCAGGTCCCTTACCAGATCCCCATCTGCCAGAACCAGTCCAGGACATGCCCTCCCTTGTGGGCTCCATCACATGCTGTGTTAGGAACACATCCTGGAAGCCGTCCAGCAGCCTCTGCTCCTTGGCCACCTTAGGACATGGTTTCCCCAGTTTGTACCTGGCATATTAAGGTACCCATCAACACCACTCCTTCCTTTTGGTCCACACTGGGCAATGATGTTGTCCAGCAAACCATCCCTAGAACATCACTCATCCCGGGGGCCTATATACCACCCAGCTTGACCTTATCTCCTGCTGGGGATTGTAAGGTGACCCATAAGGCCTCCACTTTCCCTCTGCTCTTCTACCTAGCAATTTCTATGTCATCTCTGATGAACATAGCCACTCCACCCCTCTGCCCTCCTTTCTATCCTTCCAAGTATAGTGTACCTCAGATGTTTTAGGTCCTAGTCATGGTTTTTGTTGGCCCACGCCCGTGACGGCTGCCACATCCACCCCTCCCCGAACAGCATGGCATGGAACTCTGGCAACTTGTTTCCCAAGCTCCTGGCATTTACTAACACCAACCCCACCCTTATCCCTGACCCTCTTTGTCGAACCCCACCCAGATTCCTTATACTTCCATCCTCCTCTGCTCCTCCTGAAACCTCCACCCCCAGTCTGTTTGCCCCTTCCCCCCCCCTTGGGTTTGAAGGTAAATGTAAATGTGATATGGTGGAGACAGGATTCAAACCCACGACTACAAGGTAATTATTATCGTAGTGAAGTGCTTTAACCACTAGGCCATACAGCCTTCCTTGCTTTTTTCCATACTTGATTTATTATTCTTAAATACTTCTTTAACCTGTCTGTTAGCCACCTAGCATCTTTGGTGTTTCTCTTCTTTAATATTTTAGGTGCACGATTATCTATTACTTCTATTACAGAATTGTTGAATTCTTGTATTGCAAGTTCTAAGTCAGGTATCAGCAGCACACTATCCCAGCATATTAATTCTAAACTATTTCTAAAAGCTTCTACATTAAATGTCATCTGGTCTCTAATCCAGTAGATGTTGTTTATTTTATTTACTGGTAATTTAATTCCACATTACTTTTTATTGGGTTGTGGTCTCCTAAATTCAGTGGCATAACTTCCCAGGTGTTGACTCTTAAATCTTGGGAAACAAAAATTAGGTCAAGTATTGAGCTCTGATCTTTATTTTTTGAACATCTGGTGGGGGTTTTAATAATTTGCACCAACCCCAATGCAGCAAAACTACTTTTTAATTGTTCCCCTCTTTCCTGGACCAATCCGCACTGAAGTCTCCTGTTAAGATTGCTTTTTTATCCTTCAATTTGTCTATTAGGACATTTGTTAATTTTTCAAAATGTTTAACTCTTGTCCTTGGAGGGGCATAAATTACACCCACTATAACTTTTATGGATAACAGTTCTATCACTAAACAATTTGGAGGCAGTATAGCGCAGTGGTCTAAGGCTCTGAGCTGCAAATCTGGTAACATCCAGCAGACCAGACCTGGGTTTGAATCCCACAGCTTCCACTTGCATACTGTGTGACCCTGAGCAAGTCACTTAACCTCCTTGTGCTCCCAGGTCGCTCCTGTAAAAAAGCTTCCAGTTTAGTGTGCTATACCTGGTTAAACAACTAAATTAAATCCATCCCTTCTATACTTTGTACTAGGATACTTTTGTAGGAGCCTAAGGTGTTTTTAATATACAACATGACCCCCCCCTCCCCTTTTCTCTCTGTCTAATCTTACTAAATTGTATCCATTTATTTGGATTTCTTCATTAGTCACTCCCTGGTGGAGCCAGGTTTCTGTAACTGCTAACAAATCAGCTTTTTTTTCTTCAACCCAGACCCTGTATTCATCAGCTCTGCATTTTTTGGGCCTGGGTTTGTCTCCACATCTCCACTTTGTATTAACATCGAGAACACCCAACAAACCTTTTATTCCTGACCAATTTATCATTATACAGGTATACTGGGGAATGAAACATTTGTTTAACAATTTCCTCTCATCTGTAAAATAATTTTGTCTCCTGGTTATTGAACTTTTTGCTATCTGGAGACAGCTTTGAACTTCTATAAACTTTCTGTTATCATTTCCCCCGTTTTGTTTAAAGTTCAAACCATTTACGTCTGCAATATGAAAACCCAGTAATAGCCACCCACTCAGTATGTAAATCAAGTTCACTGTACCTATTCACTTGTTTGTACATCTCTACTATTCTTTATATTTTAATTTTCTACATTTAATGTTACTACTCCTAAAATGTACCAGTTCTAACTTTAAAAATGAACACAAATTCAGCTTTGTAAGAAATCTTTTCCCACCAAGTGGTGCTCGTGCCACTCAGTCCGCTCACGCCTGGCAGCGCGAGGCTTTGTGGTGTTTGAAAGCCCTACTCTCTCTAGAACGGCTCTCAGTTGGTCCGCCACGGACCCCACTCCCCAGCCAGCCGTATGACTGCTAAACGCCTTCCAAAAGCAGGGAAAGTGCAGTTTGCAATAAATATATAGGAACAGACAAGGCAGTCATTAAAAAGCAGTCTGAATGTGCAAAACAGTCACTGTTCTTCCCCCATGACATTTCAGCAGCTCTCACCTGCGGCCGTTGATGTTTCGGGAGATCAGCTGGTTTCTGTTCTAGTGCGGCCTTGTCAGCCTACCCCCAACAAAGAATTTGTATACCCACGATGCCCTGTACTGGGGTTTGAGGCTACAGATGGCTTTTGGCTGTATAAGACTACCTGGATACTATATACCGCTTAGAAGACAGCAAGACCAAAGCAGCATTATGCTTGGTTAGTAAGTGGAGTTTATATAACATAATACTGATCAATGCTGTAAAAACAAACAAAAAAAAATCTGCTGACTGCTTACAGAATTTTTGTCAGAATTAGAATACAAAATGTGTCCCTTCCCCTCCAACTGTTCTCCATGTTTCCTGAGTCATCTCCCCTCTCTGACTGGGGTTGCCATGACTAAACCCTTTTTCCACTGGAAAGGCGAATGAGCAGCTGCCTTCACAGGCAACACCAATGTCGTTAATTAGATGGCCACTGGGGAGGGGTGCATAAATGCCAGAATATTCAGTCTGCACCCTCCATAACTGAAAGCCAAGCATCTAACCTCTACAACATGATCAACTAGCTGCAGTGGGGAATTTGGGGATCTCAGGTGCAACACTGCATGTTGCTACCACCGCATCACTTACCAGACCTTTTGGATGCCCGTGTGGCCCGGCCCACATCACTGAGCTGGGAGACCCAGTTTCAAATCCCATCACAGACACTTGTTCACTGGGGGATTCTGAGCAGGTCACTCAAACTCATGTGCTTCAGTCTCTCCCAACTGTGAAACAGCGGAAGCAGAGGGACACTGAAATGAACTGCTAATCTGGGCAGATACACTGTCAAACAGCTACCGTAAAATAGACAAAAATAAACAATAAGGACCCCTGTGATGGGTATTTGCACGTGGAAAGAGCCATGGTCAGTGGTGAAAAGGGAGCAGGGGCTTGGGGGACCTCAGCTGCATTAGTAAAATTAAGTGCGACTTCATCCCAGTAGCAAAAGGGAAAAAGATTGCTCTATGTATAATGTACACCCAAAAGACAGAAACCTGACTAAATAAAGTATGAAAATGCAACATATGAGGCAAACTGGCCCAGACCCAAAAGGTATGTTCAATCCTACATCAAATATGGTGGGCTCCCCCAGTGATTTTTTTCCATTTCCTATACATACGAACATATGAATCTGCCATCAGAAACAGGCCTTACGATCTATCAGGTTAGCCTGCTCGAATGCACAGTTAGCACCCTTATATTGCGGCTGCCCCACCCTCCTCTCCCCCCCCACACCCTGTCCCATGCCCTTTTAAAACTGTCCACTGTGCTAAGGATACCACCTCCTCGGGTAGAGTATTCCATTTCTCCACCACCCTCTCTGTGAAAAAATGCCTCTTCGTCTCTCTCCGATATCTTCCACCCTCCAACCTGAAACCATGCCCTCTGGTGTCCCTTCCTCTCCTCAGCTTAAACAGCCCTTCTGTGCCCATTTTGTTGATCCCCTTCAAATATCTGAAGGTCTCAACCATATCCCCCCAATCCCTCCTCTCCTCCAGGGTGTACATACTGAACTCAGTCAGCCTGTCCTCATTTGATTTGCCCTCCAGCTCCTGGATCATCTTAGTTGCCCTACACTGCACCCCCTCCAGCAATCTGATATCCATCTTCAGAAAGGGACGCCAGAACTGCAAGCAGTACTCCAAATGTGGCCCGACTAGTGTCCTGTACAGTGGCAGGATCACATCCCTATTTCTGGATGATATTCTTCTTGCATTACACCCCAGCATCTTTTAGGCTTTAGCTGCCACCTTCTTGCACTGAGCTGAGTTGTTCATGTCACCCACTATGATCACCCCTAGGTCCTCCTTCTCCTCTGTGACCTCTGTTTGATCCCCTCTCAACTGGTAGCTCACTCCCTGGGTTCCTTGCTCTGAAGTGCATAACCTTGCACGTCTTCACACTGAAGCTCAATTGCCACTTTTCCGACCACTCCTTCAGCTTGATCAGGTCCTCCTGTAGCCCCTGCCACCCCTTTATGTTGTCCACCACTGCCCCTATCTTGGTATCATCTGCGAATACACTGATCTTGCTCCTAACACCACAAGAGATATCCGATATGAATAACCCAAACACCGGACCCAGGACTGAGCCCTGTGGCACCCCCACTTGTCACCACCCTTGGAGAAGAGAGTGCCCCCCACCACCTGTTGCTGCCTCCCATTCAGCCAGTTCACAATCCAGTTTACCATCTTTGTCTCTGCTCCCACATATTGCAACTTATCCCTCAGTCTCCCATGAGGCACTAAATCAAAGGCCTTCCTAAAGTCTAAATACAGCACATCCACTGCATGGCCTTTATCCAGTTCCCTCGTTACCCAGTCGTAATATTCAATTAGGTTGGTCTGGTAGGATCTTCCAAAGACTAATCCATGCTGCTGACTGTCCTGGAGTCCATGTTCCTCCAAAAAGGTCACCAGCTCTCTTTCAGGATTGCTTCCATAAGTTTACCTACAACAGATGTGAGGCTATCCTATGCCATGCTACTATCAGTACTACAGGGCCCTCAGCTGCATCTATCCTGTATTTCTGGAATCACGGAGTAGGGGGTTTGAAGGGTGTGGGACTCAATTACAGCCTGTCTCTCTAAATAACAACACTGTCCACATATCAGAAGTCGAGCAGTATATATTTTTTTTTTTTATGATATGGTATAGCCTTTATTACTCCCTTAACGAAGCTGAACATGTGCAAATCAAACAATTCATTTTAAACAGAACCCAGACTGGGGGCCTAGGCAAATCACTCACTTCAAATTCGTCTCAGCCAACACCTCTTTTTGGTGCTGGCTCTCTAGCTCTTGAAATCGCAGGCACCACTGACTATAAGCATTTGCCCTGGTACAGAGGGCCGAGGGGGCAGTACCTGCATATTATTACTACAGTATTACTTTATTATTATTTATACATACAGAAAAAAGCCCAGAGGTTCAAGTCTGCCAAGAATAGCTAGGCGAGGCAATTTTATTTATATGGCGTCCAATCCCAGGAGCTCTGGACACCTCACAATGTGTATTGCAGAGTCAATTAACTTAAATTAAAATCAATAAATAGCACAAAATATAAAATCTCAAAAGGTGCTGCAGCCTTTACTTTTCTCTGCGTTGCCACCTGTGGGTAATATTTATTGTCTGTCCTACATATCCCCTCTACATTCTATAATCGGCACACTGATCATTGTATATGTAACCCCCTACAAATGGGAGTTCCTAGAAGCTGCCTTGGAGCTTGCCTAAGTGCTCCCTGCAGCTGATGTTCGGCGTGGGCCGGCGAGTGCTGTTGTCGGGAGCACTTCCAAAGCCTCGTGCCTGTTCTTTAAGGGCTGCCTACCGTATTCTAATTAACCTGAAAGGGGGGGGGTTTGAGTGTTGCTATGCTAGAGTCCCACCCGGGCTGCAGATTAAGCGCTCCATTCTGCCATCGCTAGTTGTGCAGAGGGGGCCCTCAGGACGGCTGTAACTGGTCATTGATAATAACATGGAGTACTAATGATGAAAGTAGTTGGTATAACCTGCTTTCTTTGCAGTGAAGACTGTTTCGATTATCTCCTCCATTTTGGTCCAGAACTACTGAATTGGACCAATCAGTACCTCAGAACTCTACAGAGTCGGCTGGCCAATAGAGAAACTTCTTGTAATTTGGGAAAGGCATTATGGGCTTTGGCACTTTTCGCACCACTGAGAGCAGGAGCAACTGACTGCCAGGTGCCGCTAGCCAATGGGATCGGGTAGCACCCGAACTGTAGGAAGTGCCCCATGCTGCTAGGGACAGATGCGTTGTGGCTGAGGAGAGAAAAAGGGCCCTGTGCTTCTGTGCTGGTGCGGAGTGTTGCAGGCTGGCGTGAAGGCCTAGGCGGCCGTTTGCCTGTTCAAGTCTTGGGCTAAACCGGCCGGCGTGCGGTCAGATGAGGCTGGTGCCAGCCCCAGCTACCTACCAGGCTTCACCTGAAAGGACTGGAGAATCCGCTGAATCGCGCTCGGTCCACCTGTGACGTTGAAGCTGCCGTTTACTGCCCGAGTCTGCTGTGAGTTCGTGTGGGGCCTGGAAGCAGCTGCCTGGTATGGTACCCCTCTGTAGTTTTGCCATATAAAATGTGTCAGGAGGCTGGTGAAATTCAGGCTCAGCCCTGCCAGTGGTGAAGAAATCGTTACTTGCTGGAGTCGTGAGTACTGAATCAGGGTAGCTCCCTGCTAAGTTTGCAATCAGTGGCCTCACGTTGCTTCATTATACTGCTGACTGGTTTAATTGAACTTTCTTCTCATCCTGATCTTCTCAGGACTGCAAAGGCTGTTTGTGTCAGGGCCCCAACCAGCTGCCACGATGGACTAGCCGTTAGGGCTTGGGTACCAAGGGACAGCAAATCTTAGGTTTAGGCCTGTGCACAGAGCCCTAGGTAGATAGGTATAGTGATAAACCAATCACCTTGATTTCCCCCTGCTCTTGTTATTTGCCTCCCTTTAATAAATCAGATTGTTGTGTTGCAACTACACCCTGGCTAGTGTGTGCATCCCTGGTGAACTGCTGCATAGTGACTGTGATATAACTGTGCCTTACTTTACAGGGGGTCCCCAGAGTGAGCTGAGAGATACCATCTGGGGGGTAAGTGTATTGGGGAAAAGTATTGTTGGAACCCTGTGTGAGCCACTAGTGGGTCGAAAGGGGGGTTGCAGTAACCCAGAGGGCTGTGACCGAGGCAAACTTGCCAGTATTAACCTCGACCTCTGGGTGGAGGCACCCATCAACAGATCTGGGCCCCTCGCCCTGTCTCCGTGGAGGCAGGCAGGGGTAGTAGCCCTAAGGGTAGCGTCCCCTGGGGGATTACATATATATTGGCTTGGACTGGAAATTTTTGCCCAACTCCTAATTTCCCTATGCTACTTCCTCTACACGAATGTTTATTTTGACTTGGTGGTTCATGTGCATCTGTAAAATATTTGCTTACATTGACTGCACTGCACTTCACTATTGAATGACCCCCCGATCACACCTAAGAATAAGCCTTGGTCCAGTGTGCCTTTCCTTGTTACCAATTTTCAATCAATCAATAAGTCTTGTCAGCTGGAGCCTGAACAGCAGAAGAACACCTGCCTTGTTTTCACCTTCCATACTGCCGCCTGCTTCTGGGGTACTCAGCTGGGTGACGTTGACCCTAGAGAGGTAGCCATATCAGGCAGCCTCTGCCATTTCAAACCTGGGCTGGATGGGTCTCTGATTATAGGAAAAAAAACTGACACATGCACTGGGACTTCCAGGCACCTGCTGACTCAGTACTTAGCCTGCTGCTGTCTAGCAGACTCCTCCAGATTCCTTCTCCTCAAGCATAGGGCCCCCCAGACCTTACCAAGTGATCCCACCTGGGGTGGCGACCCATACTTAGTGAGATGTGTTGAACAGTACTCTATATGGAGGCTCACAAGTAGTTCTAGTCCTCCTCCTCCTCATACATCATTAGTCCTGTGACCTCAATGTCTGTGACATCACAACTCACCAAGAAGAGCCAATCACCTGCTGCAAGGCTGGTCACCAATGATGTCACAATGCTGATGCGGTACGAGAAGGAACTGAACTAGATCTATTAGCATCCCTGTAAAAGTACTGCTCTTTACATTCCACTTAATGCTTCTAGGTAGAATACCTTCTAACAAGTAAATGGAAACAGTAAAACACTCCAGAAATTAAAAGTATACAAATGACTGCCATTAAAAATTAATACACTTTCTGCCTGCTATTCCTGGCACTACTAGCTCTTTATGTAAGGGAAAACACATGACAGGGTGTGCAGTTATAAGGGAATAATGTGTGCCTTGTATGGTTGTTAGGCATAAGACGTAGTTAAGTATGTAACCACCTGAGAAATGCATTGTTCCCTCTATGACTACACACCCTGGAGTGCATTATCCTACTAATAAAATGCACTTTTGTGTTTAAAAAATGTAGTTTATGTGAGGTGTTTGGTTATCAGAAACTAATCAATGGCCATGTGATTTGTTACAATCAATCAGGTTACAGGATTTTCACTGCCTACCTTATGACGTTTTATCATTGTAAGGACCCTCGCCTTTGAAACAAGATACTGTGAGTAGCCTTTGTGAGGCTGCTTGTGAGAGCGGAGCTCTTTGTGTGTTATAGATACTCACATAGATCTTGTCCTGCCAGTACCGCAGATGCAAGTTGAGCATGATAGCTGCCTCATGCAGATCCCCCAAGGTTGACATGTCCTCAACGCCCTCTGTACTGGTCTGGTGCATCGGAGACACCTTTTCCCGGGACAGGGACAGCTGTTGGTGGCAGAATACCTAGCATACAAAAACAAACAAACAATGTAAATCCACACACACGCACTAAAGAATGTAACATTAGTTTTTCTTAGTTTATTGTTCATAGTTTGACATGCATACATATTTAACACACTATACAGTACATACTAGCATATAAGTCAACCTTGCATATAAGTCGACACCTCTTTCCACGTGATTTTTAGCAGGTTTACAGATACCCCTCACATATATGACAACTCCCCCCCCCCAAACATGCTTACCGTACTATCAAACTATATATGGTAACCTTCCCAGTACCTTTTTGACATGTTGTTTCTGAGTCTTTGACTGAGCTTGGTTCATACAGAGAGATGTTTCGTAAAAGTGGATTCATATTAGCATAAAAAGGATGAAACAAAATGGTTCTCTCCAGCTTGGACTCATGTATGTATAGATAGATATTTTATTTATATAGCACCCATCTCCATGGACTCTGGGTGCTGTACAATGTAGCATACAAATCATACAAATATTTTAAAAATATAATGATGACAAACTCATCAGCAGGATGCAACTGAGATCATAAACTTATCTCTATCCATCATGAAATACATAAACTTTAGCCGGCTCGTCGGCGCAGCGGTTGGATTTCCGCTATGACGCCGGGCGACCCGGTTCGAACGACCCGAGTCGCCGAGGGTCAGCCGGGGAGAAGGATTGAGCATCCGGCCGGACTGCTCTCCCTTCTCCGGGGAGGGATGGGGTAGCATCCGGGCGATGGGGACTCCTAGCGGAGGCTAGGAGCACCCACGCTGCCGCGCTCAAAGATTGTAGGAGGCGGGGCGGACGCTGGACATCATTGCACGACCCCGCCTCCCGGAAAAAAGAGGAAAATGGACGGCTGCCGGCCACCCTCCATGAAGCCCGCCGCGTCTTTGATTAGCCCCCCCAGGCCAGTCCTCCGACCAGTTACGGTCTCTGCGGGATGCCTCGCTCTCCCCATCCCGCAGCCCCACCGTGGGGGGCAAGCCACGGGGTATCGGAGGACCCGAGGCCGATGTGGGGGGGTGGAAGCCATTGGCCCGTGACCGGGCTGAACATTGGGTGGCCGGCAGCTAGGAGGAGGTGGAAAAAATGCAAAAAAAAAAAAAAATACATAAACTTTAGAACATCCTCAGTTAAAAGCTTGACAGAATAAATATGTTTTGAGGCCCTTCTTAAAGGCTTCCACAGAGTCAACCTCACAAAAAGGTCAAGTAATTTGTATATATCAGCAATGAAAACTTTTCGGACAAGCAGCCTCACATAAAATTAGAGTCCCCTATCTTTAGTGCCATTTTTGGCACTAAAAACTAGACTTAAAAGCAAATATATATAGGACTGATAAAGAGAAAAGTCAAATAAATACCAAATATAAAATATAGAGATACATATTGATACAAATGTTTTCAATCAAGTAGCCATTACTCGATTTACAATAATTACACACTCCATTAAAACAGCTGGGATTTCAGTAGAGGATGCAACAGTAGGTTTTTTAGTTTAGCTGACCTGGACACTGTAGCTATTACTGAAACATGGTACAGTATACTGAAAACTGTGACTGGGATGTAGCAGTACCAGGTTATACTTGATTTAGAAGAGACAGGGGTGTAAAAAGGGAGGGGGTGGCTCTTTTAGTCAGGAAGGGTATTAAGAGTGACTGAGGTACAGGGAATGCAGGAGGGGGAGCAGAACTACTTTGGGTCACCCTTGAGACGAGCAACGGCACTGCTATTTGCAAAGCCATGATATACAGACCTCCAGTACAGGAGGAGGAGGTGGACAAGGTTCTAGTGGATTCCATCCACCCGATGGCAGCTAAAGGGGAGGTGCTGCTGGCAGGTGATTTCAATCTACCAGATGTGGACTGGAACATCCCAGCTGTTGCCTCAGCCAGGAGCAGGGGCATCCTGTACTCTGTACAAGGGGCAGGCCTCAGGCAGCTAGTGCTAGAGCCCACCAGGGAGGGTGCAGTTTTGGACCTGGCACTCAACCAACGGGGACAGAATTGAGGAAGTCAGGGTGGACGAACACCTGGGATCCAGTGATCATTGCACAGTGTGTTTCAGTATGAGGACAGTGGCAGAGTCAAGCCACACAATGGCAAGGGTCCTGGATTTCAGGAAGGCGGACTTTACTAAGATGAGGATAAGTCTCAAGCATGCCCTGGCAGGGAGGAACAAAAGGGCGAGAGTGGAGGAGCAGTGGGCCCATCTGAAAGGAGCCATAGTGGAAGCAAAAAACCTTAGCATTATGCAAGTAAACAAGGGCAAGAGAAAGCCACTAAGATTATCAAAAGCAGTGGCCGGGAAGTTTAAGGGTTAAAAAAAAGATGTCTTTCAGAAAACACAAAGAAACAGCAGGAAGAGGATATGGCAGCATATCTGGACAAACTGAGGGAGGCAGGGAAAGCTGTCAGGAGCACAAAGGCATAAATGGAGCAAAAAAAAAAAAACAGCACAGGAGGTAAAGAATGGAGACAAGACTTTTTATAGGTACATTAGTGAATGGAGAAAAAACAGGGATGGAACAGTAAGGCTTAAAGGGGAAGAAGGAGTGTGTGTGGATGAGGACTTGGAAAAAGCAGCAATACTTATAACATTTTTGCTCTGTACTCACAGAACAAGAAGGTGCGGGACCACAGTTAGGCAACATGAACAAATATAGGAGAGAGATGGACACCAGTTCATTTACAGAAGAGAGAATCCTAAAGGAACTCACAAAACTGAAAGTGGACAAGTCAATGGGACTGGATAGGATACTAAGGGAACTACAGGAGGTGCTGGCATCACCACTTGCAGCACTGTTCAATGAGTCACTTGATACGGGAGTGGTTCCAGAGGACTGGAGGAGGGCAGATGTAGTCCCTCTTCACAAAAGTGGGAGTAGGGAAGAGGCTGGAAACTACAGATCAGTCAGCCTCACCTCAATAGTGGGGAAGATTATGGAATCACTACTTAAAGGATCGTGGAACATCTTGAAGTCAGCAGAGCACAGGATCCGAGACAGCATGTATTCAGAGAGGGAAGGTCATGTCAAACAAAACTAATTGATTTGTTTGACTGAGTGACTAAGATTGTGGGTCAGGGAGGAGTGCTGGATGTTGCCTACCTGGATTTCAGTAAGGCCTTCGATAACGTTCCACATAGAAGACTCGTGAACAAGCTGAGCAGTCTGGGAGTGGGTCACAAGGTGGTAAACTGGGTTAGGAACTGGTTGAGTGATAGAAGACAGTGGGTCGTAGTACATGGTGCTCAATCTGAGGAAAGGAGGGTGACCAGCAGGGTGCCACAGGGATCAGTCCTGGGCCCAGTCCTGTTTAATGTCTTCATAAGTGACATTGCGGAGGGGCTGGAGGGGAAGGTGTGCCTATCTGCAGATGGCACTAAGATCTGCAACAGGGTGGACACTCTGGAAGGGGTGGCAAACAAGAGGAGGAACCTAGACAAATTGGAAGAATGGTCTGGAGTGTGGCAGCTGAGAGTCAATGCAAAAAATTGCAAAATCATCCATTTGGGGCACAGGAACCCAGGTGAAGATTACATGATTTTTTTTTTGGGGGGGGGGGACTGATGGTCACCAAACAGGAAAGAGATTTGGGTGTAATAACATCTAATAACCTAAAGGTGGCCAAACAATATGCCAAGGCTGTGGGGAGAGTCAGTGGGATGCTGGGGTGCACAGGGAGCGGTATCACCAGCAAAAGGAAGGAAGTGGTTATGCCACTGTACAGATCATTAGTGAGGACATAATTGGAATATTGTGTCCAGTTGTTTTAAAAGACTGCATCTGTTAGGTAGTTATGGGGTGCTCAGTTGAAGACATCAGCCTTTCTGTTGCTGGAGACATGGAGTCTGAATCTTATCTGAGAGGACAAAAGTGAAATGAGTTTGATGGGTCTACATCCATTACTCAGTAGTTCCCAGTGAACGATAACATCCACATTGTTTAGCAATATTGGATAATTCTGCACAGAAAAAGTTTTTTTTTTCTGTTTGTATAAGAGAGGCCTGGGCAGACTGAGAATTGAGACAAACTTTCCCCATTACCCTGGTGTGTTAGATGTCCCCACAGGTCAGTCAGCACAGAGGCACGCTGCAGATACAGTGTAGGGAAACCTACTCTGTGCCTTCTAGTACTGTAAGGCCCTGTCCACACTACACTGCTCAGATCCCGTAACGGACAGAAACCGTTACACCGGGGGAGCGGTACAGTGTGTCCACACTGCAGCAGTGATCGGTACGAGACCGCTACCGCCAGTCCACACTTGGGAACTGGGCGACCATTACTGCGGTGTCCAATCCCACAGTGCAGCTTGCGCTGCATTACAGGCCCTGCAGGGGACCGTTACCGACCGTCCACATGGGACCGGTTTCATAATCGTTGTTGAAACCACCTCATATGTGGTTTCAATAACGTTATGAACGCTTTCTGTAACGTTATTAGGTAAACACAAACCGCTATGTAACGGTGTTGGGCACTCTGTAACGTTACAGAGGCGTAGTGTGGACAGGGCCTAAGTGGCAGGTAGGAAAACAGAGAGCTTCCATTTTGGTGACAGTCTCCTGCTTTTCAGTGGTTATTAAATTCATCACTTAAATGTCAAAACAGAAAATAAAACAGTTATTCATATCCCCCCCCCCCAAAAGTAACTGATTTTGCTTTCACACATAAATTTGTTCTAAAACCAGTAAACCCAACCACCTGTCTCCAGTGACCCCCTCAGTCCAGCCACCCACCTACGAACTTTAGCCAGTGCCATAAGGATCTGATAGGGGCATAGCCCTAAAACTACTGATACCAACGTCCCGACAGCTGCTATTTTTACCTCCGGTTTTTCTTCCCCTATTAATTGCCTCCTGACCCCACTCTCCTCCTGCATGGTGCCAAGCGATGCCCCTTTCGACTGTGCACACAGTGAACCCTGCAGAGGCGTTAGCTCCCAGAGTCTGCTTCTGAACTAAAGTTGCCAAAATGGCATCACATGGGACCACTGGGAAGCTCTCAAAGCCACAAATTTTAACCCTAAATGACAATGTAATTTAGCCAGATTTATAAATATTAAGAAAACTTTTCTGTTTAAAACTGTTTGGCACCAAGATTTTTCCATCTGCCATGTTGCAGACTCCCCAAAGTACATGCAGTAGTGATGCAGAGAGCAAACACTGCATCACTGTCTCATACTTACATCTTGGTGTTAAAACTGACCCTCCATTTTTGGTGCTTACCTTGGTGCTAAACTATTACAAAGTTTCCCCACTTCTCTCCATTTCCCAACCCTATGTGTGGGGGCCCCCAGAACTACAGTCATCCTCCAGCTGGGGGTGGGGGGGGGAGTTGGTAGGGCAATCAGTTCAAATGGTACTCCTTGGTTGGCTGGCAGGGATATACAAATGCCCTGGTGGTATGCACCCTCAGTCCTTCAGAGTTGACTTCCATATCTCTGCGAACACTTGGCCCCAAACCAGCCACAGAATGGGATTCAGGGCTCCCATGTGAACCCTAAGCACTGCACCCCTCATAAATATTAATATTAAAAATCTAGAAACCGGGCTGGTCAAGGAGCTTGGAAACCAGTACTGATATCCCAGCATTACAGTAGTGGGGGGGAAAAAAAGATCTGTTAACTCACAGACCTGTTTGCATTAAGCACACTTCAATTCACTTACTTGTCTAAAAAAAAAAAAAATGTAGCCATCTGTCATCTCCTGGCCAAACAACAAACTTACGACAACTCAACAGGACTACTTTTTTCTTTCCCCCCCTTTTTGACCTTTTTTCTCATTTTTACTAAAATGTTATTTCTTTACTAATCCTAGTGGATCCATTTTGTAATCGCAATAAGGCACTCCAGGGAGTGCTTTGTGCTGGGATAACGGCATACTTCATGTGTCGGAAGCACTCTGCCTTCACCCTTGTACTTTAATCCTCCTGAGGAGTACCGTTACCCTAGCCCAAATCACATCCTGACACACCTGACTGCTTAATTAGAATACTAGACCATGGTAGCATTATGGTATATCTCAATTTGAACTGAGCAGGCTAAGATTATCGTACAACATTTTATGTAGCTTTTCTGCCTGGAAGTTGATAATTTGTTGCTTTCCAATTCCAGTCATGAAGGCTGAATATAACCTGAATGTACCCCTTGTCGTTTGGTCAGTGTGGTATCTCTAGGGCAACCAACACGCATGTATTTTTAACCTGACCTAAACTGACAAATAGCTGTGTAACATATTAGGGAAGGTAAAACAGGTTCTTCCAGGGATGATTGATCTCATGGACTTTGCGCCAATGCCATTTATCTATCTAGATGACATCTCTGCAGAAGAGCAATATTTACAGACAATATTTTTAGTCATGGCTAGAAAAAATTTCTAGACCTTGGTTAACAAATCAAATACCATCTACGATACGATGAAGAGAAATGATCAATAAAATTTAATGTATGGAGAAAATAACTGCCAAATTAAATCATGCTCGCTCTAGATTTATGACCAGCTGGGTGCCTTATATTATGCAAAGAGACCCTGAATCTACGCCTTAGAGTTCTGGGACAGAGGGATTTAACAGACTACTGCCTTCAAGTCTTCTCCCTCTCCTGCTTTCCACATTCGTCTAAATGCACAATGCTGACGAAAACTTCAGAAATACCTATTAAAGAGTGTTAGCAAGGGTTTCTATTCTTTTCTCTTTCCTATTAGGACTGCATCTAATTTGCTAATGTGCGATCCAGTGCATGATATTTAGAGACCAGACTTGTGGATGCTTCCCAGCTGTAAATTTGGGTCCTTCTGATTTTTAAGTCTATTATTAATTTATGAAAAAGGACTAGACAATACTGTGAAATGGGTCCGGCCCAGTGGCACTGAGGGTTGAGGTGCTGGAAGACGCACCTCGCGCCTCGCCGGCAACTCAGGTTCAGGAACAAGCCCGGGGCATCGGGGGTCGGCAGGGGAGAGAGAGGATTAAGCACCCGTAGACTGCTCTCCTCTCTCTGGGGAGGGATCCAGGGACTGCCCGGTGCAACAGCGACCCATGATGCTAGCTGGCAGGACATCGATATCTGAGCACTAAGTATTGGGGTGAAGCTGTGGCAGGCGTTCTAAGGTGTCTACTGCATGCCCGAGCTCCGGGTTGAGGGTAAAACAAGAAAAATCCCCTACCTTCGAGGAGGCGACGGAACCTCCAGTGGCCTGAGCCCACAAGCCCAATGTCAGCCGTTTATCCCAACTTCACCCTTGGGGATTTCGGGCCTCTCCAAGGAGGCAGGAGAGCCGGAATCCTGAACTTGATAACACTGTCAGGAGAACACGGTTCAGGCGGATGGTTAGGTGCACCAGTAGCCAAGTGTGGATTCCTGAGAGATGCCCCGTCAAGGTAGAATCAAAAATAGAGTCCACAAAAAAAAATACTGTAAAATGAAGCAGCTCTGTGTACTTTTCTGTACTTTGGAAAAAACTTCTAATAAACTTTGAGTAAAAAAAAAAAAATTGCACATTTTTCACTTCGTGCCTCAAGTTTAACTCATCACTGGACCATGTATTCAAACTTAGGCATTCCTTCATTCTAAGTCAAACACATGCAAAATCAATCAGTTAGCTACTATTTTTAACGTTTCACAAAAAGCTCCAATATACAGTTACTTATTGGCCTAACGACAGTGCAGTGCATTGCCATGCCAGCAAATTGGGTCTGGGAGTTGACTCATGCGTTGAGAGCAGGTGGCCAGAGCAGGGTCTGCAGCACTACGCCACCTGGCAAGGGGTACTTTCTGTTACCACAGGAACTCCTGTTGTGCAGCCAGACAGCTTACATCCCCCAGGAGTATCACTGTGGTGTCCAAGACCACTACTAGACTGCTGGCCCCATCCAGTGGGAGAAGAGAGGAAAGGAAGACAAGGGGGGTAAAACCTTGTTGCAGCCAAGATGATGGATGGTAGCCGGCCCGGTGGTGCCGAGGGTTGAGGCGCTGGACACTACAACTCGCACCACACCGGCGACCCAAGTTCGGGAACATACTCGAGTGCCAAAGGTCAGCAGGGGATGGAGAGAATTGAGCATCCAATGGACTTCTCTCCTCTCCCTGGGGAGGGATCTAGGGAGCATCCAGCGCAGTAGAGACCCCTGGTAGAGTCAGGGGGGACGCTAAAGGGGAGTAGCACAGCAGATGTCTATGGCTCAAACGTGCCGATGCCATTGCATGTCTGCGCTCCTGGGGCAAAGAAACACTCAAGCAAAAATTCCCCAATCCTGGATAGGTGACAGCTATCCTCGAGACCACACCACCACATGTTCAATACCAGGCCCATTTCTCCACCCCCTCTGTCCTTCCACCACCTTGGTCGGTACATTGGATTACAGACAAGAGCACCGGGAGTGGAGGCAACCCTACCCCAGGGGGCTCAGAGCTGGGGGGTCTGCTGGCTGGAGGTAGGTGGAGGGCGGCTAACTCTGAGGAGGCAGGGTTTCAGGTGGGTGGTAAAAGTGGCACTAGGTGAGTAGGGGCAGCCTGAGAGAGTTCCAGTACTGGAGAAGAAAAATAAAATAAAATAAAAAAATGATGGCTGCCAGTATCCTTGGGCCCTGTGCTAAGTCAAGTCTCACTGGAATATAGTGGGGCCAGCAGAGGATGGGACTGGGGGGTGTCCACAGAGCTACACCCCCATAGACTGGGCAGGCAGCTTAATATAAAAAATAAAAACCTTCCTCATCATCCCCCCCCCCCATTTATCTCCTGAGCTGCCTCCTTCCTAATGTTCCCCCCGCCCCATCACCTTGCTTCTCCAGGACTTACCTTCCTGCTATTGTCCTCTGGCACAGGACTGTGCGGGTTGTCTGGTCATGATGCAGGGCACCACTGTCCTCTGCCACAGGACTGTGGGAGTTGCCTGTTCACTGGTGTGGGGCGCCATTCTCCTCTGCCACAGGACTGTGGGGGTTGCCTGGTCACCGGTGTGGGGCACCATTGTCCTCTGCCACAGGACTGAGGGAGCTGCCTGGTCACCGGTGTGGGGCGCCATTCTCCGCTGCCACAGGACTGTGGGGGTTGCCTGGTCACCGGTGTGGGGCGCCATTGTCCTCTGCCACAGGACTGTGGGGGTTGCCTGGTCACCGGTGTGGGGCCTGCGAAGGGTCGATCATCATCCTGCAGCTGGAAGTGGGGGTGTTCTTTCCCACCAATTTTCTCCCTACGCCCACAGGATGTGCAATGGACGTGTTCCACCTTCGCATAGACGCCCCCAGTGCCCTGAATAGGGATTCCCTTCCCTCTCCTAGTGATGTTGTGTGAGCTGCCACACAGCTGCCGCTGGATGTCAGACAGACAGTGAGCCACAGCAGCCCCCCTCCCTGAGGGACGAGAACAGTCCTACAGCTGCTAAAATACTTCCTCACCCGGCCAGCCCCCGAGTGACCCACATCTGTTTCTGAACCAGGTTGCCGGTGAGGCACACGGCACCTCAGCCCTCTATGCCACCAAGCCGGCCTCCCTCATCACTTTTTAAAGCAGCAGTGCAGTGAAACTGGGCAAAACATTTTACCCTATCCTTTATCACTGGAAAATTTTACAGGCATCTTCCAGTTTTATGTGGTGGCAACATTTTCTAGTTTCATCAAAAGCTGAGTATTCTATAAATGTTAAGTTTTTTCTCAAGAAAAAAGATGGGTATCACATATGGCTTAGAAATACCATTGTAAACCTGGTAAGGCTTGGGACTGAGAAAAAAAATTATGGTGTGCAGCATAGGCTGTATATCGAAAAGTAGATCTGACAGGTGTGCTAATATTTTTATCAATTGTAGCTGAAACTACCTTGTTTTGGAAAACAACTTTTAGCTGCACTACTGCCTTTTTTTTTTTTTTATCTTTTTTTATTCAGACAAGAATTTTTACACACATCACATTCATATTTGCATACATTTTCAGCTTCCATACGGTGGCTCTAAGCAGTTAGCAATAAGCTTAGGAACTAAGGATATAGTTTCAGTTTATCTAGGTCTTTTTAACCTTTTCACCATATGTTGCCAAAAGTTCTCAATTTATTACAGTTTATCAGAAATACGTTTTCGTACCGGCCCGATGGCACTGAGGGCTGAGTTGCTGGACGCCACACCTTGCTCCACGCCGACGACCCGAGTTCGGGAGCGGACTCGGGTCGCTGGTGGGTTGGCCAGGGGGAGACGGGCTTGAGCATCCGACGACAGCTCGCCTTCTCCGGGAAGGGTTGTGGCCACAGCCCACGTACTTGCCCGACTCCAAGCGGAGGCTCAGAGTACTGCAAGTCCCCATCGCAGGGGACAGGTGGCCGCCTCACAGTGTGGATGTCAGTGCATGGCGCGCCATGATGTCAGGGGTTACACACTGCAGGGGAGGGAGGAAAAAGCGGAAAAACACCTGCTGGCTCTGGGAAGCGGGTTTCCCGGAGCGTGCCTCCTATGTGCCCCGCTCACCAGGACCACCACCTCGACCTGACGAGATGATGGATTACTTGGTGTATGCCCCCCGCCTCATCCCCACTTGGGGGGGGGGGACTGAAGCTCCACGGAGGTACAAGGTATGAGGATGACTCCTTGGATGCCCCGAAGGGTTGGTGCCAGCAGGCAGTGGGAGGGATAAATAGAATAAAAAAAAAAAGAAAGAAATTTTCCCCCATATAGTATCAAGGGCCCCATGTGCGTCTTCATATGGATCTTTCAGATAGTCTACTCCCCCCCCCCACACCTCTACCCATGTATTGATGGGACAAATTCAGGGTTACCCTCCGGCCGACAGAGGACCCACTTCCTCCATTTTGTTTGAAACACCTGGTTCCTATTCTCTATTTTAGCAGTCAAATTTTCCATTTGATATATTGTGGACATAATATTTCTCCACTCACCGATCGTTGGAACCTGTTCTCCCATCCATCTCCTGGTAAGGGCTTTTTTGGCTGCCACCAGGAAAACGGGCAAGGTTTTAGTCCAACGTAGGGAGTGATCTGGATAGATGGAGAGCAGCACCATCTCTCCTGTCAGCTCTATTGGTTCCCCCAGGCAACTAGACAATTCACCCTGGAGTGAACACCAGAAAGGCATAAGAACTGGGCATTGCCACATAATATGTCCTACACTTGCCAGGGTACAGCCACACTTTATCCAGCAGTGCCCATAGTTGTCTGGTAAGTATTTTGTCAAGGTTGCCAGAGGGCAGAAATACCTACTTCTACATTTCCATGAGAATTCTCTCCAAAATAAGGATGAGGTCATTTTTACTGATGACAGGGCTGCTGACTCCCGCTCTACTACTACTTTATTAAAATATACAGATTGTGCTTACGCTCTTTGTTCCTGCAGTGAAGATTACTAGCACTGCCAAAATTCATTCTGAAATGTGCCAAAAGAACGTTCCAATATTATGCTCCCTTTTGTGTTTGCTTGTGTGCATGCGCAAGAAACACCTTGGGACAGAGTACGGCATTTGAGAGATGTGTCACTGTTCTGGCTAATGCAGGTGAAGCTTTCTTGGGCTCGTCCTTCAGGCACCAATCAGTCTGCATGCTGTGTATAACACCAATCCAAGAGAAACAGTGTCTGCTTGAAATAAATCTGTCGATGCAATCAGGGACAGATTCGTCTCTGCAGCTTTTTACATGCATACCGCGGTCCTCCTTACTCTCTCACCCCCTCCTGTTACACAAACACAGGCATTATTTGTGTGCCACAAGGCTACTGATGCCAGAGATAACCGATATGTACCCCGTTTATCCGAACCCAGATAACCGAAAACCTCAATAATCCAAAACTCAGTTATGTCCCCCATGCTTTCAGTCACCTATTCACTGCACACAATACTGTGGGTTAGCAGCTGAACTGCCCTTCAGCATTCAAACACACATTCAAAAGTTTTTACTTTCAAAAGTTTTTACTTACCGGAAACTCAGCAAAAGACACAGCAGGCAGCAGCTTAGTTCAATCAGGGATGACTGTGGCAGGCAGGGGGAGGGAACTCGATCAGGGCGAACTGCAGCAGGCGCGGGGAGGAAGCGCGATCGTGGCCGACTGCGGCAGGCAAGCAAGCAGACTGGAGTTCTTTCAAATCTCTGGCAGTGAAAGAAGGATGAGGTTGTCGAGTTGTGAAGTGGGCTACTGTCTTTTCAAATGAGATTCAGCAGCTAAGCAGCAACCAGACACCCACCCTTTGACACGGTGACCCACCAACAAGTAGGTTCCAATGTGATGTAAAATGGGAGGGGGGGTCATTTGGTCGGTCAGTCGGTAAGAGCTCCTGGGACCCTCTATAGTAATGTTCCTGGATTTACTGCACACAATACTGTGGTTAGCAGCAGGCAGCAGCCTAGCTGGATCGGAGCTGACTGCGGCAGGTGGGAGGGAGCTCGATCGGGGCTGACTGCAGCACATCATTGTTCCCAACTCCTTTGATCTGTGGGTGCAGCACGGTATTGAGCTTTGTTTTTATTGATTGATTGATTTTCTTTAATAACCAGGTGAGCAAACTGATCCAGAGGAACGTTTTCAGTCGCGACCGGGGTGGCAAACACAACAAACATCAATACAATGCAGGGATACAATTAGAACAAAACAAGACTGCTGAAAACACTTGGTATGAGGTCACATTACACAGTACAAATATTTCAGAGAAATCTGTTCATACTGGTGTAGTGACATACATTAAGTGGCTATGCAGTATAAAAGGCTCAACATGATGATTATGGTAATTACATACAGTCACCGGGTAGCCAAAGAAATGAATACAGTTCAAACGAAGGTTCAGTCTAACACCAGGAGTTGTACAGGCACAAGTCATAGGCAGAAATGCAACTTAAATCACAGAATCTGCTAACAGTTCAGTAAAACAGATAGTCATACTCAGACTGAACAGAGGAGCAGACAGTGCAAGAGGGTAGGGGCACTGGAGGTAGGGGAGGGCATGAATAGGTGCTATGCCAGGGTACGGGTCTTGGTACCGCCTAGAGAACAGCTACAGCTACAGGCAGCCTTGGTCAGGAGCCACACCCTTAAATTTGCCTTGAAAGACTGATGGGAGGGGGATGATTGGATGGACAAAGGAAGTCTATTCCAGAGTGAAGGGGCAGAGATACAGAAAGCTTTACTACCTATGGTACTAGTAGTGCGAAGGACTTCCGGTGGGAGAACGTTTATGCTGTGTCTTAAATCAGATTACAGCTCCTGGAACCTTTCGACCTGCAGGCATTCAGTAACCGCTGCACATTGATCAACTTGGTTTTTTATTTGATACGAGGGTTTACGCTTACATTACAGCTTAAACAAATGGCTGAGCAGATGCCCTTTTGCACCGAATGGCTCCAGAGCTCTGAGGTCTACTGTAGAACTGGCAACCTCGGTTATCAGGAACCCCATTTTTCCTGTTTTTCACGTGTTGTACTGTACTGTACTGCATTAAAGAAGATAATTTCAATTGTTCAGGCGCTGTTCTTTTGCTCCTCATTTTATTTAAAAAGGTACAATGAAATGGGAGGAAAGAGAACCCATCTGTTTGTCCCTCCTGCCTTCACCACCCAAGGGATGATGAGGGGGAGCAGAGCCAGAGCGAGCTCCGCACTGTGGTCAGGCATCTCCAATGCACCTGCACTTCTCCAGACTCAGCAGCTGAGACTTGAGGGAAAGAGGAGAGAGGAAGGGAGCAGCTAGCTCCTCCGTGTCTCAATGGTCAGTCAGTGGCTCCTCGGACGATCGCAGGCTGCCGGCTGTCACCAATCATGGTGACACAGGTACCCTGCCATGCCCTCTGCTAAGCGGCCTGTGTTGCCCCAGCGCCTGTGACAGGCTGCAGCAGCTGCCGCGCCCCGCCCCCCAACTAGGCTTCGCCTTCTCAGACCTGGATGACGTAAGCACCTTCACCCTGCACTTGGTACACCAGCTACTGGCTGATGTGTGCTGCCACACCACCAGCATTGTGCAGGAGCTCGAAGGTGACCTGCTCTCCCTGTGCTGCCAGTTGCAGCTGCTGCAAGAAAGGGTCGGCTGGCTCCAGAGCACCTACACCTGGCACAGAGGAGGAGGAGCTGCCGCTGCAGAGCTGGTAAGTCAAAAAGGCTTCATTATAACTTTTACGCCCCACACCTCGGGCTTGGTTAATTGAAACCCCCAACTCTTACCCTCCATCCGGCTTAAGTCTGACATTACCTTCCCCCCCAACGATAACTTTTACCTTCCCCTACTTGATAAGACTTGGGCGATGTAAGCTCCTTCACTCTGCACTTGGTACTCCAGCAACTGGCCGATGTGTGCCATCATGCCGCCAGCATCGCGCAGGAACTTGAAAGCGACCTGCTGTCCCTGTGCCACCGGTCATAGCTGCTAAAAGAAGGGTCAGCGGACTCCAGAGGCACCTCCACGCACGGCACAGAGGAGGCGGAGGAAGAGCTGCTGCTGCAGCCACAGAGCTGGATAAGTCAAAAAGGCTTCATTATAACTTGCACGCCCCCGGCATGGTTAACTGATACCCCCCCCTTGATTATAACTCTTACCCCCTCAGCCGGCTTAAGTCTGGCGTTACCCGCTTAACAATAACTTTCACCTCCCCGTTTGATAATAACTTTTACCCCTCCCCATTATAACTGTTAGAATTCATTATAACTTTACCTCCAGGCTCGAAGACTAGAACTTTTACCCTCACCCCAAGGCAGGATTACCAATCCCCATTTGAGTATAATTTTTACCCCACTCCAGGCTTGACTGTAACTTTTACCCCTCTCTGCCCCTAACATCAAGTTTACTGTGTTGGTTGCTTAAGTGCCGGAGACATAACAGGCGCTGTTGGCCTTTACCACACTTTTGTGTCTTTACTGTTACAGTCTTGGGCTTTGAATTGCATTTATTTGAACTACTTATTATAGAGGTTGATATGTTAGTTAAAAAAAAATAACTTTCTGTCCCACCTAAAAGGCAGGGACCACTGAACTGTCATGTTGTGCTGATTTGAAGTGTTTCGGCAATTTGGGAGATAACTGCAAACTTCTTGGTTGTTGCTGTAATTATGGACAGATAATTATTCAAGCAGTTCCTCCATTCCCCCACTGGCACCGGGCATGAAATTAAACCTTCCCGCTCCCTCCCTCCGTGTGCTGGCTACCCTGCACCCTCCGTTCCCCCACCAGTGCCTGGCATCAAATTAAACCCTCCCCCTCCCTCCCACTGCGTGCTGGCTGCCACCCACCCTCCGTTCCCCACCAGCACCCGGTCAAAATATTAAACCCTCCTGCTCCCTCTCACTGCATGCTGGCCACCACCCACTCTCCATTCCCCCATCAGCACCCAGCATCAAAGTAAACCCTCCTGCTCCCTCCCACAGAGTGTAGCTGGCTGCCCTGTACCCTCTGTTCCCCCATCAGCATTCGGCATCAAATTGAACCCTCCCACTGCATGCTGGCCGCCCTGCACCCTCAGTTTCCCCCACCAGCACCCGATCAAAAAGATGAAACCCTCCCACTGAATGCTGGCCGCCCCGCACCCCAGTTCCCCCATCGGCACCCTGCATCAACAAGCAAGCAAACATTTGCCATTGATAAATGCTTGTTATGGAATAACTTCCCACGCACAGAGCTAGTGAAGGAGTGGCCCTCCCCAACCCTCTTGTTTTTCTTCCCTTGACTTGTTCTCGTTCAGCAGCACTGAAAATAAGAAAATGCATCTTTACCAACACAGGAAAAAAAAACAACTTTAAATCCTGTAATGAGGTTTTCTATCTTGTTTAAAAAAATGCAATCATGTCAAACAATTACTAGCTTTTCTGAATTACGCTATTACGCTAAATTTACTAGCACTTGGGATCTCTGCCAGCTTAGGTGCAATTATTTTTTATGTTGCTAGGAAACCATTGTAGCTGTCATGTTCGAGAGCAAGACAGAGAGAGAGACAGACCAACACTCAACAAAAGCATTTTGTTACACCAACTTCTAGTGATTAAGTACAAGACTGAATGCTGCATCATTTTCATTTCCTTATGAAAAGCTATACTGATACATTAATTAAGAAATCTATTCTTTTCGCACAACGTGGAAATGTATCTGGTGCTGTTTCCCCAAGCTCCATTAGAGTAATGCACACAGTATAGCCACTTAAGAACCTCAACATAAAAGCACTTGGGCAAAGTTTTTGCAAAACATGTATGAAGACTTTTAAAAGATGTACAACCTACAAATGCCCCCCCCCCAAAAAAAATGCATGACACCATGGGCAATACGAAAATTACCATGAAGGGAATATTAGGCCATCTGGCTCTGTAGTGGGACAGAACTCTCAGATGGTCACTCCTCCCGTCTGTACAAGTTACAGGCACATGTTTTGCCCAGTTTAGGGCCAGTTGATCTGGTACAGCTACTGTCCCAACATGAGTTGGACAGGAAATGCTAATAATACTGTGGAGAATGGAAAAGTCAAAAGAAGAACTTATGTTTTTGTCCTACATCACTGATGAAGACAAACAGATGCCCCTCCCCCGCCTCGATCCAACATGAGTATGGGGGGAGAGGAGCTGGTCATTGTCACATGTTGATGGCCCCACCCCAACATTTTTTTCTTCCTCCCCTACTGCAAGTGCTGCAGCACAGGCATGTCTGTATTTTGCAGTCCCCTGTGGAGACTGATTTACTTGGCCCACACTAAGTCAATGCAAGGGCTGAATATTGCAACTCCCTTCCCCAGGCCAGGAAACACATCCAGCGGTAGCACCCCAACCCTGGGGCCACCTGACAGGCAGGAAGCAGGGCTCACTCCTGGGCTTACCAACACTGGGTCAGACCCCAAGAGTAATTCATTTTATAAATACAGCATCTCAATGTGAAGTCCCTGAGGCAATGGTTATGCAAAACATGAACTGGCAGTAAAGCTAAGTTTAAAGGTGCACAGTTACGTATGTCACCCCAGGCAATCCGTAATGGGAAAAGTGTGTACATTTTCACAAAAACTAAGGCCTGATCAGCTGTAAGCAGGACCGTAAGATGCTAGAAGGCTTCATAAACAATCTGAAAAGGCTGGGATATCTTTAAATATGTTTCTCCTTTGGGGTCACCACAAGCCAAATAACTGTCACCAGCTGACTGGTGGACCTCCAGTGCTGGGTCTAGACAATGGTGATACCACACTGAGCCCTGAACAGGACTAACCAAGTATATGTGGTCTTTCGTTTCAGTGTTTGTAAATAATCTGTGAGTTCTGGAAACTTACACTCATTACTAAAGTACAGCCAGCCCTTAACTCCATCATGCTAATTTGTATCGGTTGGCCCTCGTGCTCTGAATTTGGTAGATGTGTCTTTGTTTTTTTGTTTTCTAACATGGCATTACAGTCCGTGTGTGTTCTGCTTCATCTTTATCCTAATGATTCTGGGTTTTTGCTCTTCATTTAACAGGATTTACTTCCTACAGCATGATCCAAATAACACTGGTAAGGCCTAAACCGCTTAAATCGCAAGTCTGTATTTTTGTTTTTTCTGTATATGAATTTTTAGTGCTTGTGAAAGGTGCCAAACTGACAGCACTGGAAAGTAAAGCCCTCTGTTTATCTACGTGACAGACGCAGCACAGGCAATCGTATCTACTTAGCCTGCCAGTAATACACCAAGCCATCCAGTTAACCTGCATGTCTGTCGTTTGCGGTTTCCACCTTTTCAGATATTTTGTGAGGTGTTACAGCATCTTCAACTCCTGCTCATATAGCATAGATAAATGAAAGCTGAGTATTTATTTATTTGAAAATGGATAACTGGCCAGGAAAGGCACACTGAGCTGAGGCTCGTTTCTGGGTGCAACCGGGGGAAGGGAACAGCGGATACAAATACTGTACATAGTAGAGAGACAATTCGCAGTTACAATAAAGAGCAATCACAGAACACAAATTAATTACAGGAGTAAGTACAAAATGACAAGTCAAGGCCGAAACAACAAAATAATGCATTTTAGCTAACCCTATAATGTGGTAGGAGCCAAATGCAAAGGGACAGTCAAGTGGAAGGAAAACAGGAGCGGAGGAGGGAAGAAGTTTCAGCTGATATCAGAGGGAACCAGGGAAGGCAGTGAAGTGGAGGGAAGATGGTTACTGGTTCCAAAAAAGATAGGAAAAGGCCCACTGTCCAGCAGAGGAACTGGAATGAGGAATGGTAAAGGTGCGAGGATTCCTGGAGACGAGGGAATGAGGGAGAGGAGTGACGAGAGGTACAAGGGAAGGGACCTAAACTAGTATTTGGATATGAATAAGGCACAGTGGCTCTGGTGGTGTGAGGGTAGAGGCAGAATAGCTAATGAGGAATAAAGCGAGCAATGATGAGTACGAGAGAGGGAGCTGTTCACAAAGCAGCAGAGGGCGTCCAGTCTGGACAGGGAGGTTGGGGGCGGTCCTATAGACCACGCCCGCATAGTCAAAGACCAGAAGCACCATTTCGGTGACAAGCTCATGGCAGACCTGAGGAGACAGGTGATCTTTATTGAGGTACAGTGCACCAAGTTTAGGTCAGAGCTTGGCATGGATGGTATCAATGTGGGCAGAGAAGTCAAGCTTGCTGTCTAGCCACACACTGTGGTACTTGAAGGACTGAACCACCTTCTAGACGGGTGCTATTGAAGGTGGAGAAGATAGGGCAGAGTTGGGAGTCTGGACAATTTCTTGCTGGTGTCAAAGTCATGCACTGTTTTATTTGTGTTAACCTGGGGTTAGTTTGGTCGGCCCGGTGGCACTGGACGCCACACCTCACACCACGCTGGTGACTTGGGTTCGGGAACGGACTCGTACGGAAGACTGCTCTTCCTTCCTGGGGAGTGATCTGGGCCTAGTACCACTCCTAGGTGACTCCTGGTGATAACCAGGGACAGTGCCAGGAACATGCGGTACAAAGACGAGGGGGTGGAGTGGTGGCAGATGTTGGCGTGCCAGTGCCATGGACATCATTGCACATTCAGGCTCCAGGGTGCAACCATCACAAAAAAAACCTCAGTGGACCAGGTAGGGAATGAGGACTCAAGGAACCAAGCCCACATCCCCAGCGCCGGACTATCTCTCCTACGGTTCCCCTTGGCTCCACATCCAGGACCGACCCTCTAATCACAGAAAGGCCGCCAGATAGGTGGGCAGGGGTGATCGGGGGGGGGGCTGGAAGGTCCTGGGTGGGGGTCCCCGGGGAAGGAGGTCTCAGGCGAGGAGTAGAGGCTTTGGTCGAGCAGGCACCTCTGATGAGATGCCCTGTCCAACCAAGTGCATAAAACAGAATTAAGAAAAGAAAAGTAACTTGGTGTTGGTTTGACTGGAACCAGTGCAGGCCATTGTTGAAGTTATGCTGCAAAAGACCTTCCATGGCTCTGGTAAAGGGACTGGAGGTGTAGGTAACTGTGTCATCTGCATACGTGTGCATATGCGAGTTGGCACAAGCCGTATGGAAGTTGTTGAAGAAGATGGAGAACAGGATGAAGCCCTGTGAGACCCCCGCCTGGATGGGAAGTAGAGGTGACAGGATGCTACCAACCTGTACTGACTCCAGATGGCCAGAGAGGTAAGCCAGAACCAGTCAACAGCAGGAGCCGAAAGGTCAGCAGAACTGAGCTTATCCAAGAGGAGTAGGTGGGAGGGACAGAGTCAAAGGCCTTGACCAGATTGATGAAAATGGCAGCTGTGATATGCCCGTGATCCATGCCTGAGAAGGTGTAATCAGTTACATGCAATAGGGAGGAGATGGTGGAGTGATGCTTTTGGAAGCCAGACTGGAACAGGGAGAGGAAATCGGTGAAGGATAAGAAAAAGGAGAGTCTGGTGTAGACAAGCTTCTTTTGCAGCTTAGCAAGGTAAGGGAGGAGGGATTGGCCAGAAGTTAAATGGGGAGGAAGGGTCCTCCCCCCCCTTTGAGGAGTGGAAGAACTTTGGCCAACTTCCAGGACTGTGGGACTACACTGAGGGAGAAGGAGAGGTTGAGTAGGTGAGTCAGAGGAGATGCTATGGCAGGAGTGATGATGTGGAATAACTTGGGATCAGTCCGTCAGGGTTGGATTTGCGCAGGTTAAGGAAGTAAAGGGCAATCGGGGTTTCCTGGGTAGTAACAGGAGGGGACAGGAGACGAAAAGTGAGGTGGACTGATGGAACCTGGAGGGTGAGTAGAACAGACCGCACAAGTAGTGAAGAACTCACTGAAGTGAGCAGTACAGAGGAGGGATCAGACACCAGCGAACCACTTACCAGAAGGACCAGAGGGGTGGACTGGATGGGAGGGTCGAAAAGGGAGTGAAATTACCTTCAAGAACTTTAAAGGCACATTAAGGTTGCTCTGAAGGCTGGCCTTGAAATACTGCAATTTTGCAGCCCGGACTTTATATGGGAGTTCATGTATAAGAGGAAGTCGAGATCACGGGACTTGCACTGATCAATGATTTCAGGGGTAATCCAGGCGTGATGGTGAGTTCTGACCCTGGATTTTCTACACGGGGTGTGCTTATCCCAAACTGAGGAGAATTTGGAGTGAAACAGGGAGAGGGCAATATCACCATCAGTGGCAGAGGATATGGCTGTCCAGTCTGCAGCAACAAGGTTACTTAAGAGAGCAGAGGTGTCGAGTGATCAGAGGGAGCTGGTGTAGATGTATTTGGGGGCGAGGGGAGGGTGGATGCTGAATCTTCCTGATGCAGAAGGTCATGCAGTGGCCACTGAAGCATCCGTCAAGGTATCTGCTGCAGCGATGCAGTGGGAGGACAAAATCCAGTCCAGGAGAGAATGGTTGTGAGAATGGGGGTTGAGCTGGGTGGGTTCAGCGATATTCTGTGTGAAAGTAAGGGACTCAAACTTGTGGGCTGTCAGCCTGGAGACTGGGGAGAGCCAACTGACACTGAAGCCCCCCCGCCCAGCAGGATGAGTTCACCAGTGGAGGCATGAGAGGTGATGCTAGACAGGGAATCAACCAGAGAGTAAGAAGCTATTCTTGGTTAGGTATAGAAAGCCCCAATGAAGATAGGTACAGAGGAGGTGAATGATAACTTAACAAGGAAGAATTTGTGGAAGCAAGATGTGACCTCTCTGAGAACCATGGCACAAGAGAGGCTCTGGCAGGCATAGATGGCAATGCCACCCCCATGTTTTATCCTGTCCTGCCTGAAAAAAAAAATGATAGGAAGGGACAGGCTACAGTCTGGGATCCTGGAAGACAGTCAGGACTCAAGAGAGAGAGAGGATGTCGGAGGAATGTGAAATTTATGCAGTCAAGAGATCGAGTTTTGGAAGAAGTCTCTGAGCATTAAGTATTACCTTAACTGTTGATCATTAAGAATATCTTCACTATTGGTTACAACTGATGGGTCTGGACCAGCTTTTAGCCAGGGGTCCAGCAAAAGCTAATGGGTACGACACCTACGCACCCTGCACATGGTGCCATGTGCTAGCCAATATCCACCGACAACTCTTTCACCAACCTCAGTTATGTTTGCCAGGAGAGAAGCAATGTAGGGAAAAATAAAGAGAGGGCTAAAAACCTTCCATAGCTCAAAAGAACAGGTAAAGGATATAGGAAAAACAAACAGCTAAATAAAAACAGACTACCAACCTGTATACAGAGGGAATGGCACACCAGGTGGCACAAGAGGTAGTTGGGTATACAACTGGAGCCTCAACACCACTAGTCAGACATCAGAGAGGTAGTGACACTAAAGCAACAGCCAAGAGCACTTTGGCCACTAGAGGGCTCTCTTATTATAGCATCTTAGCACTACAGGGCTTTCCTATTGAAGCATCTCAACATTAGAGGTGCTTTGTATTGCAGCCTCTCAGCACTAGGGGGCTCTCTCACTGCAGCCTCTCTGTACTAGAGAAATCCTACTGCAGCCCCTCACCGCTAGAGAGTTCTCCTATTGCGGCTCTTCAGCAGTAGAGGGCTCTTCTACTGCAGTCCCTCAACACTAGAGGGCTCTCCTACTGCAGCCCCTCACCACTAGAGAGTTCTCCTATTGCGGCTCTTCAGCACCAGAGAGCACTCCTACTGCAGTCCCTCAACACTAGAGGGCTCTCCTACTGCAGCCCCTCACCACTAGAGAGTTCTCCTATTGCGGCTCTTCAGCACCACAGAGCGCTCCTACTGCAGCCCCTCAGCACTTAGTGGGGCTCTCCTACTCCAGCCCCTCAGCACTACAGGATTCTCCTATTGCAGCTCCTCAACACTAGAGGGCTCTCCTACCACAACCTCTCAGCACTACAGAGCTCTCCTACCACAGGCCCTCAGCACTACACGGCTCTCCTATTGCAGCTTCTCAGCACTAGAGGGCTTACATATTGCCGCCTCTCAGCACTTGGGGGCTCTCCTACTGCAGCCTCTCAGCAGTAGAGGGCTCTCCCATTGCAGCCTCTCTGACTAGGGGGCTCACCTGTCTCAGACTCTCACCACTAGCGGGCTCTCCTGTCTCAGCCTCTCACTACTAGAGGGCTCTCACCCATACTGCAGCCTCTGAGCTGTAGAGGGCTCTCTCATCACAGCCCTTCATCACTAAAGGGCACTTCCACTGCAGTCTCTCAGCACTATAGGGTTCTTCTCACAGACTGCATTGTCAGATACAGAGTAACACAGTGTTGACAAAAAGGACTTAGCTTTTATCTGGTCAGTCCCGCCTTCTATATAGTGGTGGCTATATACACAATGAGTATGCACAACATTCAGAATGCTACCCCTACTCATGCTGTGTACTCTCAATTCCATTCTTCACCAGTAATCTGTCTAGTCCTACTATGGAAGCCTGAACTGTGTTAACATCTACAAACTCACTGGGTAGGCTATTCCACATGTTAAGCTTCCAGATACAACAGCTGCTTTTGCCTAAACTTGTCATCATTATGACAAGAACATGGGATGATGAATTATTCTTGTAATGGGTGGAGCGGAGTTCTCTGGGCACAGACTTGGTATGAATCCTGTAGAATCCTACTTCCTCCAGTAGCAGCTAATTAATGACATGCCCCATTGAGTCATTAAAAAGACACAAGCTGTGTCCATTGTCTTCTGTCCAACATCAAGCTGCAACTCCACTAAGCGAGTTGAAAGAAATTAAAAACTCTAAGAAATATCATACTGGGATGTCTGAACGCCTTTAAAAGAAACCTGAATTGACAGTATATGGTACTTTTCAGGGCAGTGTCCCACAGCGATTCATGATTTACATACCATGAGAACAGAAGGAGCTAGAATGAGATCATGTTAACCTAAGACAGCTATTACAGCACATTTTCTAAGTCATCCTTCACATAACAGAGTAACACCCATTTCAGCTCCCCCCACACCCCTTAATCTTCCAACATTATCACAGGTCACTGTTGGCAGGGGAACAGTGAGAAAGACTTCACTGACCAGTGATCTCACTTTGCATCACAGAGACACTAAACTTAAACTCTGCTGAAACATTAATGCTAGAAACCACAGATGTCTAAACTTGGAAACATGAATCATGTAAAATGTATTCTTGTTTATTAAAGTACATAAAGGGACCACCCAGGTCCATTGGCGCTCACAGTCAAAGCAGGCTACAAAGTCCAAAACAACTGTGCACAATAACTCACCCACCAAAAAAAGACAAACCTCAGGCTGACTTGCTCTAAAGAAATACAAAATTTGATAATGCAAAAACAGCACAGTATACATATTCACTAATCCCCAACATTTCGCACATGCGTACACTTTGTCAAGGTACCCATCATGCTTCAGAATGGAGACAGGTTACTAGCAAGGCAGCCCATGGGATCAGTCTTGGTGCCCTTAATATTTCAACTGTTTATAATCGATTTATCGGATAATCTAGAAAATTATATTATAAAATATGCAGATGACTGCAAACTTGGAGGTCCTTGCAAGACACTGTCTGAATCAATTTCTATACAGAATGACTTAAATATACTGACTGAGTGGTCAAAAAAACAGGGTCTCAAATTTAACAATAAATGCAGTGCCATGCACTTTGGAACTGAAAATTCTATCACACCCTACTCACACAATAATTTACCCTTAAAAGTGGCGGAGTCTGAAAATGACTTGGGAATAACAATACAGAATACATTGACATTCAATACTCAAATAACTGAGAACATAAATAAAGCAAACCGCATTTGGTGGAGTATAAAACGGAATATTAAATCAAGAGACAAATCAGTTATTCTTCCACTGTACAGATCATATATTTGCACCATATTTGATTATGCTTCTCAATTATGGTGTACAGACGATAAGAAAGATGTCTTAAGAATTGAAAACATTCTAAGAAAAATCACAAACTGTATAGATGGTGCACGGTCCTTAAATTATGAACAAAGACTGGACAACTCTGGATTAATGTCTCTTGAAAAAAGAAGAATAAGGAGTGACCTTATGCTCACTAGAAATATTATAAATGACGAAAACGTAATGTTTGAAATTGGCATCGATTTCAAGCAGATACACATTAACACAAGAGGACACTCACTTCAAATAAAAAGACGCTTTGATACAAAAAAGAGAGGATATTTATTTTCTCAGAGAATTATAAAACCATGGAATTCACTCCCTACAGATATTGTCATCAGTAAAACCAAGAATATCTTCAAAAAACACCCAGACAACTACTTATTCCATGACCATTTCCTTGGGTATTATGGGTGACTGATGAGTGTTCATGGGCTTTGTCCTTATACTCCATCCAACTTTCTTAGTGAATCTTAGTACCTGCCCCCTAGTTGCATGCGATTTAAAGTGAGAACAGCAGAGGTTACACTCCAGCAATACATATGTTTCATCCAAAATGTAATCCGATTACATCCTACTCTGTGATAGTTCACTCACTATGCTTATAGCAAAAATTCCACAAATGGCTGAAGCTCGATTTAGTTCACTCTGCTCTATTGCTTGTCTGGAACAATGCCAGAATTCAAATGGGGGAACCAGTCAACTGGTTCACATGGCAAAAGGCTGGGATCCACATGGCCTCAGACCTGATTATCCTAGGATCACCAGAACTTGACCCATTTCCAAATCTCCAAAACAAATACAAGTTAAGCAAAAGAATTCTGGTGATGCTTACAGACGCAAGAGAGCCCTTACACCCTACTTTCCAAGTCAAAGAGCACCTATAGAAAGAATTCCTGTTTCCTCCTAAAAAGGTGGATTACCCACCCCAAAGGTAGGGTGGGGGCCATCTACAGAGAAATTAGAGACAAGATCCCAGGATCAATCGCACGCTGCCCAAACTAAATGGGCCGAATGGCTCCAAACATAGATCCGGCCAGAAGAATGGAGCTCCTGCTGAAGATCTGCACACTCTGCCTTCCAGGACCCTAAGAGCAGACTGCTGCAAAATAAGGTGCTATACCTTCAGTACCATACACCCGCAGTGCTCCATGCTGGCCATCTTCTCCCAACAGACAGTTGCTGGAGATGTGGGAAACCAGGTGGGGGAAGGGGGGGATCTGTTTCATATTCTCTGGGTGTGTCAGCCAATCCATCCATATTGGTTGAAAACTTTCAGTTTTATTACCACAGTTCTGTATAAGAAGCAGTCTGCCACCTCAAGAATAGCCCTGCTGGGCTCCTTACCAGGAACTCCGTTGCTCAACGCACCTCAACAAAAGTGGGTTCAGATAGCATGTACAGAGAGACAACAGCTTCTCCTCATAAGATGGTGCATGACAGAGATCCTCACTCAAACAGAGATAGTGACCAATATTACCCAAGCAGCCAGGTTCTAGAGAAGGAGTCATCTTGTTAGTGGCTCAGTTGATAAATTTCAGAGCATTTGGCCCCAATAGCTCACTTATACCCAAGAAAGTATAGATGCATCAACCCTGTCCCCTTCGACCATACCCAAAACAGGAGAAGGGTAAAAAGTCCAAGCAAACCAAGCCAACTGACATGAGATTCATTAACTGGGTGCATCTCTGAGGATGCCCCAGGGGGAGACAGGAATAACAGTCATCCAAGATGGAGGGGTGGAGGGCAGGACATAGGCCGAAAGCCTGTAGGGTGTGGATCGTAGCAAGGCAATACACACACGAGGTGTACAGATCATTGTGTGACATCTTTTGGCCACACAGTCAGCGTTTAAAGCCTGGAACCTAATTTTAGTTCACCCAATTCCATTTTTATCAAAGAAAGCTCGAAGATGCTTTAAAATTAGGGCCTACACCAAGCACAGAGCTGTGATGAAGGGAACCTGACGCTCCCAGCGGAAAGAAAAATCTGACGTCACGGGGCGGTGCTGAGCAGGATACCACCCGGGTGGGTGGAAGGAGCCACCTTGAAGACCAGCTTGAAGACCTTCCAGCCAGATATGCTACAGTGTGGATAAGTACCCCATATCTACGTCCCTACAACCCAAATTGCAGCATTGTGCAGAGCAGCGTCAAGGGGTAGAAAGGGTAAATAAAAGGAAACAGCTGCAAAAATCAATACATACAAGGTTGGATAACTCCAAAAGGAGAAAGGGTTAAGATCGTGACGGGAGATGTATGCTTTGTGTACCTTCATTTCCTGGGGAAGGGGGTATAACTGTCCTTACCTAGCAGTTCCAGCCACACCATGCTGGTTGTCCTCCTTGTTTGTTTATGAAGTCCACCCCCCCACCCCAGGAGTCTGTGTTACGTCTGTGGGTGCGGGGCTGGATTTCTGGATTGCGTACCTGATTCACCACTGCAGGTTGGGGCGGGACTGCAAGCAACACTCAGCTATAGGCACATTGTAATTCATGGGGAGGGAGAGTCATCTAAAATTTTAAAAGTGGCAGTTGGGTTACTGCGGTGACCTGAGCACAAAATGGGCTTTCACGCAGTAATCCCTAGAATCAGTGATGTATGTACAGTGGTAGGCAGGCATACTCATCGTACACATTTCTGTACAATATTTACAGGCACCTGTTCAGAGCTAAATTCTTTTGTAGTGCCGCCACTGAAGGTGTGTGCACATTCGGGGGGAGAAGATGGCGAAGCAGACTGAGCATAACGCTGCTAAGTGGCCTGCTGCGCAGCTTCACATGCAGATGAACACGTGCAGGCACTCTCTTTTAGAAATGCTTTGGTCCTTTCAACTACAAAAACATTCCACCAAGTGACTACTCTCATGATCAGCCTCACTAATGACTGCACTGTCACTTCTGAGCCCACTACAGCCTGAGCTGCATGGGACCCAACAGTGATACACCCCTGAAATGTGGGTCTTTGTAACAAAATGTTTGCTGCACATACATGTACACGCAAACGTAAACTTCTGCCATGAGGTCTGAGACATCCAGTCGTGTTGGAATAACCAGACAGTCGCATAATGCCCTTGGCCAGCCATATCACTAGTATTCCTTTACCCATTTCATAAATGTACAAGCTGTATGTGTATACAGAAGTCGGTCTGCATATTTGGTGTGTTTGGACAGGCACCTCAAACCTCCTTTGCTTATCAATCAGTTTGCACCTGTTGTTCACAAAACTGACAATCCTCTAAGCTGGCTGAGCAGTTTTGCTAGGCAAGTAAGACAACAACAGTTCACAATTAAGCGCAGTAAATCAGGTTTTATTTGCTGCTACAGATAGGTGTGTATTATTTACAAGGATGTGGATGGCAGAAAATTACAGGGTTTTTTTGTATCTTTTTTTGTCTTTCTATATATATTACAGGCAAATGCAAAATCCTGTGAGCATGCGGCCAGCCCTGTCTGTGTCACATTCCATAGTTCACTGGTGTCCACGGATGCGCAAACAAGCAGAAAACACAGGATCGCCAATGTGGCTATTTAGGGAAGAAACCAGGTGGCCAACAGAAACTGCCAGGTCATATTTAAGTAGTAGTAGCTGGGTTTTAAATAATTGATTAGCAGTTTTTTTCTTGGGACTATACTAACTGTACATAATTTATATACATTTTCTAGAAGTGCGCTATGCATTTTCACAAAGATTTAGCACTTTTATGAGCAAAATGCTAATCAATTTTTAGAGTTAAATAAATCCCTGTAGTAGTAGTAGTAGTAGTAGTAGTAATAAAAACCTTTATTTTTCAACAGAATTTGATGACATAAATACACCATTGGGACCAAGGTCCCATTTTCAAGGTGCTCCTGAGATTTTTAGAGCATAAGTTACTTAAAACCTTTGGCATCCACTCCCCCCTCCTTTTTTTTACTTTATATTTACTGCATTTTAAACAAAACACATCAACAGCGCACTCTAGAAAAACTTAAAATGATCTTACAAGCTCAAATGGGCAGACTGGATGGGCCATAGGCCCTTATCTGCCGACGGTATCTATGTATCTATGCATCAAGTTACATCCTCATGTCAGACATCAAAATATTACACAGGATCCATTCAGTGGAACAGGTAGAGGTAATCTAAGCATTCAAGATCACGGATATGGGAGATACAGAGTTACATATAAATAACACATATTTTCGAACAACTGCACCCCACAGGAATAAGGTGGTCAGTCCATAGATATTGACAGTCCAAACATGGGATTCCCTCAACATAAGGAGTTGATATGATCCCTTCCCAAACAGATGGGTACCCAAAAATAGGTAGTGTTTTACTCAGTTCCATCGGTAACAAGGGAACAATCCTAAAACAACAAACAGCATATTGACTGGAATATACAATTAAATCATAAGTTGCCAACAAAGTGCTCTCTAATAGAAAGGAAACACCTCTCCGGAGCATTAAACAGTTCATAACCGCTTGGGTTTTAAAGGGTGAACATTACAGTCCAAAGAAAAGCTGTCAGTATGAGGGAACTGTAATATTCTAGCCACGAATACATAGGACAAAGTTCCAAACAGAATACTTAAAGTCCCAATACCTGTCAGGTTCCAATATCGGCCTCCTCAGAGCTCTGATCCTCCTGTATGGACCCATGAATAGCCTCAAACTCCTGCTACAGATCAACTCCATTCGTTTCACTGCCTCTGCCGGGTCTGTAAACTGAAATGTACGGCCTCTATAGAAATATGCAATCGGGCCAGCATCAAGAACGAATGGATCACCCTGAGGCTTCTCAGTTTAGCTCGAACTCCATTGATATTTTTCGTGCGGGTCCAGGTTTCATAGGATAAATTGGGGAACAGATGCACGGTAAGTCCATGGCAATGTAGGTGCTCAGTGATACTAGCCACCTGCAATAGTTGATCCCACGTGGCGACTCCGTCTGTAACAAGTAGCACAGTTCAAGGGAGGTCCCACTGAGCCTCTGCAGACCAAGGAGAAATGCGGTAGGTCTGTACAAAATGAGCTGCCCAGTCCGGATTTAATTACAGGGCCCCAGGTAGCCAGTCCTTTAAAAATGTAAGAAGACTGGGATCTTCCTGCCCCTCCAGCAATCCAACAATTCTGACACCGGAGACACACTGAGCATTTTCCAGTGCCTCCAATCGGTAACAGAGCTGGGTATTCTCCTTGATTTTTGTTGTGGCAGAGACAGCTTGTGTGACTTGGGATCCGCACCTTTCCCCTTTGAGGATTTTCAAACAACACAAATGTTTCTATAGCCCAGCTGTCACGGAGCATTTGGTTTACAGTGGGGTCTTGCTACAACACAAGTTTACAGCCAAGAGGGCTGGAGCACCAGAAGGGCACATGATTTGCTCGGGGTCACAAAGTAAGTGTCCAGTGGGATTTTAACCCTGGACTCTGGCTTCTCAAGCATGTGCTCTAACCACTAGACCACCCCGACCCTTACTTCCAACAATACGGCTTGTGCGCCCCTACTCCTAGGCCCACATAATCTGGAAAAGATACAGTTAATATGCTGTTATCAACAAATACTGTAAGTATCAGTGCCTGTAGCCACTGCAGTGTTGACTGCATTCCTCCCTAGGGTCGTGCCTGAAAAGAGTCATCTCTATGGCTAGTGCACTTACCCAGGTCAACAAAAATTAAACAAAATAAAATAAATATATATGTTTTGCACATCTATGGTAATATGAGGCAAACACATAATCATTAGTGCAGACAACAGCCCTGCTTCTGGAAGTCAAACTGTGTGTGAGCAGCTATGTCTGTGCCAAGTGCGAATACGCCGCCTTGTTTAATTTAGAATGTATGTTTTTTTAATTGATAGTTCATCCTCCGTGCTGTTGTAACCCCCCCCCCCCCATATATACCATTCCTCAAATTATCACAGCCAGCTTCCCTATGACATATTGACTGGATCTCAACCCTCCCCAGGCTTTAGACCACTGCCTCTTCATTGCTCACCATGTAGGACCCCACCCGTGCCAGAGGAAAGACAAGATCACAAAGTTCATGTGGGGATGTGGGACTGGGGGGCAGAGATCAGTACTGGACTAATTTTTATTACTTTATTTACTAATAAAAGTATAGTTTACATTTTTCCTCTTCGATGTTTCTAGTGCCAATTTCTAGATTTCCTGAACTTTTTTTCTTCTTTTACCATCTGTTTACTCAGTGTAACTCTGTTAGGCTGCCTGGGTGGACTGGAGAACTTAGAGAATAAAATGACTTATTCTAGGTTATGTGGCTCTGGTGTGATTTGAATCTGGGTCTCATGATTCCCAAGCTGCTGTTCTAGCCACTGGACCAGGCTGCTTCCACATTGCAAGATGTCCGCTCAACACTGTTCCACCAACAAATCCATACCAAACCGGGACAAATGACGTCACAGAATGTCAAGGAAAGTACTGTAACTCTGTAGGTGACACCTAGGCCCAACGCACTGAATATGTAATAAAAACAGTTCTGAAATGCCAGATCAGAGACTGAATGGAAGGCACAAGAGAGTGTTTTAATATTATTTTAAACCTAAAATTATTAACTGTCATCTTCAAAGATGAGTGGAAATAGAAATTGCATGTTGTGTTATTTTCACTGCTGAAACATGTTGTAACAAAACAATATTTACTTTAAAAAAAATGTCTCTGCTTTAAACCACAACATTTTGAGGTTAGCCAATCCTTCGTTTCCTGGTGCAACCTGGGGGCAATCTCACAACTCTGTAACCTGGTACCATTTTTTGTAACCTCAACTTCGAAATTCACATTCCTGTTTATAAAATACTTTTCTGCAATGTATATTGAGGGGTTGTGGTGGTTGGGGGGGGTTAACTGGTACCTGTTAAGATGGAGGAGGGTAGAGTCTTTCAGACGCTTGAAGCAAACAGTCTGAATAAGTTTCTGTGGTCCTGGTGCCTTTAGTCAGACATGCTACAGTGAGACAAATATCTAGAGAAAACATTGAGGAAAGAATGCCATCCTTCCCTGGTGACCTTGTTCTGCCAGATCCTTTTTTTTTTTCTTTAAACCTCTCTTCAGGAAACCATTCACTTGTTTTGCTTAACCAAAGAATCTGAATACACAACATGGGGAAAAAAACAGCTGTAAATCAAAAGTTCCAAGCAATTACCCACAACATCTGCCACCCTCTTGCTATCCTGACCCCCAGGAAAAAAAAACTCGCTGAACTACAAATAAATGGCCTGCTCTTGCAGAGTGTAGGCATCCATTATCACTGACAGAGCGTCTCCTATGTGAATAATACTAATGAGCTTGTATTTTTTCGCATCTGCATTCACCGTCCAAAGCTAGTTACTACCACTGCAGGTTTCCAGGGCACCTAAACTTGGTGCTGAGATGAGTAAGCCATGGAAAAGAGTCAATGCATGCCTCCTACCCCCCTACCACCACCATGCCCACTCAAACCTTGTGCACCTATACAGGTGATAGGGATGGGCAAGCCTTCTCTAGTTCGGCTCAAATAGGTTCTAATTTCTGAAACGGTTTCAAAATGTCAATAAGTATATCACGTGCATATGAACAATATGCAAATTTGATGATTAGCATGTATTTACATATCAAAACCAGAGGTCCAGATTATGTTTACTATTTGGAAGTACTTACACTGCTAGCTTATTCCACCTAGGGTATTTTCATCAAAATGGTAGTAACAACACTGACTGATACATCTTGTAACCTCCACCTCTAAAACCAAGTCTCAGTCGGACTGGGCACTGACCGCTACGGACTCTTTGTCTGATACTGCTGTGGAGTCCTGTTGTAACCTAACAATTAACATTTTGCCATGTTGCAACAGCCCTTCTGACCAGCCAATGAACAACTCCTGAAACGGTCTCCTACACTGTACACAGCTATTACTGCCCTTTCCTGTCTCCCTCCCCCACTGTGTGGTGCCATGCCTGCTAGCCTCACAACTGGCCCTGCCAATGCTGTGCAGGTGTACCAAATTCTGTAGAGTTGCAGGGTGGGTAGCAAATTCCTAAAATCAGGAAATGGAAACAAATAATACAAAAACTGGCAGTAAAATACTGCTTTACTCCTCCGATTTGTTCCCTGGTCAAAGCACACATTTTTGAAAAGGTAGGGGTTGCCTGGTTCAGAACTTAAGATTCAGGGAGGTCTGAGGGAGTAGACCTTCCCCCAACTGGTTTGTCCATCTGTGCTGTGAGGGTTTAAGTTCACTCAGCTGTACCCTTAAAGAGCAGCTGACGCCTTCAGGATAGCTTTAACAAAACATAACATTTAGACACAGTTCAGCTTGTATTTCACATTAGTTCTGTATTCCTCCTCTCCATTATTTATTACTGATGTTATCTGCATGAAAACAGGATCTTTGCTCCTGAAGACCTTATCTGTTCCTGTTGCTTTTCCTTACCTGAAGTCATAGAGCACTGCTTGTGACATCACAGTTACTACCACAGCAACAAATTGTGATGTCACAACAGAGGATTATGACATGAAATAGGGAATACGATATAGAGTCAGATGAACTCTGAGGTATAAAGATCTTGTATTCATTAACATTTCCTTACTATTAAGTAACGTGCAGGAGAAATCTATAGAATATACTGTATATGGTATGCAAGCTGAATTGTACTTAAATATTATGTTTTTTCAAAGTTTTCATTGAGGTGTCGGCAGCTCTTTAAGTAACCACCATTGAAATTGCAAATGGGCACGAGAAATCCCACATTACAAAACAACAAGCTGAGTATGTCTGGAATCTTCAGATGTTCATGAACTTCTAAACGTGATTTTTTTTTTCAGACGGAAAAGCCCTGCATAGGAAATACTAATTTAGAAAAAAAAAAGGCCAAAAGGATCCATTGTGTCCATCTCTGGCCATCCAGGTGGCTACAACATTATACAAAATTTTTCTTTTTATTTAGTTTTTGTTGACCGGGTAAGTGCAGTAGACAAATCCTGCCTATTTTCAGGCACATCCCATGGGAGGGAGATACAGATGAATGCCAACTGAACTTGAACCAGAGTAAGCTGTTGGTGGTATTTTTAGTGAATGAGGGAAATTTAGCCAGGACACAGGGGAAATTCCCCTACTCTTTTCGATAAGTGCCATGGGATCTTTAACATCCACCTGAACTACCACCAATCCAGGCAGATGGGACCTCGGTTTAACGTCTCATCCGAAAGACGGCACCTCAGAAGTGCAGCACCCCTCTCATGCTGCAGTACAGTGTCAGTACTGGGATATTAACCCAACATAGAAACATACACTTTGACGGCAGATAAGGACCGCTAGGCCCATCTAGTCTGCCCATTTCCCTACCTACAGGATAGGCCGCAGATCCTAGTTAACCAACAGCCTTTATCTTCCTGCCCCCCACAAGAATTGCCTTATGTCTGTCCCATGCATTCTTGAATTCTCCCACAGTTTTAGACCCCACAACTTCCTCAGGAAGGCTGTTCCATGCATCCACTACCCTCTCTGTGAAATAATTACTTCCTCACATTGCCCCTGAACCGCCTTCCTTCTATCTTTAAATTATGTCCCCTTGTTCTTGCAAGTCTCTTTTTCTGAAAGATGCTACCCTCTTGGATTTTGTTGATTCCCTTGAGGTACTTGAAAGTTTCTATCATGTCCCCCCTCTCCCTTCTTTCCTCAAGGGTATACATATTAAGCTCCTTTAGTCTCTCCTCATACGGCTTCTCTTGCAGACCCTGCACCATTTTAGTTGCCTCCTCTGGACTGCCTCTATCCTGTCTATGTCCTTGCGGAGATGGGGTCTCCAGAACTGGACACAGTATTCCAGATGGGGTCTCACCAACTGTCTGTACAGAGGGATAACAACTTCCTGTTTTCTGCTGCTGATGCCTCTCCCTATACATCCCAGTATACCCCCGGCCCTCCCTACTGCCTTCTCACATTGCTTGCTAACCTTAAGGTCATCTGATATGATTACCCCCAGGTCCCTTTCCTGTTTTGTTGTTGTTACTACCTCCCCACACATTGTGTATTCTTCCCCTGGGTTCTTGTTTCCCAGGTGCATTATTTTGCACTTTTTTGCATTGAATCCTAGCTGCCATACATCTGACCATTCCTCCAACCTTGCCAAGTCCCTTTTCATCCTTTCCACGCCTCCTTGTGTATCAACCCTGTTGCAGATCTTTGTGTCATCTGCAAAAAGGCATACTTTTCCTTCCAGTCCCTCTGCAATGTCACTGATGAAGACATTAAAAAGGACTGGACCAATACTGAACCCTACGGTACCCACTAGTAACCGCCCTTTCTTCAGAGTGGACTCCATTTACAATTACCTTCTGTGTCCTGCTGTCCAGCCAATGTTTTCCCAGGCTACCACCCTGGGACCCACTCCCAGGCTGGTTAATTTGACTATCAATCTTTGTGTGGGACTGTGTCAAATGCCTTGCTAAAGTCTAGGTAGGCCATGTCCACAGCCCCTCCCTGGTCTACTACTTTGGTCACCCAGTCAAAGAAATCTATTAGATCGCCTGACATGACCTTCCCGCTGTGAACCCATGCTGCCTTGGATCCTGTGCTCCACTGACCTCTAGGTACTCAACTATTCTTTCCTTCAGAAGTGACTCCATCACTTTCCCTACCACAGAGGTCAGACTGACAGGTCTGTAGTTTCCTGCCTCTGTCTTGGTCCCACTTTTGTGAAGAGGAATCACATCCGCCTTCCTCCAGTCCTCGGGTACCACACCATCCTCCCATGATTTATTAAAAAGAGTAGCCAGTGGTTTCACTAATTCCTTCCTTAATTCTTTTAGAATTCTGGGGTGAATTCCATCAGGACCCATTGCTTTGTCCACCTTCAGTTTTAGGAGTTCTTGCAGAACCCTTTCTTCTGTGAAAGGACTGGGATCGACCCCCCTATCAAGAGTGCTTCTGTTAATTGGATTAGGCACTTCCCCCTCCTCTTTTGTGAATACTGAGCAGAAATATTCGTTCAGTAATCCTGCTTTTTCACTGTCCCCCTCTGCCCACCCACCGTTTATTCTATTCAGCCTCACTATCCCTCCCTTTGTCTTTCTACGCTCGCTGATGTACCTATAAAAGGTTTTATCCCCCTTCTTAACTGAGTTGGCTATCTTTTCCTCAGTTTGGGCCTTTGCTATTCTGACTTCCTTCCCTGCTTCTTTCTGCCTTAACTTGGTACAGCTCTCTGTCCTGCTCCTTCTGTGTTTCCTTATACTTCCGGAATGCTATCTTTTTCTTCCTGACTTTCACAGCCACCTCTCTTGAGAATCATAGTGGCTTTTCTTTCGTTTGATTTGTTTATTTGCTTCACACAAAGGCTTGCGTCTGTGATGGCAGTTTGATGATTCCCCATTGTTGCTCCACACCTCCTTCTAGCCTGTTTGCTAGTGCTTTTCTGAGGCACTCTCCCATCTTGCCAAGTCAGCCTCCTAAAGTCCAGTACCCTCACTTTTGTAGGCTTGACTCTGTAGCTGAGTTTAACGTGAACCACACTGTTTGATGGTCACTTGTCCCCAGATGGCAACCTACTTCTAGATCTGAGATCCTCTCACTGCCCCCGCTTGAGAGTACAAGGTCTAAGATTGCTCCCTCACGAGTGGGTTCCAAACTAGCTGTCTAATGCCTGACACCTGTGGCGTCCAAGAATGGCCCTGCTCTTGGATGTGGCTGCAGCAAATGTGCTCCAGTTAACATCTGGCATATTCCGTCTCCCATCAACAGTATCCCCTTTCTCTGCCATTCTAAGAATGCCTTCCATCATATCCTTGTCCATTCCTTCTCCCTGACATGGGGTCTGTACACAACCCCTGTGCGGATTGTGGTACCCTTTCCAGTCTCCAAGGTGACCCACAGTGCCTCCTCTCCTCCCTGTTTACTCTTTTGTTCAGTTGCTTTTATCCCTTCCTTTACATAGAGCTACTCCTCCCCCTCTTCTCCTGCCTGTCTCTCCTGTAGGTTATGTACCCTGGTATGTTAACATCCCAGTCATGGTTCTCTGTGTACCATGTTTCTGTGACTGCTATGATATCCAGGCATCCTCTTCCATTAAGGCCACCAGCTCAGGGAGCTTGTTGCCCAGACTACTGGACATTGCTCATTACCCTCCACTTCCTGATGGCCTTACCCCCTTTGCCCCATCCTGTCCTTCTTGCCTTTGTCACTTTCTCCATTTACCCCTGCCCTCTCCCTATCGACACCTCCATGTTCGTGTTTGCCACACTTACTACCGTGATTGTTTGGGGGCTAGGATTTTCCTGCTCCTTTCCAGTGCCTCCCTTGGCTAGTTTAAAAGCTTGCCAATGAAGCATTTAAACCTATCACCTAGGATCCTGGTTCCCTCCCAGACAGATGCAGCCCATCATGCCAGTATAGGCATCACTCCAGGTGGACCCCGTCCCCAATGAAGCCAAATCCCTGAGCTCCACACCAGTTTTTCAACCACTGATTGAATCCCATGGTACGGAACACCCTAGCCTCTCCTATGCCATAGATGGGTAGCACCTCCGAGAAGGTTACCGTGCATGCTACTTGACTAAGGCCCCTCCCCAATTCCACAAACTCTTCCTGCACTTCTCTAATCCCTTTCTTAGCCAGGTCATTTGTCCCTAGGTGGACAATGACATCCAGCTCCCTCCCCTGTGCAGCTGCTCCGGCAATCCTGAGGATTCACTCCCTGTCCCTCCAAGCCATGGCGCCAGGCAGGCACCTTACCTCCCTCTCCCCTTCCTTGCCCAGTTCTACCTTCCTAACAATGGAGTCCCCCACCAGGAGTTGTTTCCTTCCTCTGCAGGGTCCCCTGCCACCCTCCTGTGGGTCTCCTTTGTGGAGGTTCCCAGCATCCTCCTTGGTCTCCACTGTAGGTGCCTCCATAGAGGAACCACACTTTGCCAGAATGGCACAGGAATTGTGGAGAGGTACAACTGGAGGGATGTGCCTCCGTTCCACCACCCTCACCCTCCCTGAGCCCACTGTGGTCCAACCGCTCCTCTTTCTTGGCAACCTCTGAGGCAACGCAGTGGCATTGGTGGTCCCTGGATGGAAGAGGAGGTCCCACAAATCCTGGCCAACTCAGCCTGGAGATGAGCAACCTCCTCCCTCAGCCCAGAGAGGTGCCTGCAGATGGGACAACACCGCATCCTCCAGAATATCTCCCGGAAGACTGCTGCTCCACAGCCACTGCACTGCACCACTCCAATCATGTCTTATTTCTGACCCCTTAACTGTTTGCAATCCTTACTCTTTCGTCTGTTTTTCTCTCTCTCTCCTTACTTTCTGCCTGTGTGCCCTTTAAGCTCCTGATTGTCCTGTTCTGAGACAAGAATATCCTATATTTCTCAGTAGACCACTTGCTTGTTCAGAGGCAGACCTCCAGCAGCTAGAGGGGGGCCGGAGAGCTACTCTTGCCCTTCTAGGATGGTGGGTCTGTGATCACTCACTTCCTGCCCCTAAACAGGAAGTTCCTGTTGTCAGTCAAATCCTGTGCCTATAAAAACCCAAGTGCCAGATGTGGGAACTGAACCCACAGCCCCTCTGATCTCCCAGCCTCAGAGGAGTGTGTGCTACCTACTGAGCCACTGACACTTTGCAGCAGGCAATGTTTCATGGGAAGGGCTACCAGTAAATGTTATAGACTTTGGCATTGTGGAGAGGAAACCCACCAGTGGCAGAAACCTCTGGGAACCTGAGGCCAAAAGAGCCACCTATTTATTCCTCCAGTTCAAAGTCAACTCCTTGAACAAATGGGTTACCATAGCACTAATAAGGACTATAACTAGCCAACAGTTCAGAGACATTTAACAGTTTCAACAAATGGACAATCGCAGAACAAGTGCAGACTATAGCTAGCCACCAGTTCAGAGAGGTCAACTTCTTGAACAATGGGCTATCATAGGAGTAGTGAGGACCACAGCTAACTGACAGTTGAGACAGCTAACACTTTCAACAAAAGGGCAACTGCAGAACTAATGTGGACAATTGGTAGCCACCAGTTTGGAGAAATTAAACTCCTTGAACAAATGGGCCATCACAGTAATAGCATAGACTATTGCTAGCCACCAGTTCAAACAAGTCAACTTCCTGCTGACCAAGAGACATGATGACCATCCAGCATCTTTTAATGGAATTCCTCTGACTGACTTTACTGAGGCTCGCAGAACTAGAACTAGCCACCAGTTCAGAAAATTCCCTGCACTTAACCGCTGTGGCCCCCCACCCCTTTACTATGTACATTCCTACCCTCTGAATTCTAATTAGCCTGTGAAAGTTAAAAAGAGATGAAGGCCCCAGAGAAGATGCTGTCATAACCCCTTGCAGAGACTTGTTTATATGCTGCAACCTTTCCCATCATCATTTCCTGAACTGTTTTTTTGTTGTTGTTGTTGTTGTATGTGTATGTATGTATGGGGGGTGGGAAATGAAATACCTTGGAACTCATCCCAGTTACTAACATTTCTCCTTTGTGAACAGGAAGACTTTAAAGCCTTGTCACAGTGCACCAAGTTCTGAAAGCCTGAGCTGCAAGACATTATGGAATCATGATTTTGGAAAGGCAGGGTAGTCCACCGGTTAGAGTTCTGAAATATGAATCAGGAAATCCAAGATAAAAATTGGAGAAGAGACAGGACCAGTTTTTATAACTGAAAAAATGGGGAGAAAGTGTGTTTGTGATTTGAAATGCAAATTAGAAATGACTGTTTAATGTGTACATAATTAAGCAGTAAGACACAACAGGGGTGGATTACTGTGAGGTAATAACTTCATACTATGCAGGCAAAATCACAAAAGCCAAAGACTCACGTGGTTCACCATAGGTGTGGGATTACTGATCAATAAACCAGCACCCCGAGTTGCACTACCACTGCAAAGAAGCACAGCAAGACGTTTCAGGTGTATTTTGCTTTTTTTTTTTTTTAAATCTGCTATACTTTTTTCCTTGGTGCCAGCTCCTATCGGCCCTACCTTTCATCCAGCTGTCATCCACATTCCCGGGACTTATTCCTTCCAGAGTTACGCTCTGGATTCCCCCCAGAGCGGGGCCTTCGGGAGGGGGGTCCTCTTTCCGCTGGACAATGGGATACAGCCCCAGGGCATTCCCGATCAGAAGTTATGTTCTGCATCCCCCCCCGGTCGGGGCCTCCAGGAGGGGTCCCCTCCTCCTGGTCAATGGGCTGCAACTCTGGGGTAGCCATGGGTTGATGGTGCAGGATCTGCGATGCAAGGTGGGAGGAATCTGTCATGGCCCAAGTTGCTTTTCTGGTTGTCTCCAGGAGGCGGGACATGCAATGACATCAAGGGTGCACACCCTGACATCTGCCCAGCCTCCAGCAGCTGTCTGCAACGGCTTCTGGACCGCTGGCCTCCACCAGGGGTCAAACAGGCACTGGGAACATCCCCACCCTCCCCCCTGGAGGAGGAAAGCTGTCCGTAGGATGCTCAATCATCCTCCCCCCGGCTGGCCCTCCAATTCCCAGGCTTGCCTCTGCACCTAGGTCATCGGTGTTGCAAGTGGTAAACTACCTGATTCCGTGAATGGGTATGCCTGACTTATGCAACGGGGTGTGAGACCAATGTAGATAATGAATACCATGTGATAGTCACGCCTAGAATTCTAGAAGCTGGTGTCTCCAGGAGGCTTCTTAAGCTTGTTGATGACCGGGGTGGTAAGCTCCCTTGAGAAGGGTCTGAATAAGCTCAATGATTAGTCAGACCCCTGAAGCCCCTGATTCAATCTAGCCAAATGCAAGGCACCACACCTGGGGAGGAGAGACAGAGGTGGACCTACGCACAGTGGGGCTTCTCTAGCTTTGGTAGAGGATGAAACGGACTTAGGGGCCATAATATATAAGGGTCTGAAGTACAGCAAGGAGTGTGTCTGCTGTCAAGAGAGCAGTCAGAATACTGGAGTGTATCACAGAGGGTTGACCTGCAGAGCAGTGAAAGTAATCCTGCCGCTTTACAAGGCCCCGGTCAAGGGAAGTAATCCTGCTGCTTTACAAGGGCCTGGCCAGATGCCACCTGGATTACTGTGTATAGTTCTGGCTCCCCAATACAGAATGGACATTAATGTAATGTGGGGTTACCAAACTGATCAGGGGTATGGGGGGGGGAAGCTATGAGAAGAGGGTAAACGCACTTTACATGATGACCATGGAGAAAAGGAGGCTGAGGGGGACATGATCTCAGCCTTCCACATACTCAAGGGTTTAGACAAGACTGAACATACAGAAATGTCTGAACTGGTGTCCTTCCACATGATGTGGGGACACACCCTGAAGACCAGCAGTGGTAATTTCAGGGGTAACATTAGGAGACATGTTTGCTCCCAGATGGTAGCGAACTTGTGGAGCAGCCTATCAATCAAGACAGCAGGTATGAAGACAGTACAGCCCTTCAAGGTAAGCCTGGCCAAATGCCTGTTTACAGTACCAAGGAAGTCACTGGATACCCTTGTTAGTAAAGTGAGTAAGGATTCCCTAGGAGTAGTACTTGTTTGCACAGAATACTTTTCTGTTTCATCCCTGCTTATGATGGAGGCCGACATACAGGACCTAATGTCCCTTACAGTTGTGTTATTATTTCACTGCTTTTTTCTCGCAAAACTATTTTAGTGAAAAAAAAAATCTGTACGGGAGGGAATGTGGGAAGGGACTGGGGTGGGAGAGGAAATGGCTATGGGAGTAGCACTAAGCTCTGGCCACCTAGGATGGGCTTGAGTGGTTTCTGGTAACTAAATGACCAAAGGTCAAAGTGACCCAAAGTAGCCCAAAAGTTCTGACTGGGACGAAGCAGAGGTGAAAGTGCCAAATTTTGACACAAATTCAGCATCAGCTCCTTATTTTGGACAGATAAGAAAGGTACCATTAACCAATCAGAGGGCTGCTTGCACGATGCCAGACGACATCACAATGGTCTGTGCTGCATTCAGAGCACAGGAATCAAACAGGAACATTTAAAATCAGCAATATTTGTTAGTAGCAAAACACCAGCACATTATTTTAGTATAAATGTGTTTCTGACACCCTTGGATATATCATCAGTGTATGTACTTTTAATTTCTTTACATTTAAAACAGCTATTTTTGCTAATTCTGTGATAAATGACTCTGGTTAAAGAGGGCTGCCATTGTCAATTTATTTGAGTATACAAACTAGATTTAGATGGTGGCTAAATTAGGATAGTACTTGCACATGTTTCTAATGGCAAACAGCACAATATCACACCAAGATGTTTCATTTGTTCATGGTGGGTGCGGCAAGCAAGCAGGAATATATAAAAACTTCCAAACCACATAAAGTACCTCAGTTCAGGAATTAAAGAATACGAAAAGAAAACCGGATATACTGTTTTTGCCAGACCTGCATTACTAAATAAAATATTATATGATGAAATGTTGTTCCACGAACAGATACTGCCGCTTTAAATCATCTACTGTATCACTCCTCAGTTATGATCCTGCCCCCTCACTCATGGTAAATAGCATAGTCCAAGTCAAGCCATTGCCTATTCCCTATATACTGTACATACAAATAAAATACAAATATGCATGCATCAGTATAGTGCAGAAGGCTTAAGAATAATCAAGTGACTTAAGAGTTACTGTTTCCACAATTTAAAGCCCCCTCCCACTAGTGTGGCCTGGGACAGCAAAATACTGAAGACACTTTCTTTCAGGGGTGGGGTAGAAACATAGAATTTGACGTCAGATAAGGACCGCTTGGCCCACCTAGTCTGCCCATTTCCCTACCTAATGCATAGGCTGCAGATTCTAGTTACCCAACAGCCTACTTCCTCCTACCCCCACTAGAATTGCCTTATGCCTGTCCCATGCATTCTTGAATTCCTCCACTGTTTTTGAGTCCACTACCTCCTCAGGAAGGCTGTTCCATGTATCCACAACCCTCTCTGTGAAAAAATACTTCCTTACATTACCTTTGAGCCGTCCCCCCTCTATCTTCAAATTGTGTCCCCTTGTTCTTGCACATCTCTTTTTCTGAAAGATGCTACCATCTTGGACTCTGTTGATTCCCTTGATGTACTTTAAAGTTTCTATCATGTCCCCCCTCTCCCTACTCTCCTCGAGTGTATACATGTTAAGCTTCTTTAATCTCTCTTCGTATGTCTTCTGGTGCAGACCCTGCACCATTTCAGTTGCCCTCCTCTGGACAGCCTCCTATGTCCTTGCAGAGATGGGGTCTCCAGAACTTGACGCAGAACTCCAGATGGGGTCTCACCAACTGTCTGTACAAATGGATAACTTCCTGTTTTCTACTGGTGATGCCTCTCCCTATGCATCCCAGTATCCCACCAGCAGTTCTTACTGCTTTCTCACATTGCTTGCCCACCTTAAGGTCATCTGATATGACTATCCCCAGGTCCCTTTCCATTTCTGTAGTTACTATCTCACCCCCCATTGTGTACTCTTCCCCTGGATTTTTGTTTCCCAGGTGCACTTCTCTGCATTGAATCTAAGCTGCCATATATTTGATCATTACTCCAACCTTGCCAAGTCCCTTTGCATCCTCTCCTCTCCACTCCACTCCACCTTGTGTATCAACCCTGTTGCAGATCTTTGTCTCATCTGCAAAGAGACATACTTTTCCTTCCAGTTCCTCTGCAATGTCACTTATAAAGACATTAAAGAGGACCGGTCCCAGTACTGAACCCTGTGGTACCCCACTAGTAACCCCCCTTTCTTCAGAGTAAACTCCGTTTACTATTACCCTCTGTATCCTGTTGTCCAGCCAATTTTTAACCCAGGCTACCACCTTGGGACCCACTCCCAGGCTGGCTAACTTGTATATTAATCTTTTGTGTGGGACTGTGTCAAATGCCTTGCTAAAGTCTAGGTAGGCCATGTCCACTGCCCCTCCCTGGTCTACCACATTGGTCACCCAGTCAAAGAAATCTATTAGATTTGTCTGACATGACCTTCCTGCTATGAATCCATGCTGCCTTGGGTCCTGTGCCCCACTGGCCTCTAGGAACTCAACAATTCTTTCTTTAGAAGTGAGTCCATCATTTTCCCCAACCACTGAGGTCAAACTAACAGGTCTGTAGTTTCCTGCCTCTGTCTTGCTCCCACTTTTGTGAAGGGGAATCACGTCTGTCCTCCTCCAGTCCTCCGGTACTACACCATCCTCCCATGATTTGTTAAAAAGGGAGGTCAGTGGTGTCACTAATTCTACCCTTAGTTCTTTTAGAATTCTTGGGTGAATCCCATCAGGCCCCATTGCTTTGTTCACCTTCAGTTTTAAGAGTTCTTTCAGGAACCTTTCTTCTGTGAATGGACTGGTATCGACCTCCCTATCCAGAGTGCTTCTTTTCTTTGATTTTAGGTACCTCCCCCTCCTCTTCTTTTGCGAATACTGAACAGATGTATTCATTCAGTATCCCTGATTTTTCACTGTCATCCTCGTCACCCTCCCTTCCCTTTAGTAAGCCTCACTATCCCTTCCTTCATCTCTCTTCGCTCTCTAATGTACCTATAAAAGGTTTTATCCCCCTTCTTAACCAAGTTGGCTATATTTTCCTCAGTTTGGGCTTTTGCTATTCTGACTGCCTTCACCACTTCCTTCTGCTTTAACTGGTACAGTTCTCTGTCCTGCTCCTTCTGTGTTTCCTTATACTTCCTGAATGCTACCTTTTTCTCCTTAACCTTCCCCGCCACCTCTTTTGAGAACCATAGTGGTTTTTTCCTTCATTTTGCTTTGTTGATTTGCTTCACACAAAGGCTTGTTGCGTCTGTGATGGCTGTTTTGATTTTTCCCCATTGTTCCTCCACCCCTCCTTCTTGCCAGTTTGCTAGTGCTTTTCTGAGGCACTCTCCCATTTTCTCAAAGCAGCCCTCCTAAAGTCCAACACTCTTGCTTTTGTATGACTCGACTCTATGGCTGTGTTTATTGTGAACCACACTGTTTTGTGGTCACTTGTTCCCAGATGGCTACCCACTTCTAGCTCTGAGATCCTTTCTCCATCCCCATTTGACAGTACCAGGTCTAAGACTGCTCCTTCCCTAGTGGGTTCCACCACTAGCTGTCTGAGGCATGCCCCCTTTAGGGCATCAAGAATAAACCTGCTTTTTGATGTGGCTGTAGCCAGGGTGCTCCAGCTAACGTCTGGCATGTTCAGGTCCCCCATCAACAATAACTCCCCTTTTTCTGCCATTCTACGGATGCCTTCTATCATTTCCTTGTCCACTGCCTCCCCCCCCCCCCGAGATGGGGTCTGTATACCACCCCTGTGCAAATTGTGGTGCCATATCCTGTTTCTAGGGTAACCCACAGTGCCTCCTCTACTCCCCGTTTATCCTTTAGTTCTGTTGCTTTGATCCCTTCCCTTACATAGAGAGCTACTCCTCCTCCTCCTCTTTACCCTCTCTGTCCCTCCTGTACATTGTGTATCCTGGTATGTTGACATCCCAGTCATGGTTCTCAGTGTACCATGTTTCTGTGATTGCCACAATATCCAGATGTCCTTCTTCTGTCAAGGATAGGAAGAAGGAGGTTTCTACATTAATCTCTCTACAATCTAAATTTATTTATTTAGTTTTTGTTGACCGGATAAGTGCACTAGACAAATCATGCCTATTTTCAGGCACGACCCAGGGAAGGGGGATACAGATGAATGCCAACTGACTTTGAACCAGATTAAGCTGTTGGTGGTATTTATAGTGAATGAGGGAAATTTGGCCAGGACACTGGGGAAATTCCCCTACTCTTTTCGTTAAGTGCCATGGACGTGAAATGAAATGACGTGCTTGACCCCTATAACAACAGATTTAAATTAAGTGAGAATTGTTATTCACAATTCAAACTCTACTGAGCAGTTCAGACACCGTTGTTCATGGGTGTGATGTCACATCCAAAGGTCACAGAGTGTGAACAGTGAATACCAGCATGTGAACTGCAGATAACGAAGACTCACATTTACAAAATCCACAAAACATGAAATATAATTAGTAAAACATGGCTGCCTAAGAATAACTTTGTGGTAATTTACTCTTCTGAAGCTAGATAGACGGGTGTCTCATTGGCTAGTACTATTTTTTGAGTACTTAGTGGGAGCCTCCACAAAACTTTCCTTTTGCTCTAGGTACACAGGTCTTTGGTAGTTCTCCTCCAAGGAGGGTGGGTTATGCCATGCTACTGTAACAGCAATGTTTGGTGGTGGCTTGACTGATGGTGCTTCCTTGCAGCTGGTGCTCGCTGCCCCCAGGACGCTGTTGCATGCTCGTGCCTGAAGAAAGGGAGATAGGCTCCAAAGAAGAGGGAAAGTAACGGTCTGTAAATCCGGATGACTGCTCCTGGATGTCTTTCCCATGTCATCCAGCTCTGCAGTATGTTGGATCCACCCCCTTTAGCCATCATTCCTGATGGCAGACGCTGCTTCCCCTGATAATCCCTTGGCAGGGATACACTGAAATATAGTGGGCAACTGTGGACCACAGAAAGCCTAAAGGTGGATCCTGGCAAGCAGATGGTGAGCTCAGTGGGTATCTCTCTTGGAAAGGACCAAAGGAGTAGAATAGGGGAGGCAGCCTGGAGCATAAATAAAGCACAAAAAGAAATCCCTTAAAGACACACATGCACACGTGTGAGTGTGTGCGCACGCACGTACATGCATAGATATATACACGCCCTAGATTTAACTCATCATGTTACTCTGACTGCACTTTACTGTAACTGTGCTACTGTATGTGTTTTGTATCCCCTGTCCCCTTTCCCCAGGTCACACCTGGAAACAAGCCTCTGTTCAGTGTGCCCTTCCTGGTCACCAATTATCAAATTAATAGGTGCACAGGTGAAGGGAGGCACAGTAAGACTGGTGATCCATCAAATCTGTCTTGCTGCTATCCTGACAACAGTGACCTTCAATATTGTTGGAAGATGAAGAGGTAGGGGTTAGAAGGTTGGTTACGCATTATGTGAAGGATGACATAAGAAACGTGCCACGATAGCGTCATAGGTTAACATGATCTCATCCAGTCTCCTCTGTTTTCACAGTGTGTATGTACTGCCATTTTCTTCATTTTTGCCCATCCAACTCGGGAATTTTTTTCCTTCCCCACACAGTAGCCACATCTATCATAATATTACCTTATGCCATGCTATGCTTTGCTGTAACATACTGTGCTATATTTAGGCAGGGCATAACACCAAAATATATCACTTACATCCTTGAAAGTGAGCACCTAGTCCTGCCCAATGACAACTCCTTCCCACTTTCATCAGCTGGGATACAAAATGCCACAGGCAGCTGTACCAAGGCCAGAATACTTGCCCCAAGCAGACACACTGGCTTTCTCACTAAGCTCAGGATACACGCTCATAGCCCAGTGAGATGTCAAAACCTTTTTATTTCCATCAGTTATACATGCAGCACAGAGCACACAATTCACAGCCAACCATGCAATTAAAAACCATTAAGCTGCGTTTTTATAGCACTGCAATGTCTGATTAATTTTTTACTAACAGAAATGTTTAACCCTGTACTGTCTGTTTTTGTTTGCTTCTACAAGCTACCCCCCAGCACCCCACTCTTTAGGGTCCTCAACTGCCCCCTGCAGCCCACCAGACTCACCTTCTGGTTCCCCAAGTGATCCATCCTACCCATCTTGGTTCCAACACGTCCATACCAGAGGGCCTCCCATGCTACGACCAGAGAAAGAAGCGTGTATGCTGATGTTAGGAAGGACTGTGCATTTAAGTGGCTGGGTAACATGGGAAGAATCAAGGGGGCTGTCATCCTTGGACAATCCTTTTTACTGTTTTCACCATCTTCCCTTCGCCACGTCCCTTTTGCTTTCTGGGTTAGGGGAGTGGTGACGTATAGTTATCCATGTCACTAGGCGCACCACTGTAAGCTGTCACCAGAAGCCACTCAAACAGCAGTACAATGCCAGACCCCCCCCCGGGGGAGAGCATTCAGGCAGATGTTCCTTCTTCCTCCTCACCAGACTCTGATCTTACTGTCTCCAGCTCAGGTCGTGAACTTGTGTCATCAGCATTCTGAGTGAATGCTCCCATACTCGTCATGGAGCCAGCTTCAGAGTCATTGGCTTTATACAACATAACTAAACACTTTAAGGCTTTTTTTGTTTTTTAAAGTTGCAATACAATGCAGTCAGGCCAAAAATCAAACCCTGTTTTGAACTGTAAAAGAATCCAGAAATCTTCCATTTCCATTTGAATACAAATCTTGCATGTTCTACAGATTTAAGTATTTTTCAGTCCGAGCCTTTTTTGGAGGTGTTAATTTTATTGTTTCCTGCCTAGGCAGGTCCTTGTATTTTCACAGTTCTTCTACTATTGTACAATCTTGAATGTTTCTAACCTGCGTGTCCAAGATCAACTTGTAATTTGTACTGTTTTTTTCCCAATCATGTCCATTGCTTACTCTGTGTTCTCACTGTAATTAAGTCTAGGTCGCCCCTGAAAAATGAACTTTCAGTCTCAGTGGGCTTACCCGGGTAACAAAATTCAATAAATAAGTATATACATTTTTATATTTATCCCAAGAAAGAAACAATGTCTGCTTTCCATAGCTTATTGTGAACCTGTTGGGGTTAGGATGGAGACTATAAGATATAATGAGAGACAAAAATATACATCGTCCGCCACATAGGAAGCAGACAGAAAAGCAGATTTAACAATTATCTAATATTTTCATTAATGATAACTGGAAACTAGTTTACTGGGGGGAAATGGCACTGCATTGATGCTTTAATAAGGACAGCTATGCAGTGGCTATGCTGCACCAGTTCCGTAAGGCCAGATTGGCTACCATCCCAGCTGTAGGAATTATAGTCTGAGAACTAACTGATTTGATTTTTATTAAAATTTCACAATTGCAACTGATCACAAAGGACCAGTTCATGTACATTACAAACATTGTTGCACTGCACAGATGACAAAAGCAGTAAAACATATCAGTTATACAAATACACTTGTACAAATATCGAAGACTACATTACCATGAACAATATATTAAGATACCAAAAAAACAAACAAACAAAAAAAAAAAAACAGTGACTGCAGGAAGTGCTTCGTTGGTAGATTATCTGGGTGGTATTGCAGGGATCTGGTTTGGTCACATTTTTCCCTTTTTTTATTTTAGCTCGTTTGTTTAAATTCTAAGCACTGGCTAATACTGCAGTATCACTTACTTCCACTTACGACATGTACACATTCTTCAAAGTCTAGTGACTTTTCCCCTAGATTATCACATCCCTGATATGAGCACATGAACTAATGTTCTTTCTCTCTCTCTCACACACAGATGCATACACACACACACGCACACACTCTCTCTCTGTATACTATGAATCTGTGCAGTATGGGCTACCTCATGCTGGTGAATTCTCAGTGTAACAGTGCGAAGGAATCATGGCAACAGGTGTTAGGGTAACAAAACATCTTGGGCCCAAGCCCTCAAAGGCTGGTGTGATAGGGTTGAATAAAACCCTGTCCCATTTGTTATGCAGAAAGAGTTAAAAGCAAGGATCTGTTCTACCCCCTCCTTTTCTGTCTTTTGTCTGTCTGATGGCGCAATAAAATTTTCTTTGGAGACCTAGGAACTAATCACTCTGACAGTCTCACGATTCTCCACCTCCCACTATCTCCCTGCCTTCACACTTGCTGTTTCTTGCTTTTCTTCCCCCTTGCTTATCTTTGGTTATAAAAATATATGTGGATCTTTATGTGAAACTGGGTTCTGTGGTTTGAAAATGTATACAGTTGAAAAAACATAAAAATGCTATTTGGAACTCGGGGAGTTAACTTTGAGATGTAGTTTGACCTCCACAAACTCATCTGCAGAGTTGTCAACACATTAGTTCTGGGATACAATGTTATATTTTGTTGCACTTGCAAGGAAAGAAACTGACAAAACTTTGATACATTTTGTGAGAACAGGATGTCTCTTGATGAGCTCAGGATGCAGAAGTTAATTGCCAGGAAAGACATTGAGATTTGAAATGAAAAGAAACCCTCAGATGAAGGACTTTGTTTTGTTTGAACTGCCTGTAAAACAGCTATCCTGTACATTTTTTTATTTTATTTACTGATAATAAAACGCTACTTGTGAATTTTATAAGTGCTTCTTGTTTGCTTATGCTTCCTGACATGTTTCTCGATGACAGCTGGGAGTAGACGATAGATATTTTTATAAAAAGATTAATTTAAGCAATTCTATTGATGAGAGGTTCAGGACACATATGAAATCATCCAGGGCTAAAGACCCTGAGGCTCAGGTCTACTAATGCCCCTGAATCATGAACTAAGAGTAATCCAGTCTTCAGGGGCAGAATTTTCAAAGTGCCTTCAGCTACAAGATAAGTGAAGCCACAGAGTTATATTCTAAGTTGAATAAATTTAAAGAAATGTGTAGTGGCTTGTTTTGCTGGTAGAACAGTTACACCAGAGGAGTACTCAAGAGGCCTGGGTTTAAACTCCCTGTTAGGTCACGCTATTTGTGTCAGTGCAAATTCAAATACTCAGCACTGACTAATACTGTACCAACAAATAATTACTTGCCATCCTTTGGATGAGACATCAAACTGAAGTTATTTTGAACATTACTGGGGATTATCTAGATGGGAAAAAGACAAGGGGATATTTTAATTGCAGTGTGTCCTCCTAACCAACACAGAAACATAGACAATGAGAGAAAAAGACCAATGGGTCCATCCAGTTTGTCCGTCATTCCCTACCAAACGCTAGGACCGAATGTCCATACAGGATACTATCCATCCCCCTGTTCCCCTGCCTACTTCTACCACCCTGAGTAACCAGTATACCCTTTAATCTGTCCCAGTCATGCCTGAAACCACTTATGGTTTTGGTGCCCAACACCTCGGCAGGCAGACAGTTTCACAGTTTCACTGCCCTTTCTGTAAAATAAAACTTTCTCATATCCCTCTTGAACCTCCCTCTCGTCAATTTCCATCCGTGCCCCTGTGTCTTTGAAGAGAAGGAAGGTGGCCACCAACACAGCTAGGGCTGGTACCACAGCAAAGGAAAAAAAACAAAAACACAAATGTCTTCAAAAGCAGCTTGGCTACCCAGTCTCCACACACGAAAGAAACACCAAAGCTGTGTTCCGGCTAATTCATGTTATTGTTAAAAGTCCAGCAAAGGGATGCCAGATACACCCTTCCATAACAACTGAAGGTCTTTGCGCTCTCCAGCGCTTTGTCTAGGCTAAATACCTTCCGGTGGTCCAGGTTTAAAAAGGCACCTGTATTAAAAGGCCCATACAAATAAAGTGCAAATATTTAAAATACATGTGAAACAAAAATCAACCAACCAACAAAACCCCAGGCAAAAAATATAAATACACTCCCCTATACATAAACAAGACATCCACATACATAAAATGACAAATACAAAACAAATGCATTAAATATTTCATATATGTAAAGTGCTATGCGTGTGTATAAATATACTGTATGATATCATATATAAAGGAAGCAAAAGATCAAAGAAGAAGAAAGTCATAGAAAAGAAAAAGGCGGGGGGCAGAGCACAAAATCTTCAGCTTGTTACAGAAGGTCGTCTAGCATCCCCTTGCTGGACTTTTAACAATAAAATGATTTAGCCTGAACACAGCATTGGTGTTTCTTTCAAGTGTGGAGACAGGGTAGCCATGCTGCTTTTGAAGACACCTGTATCCTTGAACTGTTATGCATGCTGAACAGTTCATCTTATTCATTCTTGTCAGGAACTTGAACCTTTTCTACCATATCAGCCTCTCTCGTCCAGTCTCCAGTGAGTACCTGTTCAGTGCCTTGAGGCAGTCCTCTTAAGATTTGTCCTGCTGGCCCGAATCATCCTGGTCACCCTTTGTTGCACTGTCTCTAGCCTGCCCTTATATTTCCTGAGGCGGAGTACTCCTGAACTGGGCACAGTACTCCAGATGCAGCCTCTTTTCTTCCACAGGGGGCAAAATTGGCACCAGCCCACTATTCAAATGCTGGTAGATTTTGTATTGGGCTAACAAGATTTTCCTTTACTAGCCATGTGGGCCTGTACTGGAGAAGGTAACACTTCAATATGCACACCAGCTGGGCCAGCGGAAAAGTCTGTGGGGCTAGTGGATTTTCCCAGTCACTAGCCCAGCTGGCTAGTGGCTGCAAAATGTAATTTTAACCCCTGCTCTACTGTCAGTACACCTTCCAATAAATCCCATTATTCTAGTTGCATTACTATAGGCCTTGTTGCACTGGCTCGATTGTTTAAAGGGTCACTGTCAGCCTTTCCGTCTCGTTTTGAAGAGTAAAAATGAAGATGTCAGGAAGAAGCCTTGCTGATGCAAAATACATAGATTATCAAAATCTCACAGAAGTTCAATACATGTAATATATTTGTAAACTTTATTTTCCTGTTGGTCCGCCTGTAATGCGGCTCTGCATGTCCACAAACTAGAATGGCACTGACCCATGGGGAAGCTCGTTCATGGCCATATCACTTATTTCAGTCCAGCATGCAGAAAAAGGTCTAGTCTGTTGCGGCTGACTTCACGGAGTAGTGCAAATATATTCTTATGTCCTAACGATCGCTGCAAGTTATTTTATTTTGTGTGCAAAACCTGAAGCCTTTTTGTTGAACATGCGCATTGCCAGCTCCAGTAATGCACATGACCGGAAACACTGCTTCATTCAGTAATGCGCATATCTGGCAAAAAGGCTTCAGGTTTTGCACACAAAATAAAGTAACTTGCAGCGTTCGTTTGGACATAAGAATATATATGCGCTGCGCAGTGTAGTCAACTGCAACAGATTAGACCTTTTCTGCATACTGGACCAAAATAAGCGATGCGGCCACGAATAGAAACATAGACTTTGACGGCAGATAAGGACCGCTAGGCCCATCTAGTCTGCCCATTTCCCCTACCTACAGGATAGACCGCAGATCCTAGTTAACCAACAGCCTATATCTTCCTGTCCCCCACAAGAATTGCCTTATGTCTGTCCCATGCATTCTTGAATTCTCCCACAGTTTTAGACCCCACAACTTCCTCAGGAAGGCTGTTCCATGCATCCACCACCCTCTCTGTGAAATAATACTTCCTCACATTGCCCTGAACCACCCTCCTTCTATCTTTAAATTATGTCCCCTTGTTCTTGCAAGTCTCTTTTCTGAAAGATGCTACCCTCTTGGACTTTGTTGATTCCCTTGAGGTACTTGAAAGTTTCTATCATGTCCCCCCTCTCCCTTCTTTCCTCAAGGGTATACATATTAAGCTCCTTTAGTCTCTCCTCATACGGCCTCTTTTGCAGACCCTGCACCATCTTAGTTACCCTCCTCTGGACTGCCTCTATCCTGTCTATGTCCTTGCGGAGATGGGGTCTCAGAACTGGACACAGTATTCCAGATGGGGTCTCACCAACTGTCTGTACAGAGGATAACAACTTCCTGTTTTCTGCTGCTGATGCCTCTCCTATACATTCCAGTATACCGGCCCTCCCTACTGCCTTCTCACATTGCTTGCTAACCTTAAGGTCATCTGATATGATCACCCCAGGTCCCTTTCCTGTTTTGTTGTTGTTACTACCTCCCACCCATTGTGTATTCTTCCCCTGGATTCTTGTTTCCCAGGTACATTATTTTGCACTTTTTGCGTTGAATCCTAGCTGCCATCGTCTGACCATTCCTCCAACCTTGCCAAGTCCCTTTTCATCCTTTCCACGCCTCCTTGTGTATCAACCCTGTTGCAGATCTTTGTGTCATCTGCAAAAGGCATACTTTCCTTCCAGTCCCTCTGCAATGTCACTGATGAAGACATTAAAAGGACTGGACCAATACTGAACCCTGCGGTACCCACTAGTAACCGCCCTTTCTTCAGAGTGGACTCCATTTACAATTACCTTCTGTGTCCTGTTGTCCAGCCAATGTTTTACCAGGCTACCACCCTGGGACCCACTCCCAGGCTGGTTAATTTGACTAATAATCTTTGTGTGGGACTGTGTCAAATGCCTTGCTAAAGTCTAGGTAGGTCATGTCCACAGCCCCTCCCTGGTCTACTACTTTGGTCACCCAGTCAAAGAAATCTATTAGATTCTGTCTGACGCAGCCTTCCCACTGTGAACCCATGCTGCCTTGGATCCTGTGCTCCACTGACCTCTAGGTACTCAACTATTCTTTCCTTCAGAAGTGACTCCATCACTTTCCCCACCACAGAGGTCAGACTGACAGGTCTGTAGTTTCCTGCCTCTGTCTTGGTCCCACTTTTGTGAAGGGAATCACATCCGCCTTCCTCCAGTCCTCGGGTACCACCATCCTCCCATGATTTATTAAAAGAGTAGCCAGTGGTTTCACTAGTCCCTTCCTTAATTCTTTTAGAATTCTGGGGTGAATTCCATCAGGACCCATTGCTTTGTCCACCTTCAGTTTTAGGAGTTCTTGCAGAACCCTTTCTTCTGTGAAAGGACTGGGATCGACCCTCTATCAAGAGTGCTTCTGTTAATTGGATTAGGCACTTCCCCTCCTCTTTTGTGAATAGTGAGCAGAAATATTCGTTTCAGTATTCCTGCTTTTCACTGTCCCCTCTGCCCACCCACCGTTCATTCTATTCAGCCTCACTATCCCTCCTTTGTCTTTCTCACTGGCTGATGTACCTATAAAAGATTTTATCCCCTTCTTAACTGAGTTGGCTATCTTTCCTCAGTTTGGGCCTTTGCTATTCTGACTTCCCTCCCTGCTTCTTTCTGCCTTAACTGGTACAGCTCTCTGTCCTGCTCCTTCTGTGTTTCCTTATACTTCCGGAATGCTATCTTTTTCTTCCTGACTTTCACAGCCACCTCTCTTGAGAACCATAGTGGCTTATTCTTTCGTTTTGATTTATTTGCTTCACACAAAGGCTTGTTGCCTCTGTGATGGCAGTTTTGATAATTCCCCATTGTTGCTCCACACCTCCTTCTAGCCTGTTTGCTAGTGCTTTTCTGAGGCACTCTCCCATCTTGCCAAAGTCAGCCCTCCTAAAGTCCAGTACCTCACTTTTGTATGGCTTGACTCTGTAGCTGAGTTTAACGTGAACCACACTGTTTGATGGTCACTTGTCCCCAGGTGGCAACCCACTTCTAGATCTGAAATCCTCTCACTGCCCCCGTTTGAGAGTACGAGGTCTAAGACTGCTCCCTCACGAGTGGGTTCCGAAACTAGCTGTCTAATGCCTGCCACCTGTAGGGCGTCAAGAATGGCCCTGCTCTTGGATGTGGCTGCAGCAAATGTGCTCCAGTTAACATCTGGCATATTTAGGTCTCCCATCAACAGTATCTTCCCTTTCTCTGCCATTCTAGAATGCCTTCCATCATATCCTTGTCCATTCCTTCCCCAACATGGGGGTCTGTACACAACCCCTGTGCGGATTGTGGTGCCCTTTCCAGTCTTCAAGGTGACCCACAGTGCCTCCTCTCCTCCCTGTTTACTCTTTTGTTCAGTTGCTTTTATCCCTTCCTTTACATAGAGAGCTACTCCTCCCCCTCTTCTCCCCTGCCTGTCTCTCCTGTAGGTTATGTACCCTGGTATGTTAACATCCCAGTCATGGTTCTCTGTGTACCATGTTTCTGTGACTGCTATGATATCCAGGCATCCCTCTTCCATTAAGGCCACCAGCTCAGGGAGCTTGTTGCCCAGACTATGGGTATTGGTACTCATTACCCTCCATTTCCTGATGGCCTTACCCCCTTTTGCCCCATCCCTGTCCTTCTTGCCTTTGTCACTTTCTCCATTTACCACTGCCCTTCTCCCTATCGACACCTCCATGTTCGTGTTTGCTGCACTTACTACCGTGATTGTTTGGGGGGGGCTAGGATTTTCCTGCTCCTTTCCAGTGCCTCCCCCCTTGGCTAGTTTAAAAGCTTGCCAATGAAGCATTTAAACCTATCACCTAGGATCCTGGTTCCCCTCCCGGACAGATGCTGCCCATCATGCCAGTATAGGCTTGCATCACTCCAGGTGGACCCCCAGTCCCCAATGAAGCCAAATCCCTGAGCTCCACACCAGTTTTTCAACCACTGATTGAATCCCATGGTACGGAACACCCTAGCCTCTCCTATGCCATAGATGGGCAGCACCTCCGAGAAGGTTACCGTGCGTGCTACTTGACTAAGGCCCCTCCCCAATTCCACTTCCTCGCGGCTCCGCACCATTCTAGTTTGTGGACGCACAGAGCCGGCATTATGGGTGGACCGACAGGAAAGTAAAGTTTACAAATATATTACATGTATTGAACTTCCGTGAGATTTTGGTAATCTATGTATTTTGCATCAGCAAGGCTTCTTCCTGACACCTTGGTTTTTACTCTCTAAAATTAGACTGAAAGGCTGACAATCCCCTTTAAGGGAGTCACTAATGACTCCTAGGTCTCTTTACTCAGCCTTACCACTCCCATCCAGTCCTGCGTCCTGGGGTTCTTGTTCCCTATGTGCATCACTTTTTGGCACTGAATTTGAACGGCCAAACCTGAGAGCACCTCTGTAGTCTTTGCAGGTCACTCTGCATCTCCTTAATTCCCTCATCACTCTCCACCCTCCCACAGAGCTTAGTGTCATCTGTGAAGAGGTACAGCTTGCCCAAATTCCTTCTCCAATGTCATTGATGAACATATTGAAGAAAACAGGACCAAGGACGGATCCATGTGGAACACCACTCGTGACCTCCCTCTCTCCTGATTTGACAGCATTAATCTCAACACTCTGCTGCCTCTCTGTTAGCCAATTTCCTACAGATCTTACTATGTCTCAACATTTCTTTTCTCAGTGAAACAGATTCTAAAACTGTTGTCTGTTGCTGTGTGTAGGATGTTTGGTTTCCTTACTCAATAAAACAGGTTCTAAAACGGTTGTCTATTGCTATATATGGGATGCTTGGGTTCTGGTTTTTTTTGTGCTATTTATGTTTTCTCTTCCCTGAGCCATATCCTCCCATGGTTTTGTACCATCCTTTTCATTCCAGGTCCAGGGTGCAAACCTGTGCATGCCAGTGTGCCCTGCAGCCAGCACTGCAGGTCTGGGGTGCAAACCTGTGCATGCCAGTGTGCCCTGCAGCCAGCACTGCAGGTCTGGGGTGAAAACCTGTGCATGCCAGTGTGCTCTGCAGCCAGCACTGCAGGTCTGGGGTGAAAACCTGTGCATGCCAGTGTGCCCTGCCGCCAGCACTGCAGGTCTGGGGTGAAAACCTGTGCATGCCATTATGCCAGGCAGCCCCATGCTTCTCTATACCACAGTGTATATTCTTAAAGACAAATGGGGGTAAATAAAACCAAAAATGGTGGCAAGTGCAGGGGTGGAAATTAATTATTGCAGCCACTAACCAGGTGGGCTAATGGCTAGGAATATTCACTGGTCCGACTCGAATAACATACTGGTCAAAACAGTCGGTTTTTGGAATATTCCCTCCTCTGATATTAGTAAGCAGATCTAGTGGAAATTAAACTTCACATGTCCAGTACAAAATACGCAGCCTTTGGCTGGTACCATTTTCAAACCCACAGCTGCTCCATATTAACGGCTCTACTACCATGGACTCACACCTCATCGCAAAGTCCTTTAACTCTGCCTTCACAGATCTAAGCACAATACTACCTCTCTTCTATGTTACTACCTACACCCTGTCAAGGTTCCCTCAGATGACAAAGCACCCAGTACCTCTCACCCTACCTTCTACCTCAAGAGAGTTACTATAAAGGAGGCAGCATTCTACATAAAAAAAGTGCTCGGAAAGACCAGAATGGGCAGCGATGGAGTAGACATGAAGCCAGGGTCTCAAACTCTTGACGTGCTCATCAAGCCTATTACAAAAGTTTTCAACAAATCCCTGACCCTGGCATAATTCCCAGCCACCTGGAAGCAAGCGCTGGTCACTCCTGTCCACAAAAGTGGGGACAGGACCAATGTGTCCAGTTACAGGCCAACCTCAATCCTCTTCCCTCTATCCAAGGCTCTTGAGAAGACTGTGACAGACCAACTAACAGACTACAACAGCAAATACCAACTGCAATGCCCCAACCAGCACAGGTTCAGGCAGGGGCAGAGTACCACGACAGCCCTTATAGAGTTCACTGACTATGCTCACAAAGCTATTGACAAAGGCAAACTAGTAGGGGCGGTGTTCACAGACTTAACAAAAGCCTTCAACACCGTCAACCACACCCTCTTACTGGCCCAGCTTCAAAGACTGGGGGTGTCTGCCAATGCAACACTCTGGTTCCAAGAAAACCTGTCCCTCAGGTCACAATGGGTAAAAATAGGACAAACAGTGTCTGACCCCAGGGAAGTCACGCTGGGGGTCCCCCAGGGATCCATCTTGGGACCACTGCTCTTCAGCCTGTTCCTAAATAATCTCCCTCAAGCCTGTGATGCCAAGATAATCCTATATGCGGACGACGCTGTCATCCTCAACAGCAAGTCTCGAACTGAGCCACTCCAAGCAGCACTTCAACACTCCTTCAGTAAAACAGAAGACTGGTTCTCCGAGCACAAACTTCTGCTCAATTACAAAAAACCAAGACCATGCTCCTATCCAGCCCTCAGCTCAAGAAAAGGTTCCCCACCATAAACATCACCAACAATGTACTTGCCCCTTTGGAACAGGTACACTCCTTCAAATACCTTGGAATCACCCTGGACGACACCTTATTCTACGCTCAGCATATCGACCAGGTGGTCAAGACAGTCGACAACAAGCTTGAGTGCTTTACAGGCACAGAAAACACCTTACCATGGCAGCCATATGCCTATCAATCATGAGCGCCATCCTCTCCACCACTGACTATGGCCTGGTTTTCTACAGTGCAGCATCAGACTCTGTGCTCAAGAGGGTGCTCTCAAGAAGGCCTGCAGGCTCATCCTGAATGGCGATCGAATGACGCACATCTGTTCCCTCTACGAACAGACACACCTGCTGTCTCTTCGGTGCAGGCCCCCCCCCCATGCATAGCAGGCATCTTCTCCCTCCCAGTCTCAGAATATATAACGAGAAACAGAACGCAGGGGGTCCTCACGCCATTCCGACACACAGCTCTCAGACAGCGCGCCTTCTCCTACAGAGCCCCTCTCTAGCTTAACAATGTACCAGAGTCCATTCAGAACCCAACTAGCCTGTCCGGCTTCAAATAAGACCTTAAGCACTACCTGACCTCCAGCTCTGTATGCACCTGCTTCTCCAACAGATGATAGACTCTGGATGACAAGGCCTGGCTCTGCTAACAGCAACTATTCTCAGCACAAGACAGAAGCCACCCTCCCACATGCTCCTTGACAATGACTCTGAATCACTCTAAGGGGCTGCTCCTGTACCCCTTCCCCCCCAATGCTAGGATGGGTCTATGCCTCCCTGGCCTCAGCCCTGCCTCCTTGAGCACTTTTACTAGAGGCCCCCCACCAAAATCCTGTCTTTACTGACCCACTGCCCAGCCTAACCTAACCTCTAGTGCCTCTGCACCTTACCTGCACTTGTAATCAACTAAAGTTGATGTCCATACGCTGCATAGAGTTTTAAATGTCTAAGAAACTCTGCAGCCTTTTCCTGATTGTTGTGCTGTTCAGTGTCTCAAATGTCCTAAAACTCTGTAACCTTCTTGATAAAATGTCTATACTCTGTTCACATGACGTGGAACCTTTGTAAAAGAGCCTTGGCTCAAAGGTTATTTTCCAAATACCAAATAAATAAATAAATAAAACCCTGCAAGTGAGGCCATACTAGAACTGAATCGAGTTGATTACATTTTTAAGTTGATAGCAGCTTCTTTTCCGCTTACCCATACTAAACGGAATAAGAAACATGCAAGTTGAACCATCAGAGCAGATACATCCACCCGTGCTCTCCAGGTCAACTGCATAGCAGCCCAGAGGGACAAGAGCAATCTGAAAGAGGTCATGAAACAACATGAGTCACGCTTACTAAGCTGTCTGTCAACACAGAAACTGAATGTTTTAAGCTTTGTACACTGGGCCTGGGCACACAGAGATTAGTCACTTTGGGCAGGACCCAACTGTAATCAATCTTGTGAAAAATAGATAAGGAATACACCACATCCAGCCATACATAATAAGTGTGTAATACTGTCACTTATGGAGACATTTACCTCATGGCGACTCCCAGGAAGTTAAAACTACCTTGTATCTGATGCTGTAAACAGAATGGTCTAGGTCCTCGTGTTATATATTATTTACATTCTATAGTTTTGTATCACTTTAACTTTTCTTTTTTCTGTTCCCTGTGAAGCATTCTGAGAAATACTTTGTATGCAAGACACTACAAAACAATGCATTTTATTTGTATAAATGTTTATATAAGAGCCGGCTCGGTGGTGCTGAGGGTTGAGGCACTGGATGACACACCTCGCGCTACGCCGGTGACTCGAGTTAGGGAGTGAGCTCAGGTGCCGAGGTCAGCAGCGGGTGGGTGAGGATCGAGCGCCCGCTGGGCTGCTCTCCTCCCCAGAGGAGAAGGTAGGGGAGTCCAGGCGTGCCAGCGGCTCACAGTGGAGACCGGGGGTGCTGCAGCACACAGGGCAGCACATCAGTAGTGTGGCCTGACGCATGGCAGGGTTGCCATGCGCCGATGCGTTAGGGGCATACCCATGCAGGAAGGAGGGGATTTGAGCACCAGAACAAGGAAAAGCCCGGGCGGCAGGAGTAGGCAACGGCACCTACCCCCATGCCCGTGGCCGGGTCCATCCTGCCTGGCCTCCCAGTTTCCTCCACCCGGGTCCTAGCCCACACTGGAGTCTGTCTATGAAGTGCGCCCATGGGAGGGGCAGCCCCACCCCAGAGGGGTCAAGCCGGGGGGGTCCAGAGTGTGGTGTCGAGGAGGAGGAGAGAGGAGGTACGGGCAACGAGGACTTCAGGCAGGGCAGGAGCAGGCAGGATGCCTGAGAGAGGCCCCTGCTGACCGTGACCAGAGGGAAAAATAAGTGTGTGGGGGGGAGTGTCATCCCGTGTAGTTTGGGTGAGCAGACTGCAAAACTGAGCAATTCTGTCTGCCAAACTGTGCAAGATGATGCTAAATAAATGATAGGTACATGTAGCTAGTTAGAGTGATTTATAGTAAGTTTTACATTCCAAACAAATATAACGTTCCTCTGCTGCCTCTGAAGTGGGGACATTCCACTTTAAAATTTCCATTCAAGACAACTGAATACAGGATTAAATGGACACTGTCAACCCCACTGGGCCTCAAAGTGTCTCTAGTTTAACAAAACACATGCCGTGATTGGTCACATTATGTAGACACTGCTCATGTAGCTGATAGTTTGATTCTGACTCCTTTTTTCTTTTGAAAAGTGAAAAACAGACCGCCCACCATATTGGTGTTACTGTGGACACGCCAATTTATGGTGGTCATTCCGCACCATGACAACTTGCTATGGGCTATGAGCTCTGGTGTCAGTCATCACCCTGAACAATTCGTTCTCAATTCACGCCCCTCAGAGTTTTTTCTATTATATTTATGCTGGAGCGAACTGCCAGGGGATGATGTGTTCAGGGCCGGGGTTTACACATAGGACAGAGTCATGTGTCGCGGACCGGAAGGAGTGACGTGTCGCGGACCAAGTTGCCCAGCGTGACATGTCATGTAGCCAGTGTTACCTTACAAAAAAGTGTTGGTTTACAGTCCTGGATCAACTCCCACTGCATCTTTCTTGGACCTGGGAACACCCCAATACAGTCTAGCCACTCGTATGCAATGGGAGGAGAGGAGACTATTGCATCATAAGTGGTTGCACTGTTTGGAGTTGTCCCTAATGTTCATGAAGTGTGCAATAAGAGTAGATTAAGGAATTAAAAAAACAATGTTGGTTATAATTAAACTTATAAAACGAGTTGGAAATGTTCTGCTTTTTGATTGACTAAATTAGTTCTGAGACCCAAAGGTTAAAGACCTAGCAGAACCAAAAATAGCAGACAGGAAAAGCCTACAAATTTTAAAGTAGTCGACTGTAACTTTGTAGTTGTGACTTTTCTTCTCCCCTTTGGCTCCTTAGAAAGTGTTCTGTATTGTAGTATTATGCTGGATGTGTGTAGTAGCACTCTGCCTGGCAGCTGACATATCTAATTCTACTCCTCCCACTACGTCATCATCACAGTGACCTCTCTGAGAGTGACATCACAGGTGACTGATCCGGTAGCTGCCGAGTGGCTCTTTCTTAGCAGCTGTGATGTCACAGTCAGGGAGGTCACAGTGCTGAAGATGTAGTGGAAGAACATAACTAGAACAAGTCAGCTGCAGGGCAAAGTGCTGTTCCACATATTACACCTACCAACATCAGGTAAAAACTTTCTAATTTACCCAAGGGAAAAGAAAAAGTACCTTAAATATAAAAAGTAACAGTTGACTGCTTTTGAAAGCCAATATTAGTTTTAGACAGTACACTAGCTGTTTAATTCCTCAGAAATGCATAGATTGGAAAAAGCACAGACAATGGGATTTGGAACAGTCACATACAGAAGTCACAGGTCACTTAACTCATCCCTGATAGCCACTACTAAGTTATAAGTGTTAGAACATATACAGTCCTTACCTGGTAAACACAAATATAAGCACTGAACAATAGCAGGCTTATACTGTTCAGTGCTTACTTCACCTCTTGTAATCTATCACAAGAAAAGGAAGCACTGAATGATAAGACCTAAACCCCTGTATTTTATGCAGGTATTATAGTTCACCATATACTGCATAAAGTACACCCACCAGCCCGGTGGCACTAAGGGTTGAGGCACTGGACGCCACACCGGCGACCCGGGTTCAGAAACAGACTCGGGCCACCGGGGGTTGGCAGGGGAGAGGAAGGACCGAGCATTCCATGACTGCTCTCCTTCCTCTGGGGAGGGCAGGGGCACTGCAACGCTACTGATATAGCTGGGGACACAGAGTACTGGTATAGTGTTACAGATTGGAATATGAACATACATGGGTACATTAACATACAAAATAACAGGAGCAACAGACAAGGTGGGGGAGTAGCGTTATAAAGAAAAACTAAAACCTTGTGAGCTCTTAGAACCTGGGGAAAAATATGAATTTGTCTGGGCTCAAATAAAATTAATAAACAAAATCTTAATATTAGGACTAGGATATAGGACTTCAAGTATGGACAAAGAAGAAAGTGAACTTAAAAATTATATGGAAAAACATATAATAACCCAAGACACAATAATAATGGGAGATTTCAATTTTCCAAATGTAAAATGGGATACTCTGGAAGGAACTAATAATTTAGAAAATAGATCCGTAGACCATACTATATATAACAGTTTAGATCAATTAGTGAGTCAACCCACAAGGGGGACTAACATATTAGACCTAGTATTAACAAATGGAAGCAACAACATTTATGGAATTAAAACAATGTCACCTCTTGGGAATAATGATCATCTAATTATAGGATTCAACTACAGGTCAGGTCTTACAGTAAGCAAAGGGAAAGCAATCTTTAAAAACTACAGAGAAGCTAACTATAAAAAATAAAGGAATATTTAACAAGTTGGGATTGGCAAAAGGATTTCTAAAACATAGATCTTAACACATGGAATAGAATAAAATGCAAATTGGATTATTGTATTGATACATGGGTCCCAAATATAAACAAATATAATAACAATAAAAGACAACCACCCTGGTGGAATAGAAACATTACAAAATTAATTAAAAGGAAAAAAGGTTATTTAAAAAATTTAAGAAAAATCAAACTGTTTAAAACTAAAAATAAAACTTGTAATAAACAATTAAAAAGTATGATTAGAAAATCCAAAAGCAACATGGGACTAAACCTTATTGACAAGGTTAAGGATAATAAAAAACAATTTTATAATTATATTGGGACATTACAAGGGAAACATAATGGGATAGGACCGATAATTACAGATAAAGGTACATTAACTGAGGAAGTAGATATAGCTACTGAACTAAATACTTATTTTCTAATAGTACATGAACCCAAAGAGGTAATACAGAAACCAACAAATGCTTTAACTGACAATTGTACACTTATTACAGAAACAGAAATGAAAACCATTATTAAGGGGCTTAAACCCAATGGATCAACAGGCCCAGATGGAATAACACCTGGGTTTTTACAGGAATTGTTACCTGAGCTTGTGGGACCACTTACACACCTTTTTAATTTATCAATACAAAGTGGAAAAGTACTTCCGGAATGGAGAAAAGCATTCATAACTCCAATACATAAAACAGGAAGCAGATCAGAAGTTAAAAATTATAGGCCCATAAGCCTGACTTCAGCGTTAGGAAAAATATTAGAAAGAATAATATAAAACAGAATCCTGGATCATGTGGTAAAAGAAGGAATAATGGATATCTCCCAACATGGGTTCACTAAAGGGAGATCATGCCTTACTAACCCGATATCTTTCTTCGAACCGGTTAGTGCAGCAATGGAACAAGGGATACCTGTGGGTGTCATATACTTAGACTTTGCAAAAACATTTGACAAAGTATCTCATAAAAAACTAATTGAACACCTATATAAGATTAAGTTGGATAATAACATTATAAACTGGATAACATCATGGTTGGAAGACAGGACACAGAGAGTTGTGATTAGGGGTTTTTGCTCAGAGTGGGGAGAGGTAACCAGTGGGGTTCCACAGGGCTCAGCTCTGGGTCCCACACTATTTAACATCTTGGTTAGTACTCTACAGACGACAAACAATGCATGGTTAACTAAATAACTAAATATGCAGATGACTGCAAATTAGGAGCCTTAGTACAATCTCCTCTAGATGGACAGAAACTTCAGGATAATCTTGACAAATTGACTGTCTGGACTAAGAAAAATAAAATGCAGTTCAACATTTCCAAAGGCAAAGTAATGCATTTTGGTGCTAGAAATCTTATTCACTGATATTACATAGATAATCAGGAAACAGAAGTCACTACTGAAGAAAGAAACCTGGGGATAGTAATGACAAATTAAACAACAGATGTTCATACCAGTATAACTGTTAAAAATGTCATAAACTATTGGAATGTATATTATCTAATATAAAGAGCAGGGAATCTAAAATTATGATACCCCTATATACAACTTTGGTAAGACCATATACTGAATACTGCTCCCAGTTTTCAGCGGCAAGTACAGCTAAAGGTAAGAAGCTAAAAGAGGGAGTTCAAAGAAAGCTAACTAAAAAAAATAAGGGGGCTACGAGAATTTTCATACAATAACAGATTAAAATTTATACGCCTATACTTAGCAGAATACAGACAACTTAGAGGTGACTTGTGTCATATTTAGAGCAATACATGATGAGTGCTTGATGGAAAGCATTGGTATTAGAAGAAGACAGGAAATAAAATAAGATCTTATGGATTTAGACTAGATGGTAAAATTAGCAAAACGAAGAAAACGTGATTTTTTTTTTTTTTTTTACACAAAGGGATTATTCAAAACTGGAACATACTACCACCATATGTAGTTGAAAGTAGCAATATCAAGGAATTTAAAAAACAGATTAGATCAATATATGGGCCAAAAAATATATGTTCCACCTATAGGAGTAACAGGTGGTGAGTTCATAAAGGACAAATTGTTCACAGAACTCATATCGGACTATGAAACTATATGAAACACTGTAGCGGTGACTGGTGGAGGCCAGTAGCACTACAGCAGCGAGCAGTAGAGCAGGGGAAGAGTGCGGTGGGCGTCGGCATGCATGTGCTTGCACGCCATTGCACGTCCAGCTCTCTGGGACAAGGAAAAAACAGGCGGAAGATGGTGGGGCACGATCTCGGTTGCTGATGGCCACCCCTGGCGCCCCCCACTACCCGAGAGGATCCTGTATTCAGAGCAACGTGAGCGATTAATGGACAGCTCTGAGGGGGTGTCAGACCGAGTCCGGGGGTGGGGTGCGGGTGTTGGCGGCCGGGAGATCGCGGAGATCCACTCCACGGGTGAGAAAAAACAGATGTGATAAAAAAAAAAAAAGAGAATAAACTACACCCAATCATACCTAATCTGGGTATAATGCTCTAGATCCATTTATAAACCACAAGACAATAGGTAGGACTCAGAGACAACATTACTGTCTATTTTTATAAGACTTGGGGCATACATTATTTACTATAATACATGGTCCTTACCTAGGAGTGAGGCACTCGCACATATTTTCATTCAGCTCCCCAAAAACTAGTCTTATGGCATGTTTTTCTCAACTTTAACAAAAGCCTCCTCCGTCATCTCTGTCTTGTTTCCGAAAAACACTACAGATTTTCTCATCTTCCACACATTTGGGAGAGTAGCAGTTGTAGAAGTTTGGTGGATTTCCCTCCTGAAAATGCTAGTTATCAGGAGGTGTGTTGTCCTGTCAGTCACTACAGTGCCCGCAGTACTAAAGGTGCATTCAGATGTATGGGGTAGGGTTGGGGGAGCACATGCAGTATTCAATGGCAACCAAAGAGAGGAAGGCACTGGTCACCCTTTTGTTGCCTATCCAGGAGTGGCTCATCCTTGTCTACTGCATGTACATCACGTAGACAATTCTGTACTGCAGTATGGATGTAGCCGTTGCCACCTCTGGGCCATTGCCACAGTCTTCACTTTTCATCTGCTTTTCATGAAGCCACAGTCTGTTACCCCACAGACAAAAAAGGCATGGTCATTGTGACAGGAAAGAGGACCACAGCCATGTATTCTTTTGATTCATTTATTCTTTTCTAAATATGCATCTGCTTCAGGTACAAGAAGGCTACCACATCACATGATCAAGTAGTATATGACAGCTTATGTTAGAGGTCTGATGTTCCCATGGGAAAGTTAACAGAAAAGCCAGGGAGGAGGCAATAAAGCAATCAACCCAGTGGGGGTGTCCTTTCTGGATATGTTCCCATGTTGAACAAGGACCCAGGTGGACATCATTATGGTAGCAAGGAGGTGACGAAGGGTGGGTGGACAGACAGACACACACACACACACACACACACACACACACACACACACACACACTCACCTCTCTCTCTCTCTCTCTCTCAAAGAGGGCTGGGACAACAGTGCCCGCAGTACTAAAGGTGCATTCAGACGTATGGGGTAGGGGTAATTGACTGGAGGCAGAGCTGAATCAGGTTTGTGGTATTAGCTGCTTTGTCTTCTCAGAAGGAACTGGAAGGGGACAGGATCAGTTGTGTTCCAGGACAGTAGCTGCTGCTTCTTGTTTTCACAGGGTTCTTGTGGATTTTACTTGGTAGAAAGTTATTTCTTTTCCTTCTTACTTCTAAGGGGCTAGCAGGGTATTGTTTTGGGGGCTGTTGGAAGTTTGAAAAATGGTTTGGTGGCTGTAAGTGGGCTCATTTGTTGGATGTTTCATTGTGTAACAGGCTGCGCTGGTGGAGGCCTATTTCTTCTGATTGAAAACCTATTTGGTGGGATTTGCTTGGGCCTGGTTCTTTGGCTGCTGGGTTTGGAGTGGAGACACAGGGCTGATACACTCTCTTTTGAGTCGGTGTCTGCCCAAGACCCTCCCTCCCCAGAGTTCTGCTAATTTATAGGGGACACCTGCCCTGCAATTGGAGGAAAAGGCTGCAGTTGCAGCTCATGTAGTTCTAGCCACTGGGGATTGGATTTAAAGGCTGGGAGAGAGGAGCTTAGGGAGTTGTTCATTTCCCTTATAAGTTTACTGTGTTGTACTGCACCTAGTAACAGGGTTCCCGGTGTACTGTGGGACTGTATCTAAGATTAGTGGGTGAACTGATTAGGCAGTAGGGGTGTATCTTGGACTAGGGGGGAACCTGGTGGCTCACCCAAGGAAACCTACTTGGAAGGGATGGAACCACATCATTAGGGCTGGCATCTTTGGGAGGTGGTGAGATTACACAGGGTGTGGAGCAGCCATGATACTGAACTGGGCTTGGAGTTGGGTCGTTGTGATGTGCTGCCAACTAGCACAGCTTAGGGAGGAGGTTGGGGATTAGGGAGACAGCTGGGGAAGGGGGAGGATGGTTGGGGAAGGGGAGGGGATCTCCCACGGGTTGCACCAAGCACTGGGGGCGGGGGCATAGGGAAAGGAGTGCAGGAGAATACTCAGGGGTCACATAGGGACCCTGGCAGAGGGGGTCCAAAAGGACACTACCAAGGAAGCAGGCAGGTAACTGGGGACCCTCACAAAGGAGGGACAGAGGGACAACATTCTCAGGGAAGTAGGCAGATGGCCAGGGCTGGACAGAAGGAAGCAAGGCGGGGAGGTGGATCAGACCTTACACTCAGTAACCGCTTCAATTCTCTTCTGCTGCTCAAGGATGAAGGGGGTGATGTAGCCATGACAGGGGTGGTTAGAGACGGAAAGGGAGTGGGGGGCAGGAGGCAGAGGCCAGAAGCAAGAAGAACAGGGGAACCTGGAATGCAGGAAAATGGGGAGCAGTGAATCAGAGCAGGAGGGCAGGGGAGAAGAGGAGGAAAGCGCAAGGAGAAGGACCAGTTGGGAGGAAAGGTAAAGGAGAAGGACCAGAAGTACAAGGAGGATTCAGTAAAGGGAGGGAGGGTTTAGGCCAGGGAGCATGACAAGCAAGGAGGGACTAAATGGAGACAGGAAGGAAGGAGGACAAGCCAGGCTAGTTTAGCAGATGGGGAGAAGGACCAGTCACGAGCAGTGAGGGGAGTTAGCAAGGTACAGAAGGATACTCAGGAGGAGGAGGAGGCATAGGATTGTAGGGAAGGGGGTGGCCAGGGTAAATAAGGAGGGGGTGGCATGTGGCATCCAGATAGGGGGAGGAACAAGGAGCCGGCTGGGTGGAGCGGCCGGTAGAAAGGATGAGGGACATGGAAGGGGAGGAAAAGGAACAGTCAGAGTGCTCCTGTTGGGGGATTCTATGATCAGGGGTATCAAATGGGATAGGGAGGGAGAAGCCTGGCCAGTTAGAACAAAATGCTTCCCTGGATTAACGGTGCACAGGGCTAAGCACGAGGTATATCAGCTGGCAAAGGATTGTGGGGGTTCCCCGGACATACTGGTCCACCTGGGTACAAATGACATTGAGGGAAATAGTGAGCTAGAGATACAGGCAAGATTCAGGGAGCTCGTCAGGGTCTGTCATGACATAGGATGCACAGTTTCCTTCTCAGAAATCCTGCTGGTGCCAAGGGCTAGTGGGGAACACAAAAGGAAATTAGGCGATAAACCAGTGGCTCAGGGAGTGGTGTGAGGCCAGAGGGTATGGGTTGATGGGGGATTTGGGGGAGACCTGGGAGGATAAGGAGCTGTATGCTAGAGATAGACTCCATCTCAATTTGGAGGGAAGGGGAATCCTTAAGTTGAAAATAGAGGGGTTCATTGGTGAAAAGTGGGATTTAAACTTGTGAAGGGGGGATGGATGGGAGAAAAGGCTGTCAAGGGGGTGCCGATAAAGGAGGGACTCTGTCTCCACCCCCCTGGGGAGCTGGAGGATTGAGGGAAAAGGCCGACTGGTAAAGTGCAGACCAGGAGAAAACAGAATCCCCATGGGAACACGAGCAGGGGAAATGGAAGTATAGGGAAAGGGTGGAAGGTAGTCCTGCTAAATGCCAGGAGCTTGGGCAATAAAATGCCTGAGCTCCAGGCAATGCTAACTGAGGGAGCAGTGGATGTGGCAGCGGTCACTGAGACCTGGGCCACTGCAGGACACGATTGGGACCTGAACCTGGAGGGTTACATTATGTTCAGGAAGGACGGGGAGGGAAGGAGGAGAGGGGTAGCAATGATAGTCAAAAACTGCATTGGCATAGGGGGAGTAGAGGAGGCGGAGGGAACCATGGAGGCGATTTGGGTCACCTTGATAACAAGGGGGGGGCAAGAGAGTAAAAATAGGAATGGTGTATAGACCCCCTGCCCTGGCGGAGGAGAGTCTGGTGGCAGATGTTGGGAGACACTGCAGACTGGGCAGAGGAACGGTGGTGGTGTTGGGGGACTTAAACATGCCAGGAACAGACTGGGAAACTACGACATCCTCTGTGACCAGGGAACAGAGGTTGTTGGATGTCTTTCAAGATGCATTCCTAACTCAGCAGGTGGGGGAACTGACCAGGAAGGCGTGGGTACTGGATGTGGTCCTGGCAGACAGTGACCCGTTGGCGGGGAGTGACCATGCCACGGTCTGGTTCTGCCTGGACCTAGGAGGGCTAGAAGGTTGCACAAAGACGGAGGTAACTGACTTCAGGGGGACGGATTTTAAGGAAATGGGAAGGATCCTTAAGGAGCATTTGGATGTGATTAGGTCAGACATGGACACTGATAGTAGGTGGGAAATCATCAGGAGAGGGGTGCAGGATGCTACTAGCACCTGTGCAAGAGTAAGACAAAAATGTGGTATGGCCCGAAAACCCTGCTGGTGGACCAGGGAGGTCCAGGAGGTGGTGCGGGGAAAGAAGGCAGCCTATAGGCAATTCAAGTGCTCAAGGAGTGAAAGGGATTGAGGGGAGTATGAGCTGATGGCTAGAAGGGCCACTAGGGTGGTGAGGGCGGCTAAGGCAAGGAAAGAACAGAACCTGGCCAGGGAAATTAGGAGAGGGAACAAGGGGTTCTTTAGATACACTGGGGAAAAACGAAGGGTGAAGGGGCAGATTAGCAGGATTAAATCAGGGAGAGATGGGCACAAGACCGGGAAGCAGGCTGAGGTACAAATGAGTACTTCACCTCAGTTTTCACCAAGGAAAATAGGGTGCTGCATCATACATGGGAGGAGACAGAGATACTGAGGAGGGGGGGACCTTACCGATCGGCCGGTCTGGGGAGAGGGGGAGGCATCACTGGCAGGAGGTGGGAGGGCTAAGCAGGGAGAAGAGGTACCAGAAGTGGAAATCACAGCAGAGAGAGTGAGGGAAGCCCTTAGCTCCCTTAAGATGGAGAAAGCACCGGGGACGGATAAATTACATCCCAGAGTGCTGAAGGAACTTGCGGATGTCCTGGAGAAACCCCTGGCGGAGCTTTTCACCATCTCTCTGAGGATAGGGTGGGTGCCCCAGGACTGGAAGGTGGTGCATATAGTGCCTATCCACAAGGGGGGAATCAAGGGAGGTAGCAGGGAACTACAGGCCTGTCAGCCTGACATCGGTGGTGGGCAAGGTGATGGGGGGCATTGTCAAGGAGAGGCTGGAGGGGACCTGGAAAAGTTGGGGTGCATGGACGATAGACAGTGTGGATTCATCCCGGGGAAATCGTGTCAGACAAACCTTGTGGAGTTCTATGACTGGATGACAAGTGCCTTGGACCTGGGTAGACCAGTGGACGTCCTCTTTCTAGACTTCAGCAAGGCATTTGACTCTGTTCCTCCACGTGGGCCTGTTGGATAAGCTGGGAGAAATGAGGGTGGGAACCAGATGATCAGATGGATAGGCAATTGGCTCAGGACCCGGACCCAGAGGGTCGAGTTGGCGGGATAGTCTCATCCCCAAGGAGGGTCATTAGTGGGTCCCACAGGATCAGTCTCTGGCCCTCCTGTTCAATGCCCATGTCTCTGACATAAGGACAGGAATCAGGAATGAGATGAGTCTCTTTATGGATGACTCAAAACTGGGGCGGTGGTGGATGGGGAGGAGGGAGGGTGGCCCTACAGGGGACCTGAGGCTCTGGAAAGATGGTCTAGAAAGTGAGAAGCTGAGGTTCAATGCAGGAAATGCAAGGTACCTCACCTGGGGGCAGAAACCCAGGCCAAGTGTACACCCTGGGGATGCTACAAGTCTCGATGGCTGAGAGGGACCTGGGGTGGTGGTGGATGTCGAGATGAACAACTCGGAGACTTGTAGGAGGGCAGCAACCAAGGCCAACAGGATGCTGGGATGCATTGCTAGGGATCACCTTCAAGAAGGAGTGATACTCCCCTCTGTATAACTGTGAGTGAGACAGCACCTTGAGTACTGCGTGCAGTTTTGGAGCCACACTTAAAGAGGGACATTAAACTCCTGGAGAGGGTCCAGAGGAAGGCAACCAAAATGATTTGGGGCTTGGGGACAGGACCTATGAGGAGAGGCTCAAGAGCTAAATATGTACACATTGGAAGAGAGAAGGGACCGGGGGACATGATAGAGGTCTTCAGGTACATGAAGAGGGTAAATAGGGAAGAACAGTCAGGGTGCTTGAAGGAAGGAGGAGGGGCCACTAGAGGCATGGGTGGAGCTGGAGGGAAAATTCAGGAGAAAGAAGGAGGTGCTACTTCACTGAGAGGGTGATGGAGCCATGGGAACACTGCCTGAGGGGCTGGTGGAGGCAGACACGGTGGAGGGGTTCAAGAGGGGTGGGACAGGTACAGGGAAGGGTTCTGGAAGCAAAATCCAATGCAGCAAGAATATCCGAAACTGGGAAGGAGAAGCCAGAGAAGATTGGCAGCAAGGCTCAGCACCCAGGGTGGGCTGACTAAACAAGCAGACACCGAAAGACCTAGCCTATTCTGCTGGCATTTTAGTATGTAGTATGTTAGTAACATGGAACTGTCAAAGTGAGCGAGACCCCTCCCCACAAAGAGAAGAAATATATTGTGGTGCTATACGCAGGCTCTTTCTCTTAGGCTGGAACATCAGACAATGCCAGAGCCCCTGCCATACAAAGACTAGCTGACTGGTAAGACAGCACAGTGAGGGTCAGTAATTTAGTAGCTAGGGCAGGTGAAGGGATTTAAATAAGGATAGCTCAGAATGTTGCTGTACACCAACTATCTGTTAACTCACTTTATTTTCTGTTTCTTAGTAAATATGCAACCCTTTTGCCTTCTTGTAAATACATCCTGTTGTAAATACTTGTAGTATTTTAGTAAAGATTCTGTTTTTATAGAAACATAGACTTTGACAGCAGATAAGGACCGCTTGGCCCACCTAGTCTGCCCATTATCCTACCTAGAGGATAAGCTGCAGATCATATTTACCCAACAGCCTATTTCTTCCTACCCTCCACAAAAATTGCCTTATGTCTGTCACATGCATTCTTGAATTCTCCCACAGTTTTAGACCCCACAAACTCCTCAGAAAGGCTGTTCCATGCGTCCACCACCCTCTCCGTGAAAACATACTTCCTCACATTGCCCCTGAGCCATCCCCCCTCTGTCTTCAAATTGTGTCCCCTTGTTCTTGGACATCTCTTTTTCTGAAAGATGCTACCCTCTTGGACTTTGTTGATTCAACTGAGGTACTTAAAAGTTTCTATCATGTCCCCCCTCTCCCTTCTTTCCTCAAGGGTATACATATTAAGCTCCTTTAGTCTCTCCTCATACGGCCTCTTTTGCAGACCCTGCACCATCTTAGTTACCCTCCTCTGGACTGCCTCTATCCTGTCTATGTCCTTTCGGAGATGGGGTCTCCAGAACTGGACACAGTATTCCAGATGGGGTCTCACCAACTGTCTGTACAGAGGGCTAACAACTTCCTGTTTTCTACTGGTGATGCCTCTCCCTATACATCCCAGTATCCCCCCAGCCCTCCATACCGCCTTCTCGCATTGCTTGCCAACCTTAAGGTCATCTGATACGATTACCCCCAGGTCCCTTTCCATTTTTGTTGTTACTATAGAATCAGTGACCGCTTGTTTTATTTAAAAGGGTAATTTTACTATTTCTGCTGGACTCTGTTTGCAGTCCATCTCCAAAGGGGCACCCTAGCCATAGTTATTATGTTGATCTTCCTGACCTTGAGCAAGGATGAGATTAAAAAAAAAAAAAGATTTCTTGTTTCCTGTTGGTAAAAACCTCATGGTGGCAGTGAGCTGGAAATCCCTGGTGAGCAGGGATTTCCATTGCAATCGTCATCAAAAGCGTCAGTCCATTCAATCCCACTGGATACAGCCATATCATTCAGCACTTGAATTTATCATGAGAGCACTCTACCACACTTACTGCTGTGAGCTGTACAGATTGATAAATTGGCCTTCACTGAAAAACAGACATCTTAAGCATTGGCATATGTTTATTTACACAACTCTAACTGGTGAGGTTCAATTCTATCTGCAAAGCCTGCTTCAGCACACTTTACATAATATCTCCCTAGATCATCCAAAGCTTTCATTTAGCTGGTGGTATCTAAAAATTCTACAAAGTTTGGCAGACATTCCTTTGAGTTCTCAGCCGTAGATAGCTAGAGCTTTCATCAGAAATATCTAAAACTGGTATCCTTTTCCATGGGAGTTCCCTTCCCCCCAAAAGATGGATCCATTTTTGAATACAAAATGAACAAGCATTTGTCAATGCCGAATGTTTGCTTGCTGGCATTGGCAGTGGTAGTGTAGAAGTTACAGAGCTGCGTAATAGGAATGGCAGTGAAGTACTGAACTGAAGCCAACCCCACCACCACCCTGCAGAGAGTGACAAGCATTGGGGTGTGCGTTTGGGTCGTCAGGCATAACGGCCACGCCATTTCACCACACCCACCCTGCAGACACTGACAAGTGACACGTGGTGTTCCTTGGGGTCTTTGGCCTTGTCGCACCCCATTCCATCAGAAATGGGTGAGATGGGTGCGGTATAGGAGAATGGGGTGAACTTTGGGGCCAAAGAGTCCAAGGCATACCTCGATGCCTCTCACTGGCTGCAGGGTGTGGAATGGTATGAGCATTGCAGGCAAGAATCCCAAGTCACATCCCTGATGCCTGTCATTCTCTACGGGGTTGGGCGTTATGGTTGGAAACCATAATACCTCAGGCATTCGTTGGTATTTTCACTCCAAATTTTCAACATACTTTTGTGACCCCACCTCATGAAAAGTGGCAATATCAGTTTGTTAGCCAAAAGCTGCTTATGCACAGTGACTACGGCATTTAGCACCACAGGTACAAACACATTCCGAACAGGATGTAAAAAATGACAGCTGTACTGTTCATGGGGAGGTGTAAAAAATGGCAATGTTGCAAATCCGTAGTAAAAATATTAAAAAAACTGGTGAAGTCACAAGCGTGCATAGAAACTGTGCAACGCACACCCATAATGTAATTAGTTTGGGAATTTTTTACAGCAGATTGTCAACAGAGGCATTTTGGGACCTCCGATCATGAACAGTGTCACTGTGATTTTCTTTATCTGTCCCGAACAATGATTTCCCACAGTGACCATGCATCTCTGCGCTGAAAGTGTGAAAACACATTTCGGCCATGTTGTGAAAAATGACAGCTGTACTGTTCATAAGGAAGTGTGGAAAAATGCCACTGGTGAAAATCTGGACTGAAAATATTACAAAGTCATGAACTTCACGGTGCGTGGAAACTGCACAATGCTTACTAAGTAACACAGTCAATTTATGGACTTTTGTCACCAAATTTTCAACATAGCCATTTTAAGACCTCTGCTCACAAACAGTGTAACTGTGATTTTCTTAATCTGTCCCAAACAATTGCTTTTGCACACTGACTGCACCATTGTGTACTACATGTATGAAAACACATTTTGGGCGACATGTGAAAAATGGCAGCTGTACTGTTCATAAGGAAGTGTTATAAAATGGCAATGTTGAAAATCTGGAGTGAAAATATTGAAAATTCATAAGCGTCTGGCGTCGTAGGGACTGCCCTTAGCGCGCTAAATAAAACAGTCATTTTTAGGATTTTTTTCACCAAATTTTCAACATAGCCATTTTAAGACCTCTGCTCATGAACAGTGTCACTGTGATTTTCTTAATGTGTCCCATACATTGATTTTGCACACCGACTGTGCCATTGTGCGATACATGGACGGAAACACGTTTTGGGTGAGATGTGAAAAATGACAGCTGTGCTACTCATAAGAAGATGTGGTAAAATGGCAATGTTGAAAATCTGGAGTGAAAATATTGAAAATTCGCGAACTTACGAGCCTGCGTAGGAACTGCCCAACGCAAGTTTGTAAAACAGTCATTTTTTGGAATTTTTTCACCAAATTTTCAAAACAGGCTTCTTGAGAGCCCACCTTATGAACGCTGGCAGTGTCATTTCATTAATCGGGCCTGAAAGGTGATTTCAGGCAGTGACTGCGAAATCACCCTTCGGGCCCGAATAACGCCATGGCAGTGACATCACTCATGAGAAGGGGTCCCAAAAACCCCATGTTGAAAATTTGGTGCAAAAATTCCAAAAAATGCCTGAGATATGCAACAAAGTTGAAAAAACCCTATCTATCCCATTATACAGCTTACCGGCATTTCCTAAGTTCGCGGTCGGCTTTGAAGAGTGCAGACGTGTTCCCGGTCCACCGAAGATCGTCGCGCGGACTCCGGAGGTAAGTATGGGGTGAGGGGGTTTGGGGAGGCAGGGTGCGCAGTGGTGGTGCGGGTTGTGGGAGGGGCGGGGAAGCGCCGAGGGACAGTTTTTAATTTTAAGGTTTTAGTTTTTAAAATGACGACGCTGGGATGTTTGCCACGCTGGGTGGGCTCTCAGCGTGGCACAAGGACGGCTGGTTGGGGAGGCGGGAGCAGATGGGGGATTGGGCACTTCGCCGGCTATAAGAGTGTTGCCACGCTGGGATGGCCTCAGCGTGGCACCCGGTAAATTTGGGGCCGATGGGGACTGGGCACCCCGCCGGCTGTGGTCGATGACTTGCCACACTGGGGTGGGCACCCAGCATGGCATGTGGAAGGCTTTGAGGGGGCACAGCACAGCTATACAGAGTGTGTGCGTGGGGGCAGCACACAGTATGTATCTTGTGTGTATAGTGTGTGTGTGTGTGTGTGTAGGGGAGTTGCGACGAGCAGGCGATATCTGATCGCTGCTCACTGAAGCGTAGCTCCCCCTTTCAACTGTACGCCACTGCATTTTGGAGCTGTCATAGACAGCTCCAGCATGCACTGGAGGACTGGGGCCGCGCCTGCCAACACACTGACTGAACTGGAAGAGAGGGTGACACACCTCCGAAAACTCGGATGATGGCACTATGTTTCTTGCCCATGCGTGCAAGCAAACATAAAAGTTGCAATACACGAAATAATTGTGTGCACAATATGGGATCAATAATTTTTGTGTTTGATAATTTACTATATGAGATGGAATATTAATTGAAAAGCTGTGCAAAATATGTTTTCACATGCAAAATCTGAGGAATTTTTAGATTCCACAACACAAAAAATCTGCCGAGTTTTATTAAAAACCTCCATCAAATTTTCACTTTTGCCTGGGTGTTCAAGTTGTTAGAATGCGGGGGTAGGGAGCTATATTTAGAATTTGTTTTATGCATTCTGTGGTGTTTGTTCATGAGACTGTGGAATGCATAAAAACACTTACGTAGATATTATGTATTTGGTGAATTTTCTACATGCCTAAGAAATATCTGTAATGTGGAAATTTTGTGAAGATTACTCTGTATTTTGCAAACGTAGCAGAAAGTGAAGTGTGGAAATGTTATACAGCTCTAATTTACTGTATATATTTTCTAACTTACTGTGTCAGCACAACAAACCTTAACGTTTTCCAAGAGGCACCAGCTCTATCGGCCAATATTCATGAACATTACGTCCAGCAGTAACACTACTTTACTACTCTACTGATGAAGGCTTAGTGTACCTTCCAACAGAAGGAAGATTTAAAAGGTCAGGTTATTTGGTGTATTGTGAAGACTAGGTTTGCTGGCATAAAGCAACCTAGCTTCACCTGAGCTCTTTTCTTCTAGGGTCTGCTTGAAAGGATGGAGCAAGGAGCAACATTAACAGAGCAAGGAGAAACATTAAGGCTTCTTTTGGCTAAGCAGAGTTACTGTCTTGTTACTATTTTGTTTTGTGCTTACAGGTTGTACAGTTTATAGCTTTACTTTTCTCTGACTGAAATTGTTTTTTTCCAGGGTATATTTTCTTTTAAATTGTTGTGCAGGTTGTCTTGCTGAAAGGAAGAAAAACTCACCAGGGTGGTGGGTTAGGCTGTAGCTAATTGTTTCTGGAGAGCACAGGCTTGGTCCTCCCACCCACCCCTCACCTCACCTCTGGAGGGCACAGGTTTGGTCCCACCCGCCCCTCACCACACTCACCCCAAGCACATAATTTCCTTTATACCAGAGGTTCTGACATCACTTCCCCAAAAGAGCAAAGGACATACACCTGTCATAACCTTAACAGCCCAAAACACTGAATAAGGAGTAGACGCATGCACATGCTCACACACACTAACAAAAAAGGAAAAAAAACTAAACAGGGATAGAGACATGTGGGGAGTGGTGCAATGCACTGGCTGTGGGGCGGCAGTCTTTCGGGAAACATTCTGGAGGCTGCGATGCTGCCCTATTTGCAGGTACCGCTCTGATCTGAGAGAAGAGGTTGCCCGTCTCCAGGCCGACCTGGCGAGGATTCGGGAAACCTCCTCCCCCACCAAGGACCACCAGGGCCACTGCCACTGCTTCAGAGGTTGACAAAAAAAGAGGAGCGGTTGGACCATGGTGGGCTCAGGGAGGGTGAGGCTGGTGGATTAGAGGCACATGCCTCCAGCTGTACCTCTCCACAATTTATATGCCATTCTGGCGGAGCGTGGTTCCTCTATGGAGGCACCCGCAGTGGAGACCAAGGAGGATGCTGGGAACCACCACAAAGAAGACCCAGAGGAGGGTGGCACGAGACCCAACAGGGGAAGGAAACAACTCCTGGTGAGGGACTCAGTCATTAGGAGGATAGAACTGGGGGGTTAATAAGGTGCCTGACCGGCGCCATGGCTCGGAGAGACAAGATGCGAATCTTTAGGATTGCAGGAGCAGCGGTACAGGAGAGGGAGCTGGACGTCATTGTCTACCTAGGGATAAATTTTCCGGCCTGGGAATGGGATCAGAGCAGTGCAGGATGAGTTTGTAGATTTGGGGAGGGGCCTTAGACAAGTAGAATGCATGGTAACTTTCTTGGAGGTGCTGCCTGTCTATGGCATGGGTGAGGCTAGGGTACTCCACACCATGGATTCAACAAATGGTTGAAAAACTGGTGTGGAGCTCAGGGTTTTGGCTTCCCTAGGGACTGGAGGTCCACCTGGAGGGATGCAGCCCTATACTGGCGTGATGGTCTGCATCTGTCTAGGTGGCGAACCAGGATCCTAGGTGATCTGTTTAAATGCTTCATTGGCAAGCATTTACACTAGCCAAGGGGGGGGGCACTGAAAAGAAGCATGGAAATCCCACCTCCCCACACTCACAAAACAGGGTAGTTAGTGAGGTAAACACTAAGGTAGAGAAGTCGATAGGGAGTAGGACAGTGGTAAATGGAGAAAAAGAAAGTAAGGACAGGGATGGGGCTAAAAGGTGTACAGCTATCAAAAAATGGAGGGCAATGAGTACCAATGCACGTAGTCTGGGTAACAAGCTCCCTTAACTAGTGGCCTTGATGGAAGTGGGACACCTGGATATCGTGGCAGTCACAGAAACATGATACACAGAGAACCATGACTGCGATGTCAACATACCAGGGTACACAATTTACAGGAAGGACAGGGAGGGGAAAAAGAGGAGGAGCTCTCAACGTACGGGAAGGGATCAAAGCAATGGAACTAAAGGGTAAACAGGAAGGAGAGGAGGCACTGTGGGTCACCCTGGAGACAGAAAATGGCACCACAATCCGTACGGGGGTTGTATGCAGTCCCCTGTCTCAGGGGAAGGAAATGGATAAGGAAATGATAGAAGGCATCCTTAGAATGGCAGAAAAGGGTGAGATATTGTTGATGGAGGACCTGAATATGCCAGATGTTAACTGGAGCACCTTTGCTGCAGCCACATCCAAGAGCAGGGTAATTCTCGATGCCCTACAGGGAGCATACCTCAGATGGCTAGTATTGGAACCCACTCGGGAGGGAAGGAGCAATCTTAGACCTGATACTCTCAAACAGGGACAGAGAGAATCTCGGATTTAGAAGTGGGTAGCCATCTGGAAACAAGCGACCACCACACAGTGTGGTTGAAGATAAACACAGCCATAGTCAAGTCACACAAAGGTGAGGGTACTGGACTTCAGGAGGGCTGATTTTGGCAAAATGGGGGAGTGCCTCAGAAGAGCACTAGCAAACTGGCAAGAAGGTGGGGTGGAGGAACAAAGAGGGGAAAATCAAAGCTGCTATCACAGATGGAACAAGCCTTTGTGTAAAGCAAATAAAACAAAATGAAGGAAAAAAACACTATAGTTCTCAAAAGAGGTGGCAGGGAAGGTTAGGGAGAAAAAGACAGTATTCAGGAAGTATAAGGAAACACAGAAGGAGCGGGACAGAGAACTGTACCAGTTAAAGCTGAAGGAAGCGGGGAAGACAGTCAGAATAGCAAAGACCCAAACCAAGGAAAAGATAGCCAACTCAGTTAAGAAAGGAGATAAAACCTTTTATAGGTACATTAGGGAGCAAAGAAAAACCAGGGGAGAGATAGTGAGGCTTAATAAAGGGAAGGGGGCAGAGGTGACAGTGACAAAACAGGGATACTGAATGAATACTTCTGCTCAGTATTCACAAAAGAAGGGAGGGAGGTACCTAAACCAAATAAAAGAAGCACACTTCACTGGGGGTCAATACCAGTCCATTCACAGAAGACAGGGTCCTGAAAGGACTCCTAAAACTGAACGTGGACAAAGCAATAGGACCTGACTGGATTCACCTTAGAATTCTAAAAGAACTAAGGGGAGAACTAGTGGCACCCCTGACTACCCTTTTTAACAAATCATGGGAGGAGGGTGTGGTACCTGAGGATTGGAGGAGGGCGGATGTGATTCCTCTTCACAAAAGTGGGAGCAAGGCAGAGGCAGGAAACTACAGACCCATTAGTTTGACCTCAGTGGTAGGGAACATGATGGAATCACTTCTGAAAGAAAAAATTGTTGAGTACCTAGAGGTCACCGGGGCACGGGACCCAAGGCAGCATGGATTCACAGCGGGAAGGTTATGTCAGATGAATCTAATAGATTTATTTGACTGGGTGACCAAAGTAGTAGACCAGGAAGGGGCTGTGGACTTGGCCTACCCAGACTTCAGCAAGGCATCTGACACAGTCCCATACAAAAGATTGATAAACAAGTTAGCCAGCCTGGGAGTGGGTCCCAGGGTGGTAACCTGGGTAAATAATTGGCTGGACAACAGGACGCAGAGAGTACTAGTAAACAGAGTCCACTCCGAAGAAAAGGGGGTTACTAGCAGGGTACCGCAGGGTTCAGTACTGAGACCAGTCCTCTTCAATGTTTTTCTGATCTGCTACATTCACTACAGCTGCCAGCAACCTGCTTCGGTGAAGATTTCCCCTGCAGTCTACTTGGAAACCTGTCAGTGTGAGATACTGAGTGTGGTTCTCCCTGGGCTGTTTTTTGCACGAATTGCACTTTTGGCCTGATGAGCAGGGGTCTAGGGGGAGCCGCGAGGTCACGAAAGAGGTGGGGCTACAACATTTAAAACCCTGCGCCACTCGCGAGCGCCACTCCTAACAGAAAAATACTCTAATTATAGTGCTCCCATATCACAGGTATTTAAGCTATGAAACAAGTGTGAATGTAATTTAACACATAGTATATTGATTGTAGTATTTTATAGTGTTTGAATAATCACCAAAGTTGAAGGGGTGGATAATTTGTTTACAAGTGTAGTGATATCCTGATGTTTTAGACATTTTGGTTTTTAAAACTAGCAATAGATAGATTATAATTAAATTAAATAAGGAAGAGTTGTAAGTGATTCAAAGTTAATTTTTTCAGGGTTTAGATACATACTTTTGGTTAGTTTTTTTCATTTGCAATGTTGATTTTAATTATAGTGTAAGGTGCCCCCAATATGTGTTACTTTTTCCTATTTCCAACTTTGACCCAGATACTTGTCCTCAATTTATACATAATGGGTTTAGTCATTCAGCCACCTACCCTACTGCAAACTTGAATGGTGATAATATTTGTTTTGTATGTTATGACTTTTGTCAATTTGATCTGAATAAATGCCATCATCCTGTATATTTTCTTACTCAGTTTAGATTTAGTTTTTGCAGTAGTAGTTCTTTTTCTAAACGTGAATTGTTATATGATTTAAGGTCAAGGCCCAGGAGATTAGTGCTTATTCTTCTCTTCCTAATCTCAGAGTCTGTTCACCCCATCCTGGCCCTGGTTCTGTGTTGAATGCTCCCGTGCCTGCTGATGTCCCTATTTCAGATCATGCTGCAATTAAGCTGGTCCATTTAAATATTCATAGTTGACATCAAAGTGGGCGGAGTTTGTTGCGTGGACTGAGCTGCATTCTTTGATGTCATCACTTTGTCTGAGACATGGCTTAACCCTAATGTTTCAGATTTAGAGATCAGTCTTCCTTATTATAATCTCTACAGGAAAGATCGTTTGCAGCAGAGGGGTGGGGGGAGTTTGTATTTATGTCTCCACTAGGCTCAAGTCAAGTTTATACTCCGTCTCTGATTCAAATTTAACACGTGACATGGTTTCAGTGGAGCTTGTCCTGGGCAGTGAAAAGTACTTCACTCTGAGCTCAGTCTATGCTCCTCCCGGTAATATTTCTCCCTGTATGGCCTTACTCTCTCAATTTAAAGGTGGTCTTCCTCCAAATCGTGAATTAATGATTATGGGGGATTTTAACTGCGATTGGGGTTCAGACTGTAACATCTTGAATATTAAAGGAACACTGCTTGATCTGAGACTTCACCAGATATTAAGTGATGTTACAAGGCCCAATTATAAGACTGGCCTGGATACTGTGTTGGACTGGATACTGGTCACTCATCCCGACACGATCCACTTTTCGGGGGCCCTGCTGGATAGTATGAGTGAGTCCCCTCCCCAGGTAAATGAGTTTAGGGCAATTAATGGTCTTTCTTCAGAGCAAATGGATACTGCTTTTTTTGCTGCTGACTGGTTTTTACTTGAATCTATTTCTGATCCTTCTCTTATGCTTTCTCCCTTCTCTGAAATTTTCCAAAGGATAGTCAATCAGATTGCTCCTTTTAAGCAAATAAGTGTTAGGTCAAATAAACAACCATGGGTCTCTCCTATGTTACTTAAGTTGTTGCGTACCAGAGACAGAAGCTGGAGGGGCTTATCGGAAATCAAGAGATGTTTCTCTACTGAAGGCATATAAAGCACTGTGTAATAAATGTAAAGCCACTATCAGGAAGGCTAGGACTCTTTAAATGCCCAGGAGAATGCTTTCGGAAACCCCAGGAAGACCTGGGGTATGCTTAATCAGCTACTGGGTAGACATAGGACCCCCCCCCCACTGTCTCTTTTTTTTTTCTACTTATTTTTTATCTACTCCTGCTGTCCCTTACAATCACACTCCTTCCATCCTGCAAGGAGTGACGACCTCCCAACCTCTGTCGACCAGCTTGGTCTGCCCCTAGAGTGCCACACTGCCATTGGGGGCCCTTTGATGGCCCGGATTACTCCCCCTCCGGGCAGGGCGAGGAGAGGATCCCCTTTGCCCCTCCTCTTTTCCCCTGTGGCTGCAGTTGGGGTCTGCCCTTGGTCGGTGGGTGGTAAGGCCGGCTCTGGAGGACTTCATCAGGCAACTGGAGGCTTTTTCCTCCAAGTAGTTCCCCTTAACCCTCCCTGAGACACGGCGCAGAGTCTGCGTGCTGATGCACACTACTCTCAAAAGCTAACACATCCCCCCTCCCTGGCTCCGGTAGATGGAGCCGCCGAGTCCCTCAAGAGTCGGTGCATCCACCGACCCTCTCAGGACGTCAGGCGCTCCAAAATGCCCCTGGCATCCCACCTCGAGGGAGGAGAGCATCTGTTGGGACGCTCTATTCCCCCCTTCCCCCAGCTGACCCCCGACGACCCGGGTCCATTCCCGAACCCAGGTCCCTGGCGTAGCGCGAGGTGTGGCGTCCAGCGCCTCAACCCTCAGCGCTACCAGGCCGGCCATGTCTCTCTGTTGAAAGACAACTTATTAACTAGTGACCCTGTTGTTATCACCGAGGTGTTTAATAATTACTTTAGTGACCTTGCTTCATTTAGATCTTCCTTCTCTTCCACTTTGCTTGATTCCCCTTCAGTGATGGACGATAATCTTCCTAAATTCTATTTTAAGTGTGTGACCCCAAAATTGATTGTAGTTTATTTTATAAAAATGAAACCCAGCCGGTGGCGCGGAGTTGGCTGGGCATACACACGCTCCAAGCTGGCGACCTGGGCGAGGCAGGCCCAGGTAGGTGAGGAATCGTAAGGAGGGCCAGGATAGAGCATCTGACAACAGCTCTCCTAGTCTTGGACAAGGGGTGGGTACATGCAGCTCTGGCAGTCCCTAGGGATGCCTGAGTGCAAGCTTTCGCGGGTGTTAAGTAAAGGGGGGCAGCAGGCGTCGCATGTTGTGCATGGACGTCATCGCACATCCGTGCTCCCACCGGGGAGAAAAAGAAACCAGCAGCATAGTCCGTGGCAGCTTGATGGCCGCACACTTCACCGGCCAACGATGCCTGAAATATGGCGTGCACTGGTATTGGATCCTCGCCAGGCGTGGGGGCTTGGGGGGCCCCTCTCAATGGATGTAGCTACATATGCCAGCTGGCACGTCAGCTTCGGGGTCAGCGGTGAAGGAGGAGCAGTGGGTGGATACTTAGCAGGACTGTGGCTGCAAAGCTGGGGGGGGAGGATGAATCCTCGACCTTTGTTTTGTTCAGATGGTTTAGATTATTGGTTAGTTAAACTTGGAATTAAGTCTCTTGCCTATCCTTTATCTCTTATCTTTAACACTTCTTTAAGCTCTGGTCTTTTCCTACTCTCTGGAAAAATTCTATTATAAAGCCCATCTTTAAGTCTGGGAACTCTAACCTTCCCTCAAGCTATCGTCCTATTTCTCTTCTTCCTCCTTTAAAATTCTTGAGAAGATGGTTCTCGATTAGACTTCTGAGTTTCTTAATAAACATAGTTTATCATCACCACAGCAACATGGCTTTAAGCAATCGCACAGTACCGGGACGGCCTTGGTGGGGTTCACAAGCTGCATTCAGGGTGCCCTTGATAAAGGACACTCTGTTACAGCAGTATTTATGGACCTCACCAAGGCCTTCGACCTTGTTGAGCACAGTTTTTTACCAAATATTTTGTCTAACCTGCATTTTTCCTCTGAAGTAGTCACACGGTTTTCTAATTACCTTAGTAATCGTTCCCATGTCACGTCCTTTAATGGTTTTCTTTCTCGATCATTCCCCACTGTTTGCGGAGCCCCCCAGGGTTCAATACTGGGACCACTGATCTTTTTATTATATATTAACAATGCTCCCAGTATTTGTACCCAGACTTTGACTATCATGTACGCTGATGATGCTGTGTTATTTAGTTTTTCCGCTAAACAGAATGATGCTATTTTAAAAGTTCAGACCGATTTTGAGTCTTTTCAAGACTGGCTCTATCGTAATCATATGGTATCGAACGTTCAAAAGACCAAACTTATTGTCTTTTCCAATAAACCTAGTATTGAGGATCTTACCCCTCTTGTTGCTTTAAAAGGTATTCCTATTGAGTGTGTTGATTGTTTTAAATACCTGGGGCAAGTACTGGACTCAAGGTGATCTTTTATTAATCATGTTTATATTAGGAGGCCATTCACCAACGTCTCGGCTCTTTATTTCTTTTTAAAGCTTGTCTTGCTGGCCGGTGGCACAGGGGGTTGAGGCACTGGCGCCTACTGCAGGCCATGCGGAGACCCAGGACTGGAAAACCGGACTCGGGGCGTCGAGGCTGGCAGGGAAGGAGAAGATTGGCGTCCGTGGGACTGCTCTCCTCTCCTGGGGTGGGTACAGGGATGACATTGCTCTGCAGCGGCCCCCGGTTGAGACCGGAGGCACTGCAAGATGCAATATAGGGACTGCCACGAAAAGCGGAAATACCCACTCCATGCTCAACCGGATGACGGCTGCCTGGCTGTCCGAGGCCACTTATGTCCCGCGAGCCATCCATTCCAGCAGCACCCTGAGCCCAAGCATTAGCACTGGTCCGTCCCCCCGGCTGGTGCCTTTCCCCTCCAAGGAGGGGGACCCGCCCTGCAAAGGGTTACATCGGGGTTACTCTGGGGTTGGCTGCTATCTAGAACGGTGATTCGGGGAGTGAGATGGGTCAGATTCAGCCTTGGCTCACACCTGAAGGAGTGGCTGAGATGGGGCATGTAGGAAGGGTAAAAGATGATACAAAAAAAAAAAAAAAAGCTTACCTTACTAAAGAATCTAGAATTTTGCCTGTTAGAAGTGTTTTGTTTACTAAACTGGATTATGGTTTACTAATTTACTCATCCACTTGTAAAAATATTTTCCATTCACTCAGGGTTACATATAATTCAATTCTCAGGTTTATGTTACAGGTCCTGTATCGTACTCATCATTGCTTTCTTCTTCAGGATTGTAATTGCCTATCACTTGACCATCCGATTCAGTTCAAATATTGTATGCTGTTATTTAAAATTAAGTTAGGCCTTCTTCCCCATTCCATTTCTCAACTTTTTCCAAGGTTTATTAATGGTAGTGGCACTCGTTCTCAGGACATTCATTCTTTTCAGATACCATTTTCTCATAGGTCCATTGGTCAGAGATCTCTTTTATACAGGGCTCCAAAATGTTTTAATTCTCTCCCTTCTGATCTGCTTTTTAAACACAAACTTTTTATGTTTTTTAATAGTTCTCAGAAATGTCTTTGTTAATTGCTTGTTTTGTAAATGATTGTTGTATTGAGTAAGATGTCCTGTATTTGTATTACTCATGTTGATTATGTTCTTTTACACTATGTTTGATGTGTAATGCTTGTCACCTGTGAAAATGGGGAGTTTTGCTCTTCAGGCTTACAAGGGTAAAAAAACAAAATGAAAACAAAATTTATAGGTGACACTGCGGAGAGACTGGAATGAAAAGTATGCCTCTTTGCAGACGGCACAAAGATCTGCAACAGGGTTGATACACAAGGTGGGAAGTGGAAAGAATGAGATGGGACTTGGCAAGGTTGGAGGAATGGTCAAAAGTATGGCACCTTAGATTCAATGCAAAGAAGTGCAAAGTAATGCAGCTGGGAAACAAAAACCCAAGGGAAGAGTACACAATGGGGTGGGGGGGGGAGGTATTAACACCAACAAAAATGGAAAGGGACATGGGGGTAGTCATATCAGATGGCCTAAATGTAGGCAAGCAATACAAGAAGGCAGTAAGGAGGGCTGGGGGGATACTGGGATGCGTAGGGAGAGGCATTACCAGTAGAAAAAGTACAGTTACATAAGAACTTACCCTAACTGTAGATCTTCAAGAGGAGCTCTTGTAGCTGGTAATATCATTAGAACTAATGCTGCCAGGTGTTAGGACCCCACGGAAAAATCTTGTAGCTAGCAGTCTGTAGTGGGGGACCACCCCTGAAGTCGGCTCCACCCTACGTCAGACGTGGTATAAAGGGGGTGGTCCCCCAGCGCCATCTCAGTTCTCCCGCTGGAGACTCGGCTGAAAGGGTAGGAGAATCGGACAGGATCTCCCCAACCCTAAACAAGGGTATGACACAAAATTCTTGGGGGATGGAGGGTGGGAAAGCCACATGCTGCAAGAGCTCCTCTCGAAGATCTACTGTTATGGTAAGGTCTTACGTAACTGTACTATCTGACTTTGAGGGGGAGCTCTTGCAGCAGATAATACGATTAGGACTGAGTCCCAAGCATTACCCAAGAATAGGCCCAGGTCTGATGGGAGGGGCAAAAGAAACAGAAAGACAGGACAGCTTCAAGAGAGCAGGCCCTGCAGGATGGCCAGTCTGAAACCTGCTGTCATCCAGGAAGTAATGTCGAGGCTGTAATGCCTAACAAAGGTATGGATTGTGCTCCATGTTGTGGCAGCGCAATTATCTGCCAAGGATACGTTCCTTAGGGAAGTGAACGAGGTAGCTACAGCCCTGGTGGAATGATCCTTGACTGTGCCTGGCAAGGGCTTACCATGATGTTGGCAGCAGAAAGAAATACAGTTCACTAACCAATGTGTTAGAGACTGTGTGGAGACAGGAGGCCCTGTCATTCTGTATGCAAATGAGATGAACAACTGGTCCGACTTCCTAGTTGCACTGGTTCTGTGGCTGTAATAGCAAAGAATCCTATGCACATCCAGAGAATGTAACAAGGCCTCGCCTTGATTAGAGAACTCCGTATAATAAATCGGAAGGTTAATGTCCTGGGTTCAGAGTCAAAGCGGACACTACCTTAGGTAGAAATGTAGGATTTGTACGCATGGTCACCCTGTCCCTGTGGAAAATAAGACAAGGCTCCTTACACATAAGGGCCTGAAGCTCAGAAACCATTCGAGCAGAAGTAATAGCTGTCACAAACCCACTCAGCAGGTCAGCCCTCTACCCCCATAGTGCCAACCTCCGAGCGCAGTCTTGTGAACAGTTAACGGAAACAGGGTAACCCTCCTGTCTGTTTCTGTGGGTTCGAATTAACCTTTGGTCTCAAGTTCTGGAGGGATTCAAACTGTGAACCTCTTGCTAGCGTACCCAATGCACAGGCTTAGATAATTCAGTCTTCGGGGGAGGGGGGCAGATATCTTTGCCTATGGGCACCTAATCAGGTATACAGAAATGAACCCTTAAAAACTCTAATAAAAGACCTCAGATTAAAACTCTTACCTTTTTCCAGTTTGGTATCACCATTCAAGCTTATGCACAGTGTCTGCTTTAACCACATATACTGTACTTCACTTGTTAAAGAAAATAAATTCAAAGACAGACCAAGTAGACGCTAAAAATAGAGTTTTACTAAAATAGATACAAAAATATGTAAAACATAAAATACATAACCATATATCACAAAACATTCACATCTTTTAAAAGAACAAGGTTTTAACAGTGCAATACCTACTACAGGACGTAGATTTTGTCTCTCTCTACCTGTATACTTGCTTAAAGTGCTCAAAGATGTTTCTTTGTCAGAGTGTAAATAAAAAAGTCTCTGAAGGAAAACAGAACTCTGTTTAAAAGCTGGCTTTGCCCACCTCTTTGCATGAGGTCACCTAGCTCCTCCTCGGTTTATGAAAAATCATACACCCAGGATATTTTGTTATATTTGAAGGTAAGATAACTAAGGTTACATCAGCAGAAACTCCTTTCCCCATGTGACTTCCCCAATCAAGTCTGTAAATTTCCTTTCCTCTATAAGCAGTATCCTCTCACACAGACATCAAAGCATTTATGACTTTGCACCAGTGTCACATAATCCTGCGCTCTTCCCCTAAATGCCATTAAAGTTTATAATTTCCCTCTTAGCAACTACAGCTATATTTAACTTGGATAAATAGGAGATCCTTGATTAAGGTCTGTTCTACTCTATAATTAGCTTCTGGCCTTCCAGGTAACACCTTGTATCTAAAACCTGTGTGTGTGTGTGTGTGTGTGTGTGTCATATTCACATGCTGTTTCAGCATTTCTCATGAGAGATAGTCCATAACACATTTTTATATTACAAAAAATTATACAGTGGTCAGAACCAGCTGTCCAAGTGTCACAATTCCTCCCCACCTAGACTGAATTTGGGGGCTCTATCCCCTGCATGGGATGAGGTTCCCAAATCAGTTCACTCCTCGTACACCTGAGACAGCCCATCAGAGTTCTGATTTTTGGCTCCAGCCCTATGTACAATTGTCAGATCATACCCTTGCAAAGCAAGACTCCATCTTAGCAATCTACCATTGTGTTTCCCCATCTGCGTCAGCCGAACAAGGGGGTTGTGGTCAGTCTGTACCACAAAATGCTGCCCATATAAGTATGGCTCTAATTTCTTTAGGGCCCACACTATGGCAAGACACTCCCTTTCCACCGTGGAGTATGCCTGCTCCCTGGGAAGTAACTTTTTACTCAGGTAGACTATTGGATGATCCCTCCCTTGGCTGAATGTCTGGTTCAGTACTGCCCGAATACCCACGTCTGAGACATCAGTCTGAACTATAAAGGGTCTGCTATGGTCAGGACTTGTCAAAACAAGAGCACTGCACAGTGCCTCCTTTAGTTTGGAAAAGACTTCCTCACAGGCTGGGCCCCAGGTAATTTTCTTAGGCATCCTTTTCTTTGTCAGGTCAGATAGGGGAGCAGCCAGGGCACTGTAATTGGGTACAAATTTCCTGTAGTACCCTGCTGTCCCTAGAAAACTCCTGACTTGCTTCTGCATTTCTGGTCTGGGCCACGCCTGGATTACCTCTATCTTTATTTGGTTAGGACAGAGCTGTCCTTGGCCTACCACATGCCCGAGGTATGCCACTTCTCCCATGGCCACCTGGCACTTCCCAGCTTTGACAGTCAGCCTAGCCCTTTGTATCCTGCCCAGCACTTCCTTAAGGTGGGATTGGTGTTCCTCCCAGCTGGTACTAAAGATGGCAATGTCATCCAGGTACACCATGCGTACTCCTCAGCACCATTTAACACCTGGTTCCCCAACCTTTGTAAAGTGGTCAGGGCGTTCTTCATTCCGAAAGGCATTACTTTCAACTCAAATAAGCCTATCGGAGTGATGAAGGCCTACCTCTCCCTAGCTCCGTCTGTCAACTCTACCTGCCAATACCCCTTGGTGAGGTCAACTGTCATAAGGTAGATTGCCCCTCCCAACTTGTCCAGGAGTTCATCCGTCCAGGGCATCGGGTGGACGTCTGACTTCGTGACTGCATTCAGTCCACGACAGTCCACACAGAAACGAGTAGAACCATCTGGCTTAGGCACAAGGACTATGGGTGAGGCCCAGGGGCTGAAGGATCTCTGGATTACTCGTAAATCCAGCATCTCCTCCACTTCCCTCCTAATGTCCTTTTGGACAGCCTCTGACACGCGATATGCTGTCCGCCGTATGGGCGTCTGTGTCCCTGCCTCCACATCGTGCATCACTAAGGGGGTTAGTCCAGGCTTGGCGGTAAATAATGGGGCAAAGTCCGCTAAAACCTCCCTCAGTTTCTGGATCTTGTCCAGGGTCAGCTGGGGAGACAATTTTACTGTCTTCACAGAGGACTCCCGCTTACTTTCTTCCAGCAAGTCCAGAAGGGGGTCTCCTTCGTCCGTCCCCTCCCCAGGACTACACACTGCAAACACCATGTCAGCTCTATTTGCATATGGCTTCACCATGTTGACATGGTACATCCTCTCTGTCTGTCTTCAGTCAGGTAACTCCACAATATAGCTCACGTCATTTACCTTCCTAACCACTTTGTACGGTCCTGTCCACTCAGCCTGCAACTCACCTTTCCGGACCAAAATAAGGATCATGACTTCCTGACCCACCATGTACGAGCGAGCTCTGGCTCTGCGGTGGTTCCACACTTTTTGTTTCTGTTGGGCAGGTGCCAGGTTGCTCTGGGCTGTCCCCATAAGCTCCTTCAGCCTTTCCCTAAACTTAAGGATGTAATCCACAAGGGGGGTTCCCTGGGTGGCGTGCTTGCCTTCCCAGTCCTCCCAGATCAAGTCTAGGGGCCCACGGACCCGGCATCCATATAAGAGTTTGAAGGGGGAAAATCCTGTCAACTCTTGGGGCACCTCCCTGTATGCAAACAGGTGGGGAAGGTATTTCTCCCAGTCCCTCCCAAGCTGTTCAGCAAACGCCCAAAGCTTTGACTTTAGGGTTACCATTGAATCGTTCCACAAGTCCATTGGCTTGTGGGTGATACGGTGTCATGCATCTCTGCACCACCCCACACTTTTCCCATAAACATTTCATCAGGTCCGACATGAAGGAACCCCTCGATTGGTGATTACCTCCTGCGGAAACCTAACCCGGGAGAAAATCCCAAGTAAGGCATCTGCCACTTTGTCTGTCCTCAGTGAGGCTAGGGCGACTGCCTCTGGGTACCGGGTGGCATAATCCACCACAGTCAGGATGAATCTCTTCCCTGATGAGCTGGGGGTGTTTAAAGGCCCCACAATATCCATTCCCACCCTTTGGAATGGCTCCTCCACTATGGGCAAGGGAACCAGGGCGGCTTGGGTTTTCTTGCCAACCTTCCCTATTTCTTGGCACTGGTGACAAGACCTGCACTACTTCTTCACCTGCTGGGTGAAGTTAGGCCAGTGGAAACTCTGGGCCAACCGCAGCGTTGTGCGTGCGATTACCAGATGACCAGACAAGGGAATATCATGTCCAGTCTTGAGCAACTGCTCAACATACCCCTGGGGAACAAGCTGCCTGCCTAGCACCCCTCCCTCTGTCTGTACTGCCTGAATATACATAAGTCCATTTTCCCAATAAACCTTATGTCTGCCGTCACCTCCCTGTGCGCTGTCTGAGTCTGCCCAAACCCTCAGCTTCTCTAAACTACAGTCACTTCTCTGAGCAGCTGCAAACCCCTCACACATTCCCAAGGCATGGGACAGGTCCCCTTCAGTCGCTAAACTAGGGTCCCTAGCACTAGCATCAGGGCACTCAGGATCGCTGTCAATCCCAACCCTCTGACAAGGGGTCACCCCTCCCTCTTTGGAGTAACCTGGTGTAGCTGTGTGGTTACTTGCTACTGGGGAAATTTCTACCCCCTTTTATCAGTCTCCCCCTCTGGAGATACAGGCTGGGGAACCAGCCTCTCAGTGGTTTCCACAGTGGCTTCTGTGGGGTTCAAGGAACTACAATTTTCCCTTGCCGCTTGGCTACGGGTAACTGCACATAACTGCTGGAGATTGTTGCCCAGGATCACATCCACTGCTAATGTTTTGGCTACAGCCACCTGTTGCACAGTTCCCCCTGTTTCACCCCAGTCTAAGAGAACACTAGCAAGGGGCAATGTTTTCGCCCCACCCGCAAAGTCTTGTACAGTGACGTATTTATTGGGTATAAGCTGACCAGGCTGTACCAGATCCCCCTTTACCAAGGTCAGGGATGCCCCTGTGTCCCTTAATCCCTGCGTCTGTACACCATTCACCATGACTGGGTGCATGTGTTCCCTCATGTTCATTGGCATGCTTCCAGGGACACAAAAACAGTCCACTTCTTTTCTTGCACCTGGTTGTGTATTATTGCTCGCCTTTTTGGGACACTGTCTGGCAATGTGCCCAGTTTCATTACACATCCAACATTCATTTCTTCTCTCAGAGAAATCTCTTCTCTGAAATCTGGGGCCAACTGGTTTCGGTGGAGGCAGTGAGGGTTTTAGCTGCCCTGAAGGTGCGCTTTTACCTTTCTGCGCTGCCACGTCCGCCCCATTCGCTCTCAGAGAAGGTCTGCTCTTGGCATAACGGTCAGAGAGTTCAGCAGCCTCTTGCACTGTTTTGGGATCTCGGTCCTCCAGCCAGGTTTTCAGCTCTGCTGGGCACACCAAGAAAAACTTTTCTAACAGAATCACATTTTCAATTTTATCAACAGAATTTGCCTCAATTCCTTCCCGCCAACATTTTAAAACCTGACATTGTTTCATGGCTAGCTCTTCATAGTTCATGTCAGGGCTTCTCCTGAGCTTAAGGAATTTAGCTCTGTATGATTCAGCAGTTAATTCAAGTTTCTTTAACAGTGCAGCTTTAAGTTTGCTGTAATCATCACTGTCCTCATTGTCCATTTGACCCAATGCATCCTGAGCTTTCCCAGTAAGTAGTGAGGATAGCTGGAAGCTCCAGGACTCCCTAGGAATTTTAGCCTGAATACAAACTTTTTCAAAAGAATTTAAAAAGGAATCCATATCCTCCCCCTCTTTAAATCTGGCTATTAATTTGGAGTTCAAGTTGTAACCCAGTCCTGCAGTCCCGGTTAAACCCAAGCCACTTACCTGCTCTGGTATCACTGGTTGGAGTCATAGCTTCTCCAGTTCATGCTGCCTCTGGTGCTCCTGCTCCTCACGGTCTGTGTCTCAGCGTTCTTGCTCCCTCTTCTCCTCTGCAGCTCGCTCTTCACACTTCTCTTCTCTCTGGAACTCCAGCTCCATCCAGCGCAACCCAATTTGCAGTCTGAGTACTTCTGGATCCAGGATACTGGTGACCTTCCCCTGCTGCTGTGGCCCTTCACTGTCAGTGGCCCTGCTGTCATCTTCACCTGATCTGGACACTGCACTGGCCGCTAGCCCTGCCACACTCGAGGTTTGGTCCTTTTCAGTCATGGACTCCTCTGTCCCTGCACAACTGCCTTAAATAGTCTACAGTGTGCCTGCTGTAGTTGGAAGCCATCTTCCCTAACTATTGCTACTCTAACATGCACTTTAGGAAAAAACAATTAAATGGGTAGGAACTTGACTGTACGCCAAGTGATATAGTTCTGTCTCCTTTTAAAATAAAACTCTGCCTTTTTCTTTCTTTGCAAGTGAGCCGATGGTCTCAAGCTGACACACTGAACAATAAAAGCTTGTAATACCAAAATTTTATCCACATCGCTGCCAACCAATCTGTCACAAACCTACTCAGCAGGCCAGACCTCTACTCCCATAGTGCCAACCTCCGAGCACAGTCTTGTGAACAGTTAACAGAAACAGGGTAACCCTCCTGTCTGTTTTTGTGGGTTCGAATCAACCTTTGGTCTCAAGTTCTGGAGGGATTCAAACTGTGAACCTCTTTCTAGTGTACCCAATGCACAGGCTCAGATAATTCTGTCTTCGGGGAGCCAGATATCTTTGCCTACGGGCACCTAACCAGGTGTACAGAAATGAACCCTTAAAAACTCTAATAAAAGGCCTCAGATTAAAACTCTTACCTTTTTCCAGTTTGGTATCACCATTCAAGCTTATGCACAGTGTCCGCTTTAACCACATATACTTCACTTGTTAAAGAAAATAAATTCAAAGACAGACCAAGTAGGCTCTAAAAATAGAGTTTTACTAAAATAGATAAAAAATACGTAAAACATAAAATACAGAACCATGTATCACAAAACATACAAATCTTTTAAAAGAACAAGGTTTTAACAGTGCAATTCCTACTACAGGACTTAGATTTTATCTCGCTCTCTCTCTCTTACCTGTATACTTAATGTGCTCAAAGATGTTTCTTTGTCAGAGTGTAGATAAAAAATGTCTCTGAAGGAAAACAGAATTCTGTTTAAAAGCTGGCTTTGCCCACCTCTTTGCATGAGGTCACCTAGCTCCTCCTCTGATTATGAAAAATCATATACCCAGGATATTTTATCATATTAGAAGGTAAGATAATTAAGGTTACATAAGCAGAAACTCCTTTCCCCATGTGACTTCCCCAATCAAGTCTGTAAATTTCCTTTCATCTATAAGCAGTATCCTCTCTCACACAGACATCAAAGCATTTATGACTTCGCACCAGTGTCACATAATCCTGCACTCTTCCCCTAAATGCCATAAAAGTTTATAATTTCCCTCTGAACAATTACAGCTATAATTAACTTAGATAAATAGGAGATCCTTGATTAAGACCTGTTCTACTCCTATAATTAGCTTCTGGCCTTCCAGGTAACACCTTGTATCTAAAACCTGTGTGTGTGTGTGTGTGTGTGTGTGTGTGTGTGTGTGTGTCATACTCCCATGCTTTTTCAGCATTTCTCATACGAGACAGTTCATAACACATTTTTATATTACAAAAAATGATACAGTGATCAGAACCAGCTGTCCAAGGGTCACAATAGCAACTAAAAATAACGCTTTCCATGAGAGAAAGCATAGCTCGCAAGATGCGGCTGGTTCGAAGGGAGGCAGGGTGAACTTCTCGAGAAAGAAAAGCAAATCCCACGGTGGGACAGGGTCCCTCCTGGGAGATCTGATGTGAAGGACTCATCGAAGAAAGGTCTTGCACACATTAAGCTGTGCTACAGTCCTCTCCCCATATGGTGCATGGTAAGCTGAGACCGCACACATATGTACCTTAATGGACGAGTAGCTTAGGCCCAAGTCCAAGAGGTGAAGAAGATTATCCAGCACATGCTTGACTGAACAATCCAGGGAATCTAGGGCATAAGCCTCTGCCCAGAGGCAAAACGCTTCCACTTCATGGCATAAGTTGCCCTAGTTGAGGGTTTCCTTGCTGCCACCAGGACCTCTGCCACCCTGCTTGACACTCCTAATCTTTCTTCTGCTAAGATTGCAGGAGCCAGGCATGCAGATGAAGAGATTGCAGAACAGGATGGACCAGTGTCCCCTGTTTTTGAGAGAGTGGCAACTGAACAGGGGGTTCTGAGGTCAGTTGCTGCAGCAGTGGGCACCAAATCTGCCAGGGCCAAAGAGGGACTACCCGAATCATTCTGGCTGCCTCTGACTGCAATTTGAGCAGCACTCTCTGAATGAGAGGGAATGCGTAGAGGAAACTCCCTGTCCATGAGAGGGACAACGTGTCTCGCCAGAAAACACCAGGCCCTGGATCGAGTGAGCAGAAATTTGGCAGTTTTGTGTTGCATGGGGATGCAAAGAGGTCCAGTTCTGGACAGCCCCAGCAACCAAAGAGGTCTTCTGCAACCTCTTGGAGCAATTCCCACTCATGGTTCAGAGAACGAGGGCAACTGAGACTGTCAGCGAGAATGTTCTGGTTTCCTGGCAGGTGTACAGCCGTGAGATCCAGACGATGTTCTACTGCCCAGTCCCACACTCTCGTGGCCTCCCTGCAAAGGGGGTATGACAGAGTGCCCCCTTGCTTCTTGATGTAGAAGACAACTGGGTTGTTGTCTGACTGCACCAAAAAAAAACCTGGAGGGATCTGGTCCTGAAAAGCCATCAGGGCATACAGAACGGTTCTCAATTCCAGAACATTTATGTGTAGAGAATGCTCTGTGGGGTACCATGATCCTCTGGTTCTATGATCCCCTAAGTGAGCCCCCTATCCTGACAATGAGGCGTCTGTTGTTAGAGTTTGAGATGGAGGCAGCCTCTGAAAGGAGACACCACCTTCTAGATGTGGGGGAATGGGCCACCACTCAAGGGAGCAATGGACTGCCACTGAGATTCAAACCTGTTGGTCCAAATCGTCCTCCGCTCGGTCCCACTGGACCTTGAGGTGCCACTGCAGAACTCTCATGTGAAGTCTGGCGAGGGGAACCATAGCAATGGCCGCAGCCTTGTGGCCCAGTAGCTGAAGGATATCCCTCGCTGGAACAGAGGAAGCTGCTTGAACTCTGCATGCCAGATCCATTAAGTGATCTGCCCTGTCCGGAGGCAAGAAAGCCTTCCCCTGAACAATGTCCAGGATGGCCCTATGTATTGAAACCACTGGGAAGGTCTGGGTTGCGATTTTGGCCAATTTATGGTGATGTCCAGGGAGAGAAAAAGGTTCTCCGTCTCTTCTAGGGTCACCGTCAGCTGACCTGCTGACTTGGCTGATAGAAGCCAGTCATCTAGGTAAAGGGAGACGAAGTGGTCTTTCCTCCCAAGAGCTGCCACCACTACTGCCAGGCACTTGGTAAAAACTCTGGGTGCCAAAGAAAAGCAGTACCCTGAATTGGTAATGCTGATCCCAAAACCTGAATCGGAGGAATCTTCTGTTGGAATGCAAGACCTTATATGCATTGTAGGCGTCTTGCATATCTAGGGAGGCATAACCAATCTCCTTGTTGGAGGAGGGGGAACAGGCTTGCCAGCATCACTATCCAGAACCTCTGGTATTTGATGGAAGGATTGAGCTGACTTCAATCCAGGATGGAGTCAAGGTCTCATTTTCTTCGGGACTAGAAAGAAATGGGAGTAAAAACCCTTGCCCTGCTGATGGTGAGGAACTGGCTGGATGGCTCTTTTGTAGAGCAGCTGCTAGATTTCGGGTGCCAGTAGTTCTGCATGGGCTGGTGGACAATGCATTGGGGGGAGGGGTTGTCCAGTGGAATGCTGAGGAATTCTAATGAGTAACCTCTCAGAATGGTGTCTAGCACCCATTGATCCGTGGTTATGCTGGACCATTCTGCATGGTAAAAGGAGAATCTCCCTTCCACTCTCTCGTCTTGCATCTCCCGAGGAAAAGGAGGGAGATGCAGTGAGTCAGGTGGTGGAGGGAGTGGGACCCTGTGCCCTAGGAGTTCTGGGCTGCTTGGGGTCTGAGGCACCCTCAGGGGCAGGTTGACCACGTCTTTTGAATCCCTTCCCTTTAGATTGCTTACCCCCTTGTCCCTGACCCTTATGAAAGGGACAGCGATGGGGGCCCTGGGGTACTAACTTGTACATCTGATGTACATCAGCTACGGTTCTGCCAGACTCCTGAAGTTCTCTGACCAAAGATTTGACTTCTGGGCCAAACAAAATAGGGCCTAGGAAGGGGAGTGTCCAGATAAGAGTCCTGGAGATCTTGGCCAAACCCAGACAGCATGAGCCAGGAATGTCTCCTCAGGCAGACACCTGTTGCCGCAGCCCGGGAGGCCATATCCACAGAATCATACAAACATCTGAGAATATGTTTGTCCACATCAGCAACTGACTGGTCATAGGCTAAGATCTCTTCTTTTGTGTCGGAGTCCGGGAGAGTCTTAACCAACTCTAGGGTTTTTTCCCCCACAAGGATTGCTGGTATGTCACCATATGGGCGAGAAAATTCAAGGACTGTATTGAGCCCGTGGCTGAGGTAAGAATCTTGCTGCCCCAAATGTCCATTCTCTTGGACTCAGGGTCTGGTGGTTGGGAGCTGAGGTGTTTAGGCTGGCTATCTCTCCTGTGAGTGGCCGTAAGCACCAGAGGAGTTGGCCTTTGGGTTCTCCCCCAGAAAGGGTTCTGCCTTGGGGGGTTTGTATAGTCTGTCTGCCTTCTTTGGGACAGCAGCGGTGGACGATGGTTTGCACCATGTAATTCTGGTGACATCCTGAAATGGCTCAATGAGAGGCAGGATGATCAGAGGCTTTGGATCCTTGGACCCCAGAAATATAGCCAGGCGTCTGTATTCTGGGTCCAGTTCTTCTGTGCCCCATTCACAGATAGACTGGATGAGACGCATAATGTCTAAAAATGACGGGTCATCTGAAGGGAACCTTGGAGAGTCCCTAGGGCCCGGAGAGGGTGGAAGGAAGTCTTCTTCCTCTGAGGACTCCAGAGATGAGGGGCTAGCGTCCCCGTCGTCCTGGAAGGACGGATGTCTGCTGGAGGAGGGGACTGGAGAAGAACGTTGCCTTCTGTGCTTGCCCTTGCCTGGGAGGGTTACCTCTTCTCCTTCCGGCATGGCGGGGGTGGAGGAGGTTGCAGGGTAGGGTCTGGGGGCCTATAAAGAAGGTCCCCTTTGACTGTGTTTCACCACGATGTAAAGAGTGAACCAATGTCCGCCACTGGGACGACCACTGGGGCGGCGCCAGGGTCGCTGGATCGGGCATCTGAGGCTCCTGCGGGTTAGGCATCTGGTCTACAGAGTCCTGAGTGTCCTTGTCCAGCAGCTGGGGTTCTGTGTTGCTAGGTGACCCAGCGTCCGGGGTCGGAGGATCAATGGGCGACTGGCCCCCCGAAGGCGGGGTGGGCGTCCGAGCCTCTTCCAGCGACAGCTCATGGTCTGGAGTTGGGGAGCGGGTTGTCGGCGATGCTGATTGGCTAGTAGGGCACTGGTCGGAGGCAGGCAAGTGAGGGGGCGTCCGGTGATGAATGTCCTCCCGCTGCCTGTAGGAGTCTTCCGAGTGCTTACGCTTTTCTGACGAGTCGCCTGGTTTGCCTACGTCCTTAGGCTTGCTGGCAGATGAACAAACCTCCTGGGTCAACCCTGAAGAGGATTAAGGCTCCTTTAGCTTAGCCCTGAGAAGAGACAGGAGACTGCTTAGACTTATGGGCCTCGGTTGACTTAGGAGGGACCGAGCCCGACCTCCCTCCAGAGGCCAAAGATGAAGGCTTCTCGGCCAGTGACTTAGGGTGGGACTCAGATCTGGCCCTATCCTTATCCCTATGATGGTGGTCCCCCACCCCCGACGACTTATCTTTGGGAGGGGAGTCCTTGGCGGGAGAGGAGGAACTGTGATCCGAGGACCGCTGCACGGCTGCCGCCTTTTGCTCCAAGAAATATGCTTTCAGGGCGTTCGCTCTCCTGGTCCTAGTCTTCTAACTGAACTTTCTGCAGTGCGTGCAGTCAGCAGGCTGGTGGTTGGGGCCTAGACAGATGAGGCAGGCTGCGTGGCAGTCTTTGGCCCGGAATCTGTTTGCCGCACGTGCACTTAGACTTGCGTCACGGTGGAGAGGGTAACAACAAAAATGGAGAAGGATGTTTGACTGAAGAAACACCAAAAAAATAAATTCTTTTAGAAGAGGTTGACTGCGTCGAAGGCATCCATGGAACCGAACTAAGCGGGTCGACAGCAGGAAAAGAACAGAGATGGTGCTGGGGGAACACCCCCTTTATAGCACATCTGATGTCGAGGGCGGTCCCCCGCTACAGACTGCTAGCTACAACCATTAAGTTTGGCTTGCTAACCTTTAAAGCCTTACATAATCAGGGACCCAGCTACCTGCAAGACCTCCTGGTACCCTACTGCCCCCTCCATCCTCTCCGATTTGCCGATGAGGGTTTGCTAGAGATTCCCAGGGTGCAACTGAAGACATCTGGTGCCCGTGCTTTTTCTTTTTCGGCTCTAACTCTAAGGAATTCTCTACCTCGTCTGTTAAGAGAATGCCTGACCGTCGATGGGTTTAAAATTGAGCTAAAAACATATTTATTTAATTTAGCCTTCCCTAACTATGTTTAATTTGTTTTTATTGTCCCTGTTTTTAATTTATATTTATATGTATCTGATTTTATGTGCAGCGCCTTGGTTCTGACAGGTGCTATATAAATAAAATTTGATTACAAGATTTTTCCGTGGGGTCCTAACACCTGGTGGTATTAGTCCTAATGGTATTACCTGCTGCAAGAGCTCCCCCTCGAAGTCAGATCAGAAAGTTATTATCCATCTGTACAAACAGTTGGTGAGACCCCATCTGGAGTACTGCATGCAGTTCTGGAGACCCCATCTCTGCAGGGACACAGACAGGATGGAGGCAAAACAGAGGAGGGCAAAGGGGTGGAGAGTATTCCTGATAAATGCCAGGAGCTTAGGAAATAAAATGCCTGAGCTCCAGGCGATGCTAGTTGAGGGGGGGAGGTAGATGTGGCAGCAGTCACTGAGACCTGGGCCACTCGAGGGCATGAGTGGGATCTAAATCTGGAGGGCTACGCTATGTTCAGAAAAGATAGGGGGAAGAAAGGGGTGGTGGTGTAGCACTGTTAGTCAGAAATGGCGTAGGTATTGGAGGGGTAGAGGAGGCAGAGGGGAATGTGAAGGCTATTTGGGTCACCTTGCTAATGTAAGTGGGTAAGAGAGTAAAGGTCGGAGTGGTATGCAGACCACCAGCACTGGCGGAGGTCCTAGAAGAAAGTTTGGTGGCAAATCTCGAGGGACACTGTAGATTAGGAAAGGGAAGGGTAATAGTAGTGGGGGACCTCAACACGCCAGGAACAGACTGGGGGGACAATGACATCACCAATGGCCAGAGAGCAGAGGCTGCTGGATGTCTTCCAGCATGTGTTTCTGACAACAGGTAGGTGAGCCAACTAGGGAGGCCTGGACTCTGGACAGGGTCCTGGCGGACAGTGATCAGATTAGGGGCCTAGAGGTGAGGGACCAGTTAGCTGGGAGTGATCACGCCATAGTCTGATTCTTCCTGGACCAGGGGGGTGGGCAGTCAAACAAGTACAGTAGTAACCGACTTGGGGGCAGATTTCAGGAGATGGAAGGATCCTTAAGATCGTCTGGACAGATAAGGCCAGATATGGATGCTGGCAGCAGGTGGGGATCTTTGGGAGGAATACAGCAGGTTACCAGATCCTGCAGAGGAAAGCGCAAGTTCGGTAAGGCCAGAAAACCCTGCTGGTGGACCCGGGAGGCACAGTGGTGGTGGGGGAAAAGAAGGCGCTTTAAGGAGTGAAAGGGATCAGGAGGCATATGAGCTGACAGCCAAGACAGTCACCAGGGTGGTGAGAGCAGTTAAGGCTAAAAAGGAGCAGTCCTTGGCCTGTGGGATCCGGAGGGGGGACAAGGGGTTCTTTAGATACATGGGGGGGAAAAAGGAAAGTAAGGGGGCAGATCAGCAAGATAAGGATAGGGGATGGTTGGGCAGAGGAGGTAGGGGAACAGGCATAAGTCTTAAATGAGTACTCTGCCTCAGTTTTTACAAGGCGGGGGATGGAGGGGCTACATCTTGCGAGGGGAGTGGAGACAAACCGGAACAAGGGGTGGGACCGGTAGGGACCAAGGGCCCTGATGGGTCTGGGGAAAGGGAATGGCCACCACAGACAGGTGGGGGCCCAGCAGTGCACAGTGAAAATGGGGGGACATGGAGGCTGAAATCCCAGTAGAGAGAGTAAGGGAAGCCCTCAGGTCCCTTCAGACGGAGAAAGCACCTGGGCCAGAAGAGATACATCCCAGGGAACTGGTGGATGTCCTGGCAGTCCCTATAGCGGAGCTTTTCAACATCTCTCTGAGGACTGGGTGGGTGCCCCAAGACTGGAGGGTGGCCCATGTCATGGCGATCCACAAGGTGGGATCAAGAGAGGAGGTGGGAAATTACAGGCCTGTTAGCCTGACATCGGTGGTCGGCAAGGCGATGGAGGGTATTGTCAAGGAAAGACCAGGGGGGTTAATGGAGCGAACTGGGTACTTGGACGATAGGCAGCATGGCTTTGTCATGGGAAGATCGTGCCAGACAAATCTTGTTGAGTTCTATGACTGGGTGACAAGGGCCCTGGACCAGGGTAGGCTAGTGGACATCCTCTTTCTGGATTTTAGCAAGGCATTTGATTTGGTACCCCACAGTGGCCTGCTGGCTAAGCTGAAGGAAATGGGAGTAGGGAGACAGTTGTTAAGATGGATAGGAAATTGGCTCTCTGAGCGTACTCAGAAGGTGGTGGTTGGAGGGAAAGCCTCATCCCCAAGGTGGGTTACTAGTGGGGTTCCCCAAGGGTCAGTGCTGGGGCCACTCCTGTTCAACGCCTATATCTCAGACATCAGGAGGGGGCTCAGGAGTGAGATGAGTCTCTCTGCAGATGACTCAAAGCTGGGTGCGTGGTGGATGGGGAAGAGGGGAGGGTGACCTTGCAGGAGGATCTGGAAAGGTGGTCGGTAAAATGGAAACTAAAATTCAATGTGGGGAAGTGCAAGGTTCTGCACCTGGGAGTCAGAAATCCAGGCCAGGGGTATACCCTGGGAGGAGACATGATTCAAGTCACGGAGGGCAACAGGGACCTGGGGGTAGTGGTAGATGTCAAAATGAACAACTTGGAGACCTGTAGGAAGGCAGCGGCAAGGGCAACTAGGATGCTGGGATGCATCTCCAGGGGGATTACCTCCAGAAAGGCGCAAGTGATCCTTCCACTGTACAACTGCTTGGTTAGGCCACACCTCGAGTATTGTGTACAATTTTGGAGACCACATTTAAAGAGGGACATTATACTCTTGAAGAGGGTCCAAGGAAGGGCAACCAAAATGATCTAGGGCCTGGGGGAGAGTACCTATGAGGAGAGGCTCGAGGAGCTCTACATGTACACCCTGGAGGAGAGAAGGGATGGGGGGGCATGACAGAGGTCTTTAAGTACATGAAAGGGACCAATAAAGGAGGCCCAGTCAGGGTGCTCCAAAGGAAGGAGGGTGGGGCAACAAGAGGTCATGAGTGTAAGCTGGAAGGGGGCAGGCTCAGAGGGGAGAGGAGGAGATGTTATTTCATTGAAATGGTGGTGGAGCCATGAAACGCACTACCCAGGGAGCTGGTGGAGGTGGAGACTATGGACGGGTTTAAGAGGGGATGGGACAGGTACAAGGGGAGGGTAAATCTGACCAGGCCCAATACAGGTGGAACATCTGGGACTGGGGACAGTATAACCCAAGGGGAAGGGGGGGACACCAAAATCGGCCCTTAGCGTGGGTGCTGAAAATCGAGCAGACTCGAGAGACCATTAGGCCTATTCTGCTGGCATTTTAGTATATTAACTAAAATGGTGCAGGGTCTGCATCAGAAGCCATACTAAGAGAGACTAAAAGAACTTAATATGTATACCCTTGAGGAAAGGAGGGAAAGTGGGGACATGACAGAAACTTTCAAGTACCTAAAGGGAATCAACAAAGTCCAAAAGGGTAGCATCTTTCAGAAAAAGAGGTGTGCAAGAACAAGGTGGCAAGATTTGAAGACAGAATGGGGACAACTCAGGGGCAACGTGAGGAAGTATTTTTTCACGGAGAGGGTAGTGGATGCAAGGAACAAGCCTTCCTGAGGAGGTTGCAGGGTCAAAAACAGTGGAGGAATTTAAGAATGCATGGAGCAGACATAAGGCAATTCTAATGGGAGGTAGGAGGAAGTAGGCTGTTGGTGAAACTAGGATCTGCAGCTTATCTGATAGGTAGCAAAATGGGCAGACTGGGTGGGCCAAGCGGTCCTCATCTGCCATCAAAGTCTATGTGTCTATGTTACATATGCAATAAGCCACAACACGGTGCACACTGAAGCATTTTATAACACGTTTGATGACCATTTTATGAATGTTATATACGGAATAATGCATATAGTGGTGTGTTTAACAAGGTCCCCCTCCAGGAGATGCTGGATGCTACATAAACCCAGAGAGCGAAGTTTGAGGGATTTATTTAAGCATCCGACACTGAAGGGGTGTGTAAAATCTCAAGTTAAACACACCACCACATGTTTTATTTTATATAATTGCTGGGGATCATTTTTTTTTGCCACAACAACTATATGAAATAAAAAGACATCCTTGTGTGGTCTGGTAGGGTTTCAGGCGTATTTATGTAGTCGGAAGCGGCTGCTGAAGGTACGTTTCCCAATATCCCTGAGTGGTTCGGTAGGGTTTCAAATGTTTTCCTTACTTTCTTTATTTTAAAATCGTTACTATTTGTAGCCTTAAGAACCTAGTTACTTTTGTTTTTCTAATAATCTTACCAGCGAGTGGTAGAGTCCGGCGATGACAGCTGGTGCTGAGCAAAGGCAGAGCTGTGACTGGGGCATGCGCATATAGGAAACCTGGCGCGTGTTCGCCGTTATAACAGCGAATTATAACCCAGTTTCCCTTAGGGGAAAAAAAGATCCCCAGTTATTATAAAAGAAATAATCCACTCCAGGTGTTCGTCATGCCTGTAACGACATCACTTCCTGTGTGGCTGAAGGCCCTCCGCTGCACCTCAGGCGTCACAACCCACCCAGGTCGTTCGGTTATTACGATATTTTCATATACCAGACTGTGGATCATTCCTTACTTAATGTACTTCTTAGATGAGGGAGGCAAGAGGCCAAAGGCAGAGCATCCTTCCTACTCCCCTAGTAACAGCATTCAAACCCTTTAATAAACAGACTGAAGTAGCTTACTGCACTAATAAAATGGATTTTTAGATAAAATTCTTTGTTTAAATACATGTTTAAATGACAAATTTATATGCATGAACTTGTCCCAGATTTTGTAGGCAATGAAGCTTTGTTGCCTTGGTAATGAGAGCCATTACCTGACTATGCCTCGTTGACTTTTTAATGCAGTCGGGTGATATCTCTCAGATAATGAGGTTTCAGAACTTTTTTTCTTTCCATTTTATTATTTGTCTTTAACCAACCTGATAACTGTTCTCCCATGCTTTTCAAAGCACACTGCTGAATTGGGCTAGTTAAGGAAAAGTAAAGTGGTGTTAATGCTGGGGTAATGTTTGAGAATGCAGGACACAGTTACATACTAACATACTGACATACTAAAATGCCAGCAGAATAGGCCTAATGGTCTTTCATGTCTGCTCGTTTGGTCAGCCCCCACCCTGGGAGCTGACCTTGCTGCCCCCCTTGCCCTCTCTGGTTTCTCCCTTCCCAGTCCCAGATATTCTCGCTGCACTGGACTTTGCTTCCAGAATCCTTCCCCTGTACCTGTCCCACCCCCTCTTGGACCCCTCCACCGTCTCTGCCTCCACCAGCCCCCTGGGCAGTGTATTCCATGGCTCCACCACCCTCTTAGTGAAATAGCACCTCCTCCTTTCTCCCCTGAATCTCCCCCCCTCCAGCTTCCACCCATGCCCTCTAGTTGCCCCCCCCTCCTTTGGAGCACCCCAACTGCTCCTCCCCTATTTACCCCCTTCATGTACCTGAAGACCTCTATCATGTCCCCCCAGTCCCTTCTCTTATTCAATGTGTATATATTTAGCTCTTCGAGCCTCTCCCCATAGGTCCTGTCCACCAAGCCCCAGATCATTTTGGTTGCCCTCCTCTGGACCCTCTCCAGGAGTTCAATGTCCCTCTAAGTGTGGCGTCCAAAACTGTACGCAGTACTCGAGGTGTGGCCTCACCAAGCAGTTACACAGAGGGAGCATCACTTCCCTCCTTCTGGAGGTGATCCCCCTAGCGATGCATCCCAGCATCCTGTTGGCCTTGGCCACTGCCCTCCTACAAGTCTCAGAGTTGTTCATCTTGACATCCACCACCACCCCCAGCTCCTTTCCAGCCATTGACACTTGTAGTATCCACCCAAAGGGTGTACACTTGGCCTGGATTTCTGGCCCCCAGGTGCCGTACCTTGCATTTCCCTGCATTGAACCTCAGCTTCCACTTTCTAGACCACCTTTCCAGAGCCTCCAGGTCCCCCCGTAGGGCTACCTTCCCCTCCTCCCATCCACCACCGCCCCCGGTTTTCAGTCATCCGCAAAGAGATTAATCTCACTCCTGATACCCTTCCTTATGTCAGTGACATAGGTGTTGAACAGGAGGGGCCCAAGGACCGATCCCTGAGGAACCCCACTAATGATCCTCCTTGGGGATAAGACCCTCTGGGTCTGGTCCTGGAGCCAATTTCCTATCCATCTTATCTGGTTCCCCATCCCCATTTCTCCTAGCTTATCCAACAGGCCCCGTGAGGGACAGAGTCAAACGTCTTGCTGAAGTCAAGAAAGAGAACGTCCACCAGTCTACCCAGGTCCAAGGCACTTGTCACCCAGTCACAGAGCTCCACAAGGTTTGTCTGACACAATTTCCCCGGGACAAATCCATGCTGCCTATCGTCCAGGCACCCCGACTTTTCCAGGTCCCCCCCCCAGCCTCTCCTTGACAATGCCCTCCATCACCTTGCCCACCACTGATGTCAGGCTGACGGGCCTGTAGTTCCCTGCCACCTCCCTTGACCCCCCCCTTGTGGATAGGCACTATATGCACCACCTTCCAGTCCTGGGGCACCCACCCTGTTCTCAGAGAGATGCTGAAAAGTTCCGCCAGGGGTTTTGCTAGGAAATCCACCAGTTCCTTCAGCACTCTGGGAAGTAATTTATCTGGCCCTGGTACTTTCTCTGTGTTAAGGGACCTGAGATCTTCCCTCACTCTCTCTGCTGTGATTTCCACCTCCGCTACCTCGTCCCCCTGTTTTGCCTTCTCTCCTCCTGCCAGTGATGCTCCCCCAGACCTGCTGATCAGTGAGGCCCCCAGTTTCACCGTCTCCTCCCATGTATGATGCGCCCCATTTTCCTTCATGAAAACTGAGAAGTACTCATTTAGTACCTCAGCCTGCTCCTCTGGGTCTTGTGCCCATCCCTCCCATTTTAATCCTGCTAATCTGCCCCTTCACCCTCCGCTTTTCCCCAATGTATCTAAAGAACCCCTTGTTCCCTCTCCTAATTTCCCTGGCCAGGTTCTGCTCCTTCCTTGCCTTAGCTGCCCTCACCACCCTAGTGGTCCTTCTGGAGATCAGCTCGTACTCCCCTCAATCCCTTTTACTCCAGTTCTTCAGGTTTCTGGCCAGGCTACAAAATTGCATGTTACACACCAAAAAAGTTTTGTATAGCTGGTTTAGAAGAGCTGGCGTGCAGCTAACGTGGAACACCTTGATTAGCATAGTGGTTCACAAGTGTATAACAAGGATTTTATATAATCGAGGGTGTGTATAATCCTCATTTATACACACCCCCATGTTTTATTTTTATATTTACTGGTTTTAACCAGTAAAAAAAAAAAAAAAATTATTTTAAAAGTTCCAGGTGGACAGCACTCTTCTTGTGCTGCCAATGCCTCACTGCCCCGACCCAGAGTGAACGAGACTGCTTCAGGAGGTAGGAGGTGCTGGCAGAGGGAGGTACTGGATGGCAAAAGGTGGGGGGGGGTCTCAGAATGCCTGATGCTCCAGCAAACTCTTCCATGGCTGACACCCTCTCTTCAGCACACCACCGCTGGGGGACCAGAAAGTTTCAATTTAATAAAAAAGAAAATGTGCAGTAAAGTAACAAAAGGGATGAAGGGAGCCCACACCATGGCACCAAAGGAAGCAGGAACTGCCACACCACTTTCTGACAGCTGCACAGGACAACAACAAATGTCAGCACTGAGGGACGAAGAGGCGGACCACAGGAAAGTTGTTCTCTTACTGACCTGTGTCCCCTCTCTCCCTCACACCACCGCGGCAATCGAACTTCTATATTTACTGGTTAGTGTTTTCTCTCCATCTTCTGGGGTGCCTGAGAGCACTTCCCAGCAGAACGTTTGAGAAAGGTGCTTGGGCGAACTCTGTTATTCACAGTTTGTTCTTCACACGTGTGAATACCAGAGTTTGCCAGTCACTGCCAGCAGCTGATAAACAACATTAACCAGTAAATATAATTATATTTCAGCACACACTTCAGTTCCCAGTCCCCTAATCTTACGGGGGGTGCTTTAACTCATAATTGGTGCCTGTATATACTTCACAGTGAAAGTGCAATATAAGATGGCATCTTTTCTGTGTATATAAACCAATGGTGGATGGCTAATTCATTTTGTATAGCTTCATCTGCATATGTTTATGAATGTTAAATGTGCTAACTACATAGTTATGTCTTGCTTAGTATAGGAGGATTTATTTACGTGCCAATGCAATTTCTGTTTTGATCTTTTGGTATAACTACAGTATAGGAATTTCAGCTGCCTTTGTCAGTTACAATAACGTGCAATGAATGACTGAATAAAGTTCCCTACTAAATCAGTGTGCCTTTATCATCTGAAGCCCAAATCAAAGTTGTACTCAATAACAAGCAGAGGGGACAGCAGAGACAAAGAAGGCTGTAAAACAATCTATGTAGGGTTATTTCTCCTGTGACTTGATCATCCATCACTGTACTCTCTGTCAGACAAGCCCAACTGGCCAAAATCCTCAGGCAGCTGGGATTAATGCTAGTTTTCTTTGCTATATAGCTGTGTGTATGGGACAGCTCGTATCTTTTAACATATTTTAGTAATACAGCAATGACTCCTCACGCAACTAATCTGCAGTGCTCAACTGTTCAACTCTCAGAATGAAGCACGATTCTGAGGCCTTTGCATATTCTGTCCCAGATTCCTGAACTAAGCCCCGGTCAGGCATGTCCCCTGTCCACAATCATTCAAAACCAGTCTTTTCTACCACCGGAAAACCCCTTGCACCCATTTTATTTTGTTTTTGATAATCGGGTAGGTGCACTAGACACAGAAATACCTATTTTCAGGCATGACCTGTGTACAAACATTTTTCAACAGTAAATCAAAACAAGATTTATGATATTAGACAGTTTCTTAACTGTTCATCTGAAAATGTTGCTTATTTGGCAATTTGTGTGTGCAGTGCGTTCTATGTAGGGAAGACATCTAGGAAGCTCAAGGAGAGAGTCTGTAACCATTTGAGTGACATCAGATGCCATGTTGAAAAGAATGCACTATACAGACATATACGCCAGGCTGGTCCCTCGCACAGATTTAAATTCTGTGGGGCTGAGAAGATCAATCTGGGGCCTACGGGTGGGGATATGAATGTGAAAGCATTACAAAGAAATGTTTTTTGGATTTATGAGCTTGGAGCATTAAAATATCCAGGATTGAATGATGCCTTCGATTTGTCCCCTTTTTTGAATAAGAAATAAGAAACTGATTATGCTCTGCTAAGATTTGTCTTTTTAAAATAGATTTTATATTTATTACTTACCCTATAAACCAGTGATTTGATGTAAAGTGATATACACTGTAGTATGACAGAATATTTTTAGATGCTGTGTTTTAGCACCTATTTCTTCCTGAATTTGCAATTGCTTTTTTATATTTTAATATGGTTCATTCTGTATTCAGAGAGTGTAGTGTTTATGTATATAATTACACATTTCTCTACTTTGATAATGACAATAGTATAGAGAAATGAGTTCTAGCTGTATGCCTTATGTAGAAAGAGAATACAAATACCGTGCATTTACAATATGTGGGATGTTGGTATGTCCTGAGGAACATATAAATTAAGTATAGGAGACATAAGCTTGTTTGTGCTACTCTCCTAGAAACTATTATATATTGTATTTTATATTTATAATGTATAATTGTATGTTCTAGTCAGGACAACACATCCTACTGTAACTGCTCTTGGGTTTTAACTGCATGTTATATGTGCACAAATGGCACTTTTTTATTTGGTATAAGTGGTTTTAGTATGTATATCACTTTAAACTAATTACTGTTTAAGGAGCACAAGTTGCAGTACCACATTGATCCCTGATGAAGCTCTGCTGAGCGAAACCAGTCAGATCTTTGGTGCATGGTGGTGTGAGTGCAGCTTCTGTGTACCACTATATGTCCTTTTGCCCAGTTTGTATTCAATAAAAAGTGGAACTGTGGCCTTTTTTCAAGACGAGTGGTGCCTTCCTTTTTTGTTTTTCTAGCTGCTATTTGGAATGAGCACACATACTCTGCAGCCATTTCTTTTTGGACTCCCACAATGGGAGGGAGATGGTTGCAGACAGATGGATAGCAAAGTTCGAGGATAAGATCAAATTAGGCAGTGGAAACTCAAAGTCAGGTGATTGTACTCCGGAGGAACTTGCACAGGCTAGCCTCCTGGGCCGACAGATGTAAGATGAAATTTAATGTGGATAAATGTGACGTGATCCACTTCAGGAAAAAGAACAGGGAGGGCTGATAATTATCTGAATGGAAAGGGGTTCCGATATTCTGACCACGTACGAGACTTGGGAGTAATTATATCAAATAGATTAAAACATAAGGTGCAGTGCTATCAGGTGGTAAGCAATGCAAGCAGATACCAGGGTATGTACAGACAAATGTTGTTGGGAGAGCATAAGGAGATAGTGCCCCACTATAAAGCACTGGGGAGACCCCATCTGGAAAACTGTGGACAGTTACTGCATTATAAAAAGAGATTGTTCAGACTGAGAGGGTGCAAAAGGGGGACAAGCAAATTCATGGGGGACTAGCAGACTTAAGCTATTTAGCCTTAAGAAAAGATAGAATCAAGGGTGACTTGATCCAAGTATTTAAGACTGTAAATGACCCAAAAATGGAAATTACGTACCTACCGTAATTCTTGATCTTCTTGGACGAGTCTCCACCACTCATTCACAGTAATGGGATCTGCTCTGGAGGCAATAGGACCCAGCAAGAGCAAACTTTTTGCTAGAGGGTTGGCGCCAGAGATGGAGCTGCGAGGAGTGGCACCGCGACCCTCAGCTCATGCGGTAATGACTATCTCGGTGTCGACCCTCCAACAGCCTCAGTTCCTCCCGAGGAGGTGCAGCGTAACTAACCTAGAAGGATAGTCTAACCAAAAACCAGACATAAGATAGTCCGGACAGCCCGTATAAGAAGGGTCAACAAAGAAGTCTTCACAGCCTAAAGATTGAGGGAGTGAAGACCAACAACAGAGGTGAGATCTGGGGATGGTGGGTGGGCGTGTGAATGAGTGGGGGAGACTCATCCAAGAAGATCAAGAATTACGGTAGGTACGTAATTTCCATATCTTCCTGGACACAGTCTCCACCACTCATTCACACTAATGGGAGAGTACAGAGCTAATAATCCCCCCCGAGAGGGCGGCAGGAAAGATAAAGAGCTCACAGTTTTAGGACAGGAGTCCATTAAGGATGGTTCTGCCAAAAGAAAGATGTCATCTGGCATGGACATCCAGAGCACAGTGTTTGACGAAAGTATGCACTGAGCTCCAGGTGGCCACATTGCAAATATCTGCAATGGGCACGTTGCAGATTTCCGCTAGGGATGCCGCGACGACTCTAGTAGAGTAAGCGTACACTCTGCCCTCCAGCTTAACCTGCGCCATGGAATAACAGTGGCGAAGGCATGCCACCAGCCATGCTGAAATACATCTGATAGCGAAAGGTTGACCCAGCCGGGTCTCGCTGAAAGAAACAAACAGTTGTTGAGCTTTGCGAAAATCTTTTGTTCTATCTAGATAGAAACGCAAATCTCTTTTGATGTCCAAGGAATGAAGAAAACACTCTCCTTCATTTTGGGTGTTTGCAAAGTAAGTAGGAAGGACCAAAGGTTGGTTTAGATGGAATTCTGAAACAACCTTAAGGAGAAACTTAGGATGGTTCCTAAGAACTACTTTGTCTTTATGAAACACAGTATACAGAGGGTCTGTGACCAACGCATGTATCTCAGAGACCCTGAAGGCTGAGGTAATGGCCACTAGAAAGGCCATTTTCCAAGTGAGAAATTTTAACTCACAGGTAGCTAGAGGCTCAAAAGGTTTTCGAGTGAGCATGTCTAGCATAAGATTAATGTCCCAGGCTGCGACTGGACGTCTGATAGGAGGTCAGGTATGCAGAATTCCCTTAAGAAACCTCTTAACCACAGGTAACTGAGCCAGTGACAAGGAAAGTACTGGCTCATAAGCTGAAATGGCACAAAGGTGAACCTTAACTGTAGAGTACTGCAGACCTGAATTTGAGAGGTCTAAAAGGTACTCTAGAACTTTATCTGGTGGGCAGGAAAAAGGATTCAAAGAGGTTTTTGCATACCAGAGCGAAAAACACTTCCATTTGGCGGTGTAAGTTTTCCTAGTGGCTGGCTTGCGCGCAGCCAGAAGAACATCTGAAATCATGCGAGAGACATTGAATCTGTTCACTTCTATCTCTTCAGGAGCCAAGCGTAAAGGTGAAGCGATCTCAGATTGGGATGGATCACAGGCCCCTGAGTCAGAAGGTTCATCTGAAGGGGAAGCGGTTTCGAAGGAGTTTCCGACATACTGTTGAGTAGTGGAAACCATATCAGTCAAGGCCAGAAGGGAGCAACGAGGATCATTTTGTCCCCCTGGGACTTGAACTTGAGAAGTACTTTCTGAATTAGAGGCAGAAAGGCAAATAGAAAGAGTTTTGTCCACCGCAGCCTGAACACATCCTGACAGAAAATGACAGGCTCTGGATTTCTGGAGCAGAAGAAGGGCAGTTTTGTGTTGAGTGGGGATGCAAAAAGGTCCAGGTCTGGAGTTCCTCACTCTGCGAACAGCGACTGAGCTACGGCTGAGTAGAGAGACCATTCGTGAGGATCTGTCTCTGTTCTGCACCCAGACAGGTAGACCGCATGAATTAGAGCCTTGTGCTCCAAGCACCATTCCCACACCCTCATCGCTTCCCTGCACCAAGGGTAAGAGTGAGCACTGCCCTGCTTGTTGATGTAATACATCACTGCTTTGTTGTCCGTTTGAAGGAGAATGTTCTTGTGACAGAGAATGTCCTTCAAAGCCCGGACTGCATAAAGGATGGCTCTCATTTCTAAGACAGTTATGTGATACTGGTACTCGAGCTGAGTCCATTTACCTAGACTGTGGAAAGTCGGACAGTGAGCTCCCCACCCCATCAGGGACGCGTCCATGGTAATGGAAATCTGATGATCCAGAGGAGCAAAGGGATACCCTTCCAGAAGATTGTCCTCTTGCAACCTCCAGGTAAGTGATCTCTTCAGAGGTTCTGTCACCTTGATGAGAAAGGACTGAGGGTGAGTGGTCGGGGACCACTGAGTACTAAGCATCCACTGAGAGGTTCTCGTGTGAAGACGTGCTAGTGGTACAGTGAACACCAAGGATGCCCATGAGACCTAGCATCCATTGCATCGAGAGAGCTGAAACCGAGCTGCTCTCTCTGATGAATCGGCCATCTGAAGGATATCGCTCCTCCTGTCCTCTGGAAGAAATGCTTTTGCACAGGAGGTGTCTAGAAAAGTTCCTATGAAAAGGAGCCTCTGGGAGGGCTGCAGCTGTGATTTTTTGAGGTTTAGCAGGACTCCCATGGATGTGAGAAAGTGTGAAGCCGTGGCTATGGCGTCTAGAGTTCCCTGCCTGGAAGGACTTGCTAGAAGCCAATTGTCCAGTATGGGAACACTTGTATTCTGATTTTTCTGAGATGCGCTGTGAGAATTGCACAACACTTTGTAAACATTCGCGGCGCTGAGGATAGCCCAAAGGGCAGGACTCCGAACTGATAATGCTGTCCCAAAGCCACGAACCTTAGTTATTTGTGATGCTTTGGGTGAATGGGAATGTGTTAGTAGGCATCCTGCATGTCCAGGGAGGCTAACCAGTTGTGTTGATGAAGCAAAGGTAACAGGGTTCCTAGCAATATCATTGTGAATTTCTTTTTGGGAAGAAATTTGTTTAATTTTCTGAGGACCAAAATGGGGCGCATGCCTCCGGTTTTCTTTGGAACCAGAAAGTAATGGAAGTAGAACCCTGTGTTCCGATGATCCAGCGGAACTACTTCCACTGCCCTGTTGTTCAGAAGGCCTTGTATCTCGGAGGCAAGAAGTTCTGACAGCCTGGGCTGTCGTCTCGGGGGACGATCCGGAGGGGTCCCTAAAAGATTGAGGGAATACCCATCGCGGATTATCCGGAGGACCCTTTTGTCCGAGGTTATGGACTTCCATCGATTGTAGAAGTGAGTCAGACAACCTTCCACCGCTTAGGAAGAGTCCCCCTTGGGCAGCTGAAGTGGGACTTGGGCCAACAACTCAGAAGGTGGCACTGGGCACTTTGGGTCCTTGTGCCTTCTGTTGCATTTTCTTTTGTGGCTGAGGGGCTTGGTTTTTATTAAAACCTCCACTGCCTTGGCCCCGAAAGGACTGACAGTTATGAAACTGGCGTTTGTTAACACCCCCTCGAGAGGGAGCGGGAGGAGGTCAAGCTAATTTAATGGCTGACCTAGTCTTTTGTGTGGCCTCTAGAGCCTGTTCTACTTGAGGGCCGAAGAGATACACACCATCGAAAGGCAACGCCATGACCTGATGCTAGGCATCATTCGTGAAACCTGAAGTGCGCAGCCAGGAATGGCGGTGGGTACAAATGCCCGCCGCCGCCGCTCAGGAGGCAGAATCAAAGGCATCCATAGCTGCTTTAACCTGCTAGTTATTAGACTCTATACCCCTGGTTATGGTTTGAAGTAGCTCTGAATTAGTGTCAGACTCTGGTAGAGCTTCAACCATTTGTTTGAGCGAATGCCAAAGAATATACTCATATTGAGAGAAACAGCCTTGGTAGCTGGCAATATGCATACCTAGGGTGGATGCAGCAAAGACTATCTTACCTAAAGTGTCTATCTTACAAGATTCTTTGTTTATAGGTCGAGCTGTAGTAGTCTGGGGAAGGAAGACCTTATTCTCTGCCAAGACTACAATAGGATCCGCAAAGGCTTGGGATGCCAAAATGGGTAGATCTTTGAGAGCAGCATATTTCCTATCTATGGACTTAGCCACAGAAGGAATGAGAGCAGGATTATTCCATGCCATTTGAGAAAGCGTCTCAAAGGAGGGCTGTACTGGAGGAGTCAAATCCATAGGGATCTCCGGAACATGGAGGTAGTGGAGTCTTAACAGTTTCCCAGGATAGAAACATAGAAGTTGACGGCAGATAAGGACCGCAAGGCCCATCCAGTCTGCCCATTTCTTTTTCTACCTTATAGATGTGCCATCGGCCTTTGCTCTGTCAGTGGCCTATCTATTCATAGTCATTTGTATTGCTCCCTTATGCCTATCCCATGCCTGTTTGAAGCCCTGCACTGTATTCATAGCCACCACTTCTTGTGGTAAGCCATTCCATGCATCCACCACCCTTTCTGTGAAAAGAATTTCCTCATTTCCTAATCGGCCTCCTCTAATCTCATGTTGTGTCCTCTTGTCTGCTATTTTTCTTATATTTAAACATATTAGACTCTTTCACCTTGTTTATGCCCTTAAGGTGTTTGAATGCCTCGATCATATCACCTCTCTCCTCCTTTGCTCAAGGGTATACATATTGAGCTCCGTTAATCTGTCCTCATATGTCTTCTGATGCAGTCCCTGCACCATTTAGTTGCCCTTCTCTGGACTGCCTCAATTTGGTTAATGTCCTTGTGAAGGTGTGGCCTCCAATACTGCACGCAGTACTCCAGATGGGGCCTAACCAGTGTCTTGTACAGAGGGATTATTACCTCCCTCTTACGGCTTGTGATACCCCTACTAATACACCCTAACACCCCCCTAGCCTTACCTACTGCTTTAGAGGTCTGCTTGGATGATTTTAGGTCATCAGCGATGATGATGCCCAAGTCTCTTTCTTCCTTTGTGACTGCTAGCAACTCCCCTCCCAGCCTATAGGTGGCTTCAGGGTTTCTCTTCCCTATGTGCATGATTTTGCACTTCTTTGCATTAAATCCCAGTTGCCACTCTTCTGACCATTCTGCTAGTTTATCCAGATCTCTTCTCATTCTGCCCACCCCATCTGGATCATCTACTCTGTTGCAGATCTTGGTGTCATCTGCAAACAGACAAGCCTTACCCTCTAGTCCATCTGCAAGGTCACTAATGAAGATGTTGAAGAAGACTGGCCCCAGGACTGATCCTGAGGTACCCACTTGTGACTTGCATCTCTTCTGACTGTATACCATTTACCACCACTCTCTGTTTTCTGCCCGTCAACCAGTTTGCCACCCAGTTGACCAACTTCGACACACCCAGAGCCTACCCAGCTTATTTATCAATCTTCTATGTGGAACAGTGTCAAAGCTTTGCTGAAGTCAAGGTAGGCGACATCAACTGCTCCCCTTGGTCCACCACTCTGGTTACCCAGTCAAAGAAATCTATGAGATTAGTTTGACAGGACCTTCCTTTGTAAACCCATGCTGTCTTGGATCCTGTGCCCCTATGGATTCCAGGTGTTGCACTATCCTTTCCTTAAGGAGTGCCTCCATAATCTTGCCCACTACTGAGGTAAGACTGACGGTCTGTAGTTCCCGCCTCCTCCCTGCTACCACTCTTGTGGAGCGGGATCACATAACCCTTCTCCAGTCTTCTGGGACCTCTCCTGTGCTCAGAGACTCACTAAACAATTCTGCTAATGGCTCTGCTAGTTCCTCCTTTAGCTCCTTAAGTACCCTGGGATGTATGCCATCAGGTCCCATTGCCTTATCCACCTGAGCTTAGCAAGCTCTTGTAGGACCTTTCTTTTGTGAAGGGAGTAGTGCTCACCTCCCTCCTCCCTGTGTCCATGATGCTGAGCTGTGGGCCCTGCCCTACCTTCTCTTCAGTAAATACTGAGCAAAATATCTATTTAGGATAGATGCCTTTACATGGTCCTCCTCCTCACATGCTCCCTTTTCTCCATTAAGCTTAGCAATACCCCCTCTGGATCTGTATCTGTAGCCTGGAGAGAAAGAGTGGAATTCAAGTTTTTCAGCAGAGACTTAAATGACAGGTCCTCGACCACAGGCTCTGCAGCAGGATTAGATCCTGTTCCTTCCACATCATCACCCAGATGAAGGTCTGTGTCAGGCTCAATGTAATCTCTTGACAGCCCAGGAGGGACTGCATGGACAGGAAAGGAGTGAAAATCAGAAGGAAGTGAGGAAGGGAAAAGATTCAAAGAAGAGGAGCTCTGAAGACTGAATGACACCCTAACAAGCCTCGGCACAGAAGAAGAGCATGGCGCCGAAGATGGCGCTGAGAAGCTGCACGGCACGACGAGGCACACAGCACCAACAACCCCACGAGATGCGAGGATGGCGCTGATAGCCGCGATCGGCGCTGAAGATGGCACCGAGCGCACACACAGACACCAAAAGCACTGAAAACATCCCAAGGCTCAAAACAAGATTTGAGGAGAAAAAGGATGAATACCAGGAGATAGAGGCATGGTGTGGCCCCTGCGCCGCAGGCGTGCGAGAGAAAACACTGAGCGGGTCGGCGACGCACTAAGACGGTGCCGCACGACTAGGGAGGCCCAACTGCCCTACCTGATCTCCCAAAAAGCCCGAAGGCCCCGGAGTGACTGGGCCAGGCAGCTGGACCTACCTCCGAGCCAACTGCTCCATAAGAGCAGCCCACTGATGAAACTACTCATCTGAAGACCTACCAGAGGATGGGGTAGGGCTCCGATGTTGAAGACGTCAGCGAACGGAAACAGAAACCAGCGACTCCGAAGGAGGAGACCAGCAATTAGCCCCCATAACCGACTGTCTACGCGCAGACATATTAGTGGGCGACCTCAAGTGATGCCTTCTCTTTTTTGACCTGTGTGCCAAAGAAGAGCTCGAGGCCAAACAGTGCCGAGAATGTGACCGTTTACTTTTATGCTTTTGAGGGGACCGCCCACCCCCTCGGGCACTGGACTGTCTGTTGTCAGACCCCCCTCCGGAGAAGGCGGCGGACCGGACCCAGCCCGGCTGTCTGAACAGCTTTCATATGAAGTCTCCCTACCGTCACCTGACCCACTCGTGGTCAATGTAGGCTGAGACTTCTTTCCTTTAATAAGAATAAACTAAGTGGTACTTTATTCGAAATATTATTACAAAACAATAAAACTGAAAACTATGCTGCTAGTCTGAAGTTCGACTCCCGGTGGACGAGCGACATCGTCACTGAAGTGCACTCAACAGCGGGAAAAAAGGAACTGAGGCGGTTGGAGGGTCGACGCTGAGACAGTCATTACCGCATGAGCTGAGGCTCGAGGTGCTGCTCCTTGCAGCTCCATCTCTGGCGCTGACCCCTCTAGCAAAAAGTTTGCTCCCACTGGGTCCTAGTGCCTCCGCCGCAGATCCCAGTAGTGTGAATGAGTGGTGGAGACTTTATGTCCAGGAAGATCTTGTAGATTGTATTTATTTTGTTAATTTTGAAATACACTAGGTACATTTGATAAATCCTTGGTTCAAGCATAGTACAGAACATTCAGCATGTGGGACGGATTTATTTTTTTTTCCACTAAACGTTTTCCTCCCTCAACTACTTCCTCATCAAGGATATACTCAGGTTCCAGAGATGTGTCTGGTTCAGGCCTGGTATTTCCCTGTCCCTTGGTTCCAGTTGCCCTCCAGTGGCTCCTACAGCTTCCCCTCCATTGGTAGGGGCCCGTGCCAGGGACATAAGCTGTCATTTAGATGGCTGTGGGATTGTATATCCCCTTTTTTCCCCAATCCCACCTCCTATCCAGGGGCCCAATATTCAAAACATAGCCCTTGGGCAAAATTAGCACTGCCCAGTGTGCAAAAATAGCCCAGAACCACATGCATGCTATATTCAAAGGAATAGTTCAGGGGCTAAATCAGTTGAATATAGCGTGCAAACAGCTGAGAGTGCAGTGCAAAAATAACTCACCAAATAAGACAGCTCTGAATACTGCAACCGTGCAATGCAAACTGCAACAGCAGCCCAGTGCACAAAAAGGTGGAATAAGGCCGAGTTGCAGTAGGTAGCCAATGTGGGTGCTAGCAAAGAAGTGGTGCACAACTGCAAACACTGCAGGCCAAATACTGCAGAACCATGCTATGGTTCCAACAGGTTTGCACAGGGCAAACTCGTTAGCGTGGTGTTAACATGTTTGCCCCGCATAACCACATTTTCCTGGTGCAAAATTTTGCTATATTCAAATCTCCTATGCAAAGGAGCCTACTTAGGCAATCCGTGGGCAAACAGCCACATTAGTATCTCATTACGGCCTGCTTTGCATGCATTACCATGTAGATTGCCTGGTACTATTTCATGGTGCATGCAGCTCCACCTGTATGTCAGACTACAGGTCGGTGGCTGCCAGCTGGGTTTTCACATAGCACCATCTGTATGTCAGCCTGGAACAACAGGACAATAGCTGCAGACTGAGTTTGGGCACTGCAGCACAGACTATTGTGGACCAGGGGACTAGCACCACAGGAACAGGTGGCTGTGCTGCATGCCAGAGACATATGGTTGTTCCTGATACAGTGTGTAGCAGATGGTACAGTACCATAGCAGCCAGTATTGTGAGGGACACAGCAATGCCTATGGTGAGTCAGTCAACAATGACTGCTGCTATCCACACAGTGACATGCACAGCAGGCAGGTGTGTTCTGATAGTGGATACCACAGTCATACTGTCCTGTGACCCACACACCAGTGGCATGGGATTTCTACACTAACATACACATGGCTGGTCATGTGTGACAGGGAGCCAGTACAGGTGTGCAGTATGCGCCCGGGGGGGGCAGACACATGCCATCACACAGACACACTGATGTGAGGGGCAGTCCCATTACTGGCATATGTGCACTGTGCGGATGGCCACAACCGTGTAGCAGCATCTACTATGTGGTGCAGCCTGGATACCCTCCCCTCAGTATATCCTCCATTCCCCCAGTGCTGGATAGCGGTGGTGTACCCCTATGGGGGGACTGGATGTGTGTGCTGCATTGATAAGGTGTCCACTGGACGCTGGGGCACCCACAAATGCCTGGCTGGGTTGGGACCGGTGCCAGATGACGGCAACATGGGCAGTGCCATCTGTGTGCAGCATGTCTCTTCCGTGGCATATGGAGTGGCACAGGGTGGTCATCTGCCCTCTCTGCCTCCTCACTGGCTGCAGTCATCAGGTGCATCATGATGCTGTTGTTGCTTACGGCCATGTTGCCTGTTGCTGCTGTGTTCACGCCCCCTATCCTTGGTTTACCCAGAGTTAAGACTACCTTTTTCTGGGTGGTAATTTGTGCAACACAAAGTGTCACGCAAAGTCACACAAACACATTTTGCGCGGTGCTAATGCGCTGAATATAGCATAGCACCTGTATTCATGTACACGCCCCATCTCTTTGCACAGTGCATACATTATCATTTTGTCCAGCACTAATGCATTTTGCCAATGCTATTTGGTCTTTTGAATACAGGGGACCAGAGTAAACCATTTAATGCAAATCCGGTGCAAACAGTTAGTGCCCAGCACAAAGTTTTGCATATCTGGCCCCAGATGTGGGTGAAGACTACTGACAGCTTTGGACATATGAAGCAACATCTGTAGAGGGAGCAAGCTCCCCTGGCCCACCAAATGTGTCTCTGTGGTACTGGGTGCCGATACCTCCACCTCCCCCGACTGCAGAACACCGCCAAAAGGTAGCTGCTGCAGTGTGCCCTGGTTCCCACTGCAGTGACTCGAGTTTGCTTTCACATCCAGGTTGCCCGCACAACAGTGGAACACACAACGCACTGCCACTGGACCATCAGGTGGCCGGGAGGATTATTGTTTTTTTATTTTATTTTATTAGAAGCCGTGGGGGGGATGGTGTTGGAGGAAGGAGCCAACCAACTTGTAACATCACAGACCTGCTGTGTGTGGATGCACCTGAACTGGCTACAGTGCTGCAAACCACACATGGGAGCTGAGAACACTGCAAAAACACAGCTGTTGTGTCAACGCGTCTTAAGTATACTACCCGCTGCTGCTGTTCTTGCCCCTTTCCCACAGTCATCATCATAAATTAGGTGTTACACCTTAAACAGCAAAGGCTCGGCTGGAGTGGAATACATACATAAATAAATAAATTACACTGAAGAGGATAAAGTACTTCACTGCAATAAAATGTTCTCCCCAGCTCATTACCCAGGCTACTAACACTTCCTGATTTTTGTCTGGCTGTTAAACGAAGCAATGAATCGTGTTACTGATCCCAGAGCTCATAGACAGCTGTGACTGGCAATACTTAATATCCCTGCATATGCAGTCTGTTTGTTAATCAACTTCCAGGAATATTGGAAACTGTGATGGATGGCTGATAGCATTTTCTTTAAAAAAAAAAAAAATTGATACTGCATGTCGACATCTCACTGTTATTACAGCCCAATTTTCCTAGTTTCACTGTGTAAGACGACTCTGCTTTCTTAGCAGTGTGGGTTGTTTCACATCCTAACAACCACACTACTGTTTTCTTTTTAACTCATCTTTCTTCAAGCAAATTTAATGCAGTCACAAAGACTTGATCTTGACAGTTTGTTACAGAATTGATAAAAGTGGTTCACAGACCAAATACAATTTGGTTGAGAAAACATGTCAGAAATCGTGTGCATGCAACATAATTGTCTATTCGGGTCCTGTTAGGCCATGTTATGCCATTACAGTAATCAAGCGGTATTCCGTATGCTGGCTGGAGTGACGCTGGCAGATGAAGAACGTCCTGGGCGTGCATGACCACCACAGACAGTAACTTAGCTACATGAAGGTTGTCAAACCCTCAAACCTACGGTAAAGTCAATAAAGACAGAACCCAAAATAAAAGAAAAAAAACACAGTTGTGCATAGTTACTGTCATTATTCTGTATTTATACCTGGTGCTGTGTTAGGGTGAAGACAAGAGGGTGATGTGGGAAACACTGCCAATGGGCATCCCCCCACACAATCAATATCAGTGGGTGTGAGGATAGCACCCCCAGCTGACTGTGTCCATAACTTGCTAAAAGAAAATGTACAAAGTCCAGTTTATGTGGCTTTCTACCCAGGAACATCCCCACTGCTCCACTGCTGGCATACCTGCCACTTGTCTTGGTGCTTATCCTTCCGCAGGTGTAGCCGAGCTGTGAGCTGCTCCATACCATGTAGCTGGATAAGTCTGCTGCACCACTCCTCAAAGGTGGTAAGATCCGGCTGCAACCACTGTGCTGTGAGGCACTTCAGGGCAGCTACTACCAGGGCTAGGGCCACCTAGCATCCATGTGTGGGCATGCTAGAGATAGCAGGGAACCCCAACTCCCCTTCAGTGAAGGTGCTTGGGATCGGAGTCGGTAAAATCTGATTTAGTGCCTGCTGCATTTTGGTCCAGAAGGTCAAGATTTTGGGGCGGCTCCACAAAACATGCCAATAAGTGCCCCCCCACCGCCATCACACTGTCTCCAGCAGTCCGCAATATTGCTGGCCTGAAAGTGCTTGTGATTGTTGGTGTTCTGAACTACGTAACCAATATGCGCCAGAAGAGCTCCCCACCAGGTCGGTGCAAATGCAGCCTTCCAGACCCTCTAATCTCTTTTTCTACTCAGCCTCTGAAATACTACACACGGCCTCTGCCTCCGAGCTAGCCTTATCCCCAGAGCTCCTGACACAGTTGAGACAACTTTGAAAAAAATATAATATTCAGACATAAATGTAGCTTATATTTTGTATTTTATTCTGTAATTCTCACCCTTATTTCCTTATTCTAAGGATAGTTGCATCAATACAGTATCTCTGCTCTTTGAGCTCTGGCTGCCTGCCTACACCTGACATCATAATTCTGTTTATGACATCAAAATATGTTGCTGTGGAGATAATTATGATGTCATAAACGGGAGATTTTTAATGTCGCGTGTAGAGAAGCAGACAGAGTAGCTAGAGTCTAGGGAACAGGGATCCTGTTTGCATGCAACTGTTTTCAGCAATAAAGAAATTGGGGAATTAACAGTGTGTGACCCTGAGCAAGTCACTTAACTTCCTTGTGCTCCCAGGTCGCATCTGGAAACAAGCTTCGGCTTAGTGTGCTACTCCTGGTTAAACACTGTTCTCTTTCCCTAATCACTGAAAATATATGACGTACTAAAAAAAAAATGGGATGGAGCTGAATATAAATCTTACTTTTACAAAGTTTTGCAAAAGCTGTCAACAGCTCTTTAAGTGACTACTTTGGCTGCCTGTAGTAATTTACAGATCCCAAAGATGTACTGCTGTTTCCCCTTCAGGGATACTACCCAGCAAATGTAATCCCCCCACGCAGTCGTCTGTCTGGTAAAATGGGTCTTATTGTCACCAGAGTTGATAAAAAGTTTTACTTGTAGAAACCTGTGGAAATCTGTACAACTGAGGTTAAGTTTCTGTTGTAGAGCTTGAAAAGTTAGGCAACGCCCATTGCCCAGCAGCTGAGAAAAATCTGTAAGACCTTTGCGTTCCCAGGTGGCACCCCCCCCCCAATCTAGTTGAGGCAGGAGAGTAAGGTGGGGCCCAACAGTGACTGATAAAAAATGTTTCTTTACCTTCTGAAGCATTTTAAGAGTATGCCAAACCCAGCCATTGGAAGTATCCTTCACATATTCTGATGTTACAGAGGTCAGCGCCAAAGTGAAAAAGTGGCTGGCATCCCCACATGTGCAATTTCTATATCCTGCCATCCTAATGAATGCCTCTGCTTGGCCCAGGTACAAACCACCTCAATTCAACATGCTAAGTCAAAAAGCTGTAGCTCATACGAACATATGAAGAAGCCAGCAGAAGGCCATTTGGTCCATCAAGTCTGCTCGTATTGTAGGGTCCACAGCTTGAGCTAATGTCCTTGTCCTCCCTCCCCACTCCTCCCATCATCCCTACCCATGATCCTTACCTTTCCCCTATGCCTATCCTAGCCTCTCTTCAAGCTGTCCACAGTCTTCAACGAGGTGATGCAGAGAGAGACTCCCCTGTTCCCTAGGCAGCATCGGGGTCTGCTGGTTGATAAGGATTCGCTGGCCACCCAAAATAAATAGTTGTACCCCCGAAGGGGGGGGGTCCAGTACACTATGGAAATGGGTAGCATATTAAATCAAAAAAGGTACCATGCTAGTACATTCATTTTAACCATATCTGTATGGCCTGCTAGAATTTGGGGAAGAAGAAACCATCAGGCCAGCTCTTGTTGGACTGCCCCCCCCCCCCGATAATTTGTAATAGTAAATGGCACACAACAAGAAGATATCAGTATTTATAAGTATGCTTTGATACCTTATCTGATTATTATTAACCTAAATAAATGGGAAGGTTTTCTTAAAACCTATAGGACAGGTTTATTGATTTAGCTTTTGTTGACCAGGTAAGTACACTAGACAAGAAATTTGCCTATTTTCAGGTATGACCCGGGAGAAGGTTCCACTAAGCCCAATAGTTTCTGAGTTATCAAATGTATTTGTAGTCAGAAACTTGGCCAAAGGTATATAGGAAGGCTATCAGATATGGAACTGACCCTTCTGGATGACTAAGGAATAAAATGGAGTCATCTACATAAAGGGAGACTTATTGTTCTACCTCCCCCCCCCCCGCCATGACCCCAGTGATACCAGCATCCTGATGTCTAACAGCAGCCAATGGCTCCAGACATACAGTACTGCAAAAAGCAGCGGGGACAGAGGGCAGCCTCATCTTGTTCCTTGAATAAAAGAAAAAAGAAAGGGAAACTTAAAACATTTACCCTAACTAAAGCCTGATGGTTGCTGTACAGGCTAGTGAGTACTACTAACGAGACGGTGGTAGATGTCAAACAAAATCATCAAATGGTTTATTTTTTTTAAAGCACAAATGTATTCTGAAATTCTCAGATTCATCATTGAATTTTTTTTTATTCATATATTATGTCCCTTTCAATGGCATACTCTTTGGAACCCTCCCGACACTTCCTCTACCTGCATCTTTAAACCCTGATGAATCCTCGGTTTACCTCCCCCCCGACTGGCATACAGTGTGGTGGGCATACCCCAGAGCACGCACTGGTTCAGCTGGCAGGTGAGGCACTGGAAGCGGGCCTGGATATACCAGGGTCCTCAGGAAGCTGGCATCAGGTCCAAATACTACATGTTCTGTTGTGTGTTCCTCCCATGGTCCCTGGAAGATGCCTGGCGTGCAAGGGGGGCCAATGCCCATGCGTACACAATGTGTACTCAGCACGGGTCCCCAGCATGGATGCTTAGATATTTCATTTTGCTAAACAGAGATCTTGCACTGCAGCAAAAATTTAGGTTTTAGATAAAGCTGCCAAAAATCCGAAATCTTAAATATCAGGATATCAAATAGGATTTGGATATGGAAATCTGATCCAACTTGTCATCTGTTACAAGTCCCTCCACCATGCAACAGTAAAGCCCCCCCCAACAAAACCACCCCTAAGCCCCAACCTCCTCCTCATGGCCATGACAGCACATAACTGGGACATAATAATTTATTAAATAAATAACATGATGACTGAATTTTCTGTTGACATTTATTTTATTATACCACTGCAGCTCCTTATAATAAAAACCCACCCCCACCCATGCAAAATCAGGAGGCCACCCCAGTACAAGCCACTGTCCCACACCCCCTGTTCAATTAAGCACCCCCCACACAACACACCGACTAGCCTCTCACTCCTCCCCTCAAAAAGAACCCAAAGTAATGTACAAAATATCATTGGCTTAGAGCAGAGAGGCAAGCTGCTGAAGTCAAACGTGGTTCCACAGTGCAGCAGCCTGCATTCATCTTCGGTCCCGGTAGGTAAATGAATGATGACATCAATCTACAGTAACATCTGATTGGCCACTGATGGCCTAGTGGAAAAACACTGTGCCCCTGGGTTTGGGAGTGAGCCCGGGTCCCTGGCTGTTGAGCTATCCATGGCCAGGAGTGCTGCCAGAGCCAGACCTTCTACAAAAGGCTGAAGATGGTGCTATGGAGGGGGTATGAACACATATGTTCTCTACCTTCTCAAGAGGAGTGCTACGGACCTCTGAGCATTTATTCGAAAAATAAGGACTGGCTGGGCCTTGGCTTTGCTTCAGGCACTAACTCTCCCCGCCAGCTCTCATTTCATTAACAAAGGGACCACTTCACTAGTCTTTACTGTTAAATTAAAAAGCAATGACAGACAGTTGTACTAAAACTTCAAAAGAGCTTGGTTTATCCAAGAGCACAGACTCTTTATTTATTAATTAATTTATTTATTTTATTTAGTTGTTTAACCAGGAGTAGCACACTAAGCTGAAAGCTTTTTTTACAGGTGCGGCGTGGGAGCACAGGGAAGTTAAGTGTCTTGCTCAGGGTCACACAGTATGCAAGTGGAAGCTGTGGGATTCAAATCCAGGTCTGGTCTGCTGGATGTCACCAGATTTGCAGCTCAGAGCCTTAAACCACTGCGCTATACTGCCTCAAGGGATTCTCATGGGATAGAATTGCACTTTCTTATAATCACAACTGAATAGATATCACCATCAATAATTACCTTTTTATTTTTATTTTTTTAAATAGAGGTGTTTATCCTCAGCCAAAATATATTGAGGGATATTCTGGTCCTAGAGATACACCCTGCTACAGGCTGCAATCCTCACACGCTCTGGACAGGTCCTACTTCAGCTGATGTCCTCAGCCACTTTCCCTCCATGATAGGCGGCTCCAGGGGAGGGCTGTCCTTCTCCCTAAATCACCTACCTGTGTGGACAGAACAGAAACACAGAAATACACAATTTGTCGGCAGAAAAGGACCATTTGGCACACTCAGTCTGCCCAGATGTTCCCTACCTCATTTGTCTCCGATGACCCTAACAGACCTCCCACAACCCTCCCTTCTCCCTGCCCATTTTCTAAAGCTGGGGCTAATCTGGGGCTGGAAGTGTAGTCTAGAGGTTAGAGTAATGAGCTGTGAATGAGCTTGGTACATCCAGCAGACAGACATGGGTTTGATTCCCACAGCCTCCACTTGTATACTGTGCGACTCTGAGCAAGTCACAACCTCCCCAGTGCTCCCGGGTCGCCCCTGAAAACAGGCACCTGTGCCTAGTGGGCCTTACCCGGTTATCAAAGAATAAAAAAAAAAATCCCTATGTCTATCCTATGCATGCTTGAAGCCCCCCGCTGTTTTTGCCTCCAGCACTTCTGCTGTCCGTCTATTTCAGGCATCTACCACCCTTTCAGCAAAGAAATATTTCCTCACATCTCTCTCTTACACTCCCCTCCCAGCTTCAGTGCATGCCCTCTGGTCCTGGTGCTCATTCTCAATAGGAAGAGTCTCCCCGCCACCTCTTTATGTCTGTGAGGCACCTGTAGGTCTCTATCTTGTTGTGTCTCGCTCTCCTCCCTTCCAGGGTGTACACGTTGAGATCCCTCAGTCTCTACTCATAATGCTTCTCGTGCAACCCCGGCACCATTTTAGGTGCCCTCTTCTGGACTGCCTCCACTCTCTCTATGACCTTTCTTAGATGCAGCCTCCAAAACTAGACACAGTGCTCAAGGTGGAGTCTCACCAGCGAGCTATTCAGTGGCAACACCACCTCCCTTCTCCTGCAGGATATACTCCTCCCTATGTATCCCACTAGCCATGCCCACTGCTTTGTTGCACTGTAATGCCATCTTGAGGTCATCCAATATGATAACCCCAAGGTCCCTTTCCTGTTTAGTGACAGTCAGTACCTCCCCCCACCACCCTATACTCAGTGCTTGGGTTCCTGTGTCCTAGTTTATTTATTTAAATTTTTCACCAGGAAGGCATACTGAGCAACAAGTCGCTTGTTTCCCGGTGCGACCTGGAGGAAAGGGGCACAACAGGAATGAAACATTAAACATTAAAGTTACAAGATCAACATTAACATACAGTTGTAAGGCAGGTGTTACAAACAGTGTTGCGCATAACATGTAGAAAGAGGGGACAATAATAAGTGCCGGGTTAATAAGTAAACAAGTGCTTATGTGAAAGAAAAAGGGGAAGGAGGGGTGAGGTGGGGGAGTGGGAAGAGTTGTGTCCCTGGAGACCCCTTTAGGGTGCGATCAACCCTGCAAGGGGACTGGTGGGAACAGAGAGAAAGGGATAATGCAGTGTCCCAGAAAGACCCCTTTAGGACAGTGGGGGAAGGGAGCAGATTAGAGATACAAGCCCCTTGGGGTGGCAGGTGAAGGTGAGGGTATAGAGGTAGGGTTTGTCCAGGGCTTAGAGGAGGAAATTAGGAAGGGACATGGCAGGAGCAGCTAGGTGCAAGGTAATTATTGAGGGCAGAGCTGATGGAGTAGGCGGAGGATGAGTGCCAGATTTGAGGTGGGAGGAATTCCAAATTTTTGGGAGGCTGTGAGAGTAACCGGATTGGCCGATTTGGGTGGTTCTGCAGGGGACAACCAGGGTATGGGAACCGGTCAATCTAAGGGAATGGGAGGGTGAGGGGTGTTATAAAGGAGGAGGTGAGGTGGGAAGGGAGCTCACCCAACCAGTGCTTGGAGATGAATTTAGCACAGTGGGAGAGTTGCCTTTTTGTAAGAGACTGGAAGGATAGGGCACCATAAAGATCGCAGTGATGAGTGCGAAGGGGGCACCCAGGGAAAAGCGGCAGAAGGAATTGAAGAGGGTGTCCAGTCTGGCCAGGGAGGACTTGGTGGCAGCACCACAGACCACATCGCAGTAGTCAAAAATGGGCAGTATGATCTTTTGAACAAGTTCACGCCTAGCCATAGGAGGGATGCAACTACGGTTCCTGAACAGGGCACCAAGCTTGGGGTGCAGTTTATTCTGGATGGTGTCAATATGTCCAGAGAAGTTTAGGTGTTGGTCCAAACAAACTCTAGGTGCATGATCTTGTACTTTTTGGCACTGAACTCCAACTTCCATGCTTTAGACAACTGCTTGATTTTCCCCAGATCCCTGCTTATTCTCTCCACCACCTCCAGAGTGCCCTCCCTATTACGGATTCTGGTATCATCTGCAAAAAAGTCATGCCTTCCCTTCCAGTTTCTCAGCAATATCACTTATGAAGACACTGAAGAGGACCGATCCTAATACTGAGCCCTGTGGCACCCTCCTGGTCACTCCTCCATCATCTGAGTGAATGCTGTTTACCACCATCCTCTGTCTCCTACCTGCTAAACAGTTTCTAATTCCATTCACCACTTTGGATCCCACCCCCCAGGCTGCTAAGTTTCTGTATCAGCCTCCAGTGCTGAACAGAGTTGAAGACCTTGCTGATGTCCAGATAGGGCACACCCAATACTTTCCCCTAATCAACTTCCCTGGTCACCCAGTCACAGAAATGTATCAGATTCACTTGGCATGACCTCCTCCCCCCACGATTCCATGCTGCCTGTGATCTTGCAGGCCACTGGATTCAAGATGCTCGACCAGTCTTTCTTTTAGCAGGGTTTCCATTAATTTCCCCACCACTGATTTAAGACTGACCAGCCTACACCTGCTAGCCTCCTCCCAGCTGCCACTTTTATGTACAGAGACCATGTGAGATCTTCTCCAGTCCTCTGGAACCACACCAGTTTCCAGTGAGCTCTTGAACAAGGCTGTCAGTGAGGCACCTAGAACCGCCCTGAGGATCCAGTGGTAGCTAATGCTATGACCTGCAGTCACACACTGGGGCCTGGCTGTCATACAGACAGTATACAGGTTTTTGACATGTTTTTGTCCCTTCCTCCCTCCTCTCCTTTGGTGTGAACAGAACTCTGAAATGCCTTGGCTGCATGCAGCGACGTCCTGCAGAGGGAGCAAGCTGTTTTGGCCCACCTCAGGGGTTACAACTGCAGCACCTGTCGCCCGGCACCATCCCTCCTGACCACAGCGCACTGCTGAGTGGCAGCTGATGCAGGCTGGCCTGCCTCCCAAGACTGTGCCCCAAGCTTGCTCCTCCTGCACTTGGGTGCCCTGCAAAGCAGCATGGCACACTGCCACTAGGCCATCATAATTACCCTATTTAAACTCCCCAGATATCTGGGAAGCATGGAAACACAGAATGTAACGCAGATGAGGGGCTGGAAGGAAAGGTATGCCCCTTTGCAGATGACATGAAGATCTGCAACAGGGTAGACGCCCCGGGAGGGGTGGAAAAAATGAAGAGGGACCTAGGTAAACTAGAGGAATGGTCAAGAGTGTGGCAGCTAAGATTCAATGCAAAGAAGTGCAAAATCATGCATTTGGGGCTCAGGAGCCCAGGGGAGGCTTACATGATAGGGCAGATACCGACAGCCACCAAACAGGAAAGGGATCTGGGGGTAATCATATCAGATGACCTAAAGGTAGCCAAACAATGTGCCAAAGCTGTGAGGAGAGCCAGTGGGGTACTGATAGAGAGAGAGAGAGAGAGAGGTATCACCAGCAGAATTAAGGAGGTGGTGTTGCCACTGTACCCCATCTGGAGTACTGTGTCCAGTTCTGGAGGTCGCTGCTCAGTAAGAACAGACAGGGTACAGGCAGTTCAGAGAAGGGTAACAAAAATGGTGCATGGTCTGCACAAAAAGTCATATGAGGAGAGACTGGAGGACCTCAATATGTATATCCTGGAGGAGAGGAGAGAAGGGGGGATATGACAGAGACCTTGAAATATCTCAAGGGCATAAATAAGGTACAGGAGGACAGCATCTTTCAGAGAAAGAATGTTCTCGAACAAGGGGACATGACATGAGGCTGAAAAGGGGGGTAGACTAAGGGGTAATGTGAGGAAGTATTTCTTCATGGAAAGGGTGGTGGATGTATGGAACAGCCTCTAGCGGAGGTGGTGGAGGCTAACTTGATAGTGGAATTCAAAGATGCAGGAGATAGCATAGGGGAACCCTAGCGATAGGAAAGACCATAAAGCCGAAGATCAAGTAGGGTCTGTGGTTTTTGCAGCAGGTAGGGAAAATGGGCAGACTCTGTGGGCCTAGCAGTCCTTATCTGCAGTCAATTTCTATGTTTCTGTAAGGGTCGCTTGGCCCACCAAGTCTGCCCATTCCGTCACCACAGACCCCACTTGATCTCTGACCCCCTCTCCACTCACTGCTTCTCAACTAAGATCCCCTTGTGCCTATCCCTTGCATGCTTGAAGCCCATCACTCTTTTCACCCCCACCACCTCTACTGGAAGACTGTTCCACGCATCCACCACTCTTTCACTGAAGAAGTACTTTCTCATATAGCTCTTAAATTTACCCCCTTCCAACTTAATTGCATGTCCTCTTGTTTTCATGCGTCTTTTCCTCTGAACAATACTCCACTCCTGTACCTTGTTTAAATACGTAAGGTGTTTATAGGTCTCTATCATGTGCACCCCCCCCCACCCACTGTTCTCTCTTCCAGTCTGTATATATTAAGGTCCTTCAGTCTCTCCTCATTGGGCTTCTGATGCAGCCCCTGCACCATTTTAGTTGCCCTCCTCAGGACAGCCTCCACCCGGTCTATGTCCTTCCTTGTCAACAGAAAAGGACTATTTGGCCCACCTAGATGTTCCCTGCCAAATGTGTCCTATAATTGAGATCCTCGACCCCTTCCTTCACAAATCAGGACCAACAAGAGATCCACGCAGTTACCATCCAATATCAGTATTATCACCACTAAACATACTACTTGAGAAACTGATGCACAAGCAGATGGTGGAGTTCTTACTAAAATCCAATATTCTTTAAGACGTGCCATCAGGCTTCTAACCCCAAACACTCAAACAGTACTGTCCTTAAGAAAGTAACAAATACCCGGTCAAATGAACTGCAAGAAGGCCTTCTTGCTGGTGCAATCTTTATAGACATGGCAACGGTCTTTGACAGTGAACCATGACATTTTTCTCTGGAAGCTGCATGCCATAGGCATATCACATGGTCCTCAACTAAAACTTTCCTCCAATAGATCACAGACTGCCATGGTCAAACCTTAAATCTGGAATCACTCAAACTAGGTGTCCTGCAGGGATCCAGCTCTTGGTTACAACGGTTTTCAACCTATTTATGAATGATATGTGCCCTCTGCTCCAACTAAACTGCTCACGTCCACTTCTACAGAAGTGACACAATATGCTAAAGGTAACTCCCCATAACTAAATGAAACAAGCAATTATGTATGATGCTTTTCCAAGGAAATGCAGAAAGGCTGTATTTCAAGCTCTGTGCACTTCATTGTTCCATTCCCCTTCTCGTATGTGCACTGCTGAATTCATGCTCTGTAACACTGTCCTTCTGCACATAATTGCTGCTACTGTACACCAGTACTGAGCAAGGCCACGGACTCTGAGCACTACGGTACCATTTGGATCACTGCCCACCCACCCCCAATCCATCTGCAATTTATTCCTTTAGCAGTGGAATTCATTTTGACTAGTAATCGTTTTCTATTCAGTAATGAATTTTACTTGCCGTCACAGGGAGTGGCAGTGCTGGGGGCGTCTGCTGCACCCACTTATGCCAACCTCTTTATGGAATGGTGGGAGGACATCTACGTATATCACACAACTAAAACTCTTGTAGAGAACTGTATTAAATGTTGGTTTAGATACACAGATGACGTACTACATATATGTAGTGAAATGAGGCAAGAGGCACGATCCTTTGTGGACTACTGTACCTTAACGCTAAGAGGAGAGGAAAAAGAGCTCGGTACCCGCAGGATCAGTACCAAAACTAGTCCAAAACATGACTTTGTGCAAAATATTATTTCGCTAAATAACAAAATGGGTAATTGCACAGTCTGGCAGTGCTTGAAACAAAATTACCAATGTTTCACACTAGAAGGAGCACTTTACCTCGATAAAGCGCTTGTTCCAGTGCAAAATGTTGGTGATTTTGTTTTGGAGCACTGCCGGGGCTGTACAATTATCCGTTCCGTCACTATATAAAATTAAAAGCCTTTTGCATGAAGTCGTATTTTGTACTGTTTTTGGTACTGATCCTGTGAGTGTCCAGCTCTTGCCTCTCCTCGTTTAACTTACTCACGTTGAGAGCACCTTACTTGGGAGTTTGGAGTAGCCATGTTTTTGGTGTTGTAACTTCATGTTTACCATATTAATCTTATTTTTTCCTACAAGTTTCACCAAACAAATGGACATTTGGACCTAAAATTGGCCATGGGGAGGACACAGAACTGAAGAGTGTTTCTGTGAAACAGCAGCAGGAAATTCACTGCTACAGACCGACCGTGCTCACCCAGGGAGACTCAGTAATAGCATTTCCTTTGGCCAGTTTCTAAGTTTCCAAAGAGACTGCTTACATGATGATACTTTTGTATCACATGCAGCAGAACTAAAGAAGTGATCTAGGGCTAGAGGTTATCATGGGGAAGCTCTGGTCAGTGCCCTTAACAAAGTCCAAATGCAGGATAGGAATATCCTCCTGACTGGAAAAAGAGAGAGACAGAAGAATCACTAGTAACCTTTGTTACTAAATATACCGGCATCGTCTCCCAAGTGGGCAATACTGTCAAAAAGCACTAGCAGATCCTGGGGAGCAGCCTGTTTCCATTTTGGAAGTACTAACAATGCCCAAAGTAAAACTGAGTAGGGGTCCAAACCTGGGGGACATCTTAACCTCAAGGCATTTCAAAGCCACTAAACAGGAAGGAACCAAACGGTTGAGTAGTTCCCCCAGTGGGATTCCACAAATCGGTAAGTTCCAACACACAACCATAATGAAGTCAGTTGAAACAAGACAGTTTGTGATGTGTTCCACAAATTTTGTGGTATACGCACTATGGTGCCTATGTCCAAAAATATATGTAGGGCAAACCATCCTCCCCATGAAGGCAAGAATTTAAGAACATGTTAGAGATATCATTAATAACACACAACCATGCATTATTCTCCAAGTACTACATGTTTAATTGTTATCCATGACTTGCTAGCCCCCTCTAACAACTCTGCAGCAGATTCTGTCCCCCAGAACCCTCTTGAATATCAGGTGTTTCACCTAGACAATGTTATCCAGGTGTGCAAAACTTCTAAATAATAATTTAACTAAATCAGTATGTCCACCTTGTTTGTCTATCTATCTACAGGTATCTATCTTAATTATCTATCTCTCCCTCTATCATGTTCTGCAGTATCTAGCTATAGTATTCATTGTTATTTAAAATTTACCTGACTGGGAGAGGCAGACAAACAAAAATCATTTGGGGAGGGCAAAGGGGTAATACACAACTAATGTGCTAAGGCCGCTCAAACTGTAAATACAGAGAACAGGTACAATGCATTGTACAGTACTGAAAACAGGCGACAAAGACTAGAATGAGGGCAGGAGTAGGTGAGAGCAAAGTGATTTCTGTTCTGAGTATCAGTTTGAGGGAGAGGGGCAAATGGGAGGGAGGAGGCACTTCCAGAACCCATCCATCTTGTCCATCAGTCTGTCTTCCTTAGTTTCCATACTACTGCCTTTTTTTAAATTTACACTCTATGTACCTGCCAACGGGAGTTGTGCCCATTCTGTCAGACCACCCCTGCACTGCAGTTTTCCCTACCCAGACGTCTGACCATGGCTGATAACCTGCAAGCCTGACCCTCCACAGTGGGGCGCAGGCCAGACCCTAAGGACCAGGATGACCCAGGAGTGACCAGTCTGGAGATGAAGATGGTCAGAGGCCAGTCCAGTGACAGGAGTGCAGGGGGCCGGCCAGCTGTCATTGTGGCAGCCAATATATTTATTCCTTGTCTCGTCTAACCTTCCCACCACCCCTGACATTATCGTCAATGTTCCACTGCTGCACCAGCCTACGAAGGTGGAGGGGCTGGTATCATGTGGTTACCCACGATGTCAAAGCCACCCCATGGCCTGCAGCAGGTGCTGATGCAGCAGGAGAAGTAACCTTCCCTCTCAGAGCCTGACAGCGCAGCCCCACAGTGCTCTAGTTGCTCCACCGACCTGTGTGGGTAGTAAAAACTCAGGTCCTCTACACTGGAGCACAAGCTGGGCACACTGTTACACTCAGGAGTTACTTTGCTATTTCCTTTCATGACATTTCAGGCTGTTACCTTAATCTTTCTCTACCTGGTATGGTACAGTTACTGAATGGTAGAACCAAGTACCTCTCCTCTTATACTTTGCCAACGTTCTTGCAAGGGGGGCCCATGCAGAAGCAGTAGACTTCATCTTTTCAGTTTCCTGATCGTTTTATTTATTCTGCACTGCCTAGTGCACACTGCAATTTGTCCTCCATCAGCACTTTATTGCACAGTTGTGTACTCAATCAGTGCGTTTGCACAATTGTTAATTTGCGATGCCTATTTACCCATTTATCTGTATTATTTGTACCTCATTGTTCTACTCTGATTCTCCCCACAGGACACATCTGGAAATGAGTGGTTACCAGCTCAGTATGTGTTTCTTGCTAACTCTTTTGAAATAAATAAAATAAATAATGTATTCCACATACCGGGTGTTAAAGCCATACTGCTTAGTTCCCATAACGTCTATTGTATTGCACAGTCCGAATGTAACGGAGACATGCTAATGGGTTTTGAATTGCCAGCTGCCATAATGCTGAGTGGCCAGTACACTGGTAAATAAATGGATTAAAAAGGATTTCTGAGCATTACCGCCACAGTTCAATAATGTGTTAAATGTTGATCCCATCTATCAAGCGCTGCTTTGAGGCTCTGGGCAGGTTGTTAAACTGATGCCTTATCATAGGAAGCTGCTTTCAGATCACATAAGCTGCAAAGCCAGTGCCATGATATTGCAAAAGGGAAATATGAGACTAGTTCAGAATGCGATGATGTGAAAACCCTCTCCATCATTTTTATGCCGTTGTCTTACAACCCCTCCCCCAGTCCGAGGATAGTCCAACTAAGATGTAATGGGGAATTTCATTTCTTGTGGGTAATTCAGTTTCTGGGTAGGCTTCATAGATGGCCTGGAAGAATGGATGGGCATGCCCCCCCCCCCCAATAGATGGATGGAGAAGGAACAACACTGACAAGTACGGTGCTTCAAGACAGACCCCTTCCCATGACTCCTCTCAATCAGAACTTGAACAGCAGCATCCTCACCACCTGTAACAGACTGACATACTGATTAGGTCACATGAACTCTGATATCACCTAATTTGCAGAGCTGTGAGGCAGAAGCCCAACATAACAACAACTGAATGTCCCAAACTATGATACAGCATGGCCATACAAGTAACTAAAAAATAATGCACGGGCTTAAGAAGGGCCTGCCAGACATCTACACAGCCTAGTCAGAAACTGACAGTAAGGACAGAAATTCCCCATTCTGGGTTGGCCGCTATGGTCTGGAAGGCTGGATGGAACTTAATAAGCAGTCGCCTCTTGGGTGGGTGTCAGTGCAGGAACACCGCATGGAAATCCAGGAGGTAGTGCTTCACCAAATGTGTGTGGACACAGACTAAGGTGTGGTCTTGTGGTCCTTACAGATATCCAGGAGAGATGCCTTCGCTCTCTCCACCCATGAGACTGCCAGCGCCCTTAGTCTAGTGCACACTCACCAGCTTGAAAGAGGTCACCCCTTTAACCTTGTAGGCCTCCTAGATACATTCTCTGATCAGACTGCAGTGACCGTTTTTAAAAATTTCAAAAATAAATTACTACTACTTACTACGTGCTTGGATCCTGTCAGTCTGCTTTTGCAGCCTTCCCCACTACCCAAGCCCTTTTTTTCCTCTCCTTTGAAAACAAACAGGAAGGGCCAGCCAGGTGGTGTTGAAGGCTGAGGTGCTGGACACCTTATGTCACGCTATGCCGGTGACTCAGGTTCAGGAATGGACTCGAGTCATCAGGGTGCTGGAGGGTCAGAGCAGGATTGAGCAAGTCGGAAGGCAGCTCTCCTCTCCTGGGTGTGATCACTGCCCCAACCCCCGTAGTCCCACTGCCACCGGGTGGAGGTCCGGTGGTTAGCGTAGGCAGTGGGGGCGACATGAAGGGAGGACACCTTGAGACGCGGTGTGCGCATGCCTCCACATGATCGCACATGTCCAAGGTAGGGGTCCAGGATCGGGGAGAAAAAGGCAAAAACACCATAAAAATCTGTATGGAAAAGAAAACAAACAGGAAGTCAGACTTTCTGAGTCAGCCACGCGTGCTAACATACTAACTTAGTAATTAAGAAGTGATCCAAAATGATGATCGAGAGCAGCCATGCATGATGAACGCTCTGAACTTTTAGAGCAATTTTTGACTGCATTTCAATAGGAGAAAGGGTTCTAGCCCTATTAAAGATGCAATCAAATGGAAAAAGAAATCCTCTTCATCTGAAGGGGCCGATTCTACTCCGACAAAGGGTTCAACTTATGCAGATACTTAGCAAGCTTGCTGTTCACTAGCCCAGAGGCACAATCCGCAGCTTGTCGAGCAATGGTAGCTCTGGGTCAGACTCCTCTACTGCTCCGGGGAGTTTGCGCACACCTGACCCGATGGTTACACAGAAACTGCCAAGGAGTTCTTCAAATCCCAGAGACAAGAAGGGTGAATCCCAAGACTTGTCTTGAAGTCGGCTGACCAGAGCTGGAACGCTAACAGACCTGGCTTTCTTCCAGATAAAGAAAGTAAATTCCTAACACAGATGGTTATCCCAGCTTCAACATAGGATTCTTAGTATGAAGTTGGAACATATCCAATACCATACCCTAAACCAAATGGTAAAGTACCAAAAAATATGGAAGCCTTTTGAGGAAGCGATACAGTTACCATGGTTTCCTATTTTTTGACGATTTCCAGTAGCATTACACCCTTGAAAACCCCAGAAACCCCAAAAATAAACAACTGTTCCACTTAGGCAGGAATCTGGGTAATAAATTAATTTTACTATATTCTGATGGTAATGAAGTCCGTGTATCCTATTGCAAAGAACCAATGTTAGAGATATACAGAAAACTGCATTGTCCATCATATTGTAAATGATGATTGTTTTTGACTTTTTCTAAATAAAGTTTACAAAAAAATAGTGATTCTTTTCTTTCAGCTTCTGCCTTGACTCGTGCACCAAAAATACCAACTGCATCACAGTTTTTACTTGAAGCTGAGATTAAAAACTTTAAATAAGTTTCTTTTACTATACAAAATATGTTTCAAGTTTTGAATAATGTGGTTAAAAAGTTAGATTTACTTCTCGATGGTACCTCTTCAATAGAATCGGCACTGAAATTCACAAAATAAAAGTGCACCAAAAGGTTACCAATGATAAACTTCATGATGGTAAACAAAAATGTTCACTTCAGATGCTAGTTCAACTTTAACTATTAGAGACTATCCAGGCTGTGGGTTAAATAGAAAGCCTTGAAAATTTACAGAAATATTTGAAAAAAAAAATTAAAACTATTTGAACACAATTTGTTGCCTGAGAATCTACCTTTTATTGCAAAGATGTTTTGAATTTCTTTCCATGTTAAATTAAAAGATTTAAAATCTGCTCCAAACAACTTGGATTTGAACGAGACCTTAATGCAAACTAGAAATAATGTACCCTGCCCCAGCATTAACAGGAATACACTTGAAAACACACAAATATACTTGAAAATAAGTAGACTGCACCAATGTGTATTATGTTGTATAAAAATAAAGTCATTACAAAAGCAACATCATATTCACCTTGGCATTTGATACAGATGAGATCTGATCATTTAAGCAGCAAGAAAAAAAAGGAACTTTTAAAGAACACAGATTTCAGATTTACCCGGACACATCAAAATAACCCAAACATGCCATAAAAGATTTTATGCTCATCTTGAAGAGCAGGTTCCATACCCTGCAAAATATTTATTTATTTGAAATCTTGGATTAACACATTTGAGGACAAGCTCATTACGTAGGTTCCACATCAGGGCAAACAAACAAGAACGTTGTACAGATTAGGGAGAAGCAAATAGCGACACCATTGTACAGGAATGATTACAACTAGTAAAGTCACAGTCGTAGGCTATGTACAAATAGCCAGATTCAGTTACGATAACTTTGGCATTATTACAAAAGCTATGTACAAATAGCTGAAGACAGTAACGATAACATAAGCATTATTACAAAGGATGTGGGACAGAAACAGACAGACTGGAACTAGAGGAGGAGGAGGAAAAGACGAAAGGAATAAACCCAGTGGGCTACAGCTGACAAAGAGACCAGCTCGCCTGGCAGTATGTCTCATGCTGCGGGTGAAGGCGGGGAGTACAGGTTACTGGGCCTGCATGTGGGAAGGGGAAGGATGAACAAATAAAATTAGTGTGGAGGGATAGGAGGGATAAGGGCAGGGGGAGGAGGAGGAAGGCAGGCGAGGACCGAGTATTATAGGTGAAATATGAGCAGAAGGGATTAAATACCAGGCAGAGTATATTTGTTTACTTATGACGGTAAAAAAAAAATTTTCTTTGAATCAGATAAAATTAAAGAATTTCTCCTAGCAAGGAATCAAGAACATACAGACAAACTGCAGGGCAGTGAATGAAAAGAGGAGATGCTACAAGACGGGGTATCGAATAGAGGATCAAAACTAAATTCGGACACAATGGTTACTTTGGACTCAAGACTTAGAAATGATTATAATCACTGAACTACAAATGTGTGAAAAATCATAACTGTTTTATTTAGATATAAAAATTACTGATAACGTTATTAGGCAAGTATTCTTCTGAAATGGTAATGGTATTAATAATTTAAAGTTCTCAAAAATAAAAATTAATTATTTAAGTATAAATAATGAATGTTTACTTGATGTTTATAAAATATTAGGGGACAAATCCTTATCTAAAGAACTATTAATATAATTTTTTTTGTTTTTCATTTGATTCACCTTCAGTAGTTTACCAGAAGCAGTGTGCGCTATTTATAGACATCAACAATGCATCAGTAACTGGTCGTTGCTTGTGGTAATCAGCATAATTTTTTTTTTTTTTTTTTTTTTTTTAGTATTCTTGCTCCCTCGGGACCCCCGGTTGGCCTTAGAGTCACTGCATCCCTTCCTCTGGCCACTGTCCGCGCCGATCTCCAGTGAGGGTCCCCCGTTATGGGGCAGCAGGGGTTGACCAACTCCACCTAGACTGGATCCGCACTTGGTAGTCCCCTCCAGAGCTGATGCGGGTGCAACTCAGACAGCTATCAAGCCATATCGAATGGGGCGCCCCATTTTCCTTTTTCTGCCTTGGAGGCAGGATGTGCAATGCCGGCAGAGGGCATACTGTGCATGCATCCATACGCTGCATGCCCACTGGCTCCCCAGACTACAGTCCCCACTCTAACAGGCCAGACATGTCAACACCCAGCCTCCGCTAGGTGTCAGACTACGCCGGTCTCTGTGCCCAGACCCACCCTGGGAGAGGAGAGCTGTCTGTCAGACGCTCTATCCTCTCCCTCCCCTGCCAACCCGAGCTCGCTTCCGAAGCTGGGATGCCAGTGTGGCGAAAGGTGCGGCAACCAGCGCCTCAGCCCTCAGTGCCACCGGGCCGGCAACAATCAGTATATTTTGTCATAGAGCAGAGAGTGGTATACTCTATTTTCTTTCTCTTTTACTTGAAATGTTTCAATATTTTTTCTCTTGGATTTCTCCCATTCATGGGGACCTGATAGAAATAGTACAGTTATGCAAGAACTTACCGTAATAGCAGATCTTCAAGAGAGGTTCTTGCAGTAGGCAATCACCATAAGGACTGTGCCGCCAGGCACTATGACAACACGGAAAACTTAGCCGGCAGTGTCTAGCAGGGGACCACCCACCTGATGTCACATGACCGACATCAGCTCAGCGGTATATAGTGGGCGGTCCCCCATGCCCACCTCAGTTCTCCCGCCAGAGACCTGTGACAGGTACGACAGGAGAAGGAGTGGGCTCCTGGAGCCATGAGTAAGGCTGAGAAATAAGGAGAAACAGCAGTGGAAAGGAGGGAGGGAGGGGAAACCCTTGACTACTGCAACAGCCTCTCTCGAAGATCTACTGTTACAGTAAGTTCTTACATAACTGTACTATCTTCCTTCGAGAGGGCTCTTGCAGTAGGCAATCACCATAAGGACAGAGTCCCAAGCAGTGTGAGTCAAGCAGAGATTGAACACGGAAGGCAGGATAAAGGTCTGCAGTAGGCAAGGGAACTAAGACAGGAGGCCTTGAAGGATGGCCAGTCCAAAGCCTGCCCTACGTCTAGAGGCAATGTCCAGACTGTAGTGCTCAGTGAAGATGTGGACAGAGCTCCAAGTAGCTGCTGCACAAATCTCTGCAGCACAAACATTTCTGAAATAAGCAGTAGATGCAGCCATGCCTCTGGCTGAATGCCCTTTAACTTCCCCTGGAAGGGGTTTGTGGTACTTCTGATAGCAAACAGAATGCAGTTTGCTAACCATTTAGAGAACACTGTTTTGAAACTGCTACACACTCCCTTTTGGGCGTGATGGAAACAAAAAGGCGATCTGTTTTTCGGACTGACTTTGTTCGATTCGTGTAGTAATGCAAAATTCTGTGCACATCAGAGTGTGCAGAATCACCTCCCCTTGATTACAGTGTTCAGGATAATACACCGGTAAGTGTACAGTGTAGTCTGATTCAAAGTAAACTCAGAAATAACCTTTGGTAAAAATGTAGGGTTTGTACACAGAGCCACCCGGTCTCTGTGGAAAATCAAATAACCTCATAGAGCCCAGTCGACCTTCAGCACGTATGACAGGCCAAATTGGAATTCTTCAAAGCTCGTTTGCATGCCTCGAACAACACTCCTTCCTCCTCCTGGAAAAATCTCTGCTCGCTCATTCACCCCTCCCTCGACTTCCCCCCGCACCCACTCTCAGTGTGGCAGGATCACTAGTTACTGATCCTACCCTTGTTGCTGAAGCACTAAACAAGTTCTTCACAACCTGTGCTCTACCGCATGGTCCACCTACTTCCCAATCCATTATCCCCCCTCTCAGTTCTCCGATTTCCACATACAGCCGGTATCCCCCTCTGAAGTCTATAGAGCTCTCGTTTCCCTCAACCCCTCTAAACCTAGCCCTGATGGCTTGCACCCTAAGCTCCTTATAATCTCTGCTCCCTCAATTCAATCAATCAATCAAAATCTTTATTTAACCAGGTGGGCACCATTGAGCAGAACTCATTTTCAAGGTGAACCTGGGATAAGGTACAACTAGAGAAAGAAACAACAGGATTGCAATTGCAGCCAGCACGGCAGTATACATATAATCAGATATGAGCAGGCTAAAGCAGAGCCACTGTACACAAAAATACTAAATATACAAAAAACAGCACCATAAAAGAAATGTACAAGTTAAGAGCTCGGTATAATGTAAAACACTGAACTGTTGTAAGCTAGATTTACAGTCCCCCCCCACACACACACACACACAGAGGGCAAAAGGTAAGAGGAAGCATATGATACAAGGGGAGAGGGGAGGGCAGGGATTTGGATCAAGGGATGACAAAGAGGGAGCAGGAATAAGCACAACGGCTGCAGTCCGAGGGATTAAGGGAAGCAGTCGCAGGGTTCCTTGAGTTGACAGGTGATTAAAGCTTTAAATGCTGCAAGCCTGCAAGGGTGGTTTAATTTCAGGGTTTTTTGCAGCTTGTTCCACAGCGAGGGGAGTACATGGTTTATAGATGCCCTGCCGAAGTGGGGATCTAACCTTCGGGATTTTCAGGGTTACGTAAGAAGCACTTCTTAAGGTATAGTTAGGTTGGGGGCTTAATGGTAGGCAATCAGTGATATAGCTGGGCAGTTTATTCGTAATGGCTCTGAAGGTCCAGAGTACCGCATTTCTCTGGCGCCTAAGGGTAAGGGAAGGCCAGCCCACAGCAGTACATAAGAGACAGTGATGGGTGGAGTAGGGGAGCTCTGTTATAAACCTTAAGGCTCTGTAGTAGAGTGTATCGAGTTTTGCAAGAGTACCAGCAGGACCTTGGCTATATAGGAAGTCTGCATAGTCTAACAGGGGGAGAAATGTAGATTGGACTAGCCGCTTTTTAGCCTCCCTTGGTAGAAGGGTTTTTATCCTGAAGAACAGTCCTAGTCTCTGCCTGAGTTTCTTTATAAGCTCTTCAGTACGACCCTGAAAGGAGAGAGAACTGTCAATCCAAGCCCCGAGGTATTTGAAAGAAGACACATATTCCAGCTGATCCCCCAGTATGGTAGCGATAGTCACCCCCTTAACCTCTCAATCTGTCCATCTCCTCCGCTACTGTTCCCTCAGCTTGGAAGTTTGCTACAGTTCTCCCCCTCCTCAAAGGGGGGGGGGACGCAACTGCCCCTGGCAACTACCGCCCCATATCACTTCTCCCCTCAATCGCCAAGGTCCAAAAGTCCTTGGTCCTCTCTAGGCTAAATTAGTTCCTCTTCACCTCCAACACTGTCCCCCTGTTCAATCTGGATTTAGAACGTATTATTTGACCACCACCTCCCTTCTCCGCTTTACTGATGCCATCCACTCTGCTATGGATCAAGGTTTCATCACCCCGGCCATTCTCCTTGACCTAGCGAAGGCCTTTGACTCCATGTCCCACCTGCTCCTCCTAAACAAACTGAGTGCCTCTGGCCTCTCACCTCCCACCGTGTCCTGGTTCAGATCCTATTTAACTGTCCGTTCCCAGTTGGTAAAAATAAATAACGTCCAATCCTCTTCCCTCTCTATCATAGCAGAAGTAGCCCAAGGTTCGATCCTAGGTCCTGTTCTATTTTCTCTGTTCATTCATAACCTCCCTTCTGTATGCTCCCATGCCAAGATCCACATGTATGCGGATGATACTGTCCTTTTCCTTTCTGGTCCATCTGCCTCAGCCGTTCAAACACCCCTACAAGAGGATTTCACTGCAGTTACCTCTTGGCTCAATGCTAATTGTCTAAAACTAAACATAAAAAAAACTGTTGCCATGACTTTTGGAACCAAGCAAAAACTTGCTAGGATTCAAGCTCTACCCTCCTTCCTCCCCGGTGAGAACACTCCCCTCGAGAATTTCCCTGCATACAACTACCTTGAGGTTTGGCTTGATCCCTCACTTGACTTCTTTTCCCACTTTAATGCCCTACACTTCAAACTGCATCATAAACTATGGCTGCTCTACCACCACAAGTCTAGCCTCCCCCTCCCTGTCAGACGAGACCTAGTAATCAAATGGATCCTCCCTACCTTTAACTACACAGACATGGTCTACAGTGCTGCCCCTCCGACCTCCCTCTCTAAACTCGACGTCCTCTACCACGCCTTCTGTCGGTTTGCCACTAACCCCCCCGTCTAACTCACCACTGTGACCTCTACTCTTCCCTGTCCCTCCAATCCCTCTCCCAGAGATGTTTATTCCACTGCTCCACCCTCATATCTAAGCTCTGGTTTGAGGCTCTTAGACCTTACCTTGCATCCCTCTTCAGACCTGCCACCCCATCCCCGTACGACTCACGGTCAATCGGCACCCATTCTTTTGAACTCCCACAAGTCCACACCTCAGCCAGCAAACTGGCCTTATCTTATAGGCTTCCTTCCCTCTGGAACGACACCCCCCCCCCTTAGCCGCCTCACCCCCTCCTTTCCTGCCCTTAAGCGCTTACTCAGACCAATCCCTACCTCATCCTGCACCTATCCTCATCCCTAATACCCATTCTCTTTTCTCCCCATCTTACATCTCCATTCTCCATCTTAAGCCATTATGCGTATTCTGTGGTATTGCTCCATATAGCTTATATACTCTAGTCATGTTCCAACATATTACAAATATTTGTATAATCACAATGTATCATATTGTAAATTACTGTATGTTAATAGCAATTCTATGTACAACTGTGTTAATTTATCGTTCTATTATGTTTTACCCTCTCAGTTTTATCTGTACCCCTTTCCCGGGTCGTACCTGGAAATGAGCTTCACTCACGGTACCTTTCCCGGTTATCAAATTTTAAATAAATAAAATAAGGCTCCTTACACACAAAGCCTGAAGTTCAGAAATCCTTCGAGCAAAAGTAATAGCAACTAAAAATAGCACTTTCCAAGACAAGAAGCGCAGTTCGCAACTTGTGGCCGGTTCAAAAAGAAGCAAAGTGAGCTTTTCAAGTATAAAGTTCAGATCCCAAGGGGAAACAGGGTTCCTGACTCGGGGTTTCATATGGAGGATTCCTTTCAGATGGTACGGGAGACCTCCAACTAAGCCAAGGTTTTGCCTTCTACAGGGATGGGGTAGATAGATTTGGCCGATAAATGGACCTTCAGAGATCTGTCAGATCCTGCAACCAAAGGAGATCCTTTCATACAGGGTTGGACACCAGAACCCAGTGATCTAGGTAATTCGACCTCTGGTCCCACTGTATCCTAAGTGTCCACCATGTGACTCATATGTGGAGTCGGGCCAAAGGTACTGTGGGAACAGCCACCGCCATGAGACCCAGGAGGCAGAGGACTGTTCTGGTTGTTGTCCAACAGCTGAAGGCCACATGCCGAGCTTGCCTCTGCAGTGTTTCTGCCCTAAGGGGAGGAAGGCTTGATCCTTGGTTGTATCCAGTACTACCCCAATAAATTGAAAGCACTGGGAAGGAGTAAGGTGAGACTTGGGGTAATTCGCTGTGTGATCCCCACCCTGTGGAACAGGTCCAGGGTATCTGCTAGAGAAGCCTCCAGGCAGTCCCTCAACAGGGCCGACAGCAGCCAGTCATCAAGGCATGGGAAGACATAAAGCTGCTGCAACCACCACTAGGCACTTGAACAACCTGGGTGCCAACGAAAGGCCAAAGTGGACAGCTTTGAATAGGAAATGCTCCCCCTGGAAAGTAAACCTGAGGAAGTGGTGGTGGGTAGGGAAAATAGGAATATGAAGGTAATCATCCTGCATATCCAGTGTGCAAAGCCAGGGTCCCTGATAGAGCAGTGGCAAGAGTCCTGGTAGGGTCAGCATGCGAAACCTCTTGTACTCTATGTACAGGTTGAGTGTGCTGAGGTCTAGGACCAGCCAAAGGTCTTCCATCTTATTTGGAACCAGGAAGAAGTGGGAGTAATACCCCCTTCCTATCTGGCCCTGAGGAATGGGTTCTATAACAGATTTTGCACCAGATCCACAACCTCCTCTCTGATGAGCAGAATGTGACTTTGCGGGCAATGAGAGTGACCTGGAGGATTTTCTGGAGGTTGCTTTGTGAACTCCAGCGTAGACCTTGTGCTATTAGTAGAAGGACCCATGAATCTGTCATATCGCCTCCTACCTGACAGGTGGCTGGCAATCTGCCCCCAACTGGCTCCCCCAGAACTGTGAATGGGGGGGGCCATGAGTCAAGAGGTGGAGGGAGGAATGGGGAGCACTGCCCCAGAAGCTCTGTGTCACTTGGCGGGGGTGGGTGGGCAGAGGCAGATGAGGGAGCCAGACGTTTGCCCTGACGTTTGACGGGCTGCTGCCTTGTCTGGCGCCTTTGCTGATGGTGAAAGGAAGGCCAAGACTTGGGATTGGTGTGATAGAGGGAGTGCACCAATCAAAGGGCCTTCCCTCGCTCCTGCAGATCAGTCATTATGTCCTTGACGTCCCCTCCGAAGAGCCCCGAGCCCCTGAAGGGGGTGTCCAGAATAGACACCTGAACATCCTGGGCGAAACCGGATACCCTCAACCAGGAGTGTCTGCGTATATAGGCTGCCATCACCGTACTTCTGGTAGAAGCACTGACAGTGACATAAGTCGCCCGTAAGGTGTGGTGGCAGGCGATCTCTGCCATCCTGACCATCTGCTCAATTTTGGACTTAGCTGCAGAGTCTGGCAAGGTCTCAGATTCTGTTTTCAGTTGACAGAGGATGGCTTTTTGATGGCAAACCATGTGTACTATATAATTCAGAGCCCGTAGAGCCAAGGTGGACGACAAACAGACCTTGCATCCATACTGGTCAAGTTGCCTCGACTCCTTGTCAGGAGGGGAGGTACTCGTATGCTTTGGCTTCATTGAGCAGTCATGGGCCACACTGATAACCACCGAATCAGCTTTGGGGTGGTTAACTAGATAATCCTTCCCCTCTGGGGCATGGTACAATCTGCCCACCTTCTTGGAGACGGCTGTGACGGACGACGGTTGCTGCCATATAGTAGTAGCTAAATCGTTGTGGGGGTCCATCCAGGGTGGGATGAGGAGGGGGGATCAGCTCTGGAAGGTCAAGGTGCTCTGCCAACCTCCATCACTGGGGGTTCTGCTCCTCTGTCTTCCATCCACTGGCCTCCTGGATTTTCTAGAGGATATCCATAAAGGAGGGATCCTCCAGGGGAGTCTCCTTGGGCTTACAGTCTTCCTGCGGAGGCAATTTAGAGCCCGAGGAAGAAGAGGAGGAGTCTGACTCAGAATCTGGCGAAGGGCTCCTGTCGGGGGACAGGGACCTCCGACAGGGTCCTCTTTCTGAGAGGCAGCCAGTATGTGACCCCGGTCCTCCAACTCAGGGGCACCCAACGTGCAACCATAAGATGGGGAACATTCCTTGATAGGGGACAAGGACCATGGAGTATGGGTCGAACGGACTGTCATATGAGCCGTGTCCAGCTGGTGTCGGTCCAACTCCGAAGTCAGCTGGTGCTTAGCTCTGTTCCACCAGGAATCGAAGAGAGCATCATAATCCAATGGCATTTGCAGAGGAGCCGATGGGGGATACGAGTAGGCCAGAGTCTGGTTCCCCAATGGTGGATAGCCTGGTGTTGGGTACCCCGGTGTCAGGTACCCAGGTGTCGGATAACCTGGCGTCTGGTAGCCTGGTGTCAGGTACCCTGGCGTATGGTAGCCTGGCGTCAGGTAACCTGGATAAGGGCCTGATGGCAGGGCTGAGGGACCTGGATGAGGCCCTGCTGGATGGCCAGAGAGCCCAGGCTGAGGAGGATCTGGCTGTGGACCTACAGGGAGGCCCAGTGTCGGCTCAGGTAGAACAATGGGTCCCAACAGAGTCTGAGGTGGGGGAAGTGGCAGATGCAGGGGCGAAAGTCGGATTGGTCAGGAGGTCCCGGGGGGGGGGGTTGGTATGGGGTGGTCCGGCGCTGGCTGAAGGATAGGGCCAGTGGGCGGTTGCTCCTCTGGCATCGGGTGGGGAGGAGTCTCTGAGGGTCTCACTGTAGACGCTGAAGGAGGGTCCTGAGAGGGGGATTCCTCTTGGGATGGCTGTGGCTGAGGTGACAGCAAGCGCTGGTCTGAAGGACTGGAGTCAGACCTTGAGCCAGGGTCCGACATGAGCGCTGGGGCTGTGCGGGCGCCAGTGGAGCCGGTGTCTGACTTACCAGCTGAACCACTCATCTTAGGCCCTGGATGAGGAGTGAAGGGCCCAAGGGTGGAAGTAGCCTCTGAATTCCTGGAAGTCCCTGCCGGAGCTGTAACAAGCTCGGGGGGAGGCGCAAAGGCTGCCCTGAAGGAGGATAAGCAGATTTGGCTAGAGGAGTGCCTCCCATACTGGTAGAGGGCCACTTGACTGCTGCAGCCTGCGAAGAGAGCTGCAACCTGGAGGGAGACTGATCTTCGTCCCAGTTCTTGTCCTTGTCCCGCTTGTGCTTCTTCTGCTTGAAAGAATGGGAGCCAGAAGAGCTCCCGGGAGATGAAGAAGCACTCCGCACCTGCTGCAGCTCCTTTTCCATTGAAGTCAATTTTTGTTTCAGAAGATTGGCTTCCAAGACTTGCGGATGGCGTTTCTGCGTGGCCTGGTTGAAACTCTGGCAGGCCTCACAGTCCTTGTTGTCGTGGTCAGGCCCAAAGCAAAGACGACACGAGGTGTGGTGGTCTTTCTCTGGTATCTGCTGGCTGCAGGTGCACTTGTTCTTGCAGGATTCGGAAGGAGTTAGAAAAGACATGCAATCCAATGTTGAAAATACAGATTTTTGTAATAAAATAAAGAAATTCTAAAGATATACTTATTGAAAAATTGCGGGCGACTAGCAGTGTTCCACGAGGTCCGATGTGCGCAGATTAATGGGAAAGAGCTGGGGCGGGCATGGGGGACTGCCCACTATATACCGTCAGGCTGACACTGGTCATGTGACATCGGGTGGGCGGTTCCCTGCCAGACACTGCTAGCTAAATTTTCCATATGGTCCTAGTGCCTGATGGCTGAATCCTTGTGGTGATTGCCTACTGCAAGAGCCCCCATGAAGTAAGATGTTATAATACTATAATTCAGAATGATGTACTTCATTCTTTAATGTTACCAACATCTTTTATGTTGACAATATAATTACTATCTATATTATGAAATATACAAAAATAAATTATTAAAGAATATAATAAAAGGTAATTTAAGGTTGGAAGGGACTCTTGGTCCATCATCTCTGCCTCCCCTTTAAGCAAATGTGATGTGTAAAATATGTAGCGTCCCTCCCTTCCTTGTCATTGGAAGGATTCAGGTAGAAGAAAGTAAGGGAGCGGGGAGGGCACTGTGGAGCCCGAGCTTGCTGGCAACAGCTTTTAATAGCTCCATGATAGTGTTAAAATCCATAAAAAAAAGCCAATTTGGAACAGAGATCAAAACAAACTTTTTATTCTACTGAAAAGAGGAGGATCGGAAGCCTTTAATGGGTAATCCACGCAAGGATAGAGCTGGTACTACAAGTGGAAAAGCCTCAGGATCCACTCAGCCCACGAGGTTGGGCCTAGAGAGATGCAGGCTGCCTCACAGCCTGATTCAGAGGAAACCATGTCTACTACTGGAATTAAATTACAGAGGCTTATCACCTCTGTCTCCGACCTAAATGCAAAGATAGATAACTTTGGCACCAGAGTCACAGTAGTGGAAAAAACAGCTGAAACACTGCAATCCGAAATGAGTGACCTTAAGAGGAGCTCAGATTTGACAGCGGCAGCCACCGCGATGATGGTGAAGGAAAACACCCATCTCTGGGCCAGATTAGAGACTCGTGAGAATCAGGCCAGAGCTTCTAATGTGCGGATTCTTGGCTTACCTGAGGGGATCGAGGGGGATCACCCTCTCATGTATCTGCAGGACTGGTTGGGTGACAAGCTGGTGCCAAAGGGCAAAATATTATGTCTGGGCTGCAAAAGGCGTTATCAAATCACTCCAAGAGGCTATCAGGAGGACAATGATACACCACGTACCTTGCTGCCAGTCACCGATGGCATGGGTACTAGAGACAAAATCCTCAGATTAGCAAGACAAGCTAGCCCTCTCTCTCGCAGGATGATCACTCAATTTTTCTATTTCCTGACAACAGGTACGCGATGCGCATGAGGAGCAAGAAATTTGATGGGGTTTGAAAACGTCTACGGGAGGCCTCGACTTCCCATGCAGTGGTTTTCCCTGCTCGACTCTGGGTAGTACATGACGGAAAGGTATGGGTCTTTTCCGACCCAATCGAAGCTGGCAAGTGGGCATCTCGTTTTGCTTCTAATCGCCGAAATACTGAAGAAAGTGACACCGAAGTTTTTGAAGGAGACTGAGTGACTGAGTAATGCTTTCCTAATGTCTTCTCTTACGAAATGTAAAACTAGACAGATTTGTGGATTTAATTAAAATTGGTGGTATAACTAGACAGGGGAAAAGTTTTACAACTACTGTCTTCTTTTGCAGAAATCGGGAACTTTGTAACATATCTTATTTATGGAGAGCATTGCCATGGATGTTCCAATTATTGGACAATTTCAAGAATTCCCCAAGAGTGGGGAGTATTTATTTATTTATTGAGAGAATCGGCATTACAATCCTTTGAGTCATAGACTCCTTTGCAAAGTCTCCACGTCAGTACAGGAAAGCACAAACATTACATTTAATAACAGTTAAACAGATTAAGGTTGGGGATGGTGGTAACTTTTTTAGTTTAAGCTCTATCTGAACATATTTCTCAGAACAAGTCTCAGTGTAAACAATCATTTTTCCTTCGTAGGTTTAAAGGTTTTCTCTTGTTCGATTTACAGTCTGATGCCTACGATGTTTTGTTGGTTTTCTAGCTTCCAGGTATATGGTATGATGCCACAAGTCCCGTTTTGGGACATGATATCCTGGACTTCTAACATGGACTTTAGTTACTTGAAATAGTCGTACTGCTCATGGGCTTGTAAGCACAGTTTAACAAAATGTTTTTACCTTTAGGTAATCTATTTAGTGATCCCTCCACATCTGTTATCACAGTATTTGAGATGCATATATCCTCTTATGAAGATTTTTATCTCTCAAAGGTATTTTATAATGTATCTGGACTGTCTCAGATACGGAAATGTAGGTGTCTAATAACATATGAAAATAAACAGAAATTATATAAAAAAAAGAAAGTAAGGGAGTGAAATTTCATGGCTGAGACAGAACTCTATAGTTATTTTTGGGAGAAAGAAGGGGAATGTCCCGAGAATCATTTTGTCTTTGTGGAAAACAAGAAGCGACTCCTGGTGGGAAAAGGCTTGCATGTCTCCTAGGCTTCAAGCTGAGCAGATCAGCCCCAGGAAGAGAATTTTCTAAAAGGTGCAAAGGGGGACTCTGAGGCATCTAGCAGTAGGCTGAGCTTTGAGGGGGGGCGGGGGGTATTTTAGAGCAGAATTTATCACATACTTTGAGGAACCTGATTATATCAGGTCCACACTCAGATCCAAGCAACTAGTTGCAGCCAAGAGGGATACAGATGATGGACCGGGCCTTGAGAAGTTTTACAATAGAGAACAAACTGTAGTGGTACAGGATAAAACATCAAGGCATTCCTGCCTGAGGCAGAATGATGTTTCCCCTGCTGTGGAGATGAAACAATACTGAGGATAGATCCAGAAGCAAATGATTTGATACCTTTTAATGGACCAACATAGATGTATCAACAAGAACAAAGTGCTCTAGCTTTCGGACCAACAAGTCCTTCGTCAGAAGCATAATGACAGTTATTTAGAAAAAACAATACTTTTAACACCCAGATCATGCAGGAAAAACCCCCAGAAAAAATCCCCATTGGTTTAAAATACTCATTAAAAAAAAAAAAAAAAAAAACAGAAGATGATGTCAGAGAAGTTTAACAGTACCACATCACCTTAAGCTGGGAGAGTCTCAGGGTCAAAGGTACTCAGTGCAAAAGACATATAAAGAACTCTACTGCATATAAATTAAATTGACATTGAGATAACTAAGTGAGCAGATGGCGCTTAAATCAAATTATGAGTGTCACAATGCTTATAAGAATGCGATTACTGAAAATCAACCCCCACCCGGATTAAAGACATACTAAAATTGTTTTAGGACTACAAGAAGCATTTACGTATGTATTACAAACAAAGAATAACCAGTAAGGCTTTCTTAAAAAGATCAGTAGTTACACACTGTATGCTGGGTAAAACTTAGCTGGACCCATTACCCAGCTATACTCTCCAGCTAGATATTATGTTTATGCCCCATAAACTTCAAAAGTCCATAGTGTAGTAACAGGACTATATAAATGATAATATAACTATAAATTGACAGTATTAGTGTCAAACAAAAAACTCTTGTCCAGGACCACTAAGGAATTAAGACCATGCAGCCTGATATGTACTGATGTCAATAAATTCTCAGTGTATAACAGCTTAATGTACCGAAAATGTCTAAGGAATCTGAATAAGAGATAAAAATGTAATTCTCTCCTCCCCTACACACACACACACACACACACACACACACCACACCCTACCCCACCCCACATCCCCATAACATTGGGAGGTGAGGATAACTAGTTTTAAGGACACACACACTCTCTCTCTCTCTCCTAATGCACCATCATTCACATCAATCACTGCAATTGTTACCCAAAGGAATTCAACTTGTCATGAAATCCCAAGTAAAAGGGATCAAGGTACAAAGCAATATACATAAAAGTTTTATCTCAGCAATTACATAGATCTAGACATCTAACATGACACATCACACAGTACAACTTAGTTATTGCAGAATAAAAGAAAAAAAATTCTAACCAAGGGGGAGCAGTGAGAGGACAGCTCACCTCTTACCCTGCATCTATGTTCTAATGCAGCTGTATTCTATACTTTGTAATGCTGACTGTGTTGCTTTGTTTTCTTTTAATAAAAATCATATTTAAAAAAAAAAGAGAGTGGTCAATCAAGATGTCAAACTATACACACTCCAAGTGCAGGTACCTGGTGCCACAGAGCAGATTCAGAGGGCCCGCACGGTCATGACAAGTCTGGTTAACAGAGAATACCAAAATGTGCTTCTGTCTGGAAGCCTTGAATATCAGGTTCGCCCCAACGTGCTTTTTATTAGGCTCACAGAAGGAAGTATAAGGAACCATGTTAAATCTTTGATAACTGGCTGGCTCCAGAGGTCTTACGAGTGGACAAAACTACTGGGATGTTAGTATTAAAAGGGCACACAGGATCTCCCCCTAAGTCAGTCCACAGTCGTTCTGGAAGCACTGGGGATAACCACAGATGCTGCTGTCAGTATAGCATCCTGGGAGTCCATTTGGAGCGGTTCTTATAACCTTTATGCTTCTTCAATCTCTCCTGCTGCTGAACCTGGGTACAAGGAGCTACCTGACAACCCTCTGGTAGCCCACGGTGCTACCACTCCAACGACCAGGGTTCAGCAGTCCCAGACATTAGCAAATAGATGGCCAGGATTACGAAATGCTTTCAGTGGTAGAGCATCCTTGATTGGGTAGGAGGAACCCCACATTCACAGCATGAGTGACCCCTGCAGCAGAGCCCAGTGGTTGCACACTGCACTACCATGCCAGGAACCCGGGATCAAGGATGAAACTGAGATGTTAAATACGTGGCAGAGACTGAGATGTGTTCTCAGTGGGACAGCATCCTTGACTGGGCAAGAGGCACCCCACATTCACAGCATGAGCGACCCCTGCAATACAGTTCAGTTGTTGCATGCTGTACTACCATGTTAGGGACCTGGGTTCAAGAGTGAGGCCGAGATGTTGACAAATGGGTGGCTGAGGTCAAGGAATGATGTCAGCAGCATAGCAGCCTTGCCTGGATGGGAGGTGCCATGAACAGACAGCATGAGCTGTCCTTACACTAGAGACCAGCGGCAGCACACTGCACTACCAGGCCAGGGACCCAGGTTCAGCAGTGAGCAAGAGACATTAAATGGGTAGATGGGATTATAAAGTGCCATCAGTGGTAGATCATCCTCGATCGGGTAGGAAGCGCATCGCATGAGTGACTCCTGCTGTACAGCCCTGGAAAGTTCACCTTCCCGCAGCAGAGAAAACTGTTTACTGGTGAGCCCTCTAGTGGCTGTGCCTGCTGCCTCAGCAAAAAGGGGGAGGAACCTGGGGATGCACAAGCACTAAAAACCCTAGCAAGATTAGAACCATAAGGGGAAATCCCCTAAGCCCTGTCAGGATGACAGCAGGCACACGAGTCCCGTGCCACGAACCTTCCCACAGAACCAGATCTGGATTTTCTGGAGGAGTGGGGGACAACCTGCCTTGAAGGGCTTGGCCACATGTGGAAAACCATGTAGGATAATGAGTGAGGTAAGCAGTAATGGGTCTGGGTGGTCACTGCCTGAAGGCGGATGTGAGGGGACCATAAATAGGAAATTAAAAAAACCTGGGTGCAAGCAGGAGACCACCACACATGAGCTGCTGCTGCTGTAGCTGATATTGAATAGGGACATTTTTTTTATTCTTTGGTAACCAGGTAAGGCCCACTGGGCCACAAGGCCCCTTTACCGCTTAGAGGGGTAACCCGGGAGCACTGGGAAGGTTAAGTGACTTGCTCAGAGTTGCACTGTATGCAAGCAGAGGTTGTGGGAATTGAACCCAGGTCACCTGGATGAACTAAGCTCATTCCCAGCTCGTTACAATAACCTCTAGGCTATCCTGCTTTCCTGCATAGAGTAAGATTTTTATGCTGGCCAGGGCCAGCCGTTGGCACAACAGTAAGGTTACTGCTGACAACACGGGCAACTCAGATCACAAACAAAAGTGGATCATTGTGCACAGACTTCGTGGGGAAGGGCTGTGCATCCCAGAGGACGCCATTCTCCTCTCCGGAGGGACAGTTGTGCTTCCCACTGCTGTATTACCACCTGGAGGACCAGAGGAAGTGGTGCAGTGGTACACCTGTTTAAACATCGAGGAGAGAAGGATGCGTAGATGCTGATGCAGGTTTTCCAGCATCCAATGACATTACTAGCACACACCCATAAGGGGATGTGCAAAAAAACCCAGAAATGGGTGTGTCTTTCAGCTGGGAGGATGAAGCCATGCCTGCTCTCCCCATGGCCAATGCAGGTCTTGATCTCCCACTTCCGGAATGCCTCCGCACTTCCTGCCCACTATGTCTGCTGGCCAGATGGGTTACTATGCTTGCTGCAGCCTTGAAATGACAAGGCCCCACCTGCAAGCGAGTTATTAACTGAAGGTGTCCCAGGGCTGTGGTACCGAGCTGAAGTTAGTGTGGACAGGGAAGTGGGTGGTCTAGGCTCTGCAGCCAGGAATGGAGAAATCTTTAGCACTGGTGAAAGGAGGTCCCACTGAAGGTCAAAAAGTAAAAAGAGCATGAACTATGTGTTAAAAAAAATATATAAATAATATATATATATATATATATATATATATATATATAATTGGCCAACAAGGTGTCTTAGGGGTCACTGCTTTATTTGTTACTGTCTCAAAGGGCAGCAGAATTATCCCCAACACCCCTTTAACCAATGCCTTTCCCCTAGGAAGCAAATGTTCTTTTTTTTCCCTGACACAGAAAGAAAAGCACCCAGACATAGCCTGAAAGGCAATGGCAGTACAAGCATTCAGTATCAGTTGTACTGGGGGCAAACTCACAACAATATGATGTTAGCAGATTCAGGTCTAGTGGAGCATCTCTGAGTCCAGACGCTGACTATGGGGGAATTCTTGGCAGAGCTATCCATCATGGCAAAAGCCTACTTTTGCAAGCAAATTAAGCTCCATCAGCAAGAACCTGGCTTTCAGCAACTGTCATACCTAGCAGAAAATCCACTTGGTCATTGCTTGGTTCCTCGTTACCTTTGAAGCATCTGAGGCATGTTCTCATCATGAATTTTGCAGTGTCTCATTAGGAACTGACAACACAGCCAAAACTACAGGGCAAAAGTGTGTCCTGTAAGTCGCATGACACATGACTGTCTTGGGTCCCCAGAGTCCCACCCAACACAAATTAGATGATTTTGTATATGTAACTCCCCACTGCATCCCCAAGCAGGGGCTTACCTGCTGCTCCCACTCAGGAACAGACTCCATTAGTGCCAACTGATCTCCTGGTTCACCCTGACCACAGCAGAGGGGACTGAGACCAGCAGAAAGAAAGCACTTCTAGTTCACCAGGAATGTGGCCGAAAGCTGCATCAATAACTGTGGTGACCCATTATGCACCAGGATGTTACTCTGGTCATTGGACAGCAGAGGTGGATGGCAGAGGCAGTGGAACCCTACTCTTTGTATAAGGAGGGCATATAGAATTGTGGCTATGGCTACTAACAAACCCCCATGGACAAGAGGGAAGGAAGCGACCACATGGATGCCACCATCTGTTTGCCCTCTGACCCACAGTGTGGGGTCAGAGGGAACCAACAGCAAGCCCAGGAAATAAACAGTCAATCACAAGGGGAGAGCGAGTGTAATGAAGCACAAAAAGGAATCTTAGAGTAAAGGCACAGGAACAGCGGATGAATCCAGGACCAATCCAGAGGCTATCCAGAGCCTTAAGTCCCCCCATCAGAAGTACAGCCAATGGGGGATCATGGACTTGATGAGAGGCAACACTTTTGAGTTTTCAGTGTTTTTCTAGACTATTGCTACATAATACAGATGTCTTGATAAACTAGAAATAGAAACTTCCGCTTTGGGGTGGGTGAGGGAGGTTGGTAGCAGCGAGTGGCCCCATTTTGGGAAGTCAGGTGACTACGGCTACCCAATAGCACTGCTGTAGTTCCTAAAATAAAAGGAACTACTGTACTATGTAACTCGTCAGTTCACTCCTTACAGGGCACAGCCTGCAGATGCCGAGCTGCCAGGTAAGCAGCGGGGCATCCTCTGTTTTTCATTTGAGTTTTCAGTGTTTTTGTTTCTGGAATATTGCTGCATAATCCACGAGTCTTGGTGAACTGAGAATAGAGAGGGAAGGAGTGGAGGAGAGATAGCGTGTCCTCTGCAGGGCATCCATAGGAAGACTGCAGTCCAGTAGGACACTGTCCTAAAGAGGAAAGGTAAGTGGACACAGAGATAAAAGAGGAAGGGGTGTATAGAAATACTGTAGGACATACAAAATCAAAAGGGTTGGCCTGCAAAGGATTGTTGGGGGAGTGTTTGGCACTACTCTCTATCTAGGGTACGCCAGAGGAGACACTGACAGCCTGGGGGACAGTTTGGGACTACTCCCTACCTGGGGTAGGCCTGCAGAGAAAGGTCTGGGGAGTGTGACTACTTATCTGAGGCAGGCATATAGACAGGTTAGGGGAGCGTTCAGGGACTGCTCACAATCTGTATCCTTACATGCTCTTATTTATTTATTTATGACTTTGATAACCGGGTGGATCCCAGGGACCGTTTTCAGGCACAACCCGGGCCATAACATATGGCGCAGGGTGACAGTGGAGTACAAGGTAACAGTAATACACATGAAACAAATTTGATACAAGCAACAACAGTAGACACAATATACAGGTTTGATGCATAGGTCCATTTGAGAACAGTGAATACAAGGTTTCAATATCAGACATGAGAAGACTTGGTGGTACAAACAAACAAATTAGGCCCCCTACGCTTCAATGACGAGGGCCTCCTGGTTGTTTATAGGTACAGGTTTAAAACACTGGTGGACTGGGCCATTGAGGTCATATGCTCAGTCCTTTGGAACTCTCTCTCTTTCTCTCTCGAGCCCCCAAGTGAAGCCCCTTCAACTGAGGCCTTTAAAAAGGGGTCCTGAGACCCATCTTTTTGCACAGGCTTATGGAGAGTATGAATCCCTTGTCAAGCTACCCCAGAATTGTTTTTTTAACCAGATGCTGATATTTATTTAAGTAGTACAGAGAGAATGTTGTATTTAAATTTATTTATTATTATGGGTAGAATGTTTTATTTGTATGCTACTACCTCTGTATTTTGTAGTGGCACCCTAAGTGTCAGGGGAAGGGCGCCACAAAGAAATGAAACCTACTACTTCTACTGCTACTGCTAGGGTACAATGAGGAGGCAGGCTGGGGCTGTGTCTGGGACTAATCCCTATCTAGGAGGAAGCTAAGGAGTACTGAAGGGGTACTGCTAGCCATATAAAAGGGCAGAATCACAGGGCAGACACGGACATAATAAAAGGAGAATGCTAAGGCAGGAAGTGGGGTGGTGTGGGGCAGCAGTGTTCCTGGGAACAGTGTGGGAGGCAGCGGGATGTCCAGTATGTAGGAAGCTAGGGTTGTCAGTGCCAGAGGTGCAGATGTTAAGGGACGAGTTAGGAATACTGGCAGGGAGACAGAACAGCTGGATAGGGCAAGTGGGAGGAACAAAGAACAACAGGAAGGCGGGGGGTGGGGTTGGAGGCCCAGATGCATTGGGACTCACTACCTCAGAGGGAGAAGAAGCCTAGAGAGGCAGGATGGAGGCCCATGGGAGGGGAAGGGAGGGCATAGATCTAGAGTATGGTGTGCAATACTGGAGTCCCTAACTGAGAAGGGACATCAGCCAGCTCAATACGGTACAGAGGAGGGCGACAAAGATGATTTAAGGTTAGCAGGACAGGGCGTAGGAGGACAGACTGACAGAACTCAATACGTACTCACTCTAGGACAGGAGGAAGTGAGGGGACATGACTAAAACCTTCAAGTTCCTGAAAGGTATAAGCAAGGTGGATGTCTGGGACCTTTTATGTCCTTGTGAAAATAAGACCACAACAGGATACTGTTATAAACATGTAGGGGGAAAGTTCAAGAAGGAGGTCAGGAAACACTTCTTTATAGAATGGGTGGTGTCACAGTGGAACAAGCAGGGATTAAATTGGGAAGAAGCCCACAGGAACTCAGTTCCACCACCTCTTAAAATGCGTGCGACAGTTCACCACCTCAGTCATTTTTCTCCATAGACTACTATTGGAGAGTTTTACCACCTAGAAGTGACAGTTCCACCACCTAGAAATTTAGATGCGAGTTCACCCACCTTAACATTCCCAGATTAACCACTAGGGGACAAGCTCCCATTTGAATTCCTCAAATCAGAAGACAGTGGGTGGGGTTCAAGAGAGAGTGGGACAGGGTAAAGGGAAGGGGTAGAGTTGGAAGGTGGGGACAGGGCCCACTGCAGTCTCTATGCACGGGCTCTACAATCAAGCAGACTAGACAGACCAAACAGCCTTCCTTCTGCTGGCAGATTTTCATGTTCATATGTAACTCTGCTGAGAGACTACCAGGTGCTGCAAAGGCGACACAGCTCAGATCTATCCAAGAAGGCGCCCCCATTCAGTACTCCGTAAGGAAAAGGCCTGCTACATTTTCCACCGGTTAGCTAGTGCAGAGTCTACCACTCCAGCAAGAGGGAGGAGGAGGAGGAGGAGAGCCCAGTCGAGGTTACTAAACTCCAGAAATGTAAGTGGCTGCAGAGCTTGGACTCTGTGGAGGGAACTGCAATCTGGCCTGTGTCACTGTTCCTGATCCTGATGTCTCACATCGGAAGGGCCTGGGAGCTGGTTGAGAAGTTCCGCCACGGAGTGATGTGGAGAAACATTTACACCAAGTGGTAAAGCCAGCGACCGGTGACCAACACATCTCCTTCCCGACGTCAAGGGATCCGGGTTCCAAGTAAGAGCTGCCTGTCTACCCTGATGTTGTTGGAATAGGAGTACTGAACTGGGCCTGTAACTGTCACATAAAGCTTTGGTAGTTTAGTTAGAACAGGGTTTTATCAAGTCCTGGGCAAGACTGTGCCTTAAAGAGCTAGTGTATTTAGACAATTTCATTATATACACTTTTTTTTTATTTCTGTTTATTGTATTATAAAACACCAAATACAAGCAAATAAGCCTGCCCACTGGCACAGCAGTAGCGCTACCGCTTTCGACGCCAACAACCCCGGATCAGAAGCAATCTTGAGAGTCAGAGGGCCGGTCGGGAGGAGGAGGAGGATCGAGCCTCCCATAGACAGCTATCCTCCTCCTCCTCCTCCTCCTCTGGGGAAGCTACCAACAAAATACTGACTTGTGGAGGCTGGAGGTCCAACTACTGGGACTATATCTGGCTGGGAGGTGTGGCGGACACTGGGGCACGAGCTCCGCAAACATCACTGCATGCCATGCCTCCCCATGGAGCGAAAAAAAAAGGAAAAATACCACCCGTCCAATGCACTGAGGCCTTCTGGTCTGCCACAGCTGTCCGAGGTGCTCATCCCCCAGATCAGGATCAGGCATTCGTCATGGAGTAATGGGCCCACCCCCCGCCATCAATGTTAATGCTCTGTAGGAAACTATACCAAAAAACATACACCATGTCTACATCCCATGGCACCTGTGACTTTTAAACTTGATTCCTTTTAACTAAAATATATAACACTTTTTAATTTGCGACCCTTAAGCATTACGATAATACAGTAACTACCTAGAAAAGAAAGCATACACATTGGAACAGCAAACAGCCGAACTTAAAGCAGTTGAACAACCTGACTGTTGTTTCTAATTATATAAAGAGTGATAGATAGATAGATAGATAGATAGATAGATAGATAGATAGATAGATAGATAGACAGATAGATAGATAGATGTAAATAAATACATTTTTATACAAGGAAATACAAGTTGTTAGGGCTAAAAAAAATCCACGTTTACAAGACCGTCCTATGTGAGTTACAAAATACTGTAGTTTCAATAATAAAAACACAATAAAACACTTTACAAGACACTACATGAATTGCAACATAGCTTATCAATTACTTAATAACTACACAATCAACAAAGTACATTAGAAATGCATTAATAAGTTACAAACAGAAGAAACACAATTTTCCAAAGCAGTGACAAATGATGTGTGTAGTAGAACAGTACATACTGAGCAGGGCAAACTGTTCCATAATGGTGCAGCCTGAGACCATAATGTTTTTCCACCAAATTTTGTTTTACACTTTGGGAGACTGACTTTGTTTAGGTGTACTGATCTAATTAATTTGTGTTTGTCTTTATTATTCTTTTTTTTTTTTTTATTTTTTATTATACTTTTTCCCTGTTACTGACCACCCCCTCTGCCCAGTCACGGACCCTGCGACTTCCACTCTCACATTAGCGTGACTCCCCGATACCCCTGGCTTGCCCCCAGGAGGGCACCAGTTGGCACGGCCCTAGTGCCACATCGATGGGATAGGTCAGGGAGTTGGCCTGAGCTGACTGAAGCCGAGGCGGACTTCATCAAGAGGCGACGGCAGGCGCTTTTTCTAGACTGCCCCAGGGGCGAATATGTGCAATGATGTCCAGCGTCCGCCCTGCCCGTATTGCGTGCTGGTACCGGTTGCCTGTGGTTTTCCCCAGCCTCCGCCAGGGTCCTTTGGGCGCTGGATACTCTACCCCTCCCTCTCCCTGGAGAAGGAGAGCAGTGCATGGGATGCTTGCTCCTTCTCCCCCGGCCGGCTCTCAGACTCCCCGGGTCCGTTCCCCAACCCAGGTCGCCAGCATCGCAACCTGAAATCCAACCGCTGTGTCGGCGGGCCAGCATCTTTTTTTAAAAATTACTTGTGAAACACAGAGATCAGGATTTTGAGTAAAGATCTTGTGCAAAAGTTTCAGCCATGATTTTGTGCTTCGGACAGCGAGTGTTTGTCAATTTAATGTTGTAGTTACATCTCAGCACAAATCTGGCTAATCTAATCTGTGATTTATCAAATTTTTTGGAGTAGTTCGATAGATTACATTTCCATATTCAAGTGAAGGCAGCATTAATTGTTCTGCAATTTTTTTCCCTAGCCAACCTGTTTATGCATTCTGTAATATGTCTTAGGGCACCTATTTTATTATTTGTCGTACTGATTAATGAAATTATGTGCCCATTAAAAGTTAATTCTACGTCAAAAGTCACACCAAAGTAGATGTATTCTTTTACCTGTTCAATTTGTTCAGTTTCACTTATATGTATACGCAATTCAGGCTTGTTTTTAGATCCAAAATGAAGTAACTTTGTTACTAAGTGAACTTAACCCTGTCTCTCATCGTATGTAAAGCTAAAGTTGGGGAAAGCACCTACTGTGGAGTGAGCTATGGCAGGGGATTCATGGTAGAGTCACCTTCCTAATAAAACACTACAACACACAAGCAGTGGAGCCGCATCTGCCCAGCTGACCTAACCCCCCAAGGTCTCCGATACAGGCGCCGTCCCACCATCTTGCAAAAGCACATGGCGCTGCACTGTAATAATAGAGGGGGGCACCCTGCCGTTCTCCTTCACTCCCAACTTTGTTACGTTCACAAACGCTTCACACGAGAAAATTAACATCCAAATAAATGTTGAGCAGATCAGAAGTCCCCACAGCACTATTGGTGCCGAACAGAATATGAACTGTGCTTAGAAACTGAAGTTCAGAACATACTCAGTAAGTTCCAGTGTGTACCCAGTGTTAGTAAATAATTCTCTTTGCAACCACATCGATCAGCATTTGGAAACCCCAGCAAAGCTCAACCAGGAGAAAACAAAAACAGTCATTAGGAGCTAGCATCACTCTGCATTTTCTGCACCTGTAGTCAAATTTTCAGTAGGTTTCCAGAGTTTCACCACAGAAGTCCCCAGCAGCCTCGGGATCGGTAAAGATGTACATTTTGTCCCCACAAGTAAACTGAAGAAGTGCTGGGAAGGAGATTCAGTACACCACTCCTGCCTTTTTCAGCCTTGCTGCGACCCCCTCGAATGTTTTACGCCACAATCAAGTGGCATACAAGTAGTCAGGAAGTAACAGAACTTTGTCTTCCTCCACCATAAATGGGGCTTGCTCCCGGGCAGCTTGAGGAACCTGATCTTGCATCACAGACGTAGTGGTAGTACAGTGAATAGTGTAGGGTCCCTCAAGCCCGAGGTGGAGTCACTCTGTATGTACAGATAACAGGAACAGCATATGCAAGTCCAACCGCCGCTGGTAACCACCACTCCAGAAAGGCTCAAATTGTCATCCTCCACTCCTTCTGGGATCCCCAGGAGCCTAATGTTAGCAGACAAAGCCTGGTTCTCCAACTGTTTGAGACGGCTCTTCACTAGCCCACTGCCTTTTATCAAAGTTGCAGTGGCGACCAGCACTTTACTTGCAGCTTTGCCAGACTCCTCCACCGAGCATGCCATGGCATCGACTCTCTGCTCTACAATCACCAGTCGCTTAGCTTGCTGGTCCTTTTACCCTGTTTTTGGATAGTTTATGTATGCATGGTGATTGCCCGTTGTAAAGATTCCAACGTCGTTGGCTGATCAGGTACAGTTTCCACAGGCTGCTGGACTGGTTGCTTCTCAGTAGGCCCAGCTCCTGAACTTGTTTCAGATTTTCCAGCATTTTTCGGTCAACCCATGATGGAAATGCCAGTCTTCGATACCTCCCAGTCCTGCCTGACAGGCTAAGCACTTATTTAGATAAAAATACTGCAGTTTGATGTTTAAAAAGCTTCATTTTGTACTGCATATACAGAGCTAAAAGAAAACATATGTTGCACGCTAGACTGCTGGCCATACCCCGTTCATTACATAATTCTTAAAAGACATGCGATTATGTGATGATAAAAGTAAACTGCTATTTCACAGTTCTGATATTGTCTTTTTATTCAAGCTGCTTACTTACAGGAATCGACACTTACTGTAGCTCAGTGGCACAGTGTGGGCTTCAGGTGGATCTTTACAACTGTGCAGGAAATGACGGTGGGGGGGAGGTGTGGCACTTAAGCAGTGTAGTCAGCGTTGTTTGATGTATTCCTGACAGCTGCGGCTGCCAGCTAGTTCAATTTAGATTTTTTTTTTTTTCAATGTATAACTTTTTGGGCCCCATCCAGTGCTGGTACCTCTGCCCGGTTACAGCCCTCGCAGACCCTCGCTACCCACATGAGCAGCTACTCCCCTCGATACCCCCTGGCTTTCCCCCCAGAGCAGGGCTGCAGCATCGGTCCTGAAGTGCTGCAGACAATGGGATAGGTCAAGGGAAGTCGGCCTGGGAGCAACTGTGGGCAAGGTGAGGCGGGCGCCAGCAAGGCGCTGGAGCGGCGATTCCCCCCCCCATAAGGGAGGGGCGGAAGTGTGCAATGACACCTGCGTCCATCCCACCCCTCAGGAACTTACGACACCGGGCTGCTGTGGCACCCCTAGCCTCCGCCAGGGGTCCCTCCAGTGCCAGACATGCCCCGCACCCTGCCCCAGAGAAGGAGAGCAGTCCATGGGATGCTCAATCCTTCTCCCCCGGCCGGCCCTTTGACAACCCAGGTCTGTTCCTGAACCTGGGTCGCTGTCGTCTCAAGCAGAAATCCAACCACTGTGTCGGCAGGCCAGCCTAGTTCAATTTAGTTCTGCTACAAATTGTACCAAAATGGAAACCCCCAACCCAGCAGATAGTTCTCTTGATTTTTTTGCCTGATGTAAACTTGTTTTCAAGTTAATCTGACAATCAATCATCTTCAATGATATAAATAAGAAATAAATAAGGGAGGCTGTATAGCGCAGTGGTTTAAGGCTCTGAGCTGCAAATCTGGAGACCTGGGTTTGAATCCCACAGCCCCCACTTGCATACCATGGGACCCTAAGCAAGTCACTTAACTTCCCTGTGCTCCCAGGTCGCACCTGTAAACAAGCTTTCAGCTTAGTGTGTCTCTCTCCTGGTTAAACAACTGGGGGAAAAAATAATTGCAAGTGTCTCTCCCCCCCGCCAGCTTTGTAAGAAAATAGCCCCCTCACGCCTACATTGACCAGTCCTCATTACTGCTGATGTCTCCCTCCCAAATCCAGAAACTCAACTTAGCCCGCCACACAGACACACTGCACCCGCAGTCTCTATAGGACAACAGCGGCCCCACTTACACTGCCCATGACTAGTCCTCATCACTACCAGTTTCTCCCACCAAAATCCACACACCGACTTCACGGTGTCACCTCCCCCCAGCACAACCCATCCTCCCCAGGCAAATTCCTGCCACTCACCTCTATGGCTGGCCACCATCTGACTGACAAAGTACGATCCAACTTTATGAACAGTTTATAAAGTAGAATCGTGGTTGCACCTAACTGAGGTTTTTGCAGTTTGTAAGTGGTTTAGAGCATTCTGTAGTGAGAGTGAGTGAGCAAGTGAGTATGGTGAGAGCAGAATCATGTTTTAATTTACTGGAGATACTTCAGAGGGGAACAAAGTAGAAAATTAGCACACTCTAGGAGACATCGAAGTGTGGCTGCCAACCTCGTTGAGCTGGGAGAGGGACACAGGAATATAATCAGTGACTGACCAAGGGAGAAAGGGAGCTGGCAGCAACAGTAATTACTCGGCCAGTGAGAGAGCGTGGGAGTGGGCAGGCATCACAAGCTGGATAGCCATGGTCACGTACCAACAGCATGCTTCTATCTGAAGTAGTGCTGTTCAACAAAATGCCCACGTTTTAGGGAGAACTGATCATGGCTGTTTCACATCAAAGCAGGTGTAATTTTAAAAACGCAGGACCTAAAACATAAAACAGAGGTATATTTTCGGGGGCGAGGTAGGAGTGGGAGTGCTGTTTTCTTACAAAGGTGTCTGAGGAGACAGGAAGGGGAACACACTTTTTTCTTAGTTTCAAAATTGATTTCAAGGCAATCACTTATCAGAACAAGTTAAAAACAAGTTTACAGCAGACAAAAGATAAAGTAATAGTGTGTAATATCACACTCTAGTCTGTACCACTGACACACGCACAGTGACTGAAATCAGGAGTGTAGGCATAGGAACTGGGAGCAGTACAAGTCATACTTGCACTGAAACAGTGCTGCACACCGCACAGAGGGAGAAAGAGGCTCTGAAAAAAGCAGACAAACACATTTTAGTATTTAAAGAGACGTACTAGTCTCAGCCCCTGCACCATACATAGGTACCTTACCTCCATGGCATACAGGTATTGTAAAGATGCCAGGAAATAATCCATAAGAAAAAAAATTAATGCTCGTAAAATTCAGTAAACTGGGTCTGAAGGACTTCCCGGTTCTATGTGTTGCCCACGCCCAACCCCTGCACTCTCCAACGTGATGACGAGATGCTAGGGAGAGCGCTGGGGCACGCTCCATTATAGTCAATGGGTAATGGCTTTCAGATTGGTTTTTAATGTTATAATGGTCACTTGGTAATGAAACGTGGGCACCGGTTGACTAACTGATCGGAAAGCCACCACCCACTGACTATAACAGAGCGCACCCCCACGGTTTCCCTAGCATCTTGTCATCACGTTAGAGAGCATGGGGGTGGGGCGAGGGAGGCACTTAGAACTGGGAAGTCCTTCGGACCCGGTTTACTGAATTTTACGAGCATTACAGTTTTTTTCCTTATGGATTATTTCCTGGCATCTTTACAATAACTGCATGCCGTTGAGCTAAGGCACCTATACACATCAGGTGCTGAGGCTAAAATATTTATTTTGGTGGAGCTCTTTCAAATGCAGAACCAGCCTTCATTAGTTCAGGACACTACCTACAAATTCTTAAATATGTCAGATGTTTTGCAGCATAGTACTCTTTGAAGTTCAACATAAAACACAGCCTCAGCAAGTATGACAGCCTACTCAACATAAACACAGCCGTGGTGCCCCAACTGTGTCACTTTGGTCTGCACTTTGAGAATCCAGTTCATTACTTTAATGTAAAACCAGGTAAAGACCTGCTATAGGAGGCTTCTACTTCATGCATTGGTTTGTTTTGTGTTTTTCTCAGTGGATTCTTAAAACAAATGTACCCAACAATACATCTTCCCTTGGCCCCCAACTGATGTCTCAGCTGCAGCTAGTCCTAAAGACCGGGGGTAAAGAGTTAAGCTGGTGCACCAGAGGGTGGGGGTATCACTGTCCAGGGAATGTACTCCAATACAGTTTTTCTGCATTATTTCATCCCTTGTTCCCCCATCTCCCAGATGAAACCCGGTATCCCTTGGGCTTGCTCCAGTGTGTCAAGTTATTATTGCATATACTGTGTGGTTTATATTGTTCAGAACGTCACGTACTGCTGTTGTTTCTATATTAAACTTCTGATCACTTCACAGGGGGCAGCACCAATGTACCAGTTAGGCAAGAGGAGAACCCCGGGTAGAGGCACACCGTGGCAGAAAAAGAACTGAAGAGCAATGCCAAACCTGGGACCATCTGCCGAAACATAAAATCCACTAAATTTTATAACAGCGGCAAGTCTTGCCCCCTAAGTAGATATGTAGGTACATAAATCGAGCTTAGACACACCTTGTGGGTAGGTGTTATATGCACATAATCTGTACTTTATTTAAAGTGCCCAAATATCACGATTAAGCTCCAGCTGGTCATGAGCAGAAACCTTCTCATGGGTTTTGCATATACAATTCTTTTAAAGGACACTTGGAAACATGTTTACAGGCTAAGCATGGTGGAAGGTTTGGTCCTGTAACCTGCTTGAGCTTGAACAAGATATTTTGGCACTTTAATAAAGTATAGACTGCAACTGTAAGTAATCAGAAAGCATTTTTTGCCCAGGGTTACCATATTCTCCATAAGGCAGTAAAGGTTTATTTTCCTTTACAACTTCTGCGTTTGTTAAATGGCAACACTTATCCTTCCAGCATCCCCCACCCTAAATTAGACTTTTCCGCCTAAAAAATAATTTTTCTGTTACCTCTATGTAATAATATGTCTTCCGATGTATCTGCCTTAAGGTAAACACAACTAGAGCAGTGCAGCACCATCTTATCACATGATCAGAACTGCTCTGTGCTGCTCCACTGTATCACTTATACAGTGGAGCAGTGCGGAGCCATGCTGAGAATGTGAAATGGTGCCACGCTGCTCCAGCCCTGTTTACATTATGGTAGATACATTGGAAGACATATTATTAAAATGACGTAATGGAAAACATTTTTTTTAGGCCAAAAAACCTAACTGGGGGGTTGCAGTTAAGGGAGTGGGGTGCTGAAAGGACAGGTGTTGACCTTTAAGTAGTACCCCCAGCCCTTGATGTAGCCCGTTTGTCTCTGTTTTACACAGCCATTCAGCGTTTGGGGGAAGGGTGACCACTGGTCCATCATATGTTCTTCCCTCCCTCCCTCTCATCAGCTCAGTGGGAATACACTATCACTTCTTTTTCTTTAAAATACTTGTGGAGTCTGAGCTTGGAAGTTTGTTAGTCATCAACAGATACCTCCTGCTTAGGTAGTGTATTCCAAGCATCCACCGCACGGTCTTTCCTGACATTTTCCTTGAATCTTACTCTTTTCAATGACATTGTGTGTCTCTTTGTTTCTTTCATCCTGGCACATCCTGAAGAGGTGTATTTGGTCTGACGGTGTAATGCCTTTCACATTACAGTGTATCGGAAGTCTATGATCGTGTCCCCTCCGATTCTCTCCTCCTCCTCCCCTGGGAAAATACTGTAGCCCCAATTCATTTAGCTGGGTCTCATAGCTCCTGTGCCTCAATCTGTAATACAACTTCATAGATTTGTTCGTCTTGTACTATATGTTTGTAACCCCCCCCCTGCAAATGGGGGTTTCCAAAAGTCTTCCAGGAGCTTGCCTGAATGCTCCAAGTCTGGGCGGTGTTCGGTGTCTGAGTTGTTTAAATGTGGTTCCAAGTGAGTGCTATTTGAGCCTCCACGTACTGTCTCTTTAAGAGCTGTCTGCTTGCAGACTTAATTTAGTTTGTATGGGGGGGACTGTGTATTTAATGCTCGAATCCCGCCTAAGCTGCTGTAAATTCGCTCCGTTTCTCCTGTCGCTACATGTGCAGAGGGAGCCTTGTTGAAAGATATAACTATTTGTCAGAAATCATTTGGAGTGACTGAGAAAATGTAGTTTGTCTAATCTGTCTTCATTCCAGCATGAACTGTTTCAGTGCAGCTCTTTCATTTTGGTCCTGAACTGCTGGAATGGACCAATCAATGGGAAGGGGTTCCCTAGAATGGAGCCTGTGGATGAATCAGAACTTGGGACTCTTAATTCTGAGCCAGCCACAAGGGGATTGTATGGGCAGTGACTCTGGGAAATGTAGTTTTGACCTTGGTGCCTTTTTCCACCAACAGAGTGAGTCTTATCGTGAGTGACAGCCAAACCAGCCAACAGAATGGTGTGGAGCTAAAGGAAATGTCCTGCTCTGTGACTGGAAAGATCAGATCAGTTGTGACAGTGAAGAGGGAAGGAGCTCTGTGCTTCTGTGGTGTATAGTTTCGTGTGGGAAGCACGTATGAGGCCCTGAGGTTCGGCCTGCAGCCGTTGCCAGTACCAGTTCAGACTGAATCCGATTTGTGAGGAGAAAGAAAGAAGTCTGAAGAGTGGAAACCAGGCTCACCCTGTAGAAGACTGGAGAAACTGCTGAATCGCGCTCGGTCTGTCAGGAACTGAAGCTGCTGTGTGTGCTCCCGGGGTATTTTGCAGTAACTGCGATTGGGATCGAGGAGCAGCCTGCCTGGTATAGTACTTTCCTTTTACATATGAATGTGCGTAGTGCTTGTGGGGATCGCTATTTTCAATCCCCCATGCTGTGTGTTGAAGCTGGAAGCAAACCCCAGTTGTCTCGGACTAAATCAGTTTGCTATCAACTGCAGTGGGGTCCAGTCACAAGGACCTTGTCTCCATGCCCTGTGGTTCTAGCAATCCAGAAAGACATCCACCATCCAGTCCTCAGCTTGGGTATTGTGAGTACAAATCAGGGTATTCCCCTGCAGCCTGTTTTCAATCACAAGTGTGTCATCTAATTCTTGTTGCTTCACTGCTTCATGGACTGAGCCATCCGGCTCCAGATTACAATTGGTTGTTGTGCATATATATTCTTCTACAGGGCCCTATCCATCTGCACCTGCCGGCCAACCCCGGGCAACAGACCCGGCTAGCCCCCCCCCCCAAACCTGGGTACCCGGAGTGTGACTTTTCAGACCCTGTATGTGTGCACAGTACTGTGATTTAATGCCACTAATTAACCTGATTTTCCCCTCCCGTGTTACTGTTCCCTAAATAAATCAGATGTGTTGTTGTTGTTATACTATATACTGTCTGTGGTGTTGGTCCTTATGGAAACAGCATTGTGTTTCTGCTGTGTATGTTGTTTAACCTTCCTTTACAGGGGGTCCTCAGAGACGTGCTGCAGAATCAGTCTCGAGGGTAAGTGGTATCTATATGAGTGAACAGTGTGCATACGTGGGGTATTGGGGCTGTAACTCTGGTATACTGTGTGAGCCACTAGAGGGAATAAAAGGGGGTCTCAGTGTCCCAGAGGGCTGTGACCAAGCTAGTCTAACCACTACAAACCCTGACCTCTGGGTGGAGGCACCCGCCATAGGACCTAGGCCCCTCAACCTGTCCGTAGTCCAACAGGCAGGGATAGTAGCCCTTGGGATCGCGCCACCTAGGGGTTACATGTTCTTCATTAATTTAGGTAACGCTGTACACATTGGTAGTTCTGCACTGGTACTGCCCCAGGGCATCTTTGTAAATGATTGATTTGACTCAGTTACTAAACTCTAACAAATTAATCAAATAGCTTAAGTTTTCCAAACTAAATGCATTACTGTGTAAAAAAGTATTGTGTTATCCTTCAGAAACAGTATCCGCCATTCCAGCCCACAACGTCACCAACAAAAGAAAATACTGTCAGTATACAGTACATACAGTACTATACAACTAGCCTAGGTCTTGGCACTCTTTCAAGCCAGAAAGCCAATACTTTTCTGATTACAGAGGCAAAGACCAGATGCAATCACGTGGCTTCTGTTCTCATCTACCAGTAAGAAATGCTATCAAAACATCCAAGATTCCAGCTTCTGGGCTCCCGTTACTTATTTTTCACCTCCTCTGAGTGCCTTCCATCTCTGACTGGGCAGCATTTCTCAGATCAAGTTGGTGAGGAGATGTGATGGAGAAGGGAGCATCTAATTCCAGTGTTGCACTGTACTGGAAAGTGAGTAAAGGTCACACAGCGGCAAAAATGGCATAGTTTATGAGCTCAAGAAAAAACATTCCGAAGACTTGTGCCTTCATCGTTCCACACTATGCAGTGGTTGCCAACCTGGAACACATTCGGTCTGAAGAGAGAAAAAAAAAAACTAGCAGAAGCTCTGTTACAAGATACATCAAGGCACAGCAGTGGAGTCTAGAGCTGTTCATGCCATCTTGGAGTGCTGTCATTTTCCCCTGAAAACACCTCGTCGTCTCCTGCTACATTCAAACTGCTGTCACTAAAGCAGTCTCAAGTGGAAAGCCAGAGACCAGAGGGAAGTGTGGGGGGAGGTGCTGTTGCAGTGGGTGGCGTCATCCCCCCTCCCTAGAGCTCAAGTGCCCCTACCGCCACTCCATAGCATGTTCCAATTTCCAGTGACTCACGGACAGTAGCTAGGACTAAAAATCAAACCCCAAACTCTCACGTGGCAGCACAGTGCTCCATCTGCCATAACACTGGAATGGCTCATTTCCCACAGCTAAGTAGAGACTCGGTGAAACACAGCTTGGGAGCAAATTCTCTAATACAGTACCTTGTCATTCAATTGGGCCCCAAGGAGATGCAGTGGAGTGCACTAGCATTCGGTAACATTTCCCAACCCCCCACCCTTTCTCCATGATCGCTCTTTGAATAAGGTTATGGCAACACAAGAATATAGATGGAGGAGCATCAATGAAAATAAATAATGGTGATGGGCAGGAAGTCACAAGGACTCCCTCCTATACAGGAGTTACATATACATGTATAAGTGAAATAAGAAAAAAACACCAACCAAGATACTGAGCAAGAGACCTGAAGTTGTTCTAAAACCTGGGTCTTACCACCCTGTCAGTGAGAAGCAAGGAGTACAGGGACTTATGTGAGTTCCTGAGAGAGATGTCAACTAGACAGCCCATAGCATATTCAAAACAGTTCTGCAGAGAGAGAGAGAGAGAGACAGCCTAAGGACTGATATAGAGAGCAATGATGAGTGGAGGAAGGGACCTGAAGGGCAAAGTGACAGAGAGAGTTGTATGTGACATTTAGATGAGAAAGAAGTGAGGAGGACATGGAGGAGAACACTGGGGAGCAATAGTCAAGTAGCGGCAGTAAATTTCCCTGGGCAATTGCAAGATGAGCCTCTGGGATCAGGAGGTGGTTAACACGGTAGGCTGCCCCCAGTTTCTGGTGGACTCTCTTCATAATGTTAGAAATGTGGTCACTGTAGGTAAGGGAGAGATCAAGAGTCACTCCTAGGTATTCGAAGGAGGATACAGTGCCAAGAGGAGGGCCTGCAGGGATGACTACGTGTAACAAGGTTTTTAATTTGGTGCCGGCCTTTGAGCCAAAGAGCATGGCCTTCATTTTTTTCTCATTTACAAGACTGTTTTGGAGAGGAACCAATGTTGAGCTGATCCACAGTTTGGGTAGTGAGTGTCGAAGATATAGAGTTGAGGGACTTGGCGCTATGGTAGATGACGAGGTCATCAGTGTAGAGGAGCGCATTACAGTTTATGCTTTCTGCAGGAAGATCATCTATGAACAGTGAGAATAACAGAGGCCCCAATATGGAGCTCTGGAGGACACCAGTATGGACAGGTAATGCAGCAGAGGTATCTTTGCCTATCAGAACAGACTGAGATCTGTTAGCCAGGAAGCTGCTAAACCAAGTGGTGGCTTCCAGGGAGCAGCCTAGGTTTAGCAGGGTGGCTTGGAGAAGGTGGTGGTCAGCAAGGTCAAAGGCCTTTGATAGGTCCACAAACACAGCACCTGTGGCCATACCCATGTCCATGTTTCGAAGGACATGGTTCGAGAAAAGGGCCAAGGCCGAAGAGGTGCTGGGGTGTTTGCGGAAGCCATGCTGGAGGGGGCTCAGGAGGTTGTACTTATCTCGATGCTCAGATAGCTGGTGGTGAATGATTTTTTTCTAATAGTTTGCTTAGATGTGGGATGAGGGAGATGGGACGGTAGTTTTCCAGTGCAGAAGGATTGCCGGATTTGAAAATAGGCACCACGTGCACATGCTTCCATGAATCATTCATAGTAGATGATGAGAGGGGCAAGGTTAAATATGTGGGTCAGTGGCTTTACAAGGACAGGGGGAGAGGAATTTCAGAAAGGTGGGATACAGACCGTCGCTACCATTACTCATTACAGTCCTTTGTTTGTGGGACCCTCACACCAACAAACTGCAGCATCAATCTCATCAGGCTCTCTAAATAAATGTATACGGAATAACCCATCAGATCTGGAGCACTAACGACATCATTATGATTGGCTATTTAGGGACCGCAACATGCACGATGGTTAAAATTTTGCTTTGAGCCCAGCAAGTCATGTTCTACCTGAAAATGTGGCACTAAGCTCATCATGGAGGGATGGCTAGTACCATTTCCCTTGCCCATAACTATGGAAGAGTTGGAAGACTGGGGGAGGGGGTGGAGACCAGCTCACGAGCGCAAGAAAGTCCACAGTAAAAGTACTGCAAACAAAACAAAAAAAAAAGGACAATTTCTTCCAGCCACAATTAATTGTTTTCATCCAGTAACTAAAAATATGAGCATTCTGCCAAAATGGGAAAGTGCTGCAATTTGTTATAAATTGTTTAGCTAACCATGGCATTGTCATGAAGAGAGAAAAGCATTTTTCTTACAATAAATCTTGTGTCAAGAAAAGTAGCCTACTTGAAAAGATAAATTGTTTCCCTGATGACAGTGAGCAAAAAATGTATATTTTCCACAAAGAAAAGTGCACAGCTGAGAGCCTAGCAGAGTTCTCATACACAGGCCTCAGTTTTCTGTGATCTGAAGGGATTTCTTTTCTTCTTGTGTTAGTGTAGTGGTAGTTAGCATACTCTTGCATCTGGTTCCCAAGGTCACAGGTTCCAGTCCCACACTGGGGATCTGGTCTCATATCCAACAACACTGCAGTGCAGATCAGGGAGAGGGGGGAGATACAGCATCACTGCATAGCTAGATAAGCCACACTTCAAATGACATATTAAAGGTAAGCAACTATTTAATAAAACACTAAAAACTATAACCGTTACAACAATTATGTTCAGTTCTAGTAATTTTTTTTTTTTTTTTTAACTCTAGCCTGTTATTGGACACTAAATATTACAGGTAATACAGCATTAATTGCACTGTGCCATTCAAGAAGACCCTGACTGCCTGTCCCCAACTGACCTCCTTTGCTGTTTGTGATGTCACAGTCTGTTGTCGTGGGAAGCACTCTGACATCATAAACAAAGGCATTATGTGTGAGTTGAGGATAGTCCAAAGCATGAATTACAGTAGGTTTTGGAAACTTGATTAGAAGACTTTGCATGAATCCAGGTGTCCAGGGCTGACAGCTGCTGCAGTGCTTGTAAACGTATAGTCCCTATACTACCAGTAGCTCATTCCATTTTTTTGTAAAGCACTTTCAGATATATGAAATGTGCTATATAAAACCACAGTCTGTCTCAATCTACAGTCCCTGTACTGCCAGTATCTAACTCACTGCTTTGTAAAGCACTTTGGAACACAGCGTGCATGAAAGGCACTATAAAAAAACACTTTCCTTTTTTTTTTTTATTCTACAGACTTTGCACTACCAGTATGTAACTCACCAGTCTGTAAAGCATTCAGATTAAGTAAATAAAGCGGACGAGACCCTTGAGTGGGGGGTGGTGATGGGTGGTGCCAGGACGGAGAGTGAACTGGAGTTCCACACATCCAACATTGGAAGGCCTGCAGGTTGTGGGGTTTTGAACGCTAGGACGCGAGAATCTCATGACTTGGCTCCAAAATAAGGTACTGTGTCAAGGGATGGGTCCTCTCCCCACAGCTCTAATCCACTGATCACTTGGGTTCCCCTCCCAGTCCTGTGTGACGCCGACGCAGAGAGCCCACCAGTGGGAGAGCGGGTTGCATGATACACAACATGGGGTGAACATTGGGGGTGAACATTGGCCCTCACCCCTGGGCCCTCTGAGACAGCAGCGGTGTAACTCATGATCAGTACGATCCAGGAAAAATGTGCCAGCTAATCATGAAATGTGCACTGGTCCTGACGTATGTCAGTGAATCAGTACTGTTGCTCCCCCACTGGAGGGGAGGCTGCTATAACTGCAGGTCTGCCCTGTAATAAATCAGCTGCTACTTGATTCAACCATAAGAGTGGGCTTCTGTTTATTCTTAGAGTTCATACATTTTGGTGCACCTCATACACTCCCTATTTCAGGAAGGTGCCCCGGTCAGTCCTGTTATCACTGGGGTAACACCCCCCGGTGCTACAAATACTATCCTGCTGTCACAATAATCCAACGGATGTACATATCCTGGTTTCTGCAGATTCCAATCACCCCCAGTCACAATGCTGATAATGTATAAGGAGGAACAGAACTCACTATGTCAGCCTCCAGGCAGAGCGCTGTTTCACACATCACTCCTAGTACTGCGCCAGGTAGAAAACCTTCTAATTTGCAAAACAGAAAAGAAAAAAAAATACTTCAGATATAAGAAATCATAGCTTATTATTTCTGTTATTAATTGTTACTATTAATTCCAAGTAAGACACTAGCTCTTTAATATGCCCCTTTTTTATTTCATTTTTGAGATATGGGATTTTGAAGTTTTTAAACATTTCCGCTCCCGTGTCACATTCATCATTGAAAAAATGAAATATCTTGGTACGGTGCTACGCTGTTTACCATCTAAAGCATTTGGTAGGACCATCCTAACATATAGTAGAGCCACAGTACGAATCTAATATGCACCCTAAAAAGTAATCCCAGTGGAAGAGATTGTCATAACTGTGAGTGGCAGCCAATTTGAGTCATTAATAACAAAATTAGTTATACTGTAAAAGCGTTATTAAAATTATCTGAGGGAATTAAAAATACACTGATGAGGAACCCAAGTATGTCAGGAATACATTTTAGCCGAAAAAAAGCTATACAATTCATTTTTAGCCGACTAACAAATACTGCTGCTTTAACCCCCTGGTTAGCTACAGTATTACCTACTGTTGTCTGAGCTAAGGTTCTCTATACTCGGTACACTGGTGGCCTGAACAAAGATTCTACGCATCAATATATCTACCAGAAAAAAAAAAAAAACAATGAAAACTGGCTGCACTAATAAAAGGCTCATTTTTTTTCTCACACTGCTACAGAATTACCCTATTGTAGACATCAAAGGCTAACCTGTTCCCACCTAGGTGGCTGTGCCAGATGACATGACAATGACACACAGCAAGGTGCCCCAGCAGGTTCAAGAGGAATGTCTTTGTTTTCAAGGTCAGCGCCAGAGTGGAGAATGCAGAGCCATCAAAGGGCATTCCCTGATGTTTCAACTGCTCATGCCAACATTATACATTTTTGCCCGGTTACATGTTAACCATCCAAGACTTAAAATCAGCTAAATGTGGGTTTCCATGCGTGTTTTTCAGTTACTAATGCCTCAGTTCTGGAAACAATCAGTGAGACATTAGATTATTTTAATGGTCAGGTACCAACAAGACTACTAAAGAAATGAATATGGCACTGGTCGTAGGTTGCGCTCATTCCTGAATCCGGATTATAATCAGTAATGCCACTGTTGTGCTGATGGGCCAGTTTCACAGCCAGTTTGTTTTTTTCATCTTTTTTTTTTTTTTAATTATTTAGCAAACTACCAAAAAAAAAAAGTACTGTCAGATACCCCTCCCCCCAAAACAGTCACATCATGTCCTAAACTCAAGGTGAGAGACACAGCTGTATTCATTTGCATATACACTGACTTTCGTATATACCCGATGATTTGTTATGCATCTAACTGACTAAATAAAAATACAGTGAGGCCTATGTATCCAGATGAATGCAGCACTTTGGAGTGCTAGTGCACTTATAAAAAGACGCAGTATTAAAATCTGTACCATAAAATTGTAGACTGTGCATTTGTGAGTGCATACAGGTGTGGCAGGTGGCCTGACTCATCCAATCAGAGAGTGGTAAAGTATCAGCAAAGGCCATCTTGATCCATTTTATAACACTTATTATACCCCAACTGACTTCCCGTCCGGCAACCAGTTTCTAATCTATAACATTTCACCAATGGTTTTACCTATATTCTTCATTTTATGAACCCGTCTTTTGTGGGCTGCTATGTCGAAGGCTTTGATGAAGTACAGGTACACAACATCTACAGGTTTACTCTCATCAAGCCCCTTGGTGACATCATCAAAAAACTACAGTACTACAATGGCCATCGGTGTAATTAAAATGCATTCTTTTATGATATACTCCAGGTTGGTTGGTTGAGCCCCTCGTCTAAGAGGGAGAACTTCTTGAAGCGGGAAGGGGGGTGCATCAGTGTTGCATCCAGGATTGCATGCTGCATTTGACTGCTAAGAGAGCTCAAACTCACTTGCACTATTTGTATCAAAACTATTTGCTTCAATCTCTTTATGTGGATAGACTGGCTGCTCTTTGTGCACTGCTTTGGGTGACTGATAGTCTGTGAGCAGTACGTGTTTTTCAGTAGCACTGGACATCTCCTTGCCAGAGCATGTTCCCATCCTGCGTGACTGAATACCCGTGGTGGGCCCTTGCTTACCTTTGGCCTGTTCTCTGTTCCCACCCTGACAAATCTGAGCTGACAAACAGTCCTTCAGATGCACCCCCCACCCACCCAAGCATCTGTATGGCCTTTCCACATAGGGGGTCTTTTCTCTCCCCAGGATGCAACACAGGGGCAGGAAGTGTTGGGACCAGCACGGGAGCATGTGGGAAGGCTGAGCATCATCTGCCTTGCTACAATAACCATCTTTTCCCTCGACAATGCCCCCCATGAGTCTGCACATGCTCTGCATGGCCTTCTGTCAGTGCTCGCATCATGTGGACACCCATAATATCAATGCAGCTCCTACTTACAGAAATAAGCGAGCAGAAGGCAGCCTTGGGGTCTATCAAGTCTGCCCAATGTGGAGATCCACAGCCCTTATCCTTAAAGGTCCTCCCCATCAAGGGGTCCCTTAACCAGTTGGATAAGCAGTACCCCACCACCCCCAAGAGTCTAGGTGCACTATATTCCCTAAACTCTGCTGGCCTGGTGTCGGAGTCAGGCTTGAGACCCAAACCTAAAGGTACCATATGGTGGCACAACACTCTGCCCTGCACCAACAGGTCAGGCCAAAAGCTTTTTATATGAAGACGTCTTAAAACAGGCCAGGGGAGGAGCCAGGGGAGCATCATCCTGTAGAGCATTCCAGAAGGCTGGGGCTGTTATGAAAAAGGCATGATCTCCAGCTGATCTCAACCCAGAGTGTGGTTGCCATAGTAACACTTTCCAAAGAGGATCTCAGCAGCAGTAATGGACATAAAGGCACAGGGTGCCCTCTCTAGAAAGGTTCAACAGTCCAGTTGCTACCAAGATTTATGACTTGCCCAAAGTTACAAAGTAAGCAAGCGTCTGAGCTGGAACAGCTCAGGATCTCCTGCCTCAAAGTCCCTGGCACAGACCATCAGATGATGTTACCTGGGAGCTGGGGTTGGAACCTGAATCTCTTGCTGGCTTACAGTTTGCAGACTGGTGGTAGGCTTTGTGCTTAGACAGTGGTGCCCTTCAAAGGGAAGACCAGGGCTGGATAGGAGATGGGAACTCAGATGCTACCCCAGCTTCAGAGATGGCCATTATTCCCAAGCAGCTCCATCTCAGCCAATTATAAAACTTAACCTTCCTAGCTGAGGGGAAACACTTTCAGATATCTGTATTAAATCTTTTACACAGCAGCCACACTGGAAAATAAACCAATGGAGTAAACAAGTCCTCTATCTCCAGTTCTTTTCGTGCAGTAAGCAAGCACCCTGTTCCAGCTGATGTCAGCCTGGAATGGGGCTGTCACAGTAACACATTGCACACAAGATCTCAGCAGCAGTAACAGGCATAAAGGCACAGGCTGCCCTCTCTAGAAGGGTTATCCCACTTCAACTGCTACCAAGATTTGTGACTTGCCCAAGGTTACAAAGTAAGCAAGCGTCCGAGATGGAACAGAGATCAGGATCTCCCGTCTTGCAGTGTTTGGCACAAACCATTAGAACACATTGCTTAGCAGCTAGGGTTGGAATCCAAAATTCTTGCTGGCTTAGTCTGCAGACTGGTGGTAAGCTCTGCACTTAGACAGTGGTTCCCTCCACTGACATCACTGGTGAGACCAGAAGTTTAAGCCAAGTCTATGGTTTCCAAATTCCATACTCCCTCACAATCTATATTTAATATAGAGAAGCCGCCTTTAAAACATACCTGGCATAACGAAGGAGGATGGGGTCGAACAAACAAAAGCAGAATTTGCCATCCTCTCAAGATGACCAGATCAACTGCGAAGTACAGGAGGCCGAGTAACTCTCCTTCCAGGGCCATGGATGGGACCCTATATTTGGGTGCCGAACAAGAAGACCACCGACCAGCAAAAAAGACTTTGGATTCAGTCACCAATACAAACATAATGCAGATTCTGCAATGAATCAATGCGAATGTTGAAGACATAAAAAAGGACTTGCATATGAACATACGAATCTGCCAGCAGAAACAGGCCTCATGGTCTATCAAGTTTGCTCAAATGTGCAGCTAGTACCTTTACACTGCAGCTGCCCCACCCCCCCGTTCCTCACCATTACCCCCCCAACCCGATCTCATCCCTCTTAAAACTGCCCACCGTTTTACAAGATACCACCTCCTCGAGTAGAGTGTTACATTTAGCCACCACCCTCTCTGTGAAAAAATGTCTCATCTCTCTTAAATATTCCCCCCTCCAATCTGAGACCATGCCCCCTCATGTCCCTTCCCCTCTTCAACTTAAATACCCCCTTCTGTACTGGTCTTGTTTATCCCCTTCAAGTATTTAAAGGTCTCAATCCATATCCCCTGATCCTTCCTCTCCTCCAACGGGTACATATTTATCTCCTCTCCACACCTCGCAACTACCTGAAACTAGTTCCAGTTCAGAAGTATTCTTCTAGTACTTGCCCCTGACCACTAGTCCAAAATATCCTCCATGGGTATACTGAAAGATGTCTACAGCCACTCCCTCTACTGTCCTTTGCCCTTTAGTCTTCCATATCCTATTCCATCTTACTCCCACCTACCCCCTTCCTGTTACCCCTACCCTAACTCTATCCCATTACCCTAACTCCATTTCTACTTTTCCTTTCCCTCCTTAATTATATCTAATTCCCCCTACTCCCTCTAGCCCTCTAGCTCCTCCATACTTTTATTTTCCTACTTTATGGCTGTAAACTTCTCATACACATTCCTCTCTTCATTCTCATTCCTTTTTTCTTCACTCCAGGCTTATTACCTACCTTGTAATTTCCTAATTAAGCATTATGTACCACATCTCCCGAAACTGTATTTAATTACTGTGATGTTGTTATTTGAAGTTGTTATTATGCAATGTGTACTTGTCTGCTTATATGTCTCAGAACCTCCTTGTGAATGAGCCTGCTCAACCGAGTTATTTCCTGCAATAAACTTGAACTCAGCCTGTCCTTGCAGGTTCTGTCCTCCAATCCCCAGATCATCTTCATTGCCCTGCGCTGTACTCCCTCCAGTAATTGGACATCCTACTTCAGAAACGGGCGCCAGTACTGCACGCAGTACTTCAGGTGTGGCCTGACCAGTGACTTGTACAGAGGCAGGATCACCTCCCTACTTCTGGAGAAGATTCCTCTCACTACATACACCCTAGCATCTTGCTGGCTTTAGCTGTCGCTTTTCTGCACTTAGCCGAGTTGTTCATATTCCCAGTTATAACCACGAGCCCTGTGGAGCCCCGCTTGTCACAGCCCTTGGGGATGAGAGTTTCCCCGCCACCACCACCTGTTGCTGTCTTCCCTTCAGCCAATTCCTGATCCAATTCACCATCCTTATCACCACTCCAACATATTCCAACCCCCCCCCCCCAACTGTCCATTAGACACTGAATCAAAGGCCTTGCTGAAGTCAAAATACAGGACATCCTCTGCAGGGCCCTTGTCCAGTTTCCTCGTCACCCAGTCGTAATACTTGACTAGGCAGGTCTGGCAGGATCTTCCTGAGATGAACCCATGCTGCTGACTGTCCTGGAGTCCATTGTCCTCCACAAAGGTCACCAGCCTCTCTATCAGGGCTGTCTACATTAGTTTCCCTACAATGGATGTGAGGTTTATTCATCTGTAATTGTCAGGTTCTTCCTTTGGGCCACTTTTGTGGAGGGACACCACATGAGCCATCCTCCAGTCTTGTGGTATGCATCCTGTGTCCAGGGAGATATTGAACAGGTCAGCCAGCAGCCCCACCAGGACCTCCGCTAGCTCCTTCAGCACCCTGGGGTGAATGTCGTCTGGTCCTGGTGCCTTATCCACCTTCAGTGCCTTCAGACCCTCCAGCACCCTGCCCTCTGTAATTACCCCATCTGTCACCCCTCCCCCTTTGCCCACCTTCCCCATCCCCCGAGGTATCTGCCTGCCTTTCTCCCTTGTGAACACAGAACAGCAGTACTCATTTAGTGCTTCTGCCTGCTCCATCCCTGTCTCCACCCCCGTCTTTCCTAATCCTCACTGTCTGGCCCTTGCAGCTCCATCTCCCTTACGTATCTGAAGAATTCCTTCTCCCAGTCCTTGATGCCCTGTGCCAGCCTCAACTCTCTGGAAGCCTCGGCCACCCTGACTAGCCTGGTTACCTCTCTGGACTTCTTTACATACACTTCCCTGTCCTCTCCCCTCCCGGATTTCTTGAACCTCCTAAATGCTCTTTTTCTCCCCCCTAACCCTTTCGAAGATCATGATGCCGTAGCCTCCACCAGCCCCATTTTGATAATTTCCCATATTTGGCTTGCATCCAAGTGTGGAATAATTCCTGACAGGTACCTCTCCAAAATGTCCCCCTTCTTGTCAAAGTCAGACCATCTGAAGTCAACCACCATGGTTGCTGTACCTATAGTTTCCCTGTCCATGTTGAGTGTGAACAACACAGAGTGGTGGTCACTCCCAGCTAGCGGGTCCTCCACCTCCAGTTTCTTTACAGCCTCCCTATTAGACAGTACTAGGTCCAGGGTTTTTTCCAACTGAGTCATCTCGTTTACCATCTGTGTCAGGAAGCTGTCCTGGAATGCTTCCAGGAGGACCTGCTCCGTAGCACTCGAGGTAGCTGGGGTGCTCCAGTCCACTCCAGGTAGATTAAAGTCCCCCATGATCATGGTTTTCCCCTGCCCACAGACCCTTTTAATCTGCTCCACTAACTCCCTGTCCAAGTCCTCTGCTTGAGCTGGTGGCCTGTACACCACACCCATCCTAAGTGACCTATTTTTTGAGTCATGGAATTGCATCCATAATGCCTCCATCCTACCCTCCTCCCTTGTACACCTTATCCCCTCCGTAAATCGCCACCCCTCCCCCTTGCCCCTATCCTTTCTGTAGATCCTATACCCTGAGATCATCAGTTCCCAGTCCTGGTATTGGGTGGCCCAAGTCTCTCTGAAGGCCACAATGTAAACCATTCCAACTGCCAAGACAACCTGTAACTCAGCTGTTTTGTTCCCCAGACTTCTTGCATTCAGGGAGACCACCCTATATATTTTTTCCCTTCCTTAACCCATTTCTCACCATCCTTAAACTCCCCCCGCCTGCAACCCTTCCCTGCTGGCTTGGGGGTTAAGCTTGTTTGACTCCCCTCTCTTGTGGCTCCGCATCCCTTCTGCACATTCGCCACCCCCCACACCTAGTTTAAATCCACCTTAGTTGCTATGTATTCCCTCAGTCTCTTTTTCAATGTCCCACCTTACTCAGATGTAGCCTGTCCCTTGTGAACAGTTCACTGTTATCCCAGATGTTACCCCAGTCTCCCACTAGCCCATACCCTTTGGTTTAATACCACTCTCCCAGCCAAGTGTTGAACTCATCTATCCTTACTTTCCTCGACGTACTTGTGCTGGGTACTGGGAACACTTCTGAGAAGGCCACTGATCTCCCTGCCCCCTCACACAACTTCCCCAGTTCCTCAAACCTCTCTGTGACAGGGTAGAATAGGACCCTGTCCCAGTTGTTAGAGAAAGTGTTTAAAATACAAGGATCTGTCCTTTCCTGTCTATTTGTCCGTCCAGTGGCACAACCATATTTTCCTGTGAGACCTCGGACTATCAACCCAACAATCTCGCAGTTCTTTGCCTCTCACTGACTCTCGGTCCTCTCTTGCTGTCTGTTTTTCTTCCCTTGCATATATACTAATATAAAAATATGTGCAAATTATTGTATGGAAATGTAGCTGATATTGAGATCCTATTGTTTAGAAAATATATAATGTTACTGTTGAAATGTATATAATTATAATTTGAGATGACTGCAAAAAGCTGTTGGAAGCTAGAGGTTATCAGAGTTCAATGTTTAAGCCTTTTGCAAAAGCTGTGCAAGGGGGCCTCAACTCAAGAAGCACACTGTATTCTAGCAGCTCCTGCCTGATATTTACAAAAATAGGATGCTTGCTAAGAGTGGGGGTTGAAAGGAATTCTGAAGGAGCTAAGCTGCAACTGCTGGGAGAGAAAAAGGGGCACAGAGACTCAAGGAAAACTACTGTTTTTTTCTCCTTTATACATAGTTATACTGAACAAGTTTATTTTATGATACTGCTAGTGTAAATAAATTATTTTTGGTGAATTCTACAACTGCTCCTGGTTCTCCTATGCTTCCTGACCTGTGCCTCAATGACACTCTCCCTTACCAACTCCACTGTATTCCCCCCCCCGAAGTCAAGACTTTAAAAAACTGGGGACCCACCCAGCACAAGTGTGGGATGCAGTGAACGACATCTCCGAGGAGAGGGCCTCCACAAGCCGTGCAGGGCTGCTTCTCTGTCGGCAGGAGAGAGTTAACCAGGTGGTCAGAGGATGCTAAGGCTAGAGCCAGGAGATGCAACATTAGCTTGTTTGGCTTCCCAGAACAGGCAGAGAGGCCTGACCTAATTCCATTTCTGCAGACATGGTTCCAGACGGAGTTGGGACTTGAGACAGGATTACACCACTGAAATTGAACATGCCCACAGGGCCCATGGTTGTTTCTTCATAACCCAGTAAAACAGTTCTTGCTCAGAAAAGCGTGGCAGAAATTAAACCTGAATTTCAATGGTATAACAATTTATGTGGGCCATGACTACCCCAGGGGTCTTCTATAGAACAGGAAAGCAGTTCATGGTGTCATTAAACAGCTGAAAGAAAAACAAATTTGGGCACAGTTAAGGTACCGGGCAAGGTTAGTGCTTTTTCTGGAGTCGGGGACTACAGTGTATGATAACCTGCTGCAGGCAAATATGGTGTTAATGAAACTGGGAATCTTGCTGCCGAAGCTGCCAGAGGACACTTATGAATGGGACCTTCAACAGTTGTCTGGGAGGTGGCTGGCAGCCACAAAGGCCAGTAGTGCTTACATAAACAAGATCCTTCTAAGCTACTCATGCAGGACTCGCTTCATATTCACAAGAGCCTGCAGGGGCCAAAGGACTAAAAGGTGACATTCTCCTTTATGTTTATTTTTTGTGTTTCTGTGTAGTGGCATACAGTTGCACTGATTGTCATTTCATTAGTCAAGCCTCCTTTAAAAAGAAGCAGCGGGAAGCCGGCCCGTCGGCGCAGCGGTTGGATTTCTGCTCGTGATGCCGGCAACCCGGGTTCGGGAGCGGACTCGGGTCATCGGAGGGCCGGCCGGGGGAGAAAGGCTTGAGCATCCCACGACTATTCGCCTTCTCCAGGGGGAAGCCAAAGCCTACAGTTTGCCTGATCCTGGGCAGAGGCCCGGGGTACTACAAGTCCTGACTGCAGGAAGGGCCGGCCGAGAGACATGGTGGATGTCAGCGCCTAGCGCCTTGACGTCACCAGACGTGCACCATACCGAGGGGAGGAAAAAATGGCGTTTGTCTCCTGGGTGACGGAGACCAGCAATGACCCCTGATTACCGCACCTCCCGGCGTCCCGGTGGTCGACACAACAAGATTATCGGGGTGCACCACCCGGCCCCATACCCGCCTGGGCTCGATGGGGACCACCGGGGCAGAATCGGGAAGGCTGCGCTGCGGGGGTAGAATGCAATATGTGTCTCCCGAAAGAATGCGGGAGGAGTATAAACAGAAACTTAAAAAAAAAAAAAAAAAAAAAAAGACGCCACTGGTGGAGAAGCAGGAGGCCTGCAGAGAGAAATGCATTGCTCAGAAGCCCTACACAAGCAACAGAGGTTGGCAGAAAACTGGGACAATTTGCAAAAAGTTAAGAAACAATTGGATGAGGGGATGATAAGTAAAATCACGAGCCAGCTCTACTTTGTTATGCAGCAGTATGACAGGGTTGAATAAGACCCTGCCCCATTTGTTAAGCAGAAAGAGTTTAAACGCAAGGGTCTGTTCTATCTTCTCCTTTTCGGTCTCTTCTCTGTCTGGTTGTGCTACCAAATTTTTGTGCGAGACCTAGGAACTGATCACTCAGACAGTTTCACAATTCTCTGCCTTCCCTTGCTATTTCTGTCTTTTCTCCCCTTGCATATCTGCAGTAATAAAATTATATGTGAATCTTTATGTGGAAATATCACAGATACTGGGATCCCTCTGTTTGAAACCGTATACAATTTTACTGTTGAAATTATTACAAAAAGCTATTTGGAATGCAAGGGGTTATTCTGAGTTTCAGTTTTTAAGCCTTTTTCAGAGATGTAAACAAGAGGTCAGTTCTGGGTCACTATGTACTGTTTTGCTGCACCTGCAAGGAATAAAATTGACAAGAACATTCTGTAAACTTACAAGAACATTCTGTGAGAAGCAGGCTCTCTTAACGAGTTCCCAGACAAAGACTTATAAAAAGAACAGCACTGCTTTTTGCCAGAGAGACAAGGAGACAGAGACTGAAACTTGGAATTAAGACATACCCTCAGAAGAAGGACTTAATTTTCTATGTGCTGCCTTTGTAAATAGTTATACTAAATATTTTTTTATTTTGCTGTAATTAAGAAAAATGAAATGCTATTTGCGAATTTTAAAACTGGTCCTGGTTTTCCTATGCTTTCTGATCTGTGCCTCGACGACAAGCAGTATTATGAAAGTGGTAACAGGGCAGGCTATCTACTAGCTTTCCAGCTATGCAAAAAGACAGCAGACTTGTACATACCTAAAATCCATAAGGGGGAGAAGGACAAGGATGGACCCTCTCACCTGAAGAGGTGGCAGCGGAATTTGCCAAATTTTATAGTGAGGTCTATGGGAACCAGCCTGAGCTGGGGAGTGAAGGGGTGATCAGGAACTTTTTGGCTATGGCAAACCTCCCACAGGTCACAGTAGAGCAGTTAGCTAGTCTACAGCAGCCTTTTTTGGTTGGAGAGGTAGAGGAAATCATTCAATTCCACCCCAACAACAAATCCCTGGGGCCAGATGGCTTCAGAGCAGAATTTTACAAATCTTTTAAAACTGAACTGGACCCCATTCTCACCAAAGTTTTTAATAAGATGCATGAAGAAGGCAAGATGCCAAATTCTTGATCTGAAGCCATAACTGTTTTGGCAAAAACAGGAAAAGATGGTTCCACTTGTGCAGCTTTTTAGCCCATCTCACTCCTGAACCAGGATACCAAGATATTTGCTAAGGCAGTAACAAACAGGCACCAGAAAATATTTCAGCCCCTTATCCACACCAACCAGATGAGTTTTATTCCTAATAGACATATTCACAACAGTATTAGGCACTTCCTAAATGTGTTATCAGGCACTAGGAACAGCAAAGACACAAATATGGTCACAACTATAAACACCGATAGAGTGTTTGATTGGTTGGATTGGGTTTTTTTGAAGGCCACCCTGAGAGGCACTCAACAGTATTTTCTGCTTATGGCTTAGGCCGCCGTGGGTCAGCAGGGAGGAGATGGATCGAGCATCCGATGGACTGCTCTCCATCTCTGGGGAGGGGGGAGACCAGCAGTCAATGCATGCCTGACCCCTAGTGGAGGCTGGGGCTTGATGGCATGTAGCCGGAAGAACATGGGGAAGGAGTGTGGCAGATGCTCGACGTGGGCGCGCAGCATGCTGCGCACCCACAATGGGAGAAAAAAAGGAAAATAGTGGCAGCCAGGTTGTGCAGCTTGATGGCCATCCGCCAGTGAGCACCATCTCCATGGGCACCATCTGATCCGGATCCATGTCTGGTGGGGGAGTTGGGGGCTCCCTCACCTCCCCACCATGGTGGGTAAGCTGTGGGGGAGTACAAGGTGGTGGCCCAAGAGGAGAAGGAGAGGAGCCAACTGGCGTCCACAGGGAAAAAAGAGTAAGGAAAAGGAAGAAAAAAAAAAAATAGACAATGATGGCAGAAAAAGACCAACAATCCATCCAGTCTGTCCAAGGTCCCTATTTAGCCCTGGGACTTACTGTCCCTCCAGAGTCCTAGCCCTGCCATTCTTCCCCCCATTCTCCTCCCAGCTTCTGCCACCCCGAGCAACCATTATACCCTTCATTCTACCCCAACTATGCTCAAACCCACCAACAGTTTTAGCACCCACAACTTCAGCAGGCAGAATGTTCCACAGCTCCACCACCCTTCCTGTAAAATAATACATCCTCAGTTCCCTTCTGAGCCTCCCCCTTCTCCTGTCAGGGATCAAGATTCTGGGGGAGGAAGTGAAAATCTCACTTTATGCGGATGATACCCTCCTTTATCTCAGTAACCCAGAGACTTCACTGCTCCCTCTGCTCCACCTCCTGCAAAAATACAGTGCAGCATCTGGCTACAAGGTTAGTAAGGAAAAAACAGAGTATGCTCTGAAGTGGACACCTTTCTCCCACCCTGGCCCAGCTGTGATGGCCTACAAACCCTTACTCCAGGATCTCTGTGCAGATCGTAATAGGTGGAATGATTTGTCACTTAACTTGGTAGTGAGACTGGAGACTATCTGCATGAAAGTCCTCCCATGCCCACTGTACCTCTTCTCCACCTTACAAATTGATATCTCACCACTCTCTTGAAAACCCCTGAACAAAGCAGTGTTCAGATTTCTCTGGGCAGGGGGGAAAAATACGGGGTTAGTGGGGAATTCCTAAAAATACAGAGAGGTAAAGGAGGATTGGGAGTCCCTGATTTTTATAGAGTTACTAACTGGTTTGCCAGTTATACCCTATGCTGATCCATATCTTAGAGTTGGCCAAACCACTACGGGCAGCAGCTGTAAGGTAGGTGACAGGGTAGGACAATCTAGGTAGCCTGGTGGCAAAGGGCTACTAAAAAATGGTTTGGCTATTAGATTGAGAGTTACTGGCCAACTGACTACCTGCACATAAAGTGATTCAGGCCCTTAAAAAGGATATCCACTAAAAATATTGAATTGGCTACCAGATTGTGAAAGCCAGTGTCCAAAAAGACCACCAGCTGCAAACTGATTTGTCCCACCCTGGTAGGTGACACGCCCTTTAATTACAAGGATGGGAGCATGGTCAATCCGCTAAATAATCCATGGGCTAAAGTCGTGGTCAGTGCTGGCACAAAGCAATAGACCTTACAAAGGGCAACAGAGGTATTAATTATTCCACTGCTATAGTGGCTTGCACGTGGTTTGCCATGGGAAGAACAGACCCTATATTTGCCAGGTGGTCCCAGAGAAGCCTCCCCCAAATAGGACAGTTAATGCAGCATGGTTCTGTCAAGCCCTTTCTGCAACAGCAGCAGGAATTCAATATCCCTCAGTGGGATTTTTACTGCTGTCTTCAAATTAAGAGCTTCCTACTGGCCATAGCACAGACAGAACGGTTACTGCTCCAACCAGGTGCACTACTGCAAGCAGTCCAGTTGCACTTGAATTCTCCAGGTCTGGGACATTAGGTTTCCTTTTTGTATCGGATACATAAACCGAGGGGACCCCACCCCCAGTAGAAAGGTACTTCAAGATAAATGAGAGAGGGAGGTTGGAGAGCAATGGTCAGATAAGGACTGGAGACAGGTATGGCCCACCAACAGCTAACGTCTCTGCTTCACACGAGTGGAAGGAACATAGGTGGAAGGTGGTGTCCAGATTTTTTTGAATGTAACCAAACACGTAGGAATCATGCACTCAGGTTCTTAATAGAGAAGGTGCGGGCAGAGGGCACATCACCTGCACGTTTTTTGAAGCTGTCCTAAGCCAACCTTTTTTTGCCAGGAGGTCAGGGAGGTGCTAGGCCTGTTATTAAATCATACTCCCACTTTAGAGGTGAGGTTCCTGGTGCTAGGTCTCATTCCTCATGACTTAAGACAGAAACACCTTAAGTACCTATATCAAGTTTTGATTAACGGGGGCACAAAGCTTATTACTAGTTAGTTGTGACACTCCTCTCCCTGGATGGCTGGACAGCCATTTGCAAACAGATACAAGGCATGGAGGGAATAACTGGCCAACTGCAGCTGAAGCAGAAAAGACACAAGGCCAGATGGCTCCCTTTCATGCATTATATAAAAGCATGACCGGTCAGTTGATCCAGTCTCAGATGGCAGGGCTGAGCTAATGTGCATGCCTTCCTGAAGGTCGTCCAGATTTTCATGACTGCTTACCTCCCCTGGATGATCTTCCAACCGAAGGATGGAAAAAGCTGATATTCAACTGTATTTCCTCTTTAGAGACCCCGCTACAATTTGTGTTATACATGCATGATGAAATTGTTAGCACCACATCATTCTCCCACATGTTCCCTTTGAACCTGGTTATATCCCCTCTCCACCACTCCCTTTTGACAGAGAGTTACTGCAGTCGATTAAACACAAGTGCCAAATGGCCCGGTGGTGCTAAGGGTTGAGGCGTTGGGACACCACAGCTTGCGCTACGCCAGCAACCTGGGTTCGGGAACGTGCCTGGGCCATCGGGGATCAGCCAGGGAGGGAGGGAGAGGATTAAGCATCCGACAGACTGCTCTTCTCTCCCTGGGGAAGGCTGAAGGCCTACATCACTCTGTAGCGGCCCCCGATGGAAGTTGGGGACATCACAGGTGCGTTGTGATTAGGGGAAACACGGCAGATGTCAGCACATTGTGTCTGGACGTCATTACACACCCATGCTTCGGTGGAGAAAAACTTGGAGGAAAAATGGCAGTCGGTCGTGGCGGCTTAGTGGCTGTGCCTCTCCTCACCTAGGGGATCTGTCTGGAATCGTGCTCCGGTTATTAAATCCAGGCCCGGCAGGGAGAGTGGGAACCCCTCTGCGGGCAGTGTGCATGCTAGCCGGATGCAAGTGAGCTGGCAGGTTGAAAGGAGGGAGAGGACGGTGGCCAGAGGATAGGCAGACTGAGCTGCAGGGTTAAGAAAATAAATTCAATATTAAAAAAAAACAAAAAAACACAAGTGCCAAATGTTCTGTGAACTGTACTGTACTGTGCTGCCTTGTCCACAAGTGTACTGTAAACAAAAATGTTCTTCAATAAACTTTTACTACAAAAAAAACAAAAAGGCCGTGGTGCCCTTCAAAGGGTAGACCAGGGCTGGATAGGAGGATGGGAACTCAGATGTTACCCCAGCTTCAGAGATGGCTATTATTTCCAATAAGCTTCCTCTCAGCAAATGATGAAACTCAACCTCCCCGGCAAACGGGAAGAAACTTCCTAGTATCTATACTAAATCTTTTACGCAGCAGCAACACTGGAAAATAACCCAAGGAATAAACGAGTCCATTTCCAGTTCTTTTCCTGCAGTATGCAAGCACTCTTTTCCAGATGCTACTGTGTAGTTTGTTAGCCATCTGTCCTGCTTTAATGGGCTGCAGGTATACACTTCAGTACGTATTCTCATGAACATGATGTTTCAGCTGTTATAACTTACGAGACAATACATTTTTTTTTCAGTTTTCATTTCCAGGGTTGATGCATCTCATTAGCCTATCCATACAAGTCTTTATAGCTGCGTTTCATAGTCAGTTGGAGGAAGTCAGAAAGACAGTGATACACATGCTGCATCATCAGAAATTTCTAACAGACCTATTTAGTTATTTATTTGAATTTTGTTGACCCAGAAAGGAGGGCTAGACATTACTGCCTATTTTCATCTTCATCCATTAGCGGGAAGGAGGGATGCAAACCAACTGAAATTAAACCAGATTAAAGGTGTTCATGACAGTTATAGGGATTGATTCATGGATGTTCCTTTCTTTGTTTCCTGTACCTACTGTTTGACTTGCTATGGTTTGCATACTTTATGGTTTTCCTGTCATATTCGCTGCATTAACGTGTGTATTTGTATTATTGAACTGTCCCCTTCCCCCAGGACGCACCTGAAACAAGCTGTATAGCTCAGTGTGCCTTTCTGGCCAACTCTTTAACTAACTGGCTGACTAACATAAAATAAACTTACAAATCCCATTTGGGGACTTCACTAGAGGGTTAAAGCAAAAAGGCACTGGAACCTTAGGAAGCCAGAAGATTTAGAATGTATAGGTTTTTAGGACATGTATACACACAGCAAGGGTTAAACCAGTAATCGACACGTCATCAAAAAGATACAATGCAGACTGCAATCAGTGCAAGTCGGTATAGTTTAAACCATCTGTTACACTATAGCCATGATGACAGTCAAATTCTGGCTCCCAAGTACAGTCATTTTAGATTAAAGCTTGCCCTTCCAACAGCACACACTCGCGCACGTACGTGCACATTTCCCACAGCTCTATGAAAGCCAACAACCAAGAAGGCATGCACCGTGGGGTTACAGGCTACAGACAGGCCACAGCAGACAAAAATGTTGCGTGAGGACATTTCCCTTCCCATCATGAAACTCTCACTGCAGTGTGGGGGGGTGAACAATGAGGATCATTCACCTCCACAATCTGTCATCGCTGACATTATATGCATCACTGGGAATGGGTCAGGGAAGGGAACCACAGGCATCTACACAATTTCCCAGAAAACGTCCACCAGCATTTCAAATCATGTTGGGAACACTGAAATACCAAGTGTTTCTGTTATATTACTAGACTTTAGGAGGAGCCCCCTTCTGCCCATCCCACACCAGATGATGAATTTGCTTGGTGTTTTCCCACACCCACTCATAAAAGACTAGATATTTTTCTCTGCTTTGCACCCTCCCCCAACAAAATAATTGTGGTTCCAATGCAACTCTTTAGTCATGATGGTGATCATACTTTGTGTGCTTTCAGATGAAACACTGCAGCTGAATGAAGCATCACTGCCTGTAATTCTATTCAACAGCAATAAGTTCTGCAGCGTAAAGTCGGACTCAACATTTTGTGCACTAGGTATTTTTTGGGAATTATCTAGAAAGAAAAAGTAACCACCATAACTACACTTCTTCACATATAATTCCTTAGGGAGATCTCATTGTCAAAATGTTTTTTTTTTTTAAATTCAAGTTTATTGATAAACAACGGGTACATCTGGTACAGGCCTAACAGGCACTTTTATGTCTTTACAAATACATTTCATTATTTGGTCCTCTGATATTCCCCAACATTTTATAAAGTCCCCGACATTCATTAATTGATTCATGCAAAAGTGAAGAAGAGAGGAGTGGGGGAGAGGAGGAAAAAAAGGGGGAAGGGGAAGAGGAGCTGCCTCTATGGAGGGCCCTCAGTTTATTTCCCACCTCCCCAGACCTCACAATAGATCTTTACAGTTAGGTTACTAGTTCAAGGAAAGTTGATACCACATGAACCATCTGGTCCACTTCCGGGTGTATAGTGCTATTCTGTGGTTTATTTTATATGTTAACTCTTCCATTTCTGCAATTCCTTGGACTATTTGTACCCAGGAGTCCATGGTGGGAGTAACCTTCTTTAACCAATGTTTGGTGATCGCCTTTATGGGTCACGCCAAAAGGAGGGACCACAAGTATAATGAGTCTGCCCCAGTCAAGCTCCGAGGTGGTTCGCCCAGCACCATGCAAGGCCAGTCCAGAGGAAAATCCAGATCTAGTATTTTGGCAATAGCCTGGGAGATATCTCCCCAAAACCGGCCCAACCCCGGGCACCGCCACATGATATGCAGAAGGCCTGCCTCACTCTCCCCACACATTCTCCAGCACGAGGGGTCTCTGCCAGGGATCTTCCGACTAAGTGAGAGAGGGGACAGGAAATATCTGATCTTTACCTTCCAAGTAAACTCCTGCCATATGGGGAGCTGGTGGTTTTAGGGGTCAAACCAAATACCTTACCCCAGTCAATTTCCCTGATGTCCTCCGCCCTTCCTCCCTCCATCTGTGCTTAACCTTCTCCAAGTAGTCTCCCTTCAGACCCATGAGGGTTTTATATAATATAGAGATTAGGCCCTTGACCTCATAGAGGTCAGGATTGCAAAGAGGCTTTCCACCAAGGAGCCACCTAACCTCCTGGGGGTCAGGCTTCGCACCTGTATATGTATTCCCTGACTTGTAGATATCGGTAGAAATCAGTGGGCGTAATCCATACTTATCTTTCAGGGCCTCAAAGGTCATGACCTCCCTGCCTACCATATACTGCTTAATATAAGTCAGTTCCCTTCTCTCCCAGGTTCTAAATGTATGGTCCAGTTTAGCAGGAATAAAGGTAGGGTCCCATGACGGCCTAAAATCGGCCAAAGGGAGTACTTTATTTATGTTTCCGCCATGTTCTGTGAATGGCCCTTATAGTGTCCTCACTGTAGTCAAGACAGGGAGAAACCCCGGGTTACCCCTATGAACAACACGACCCCCCAATAAGGAGCCCCTATCCTCTTCCTCCGATACCTCTATATCCTTCCAATTAGCTTTATAAGCGTGGACAGACCATTGTAGTACCCTTTTAACCTGGGCAGCCAGATAATAGTTTTCCAAGTCTGGAAGGGCCCTGCCACCCTCCGCCCTCCCGAGATGGAGAATTCTAGCGCTGACTCTTGGTTTCTTATTGTTCCAAATAAACTTTAAAATCATTCTTTGCCAGACATTGAACTGTGATTTGGCTATGAATGTCGGGAGGCATTGAAAGAGATATAAATATCTAGGAGGATATTCATACTACCGTCTGTATTCTTAGGTACAGTGGTAGGTTCAAAAGTGACCACCTATTCAGGTCCTCTGCACCTGACCCATTAGTGGGACATAGTTGGCTTTAAGGAGGCGCAGTTATGTTTAGTTAGGCAGACCCCAGATATGACATTTTAAGTGCTAGCCAATTCAAGGGTAAAGACTCCAAAATTCCATGTGATGGAGTGTAATAGAAAGCCAGGACCTCTGTCTTATTCTTATTCAGTGTATATCCCGAGTGCCTGCCAAACTCTGTTAGTATGGACCAAATGTTAGGGATAGAGAGTTCTGGGTTGGACAGACAAAGCAGGACATCATCCGCATAAAGTGATATCTTCCTCTGCTGCCCCCCCACCTCGATGCCATGAACCCTTGGGGATGAACGTATCACCTTCATTGTCAAAATGTTGATTCTTCTAACTTTATTTTTTAGCACACACTTAAAAGGACGCCATCAAACACTTACAGGCAGGTTTCAGCCCTTTTGAACTGAATGAGAGAAATTCACAATCTGCCTGGCATACAATTTGCACACAGCTTGCCAAAGCTGTTCAGCACTCCTATATCAGTTGGCAGGCTTAGCTTGCAGGCAGCATTCACATAATCCTTCCATATCTATGGAGCTCCTTGCAGTGGTGAGGTACAGCCAAGTGGGCAGATCTTGCCCAGACACTCTGCCTCCAATTGGAAGACCTAGTCAGCCCTCCCATGGATCCCCTGCTCCCTATGAACAAGGATTTATGGGACACGAGTGCTGATACAACTGCAGTACCCCCCCTTCAACTGCAGAAGATTTCTGCAAAAAAACAAAATAAATGGTCTGATACCCCTCATAGCCCATTACGGCACAGAGGAGGCCTGGGAACCTTTTTGCATGCAGTGGTGAGGAAAACCTGATCAGGGCCCTGAAAGCTGTGGGTGGTCATGGCAGGATGTAACCCTATTGCATAAGGACCCCCATATAACTTCCATACCCCTCCCATGCCTGAAACCAGGTGCATCTGGCTTTTGGTGTAGAGGGAAAAATGGACACAGCCCCAGCCTACTGCACATCCTAATCTCACTATGTAGTTCAAAAGGTGGTGTGGAGCCGGCCTGGTGGCACTGAAGGTTGAGGCGCTGGTCACCACACCTTGCGCCACGCTGGCGACCCGAGTTCATGAGCAAGCTTGAGTGCCAGGGGTCGGCAGGGGAGGGTCAGGACTGAGCGCCCACTGGGTGGCTCTCCTGTTCCGGGCAGAGGGCTTCAGGAAGCTCGGCGTACCGGTGGCCCCTAGTGGAGACTGGAGGTCGTCGCAGTTGTGCAAGCAAGCACGTAAAAATAGCGTGCCTGACGCTGGCAAGATTGCCACATGCCAATGCGTCAGGGGGTGCACATGCGCAGGAGGGGGCACCAGCATACAGGAAAAATCCGACCCGTGGGGTGGGCAACGGCGCCGATCCACCATGTCCTCAGCCAGGCCCCTCCCCGGATGGCCTTCCAATATCCTCCCGTTAAGGTCTCCCTGCAGTTCGGAGTCTGCCTTGATAAGGAGCCCAAGAGTCGTAGGGCTACCCTCTCCAGGCAGGTGATACCGGTGGTGCTGACTGCGGGGAGAAGAGGAGGTACAGCCTCTGGCGGGCAGGACAAAGGACCCGGATGCCCGAGAGGACCCCACGAGCCACCGAACCGAGCGAAAGTATGTTGAGGGAAAAAGGTGGTGTGGGAGTCGAACTGGCGGGGGGGGGGGGGCTGAAGCACTCCAGGTGGCATTTAGTAGCCCCATACACTACTCTAGGCTTTTGGACTGGGCTCTTAAGTCTTTGATTCTATTTAGAAAACCAGACTTGTTCCCCTCACAGTTAATTCCTCACTTCTTGTGAGCACGAAATTCACTGTATACAAAAATGTACTTAGAAAAAAAACCAAAGGAAAAGCAGACAAGCCCCTGAAGCAACATTCCCAATGAAGCGGGAGGAAAAGCTCAGCACATACCTGTCATATTTCAAGGTAATCTCATTTAGTGAGACATGCTTCTCCAAGCAATCATCATCACCGCCCCCTATATATACACAAATTTTATGTGACTGTAGCAGTCCTCAATGCATTGTTCCCTTAATTAAAACAGTATGGTACAGCCACTGAAATAGGCTTGTTTTGTAAAATGATTTTTTTTTTTTTTTTTTTAAACAAAGAGTGGAGACATGTATTAAGCACAACTGCGAATGAAGGTTGCAACATTGCCCCCCCCCCTCCCCCAAGCAGGATCCAGTACACATGCAAATGTGAACCAAGCAGAAGAGAAAAATGCTGCACATTTTAATTGTTTTTTCCCTTTGTGCCCCTGGATCTCTGACCAGGACTTCCTTCCACCAACCATCAATGTCCAGATACCCATCCTTTGAGGGCTGGCAGCCAACCTACCTGAGGCTCTAAAGTGCCTCCATGGCACACCACTAAGATGCCTCCCTGGTTTTCCCACCATGGCTGAGGTCACCTTTCCTGCACCTCTGGGCTGTTCTTCCCGCTCTGTATCTGGCCACCCACGGAGGAGTTGAAGACCTAGAGAACCCCCAGGAGTCAGTGTCTAGGGCTCATGTCGGACATGGAAGAAAGGTGGAAGCTTCATCCTCCTTGGTCAGGCCCATTTTTTCCCAGAAGCATGGTGACATCATTAGGCGCCGGCACACCTGACGCACCACATGACAGTTGTGCTCCAAAGCCCTGCTCCACACCGCTCCTCTGCACCTCTAACTGTGGTCATCCAGTTGGCAGCATTGCGGTGGGCTATGATTCCTGCCCTCTGGAGGAAGGCAGCATCTGCTGGGATGCTCAACCCCCCCTTCTCCCAGCTGGTCCCCCGATGACCATGGCTCGTTTCCGAACCTGGATTGTCAGCACTGCAAGTAGCCCAACAGCTGTGCCTGTAGGCCTTTAAATTGTTTATTGTATGTTTAAAGCAAGACATCCAAAAGGGCATTTGGGATGAGGGTACTTTTCCCCCCCATTTAGTTTCTGCCCCATCCCAGGGTGCCAACTACTGCAGAACTCAGCAGGCCACTCCTGCCCCCACCTCTTCCCATTAAGGCTCTTTTCTGTTGCCGTCACCTTTCCATGCCAGGCCTCTGAACCTCAATTAGGGCCCTCTAGACGTTCCCCTCTGTGGTAGTATCTAGGTCAGACCCAGGATGCCAACAGAGAAGGATACATTTGCTTGTCAAGATCGGAGGGGAGAGGCAGGAAGGAACAGGCTCAGTGAGTTGAAAGTGGGAAGCGGATGTGTTAAAACAGGTGACCAGCTGGCAGTCCCCCCTTTTCTCAAGCCCCTTCCACCTTGCCTGATACAATGTGTCTGTGTGGCAACCGGTAACACTGCATGGTCACCCAAGATGTCACAGACACCCCACAACCCAAAGAAGTCAATGTGGTTAAGAACAAAGCTATACCTCTGTCCCAGTGCTTGAGCGGGTGGCCTCCACAGCTCATTTAGATCCCCACTAGCTTGGGGTTGGGGAGTCGTACCATAACGCAAACCCAGATCTCCTGTATGGGAGCACAACACACTCCACTGCTGCCAGCAAGCTAAGTGAACAAAAGTCCTTTTTACATTTTTGCTTTCTTTCACAATACAGTTCATTTTTTTAGCCGAATCTTTGTTCAAGTGTACACTGGATCCTGTTGATTTTTCTGTTTTTTTCTCACAATAGCACTAGTGAAACACACATCTAATTTTTTAGTGAGAGGAACTCTTTATTTATGTCTGTATCTTTCTGTCTCTCTCTCTCTTTTTGTCTGCTTTCTCTCTCCTGAACATTTAGCCCTGTGGTAACCTCCCAAACCCATTCTTACAGGTTCCTCTGCGACTTACCTCTCTTGGTAGGGGGTCCCCTCAGTGAAGTCTAAACTAGTTGCTTTCTAAATTAGGTGGCTGCAGCAGTGGTGACTGGGCAGGGTCAGAGAACACTGCACAGTGAGTCGTCCTAAAGGCTGGGTTTTCAGATTTTCTCTGCCCTCTATCGATATGGGGAACGAAGCTCCATTCACACATATGCACACAGCTGCATGATGTTGCATGGAGTGAGCGGATATCCTCCTCCCATGCCACATCTGTCTGCACTGCCACCTGTGGCCGCCAGGTTAAAGTGTTGTGGTGGAGTCTGTCTCCCTCCCTTCCCAAAGGGTCCTCCGGAATGCCCGGTACTCCTCCCCCACCAACCCTCTGACCTGCCAAGCTTGTTATTGAACCCAGGTTGCCAGCACAGTACGCAGTAGGAAAAATGACATCATACTTACCATAATTTCCTTTTCTGTTAGCTCCAACGTTGTCAGTGGGAAAGGTAGGTAATACATATGGGTAATGTAGAGTTCCCCACTGGGGTAGTGGTACAGCTCCAAAGCTGTGACCTCAGCACAGACCCACGAAAACATGGTACATTCCAGCTGCATTCCACCTCAGTTCGCTACTGTCAATACAGTGCACAAAATACAAATTATTATTAATACCACACCCTTGGTTAACACCTTGCATAGACATGTACCAGAAAAAACGGCAATGAACGGAAAATTCAGGCCTACCTGACAAAGAACAGGACCCCCCCCCCCATTCAAGATGTACAACTGCCATTTGTAGACTCCAGCACTGGACATCAAGTACACCATTGGATCTCATGTTTTTTTTATTCCTGAAAGCTCGTCTTAAACATAGAGACATGTTTGGTTAAAAAGGATACAAGTGAATGTGCATGATTGGCGGATACTCATGCAAGTTCCCCAGATAAACATAACCTCGTACGTCTCACCTTGAAATTTATGGTTCACGACACACACCATAAGTTATTGTCCAAAAGCGTCCAGATACAGCTGATGAATCCTAAACCATGAAAGAACACTGTAGGTGTCCTCCAATACAAAAAACAATGTACACCTATGTAGATCTAGCTCAAACGGACAATATTCTCCAGAAGAGTAAATGGCTCAGGGAGAGGCCTCACTGACAATGCAGGACTGAACACAAAAGGAAATTACAGTAAGTATGTTGGAATTCTCCTTTCCGTATCACTCCACATTGTCAATGAGAAAGGTAGTTAACACATATTTATTTATTTAAACATTTGATAACTGGGAAAAGCACACTGAGCTGAGGCTCGTTTCCAGGTGCGACCTGGGGGTGAGGGGGAGGGAGTTACAAACAGTATACATACATGACAATATTACATACAATCACATAATTGTGTACAAAGGAATTATTTACATTCAGTTGCATATATACAGTTATTTACAATCAGTCACATGAATACAATAATATACGGTACAGAGGTTTTAAAGTTTGAACTGTGTTCATTTGGCTAAAGACAGACTAGCTGCAGTTACAGGTGGGGGAAGGGGAGTTGACAAAGTTGAGACTTAATGGAGTTGTGCAAGAGTGAGTTTCTGAGGGGCTGGGGAAGCTGTTTCCATAGGTAGGGGAGACGGTAGGAGAAGACAGGTATAAGGTTTCTCTAAAGTACTACTCATCTAAGTAGGGTGGGTGACAATACTGTCCCATCTAATTCCCTAAAAGGTAACTACTGGAGTCATCTAATAACTTGTCAAACTGAGCACTGGACGGCTTTGTCCACGGAGTTCACGACATAACCTTTGTAGGGCCTTGGAAATTGTAAGGATAAAAGGCTACATTACTGATTGCCAAATTCTGCTGCAAACTTAGCCTTCTCAGCCCAGGATGCTATGAGCACCCTGAAAGGAAAGAAACTATGTCCTGAGTGCACCGGTCCTTTTCAGGAGGCTTTATCCTTCTGCTAATATGAATGCCAAGTCTTCACCCCTCTTGCTGCTCAGAAAAGAAACAGTAAGGCAGAGACAGGACAACGAAAAGGAATTTTTATTCTACTAACTACTTTGCCTTTCCCTGATTTTTATCGAGTGGAACACCCAACACGGGAGAAGGCAAGCCACTACAGTCATCCACTCTCCTGGCCAAGACACTACTAACTCAAAGGGCTATGGCAGAGCTAATGGTGACAACCACCTACAACACACAAACATCGGACATGTATAGAATCATGGCCTTCAGGGTTGTAACACTCTGGGCTTCTGACCAACATGAGAAAAAAAACACATTTTACTCTCTGAGCAGAGGCTGCTGAAATGAACCTCTCCTAGGGAACCATCAGGAATATATCTCCTAGGTCAGGTACCCCTGCTTCTGGTGTCTCCTCCTGTCCTGGGAAACCAGGTTGCTAACCTTGTACATAGTTCTGATAATAAAGTTCTTCTTGGTCACTCTGAAGCGGTCAAAGGGAACTTCCTTCTGATCCCTGAATCCTTGACAGATGCAGTACAATACAGAAACATAAAACACTAAGCAGCTATAGCTGACGAAGTTCCACAGGCAGGGCAGGCATCCACGGTCTCCTCCTCCAACCACCGGAATTGACTGACATACCTCAACACCTGAAATATCTCCTACGGTTAAACAGCTTGACCTACATCAGGCCGACCTTCCGCTCTGCACATTAAAATACTCCCAGGATCACAGGGTGCCCTCCCCCAGGTGTATATAGTCATAGCCTAGAGAGACTGTGTGACACTCTGTTCTCCTGATGGGATACACGGATGCTGATCGTCCTGGACCTCCTGGACCCAAATCTGGTCTAGAAAAGCCCCCCATAGCAGCTGGCTGGATGTCACTGGGGTTCACATCAGCACAGAGGAGGCTTCAAGGTGACCTCCCTGAAAAAAACTAGATAGGATGTCTCCTAGAATGCCATCTAGAGTAACATTGGCCTAAACCACCTGAATCAAACTCTTGAGAGCCTTCAGGCTAGCACCACACTGACAGGGGCCACACTGACAGCAGTCCGTCCTTGCAGGTTCTATGCAAACACTGTTCCATGGCACCATTTCCCTGGCTGCTCACATGTCTGAAAGTGTACCAAATGACAAGCTGCCGCTGACATGTCTTCTCCAATTCAGCATCTCTCTGGCTCCTACTGTCCTGTCACCAATCACTCTTCCATCAGCACCCTGACCTCCTGATGAGTAATCACACCAATACATGATGCCCTCCTGTTTCAGTGATGCCTTAAACAGTTACAGGACTTTCATGAAAAAACATTCAGCACAACTGCTAACCCCATGGGGAACATGGGGAACAATCAGCGGAACATGGTGCTCCTTGGTTGTGAATCTCTGGATCTCTTGCGGGGCTGTCTGGATCATCTCTTGGTCATTATGTGCTGGACAACCTATTCTAAAGGAACAAAACTATAACAGGCTGAAAAAACCTTGCATCCTCCTAATAACCAGCAAGGAATGGTTGCATGTGGTGCAGCTGCTGCCAGGAAAAGGAAGCATGAACCTTGTGCATTGTAGGTAGCCGCCTCTTCTTCCTGCACCTGCAGCATGCCGGTAAGTGAGACCCCCCACACTAAGATTACCTTCCACCACTGACTGGGGACTGGAAAAGGCCATTCCTCACTCCAGACTGTTCTGGGAGAAGATCAAGTCCTCAGAAATAGTGCATGGTACTGGCTTCCTACTAAAAAAAGAACAAGGCCTATGGGCCGATGATGCATCCATCCATCACTAGGTGACACGATAGAGTAGGTTGACAAAGCCAACAAATGCAGAAGCAACAGTCTAAGTACAGTAGGAGGTAGGAAGGACATGCCCATAAGGCCCCAGGGAAAAACTCAAAGGGGTATGTCATTCACAGACACTGCGATTGAAGTGCGGCTCTAGCTGCACACCCTGCTGCCTTTCTCCTAAGCATCTGACAAGCAGCACTGAACTATAAGGTAAAGCGGAGCACCACCTGGCTCTCCATATACCCCATCTGGTACCAGAATACACTTACCACATTACAAATAGAAAGAATCCTTCTAGGCAATACAGCAGCATACTGTAGTTTAGTCCACAGAATCTGCGACTTGGCCACTCTGGCCTATTTCAGATCCATCATATACACAGTGATGGGAGGCTGAAACAGCACTTTCTGGAGTCTAAAGCAACAAGCTGCAACACAGCACTGGAGCCTCGCAACAAATAAAATAAGGGTTACAACACTGGAGGGGTTTACCTAACAATAACAATTAATAAAACTGCAGATTTATCCAGAGAGGACTACTGCAGCCAAGACCATGAACTATTACCAATAATATACAGTAGCCCCAATAATTGTCCTCAGTGTATATCGCTCATGAAAAGTCACAAAAGTGAATTTTTACAGTTCATGTAGATGCAGAATTTCGAGAATCAAATATTCCAGTAGTGAGAGGTGCCCTTTATTGGGTCCCCTGCCTTCCTCAAAATAAACTTCATTCCAAACATTTTTAAGTTTTCATAGACTTAATCATAAATTTAACAGCATATATAGGAAAATACTTCGTGCTGTATAGAAAATGTTGCAACAAGAAAAGCAAGTCCCATTTTCAAGTCTAAACAACAGAGATAAAGCATCCAGCAATGCTTCATGGCAATAAGTAAGATCAGACCCCACCTGTAAGCTGATCTGGGTTTATACACTGCTGTACTGGAAATAAATGGTGGCATACACAGGCACAGGGCAAAGGGTTGCAGGAGGAGAGACAGCAAAAAACACACTGCATTACTCCATGAGGGGACCATTGTGCAATGAGGCAGCCATCTTGTACTCGCCAGCCAATGACTACGAACACAGTCAAGTCTAATAATGCCAATTTAAAGTTGCCCTGTTACCCACATCTACTTACTGACCCAGCTGAGATTCATAAGAACCAACTCCAAACAGCATTGTGTCAGCCAGTCCGTGACAGTCTACAAATGTGGAGATTAATTATAAGAAAAACATTGGCAATGCATTGAAACTTTATAAATTATTAAGCAGGCACTCATATTGTAAGAGCTCAGGAAGGGTACTGACCCCATAGCCCCAACTACCAGCAGAGAGCTTCAGCAGTAGTTTACTCTCCTAATACTAGAACAAATGAGGTAATTATCTTAATAAAATATCTCAAGCATTGTCCACCTCAGCATCAAGTCCTTGACTGGCAAAGTCTTCCTCGAGTCTGGCCACTTTTTTCCCCTGCATCTGCTGGATCATTTATGATAAAGACCTTACCGGAGTGTGATACACGCAGCTTCACTTGTAATAAAGGGGAATGTGAAATCCCAAGCTGTTTCAGTTCAGTTCGAACCCCATCAAAGGCCTTCCTGCATTGCCCCATGGTGTAAGATAGGTCTGGAAATAAAAACAGTCTCGTACCATCAGAAAGCTGAATTTGTCCCTTCGTTTTCACTGCGGACAGAATCATGTCTCTGCTATTTATTCCCATAATGGGGATCAGAATGATTCTGGGACCTTCCCCCTCTGCCTGTCTTCTCCTTGGGGTTGTTCGAAACACTTTGAGCAAATGCACTAAAACTTCTAGTCCTAATTCCAATTTTATCAGGTTGGCCACATGTTGTAGGAGATCCTGCCCTCTGCACTTTCAGGAACTCAGAAAAACCTAACAGTTTGCCTGGCGCCATTTTCCAAATGCTCTACGCACATTCGCAGTAATTTGTCCTCCGCTACTACACCAGCTGAGGCCACCATTGCTTTTTCTGCTTGGTCTGCTGCCCGTTTGGACTCCGCGGAGACACCATTGAGTTTGGTCTCCACCACAGTCACCCAAATGTTGAAGGTATCTACCTTTTTGTCCATGTCTCGGACAAACTTGTCCAGCTCCTGTACTGTTTTAAGGACTTCAATGTTTGGCAACTCAGGCCCGATGACTGCCACCTTCCCCTTCCCAGGCTCTGCAGCAGTCCCACCTCGAGATTGCCCTATCCTTAGGAAAACCAAAAATCGACTACTCTGTGAAGCAAAGTCAATATATCTAAATTTCTGTTGCCTTAAAATGTGACTGTAGGTCAATAAAATAATTACTTAGTAAGTTTTCTTCGGTAAAGAAGTGGAAGCTCTTGGAGAGCATGTCTGACTTTGTCGGCTGCTAGCCACGCCCCTCTGACCAGGATAATGTTCAACAACAGTTACCAGCAGCATCTTAAAAAGCAGGTGGATACTAAAATAAAAGGCTTTAAACCATTTTATTTACAATTATGTTAAACTTTGCTATGTTATAGTTTTGTTTACTTTCTTGTTGGTCTATAAATAGCTCAGATAATGTAGTATCTGTTTCACTGTCTTTCAAAAAGCCTCTCACTGCTACTAGCTAACCTCTTAATTACATACTAGGTTTGTGACATCACAGTCTGTTCTCATGGTAAGCACTATGATGTCATAAACAAAGGCCCAGTAAGAGATCAGCTGGGGACAGGAAAATGCTTTTTTACACAGATTTTGAGACTGGAGTGGTTTACCAAGATGAGTTATAAACTCCTGGAATGAAATACAGAAAATTCAAAAAATACAGGTTACTCACCTGTAACAGGAGTTCTAGGAATGGTATATGTTGTTCATCCACACTCATTGGCAGGTATCCTTGCCGCTTTAAATCTTGCCGGAAGGTCTTCAAGCTGGCCCACCCACCGGGTGGTATAACTCTCGGCTCCACTCATGGCGCCAGATCTGGCCAGCTGGAAGCTCAGGTTGTCGTCGGCGGGGGAGGTCGGTGGAGTCGTGTGGATGAACAACATATACCATTCCTAGAACTCCTGTTACAGGTGAGTAACCTGTATTTCTAGGGATATGTTGTTCATCCACACTCATTGGCAGACTCCTAGCAGTTCTCCGGGAGGAGGGAGGCAAGACGCACACCCCAATACTTACTTGGGAAAGAGAGACTGAGAACCGAGGCCCCAAAACCAGCATCCCGGCGTGACTCAAGGTCGATGTGGTAATGGGTAATGAAGGTGTTTGCTGACTTCCAGGTAGCAGCCCTGCAGATTTCCTGGATAGGGACGTCCCTGGAAGCAGCCACCGTTGCAGCAGTATGGCGGGTAGAATGAGCTCTTATCCTCTGGGAGGCTCCATGCCCGCCAACTTATAGCAGAGATCTATGCAGGAGGTGACCCACCTGCTTATCGCCCACTTGGCTGCAGGTCTGCCAGATCACGGCTTCCAGCGTAGGGTGACAAACAGCTGGCGAACCTCTCTCAATTTCAGCCGGCGCTCTTTGTAATAGGCGAGCGCCTCTTCTAGGGTCCAAAGTATGGAGCCTATATTCGCCTCCAAGGTGTGATTGGGGTAGAACACCGCAGAGTCAACACCTGGTTAAGATGAAACTCCGACACCGCCTTGGAAGGAATTTCGGGTGGGGCAGGACAACCTTGTCCCTGTGGAAGACCAGGTAAGGAGACTCGATGGGCGCCTGGAGCTCTCCCATCCTTCTGGCTGGCGTGATAGCCACCAAGAAGCGGGTCTTCCACGACAGGTGAGAGAGAGCACACCTGTGCATAGGTTCGAATGGCTTGCCCATGAGCTTTGCCAGTACCAGCAGTAGATCCCACGGAGGTGGAGGTTCACGACCGGAGGGGATATGTGATCAAGGCCTTTGAAAAAGCGCCAGACCACCTTCTCCTGCGCTAATCGACTGCTTCCCGCCCGCGCCTCGTAAGCAGAGATGGCTGCCAGGTGCACCCTAGGGTCGCTCGACCTAAGCCCTTGATTAGAAAGGGACCATAAATAGTCCAAGATGCTTGCCAAGGAACAGGAGGAAGGGTCCAAGCCCTTGCCCTGACACCAAATGGAAAACCTTTTCCATTTGAAGGCATAGCATTTTCTGGTCGACTCCTTACGGGACGCCTCAACTACATTGAGGACCTCGCGGAAAGACCCAAGGCCTGGAACTCTAGCAGCCAGAACCAGGCCATCAGGTGCAGGGATTGAAGGTCCGGATGGAACACCTTCCCCTGATTGACTGAGAGCAGGTCCGGGCGAGCTGGAAGCTGCCGCGGAGTCCTGGAGCTGAGACTGAGGAGATCTGGGTACCAGAACTGGCGAGGCCAGTCTGGGGCTATCAGAATCACCTGCGCCTTGTCCCTCCTCGCCTTGAGAAGCACCTTGTGGATCAAGGGAAATGGGGGAAAGGCATAAAAGAGGCCCGGGGTCCACTGCCTCGAGAAGGCATCCCCCTGCAGCGAGCCCTGCTGAGGGGGGCGGGCATGGAACAGTCTCAGCTTCGCGTTCTCCCTGGAGGCAAACAGGTCCACCTGAGGTGTGCCCCAATGGGAGAACAGATGCTGTACTACCTCCGGCAGGAGAGACCACTCGTGGGATGCAGCCCCTATCCGGCTCAGGGCATCGGCCAGGGTGTTGGAGGCTCCTGCCACATGAATGGCTAGGAGATCCGCCTCCAGGCTGCGCACGAGTGACCAAATGCGGAGAGCTTCCTTGCATAGAAGCATGGAGCGCGTCCCGCCCTGGCGGTTTAGATAGTACATGGTCGTGGTATTGTCTGTCTGGACTCGGACCACTTGACACCGGAGGAACGGAGCAAAGGCGGTGAGAGCTAGGCGGACCGCTCGGAGCTCCAGCAGGTTGATGTGGCATCGGGACTCCCGCGGGGACCAGAGGCCGTGAGCCCGGTGTTCCCCCAGATGGGCACCCCAACCCATCAGAGAGGCATCGGTCGATAGAGAGACCGTCGGCTCGGGGCGGACGAACGGGACGCCCTCCTGCAAATGATCTGGAACGGTCCACCACTGGAGAGTGTTCCACATCCCCTGTGTCACCGACACAAGCTGGTCCAAAGGATCGCAGCGTTGTGACCACTGGCTGGCCAGTCCCCATTGAAGGGGACGCATGTTCCAGCGGGCCCAACGGACCACGCTGGTGCAGGCCGCCATGAGACCCAGGAGGCGCAGGAAGTCCCGGGCAGGGCGCAATTGCCCAACCAGAAATGATCGGGCAAAGGAGGAAAGAACCTCGGCCCTGTCCGCCGGGAGCCGCGCTCTGGCTCGAAGAGAGTCGAGCTGCGCCCCGATGAACAGAATCACCTGCTTCGGCTCGAGTTCCGACTTGGCCTCGTTGATAAGGAGGCCCAGTTGAGAGCAGACCTGGAGGGCCAGATCTCTGGACCACTCCACCTCCTTCCTGGAGGAAGCTGCTATCAGCCAGTCGTACAGGTAAGGGTACACCCGGACCCCTCGGCGCCAGAGAAGCTGTCACCACTGCCATGCATTTGGTGAAGACCCTGGGAGCTGGAGACAAGCCAAAGGGCATGGCTTGGAACTCGAAAAGGGATCCTTCTGCTCGGAAGCGAAGGAATCTCTGGTGAGACGGACGGATAGGGACGTGAAGAAACGCGTCCTGCAAGTCCAGAGAGCAGAACCACACGCCGCGTTCCAAGGATGGTATTATCTGAGCCAGAGTGACCATCCTGAAGGTCCGAGACCTTAGGAACTTGATTAGGTCGTGCAGGTCGAGAATGGTGCGCCAGCCCCCCGTCCGTTTCGGAACCAGGAAGTACCTGGACACAAACCCTGGGTCTGAAGGAGGGTCCGTCACCTCTCTTATCACCTCCTTCTGGAGGAGGAGAGCGATGTCAGCTCGACGAGCCGCCAGTGAGGCTGGGGACCCCGAAGCCCCCCGAGGGGCAACGGCTCTGAAGGGTGGTGCCTGCTCGAATTCTAGAGGCAGGCCTCTTCCCACCACCTCCAAAACCCACCTGTCCGTGGTAACAGCGGACCAGGCGAACGGAAGTGCGAGCCGCCCCCCATGGGGGACCCAGGGCAAGGTGACGGGATGGGGCGACACCCTCAGCCCGTCACTGGGCAGGCTTGGAGGAGGGACCAGCCGAGGGACCTCCTGGGCCTTTACCTCCTGCCTCCTGTTGAGGAAGCCGTCGGCTTGGGTTTGGGATGCCAAGGCCGAGCCTGCTGGCCCTGGCGTTGCTGGGCGGACGCGCGCGGGCGCCCGAGACGACGAAGGGCTTAGGCTGTGGTTTGCGACCTTTGTCCTTCTGGACGGAAGAGACAGAGTCCAAGGTAGCATTGGACTTCTCGATCCTCTGCAGGTGACCTTCCACCCCAGGGCGAAGGGTCAGTCCCAAAAGGGAACATCCGCCAACTTGCTGGGTATCCGAAGTAAAGGTGGATATCCTCAGCCAAGCCCGCCGACACATAGCCACTGCGGCCGCCACCGATCTGGCACGAGTCCCCAATATCCAAAGCAGTCTGGAGCTGCTGTTTGGCCACTGCCCTGCCCTGGTCCCGCACCTGCTTGACCGTAGTCTGCAGATCGGCGGGGAGATGAGGGATGACCTCATCCAGGGAGCCCAACAGGGCATGAGAAAAATGTGCCATGAGGACGGCCAAACTGGCCTGACGAAGGCCGAGAGAGGACGCAGCATAGACTTTTCGCCCGACATAATCCAATTTCTTGGACTCCTTGTCAGAGGTTTGTCCACATCCCTGGCGTTGCGGCCGTGAAAAGCATGTCGGTAACTCAACCCCTCAGCAGAGGGTGCTCAACGGACAGGGAACCGGCAGGGACCGCATACTTCCTGGCCATCCTGGCCGAAGGCGCAGGGCAGGAAGCAGGGCGCTGCCAAAGCTCCAGGGCCGGACCCACTATGGCCTCGGCCACGGAAGGCCTCCGTTGGAGAATCCCCTCGGTCCAGAATCTCCGTGAGGATACCTGGCCCGTTGGAAAGGGGTTCGAGCTCCATCCGGTGGACTCCGAGATGAGCCAGCTAGTCCTAGGAAGGACGACGGGCTATCGTCCATTGACTGACCTCCTGAAGACTCCAAGTCCAGTCGCTTGGAGAAAAGGAGGAATCATCTTCGGACTGGAAGGTCCTCGAAAGATGCCTCTGGCCTGAGCCACCCTTCACCTGCCGAGGTCGGTCGGGAGTAGGGGTAACCGACAACCGATAGGGTAGACCCTTAACCGACCGAGATCCTTGGTCGGAGCCCCAAATAGTGGCTGTGGGCGGAGGTTCCACGGAATCGTGGAGCAGCTGGTTTTGGCGAACAACCGGCCTGGGTCAAACTCCTCGGTTAAGTCGAGGTTGTGTCGGCCGCTCCGGTGACAGCCACTTAATGGCCGGGGGAGACGGCGTCGGCTTATTCGGTCAAGAGGAGCTGTTGCCACATAAAGATCCTCGTACCGTCGGCGTAACTACACCGAAGCCTCCCTCGTCGGAGGAGGGGCGAGGATGAGCGGCTTGCCGCTCCACCCAGCGGTGCCAAGACCGAGACCGCCTATGACGGTGGATCGGCTGGACCGCGAAGAGGTCTGAGACCGAGACCGAGAGCCTCGGCTCTTCCGAGGTCGGTGCGGGGAGGTGTCGGCCGGAACCGGCACTCCCTTCGGCTCGGATGGTTCATCCGAGGGCTCCGGAACCGGAGGCACAGGCAAGCCAACGGGATCCTCAACTCCTCCCGGGGGAACCGGGGAGAGGGGAATCTCGGCTGCTATAGGCGACAGCCCGTCCAACGGATCGAGAAAAATCTCGACTTAAGTCGGCGGGAGACTCGGTCAACTGACCTGACGGGGACACCGAGGCCAGTGGCCGAGCCGAGCCGGTCGGACTGAAGCCCACTTGCCCACGACTCCGGGAGGGGGACCTTTCCCGCCTCCCAAGAGCCGACGGAGGGACTTACCCTTGTCCTTCTTTTGGACCGAGAAAAGGTCCAGCAGACGCTGGTCCTTCTCCCTTAGTCGAGAGGGACAGACAAAGCTCCTTAAAAGAAGCTGTGTAGGAAGAAGAACCAGAGAGGCGGGATAAATGCCTTGTGCCGAGGAAGATCTGACCCCGCGCCGCCTCCTCTTCGAGGCGATCATCTGCTCGAGCTGATCCGCCTGAGTCCTGCCGCAGACACCGTACCGACGGGCCTCCTTAGACTTCACCGAGGGAACGCTTCTCAGGACAGCCCAGTTGCAATCGGGCAGCACGGTCTCTCGAGGACGAGGGCCGAAAGAGAGCACTGAGTCGCAATCCTGCGGGTCGTGCTCAAGGCCTAAACAGTAGACACACGTGGAGTGTGGATCCGTCCGAGACATCTTCTGTCCAGGGGCATTCGGAAAACCGAGTCGATTTTGTCCATCGCAGCCGCGAGGGATCGAAGACTGAAGTCTTTTCGAAAAAACTTTGAAATTCGCAATGGAGAAATAGGAACCAGTCTCAAACGCAGAGCTAAGGAGGGAACCTGAGCTTCCAAGCTGTAAGGAAGATCTAGCGTCATGGGGCGGAGCCGAGAGTTATACCACCCGGGTGGGTGGGAGGAGCCAGCTTGAAGACCTTCCGGCAAGATTTAAAGCGGCAAGGATACCTGCCAATGAGTGTGGATGAACAACATATCCATGTCCCTAGAAATGTAATTTCCAGTGAATTGCTGAAAACTTATGTTTAAGTAAACATGCGCTTTAAACAGAACAGTTTACTGGACAGCACTTTTTTTTTTTTTTATTTTTTCCTTTCTAAGGTTCGTAAGTACATCTTAGTAGCTTATCCAAACTGCCTTAATAAAAAGCATGCGACTGTCCCCAACTTACGTCACTGTGCCTTTGTTTATGACATCATAGTGCTTACCATGACAGCAAAACGATGTCAAAAGCGGAAATCGTGAGGTCAGCTGGAGACAGTGAGAAAGCTGTCAAGAGGCTAATGCTGCATGATCTGAAACATTGAGTAGGCCAATAACAGAAGGGGGGGGCACAGAACACTAGCTAGCTGAGCAGCAGCGTGACGTACTGCTGTGACCCAAGTTCAGAAGTGGGCTCAGAAAGCTGCCTCAGGAGGCAGGCTGGACCGTGGTAATGGACATTCAGCAGTGCACTGTGGTCGGGAAGGGTTAGGGTTGTGCATCTGGTGATACACTGACTCCTGCAGAGGGCCAAGAGTTCTTGCTCCCTCTGCAGGATGTGCACTGTATGCAGCCAAGGCACGGAAAGACCAGGAAAGCCCTGCCCACACCAGGGGAGTAGGGAGGCAGTAATGGGAGGAGTGAGTAAAAGAAAAGTTCCATAAACCACCTCTGTTACGGCCTGTGGTCCCAGAAGCCCCCAGGTGGCAACTGCCAGGACCGCCACTGGATCCTGGTCCATGTAATTGGACAGTGTTTTTGGGGGACAGTCTTCCCCCTAGAGTCCCTGCCATAGAGGGAAAAGCTGTGGGGGAAATTGGACCCTGGTTGGTCGGGGAGGTGAAGTCACGAACAAGACAATGGGCTTAATCAGGATCTATCCCTGAACCATGGTATATCCCTGCAACAGCATGAGCCAAGGATAAAAAGCTTGCTGGAAAAACAGAAAACACTACATTAAAACAGCAGTATTTAAGTCAGCAAAAAAATTCAGCATATAGGGTTTTTTGGGGGTGGGGGAATGTATTTCTGACATCCTATGATTCATGCTCAGTGTATTTTTAGTTATCTCAGATATTGTTAAAACTGCTTTTACAGCCAAGTCTGTAATTAATGACTCGTGTCATTAAAGATGATCGCCACTAGCCGTTTTCAAAACATCTCTTCCGTTGAGGTTACCTGTTGAAAGTACAGACTAGATTCATACTGTCCATGCACTAGGATGCTGCTACTACATGCTTCATGCTTCTGAGGTAAACAGGCCAGTACCAAGATATTTCATTTTTTTCCATGATGGGCACTGCACGGCAGTGGGAACTTATTTAAAATATTCCATATCTTGGTTGAAGAATGAAAGAAAACAAGAAGAAAAATGTGTATCTTGATATTTCGCCATACAAACATCATTGCTGAAAAAATCCTATATGATTACTAAAAAATACTGCTGCTTTAAATATATAATTGTTAAAAATATAATTAATTTGAAGCATTTAGTAGCTATAAATGTAATTAATTTTTAAGCATTTGGTAGCTATCTGCCCTTTAACTGCACGTTAGATATACAGCATAAACCGAATAGGGTTTAAGCACTGTGATTTATTTGCAGTTCTATAGATGTCCTTGTTGTACGCCTTGTGTCAAGTTTAGTTTATAGGACAGACAAATTCACAAGAGTGTGTGCGTATGCATGTGTGTGCTATGTTTCAGCAGACAGACACAATGAACTGGAAATTCATACACCGATAAGCATGGTCATGCAGACAAGAATGAATGCAGTGCAGCTCTGTGATACTGTCTTGGAACCATGTTGACTAAATTTTCTGTTCTCCAACTGGAAGCTAAGGGGGGGGGGATGGAAAGGTCAAGTAGCCTCCCGATGAAGAAAACAAATTATTAATAACATGACAGCAAATTACATTTTTATTTATTTATTTATTACCCAGGATAGTCCAACCAGAATGAAAAAAAAAAAGATTTTAAGAACAATCTCAGGAGGGGAGTTTACTACTTGCTTTTACTCAATGTGTAAAGCTGGATGGACTAAGGCATAGTAAGGTTAAAAGACTTGCTCAGGGGCACAGTGCCTTTAATGGATTCAAACCTTTGGTTTTCCGGTTCACAGTTCTGTGCTGAGACCACTAAAGGTCCTAACATTTGGGTTCGAAGTAGTAGCATGCAGGTTTATTTATTTAGTTATATATCTTGCAACGTATTTATCCAGTATAGCCCAGATTAAATGCAACACCTCGTTTTCAGTGGGGTCCTGTTTCTATCTATTTGCACATCAGACTGGACTGGAGAACTGGAAGGTTAAGTGATTTGCTCAAGGCACTGCAATTAGGTTTTGCCACTAGTATGGTTTGAAGCTGTGATCTCCTGATTCCAAAGCCAGTCCTTTAACCGTTTTAACTTTTGTTTGATGAATTTCCCAGACCAGTCTCAGCTCTGACTGGTTGGGAAAATGGCTCCCAATGGCCCAGGATGATGTTCCTCAACTAGTGTTAGTGCCTTCCAGCAAGAGGATAGTGGTATTGTAGTCATGGACCCTGCACAGAGGCAGCAGTGGTAAAATACGAAAAAATTACTCATCATAGTAGTAGTAGTATTATTTCTTCCAAGGTATTCTTCAGTATGCTTGACAGGTGCAGTATATCAACTCAGTTGCCCCAGAGGAGGAGTTAATGCTAATGATTTTTGGCATCAGCCAATCAGAGAGCAGGAAGAGAGAGTGCTGCCTGAGCTAGAGTGGGAGTTCAATCAGATTCATTTCGAAGCTAAAGGGCAAAATACCCCAATAGTACTTATCAGAATGATCAAAATATAACAAGAACAGCCAGCCTGCCGGTGCAGCGGTAGTGCTACAGCATGCAATGCCAGCGACCCAGGTTTGGTCGCAAGCTTGGGCCGCTGGAGGGCCGATCGGACGGAGAAGGATTGAGCGCCCAAGGGGCCACTCTCCTTCTCCGGGGAAGGAGGGAGAGATGCAGTCCCCATTGCTATACCGCCACCTGGGTGACCACAGGTGGTGTTGCAGTCGGGAGACACAGTAGTGCAGGGAGAAGTGGATGTTGGCCGAGGGCCTGGAGCGGAGGTACATCTCTGCGTGCTTTCATCTCCTTGGCCCTCCCTGAGTGCTGGCGTCTGCAGGGGTGGGATCAGAAAACAGAGAAAAGCCCCACACCTGTGCCTGGAGATGGACCCCCGCACCGGAGACTGGAGGGTTTTGGAGGAGTAATAATAATAAATAATACTTTATTTATTATGCGCCTTTCAAATATCAAGGTGCAGTACAATAAAACAGTAAAATATAACAGAATCAGCATCATAAATAGCAATACAGATCAGCAGTCAACACAGCCATAAGCTTTTACCCAAAGAAAAGAATTTAGGGCCCATTTAAAACTCCCCACGGTCGTGCACTCCCTAATCCGATGGGGTAGAGAGTTCCAAAGGGAAGGGGCCACGAACATAAAAGCACGGGCCCCAGCAGATTTTAAAGTCACCCTTGGAATCTCTAGCAACCCCTCGTTGGCTGAGCGGAGCGGTCTCACAGGGTGGTAAGGGATCAGGAGCTCTTTCAGGTAATCAGAGCCCAGTTCATGCAGGGCTTTATAAGTCAGTAGTCTGACTCTGAAGGTGATCCGCCACTGGACTGGTAGCCAGTGCAGTTCCCTCAGCACCGGTGTAATATGGGAAGATCTAGAAGTACCCGCCAACAACTGGGCTGCGGAATTCTGCACCAGCAGCAATGGCGGATATCAACCCCCCGGAAGCCCAAAGTATAGCGAGTTGCAGTAATCTAGATGAGAGGTCACAAAGGCATGAATTAAAGTTGGCAGATCACCGGACGGAACAAGGTGCCTGATCCTAGCGATGTTTCTTATGTGACAGAAAGATGACAACCACAGCTGACACCTGAGTCCGAAGTGTCAGCCCCGCATCCAATATCACCCCTAGGTCTCACACCCGTTCAGAGACCTGTAGCATGGCATCCCCAAGAAACAATCCAGATAGGGAGCCAGCCCCAGGTCTCCCTATCCGGCGATCAGAATCCAAAACCAACACCTCCGTCTTCCCAGAGTTCAACTTCAGCCAACTGGACCTCATCCAATCCTGGATTTCATTGAGGCAGCTATTAAATACAGAGACTGCTCCTTCCTGGTCGGGGGCAAAAGACAGGTATAGCAGGGTATCATCGGCATAGCAATGAAACCTCAGCCCATACCGTCTCACAATGTCTCAGAGGGGAAGCATGTACACCGCAAACAACAAGGGGGACAATATTGAGCCCTGAGGAACCCCACAAAACAGAGAGATGGGATCAGAGGAAAAAAAAAACTGAAACCACCGCTAAGTTCTTCCGGTGAGATATGAAGTGAACCATCTGAGGACCACCCCAGAAAGCCCATAAATACATCTCAGGCACTCAAGTAGAACTCCATGGTCAACAGTGTCAAATGCTGATAACAGATCTAATAGTACCAAAATGGACCGTTTTCTCTGGTCTCTCGCCGTCAAGAGATCATTGAGCACCCGAACCAGCACAGTCTCAGTACTATGCCTCTTTCGAAAACCTGATTGGAGAGGTTCATAGATGCTATGGATGGTCAGATGGTTCTCCAGGTGGGCCGCCACTACTTTCCCGATCACCTTCCCCACGAAGGGGAGATTCGAGATAAGCCTGTAGTTTGCAAGAGAGTCTGGGTCCAAAGAAGCTTTCTTCAACAAGGGTGTCATCATTGCCTCTTTCAAGGAGCAGGGATATTCACCCAAGTCAAGGGAGCACCAGACTATCTGTGCTAGAACCGGGAGAACAGAACCGCCACACCTCATAATCAGGGATGTAGGACCCGGATCTAAACTACAGCATGTAGGACGCATCCCTTGGACAATCCGCATAACATCCACGATTTCCGGGCGGTCGAAGGTACTCCAGGAAAACGGAGGGGTGGTGACCAAGCCCTGATCTCTAGCAGCCTGCACAGAACGTGTCGAGTGGAACTCCGACCTAATGGCCACCACCTTATCAGCAAAGAACCAAGCAATCTCATCACACTGTGATTGTGAAAACAATCTTCGAAGCTGTAGACAGGTTGGTTGCACAATCTGTCCACAGTTCTGAAAAGCTGAGCTGGTCGATTCTGAGTGGCAGATATTTCCCTGGACAGGAACTCTGCCTTCTTACGAGAGATTTCTGACTGATAGAATCGATACTGTTCTAACAGTCTAAGATGGTCGACATACAAGCCGGATTTCCGCCAACAACATTCTAACCTGCGTCCTAGTCGCAGCAACTCCCTCAAGGCTTCATCGAACCACGAAGCCCGAGGTCGAAGGGAGAGAGAGGACGCACACGTACTGGAGCAATAGAATCCAGGGAGGAGGTAATGGCATTATTATAAGCCACAACCAATGTCTCTGGATCATTGCATTGCACAGGAAATTGTGATAGGTCAAGGACCGCAGCAAGGCCATCGGAAGTAATATTCTGTAAAGGGCGGTACTTGACCATCTCCACAGGGGTTGACCTACAAGGTGGGGTGCCAAAATTGAATTTCAGTGTAGTGATCGGACCAACTGACTGGTTCCACCCCCATGTCAGAAGCCTCGATCCCCAGAAGGAAGACCAAGTCAAGAGAATGGCCATCTTTATGTGTAGCAGTGGTAATTACCTGTATTAGGCCTATTGAATCCATTAACTGGAGGAAGTGTTGTCCAAATTACGAGAGTTCATCGTTGATCCAGGCATTAATATCACCCAGGACCTTCAGCCTGGGAGATTCAAATGCCATGTTGACGACGAAGTCAGCCACTTCCTTAAGGAATTGCTTCCCATCTCCGGGTGGATGGTAGATGACAGCAATTCGATAGCCCACACCTGCTACAACAGCACATTCAAAAGAGATGGTGGTCTCAACTGGAACACTAGTGAGTTCCAATTTGGTCTTGAAACAGCCCGCACCCCCGCGGTCCAACCTCGGGCGATGTATCACTGTATACCAGACTGGAATTGCGGCCTCAAGTATTGGGCCCACATTATTGTCCAGCCAGGTCTCAATGATACAAGCCAGATCTGTCGAACCAACAAGATCGGAAATCACAGCGGACTTGTTCCGGACAGATCTAGCGCTGCACAACAACGACCGGGTTGGACAGAACTCCTGGGCTGCCCTGGCTACCTGTCCATCACCAACAATGGTGCCCTTGGGTATGGGGGACCAAACAAGATGGCCCACGCTCCAAGCTCCACTTCGCCCCAGGGCATCTCCTGGGCTTAACCACTCTAATGAGAGCACCCGCTCTTCCAGCCTCCACTGTTCCTCCCCCACCCCTCACGGGCAATACCCAGGCCTGTGGCGTTGATAGGTTTAGTAGCTCCTGAGCGATCGCTCCCATTAAGGTAGAGGGGGGGGTTGGGAGATCCTCTCTACCCACCGAGGGGGCAACCTGGGCAGTTGAAGGTTCTAGGAGCGGCTGCGATGAGCAGATGTCCTCCGCACTCTGGCGCAGCCTGAGCAGACGCATTGGGGGATCCTGAGGATAGGTGTAGGTGTGGTGTCAGGGGGGCATAAAAAGAAAGTAAAAAATATATGCATTATATATATGAACAATAACAATACATAGGAACTATAAAACACCCATAACTATAAAGCTAAAATCTGGCCCAAAAGCATGGACTGCAGAACTACTCAGTCACGTTATGAAGGGAAGGATGAGTGGGAGGTCAAGCATACTGAGGAATACCTTGGAAGAAATATTACTATGGTGAGTAACTTTCTTCTCACCCCCGGAATTCTTCAGTATGCTTGACAGGTACAGACTACAAAGCAGCGCAGCACTAAGGAGGACTGGGGGGGATACTGAGATGCATAGGGAGAGGCATTACCAGTAGAACACAGAAAGTTGCCATCCCTCTGTACAGACAGTTGGTGAGACCCCATCTGGGGTAATGCGTGCAGTTCTGGAGACCCCATCTCCGCAAGGACACAGACAGGATGGAGGCAGCCCAGAGGAGGGCAACTAAAATGGTGCAGGGTCTGCACCAGAAGCCACATGAAGAGAGATTAAAGGAGCTTACTATGCATACCCTCGAGGAAAGAGGGAGTTGGGGACATGACGGAAACTTTTGTGTACCTCAAGGGAATCAACAACATCCAATGGGGTAGCATCATTCAGAAAAAGAGATGTGCAAGAACAAGGGGGCACAATTTGAAGATAGAGGGGGATGACTCAGGGGCAACGTGAGGAAGTATTTTTCATGGAGAGGGTGGTGGACGCATGGAACGGCCTTCCTGAGGAGGTCGTGGGGTCAAAACCAGTGGGGAATTCAAGAATGCATGGGACAAACACAAGGCAATTCTAGTGGGGGGGGTAGGAGGAAGTAGGCTATTGGTTAACTAAGATCTGCAGCTTATCCAACAGGGAGGGAAATGGGCAGACTGGGTGGGCCAAGCGGTCCTTACCTGCCATCAAAGTCTATGTTTCTAGCTGGAAGGCAGGTATAGAACCTACTTTGGAAAGAGGTTCTGCAGTACTGCTGTGTCAAATTTGGCGAGCCCTCAGGCCTAGAGGAGGCTGCTTGCCAGCCTTACTGTAACAGAACTGAACGCAAGAGACTATCCAATGAGAGACAGTCCTTTTAGAGGCAGGCCTACCTTTTCCTACCTCGCCATAGGTAAGGAGTATGCAAAGTCCTGAGCTGCTTGGTGTGCTCCAGGTAGTAGGTCAGTGCCCTTCTCACATCCAAACTAAGAAGCTTTCACTCACCAGGAGTGAATCTGGTTGTTTCGATCTCAGAAGTTGTTTCAGTGTCAGCCAAGGAGAAATAAGAAGCACCAACAAGTACAACTGATGATCAAGCCCTGTTGGCATGCCAATGGGTAAAAACTTTATACAATAGGAGTGACTTCATCCTTTCACAGATGCACAGAAATGTGACAGCAGAGAAAGGCACCACAGCCCATCTAGTCTACCCAACACCCTACCTCCCCCCTTCTCTTATGCTTCCACCCTCTTTTCCCAACCCCTTATATCTATCCCAAGCCCTCTTGAACCCCTCCACCATTTCAGCTGCCACTGCCTCCTCCGGCAGCTTGTTCCAGGCCTCCAGCACCCTCTCCGTGAAAAACTGCCCTCTGACATTACCTCTGTATTGTCCACCATCCAGTTTGAGGCTATGTCCCCTTGTGTTCACTCCCTTCTTCAAAATAAGTTTCCACCCATCAGGAAGCATAACAGCATCATCACCAGCCCACTTCCAATACACTGCTCACAGCCAAGCCTCCGCAATGCCCAACTCAACTGACCACAACATGCTCACAACTCCAAACTCCAAAAGCCATATAGTGCTGCATGCCCCGATGTGTGTGCTTTGTGCATGCACAAACATAAAAATAAGAAAAATGGAAAAAGTACTGTAAGTGAAGACTCCACGTGGTAAACTCAAGGTCTGAAGATATATGGGATGCTAACATTTTTCCTATTTATTAGTATAATTAAATTACAAATGTTTTGCAAGACTAATTATAAATCTAAGCTAAAATACGGTGCTTCAGCTCAGGATTAAATCTGAGCTTGTGCAACAAAACTATGAAATAACATATGGGGTCCCCAAGGAAAACAATGTGTGTTGCCCTAGAACAATGAATAAAACATATGGGGCCCGATATTCAAAAATGGGCACAGTGGAGCGAAAAGTTTTGTGCTGCACGTGCCCATTACCCAGGATCCTGAGGATGGTACATTCAGTTGGATAGTGCACTGGTGCTATCCAACTGAATACAGGCGTATGTCGGTGTGGCGCTAAGTCAAATAGCACTGCCCCAACATGGATCCCAGCTGTGCAGCAAATAGGACCCCCAGGCCAGATTATGATAGTAGCTCCAACTGCAATATTCAGACATTCCCATGCAAATAGGCCCACTGGCCATGCAAGGAGCTAAGGAGCATCTGCATACCCATTATGGGCACATCTACATGGGAAATGGCAGCAGGTTTGCACCCTTGCGACCCTGGTGCCCAGTGGTCTACCTTGCCTCTGGTCACCAGTCCATTATTGAAAAAATGTCTCCCTGGTGTCCAGCGGCCCCCCTTCTTCCAATCGCCGCTCTCATTATCTAAGAAATACATCCCTGGTGGTCCATGGTTCCCCCGCCCTCCAACTGCCATCCTGTATTGCAGTGGTGGCCAATACACCTTATACTGGGATCCATTTTGGTGGATCTCAAGAAGCTCTAAAATTCACTAACTATAAAGTGAACAAAAAATACAATAATTATGCTCATCAGCTGTAAGGATCTTCATTGATTTGAAGATGCAACCTTTGCTCCAAGATCCACCAAAAATCTCGAGAACCACCAATGGATCTAGATCCACATATTAGTCACCTCTGGCCCCATATAACTAGTATTGTCCCTGGTGGCCGAGTCCCCCCAAGTCTCAGGCCCGGCTCCACTTAAAAATGACTATAATCCGGTGGCAGTGCCCCCCCGTGAGCAGTAACAACTGCCTGGTGCCTGTGGTCCCTCCCACTCCCCGATCGTTGGCCCATATATGTGGAGTGTTGCACCTGGCATCCATTGGTCCCCACCAGTACTCCGACTGCCAGCCCTCTAGGATAGCAATGAAGAGAAGTGCTGCTAATGTCTGAGATGTACAAGGAATACGTAAAAACCAAAAAATAACAATATTTCATGGTATTTTGTGGTTCCACCAACCCACTCTCAGATCCCGTAACAACGTCAATGTTCCTGTCCAGTGCCCCCCAACAACACAGGCACCAAATATCCACCCAGCCAACCCCCTTACCTGAAGCCAATGCTGCAGAACCCCATATGGTAACCAGCACAGCCCTCCACTCACCTCCTCAGCCGTTCACCATATGAAGAGTCAGGAGTGCATGTCCTATGTATTGTATAATGATCCATAGTTACAGTGCCTTCAGAAAGTATTCACCCCCCTTGGATTTTGTCACATTTTGTGATGTTGCAAACTCAAATTAAAATACATTTATATGGGATTTTTTTGTCACGTATCTACACAAATTACTCTATAATGTCAAAGTGGAATGAAACTTCTGGAATTTTTGTACATGTAATTTAAAATAAAAACCTGAAATGTCTTGATTTGATAAGTATTCACCCTCTTTGCTATGACACTCCAAATTGAGCTCAGGTGCATCCAATTTCCTTGTGAGATCACTCTAAAACTTGAATGGAGTCCACCTGTGATCAGTTCAAATGGTTGACATGATGTCAGAGGAAATACACCTGTCTATATAAGGTCCCACTGTTGACGGTGCATGTCAGAGCAGAAACTCTACTATGAAGACCAAGGAGCTGTCCGTAGAACTCTGTGATAGAATTGTGAGGAGGCATAGATCATGGGAGGGGTATAAAAACATTTCTAGGGTGTTGAAAGTTCCCAGGAGCACAGTCAAGTCCATCATTAGGAAATGGAAAGATTACGGAACCACCCAGACTCTTCCTAGAGCAGGCCGTCCTCCCAAACTGAGCAACCGGGCAAGAAGGACCTTGGTCAGGGAAGTAACCAAAAACCCAATGACCACCCTGACAGAACTACAGAGTTCCATGGCTGAGATGGGAGAACCTGTCCAGAGGACAACAATCTCTGCAGCACTTCACAGATGTAGTTTATATGGGAGAGTGGCTAGACAGAAGCCACTCCTGAGAAAAGGCCACATAATAGCATGCCTGGAGTTTGCAAGAAGGCACGTGGCAGACTCTGAGACCATGTGGCAAAAGATTCTCTGGTCTGATGAAACAAAAATTGAACTCTTTGGCCTGAATGCAAAGTGCTATGCCTGGCGCAGACCGAACACAGTTCATCACCCATGTAACACCATCCCTACCATGAAGCATGGTGGTGGCAGCATCATGTTATTGGGATGCTTTTCAGCAGCAGGGACTGGGGCACTTGTCAGGATAGAGGGAACAATGAATGGAGCCAAATACAGGCACATCCTTGAGGAGAACCTGCATCAGTCTGCAACAGACCTTGGACTAGGCGTAAGATTTACGTTCCAACAGGACAATGACCCCAAGCATACAGCCAAAGCAACACTGGAGTGGCTTCAGAACAAGAAGGTGAATGTCCTTGAGTGGCCCAGCCAAAGCTCAGACTTGAATCCCATTGAGAATCTGTGGAAAGACTTAAAGATTGTGGTTCACCGACGCCTCCCCATCCAACTTGACAGAGCCTGAGCAAATCTGGCAAGGAAGAATGGGCTAAAAATCCCCAAATCCAGATGTGCAAAGCTGATACAGACATACCCAAGAAGACTCAAAGCTGTAATTGCTGCCAAACGCGCTTCTACAAAGTATTGACTCGGGGAGAATACTTAAGTAAACAAGATATTTCAGTTTTTAATGTTTCATAAATTTTTTTTTTTTTTTTTTTTTTTTTTACAATAAAAATATTTTTGCCCCTTTAAATTGTTGAGTATGCTGTGTGAATCAAGGGGGAAAAATAATTTTAATTTCAATGCATTAAAAATTCTGGTAGTAACACATCAAAATGTGACAAAATCCAAGAGGAGTGAATACTTTCTGAAGGCACTGTAACTGTGCCTGAATAAAGACTGATATAACATCAATTTATTTATTTATTTATTTTTACTGAATTCTTTTTTTTTTTTTCTCTCTCTCCCCATCAAGGCCTGCCCTCCTTCTTGCCGGCCCTCCCAGACCCATCACCCCGGCATCCCCCAAGACTTACCTCTCCCGTGGTCCCCCATGACCCGCCCTCCATTGCAGGGTGGTGGGGAGTCCCTTGACTCACTGGAACCAGATCCAGATTCAAGGAGGTGCTCAAGTCGCCAGGTGCTGGGCCTGCGGAGGCCGGCAGTCATCATGTACGACCGGGAACTTTTTCTGTTGTCTTCCTTGAAAGATGTGGCATGCACTGGCATCAAGGCGCACATGCCGACATCTGCCATGTACCTCCTCTACCTCTGTAGCTCGGGCTGAGTCTCCCCTGACTTCCACCAGGGGCCAACTGAGCTCCAAGCTCTTGCCCACACTCCTCCCCAGAGGAGGAGAGCGGTCCTGCAGATGTTCAATCTTCCCCCCTGGCTGGACCCACAACACCTTGGGTTTGCTTTCAAACTCGGGTCATCAGCGTCACAAGCAGTAGCGCTACCGCTGCACTGGTAGGCTGGCTTAAACTGAATTCTTGTTATCGACAACATTCTTTATTTATAAACTGGTGAAGGGGAAAGGCACACTGAGCCAAGGCTGCTTTCCAAGTGTGACACATGTGAAGGGTACATAGGAGAACACATTATTAGGTAAAAAAATAACAGTATACACACAGTACAAACAGATGCAAGTTTGTGCAAATGGACAACAGTACAGGCTGGGCCTGAGAGATGAACATCACCAATGGAGCCAGCGCACGTAATGATAATGTACATTATAAAGAAAGCACAATATAACTAGAGCTGTATAGTTCTCTCACTGAACCAGGAATTTTGAGTTTTAACTATGTCACTATATGGATTCAGAACTCTTAAGTACAAGCTGGTGACCTATTAGAGCAGTGCTTAGAGTTCTGTACCCATGCAGTAACATAGTTAAAATTCCAGATTCTTGGTTCCCATGAAAAAATTGTACAGAAAGTTGTTCACAAAATGAAAACAATATGAAACATAGTTTTATCAGCAACATTTATTCAGGTAAAGTTTAATATGAAGAATATGGGGCCAAAAATATAATTTCTAAAAATAGGGACATTACAATCCGTTCACACACATTTCCAGTCTTCTTTAAGACAGCTGGTTCAAAATTTCCCAGTTTTGATATACACCAAGTTTTGAATACCAAAACTATAAAACGCAGCCAGCCCGACGGGCCAGGGGTGATTTCTTGTTTGTGATGCCGGGCACCCCAGGTTCGGAACCAGACTTGGGATGTCAAGGGCTGGCCGGTGGGGGGAATAGAGTGTCCCAGACTGCTCACCTCAGGGGAGGGTGGGTGTGTGCTGGGCACGAGCATGATCTCCAGCAAACTGGGGCAAATACTGGTGGCGGCACTAACAAAAAGTATCTATAGAGCGGGGCAGACACCTGGCAGAGGCAGCATGAGAGAGATGGTCGTGCCTCCGCCATGCGTGTCATTGCATGCTGCACCGAAAACACACAGGGGAAAAACTACTGCTCTGGCGTATAACAGCTGGTTGCCACAAACCCACCCATCCTCGTGGCACTCTGCCACCCAAGTACCTGGCAGCAAGTGGTGTGAGGCGAGATCAGTCACCCTCTGTAGGGGGCAGAGATAAGTGCCATGTGGGAGAAGGGCAGGAGTAGAAAGTAAATCCCACGGGGCACAGAGCTGAGGCAGACTGGCTGGAGGGGGAGAGCTCCCCCCCCAGCCGGAGGAGACACAAAAAGCAAACAAACAGAAAAAACAACTATAAAACCACTGGAGGCATGAAACATGTATCTGCTACACAAACACAAATCAACATTTTATATTTTTTTAAATTATTTATTCATTTTTGTTAATGCGCTCCTGTTGCTGCGTGTGTGCATGTGTGTGTGTGTGTGTGTGTGTGTGTGTGTGTGTATGTATATCAGGAACCCAGAGAGATCCAGAATTTTTGAGCACATGCGTGTGTACAGTATGTGTGTGCGTGGGCTTCAGCCAAAGAGAGATATCCAGAATGTTTGTGCATGCACATGTGTGTCTTTGGGGGGGGGAAGGGGTCAGGCAAAAACAAAGACCCAGAATGTGGGCAGGGATGGGCTAAATTAATGAAAAAGGGATATGTTACAGCCATTGGTGCAGCGGTACCACTACTGCTCTCGACGCAGTTAACTCATGTTCGGAAACAGGCACAGGCCGTTAAGCACTGGCCGGGGGAGGAATGATTGAGGGTACCAAGAACTGCTCTACTTCCTCAGGATGGAGGTGGAGGGGGGCACATTGTTTCTACTACATGACTGCCACCTGGTGGAGACAAGGTGGGAAAACAGCTGGGAAGCATAAAAACGGGGCTGGGTTGCCACCGGCTGCCAGCCACGCGTGCTTGCATCACTGCAAATTGGCAACCCTAGGGAGAAAAACTTGAGATGGAGAAAAACCCCCAGTCTGGCCCTTACTGGAACACCCCCCCCACCACCACCACCACCAGGTTCACAAACTACCAACATGGCAGGCCACCTACCACTACGTGGTCCTGGTTAAGTGCTGGATAGCCAGCAAGTCCATCAGGAGGTGGGTGAGGGGGCTTCAGGATGCTGTGGAATAAAAACCTTGATTAAAAAAATGTGTTTAAGTCCTATGATGATCCTTCTAACAACCCCCCCCAAAAAAAAAAATGCTCCTGCCCCCCCCAATCAAAGTCTTACCATACTTGTCACTGGTTAAAGGGGACTGATCCAGACATACTACTACAACAACACGTGTCCAGAATTATCTGAATGAAAATTGATAGAAGTATCAACTAGGTGGGTGACAAACTGTGCAGGGACTTCTGGAAAAAACAAACAAACAAAAAAAACATCTTACAACGCAAGTGACCCACAAGAATAAGCCTGAGGGAAGAGAACCATCTGTCGTAACAATTTCACAACCCATCAGTCCTTTGTTTCAGTAAGTCCACTCAAACCCTGGAGAGTCTTTCTGGACCTCTGGACTCCATACTGACAGGTCTGGAGGGAACTGAAGTAAAATATCTGTTGTGGGGGTGAGGGGGGCGGGAAACAATGCCATTGCTGCGAGCCCATAGCTGACAACAAATATACAACAGCTTGTCTGCAAAACAGACATCAATAACATCTGAATTGTTGGTTTAGGCAAAGCATCTGAGCTAGACTGTTGTGGGGAGCAAAGGGAAGGGGGAGCATCCCTGCCACTGCTTTACTGCCATGCCAGGGACTAGGAGACACCAGTTCAAACTGCAGAATAGTTCTTGACTGAGTGTATGTACACATGCAAGATGGACCACCTTACCTCTAAATGCTGCAATCCTGCCGAGTGTAAACAAAATGCTGCAATCCTTCTGAGTGTAAAACTGGTCAGAATTAAGCCCCCCCAAAAAAATCTGTAAACAAGTATTTTGTATTTTAGTTGGTCTGGTTTGGGCAAAGACATTATGTATAATACCTTAACAGGATGAATAAGCATCTATGCAGAACAGTTATGTAATTAATGCAACAGTAGATCTTCAAGAGAATCTCTTCCATTAGTCCACACCTTTGGAACTACAGCTGCCAGGCACTAGGATCACACAGAAACTTTTGCTAGGCAGGGGCTGTCCACAATGTCATGCGTCAGCATCTATGTAAACATGGGCGTCCACATTACTCCTCAGACGTGGGACAGGTTGGCTCAGTGCCTCATGTTGGGGTGCAGAGTATGGGACCTCAACCAGTCATTATCAGCTTAAGTGCTGGATGTCAGGGGAGCTTGTTGCCCCGGAGTGGTGTAGACACAAGGGTGTGTTCTGTCAAGTGACTGGCTGCAGGACTCAGGCCGGGGTGGCACAGTTCTCCACTGCACAGCATTCTCATGCTTTTGTGGGGCTACAGTGATCCTGAGGGATGGGGACACCAGGTTGCTCATCTTTAGGGGCAGAAAGTTCAGGGAGAGACAGGGAGGCACTGCAAGTCCTGGGTGTGCATGCCCTTAAGGCTTTTGGGCCTGGAGGGATTGCACGAAGATGGGTAAAGGAAGTACGTAACAACTTACTACAACAGATCTTCGAGAAGCCCCACAGCAGGTCAACATTGGTAGGGCTAAGGCACTAAGACCACATGGAAAACTTTCTAGCTAGCAGTCTACCATGGGAGACCGCCCACTGCTGACGTCAGCCACAGATGTCAGCCTATACTATAAAGGTGGGTGGTCCCCCACACCCTTATCAATTGTCCTGCTAGAGACCCAAAGTGGGTCGAGAATGAAGAACTGAGGAGGTTCCCCGAGAGCCAAGGAAGAAAAGGCAGAAGAAGTGCGAGGGAAACAAGGAACAGCAGGGGGCAGGAGGGAGAGAAAGCAGGGCCTGCTGCAAGAACATCTCTCAAAGATCTACTGTTATGGTAAATTCTTACATAACTGTACTATCTTACTTCGAGGAAGGCTCCTCTCTGCACCACCTTCACCTGTTCTATGTCCTTCTTGAGATGGGGCCTCCAGAACTTACCACAGTACTCCAGGTGGGAGCACTGCTAGGCCGAAATTGGCTCTTTGCTGAGAGGCGATGTCCAGAAGGTGTGGACAAACTCCAGGTGGCAGCTGCACAGAGATCCGCAGCAGACGTTTCTGAAGCAGGCCATGGAGGAAGCCATACCCCTGGTAGAATGGCCCTTGACCACTCGTGGAACATCCTTGTTGTACTTCCGGTAACACTAAACAATGCAATTGGCTAACCACTTAGACAAACACTGTTTAGAAACAGGAGCGCCCTCTCTCTTGAGGGCAAACGAAATAAACTGTTCAGACTTCCTTGAATCCTTGTTCTGGTACATATAGTACCACAAGATTCTATGTACAGCCAAAGTATGGAGCAAAGCCTCCCCCTGATTAGAGTACTCAGGAAAATAAACTAGAGGGTGGATGGATTGAGTCAGTGTAAACTCCGACACCACCTTGGGCAGAAACTTACGAACAGTACACAAAGACACCCCGTCTTTGTGAAAAACCAAATAAGGCTCTTTATACATAAGAGCCTGAAGCTTGGAAATCCTTTGAGCAGAATTAACAGCAACTAAAAAGAGCACTTTCTATGACAGAAAGCGCAGCTCACAACTCACAGCCGGTTCAAAGGAAGGCAAAGTGAGTTTCTCCAACATAAAATTGAGGTCCCATGGAGGGACCAGGTCCTGAATGGGAGCTTTTCAGATGCAGGATGACCCGCAGAAAGGTGTAGGATACTCCAAGCTGAGTCACAGCTCTGCCCTCGATAGGCACGTAGTATGCAGAGATGGCAGAAAGATGCACCTTAAGTGAGGAGTATCTTAAGCCTGAATCTGAGAGGGAGAGAAGGTACTCCTACCTGATTCACTGGGCAGGTGAAGGGGCCCAACTGGTGGGAAGCAGCACAAAGGGTGAAACGCTTCCATTTCATGGCTTAAGTGGTCCTGGTGGAGGGTTTCCTAGGAGCCACCAGGACATCTGTGACACTAGAGGACACCCCAAAGTGGGCAACAACTAGGTCTGCAGGAGCCATGCATGGAGATGCAGGGATGTTAGATCCAGATAGACTAGGGTGCCCTGGTCCTGGGAGAGCAAGCCAGTGCACAGATGCAAGGGCACTGGAGGTTCCACTGCCAGCTGCTGTAGCAAGAGGAACCAAATCTGATGTGGCCAGAAGGCAGCTATGAGAATCATCTCTGCCCCTTCCAACTGGAGCTTGAGCAGACCCTCTGTAGAAGCGGAAGGGAGGAAAGGCATACAGAAACCTCCCCTTCCAGGAGAGGGACAATGCATCTTGCCAGAAAACTCCAGGCCTGGGATCAAGCAAGCAGAAAAGCAGTAGTTCTGCATTGAGAGGGGACACAAAAAGGTCCAACACTGGATGACCCTACCGGTCGAAAAGACATTAGACTACTGTGGTCAGAAGCTCCCACTCATGAGCCCGCGACCGGGAGCAGCTGAGACTGTCAGCCAGGACATTCTGAACACCTGGAACATGTTCGGCCAAGTGCTCCAGACCCTGCTTAATGGCCTAATACCAGACTCTCATCCCCTTCCAACACAGGCGGTAACAGCGAGTCACCCCCCCCCCCCAACTTGTTGATGTAATATACCACACAAATGTTGTCCATCTGCACCAGCAGCAGGCTGGGGAGGAGATGAGTCTGAAAAGCCTGCAGAGCATAAAGGACTGCACACATCTCTGGGACACTGATATGAAGACCCTGTTCCAACTTTGTTCAGGTGCCCTGGGTCTGGTGATCAGCCAGATGAGTACCCCATCCCAGATGTGTCTGTCATGAGAATCTGACAGCAGGGTTGAGAGCTAAAAGGTGACCCCCCCCCCCCAAAGGAGGTTGGCTGGCTCAAGCCACCACAACAGGACTGTCTGGTCTGGGTCGGAGACCATGACCAACTGGTCCAGGTCATCCTTGCGTTGGTCCCACTGGACCCTCAAGGTCCACTGAGAAACCCACATGTGCAGGCAGTCCAGGGGAACTATGACAATGGCAGCCACCATGTGGCCCAGGAGGCTCAGGAAAACCCTGGTGGGGACCTGACGACTGGAGGAAACCATATGGACACGCTCCATCAGTCGCTCTGCCCTGTCCATAGGCAAAAAAGCATTGCCTTAGTTGGTGTACAGGACTGCCCCAATGTATTGAAGGTGCTGGCAAGGGGAGAGGCAGGACTTTAGTAGATTAATGGTGATCCCCAATGCCTGAAAAAGATGGAAAGTGCATTCCAGAGTCTGAACAAGGCAGTCCCTGGAGGAGGCTGCTAGCAGCCAATCATCCAGGTTGGAGAACACGTAGAAGCCCTGCCTCCTCAGAGCAGCCACCACTACCATCAGGCGCTTGGTAAAAACCCTGGGGGCCGAAGAAAAGCCAAAAGGGAGGGTCTAGAATTGAAAATGGGCTCCCTAAATGTAGAAGCGGAAGAAGCAAAGATGGGTAGGAAAAATGTAGATATGCAGGTAGGCATCCTGCATGTCTAGAGAGCAGAGCCAATCCCCTTGGTGCAAAAGGGGTAACAGCCCCTGGAGAGTGACCATCCAGAAGTGCTTGTACTCTACGTACAGATTCAGATGGGTCAGGTCCAGTATGGGCCTAAGATCCCTGGTGTTTTTGGGAACAAGGAAAACGTGGGAGTAAAACCCCCTTAACACTGAGCCAGAGGAATGGGCTCCATGACTCTTTTTGGAAAGAGAACGTGATTTTCCTCCCAGACAAGGGACAGGTGGGTCAGGGAAGTAAGAGGAGTTCACTGGAAGATTTTCTGGAGGCCACTCTAGAAACTCCAGCATGTGACCATGCCTTATGATCTGAAGCACCCGGTTGTCCATGGTCACTTCCCACCACCCGTCTAGGTGGAGGGAGAACGGACCCCTGACTGCCTCCCCCAGATCCCCTGCTGGGAAGGAGGTTGGCTAAGGAGGTGGAGCGGGCACTGGGAGGGTGGCTACGGGTGCCTGAGGGGCTCTGGCAGTAGCAGCTGCAGTAGTCAAGATTGCCTTATACTTGCCCTGGCAGGCTGGCAGGATTGTTTATGGGAGGAGCGATGAAAGGACAGATGCTGGCCCGCTCTAGGCAGAGTATGATGGAGCGAATGAACCGTCCTAGGAGCTCGACCTGACTCCTAAAGCATGGAGATTATGTCCTATACTTCCCCTCCAAAGAGGACTGAGCCCCAAAAGGGGGCGTCCAAAATGCTGGACTGCACATCCGAGGCGAACCCAGATAACTGAAGCCATGAATGGCGCCAGAGGCAAATCCCAGCCACTGCCCCTTGCCTAGAAGGGTCCATGATGTCATAGGCAGCCCAGAGAATGCGGCTGCCAACGTCTGAGTCCAACTTGAGGAGCTGGCCAAGTTGTGTCTTAAGAGGGGTCTTCAGGTAAAGCCTGCATCAGGTCCCTGGCTTGGTCCCAGAGGACATTCTGATATTGGATCATATGGGCCAGGTAATTAATGGCCCAGATAGCCAGAGTAGTGGTTGCATAAACGCACGTATTCAGCTGGTCCAGCTGTCTGGACTCCCTGTCTGGGGAAGGGGCACTAAGGTACTTGGGCTTTTTAATATGGTCATGTGCCACATTCATGACCACTGAATCAGCCTTAGGGTGGCCCCCTAAAAAGGCTTTACCAGCAGAGGAATGGTAAAGGCAGTCCACCTTCTTAGGCAACGGAGGGTTAGAAGACGGGCGATTCCATGCCACCCTGGTGACATCCTCATAGGAGTCAGGCACCACTACCGGGAGGGAATCCCACTGCCTTAAATAACGACCAGGTGATGCCTCTCTGGGTCCTGCTCCTCAGTTTCCCAGCCCATAATAGACTGGATGTGGTGCATGATGTCCATAAAAGATGGATCGTCGGGGTGGGAGGGTGGGGATTAGGAATCACCCTAGGAATGTCTTCACCATCTGAAGATTCCCTTGGTTAGGAGGAAGATCCCAAACAATCAGAGTAATCCTAATTGGTCTCACTGTTGTGGTCACTTTCTTATTTATTTTATTTATTTATTTATTTATGACGTTGGTAACCGGATAGGTGTTCTGATCCCAGGGACTGTTTTCAGGCATGATCCAAGCCACCTACAGTGGCACAGAGTTAACATAAACAGAAATGCATAGAAGAGTAGACAGTTTGACAATAATAACAGGTTACAATAGTACATAAGATACAAGGTAGCAGAATGCATAGTCCCACATGATACAATGTTACATAATACATAGATCTGCTTGGCATGTACATAATTAAGAGAAAATACATATATTTATATTCGATATACAGCAAGTTGCTTTGGAGAGAAGTCATGACCCTCAGGGAGTAGAATGAAAAGGATAAGGCGGGGCTGGTAGAGGGGAAGGGGAAAATGGAGGCCTAGAAAAGGGAGATGTGTAGGCACTAAACTCATGTGGTATAGGCAGTCAGGAAAAATGAGGAACTACCCAGGGAAGCAGAGGCACCGCGGAAGTCCCCAGGAGCCACTCTTCGAGGCGAGATTTGAACTGGCAGTGGGTGTCGATGAAGCGGAGCTCAGCAGGCAGTTTATTCAACAGCATAAGGGCAGCCACTGACAGGGCTCTACTGCCTATACTGGTGGATACCCTGGGAATATTTGAGAGGAGATGCTGTTTGAGCAGAGGCAGTGGTGAACAGTATGGACCTTGAGGATGGCTGCAAGGGGAGATTCCTGGCCAGTCCGGTTGGCGGCATTAACCATGCAGCAAAGGGCGAGGTCGAAGCGGCCTTGCAGCGGAAAACATCCTAGCGAATTGTAAAGGACACAGTGGTGTGTAGTGAAAGGGGTCAGCAAGGTGAAACGACAGGCACTGTTGTAGGCAGAAGACAGCTTGGCCATAAAGGTTGTGGACGTTCTAGCATAGATGAGGGAGCAGTATTCCAGGATTGGGAGTACATTTCCCTGGACGATGGCAAGTCCAGCCTCCGGGGTGAGATATTGATGGAATCTGTAGGCAGCACCTAATTTTTGGTGGAACATTCGAACCAGTGAGTTGATATAGTCAGAGAAAGAGGGAGGAGTTGAGTAGGACTCCAAGGTATTTAAAGGTACTGACATCTTCAAGGGCTTGGCCATCAGGAGAGATAATGTTGAGAGCGGGGTGAGTTTTGGATTTGGCTAGGAAGGGCTTCGATCCAAACAGCATGGATTTCATTTTTTTAGCATTAAGCAGAAGGAGGTGTCGGGCACTCATCATGGCAAGAACTAGAGCCAATGTTGGGTCGAGACCTGGAGGACCCAAATGTTCAGGGCTCACTAGATCCAGACTGGCCTGGATCTTGGGGTGGCGGGTCCCAGGAGGGACAGCAGGGGGATGCCAGGGGCAGACCCTGAGGAGTAGGGGTCTGCATCTGAACAAAGGACCACCACGCTGAAATGAGGGCACTGTAGTCCACGGAGGTAGAAAATTATAGACTAGGCGGGATGGGTAAGAAAGGCTGCCAAGGATACAATGGCTATGGGGCTGGCATAGGTACTCCCTGGAAAAGGACCACCAATGCCGGCTGAGCATCTTGTGGTGGGCCAGCAGGCACTGGCTACAACATAGGCTGTGGAAGGGAAGACGCTGGCAGCGGGCCAACAGGCTGGGGCAGTGGCAGTACTAGTGGCCGCCCAGCGGGCAGTGGCCGGGAGTGCCCAGGGTAAGGATCTGCTAGAGTTGGCCAAGCCAGAGAAGTAGGCACCTGGTGGGAGAGAGACTTCCCAGGAGAAGGCAGAAGTGACTCCGGAGAAGAGAGAGCAGCTGTGGGTGCTTCCCTGAAGGACTGACATCAAGTCTCGTAAAGAGGACAGACATAGACAGAGCCTTGTGGCAACGGCGAAGGAACCGACACCCAAGACACCAACACCGGCCAAGCTGCCTGGCTGAGAGCCCGTGGATGAAATGGGCCTGAGCATCAGGGGGTAGGAGACAGGAGACGAGGTCCCCTGCCCTGAGAAGCTGCCGTCTGAAATGGCAATGAGGGCAGGTGGCTGAGCCACTGGGAGCCCAGAAGGGGAAAGGGCTGGTGGGGCAGAGGAGGATGACCATGACACAGTCGAGGGTTTGTGGGGCAACCACGAGCAGAAAGCAGACCAGTCCTGGTCCTGGTGTTTGTCCCGGTGCTTATGCTTCCCACTGGATTTCTGAGAAGATGAAGCAGCCCCAAGGACTGTGCTGGCGAGGCCAAAAAGCTCCTAGCCTGCAGCTCCTTTTCCATCATGGCCCGCTTCTCAGTTATTTTTATTTTTTATTTTGCATTCTTTATGTGTGCCCACCCCAATCCTCCTTGAGGTCAGCCCATACCCATCCGGTCCACATGCCCAGGCTTAACCCCTGGGCGGTTTCCCCCAGTGATCACTGTAGGCTGGCCCTGCTACCCACCGGATCGGGCCATGGAAGAGGCCCCGCGACATCTAAGAGTACAGCAGGGGTGTCATACCAGGGCAGGCAGTTTTGCATGCATGATGCCCTGGGGAGACAGGGACGTGTAATCACGACCAGCATCCACCCTGCCTCCCTTCTACATGCGCCCGCTACTGGCACCCCAGCCTCTGCCATGGATCAACAAAGTGCTGGACACACTCCCCCGCCCCCAGAGGAGAGCAGTCTTGAGGATGCTCAATCCTTCTCCTCCTAGCTGGCCCTCTGACTCCCAGGCCTGTTCCCGAACCCGGGTCATCGGCATCGCAAGTGGAATTCCAACTGCTGTACTGGTGGGCTGGCATCAGCTTATACTTTATAAGATGGCTCTCCAGAATCTTAAGACAATGCCTCAGAGTGGCCTGATTGAATTTGTGGCAAATCTGGCTGGCTTGGCTGTCATGGCCGGGGCCAAGGCAACTGATGCATGCAGAGTGGCCATCTTTTTCAGGAATCTGTTTGCTGCAGGCACACTTTGTGGAGCAACCGGAAGATGAGGCTGATGGAGAAGACAAACTCGATGGATGAAACACCAAAAATTCCATGTTAGATGCTCAAAGAGAAAGGAAAATAAAAAAGCACAGCAGGCATGAGTAATGGCGGTTAGCCGTAGCGCCCACTAAGATCCAATGTGCGTAAGCAGATGGTGAAAAAAAGAACTGGGTAGGGTGTGGGGGACCACCTGCCTTTATAGGATAAGCTGGTGTCGGTGGCTGACGTCGATGGTGGGCGGTCCCCTATGGTAGACTGCTAGTTAGAAAGTTTTCTGTGTGGTCCTGGCACCTGGCAGCTTAGTCTTACCAGTGTTGGCCTGCGACAAAAGCCTTCCTTGAAGTAAGATCTGAAGATTACAGCAGAGGAGATGGAGAAAGGAACAGTTACCTAAGAACTTACCATAACAGCAGATCTTTAAGCTACTCTCCTCCATTAGGCCACACCTTTGGAACTAAGTCATCAGCATCAGGACAGCATGAGTCTGAAAGGCCAAGAGGATATACAGGACAGCCCGAATTTCCATAACAAGTATGTACAGCTGAACCTCCACCTTGGTCCATGACCCCTGTGTCTGGCAAGAGCCGAGATGAGCAGCCCAGCCAGAGCCCAAGGCATCCACAGTGAGGATCTGTACAGGATCCAATACAAGAAATGAAATGCCCTTCAACAGGTTTACATGATCAATCTACCTCCCCAACGCTCTGTGAAGAGGAGACGTGAGAAGAACCATTTGGTCCAGCTCGTCCATTAACTGATCCCACTGGAATCTGAGCATCCACTGATGTGTCCTCGTATGAGGATGCACCAGTGAATGTACATGATGTTTGTGCAGAGACACAGTGGCTCCTGTATACTAAGTGTGCTTGAGTAACTAAAGTGTTTGTTCTGTCCTATGGCAGGAAAGCACGTCCCTTCTCTGTGTCCAAGACCACCCCTCTGTACAGCAGTCTTTGGCATGGAGTTAGCATAGCCTTTGGCACAGTTACCATGATCCCCCACGTTGTCGAGTAACTGATGTGTCCGAGACCGAGTATGCAGCGGAACTTCCCTGGAGCTGGCCTGCAGAAGCCATTGTCCAAATAAGGGAAAACACACAGGCCTTCCATGTGAAGTGCTGCTGCAAGTACTGTCAACCATTTGATAAAGACCCGCAGTGAAGACGACAAATCAAAAAGCAATACGCTAAACTGAATTTCTTCCTTCAGAAGGGACAAACAGCCTGCATAATAAAAGGAAGGAGGCAGAAGGTGATCAGGAGGGGTTTGTAACAAATCCAGAGCATGCCCCCTTGCAATTATCTTGACAACCCACAGTTCTTTTTTTTGTACTTTTTTTTTCCAATTATTTAACCAGGTGAGACATACTAAGCTGAAAGCTTGTTTACAGGTGCAACTTGGGAGCACAGGGAAATTAAGTGACTTGCTCAGGATCACACAGTATGCAAGTGGGGGCTGTGGGATTATTTATGGGATCATTATTATTTTATTAAACTTTATGTTTATTAATTTTCTGTATAAGCAGACAATTAACATCCACAAAATCTCATACAGGGTACAGGAGACATACATAGATACATAGACAGTGTCGGCAGATAAGGGCCTATGGCCCACCCAGTCTGCCCATTTGAGCTTGTAAGTTCAGTTTATGTTTTCCTAGAAGTCTGTTGCCCTCTACCCTGACCTCCAGAATTCCTTTATGTCTATCACATGCATTCTAAATCCGTGATTGTTTCAGCCCCACCACTTCTCTGGCAGGGTGTTCCACTTGTCCACCACCGTTCTGTGAAGAAATTCTTCCTCATGTTTCCTCTGAATCAGTCCTCCCTCCAACTTCATCCCATGCCCTCTAGTCCTGGTACATCTTTTTCGCTTAAAAATAGTATATTCATGCACCCTGTTCCTCCCTGTGAGATACTTGTATGTCTCTATCATATCCCCCCTCTCCCTCCTCTCCTCCATGGAGTACATGTTCAGTTCCTTCAACCTGTCTTCATAGGACTTGTGATGCAATCCATGCACCATCTTTGTTGCCCTCCTCTGAACCTTCTCTACCCTGTCTATGTCCTTATGTAGGTATGGTCTCCAGAACTGTACACTGTACTTCAGGTGGGGCCTCACTAGTGTCTTGTATAGCGGAATTATGACCTCCCTTTTCCTGCTGGTGATGCCCCTGCCTATATATCCCAGCATCCTATTTGCTTTACCTGCTGCCTTGTCACACTGTTTCCCTACCTTGAGGTCATCAGAGATGATAACCCCAAGATCCCTTTCCTGTTTGCATGCTATATCCTCATCCCCCCCCAAATGATATATTGTGCCAGGGTTTTTGTGCCCTATATGCATTACCTTGCACTTCTTTGCATTGAATTTCAACTGCCAAACCCTGACCATTCTTCAAGTTTCTGCAGGTCCCTTCTCATTCTGTCTACACCCTCTGGTGTGTCTACTCTGTTACAGAGCTTTGTGCCATCAACGAACAGTGAAATTCTGCCTTCTAGGTCCTGAGCAATGTCACTGATGAAGATGTTGAATAGGACCGGTCCCAGTGACTGATCCCTGTGGTACCCCATTGGTCACTCTTCCCTCTGTGGAGTGACAGCCATTTACCACCACCTCTGTGTCCTGCCACCCAGCCAGTTATCTACCCACCACACTACTGTCCTGCCCACACCCATATTCCCCAGTTTGTGTAGTAGTCTTCTATGTGGCACAGTGTCAAAGGCCTTGCTGAAGTCCAGATAAGCCATGTCCACTGCCCTCCCTGATCCACCTCCCTAGTCACCCAGTCAAAAATTCACAATCGAGGTTGGTCTGACATGACTCTCCCCATGGTGAAACCATGCTGCCTTGGGTCCTGTAGTCCATTGACAACCAGATGTTCCACCAATCTCTCCTTCAGTAGTGCTTCCATGATCTTCCCCACTACCGAGGTGAGGCTGACTGGTCTGTAGTTCCCTGCTTCCTCTTTGTTCCCGCTTTGTATAAGGGGACTACATCTGCTATCCTCCAGTCCTTGGGTACCTCCCTGTTTCCAGTGATCAGCTAAACAGGATAGCCAGAGGTTCAGCCACCACCTCTCTTAGTTCTTTAAGGACCCAGGGTGCACCCAATCTGGCCCCATTGCTTTATCAACTCTTATTACTTCCAGTTCCTTCAGGACCCTTTCTGTAAAGGGACTTGTGTCCATTTCTGCACCATTCTCACCCTTGTACTCCTTCAGACCCATTACCTTCCCTTCCTCAGTAAAGACTGAGCAGAAATACCTGTTCAATATGTCAACTTTACTGTTGTCATCCTCCACGCAGCCCCATCCTCCCCTTCAGTCTCACTATCCCTCCTTTTGTCTTTTCTTTTTCACTTATGTACCTGTAAAGGTTTTGTCCCCTCTCCCCACTGATTTTGCAGTGTGTTCTTCTGTCTGAGCTTTGGCTTCCCTTACTGACCTCCCTGCCTCCCTTTGCTTCTCCTGGTACTTCTCCCTATCCCCTTCTGCCTGTGTCTTTTTGTATTGCCTGAATGCAATCTTTTTGGCTTTCACTTTCTTTGCTACCTCTTTGGAAATAGATTTGCATTCTCAGTTAATTGATATACACATAACTTTACCCATGTAATCTGGTACAGTAGGAATAGGGGATAATCCAGGACAAAAAGTCCTGTAATATAAAGTTCCAAAAAGTCTCTCAGAAATTGCCAGCCTCTTCAGCAGTATAAGGTAAATCCAATCGGGAGAATTAACATAGGTAAAAGAACACAATCGAAAGATTGCTGTTTAAACCTTTTGCATGACTAGGGAGTAAGGCAGTAGTGACCCCTTATGCAGTCATCCCCCACTTGAATAAAACTTTAACATGGTTCTAATATAGGAAAATTGTAAATATAATTGAAACAGCTCTGGTTCCACCGCTTACATTATTACCTTAGCCCACAACATTCTGACATATGGTACTTCAGAAAGGGGTACCAAATGATGGTCCCAAAACCACCTCATGACAATATTGCCATCTACCCAAAATAGAAATATAATATAGGACTTGTTCCCCTACATCGTGCTACCCAGAGTAATTAACAAATGTGATGGAAGGCAACCTTAGCACCTCCTCAGAAATCCCCAAAAACAGAATATTGTAGAGCAGAGATATACTTGTAATTTTCAGTGTCCCAGTCAGTTCCTCAGTTTCCCTTAACTCACTGTTCACTGTTCAAGCGCCTTCTGCAACGAAGCGCTGGTGCCTGGAGAAGGCCCACCACGGAGCGAACTCACCATCAATCGTTGAGTGCCTTGTTAACTGCAGATAACGGCAAGAGGTTGCAAGTCCTGAAGTCGCTGCTACATCCCTGTAAATGCCTGCCTGACCACATAGAGCCGACTGTAAAAGACAAGGCTTTGGGTAGCACTCATCTCGCCGAGCTGCTGGGAAAATGACACTCCGGTGACCATTACAGCTCCCTCACGGGCCCCAAAGTTCTCAAACCCTGCCAACACAGGGTAATGCTGGTATGTATACATTTGGGGTTCTATCTGGTTGCTAACATGTGTGTTATAGCTGCTGCACAGTCACTTAAAAGGCGCTGATCTTCATAATGGTACTTGGTCACAGGTCTAGTACGCTCTGTACCAATTACCGCCACGTATAGCTGAAGAGCATTCTAGGCGCTGGTACCCTGAGTAGACAAAACCTCTGTGGCCTCCGAATGTCTTCCCGGTGGGTTACCTGATTCAATAGTGGGACCCACGGCTACTTGGCTCTCCATTCTGTCCAACGCTGTCTGAAGTTTGGAATCCATGGCCTGCATGAACTCCAGGATAGCGTGCCATGGTGCCTGTGTCATTAAATTCTCGGGTGTTATGTGTGAGACCAGCAAGCTCAGTGAAGTGCACCATGGGGTCATTCTTCAGACACAGCAATTTACGAACATACGAAATTTGCCAGCAGATAAAGGCCTAGAGGTCTATCAAGTCTGCTCGACTATGCAGCTAGCACCCCTTATTCTGCAGCTGCCCCTCCCTTCCACCCTTAACCTTCATTAACCCTCCCCCTTGTCCTGTCCCATCCTCGTTTGAAGCAGTCCACTGTTCTACTGCATACAACTTCAGCAGGTAACGCATTCCACCCAGCCACCACCCTCTCTGTAAAAAAGTGTCTCCTCATCTCCCTCCCGAACCTTCCTCGCTTTGTCTATTCCTCGGACCTTTGCAAGTTTGGTATAGTCAGGCTCCGGAAAAGATACTGCACCCAGAACTGCCATTTGTTTTAAAGTTCTGAACCAGTAAAATTATATGTTTAAGTATAATTGCCTCTTCAAGTGGGAGAGACTGCAGGAGTGCGTCTGACCTGGAAGATGGCTCTCTGGTGCCCCCCTTGACAACCCACGGTTCTGTAGTGAACTCCTCCCACTGTTACAAATGCAGAGAGATCCTGCCCCCCCCCCACACTAACCCTTGGAGGTAACAGCTGAGGAGGGGGGAGAGATGGAAGAGTCAGGCAGCACCAAGGGCGGCAGGACCACTGTAACCAATGTCCTTTGGGTGCTATTACATGAACACCGGGCTGGGATGGGGGGAGAGCCTGGAAGGGAACCACAACCTCTACCACAGTCTTGCTGACAGTAGGCATGACTACGCCAAACAGCAGGCTGATGAAAGAAGCCCCCCCCCCCCACGACCTCTGGCAACAGTGGGATACAGGGACTTTACAAACCTTAGTCACTTTAGAAGCCTGAAGGTCATGCAAGGCTTCTTCACCATCATGGTCAAACAATTCTGACCTTTAAAAGGAGCATTCAAAAACTGCTTCATCAGTGGCAAAGCTAGCAGCTCTGAACAAAGAATATCTTCTCAAACAAATGCAAGAAGCTGCAGCCCTGGGAGAAGCATCAGATGCATTATAAGCTGAGCACAGCAAATGTCTGCCAAAAATTTTTTTTTTTTTTTTTTTAATAGGTTTTTATGTGCTTTTTCTGGTTTTCTCCCATATTGCGCCCCCCTCCCCCGGGGCCCCGGCAAATGGCTGTACGTACACATGGAGGCGCTCATGCACACTGGAAGCCAGCTCAGCCCCTTCCACCCACCCGTGCTACCTCCCCCACCTGCCTACGTTACTCCACCAGACCTCCACCCGGTGGGAACGAGACCAGGAGAGGGGAAGACAACCCACCCCCATCACCTCTGGGAGGGGAAAGCAGCCTGACAGCTCACTCAATCCTAGTGCCCCCCATGCTGGTACCCCAACGACCCAAGGTCGTTCCCAAACCAGGGTCGCCAGCACAGTGTGAGGCAAGGTATCCAGTGCCTCAGCGCCACCGGGCCGGCCCCATCAGATAATGTTTTAAGCAATCAGTCCTGGCAGTGCCATCAGGCAAAGCCTGGGTGGCAGTACAAGCTGCTTTCCACAAACTGTTCTGATATTTTATCACGTAGGCTTGGTACTATGCACTGCTAAGGCTCAGAGATGCAGCGGTATAAGTATGCTTGCCAATCACATTCAGCTTCTTAGATTCCTTATCAGAAGGCAAAGTACCCAAATGTCTAGGAGCTTTAGACCCATCATTAACAGCCATGATGACCACAGTCAGTTTCTGGCTGTTTAACACAATAAGGCTTAGCAGATGGTGTAGGATACTGCTCATCACCTTTCTAGGGACCGCAGGCAGCGAGTCTGGTGTGTACTATATGAAGCGGAGTGAGTGGTATTTACTACTGATAAAAACTGCTAAATGGTGGGTCGGTCGGGGGGAGATAGGCTGGAGCGTCCAACGACAGCTCGCCTTCTCCGGGGAGGGATTTGGCCGATGCCCGACACTTGCATGGCCCCAAGCGGAGGCTCGAGGAACTGCAAGCTCCATTTGGGGATGGGCAGCCATTGAGCAGCATGGACGTTGGCGCGTGCGTCATGACGTCGAGGGAGGTTACTTGCTGCTCGGGGAGGGAGAAAACGCGGAAAACAAGCCTGCCTCAGCCGGGAAGATGGGAGGACCATGGCCGTGCCCACGATTTGCCTGTGCCCACCCAGCAGACCTCAGACCGACGAAATGTAAGTAACGGGGTCTGAGCCCCCCCGCCCGGGGGGTAATCCGCGGCTCCATGGGGCCTAGGGGTCTGCTAGGATAGGGTTTCCGGGCAGTGGGATGTCCAGTTGTCCCCCCTGAAGGGTCGGAGGTGGCAGGCTGGGGAGGAGGAATAAATAGTAATTTCAAAAAAAAAAAAAACTGATAAATATGTTTATTGATCAGCTTTAATGAAGGATGGTTTCATCCCTAACATAGGGAAAAAATGGCAATGTTTGTAAACATCACTGTTCTAATGGCACAGGGATTCTAGTTTTGTAGTGTGGTCCTGCTTGTTAGTACTTGTTTTTACCTGTACATCGAACGGATTCAATGCACAGGTAACAACCAATTAGAATGCAGGAAGTTCCCTGCCCATTTTATAATAAATAATCAACAGAATTAAAATATTATCAAAATTACCCATGCAACAAGGACTACATCAGACACCTGTCTAAAGCGTCAGGTTTTAAGTTTGAATTTAAAAGTGGGGGCCGAGAGGGTAGACCAAGTATCCGTAGGAAGGTTGTTCCAAACATGAAGTAAGCTGTTGATTAACTAGAATCTGCAACTTATCCATCAGGTAGGGAAATGGGCAGACTGGGTGGGCCAAGCAGTCCTTATCTGCCGTCAAAGTCTATGTTTCTATGAAGGGCAGAAACAGAAAATGCTCTGTCCCTAGCGGACTTTAATCTCTACTTTAGAACAGCCAAAAGGTCCATGCTATTACAGCACTGTTCACTGATATCAGTGTGGGCTGCCAGAAGGCCTGGCAGTATAGCCTAGCGGTTAGAGTAACGAGCTGTGAACAAGCTTGGTGCATCCAGCAGACCAGATCTGGGTTTGATTCTCACAACCTCCACCTGCATACTGTGCGACTCTGAGCAAGTCACTTAACCACCCCAGTGCTCCCAGGTCGCCTCTGAAAACAGGCACTTGTGCCTAGCGGGCCTTACCCGGTTAGCAAAGACTCAAATAATAAAAAAATAAAGAAGCTCGCTAAGGTGGAGGGAACCATTCCATTCAGATTCTGTTTATTACATCTTCCCCTCACTTCTATCCTGTATCACACCGTCTCCTTCCCATACTCTTTTTTTCTCACTGTTCCCCAATCAACTATTCTGTATCACACTGCCCGTCTCATGGGCCCCCCCTCCCGCGAATCCCAAATCCCACCAAAGGGCTCTAGCATAATGGTTTAGTATTGCATGTGTAACACCACTTCAAATTGTGTACCTCCTGTGATCTCTCAGGATACTGTCAAACTGGCTGCTTATCCAGACTGGGGTGGGGCCAACAATAGTAAAATAATGAATTGGTGACACTAATGTAAGGTTCAAAACTATACCCTCCAAGATAGTTCATACAACTGAAAACGTTCTGCACGAAATGGCACGACTGATCAACAGAGCTGCCCCCCCCCAAGAGAGCATCCAGTCAGTAGGGTTTCCCTATAAAGAAATGCTCCCAGATGGTGTTTACCGATACCACACAGCAAGTCTAAGGACATAATTATGCTCCTATAAAGGGACGCGGTCAACTTTTAGCTGATTTTTTACTTCCTGCAAAAGGATTGTTTTAGCACTATATAGCAATAGCTTATCCTCATAAAGTGACAGCTGGATTAAAAAAAAGACTAATTCAAATATTACTTTCTAATATTTTAAAGAGCTAGTGTACTGCCTAGCATTAATAGTAACTTTCAGATACAGTCAGCTATCACTTTTTATAGCTGAATTATTTTTTTCTTTTCTGTTTGTTACTCAGAAGATTTGCCACCTGGCAGTACTGGGGTGATGTGTGGAGCAGCACTCTGCCTGGAAGCTAAAAAAAAAAGTCAGTCCTGTCCTCCTGCTGTGTCATAAACACTGAGACCTCACTGATTGTGACATCACTAGTAACCAGAGAGAACCATTTCTCACTGCCAGATTATTCTTTCACATGAAGCAGCAGGGATTGGCTCTTCTTGGTTACTAGTGATGTCACAGTTTCCAGCATTTTGATAGGTAACTTGTGAAAGTCACTGCTCATGCTTTAATTGTTGTGGTGCCTCAGTGCGTTTGGTCACACTTCTGATGATATAGTGGGAGGAACAGAACTGGGTTTTTTTTAGCCTTCAGTCTCCAGACAGAGTGCTGCTCCACTCATCAGCCCAGTACTGCCAGGTGGAAAATCTTCTAATTGTCAAACAGAAAAAACTAACAGGAAAAAAAAATACTTCAGATACAGGAGGTGATAGCTGACTGCATCTGAGAATTACTATTAATTCCAGGCAGTGCACTACCTCTTTAATGTTTCCCTGACCCAACCCACCCTAAACTTGGGAGAATGGCTCCTTAGGCATGTTCATGTTCAGCATAGCGCTGACGTGCCTGTAAACTCGTAGTTTGACCTTTTTTTATTTATATTTTGTAGGAGTTTTTTTCCCTCAACACCGTCTCAGACGTGCATACGCTGCGCTTCGAGATGCCCTCCCTATGTGCCGCCCCCTCCCGCCTACGCAGCCACCAGACCTCCACCCGGTGGTGGAGGAACTATGGGGGGGGGCCCTACAACCTCCCTGGGAGAGGAGAGCTGCTGTTAGGCTGCTCACTCCAGCTCCCTCCCACTACCCCCCCGGTGGCTGGTGTGATGCGAGGTAAAGCAGAATGCTTCAGCCCTCTGTGTCACTGGGCCGAGTTTGACTTTTTTTTGAAGCAGTTTAAGTGAAATGCATTTTCTGATACCTGCCAGTGTACCGAGTGCCATAAAGTAGTTGTTTATACAAACAAGTGCTGTAACAGAGATAATTTCATGTTTTAAATCTAAAAGCCATGACTCCAGGCATGCACATTAGCGCCGCTACTAATGTACATGCCCAGAGTCATGGCCTTACATTTTATACACAACATTAACTCTGTTACAGCGCTTGCTTGTATAAACAAGCTACTTTATGGCACTCAGGACACTGGCAGGTATCAGAAAATGAATTTTACGGGGGCCGGCTCGGTGGCACTGAGGGTTGAGGCGCTGGACGCCACACCTCGCTCTGCACAGTGACCCAGGTTTGGTGATGGACTCAGGCCGCCGGGGGGGTTGGTAGGGGAGAGAGGAATTGAGTGCCCAACGGCGGCTCTCCCTCTCTGGGGAGGGTTGCAGGTGTGTCCGGCTGCTCTATCGCCACCTCCTGGGTGGACAAGGGATTGGCAATGCAGGTCGGGACACACATCGGGAGGGGCAGAGTCAGCCGAGAGCCTTGTGGAGGAGTTGCATCTTGACGCATGCCTCCCAATTGACTCTCCTAGTGCGCCGGCGACTGCGGGGTATGGGCTCACCAGAAGAGGAGGAAAATGGAGCCCGTCGCTCCTAGGTGATGACCCCACCAATGCTGGACCACGTCACCAGCGCTCACCGGGGCTGACTCCGCAGTGTTCCACCCGCTCCACCGTTGTTTGGGGGAAGGTTAGGGGAGTCCTTCCCTCACCTCACCCGGGGGGGGGGTATACTGGGGTACCTAGGGACCTCTGAGCAGATGGTCACTCTGGGAGCCGACTTCTGGAGGTGCCAAGGGACATTGTGAAGGCTTGAGGGGCTCTGAATGAGTGAAGCGTTGGTGCAAGTAAGGAGGATAAAAAAAAAAGGTTATAAAAAGAAAATGCATTTTACTTAAACTGCTTCAAAAAGGTCAAACTAGCCAAACTACAAGTTTACAGGCACTTCCGCGTCATGCTGAACAAGTACGTACGTGAGGAGCAGTCCATTCAAGTTTAGGCTGGATGGGGGGGAAATATTAAAATATTCGAAAACAAAGGATGAATTAACCTTTTTAGTCCAACTGGCACTTTATGAGGGTAAGCTACTGCCATATAGTGTTGAAACAATCCTTTTGTCAAGGAAGTAAAAAATCTACTAAAAGCTGACGGCATCCCTTTAAATCTGCTGTAAAAACTGCCCAGCATGGAGGATAATGCTTTTCACTGTTTGAATTATTTCACAGACCACTAGGGAGGCTTTCCATGGCCTCAGATTCTCCTGCCCTTTAAAAAGCATACAAACCTTTGATCGCTAACAGGATAAGTACACTAGAGCAAGAAAGGCATTAAAGAAAAGAAACATTAAGTTGTCATTTAATGCCTTCACATACCTATGATTGTTAACTGGTTAAGTGTGCTATTGAGAGAGTTGCTCAAGTGCAAGTTACTTTAAACTGTCAAATCCCCCCCCCCCCGACACAGCAAACAGTTGTTTTTATGCCCTCCTTAAATAGGATATTTGTAAGTCTTTCTACGTTTGCTTTTCACAATAGAGTGAAATGGAGGTGGGGACCAGCGGGTGATCCGCCGGAAATCATGGAAAGTCTCGTCAAAACATTCAGTGTGAGGGTTAAGTTCACTAAGCCTCTCGGTACATCTTGCCCCGTCCACTGACGTGTCCCTTGTTTTGTTTTTATTACTCAGAGAGTGCCACGGCAACAGAGACTAGCTGCACCAAGCATCATGGGGTATGCACATGATGATGTCACATTAACACCATAGCATCACCATAGCCAAGCCCCCTGGCAGCCTTAGTGCCCGGACAGCACACATTCCACTGTACCATTCACGAGTTATGCCAGCTTAGAAAATGGGCTTAAGAATCTAAGGAATCCGACTGACTGGCAGGGGTACACTACCTAGCAGTGTGAGCTCTGTAAGTAAAAAGTGCCAGCCTTGCCAACCTCATAACTAATATCGTAGTGTCATCCCTACTTGCTAAGTGGCCCAAACCTGCCAATTCAATTTAAAATTGGCACCATTTTTCTCTCTCGCTTAGCGAGGGACACAGCCCCCCATCCACCACAACACTAGTAATTTTTCTTTCTCATACGCTTTTTTCTTAGAGTGACACCAGCTCTCCAGCTTTCCCTCACCCTGCTACTCTTCAGTTAAAATATAACAAAAAAATCTGTACCTCCACAACGCCTTACAGCTCCCCACGGTAAATTCTGAGCTGATTGATGGCACCGCTTCTAATTTCTCGCTCGCTTTTCAACATCACCACCACACACATTCACTTCCGACTGCTCCCGACAGATGAAAGGGTAGTACAGAACAACACTAAGCCACGAAACAGAACTCCATATAAAAAGGAAATAAAAATCAAACAAATGGATCGTTCGGATGCCACTCATGTTTCCTCTGTACTTCTGATGTGACTAGGGTTACCAGATTTTGGGACACCAAAAAAAAGGACACTTTTGTGTTAAGTAACTGTATTTTTCACAGGGTCCACTCTGGGACCGGGACTTGTCTTGTCAGTTGAGCAAGCAGCGAGTTGTGCTGAGCAGTAAAACACGAGAGGACGATCACGATAATCAGAATCAGACACAGATCATCATTCAGAAATGATATCGGACACACAAATCGGCAAAACATATAATAAAAAAAAAAAAAAAACACAACAAGTAAGATGAACAAGACAACAACCCTAAGGCTAACCCCCCCCCCCCCCAAGTGATGTTACATTAGGCAGGAGCACATCTCTGACCCACACTGATCAACTTCTAAATATTATTGGGCTGACATGAGTGGACAACAACCTTAACCCCCCAGCGATGTTAGCAACATGAGAGTGACTTTGCTGAGTAGGCTGATGACTCTGTCTTGATATCCGATCATCAATTTACCCCCTGGCACTGTAGACTGTTCTGCAGGTGTAGTGCAATCTGGGCTGGCCTCCCTCCCATTCCCCTATAAACTCCGGCGATGGCTCATGCCACCACAGGCACACATATCCGTCCGTCGACTCGGGATCGGTCACCATCACCAGTCAGGCAGGTTATGACTCGACACGGCTGCAGCTGGGGTCTGACTCCTATACGCTGGGAGTTGGGATTGGGTCGGGATAACAACAGGTTTGAAGATCAGGACAAAACTGCAGCCTGTGTGACTGGTCTCTGGTCGGGGGATTCAATTTTGAAGTGTCCGACTCAGAGATTGCAGCTCATAAGTAAATTCATCTTGGGGAGGGATCGACCACGATGGTTTACCGTCTGCTCTGGTCTGGCGCTGGCCATTACTGGCAACAAACAATCAGAATTCCAAGTCTGCATTCTCTTACTGCTGCCAATCCCATGTGCGGGTACAAGTGAATGCTACAGGCATGTGCAATCATCATAGCAGGCTGCAACGCATGACAGGATGAGCATTTCTGGTTTTTTTGGGGTTTTTTTCACCCTGTGACTGCTTTGGGCTTGGCACTAAACTAGTTGTTTGTTGCCAAGTGACCACCATCCAAACCGCAAGTCATCCTGCGCACTGCGCCTGCCCCATGCGGGACCACTTGCAGTTCAGGACGGCTACTTGGCAACAGACAACTAGTCCACTGTGAACTGGAGTGCCTATCCCAAAATTCAAACAAAACAGCAGTTCAAGAAAAATCCCCCTGGATGAAAATTCTCACCTTTAAAAGAGGACATGTAGCCGGCCCGGTGGCACAGAGGGCTGAGGCACTGTGTGCCTTACCTCGCACCATGCCGGCGACCCGAGTTCGAGAATGAGCTTGGGCCGTCGGAGGCTGGCAAGGGGAAGGGAGGGTATGGAGCTGGATAGAGTGGCCGGACAGCAGCTCTCCTCTCTGGAGAGGATCCAGTGCATCTCTTGGTGCAGGTCTGCCTCCTGGTGGAAGCCAGGAGTGGAACAGGCAGAGGGGGCACAGGCATTAGGCCGTGGGGTGGGCAGAAGGGGCGTTCACCAGGGCTGTAGTATGCATGCGCGCCTCCACGTGCATGCGTCTCTACTCCTGGGGCTTCGGGTTAAGGTGAAAAAAAGGGAGGAGAAAGTTCCCCGGCGGCAGGATGAAGCCCGACCCGCCCAAACGGAGGCACCGCCTCCCCGGCCAGGAATAAGGTAAGCCCAGATAATCTCGAGTCGAGCTGGGGGGCCGAACGGACAATGGGGCTCCCTGGGACAGGAGATAAATCAGTATAAAAAAAAAAAAAATTGACATGTCCGGGTAATACCGGCTGTCCTGGTAACCATAGATGTGATGTCATTGGGTACCCGTGATAAAATTGCTGCATCTGCGTTAAAAAAAACTGTTTGCAAATAAAAGCACATTTTTACTGTCTGAAAAATAAACATGATACCAAGACAGTGCTGAGCAGACATTTACTACAGACTTGATGTCTTCCGTGTAGAATTGGTGATGGGGGGAGAGATAAGTACAAGACAATAGCTGGGGACGAGTACAAGAGATGGCACAGAAACAGGGACTACTTTACCTCACAAACCTTTAACTCTATTATCAATAAATTTTCTCAAGGCCAGCCCGGTGGTGCGGAAGGTTGAGGCGCTGGACATCACATCTCATGCTACGCTGGTGACCCGTGTCGGGGAGCGAGCATGGGTCACCAAGGGTTGGCTGGGTTGGGAAAGGATCGAGTGTCTGGAGGACTGCTCTCCTTCTCTTGGGGGAGGGAGGTCATCAGCAGTCGGTACTGGCCCCCTGGTAGAAGCTGGGGGAACCTTACCACAGCTGCAGAAGTAAGGGGAGGGAGGAGGCAGATGCCTGGAAGAGCGCGTATGGAAGTGTGTGCGCTCATTCACTGGTGCCACTGCATGCCTCCCCCAGCAGAGGAACCACTCAAAGGGAAAAAAATCCCTGACAGCATGAAGGCTGCTTGCTGGCGCCACCACAGTCCCGTGCAAGTCAGCTCTCTCCTAGGTCCACCCTCCTGGTCTCCGCGGTGGTGGGGTACGTACCCACCGTGAAGTGAGACCATGGGGGCAGCCGGCCTAGCTGGCTAGAAGGTGGAGGAAGCAACCAAAGGCACAACCTCCCTCAGCTGTGGAACTACAAATAAATAATCCAAAAAAAAAAATATATATATATATATATATTTTTTTTTTCAAATTTTGTGAAATTGTTTTAACTCCCACATAAAAATGCCACAGTGCCCATTGTCTAAGCGCAATGATACCCTGCAGAGTGGGTGGTATGGGCAATACCAGGCCTTCCAGGGGCTATAAGACCCTCCGCCTGCGGCGTCAGGCCTCATTATGCCCCTGGGCGGTCCAGTATTGCCCAATACCGCCCACCCTGTTGCGTATTACTGCTTGCAGAAACTGCAGGCAGGGGCCATAATAGCAGCCTCCTCGTTTATTTAAACATTTAACAGGAAATGTGAATAACTGACAGAGGTACTGAGAGCCGACAGCCCTCCTTTAACTCATCAGGGAAGCCTGGAAATTCAGAGTTGGACAGATTTGTGGCAGGTAACTTGCAAAATTGTAGCTGTGTTTACTGTACCACGAACATGGCTAAATAACATTAGAGAGAGGAAGGCAGCGCTTAGACTGCAAGAAGTGATATGCAGAAATGGTTAAACCCAAATTGCCAAAACCAACAAATGAAACGGCCTAACTTTGATTCATCAAATAAAAATGAGAGTAACAAATTTTAGACATAAAATATGGGTGACAAGTGGTTGAAGAATTCCATTTCCCCTTCCCCCAAAGGGAAAAAGATGGATGGATTTAAGTATGCAACGCACTCCAAAACGTTTTATGGATATGTCTGTATGTGATGTAATAAACACTACAGAATCAGTATGCTTGAGGAATAGTAAAACAGAGAAGCCTAGAGGGAATTTGTAAAGCAAATGATGTCTGAGTGCTTGCAGGCCTTTCGATTCTGTGAAAGAGAATTAAGCAAAATACACTAGGAATATAGTATTTGAATAAGTCTGTAATACACTGCAAAAGCCTCCATAACTAGGCTATCATGTAATATTATGTGCACGCTTGAAAGATTTAACAAACTAATATGCTTGCATGCACAGGGCCTGAGGATTGCTAATAACTATCTGCATTAAGGAGATAACACAAGCGTGTATTTACCATTTATTTAGAAGAAAAGAAGAGTACTGGGCTGGAACTGGCCCGCTAACTAACTAAAATAATAGCAACCAAATCCTGTAATTAATGCAGGGACAGGAATGTGAAACGTGGGCACTAGAACATGGAAGCAGCAATCAGAAGGCCTACTGCGCATCAGAAATGTAATGAATTGCAAAGCACCACGACAATGCTTTCAGAGATAGTAAGCAGGCGTCTAATATGAACTGTTCACCCAAGAGATGGTGGGAATGTACCCACTTGTGCTTTTGGCAATGTGGCCAGAGAAAGGACCATACAGGAGTACCGGTATGAAGAAAGAAAAGGCTGCTTTGTGGGGCTATACAAGAATGTACAACATACCACTGTAATAGTTGTCATAGCCCTTGTACTGCCAGTATGGGGGACTTTGCAGTAAGTACAGTATACGTCTTTCTATACGGTGACAATGATGCATATATATGTTTTGGATTTGTTTTTTTGCAGGAGAATGGTATGGTTTAAATGTAAAGAACGAGATGTGAGAAAGACTAGGTATATTGGTATACTAGGTGGACAGAGGGGAAGGGCTTATCGAGGGGTAGGTTGGTAGCTGACATTAATGACCCTGCAATTCGAGTGGACTCGATAGAGATAATGGCCTTATTCTGCTAGCTTTGTCACGTGAGAACAGTGTCTGAGATATCAGTATTTTGTAAATTATTTATTTTGTATTTTATTTTTTTTTTTACTTAGCCTGGTGCTCCTCCAGTACTCCTCCCGCCTTACGGCACCGGGGGAGACACGGTATTTTTCGAGTTTTTTCCCCCTGTTCCCGGGACCCGGTATGCAGGCGCACATGTGCGTGGAGGCGTGCATGCGCCCCACGGCTCCGATGACAGTCCTATCCCCCCTCCCGGCCTAGCACTTAGGCACCCCCAGGCCTGGCACTGCCATCTGGCCTCCACCGGGTGGCAGCCAAGAGTTGGGGAGGCCTCATGTCCTTACCCAGAGAGGAGAGCTGCCTGTTGGCTGCTCAATCTAGACTCCTCGCTCCCGGCCAACCCCTGGCAGTCCAGGCTCACTCCTGAACCCAGGTCACCAGTGTGGCATGAGGTGTGACATCCAGCGCCTCAACCCTCTGCGCCACCGGGCCGGCTGTTGTAAATTATTAATTTTTTTTTTTTTTTTACACTTTCATTTTTATCCCCACCTTACTGCCCACAGGTTCCACTCCTTCAGACCCTGATCATCCCCGTAGATTCCTCCCACAGTATCTGCCCCTAGAGTGCCAGGCTTACTCCGTTGACCCTCCTACCTTACTCCTCTCTCCTTGGCGTGCCTGCACAACGGGGTCTGTCCTGCGGGTAGGTGATCCGAGGTTTGGATCGGTCGTCATCTTGGACCGATTTTTTTTTTTTTCCCCCTCCCTTAGTCTGTCTTCCCCTGAGGGCATCGGCATGTAGGATGAACGTTCAGACAGACGGTGTGCGCTGTTAAATGCCCTCAATGTCCTCCCCACCCCGACTCTCAAGGAGCCGGCAGTGCATTGATGCCTGTGCTTTCATTGGCATAGGTGCGTCAGGTGTTCAAGACACCCCAGGAGGAGGAGGAGAGCATCCGTTGGGACGCTCGATCCTCTTCCCCCCTCTGACGGCGCAGAGTCCGTTCCCGAACCCAGGTCGCCGGCGTGGTGCGAGTTGTGGCATCCAGCGCCTCAACCCTCAGTGCCTCCGGGCCGTCCATAAATTATTTTTAAGACTAAAATGCTACTCTTTTCTAAAATTAGGACCATTCCACTAAGGAAGTGAATTATCCACAAAATGCTTGGGAAACTCATGCTACTCTATGTACAGACAGTAAAACTGAAACAAAATGCCTGTGATTTTACCTATTTGGTGAGTCAGCAGCCATTTTTTTTTGTCAATATCCTGGGCTAACCTCTTGCACCCCAGGCAAAAATGGAAATAAAGGGGGCATTGGTCGAGCAGCACAGGAATGATATAAACTTGTCCCCATTTCTATGATTTGATTTTACTCCCCATTTCTTCCTCCAAATCTTTGTATATTGCTTTTCCCCTCTGCACTTACCATTTTCTTTCTCTGGGTCTCCTTCCCTATATTGTTTTTATGATCCCATAAATGCTGTAGCTATTAACGCTATGGACCAGGGCTCTGCTTGAATCATGGGGTTAAACATGGGGGATCTGCATGCATGAATGCTTCTGCGGAAACCCTGAGCACGCACACAGTGCTGTTAGCCCACTTTCCCGTCGCTGCTCTCCTCGAACAGCTTCAGTGACACAGAGTGATGCATCTTGCTGGGAGTGCTGGCGTTCTGCTGTTAAAGTGACAGATAATTACTGTGGTGGATGGCAGATAACCCAAGGAGAGTGTCGGTATATTGATGTCTAATCCAGCCTACAGGCACGCTGCCTGCTAACATCCCAGAGCTGGATGATCGGTAGTTGAAAGGGATGCTTAAAAAGATTTTTAAAAAGTCATTAAGGAGCAAAGGATCCTATTTCATGATCTGAAGACATGCTGCAATGATCAAAAGAAGAGGATGCCATGGTAACCCACTAAGGAAGGCAAGGCATCGAACCTAACTCAGAAAAAATTCAACCTGGGAACTGTAGTTATCTTTGTTCAAACGAAAATTGATCCAGTTTTTAAGGGAAAGATAAATAAACTGCCTAGAGGCAAAACTCAGTTTGAAGCACCTTCCCTGTTTGTAACAACTTTATCGTCAGGGGTCCAAGTATTGAATTCTGCACTTTCCAGGTGGCAGAACTGCAATTAAATCTCACAGAGCCCTTTCTGTCACTTACAGTCCCGCTCGAAGGCTTATGTGCAAAAGTCCAAAACATCCAACACTAGCTAAATAGAGAGAAAATGTTCAGCTTTATCCGGCTGTTAATCAGTTACGTTCATGAATCTTTCACGGATTTGGTTTCATCTGTGTCAAGAATGCAACACTGGTGGTACATTTACAGACACAAATACATTTTATTTTGCTCCCTTCTCACCTGCCGCTAGGTGTATGTTTCAGGCCACCATCAGGCTGTATGCATTTTTTTTTTATTTTACTACTTGCACTAGCTTGTTCATTATATGCCTTTTGCACACAATGTACGGCTCTTTATCATTCTGTATTTGTATCTTTGGTATTCACTGTTTCGCTTTATATGTGCACCTTATGGTTACTATTTGTACCACTGCACTGGTACCTCACTATTGGACACTACTGTATCCTACATATCCCCCCTCCCCCGATATACCTGGAAACAAGATGCCTGCAGCTCAGTGTTCCCCTCCTGTCTCAAAAATTTAAATAAATAGCCTGTAGGGCAATATTACACAGGTTTCCTCAGTGCTACCCTACTACCATAGACTGGCAACACGTAGAAATATAGAAAATTTTTTTTACAGGTAGAAAAAGCCTGGAGTCAGTCTAGTCTGCACTGTATGCTTACCAAACCAGATACAGCACTCTTCAATTATCCCTCCAATTAGCAGTACTCGAGGTTTGTTTAGAACAGGGTCTACAGAACACATTTGGCATTTCACTGCAGGATGTAAGGCTGCCACCAGGGTGAGCCAAAGGACAGTGAGAGGGAGCCATGTGAAAGTGAAAACAGGAAAGAAAAAGAAAGGTAAAGAAAAAATTGAACACTGTACTGCAAAGAACAAAATCACTTCAGTTTGGAGCCCTAGTCTCTGGCTCTTCTTCTATGAAATGATACAGTAGGTTTCTTCCAATTCTGCAGTTATTAATAATTTAGGCTTTAGGTTAGCTGTTGCTGCTGGCTGCAGGCAGCCACTACCTAAATAATAACTTATGTTTAGAACTAGTGTAAAAAACAGAACGCAGACAATCTCAAGCGCTTACAACCCCCAACTCTTTCTGTTTGTGTTCACAAGTCTGAACTCTCTCTCTCCCTCATACTCAATATAAGCAGAATTTGCTTTTCTGCACAAGGTACTTAAGTCCACACCCGAGGAGAGACTGCAACAAGGCAGAAGAAGTGCGGTGCAAGGCAATCAAAATAGTCCATGGACTGGGGGTAAGACATATGTAACCCCTAGGTGGCGCTATCCCAACGGCTACTGCCCCTGCCTGTCTGGCTTAGGGTTACCACCTGTCCTGATTTTCGCAGGACAGTCCTGATTTGGGCAGCTGTGTCCTGCAAAAAAACATGAAAAATACTAAATGTCCTGATTTTATAGTAGAAAAAATATTTTCTAACTTTCCACTTAATGTTCTGGAAAACTACAATACCTTAACTAAAATACCTCAAGATGATAAACAATAGAAGCAACTAATAAACTACAATACTTAGCCGTAATTCTGATTATATAGAGAAAATAAGTTTGTTGCACTGGTCAAGGTTACTTACTGTCCTGCGAAAAATCATGTTTCAGTAAGAAATGTCCCACTTTGGGCTTCTTAAAAGGTGGTAACCCTAGTCTGGCTGGCTAGTTGCACGTTAAGGGGCCTGAGTACTGAAGTGGATGTCTCCACCCGGAGGACAGGGTTGTTAGCAACAAGGCTAACCTGGGTACAGCCCCCCGGGACACTGTAACCACCCTCATCTTTCCCCTCTAGTGGCCTAGACAATATGCAACAAACACTTTCACAGTAACCCCTACTCAGCATACAAATCCCCACACTGTTTGCACTTACCACCAGGGCTGGTCCCACCAATTAGACCCTGAAGACCCCCTGTAAAATAAGGTTAGGCACAGCAAATAACAGTACAATGCTTTTGGTACAAAGTGGAACCACAGTCAGATTAAATGCAAAAAGAGTTAGATCTGATTTATTTAAGGGAAATGAACAAGGAAGGGGCGAAATCAGGTTGATTGGTTTAAGTACTGATTCAGTTAGGCAATCATGCATGCACTTAGTCCCGTCACAGTCGCACACTCTAGGTACCCAGTTGGAAAGAAGGTAGGCTAGCCTGACATGTTGCCCGGGGTAGACCGGCGTTGCAGCTGGTCAGGGCCCTGTGATGGAAAGAAGAAGCATGCACAACCACACACAATTTGTAATCTAGGGCCGGAAGGCTCAGTTAGTGACAAGAAAAACAACAACTTAATCAGATGACAACACTTTTGATTTAGCTGATGTTGCAGGGAGCTACCCTGGTGTTTACTCACGATACCCAGTACAGGACACAGAATGGACAAAATGGAGACTGCAGGTTGACAAGCCGGTATGCCAGGAGAAGCAGGGCCCACACTAATCACCAAGGTGTTGTTCCTGTTTGAGGTGTTGAGGAGGGGGCTGACCCCCTGGCAGGTCTCTTGTTGATGGTCTTCTCTGTGGCGTGAGTGGCAGGCTGGGCCGTAGTGGCAGGGCCCAGGCCAATTGGAGATGAATGAGGATTCAGTCCAGTAAATGCTGGATGCAGCTTCCAGCAAGCGTGACACAATTTGGCAGTGGGGAACCAAATCTCGACCCACCACCAGCATACAGCACATTTATAGTAAAGGAAAGTAATACCGCAGTTAGGATAACAGTCTGGTCACAATCACAGTATCTCTGCGCAAATCGTGCTCTGTGGCGGTTTCAGACATCCTGACAGGTCGATTGCGTACAGCAAATCTTTGGTCTTGTTCAGGCAAAAGTACAGTCACAATTCGGTGGCTTTTGTCACAATTAACTCCGATAAAGTTCAGTAATCAAGACTTCAGAAGATCCCACTTTAGGGACAAGTAGGCAGACAGGCCAAACTGAGCCTCTCCATCAGTTTCCCGTGCAACTCCACAGGGCAGCTGCTTGAATATCTTGAGCTGCTCACTCTCTCCTTCTCAACTCAGATGGACTCCTGCTGCAGGCAGCTTGGGAATTTCCCTTCAGTCCAAAAAGGTTCTGGTTGGTGGATCCATCAGTCTGTCACAGCAAGGGCTCCCCCTCCAGGTGCATTTAGGCGCCAAAGTCTCAAAACTACAATTCCTACAGAAATTCACTCCCACAAGACCCCCGGGGACAGACACCATTTTAGGGTCCCCAACGGTACTGACTGGTCCAATCTTTTAGTCCAGAACCTAGATGGTGATGATAAACAGAACTGTCCATGTTGCAAAAAAGGCAGGTTGGACAAACTACAATATCATTATTATTATAATAGATAGACAGTAAATAAGTACAGCTTCTAACAGAGCTCCCTCTGTGCAACTAGCGGTGGCAGAATGGAGCAATTATCTGGCAGCCTAGGTGGGACTCGAGCATAGGAACACTAAGCCCCCACCCAGATTCACTATTAAACTGCGATATAGGCAGCTCTTTAAGAGATAGGATACAGAGGCTATAAAGGCTCTCAAATGTAATAGTTTTTAAATGGTTAAGACACAGGACACGAGCCTAGCAGTGGGCATTTAGGCACACCCAAGGAAGACTTTTCGGGAACCCCCATTTGTAGGGGGGTTACACATACAAGGAGAGGCTGCAGGAACTGAACATGTTTACCCTGGAGAAAAGGAAGGAATTAGGGGGACATGACTGAGATATACAAGTACCTGCATGGGATAAATAGGGTTGCTGCCACAAACCGCGAGTTCAACTACAGGGATGAGAGCAAACTCAAACTCCCAGGGCGGACACTCAAAAGGGACATCCATGAGTACAATTCACAGAAGGAGTGGTGGACAATGGAACACGTTGCCGAAGGAAGTGGCACAGGCCAAATCAGTGACCAGCTTGAAAGCAGGGATAGGACAGGCATACGGTGTTAGTTAGAAAAGAGGCGGCAGAAGCAAAGGGGAGGGATGGCCGCTGGGGCCAGTGCCGAGTAGTTAGGTAGCGTAGGCCAATTTCTGCTTTCATTGTCTATTTATCTATGCTTTATACATTACCCAGCATGCACTGAGCCACAAAATAACTGCATGGAGGCTTTCAGAAACACCTAGTTTTCCAACTGCGGAGGACATCACCACAGCTTCCGGTCTATTCTGCTGTATGGTAAGTGAACGCATTCCATTACCTGTAATGCTATCCATTCAACAACTGAACGTTTGAGAGGGGCACAAAAACTGCACTACATCTCCACTTCTTGTCGGCACAACGCTTACAGCAGTGATGACTAAACTGGCCATTATACTACAAGTGGACCTTCTCAGGAAATCAGAAAGCAGAGCTCCTGCACGCCGAGTCCCTCATAACAGAACAGCAGGCTCATTAACTCCACAGTAAACTATTTCCTGAATTCTGATTGTCTGGCAGGATAACTGTACAGCACACAGCAACTAAAGACTACCATTATGGATCTTTTATAGAAAAATAAAAATACTTACATTTGTAACCCCATCTACAAATGGGGGTTCCTAAAAGCCTTCCCGGAGCTTGCCTAAGTGCTCTCTGCCTAACTGGCGTTCGGCGTAATGCCATTTAAATGTGGGCGCTGTGAGTGCTTTTAGAGCCTCTGGTACTGTCTCTTTAAGAGCTGCCTGCTTGCACACTTTATCAGTTTGCAAGGGGGGACTGTGGGTTTATTGCTCGAATCCCACTCGAGCTGCCGTTCAAATCGCTCTGCTTCTGCAGTCGCTAAGAGAGCAGAGGGAGCCTAACTGAAGGATGTAACTGTTTGCTGGGATGTATGTAGCGTAACAGTAAAAATTTAGTTTGTTTATCCTGCCTTTATTGCAGCTGGGACTCTGTGTGTCTGACCCTGCCATTTTGGATCTGAACTACTGAAATGGGCCAATTGGGGAAGGGGGACATTAAAATGGAGACCACTTGAGCCAACCAAAACTTGGACTCCAACGGGGAGCCTGCCACCAAGGAGAATATATGGTAGGTGCTTCTGGGAAGTGTAGTTTGGACCCTGGCGCCTTTTTTGCACCAATAGGGGGCGTAGGAGGTGACTGAAAGACCCAAGCAGCCAACTGGAACCCTGTGGAGGGAAAGGAAACTGCCCTGCAACTGTCCTGGGGGGCAGAGTCGTTGGTGATCGTGAAGGTAGGAGGAACTCTGGCTCCTGCGGTGTGCCAGTTTTCGCGCAGGAAGCACGTGTGCAGGCCAAGAAGTCTGGCGGCAGAATCGCCATAAGGAGCAGACAAGATCCGTGGAGGTGTGCAGACAGAGGAGGCTGTACGATTACAGCTACCTACCAGGCTATGCAGGTATACTAGGTGTGCAGTAGAACAGTGGACTGCTTCAAACAAGGATGGGACAGGACAAGGGGGAGGGTTAATGAAGGGGAAGGGTGGAAGGGAGGGGCAGCTGCAGAATAAGGGGTGCTAGCTGCACATTCGAGCAGACTTGATAGACCTCTAGGCCTTTATCTGCTGGCAAATTTTGTATGTTCGTACGTAGAGGACTGGAGAATCGGCTTCAATCGCGCTCGGTCTGTCAGGATAAGTGAAGCCGTCACCCGGTTTGTGCAGTGAAATTCATCAGGAGTCTAAAGCAGCTGCCTGGTATGGTTCCCCTCTGTTCTACATATAAATGTGTGGAGAAGTGTTTGAATCACAGGCTATGTCCTGCAAGTGGTGTGAAAGGGATCTTTCTGCAGGAGTCGTGAGTACTAAATCAGGGTAGCTCCCTGTTAGATGTTTAGTCAAGGGCAAGATCTGTCTGGTTGCTCCACTGGCTGCATGAACTGAGCCTGCTGGCTCTGATTAACCAATTTGGGTATCGAATACTTGCTTTCTCCATCAGGGCCCCAACCAGCTGCACTGAACAGGCTAGCCTCTTATTGCCTGGGTACCCAGAGACAGTGACTTATAGATCTGGCCTGTGCACAGTGCCCTTGTTTGCAAGGTACACTGTCTGAACTGTATGTTTCTGCTCTCCTCTTGTGCATGGGTTATTGTGTCACTGTAACTTATTTTACAGGGGGTCCTCTGCACCAAGTTAGTCATTCCACTTTGGGGGTAAGTAAGTTGTGTAAGTCGTAACCCTTGGGTGAGAAGTGCCCGTGGGCTACTAGCGGAAGGAAAGGAGGGTTGCAGTGATCCAGAGGGCTGTGACCAAGTTGTATTTGACTGTTCCAACCCCGACCTCTGGGTGGAGGTACCCGCCATTGGATCCAGGCCCCTCAACCTGCTAGTGGCGAAGCAGGCAGGGGTAGTTGCCCTTGGGATAGCGCCCCCTGGGGGTTACACACTGATAAATAAAACAGAGTTAAATATTACCAAAAAACACTTTGTAACATTTTTTTATATTTTATTTTCATAAATTCAAATACCTATATACATCCATTACAATCAGTTATATATTTTACATATATAAAAACACATTACCTTATATGCATTTTAGTATTTGTTCATTCGTCCAGTACATTTCCTCCTTTTTCTATGTATCTTACTTCTACTTATTCCATATTTTTCTAAACTTTCCATGTGAAATTTCTTACTTTCCTTTTTATTTCTAATACTAGTCCCTTATAGTATCTCCTTTTATTTGACCCACAACTGTACAACATCAACAGCAGGTGTATGTGATAGCCTGCATAGTAGCTGATAGGGTACACGGGGAATCAACATATCCCCAGCTCCATGAACACCTCAACCTTCGACCTCCGGCCTTTATTAGCCCAGGAATGTTTATTTCCTCGGTCACTAAACACTACTATGACATTGTCACTTAAACAGGAAAACCTCTTTAGGGTTACTAGCAGAAGTTTTGCTAACAATTATTAATGTTTTAGGTCGGTGAAAAAGACATGCACAGTGCCTTTCAAAGTCCCCCCCACACATAAGTAAGACTCTAAATGTAACAATGCAATTAGAGAAGTCATCCAATTAGATTTTGTCCCTTCCTGAGGATGTAGCGTTATCAGAATCCTGCTGTGTATTGCTTGTAACTTAATTATTTAGCCATTAGTCAGAAATAAGGCCATGGGTGGTGCAGTATTGTTTGACCCTGGGCTCTGCAGCTGTCCAAGAAAAAATCTAGCATGGGGTCAAAAGAACACTCCCCCTTCCTACTCTCCACCTCAAATGGGTCACTGCACGTTTCAGTTCCAAATGGAATGATGCTGCCAGAAGCTTGGGGGAAAAGAGCTACAACGAGAAATTGTACAGATGGGCGAGAGGACTGCTAGCACTTACCTCTCCATAGTCAGATGTAAAGACCACCGATCCATCAGCACAAGAGGTCACAGTGCAAGGGAGAAGCTGATCTTTCTCACGCAGCCACACGCGGGCCCCCTGGAAACAAAACAGAAAAAAAATGCATAAATGTAACTGTTCTTTAACGCTCCAAGCCTTCTCCAGTGGCACCAGAATGGTGTTTTCTAGCTACAGGTACAGTTTCTAGTGGTCCCACCTGGTGTCTAGCATGATGTTGTATTACAGGTTTTTTCTTTTGGGGGGGGGGAACCCCTATGGTCACCCTATGTCATACTATTTAAGGACTGCCACTGTCAGAGGCCTCGGTTTCATTCCAGCATGGAGGATGGGAGCCTCCTGCCACTTTTGGGAGGAGGGGGGGAACATGTTTGGTGGACAGAGGCCGGGAGGGATGTTCATGCTGCAGGAGGCCCTGTGATGTGGGGGTGGGGGATGGGGTCCATCATCCAAGACACAAACATCAGCCCTTATTCCCATGCTCCCCTATGTCCCCCCCCCCCCGTAATGGGGGACACCTGTAGCACCACTTCTCTAGGTAGGGCCCAGCATGCAGCACGTGGTCACATGCACTACCAATGCCATACACCTATATACCACACGAGGCACTGCTGCTGAGAGGTATTCGCCCCTTCCCCTGGAGTCTGAACACTCTGCCCATGCAATACATTTCTCAGACTCCGCTGGTGTGTATTGAGAGGCCAGGCTCACAGCGCAAGCCTGGATTTGCTAAGTGATAGCATGACAGGTAACATGACACATTACTGCCGGCATCATCAGGCCAGGTGGTGGGCTATTATGTAGGATAGTAATCTTACAGAAGCAGTGCAGCAGTAGATGTCCTTATCTACTTGTTTTCCAGCCCATAGGCCCCTCCTAGTCATACTGTATTCTGGTTTCCTGGAATCCTATATTTGGAGTGGTTTCTTTCATGTGGGAGGGGGCAAAGGAGGAAACCAACATAGCTGTTCAAGAACTTGGAGTGGGTGGCTACGATAGTTGTATGCAACATAATTAATAGCATAAAAAATTTAAAAAGCTGATCTTGGCAGCCAGTGCGTAAAACAAAGTTTCTGCACTTCAAATGTATCCTCTTCTTTTCTTACTCCTAAAGGACCCCCCATGCCACCCTGTGATTCTACATAGACTGGCTGGTGCATACAGACTCCTCTACTTCTGGTGAATACTAAATTCAATAGGGAACACCAAGACATTGACCCTACTGCAACAACGATTCACTACCATTCACAGGCAGACGCTTCTCTAACAGCTACTGTACGTGCCGATCCAGTTTTCTCCGAAGCCCAACAGTGAAGTCACTTGCCACTCCCTTTCTAATGAGAACTGCCATAGTGCCCTCAGGGTGGATAAAGATCTTTGAAAACAACTATGTATAGCTGTATTAATATCTTTTATACAGCACAAGCCCACTAAGCTGAAACCGCTTATTTACAGGAGTGTCCTCTTGACGGCAACAGGGTTACAAAGCACAGCTGCAAAGGACAAGACTAACAATAAGGAATGCTGTAGATACCGTCACATACTACACAGGAGGAATCAAAAGAACTGTACTTGCCCGTCATTTCCTTAGTGTCCCTTCCCCTGCCCTTATTCCTCCTCCAGGCTGCTTCTAAGAAATAACATTAATGTTTCTCTTAGCATGCTTATCGGGTAAAACCATTTCAACAAAGGAAACACTTCCAAGTGACCTTTTTAAGTTCTTTTAGCTTTCCCTAAAACACTGATATTAATGGATAACTCAAGCTGCAACCCAAGTATTCAGTGTTTGCATTCTGTATCCTGGCTATAGCTGAATTAGTGACCACTTTCCTTAGATACCTTTTTTTTTTTGGGGGGCAGGATTTGTGAAGACTTTTGTTTTGTTTCGATGACAGTATTCAGTGTGTGCCTGGGTGCAGCCAGGCAGACCGTTTTGCTGGTGCAGAGCCCATCTACATCCTGGCATTAAGCTGGCTGGTGCCTCGCTGTGGACAGGGCCCTGCCAGACAAACTGTTGTGCTGTTGCACTGCATGAAGAGCCCTGAGCATTCTGGCATGACGGTGGTTAATGTATGTGGGCCCTGCGCACAAGCCAGACACACCATTGTGTTGACACAGGATTTAAGGGCCCAGTGCAATCTGGCAAAAGTTGGTTGGCGTCTGGCCTTACATGCAATCAGACCGCACGTGCTGCAAGCGCAGGGTGCGAGCATCCTGGAATGAAGATGGTTGGTGACAGAGGGCTCAAAATATGTCAGATATTCTGTTTTTTGTTTTTTTTTAAATTGCTGTTTATTCCTCCTGCGTCCTGCCGAACCTGACCCTTCAGGCCTGCCAAGGAGTCATCCTCCTGTCTCCCGCTCTACCTAAACCTACCTCCTGGGCCCCATGGAGCTGCGGCTTGCCCTCCAAGTGGGGATGAGGTGGGGCACCAGACACCCCGTACTTCTGCATTTCGTCGGTCCAGAGGTGGCTGGGTGAGAGGGAGCACATCGGAGACACACTCCAGGCAGTCCATCTTCCCGAAGCCGGCAGGCATTTTCTGCCCCCCACGCAGTGTGTGCCCCTGATGTTATGGCGCAACACACCGATGTCCAATGTGTGTGTCATAGCCGCCCTTCCCCTATGGGGCTTGCAGTACCCCGAGCCTCTGCTCAGGATCAAGCAAGCTCGGGCATCAGCACCCACCCTCCCCTGAGAAGGCTAGCTGTCGTGGGACGCTCAGGCCATTCTCCCCCAGCCAGCCCTCTAGTGACCCGAGTCTGCTCCCAAACTTGGGTCACTGGCATCTCAAGCGGAAATCCAACCGCTGCGCCAATGGGACAGCTCCCAAATATTCTGTTTATTCTATTTTGCATGAATGAGGATATGATTCCACTATCACAAAAAGAAAGAAAATTCATTGCCAAAAAAACATTAATGCAGGCATTAGCACTTAAAAATGCAAAGTGCACAACGGAAGGAAATGAAAAAAATTAAGGTTTAGGGTCTCAGGAGTCTTGCCAGCTATCTCGGTGGTATGGTGTCTCTTGAGAGTTTTAACCTTAATGCCCACTCCCTTCCCCCATTTCCTAGCCTTCTGGCCCAAAGAAAAGCTGCAGATCCAGGGCCTGCGATTACTGTATTGAAGAAAGTCACGAATAATCTTCTGTTTCACACAGAACCCGCATGGCGCTGCACAAAGACAGTTATACATGATGTCCTGCTTCACACAGGGCGCTGCACAAAGAAAATCATGATCGATTCTGCAGGCCCCATGTGGAGAGCCACAGTTGTCGAGTTCCAAGCAGCAGACCTATGGGGCATGGGCACTGACCCTGTAGCCTGTGCTTGGGTCACTGACCCTGTAGCTTGTACTTGGGCACTGACCCTGTAGCCTGTGCATGGGCACTGACCCTGTAGCTTGTACTTGGGCACTGACCCTGTAGCTTGTGCTTGGGCACCGACCCTGTAGCCTGTGCATGGGCACCGACCCTCTAGCTTGTACTTGGGCACTGACCCTGTAGCCTGTGCATGGGCACTGACCCTGTAGCTTGTACTTGGGCACCGACCCTGTAGCTTGTGGTTGGGCACCGACCCTCTAGCTTGTACTTGGGCACTGACCCTGTAGTCTGTGCATGGGCACTGACCCTGTAGCTTGTACTTGGGCACCGACCCTGTAGCTTGTGGTTGGGCACTGACCCTGTAGCCTGTACTTGGGCACTGACCCTGTAGCCTGTGCATGGGCACTGACCCTGTAGCTTGTACTTGGGCACTGACCCTGTAGCTTGTACTTGGGCACCGACCCTGTAGCCTGTGCTTGGGCACTGACCCTGTAGCCTGTGCATGGGCACTGACCCTGTAGCTTGTACTTGGGCACCGACCCTGTAGCTTGTGCATGGGCACTGACCCTGTAGCCTGTGCATGGGCACTGACCCTGTAGCTTGTACATGGGCACCGACCCTGTAGCCTGTGCATGGGCACCGACCCTGTAGCCTGTGCATGGGCACCGACCCTGTAGCCTGTGCATGGGCACCGACCCTGTAGCCTGTGCATGGGCACTGACCCTGTAGCCTGTGCATGGGCACTGACCCTGTAGCTTGTGCTTGGGCACTGACCCTGTAGCCTGTGCATGGGCACCGACCCTGTAGCCTGTGCTTGGGCACCGACCCTGTAGCCTGTGCATGGGCACCGACCCTGTAGCTTGTACTTGGGCACCGACCCTGTAGCCTGTGCATGGACACCGACCCTGTAGCCTGTGCATGGGCACTGACCCTGTAGCTTGTACTTGGGCACCGACCCTGTAGCCTGTGCATGGGCACTGACCCTGTAGCCTGTGCATGGGCACTGACCCTGTAGCCTGTGCATGGGCACTGACCCTGTAGCCTGTGCTTGGGTCACAAGACTAGAGGTGGGAAAGGGAGGGGGGCATTAGGATTGAAAATTCTAATGTCTGCAAACATTATGCCAAGTTTTTTTGGGATGAACTATATATATATTTATTACACAGGCATGATGGGGCCTGTACATTAGGGTAGAGTAAGCACTTCCACTTTTTGCACCTCAATAACTTTGCCCCTGTTCAACCGATTTACATGACATTTGGAATGATACAGATGGTGCCAGGATCTCTGGATCTTGAAACATTTGTGGAAATCGGTTCACGGGGAGGGGAGCAAAGTTAGAGGTGTAAAAAAACATAAAAAATACTATAACTATGGCATTCACCTACAATTAAAAAAACAAAACAGGAGGATTTGAAACAGAAACTTGCAGGTTTGACAGATTTTGGCACAAGGGGTGTTTTTTTTTTTTTTTAGCTTCCAAACTGAACTAGTTTTTCAAATATTTAAGAAAAACTGTTCAGCTTCTGAGCATGCACAGTTTTAAAAAACAGTGTTCTATTGATAACTGAATTTTTATGACCACATGAAGTCATGTGGTTGTATTAGTAAAAGCGTTCATGTGGCAGGGAGCAGGGCTGTTTCCATGTGCACGTGTAATGTTTTTGTGTGGTCGTTCAGCAAGGATGGGCTACATATCAGTGCGTAGCCCCACCCCTGCTGAACGTGCTACAGCATTAGTTTGTTTTCTTTATGCCCCTGACCACTGTCATTAGACAGCTGCATGAATGTCGACCTGCTTACTTTAAACTGGACACATGGGTGTCCAATCCCGGCGCTAGCTAAATGTATATTATGTTTAAATATACTGACACTGGGGTGGTCAACCCCAGGTGCTGGTTCATTCCTGCCTTCCATTTTGTTTTCAACCTCCCATCATGACCATCTGCCCTGCTGACACCAGGGTGCCCAATCCCCAGCGTAGTGCAAAGCACAACCCAACAATCTTGGACACCAGGGTGCCCACCTACCCCAGTGCCCCCAAGGGTGAAGCAGACACTGGGGTGCCCAATCTCAAGTGTCGGAGGTACTGTACTATACCTGCTGTAAAGAAAACCATTCTGTATTTTTTTTTTTTAACATTTTAAATCCTGATATTAAGAAAACGGTCCCTCCTTGTCTGCCACCCTTCCCAGCCCTCACCCTCCCCTTCACTCAGCACCCATCACCCAACCCCCCCTTACCCTATACTTACCTAGCCAAAGTTCAAAGCCATAATTGACTCTGGACCAGAGACACGTTTTCATTCTTCAACGCCAGACCGGGAACTGAGGAAAACAGGTAAGTGCCAAATAATGTATTTCAATGCATTTTGAACTTTTATTCATAACTTGGGCATTTTTTAACATTTTTAGCCCAGTTTTCAACATGGCCTTTGGGGGATCTCACCTGATGAACAAGGACAGTAAAATTATTCATCTCCAGCCCAAGAGCAGTGTTCTGGCACACACACAAGACATCTTGTGGTGGGCTGGGGAGCCTAAGCCTTGCCTCACAAGGTGTTGATATGCATGTCGAGGCCTGATCAGCCCATGCACTGGGCCAGGACCATCTCCAGTATTCTATTTATACCATCTCACGCAGGAATGAGGATAAGATTCCACTGTCAGAAAAAGAAAAGACATTAATTGCAAAAAAACTACATTAATGCAGACATAAGGGTTGAAGAAAGCAAAGCGCATAAAGTAGAGAAATGAAAAAACATTAGGTTTTGGGTCTCCAGAGGACTGCCTAATCAGTGGTAGGGTTTTTCCTTGGGGTTGTCAACCCTAATGCCCACATCTCCTAAGCTAACAAGGTCGGATGTGATCACTTTTCCCCATGGAGGGCCAACAGGGCCCTGATGATGAAGAAAGCTACAGCCGATTCTGTTGACAGCATGTGGCAAACCATACTCCCTACCTTTAAACAGCGCATCACTACGACATCCTGGCTTGGAGCTGTACCTTGTGCTGAACACAGGAAACTACAGGCTAGCAGGTAAGGGGTGGGCATTAGGGATGCAACCCATAGAAGACCCCACCACTGATTTAACAATACTCAGAAGACCCAAAACCACGACGCTTTTCATTTCTCTACTTTGCGCTCTTCAATCTTAATATCTACATTAATGTAGTTTTTTGCAATGAATATTTATTATATTGGCAAGGTCACCTTTGTGAATTAGGGTTAAGTACGCAATTTAATGTTAAACTCCGATTTTTGCACCTTTATAACTTGGCCCTCATTCAACCAACTTGCGTGAAACTTGGCAGGAATGGAGTTGGTGCCAAGGTCTCTAAATCCTGTATATTTTGTTCTGATTGGTCCAGAGGAGGCAGAGTTACAGAGATGCAAACAATGGTAAAAGTCTCAGTTTTGAACAATTTGTTGCTCACCTGTAACTCAAAAATGGCTTTGCGTTGAATGCTAAAACTCGCAGGTTTCACAGAGTTTGGCTCAGTTTGCAATCTTTTCCTATTATTGGGCTCCTAGGTCGAGACATTTTTAAAGTATTTTTAAAAACTGCTCCATTTTTCTGAGCAATCTCTCGAGTTTTTATCTGATAAATGGAGGTAGGAACAAGAGGGTGTTGTACTTCCTATACAGAAAAAGGACAGTGGAGACGGACTATGAAAGGGACCTTGAGGTTGTTATTACTGACAGGCTGTTACATAGAGAACAAATGTAGAGAGCAGTTTAAGTGTATCAAGATCATGGGTTGTATCCCAAGGCATGTCAGAAGCAGAGATAGAGGTCCTGCCTGTTGGCCCTGTATAAGACCTTGGCTTGCCCTCCTTTACAGTATTGTATACAGTTCTGGGCCCCTCACACTAAACACAGCATCAAAGTGCTTGATGGAACTCGGAGGAAAGCTACAAAAAATAATCATGCAGCTATCAAACAGATCCTACGGTGACAGGTTATTGGACCTAGGTCGGTATTCCCTTGAGTACAAGAGACTGAGGGGGGAATCTATGTTTAGTATATAGGACTATGCACCAGTTAAACCTTTGTAAATGTGTTGGTCTAGTTAGAAATATATCAGGATGACAGGACTGAAGTTTAATACAGGGAAGTGTAGGGTGCTGCATCTGGGGGTCAGAAACCAGGTTATGTATACACCCTGGGAGGGGTCTCACTGCAAGCCACAACGAGTGAAAGGGACCTGGGGTGGTGGTAGACACCAAAATGAATAACACTGAAAAATGCAGAAGATCTGTGGCAAAGACAAACAGGATTCTGGGCTGAATAGCCAGGGGAATTATGCCCAGGAGGAGGGAGGTGATCCTCCCTCTGTATAATGCCTTAGTCAGGCCGCATCTTGAGTACTGCATGCAGTTCTGGAGACCTCACCACAGGAAGGACATAGCACTGCTGGAGAGGGTTCAGAGGAGGGCAACCAGAATGATTTGGGGCATGAGTGAAAGGACCTATGAGGAAAGGCTGGAAGTCCTTGAGCTGTACTCACTGGAGGAGAGGAGAAACGGGGGGACATGACAGAGGTCTTCAAATACGTTAAAGGGATTAACAGGGGCAGAACCAAAGAAATGTTTAGGCTAAAGAAAGAGGGCACAACCAGGGGGCATGAGTGGAAGCTGGAGGGGGAAATTACAGGGGAGCACATAGAAGGCATTACTTCACTAAGAGGGTGGTGGGGCTATGGAATGCACTGCCTGGGAGTCTAGTGGAGGAGGGCACAGTGGAGGGCTTTAAGAGGGGTTGGGACAGGTGCATGGGTATACTGAAGTCGAAGATGACAATCTCGGGGGCTGGGGGGTGGAGGAGCGAGTGCCCAGTGGGGCTGGCTACTGAGCAGACATGAAAGACTGTTAGGCCTGTTCTTCTGGCTTTTAGTATGTTAATAGGTCTCACTGGTATCAGCTGTAGGGTGACTTCTACTTTCACTAAAAATACCACAAACAGCTTAATCTGGTTCAAGGTCAGTTGGCATTCATCCAGGACCTGCTGTACTGCGTGTGGAGTCAGAGGGTCGGTGATGGCAACTTTTTTATTTATTTATTTATTTATTTTTTTGTTACCAGTCGGACAGGTCTGAGGGCTGGGGGGGCCTTCTAGAGGTCCACTGCCCAGGGCCCAGAAAAACCTGACACCGGCAATGTATTCTGGCTCAATAGGCCATGCCTGGTAAAATTCTTTCAAGAAATAAAATGTAAGATGATGACTTTTTTTTTTTTTTTTTTTTATCATACCATATTTTATCCCCCCCCCCAGGACAGCCCCCATCCAACAGACTCCCCCAGCCCAGTCACCCGGAATTATCGGGGCTTACCTTTGCCTGGCCCGGGTGTGATGCCTGCTGGGAGTCTGTTCTTATCCTGCTGCCGGTGTTTTTCCATCCTCCGTTTTCTCTCAAGGGTCCCAGGCGAATCGTGCATGCGCCTTCGGCCCTGGTAACGACGCCCTTCCACCCACCCCACTGGCCTAACGCCAGGCACCCTTGTGGCCTGCATGGTCTCCTGGCCTCCACCAGGGGGCAGCCACTGCCGAGAGATGCCACTTCCCCCAGCCCAGGAAAGGAGGAGAGCTGCCTGCTGGCAGATCCATCCAGCCCCCCCCCCCATGCCAACCTCTGGCGACCCAGGCTCGTTCCCGAACCCTGGTCGCCAACATGGGTTGAGGTAAGACGCCAGTGCCTCAACCCTCTACGCCACTGGGCCGGCTATGACATTTATTTTTTGACCGACTATACAGTAGTCCATGTATTTTACATTTTTCACTTTGTAACTTTCATAGCTTTTTGCCATTTCTGTGACAAGCCACGTAAACAACCATTGTATAAATCAAATATGCCCTGTGCTGGCTTAAGATATTAATTTTAATTTTTTCTATTGCCATCTCACTAGTGGCTTCACCACTCATGAGATATCAACAAGCCAATACCTTCTCATGAAGATAAAAATTATATCTTATGGGGGCGCTACCAGTTACTTGACCACACATGTTCCGCAACAGCTCCAACAGAACTTTGAAAAAAACTTTTAAAAACTACCTAATAGAATCAGCCTTCTACTGAAATATCTGTAAAATCGATTAGCCTACCCTGTTCGGATCAGGTTGGTGTCACATTTGCCATGGGTAGGGCTGTATTTTTTCACAGTAAAAAATTGCCAATTTCACAGCACATGCACGGAAAAAAACAAAAACCAAAAAAAAAAAAACCCAGTAATTTCACAACACTTCATGGACTAAATATACATATTTATTAAAGCCGAAAAATGCAGCCTTCCCACACCATAATAACCCATTCCTTGCCTGCTTCAATGCCCAGTGATTCCCCGAGTTTGTGCCTACCCATTTCTGTATTCCAGAACTCACTGCCACATCAGGCAGTTCCGCACGGCTTACCAGCACTGGCAACAGTGAACAAAACAAAGCAGCAACACAAACGTCAAGCCCGGTTCAGATTAGCACACAGGAGGTGGGTCAGTGGGAGATGCTGCCTGCTAGTCTCTGCCCGTGCGTAGCAGCGTTTCTGCTCCTTCTCGATTCCCTCCTCACTCTCTCAAAACCTTGGCAGTGAACACAACACGTGGTTCACAAATGCAGGAGGTGGGTCAGTGACCTTACCAGCACCAGAAACAGCAGACAAGGCAGCAACGCACACATCAAGCCAGTCTCTGCCCGTGCATGGCAGCATTTCTGCTACTTCTCGATTCCCTCCTCACTCTCCAGCCAGTATCGAGATAGCAGATGTAGGTCTGGGCAGGGTAGAAGGCAGAATGTGCAAAGGTCACTTTTTTAAAAGCAATTCTACACGTACAAAGCTCTAGTCTATGTGTAGCAAGTCATGACAATTTACAATTGGTGATTTTCTTGGGGCACTACCAATTTCATGGCACTGGGCACATTTCACGAAAATCTTGAAATCTGTGATCCCCATCAAAATAATACAGCCTTAGCCATGGGGCACCAAACAGGAGCGGTTGGAGGCAACATAGTATGTCGACTAAACACTGCAGGCAGCAGTAAACCATGGGACATGCAGGACCTAGCAGTAGGAGGAATGAGTTACCAGCCACCATAGGAGACTGTCTTGGAGCCATAAGAGATATGGGCAAAAAAATTGAAAAAATCCTGGATCGGATGGAATCATAAGGTGCTAAAATTTGAAAGTGTGCAAACAGCCAAAGAGGCTGAAGATAGATCACTGTGGACCAAAACGACAGTAGCGAAAGTCACCATGGAGAACTCTCATCTCCGATCCCACCTGGAATCACTGGAAAATGGAGTCAGAGCAATGAATGTTCTGATTGTCGGCCTCCCTGAGAGAACTGAGAAGGATGACTTACTGTCATTTCTACGGGCATGGATTGCTGAGTCCACACATCAGTGGGGCCGGATCTGGATCTTGCAGCACTAAAGCAGGCATACTGGGTGAATTTTCGAGCTCAATAAAGATGCTCCTCGGACTGTCCTTCTGGTGACCGTTGGACCAGCAGTCAAGGATAAACTTTTACAGTGGACCAGATTGAAGCATCCACTACAATCTGAGGGACATGATATTAGATTTTTTCCCAGACTGGTCTTTTGCAACTCGTTCCTGTCAGTTTTTGACCCACTGCAGCAGCAACTTAAAGCACTTGGTGTTGTGCATCTTCTGGCCCTGGCTCGCCTCAGAATTACTTATGGGGTTAAGACTTTTCAATTTACAGATCCAAAGGAGGCCAGGGCCAAGGGGATAAAATTGTAGCAGAGTTTTGGAGCGTACCGAGGGAGTAGACAGGCGAAGAGTCTAGAAACATAGAAAAGTTGTCAGCAAGAGACAGATGGTCCATCCAGTCTGGCCACTGAATTTTCCGGAAGTCCTAGTGGTTCCAGGGACTAGCACATCAGATACTGTTGCATAAGGCTACTCCACCCCTCCCATTTGTGTGTCTGAATACTCTATCCCACCCATGTTTGAAGGCAATGACCGTACTGGCCTCAATTACCTCCTGGGTAATCTGTTCCATGGTTCAATTACCCACTCGGAAAAGAAATGTTTTCTGAGTTGACATTTGAAATTCCCTCCCCTGAGTTTCCACTCGTGCCCTCTAGTTCCGCTATTTGTGGATCTAGTGAAAAGATCTGAGAAGGGTACTTTGTTAATGCCTTTCATGTACTTGCATGTCTCTATCATGTCTCCCCGCTATCTCCTAGTTTCCAGCAAAAACATATTGAGTTCCTCCAAACGTTTGTCGTATGACAGCTCATTTAAACCTGTAATCATCTCAGTAGATCTTCTCTGCACTGTCTCCAGTCTATTTATGTCCTCCTTCAGGTGCGGGTTCCAAAACTGGACACAATACTCCAAGTTGGGTCTTACCAGGGATCTGGAGAGAGGAAGGATGTTGCTCCTGTTCCTGCTGTCGAAACTTTTGCTGATACATCCCAACATTCTGCTGGCCTTACCATATACTGAGTTGCACTGACAGGACACCTTCAAGTACCTTGAGATCAACATCCCAAGGTCCCTTTCCTCGGATGATGTGCTGATTTGGATGCCGTTCAGCCAATATTCTTTACTAGGGTTGTTTCTTCTGAGGTGCATTACCTTGCATTTTTTGGCATTCAAGTTAAGCTGCCACTCCTTAGACCATTTTCTAGCCTCCTCAGGTCATTCTGGAGGCTTTTTATGGCTACTTCACTATCCACCCTACCTCCCAACTTGGTATCATCCGTGAAGAGTGCTATTCTGCCATTTATCTCACCCCCTATGTCAGTGATGAAAATGTTGAACAGGACAGGTCTGAGGACCAATCCCTGGGGAACTCCACTGATGACGTCCCCAAACTCAGATCTGGTACAGATACTGTATATGACTTGCGTTCTGAACACTGAACTTCATTCTTTTATATTTTACATGCATAGTGTGTCTCTCTGTTTGGACCTTCGTATGCCAAGGGTGGGGGACTGTTGCAGGGTTCTTTAGTTCAGTTCATGTATCCTAATTCTGTTCTGCCACATCCCGCTCTGTTTCTAACAACAACATTGCAGTCCCTCCGTTTCGCACCAACATGGAACAACGCTCCTTTAGTTACCGAACTGCCTCAATAATGGAACTCTTTACCCCACCTATAAAACAATCCTCCACATTAGCAGCTGTCACCAAACTGTCACAAATTCACTATTCCTTATCCTATGCCTGCAACTGCTGCTGCTAACTGTTCTCTGCTCTCTCCTCACTCTTATTCGCCCTAACATGATACTTGTTTTATTATCTCCACAGCTTTTACACCCCTTATGTGTTCAATAATTGCAACCTTTGCACTGCCTCCTCCCCCTCATTGTACATTGCAAGGTTTTTTTTTCCCCATGTGGCAGCAAAGTCAGTATCAAGCTTTAGAAAATGGATAAAGTAAAACTCTCCTCCTCATGGGCTGAAACAGCCTGACACCCGGGCTGTTATTTCTTGACAATGCTCAGTCAAAAATGAGTTCCAATTCGGGGTGCCGTATTACTAAGACTATCCTTGGGCACCCTGAATTTCGAAACCAGTCACTGCCATGTTTCTCCCACTCGCTTAACGAAACTCACTTCCGTGAACAGTACACGGCCACAGAACAGTAAAAAAAAAAAAAAAAATGCCTGCAGTAGTATTTTTTTTTTACTCATTTAGTTTTCCTTACTTAGCACGACTGCGATCCATGTCAGTGACATGTCACCACAGTCCCGACTCTTACATTAACCTGCGCACTCCCACGACTCCACATTCAACAGTGCCAAAAACGATTCCCCGTTCCTAACAAACAGTCCAAGCAAGTAAAATAAACGTCTCTCCTCTCTAACTCGGTCTCTTTTTGCGTGTCACTGAGCGATCAACAAAATACAAACCGAAACTACAAGTTCAAGAAGCAGCTCTCTTATCTCTGAGACACTATGTGAAAAAACAAAGCAAGTGGACAAAGTCACCACACACACACACACACACACACACACACACACACACACAAGCGCCCTCCTGTGGTGATTCCAGCAACACAGGGAATATTTTACTACAAAATTTACCTTTTTATATTTTCTATTTATTTCCTATACATAAATATTTTTTTTTTCCAAAAAAGTACACCTATAGCTCATTACACCCACCCTGTCGAGTAATATTACTTACTTAAGCGCAGGTGGGACAAGAATTGGGAACAAACACATGGTACTGGCAAGGGCCAGGCTGGGTGTCTAGGAGGACAGAACACCGGTGCACAACAGGTCCTGGGATACCTCACTTGGGCAGACTCGATGGACCACAGGTCCCCTTCTGCCGTCATTGTCTATGTTTCTGTGTATACTCTATTATGTTTCATTACAACCCATGTCTGCTATTTTTCTAATTACTGTATTGAGAATCTGAACCACAACGTAAAACCTCCTGAGCCTGCGACTTATCCATTGTGTACTACCTCCTGGGTCGATGTATCGCCTCCTGTGTCTGCGCTTTTACACTCGGGTCGTGCCTGAAAAAGGCATTTGTTGCCAGTGCACTCACCCGTTCCACAAAGTTAAACTAAAATAACAAGTAATTATAAATCCTTCCTGCAATAGTCCCGCCCAGGATGTGCTACTATTTTGGCACGCTGAGTGCACCTCTAAAATAAACTTTTCTTGTCTGTTTATGTTCCATTCTTTACATCGTTCATCTATTAAGATACTGAGGTGTATTCTTAGTCATACAAGTGCTTTATAATGACTATGTGTAAGGCTTTTTGCAGGCTGCAGTTGGTAGACTGTGGAACCAAGTTTATACCTCTTTACAATGTGGACTGTGGAATCAGTGAGTAGTTCAGGTCACGTTTTACTGTTTGAGGCACAGATTGTTCTCCATGCAAGCAATAACTGTTTTCCACAGGTTTTTGCTGACAGGCATATCTGTTTACACTATGGACTTTATTAGACAGCAAGGAAAACCCCATATGTAACATCATACTTAATTGATCTCCAATCTGGGTGTTAGAATCTCTGTGTTTACAGTGTTCTATAAGAATATCTCTATGATCTGTTATATTATGGCAAGAAAATTTCATGGACTCTGATTGGTCAGCATGTGCTTGTGGAAATAAGGTTATCCAAGTACAACCTCAGGGCATCAAATCCAAACATACAGATGATTGCATAGCAGACTGAATAACCAACCACAATCTCTCTTACCAAGAGAGTTTAATACCTTGTAATTGAAGCACAGAAGCAAAAGCTTAGTTTCATAAAAAAACCTTATTTATTTACATTGTGTGTGTGTGTGGTGGTGGGGGGGGCAAAATCTTTGTCATGGCTAAAACATTTCATAGTTAGTCAGAGAACAAGTGTCAGAACATCTCCTTTATAGTGTGGGGTGGGAACATCTCTTTCATAGTATCAATTTTACACACCACATATGAATGCACTGCATCATGTGTATGCAAAAACCTAATTGTCCTGCATTGCATAACACACTACAGTCATACCAGACAATTATTTGCATACTCATGATGCAATGCTTTCACATGGGGAATGTTTCCTCAAAAAAAAAAAAAAAAATCAAACTGTACAACTGATACTATAAAATAGATGCTCCTACACATAAAAGGGATGTTCTAACACTTGTTCTCTGCCTAATAGCCATATACATGTGCTTATTTTGGTCCCCACAGTATTACTAAATAAGAGCCATTGTATAATAGCAATAATGCACACTAGCATGTGGGTATGTGCTAGAATAACCTCATGCTTGAGTGCAGTGTTTTGGCCTCATGCCCAACCACTCCTGGTGTGAGGTTATTGCAGCACAACCTACATCCCACCATGCATCAGTGTTTGTTTCATACATTGGCGTAATACTCTGTTCATTTTGAAAATAAGAACATATGAGTTGTAAAATGGTATCTTGTATCAGCCCTTGTTAGGCAGATATGTGTAAAGGGCCAGTAAAACTTGTATGATCTATGATTTATGTACATAAGTGCCGTTTGACCTTATGTAACTCACAAGTTGCATAATATACCAGTGAGATGTCCCCAAGGTCATACAGCATGAATGTTCATAAATCATGTACAACACAAGGTCCGTGTCTCCCCCCCCCCCTCAGCATGTTCCCTTTATTCAACAGGGTAGGACCTTGTGTGATGGGCTCTTTTGTTATTACGTTTTATTCTACATTTTTTAATTAATAAAGTATGTGGGACTTTTTACTGAACAAGTGTGTGTCCATCTTTTCTGTGCCCTGTTGCTATGGGCATTGCTAGGGAGATGCCATCATGACACCGATGCTTATGCTGCTACGTAATAGCTGACTGGTATAGGACCTAAGGAGCTGATTTTTACATGGGAAGATGGGGCTGGCAGTATAGCCTAGAGGTTAGCGTAACGAGCTGTGAATGAGCTTGATACATCCAGCAGACAGGGGTGTGATTCCCACAACCTCCACTTGCATACTGTGTGACTCTGAGCAAGTCATTTGACCTCCCCAGTGCTCCCGGGGTAGCCCCTGAAAACAGGCACTTGTGCCTAGTGGGCCTTATCTGGTTACCAAAGACTAAAATAAAGATAGTGGTGCCACTTAGTGAGAGCTGCTGGTTCTTGGGTGACACTTGTGAGCAGCTCTCAGTTGGTGCCATTTGCAATAAACATTGTAGTTTTAAGCAAAAACGCACATTTTTTTAAACAAGCGTGATGTAGAGAGAGAGAGAGAGAGAGAGAGAGAGAAACAGTCGCCATGTGGAGTGAGAGCAGGTGTAATGTGAAGCGAGAGTGAGCGCAGTGTGGTCGATGCCCAGCTTTTGTGGAGGAATTATAAATTAAATTAAAAGTAACTTTTTGTTCTGTCAGGGCTATGATGTGTGAAATAGAGCTTCAGGCATCAGAAAGCGATAGTCAGCAGTGGCAGACGAGCAGCGGTCAAAGAGATGGAGCCTATGGGCTGGGAATTACAATGGAAAGTACAGTTATGCAAGAACTTACTGTAACAGTAGATCTTCAAGAGGATCTCTTGCAGCAGGCCACACACCTATGGAACTACAGCTGCCAGACGCTAGGACTGCACGGAAATGTTTCTAGCTAACAGTCTACCAGGGGGCCCGCCCACTCCAACATCATACAATGATGTCGACCAACCCTGTAAGAGTGGGTGGCCCCTGCCCCTCCTCAGCTCTCCCGCCGGAGACCATAAGCAGCCCCCTGCAAGTGAACCAAGGAGAAGCCGAAAGTTCCCACCACAATAGAAGTATTAGAAAAGCAGAAGGCTCTCCGCTCAGGAGAAAGAGACACAGACACAGAGAAGTCCACTGGCCCAGGGGGGAGGAAGGTGGGATGGCATGGCCTGCTGCAAGAGATCCTCTCGAAAATCTACTGCTACAGTAAGTTCTTGCGTTACTGTATTATCTTCAGCGAGGGTATCTTTTGCAGCAGACCACACCTATGGGATGAGTCTCGAGCAGTTCTGACAGGATAAGAACCAGTCAGAGAGGCTGGAGAACCTGAACCTGGGAAGGAAGAACGGTCCTGTAGCACAGTTAGGCCAAAACTGGCCCTATGCATAGAGGCAATGTCCAGACTGCAGTGATTGGAAAAGGTGTGGACAGTACTCCAAGTGGCAGCAGCAGAGATCTCTGCAGCTGAAACATTACTGAAACAGGCAGAAGTGGCCATGCCTCAGGAGGAAAGACTATGAACAAATGCCAGGAAGGTACCTACCGTACATCCTGTAGTAAAAAAAAAATAATAATGCAGGGAAGGCCTTGAGAAAGCACAAGATTAGCGTGAAAACGTTCGGCTGTTTGGGGAGGGGCACGCTGCTTCAGCTATGTGCTGGCATCTGGTGCAATAAAAGATTTATTTTTGCATATAACCTGATTGCAACTTGCTTTTTATATCAGTGGAGAGATGTAGCTGAACTGTCGTTGGTTAATGCAGGGAGAGGACACCGTGCAGCCCGAGCAGAACGGTCGCACACAATGTCGGCTCCTCATCGCATGATATATAAAGGCAGTGAAAGTTCATTTTTCGAGGTTTTACTCTACTTTTAGATGTTCACTGGATGGATTACTTGTTGGAGAATAAAATGGGAAGCCCTCGTTGTGATCGGGGCACAAACAAGTCCAGGAAAGGGAAACAGGCAACAGCAGGTCCATTGGCCCGACCTGCAGTGACTGTTGAAGCCGATACCGGGCAGAGCTCAGAGACTGAGACTTTACAAACTTCGGGCCTGAAAATGCAACGTCTGATGGTTTCGGTCTCTGATCTGAACCAGAAAATGGATGCTTTTAACTCAAGAGTAACAGTCGTGGCATCCACGTTGTATTGTGTTAAAACAGATTGAGAAAAAAAAAAACAAGCCTCTGCAGTCACTAGTTCGTCAGCTATGGTGGTGAAAGAAGTGCAGCACATTCGTACGAGGCTGGAGACCCTGGAAAACCAGGTATGATCAGCAAATTTAAGAATTCTTGGCCTTCCTGAGAGCATCAAAGGAGATCACCCGATTATATTTATGAGGGAATGGCTAGCCGAAAAGCCACAGGCAGAGGGTGATGTGAACAGATTTCAAATGCAAAATGTTTATCGCATCACACCACGTGAGCAAATGGAGGCCTCTAACATGCCTTGCACTTTAATGGTTGATACTGCAGGTTTGGGGGAACAAGACAGAATTCTCTCCCCATCAAGAAGGAACGAACGGCCTACTTACTCAGGATGGTCAACATGTGCATATATTCCTGGACATTGGCTACGCAACTAAGCAGAGGTGAAAGAAGTTCAATGGGGTCCGCCACATTCTCATGGATACCAGCCTACCCCACTCCACTGTTTTCCAAGCCTGTCTACATACTGTATACCAGGGCAAGGTTTGGGCTTTTTTTTTTTTTTAAAGTAAAGACTGTTGTGATATTCCCCCCAGTGTTGTATCATTAAAATGGTATACGCATGTTTTTTTCTCTCTGTGATTAAGGGGCTTTCAGCTCCATTGATGCTGTATTCATTCAGACTGTGTACCATATGGAATGTTACTGGCTGTAAATTAACTGACAAAATAATAAAGTTTAAAAAAAAAAAAATAATGCAGTTAGCCAACCATTAGGACAAACATGGTTTATAAACAGGGATGCCCTCATTGCCAGGGGCAGAAGAAACAAACAGCTGCAAGGCCTGCCTGCAGTCTTTGCATGGTGTGTATAGCGATGCCAAATTCTTTGTACATCTAAAGTAAGGAGCAATGTTTCCCATGGGTTGGCATGCTGTGAATAGACAGGCAAGTGGAGGGGCTGATTCAAAGTTAACTTAGACACCACCTTAGGAAGAAACTAAGGAGCCGAACACAAAGAAACCCTATCTTTGTGGAAAACCAAATAAGGCTGATCACGCATGAGAGCCTGTCACTCTGAAATTCTACGAGCAGCAGTAAAGACAGCTAAAAATAGCGCTTTCCAAAACAGAAAGTGTAGTTCCCAACTTGCGGCTGGCTGCGAAGGAGCCAAAGTAACTTTCTCCAAAACACAATGCAAGTCCCAAGACAGGAATTGATTGCAGATAGGAGGCTTCAGATGAAGGACGCCTCTCAGGAACGTATGGGACACTTCCACTTGGGCCACCGTACGTCCAGCAACAAGCATGGGAAAGGACGAAATGGCCGACAAGTGCACCTTAATGGAGAAGCACCTCAGACTGGAGTCTGGAGTCAGAGGGACAACAAGGACTCCCGCATCTCCATCACTGGACAAGAGAAAGAGTCCAAGTGAGGGGACGCAACCCATAGAGCAAAGCGCTTCCACTGCATGGAACAAGCAGCCTTGATGGAGGGCTTCGTAGCAGCCGGGTCTTCCTCCCTCTCCTTACTCACTGTACCCAAATAGAGGTTAGCAGTTGCATGTAGATCTTTTTCCCCACTCGGCATCCAACTGGAATCCCCTTCTTCCCCCTACCCTGTGCTGTACCTTGCCTTCCCAGTTCCGATCTTTGCTGTTGTCCTTCCCATCTCCTCCACTCTGCTCCCGTCTCTGTTTAACTCATGTCCGCCCCCAACTCCTCTTCTTATCCCACCCTAGCCTTGCCCTTGACTTGGTTACTCTGGCTCCCTGCTCCTCTATTAAATACATTTCTACCTCTAGTTAGCCACTTTGAATTTAGTATGTTTTTGCTGTCCAGTGCAATCCTGTCTGATGTTAACCCACATGTTACCGGTCTGCTTGTTTTGTTCAATAATGTGTAAGAAATTTTTGCTGCTGTTGTTGTGGCATGCATTGTGTATGATCTACCACTATTATTTGCAACTCGCTCTGTAATTTCTCTCTCTGGATTTTGTCATCGTTTTGCACCATCTAGCCTCTGTATTCCCAGGTCGCCCCTGAAAAAGGGACAGCAATGTCTCAGTGGGCTCACCCGGTCACCAAAATTGAAATAATTAAATAAATAAATAAATAAATAAATAAATAAGGGGACAGCCTAAACCTAGCCAAGGCTAGGTCTTCAGTAGCCCAGCATGAAGATGAAGGGATCTGAGGTCCGGATGGATGAAGCTGCCCCGCTCTTACGACAGCAAGCCTGTGCACTAACGGAGGGGTGCCACTGTCAACTGTTGCAACAAGGTGGACCAAAACTAGTGAGGCCAGAAGGAGGCAAAGAGGATCACAGTGGCCCTCTCCACCTGGAGTTTGATCAGAACCCTCAGTAGGAGAGGAAAAGGAGGAAAGGTGAACAGAAACCTCCGGTCCCAAGTGCGAGATGACATGTCTCACCAGAAAACTCCAAGCCTTGGAGCGACTGAGCAGAAAGGTGACAGTTTTTCTGTATGTGGGGACACAAAAGGAAGGAACTCTGGGTGACCCCAACTGTCAAACAGGCCTTCTACGACGGAGTGCAACAGTTTTCACTCATGTCGTTTTAGACTGTGACCAGCTTAACCTACCCACCAGGACATGTTGGATGCCTGGAACATGAACGGCCGATAGGTCCAGACCATAATTTAGAGTCCAATACCAGACCTTCATCACTTCCCAGCAGAGAAGGTAAGAGTGGGTCCCTCCTTGTTAGCTGGGGTAGTGGACAACACTGACATTGTCCACCTGCACCAGCAGAGGTCCCAGGGACAGCTGGGTCTAGAAGGGTGCAGAGTATACAGAACTGCCTGCATCTCCAGGATGTTGATGCAAAGAGTAACTCCCACCTTGGACTATGGCCCTGGAGCTGGTGGGGGCGCCAACTCGCCCCCGAAGCATCCAAGGAGAAAATTTGCAGAGGGGAAGGGATGAGGAAAGAAACCTCTTTTTGTCCAGTTGCTGGGTTCCATCCACCAAAGTAGCACCCTCTTCACCGGAGAGGAGACTAGGACCTGCTGTGTCAGGTTGCTGGTGCACAGATCCCACTGCACCCTCAACATCCACTGGGGAATCCACATGTGCAGTCTAGCTAGAGGTACTGTGACTATCGCTGAAGCTCTCCGGCCCAGAAGACAGAGGAAGGATCTGGCTGGGATATTATATCTGCAGCTATAGAGCAGACAGACATGAGCCATAAGACAGTCTTTCCTGTCCTAATACAAGAAGGCCCTACCCTGAGCAGACTCCAGGACTGCCCCTACATATCATAGCTGCTCACAAGGGGAAGGACAGACTTTGGCCAATAGACTGTAGCGCCCCAGTCCTGGAACAGAAGAGAAGCATGTTCCAGGGGCAGCAGCTGACCTTTCTTGGACTGTGTCCTGAGAAGCCAGTCAACCAGAGAGGGGAGGATGTCGAACCCCTCCCTCCTGAGGACTAATGCCACAATTGCCAAGCAATTGGAAAACACCAGAGGTGCAGAGAACAAGCCAAGGGGCAAGGCCGGAGCTAGATGCGTGCTCTCTCAAAATCGAACGAGGTATTGAAGGTGAGGGGCCCACTCTGGGATAGGCAGGCATATGCCCTGAATGCCTAGGGGACATACCCCATCTCCATAGTGCCAGAGTGGCATCCATCCCAAAAGGGTTACCATCCCGGATCCCCTGCACCAGATGGAAACCTGAAGCTCTCTGAGAACCAGATTGAGCCCGAGACTCCTGGAAGAGAGGAGGAGAGAGATCAGGAAGAAATGGGAGTAGAAATTCCAGTCTCGCTGAGCCTTGGGGGGCAGGTACCATGGGCCCTTAGTGCATCAGGGGTAGAGTCCATCCCCAGAGCAGCAGGAGGCAGGTTAGTGGGGGAGAAGAACAAAAATGGGGCTGTACTGGAGAATGCCTCCGAAATCAAAAGGGTCCAAGAGCTGCAAGACCCAAACCTCTCTGCAGCTCTGCCACAGAAGGAAGACCCTTTTCTCCCAAGGGCTGAAAGGGGTCTAGAGGGCAGCCCAAAAGGGACCACAGAGAGTCCCTAACCCCAATGTCCAGCAGGTCCACTGAAGGCCGGGAACCTGTCGAGGAGCACAGGAGAAAGTTTATGACTAAGCTCAAAATCTACTCCACTGGAGTCTTCCCCAAAATGGTGATGATGAGGCAGGAGGGAAATATCTGGTCATGCTCTCCAGTAAGAGGAAACCAGCTGGTGCCTCGGTTAAAGAGGGCCTGCTCCACAAAGTTGGGGCATCAGGTCAAGTTATCAGAGGCCTCAACGGTGATGAAAGCTGACCAGCAAGGAGCAGGTTACCAGAAGTGCTGACCAGGGCACCATGTGGACAGGGATAGGTCCCTGAAAGGAGAAGCACAACCACTGCAGCCTGGATTCAAGAGAGGGATGGTCCCAGGGTACGCAGGCAAGAAATGTCCTGACATTTTCCAGATTGCAAAGATTGGGGTCCTTTTGTAGTTGGGGGCTGAGCTGATGTGGGGCTCCAAAGTCCAAAGAAAGGGACCTTGGGTCAATAGAACTGTAGAGCCCCCCCAGGGGTCCATGGGGAGGGGGCCAGAACCACCCCACCGTGACAGGGGATGGCCGAGAAATGGAAACTAGGGCCAGGGCAGCTATGGGAAGGGGCGATGGAGGAACCCGAGAACTGGCCACACCATCCCACGCAAACACTACCAGGGAAGGGACATAGGATAGATCCTATAGCCTCTGAAGCTGCTGATGGGGGATGAAGGTAACTAACTCCAGCAGTGGCAAAAAGTGAGGAACAAGGTCCTGGTACAGATCAGAAGGCCGACCAGGGAGAAGAATGGCCCAGTGCACCAGGGGAGCAGTAGACAATGGATCCACACCATGACAGGCCCCGGCCTCACAGAGTGCTCAGTCTGTGATCCCCTGGCAACAGAGATGAGCAGGTGGGGAAGGCTGGTGGGGAGAAATGGAAACCCGGCACCCCAGAACCGTTGGCCTGACTGAATCCGGGGAAACACCCTGCCCATTGCCCTGAGGACATAAAGGGGAGCAGGGAGCACATTGTGGCATTTTTTTTTTTTAAATACCTCCTAAAGGGCCCAATGGCCAAGGAAGGTGAAAGCTGAAGCCTCCCGCCCCATGTTATGAGAAGGCAGATTAACCCATGCTGGTGGGGGGGGGGGGAGATCGCAGCTCCGAGGCCAGCAGTCCCCAAAGCCCACCCTGGGATCCACAGGTGTAGGAGGGAGCAATGCCGACCAGGGAGAACACCCGGGTCATCTGGTTCTTACCAGCCCCAGGACCAGCGAGAAAGAATGCCAGAGCCTACCCCATAGTCCATTGGGTTACTGGATAGCTGCCCATGGCAGAAGCAGGAAAGGAGGCTGTGGCCAGAGCTACACTGATGGGGGGGTTCAAAGGTCCAGCAGGAAGAGGTGCCAAAGTCCGTACACTGTGGAGAAAAGGGTGTAGGATGGCAGTCAAATGAGTACCGAGATGCTTGTTGTTTGTTTTTTTCCCTCCCAAGACATCTAGAGTTCTGAGAAGATGGAAGATCCAAGGTTGCTCTTCCATGGCACCTGCTCCCTTGGACAGACAATCCAGTTGGATCAGGAGAGCACACCGGGTTTTCCTTCCTCTTCCTCCAGAGCAAGGATGGGGCCTGGAATCCCCAGAGGCCCATCCCGAAAATGGAGAGTCGGCCATCCTCTGACTAAAAACCAAAAACAGAGGTGGTGAAGACCAACGCATTTTCAGTAAAGAAAATAAAATACAAAAAATTAAATAAAAAGGAAATGGTCGACTGGAGCTGCAGAGCTCCAAAGATCCGATGTGCAAAGGACGATGGTAGGGAGGGAGTATAGCGCAGTGGTTTAAGGCTCTGAGCTGCAAATCTGGTGACATCCAGCAGACCAGACCTGGGTTTGAATCCCACAGCTTCCACTTGCATACTGCGTGACCCTGAGCAAGTCACTTAACTTCCCTCTGCTCCCAGGTCGCTCCTGTAAAAAAGCTTTCAGCTTAGTGTGCTACTCCTGGTTAAACAACTAAATAAAAAAAAAAAAAAAAGAAGAAGAACTGAGGAGGGTGCAGGGGCCACCCACTGTTATAGGGTTGGTCAACGTTATCGTATGATGGAGTGGGCGCCCCTAGTAGACTGCTAGTTAGAAAAGTTTCCATCTGGTCCTAGCACCTGTCAGCTATGGTATAGCATGCTACAAGAGATACCCTCACTGAAGATGGTTAGTTTTTTTTGTGTGTTTTAATTTTTTAACAGAACAAAATGGTTCGCTTTTGTAGCTATGAAGGCAGCTCGAAGAGGCAGTTTTAATTTTAAATAGGACTGCTAACATGTTTTATGATGGTGGGGTGGAACAGGGTAAAGAAGGGTGAGAGAGTGAGGGACCAACGCTGTTGAAAGTAAATAGCTGCAGAGTGTGGAAGTAGTGCAGCAGGAGGAGGTGGGGCTATTGACTTAGTAACTGTGTATATAAATGTAAGATTCTACATTTAAACACACAGTTACTCAGATAAATGGATTTATCACACTGCATTTATGTCCATGCCTATTGCATAAAAATATACATATATACATATACATACATATATATTAAACTGGCACAGTAGCCCTAGTATAGTTGGGGTGAGAGAGCAGTTTAATGTTAAAGCGGAGTTGTACAAAATTTGGCATGAAGAAGCGTCAGAGGTAGGTCTGTTGACATGCCTCATTTCGTGTGAATCCGTTTAATGGTTCAAGAGTTATTAAAGTTAAAAATTCCCCAAATCTACCAAGTTTTTGCCATTTTTTTTGTCACATGTATCTCACAGACAGGTGTAGATTCTGGTGTGAATTTTTTTTTGGCTGAAAGCCTTGGCCCCACAGATGTGCCTTTTGAAGGTCTGGTGCAAAAATATGAATCTGTTCAAAAGTGATTTAATTTTGTTTTTTTCCCATTACTTCTATGGGAAAAAGTTAGATATCCCATGTGACACTTTATGTGCAACAGTTTAAGGCTGTAAATTTGCGAACATTTTCATGAAACTTTCGCACATTTTTTGAAACTTTGCAGAAGTTTTCATGAAACTTTCACAAGTTTTTTTGAAAACTTGCAGAAGTTTTCCAAAAACTTTCATACATTTTTAAAAGTTCGCACAAGTTTTTGAAAAACTTTCACAAATTTTTTGAAACTTTCGCAAATTTGCATAACTACTTTTTTTATATCTCTTTTTATCCTGCAAAACTACTTTAAAAAAAATGCTGTTTCTATGCCACTTCACTGCAAAAAAAAAAAAAAAAAAAAACAGCTAGGTCATTGGGGCTGAAATTTGCAGGGTAGAAAGAGCCTGCCCCACAGATGTACCTTTTGCTGGTTTGGTGCTAACATTTACATTGGTTTCATAGTTATAACATTATGAAGTTTGGAAATGTCCCATAGGATAACACTGTGGCGGTTACGGTACCTTTCGGCGGTTATATCTCAAAAACGGTTTGAGATATGAATTTTTCACTAAACGCAGCTTAGTAAGCAAATATGCAGGTTGCCAGGTCATGATTACAACTGCACTGGAATTTTTTTAAATGTTCCTATGGTTACTGTGATATTGTGCCATCTGCAGCACAAAGGTTACTTGGAATGTCTCTAGGCCTGCGCTCTGGCTCCAGAGGACCCTGCTCTATCGCATATGGATACCATTATGCAATAATGGAAGCGCAGAGACCTCCATTATGCAGTAATGGAAGCGCAGGACACAAGACAAGGGCTTATTGCAATGTCTCTACACTTATGGATAAATGGGAGTGCAGGGACCATAGGGCCCTGTGCTCCCACAAATGGACATCATTATGGAGTGACAGGACCACACAGACAGATGAGGGTTAATTACAATGTCTACACTTATGGTTGGATGGGGGGGCCTTGCGCTTTCACATGAAAATCAAGGACAATTACAATATGCATGCATGACAGCACAGAGCCCGGAGTGCCCTGTGCTCCCACAACACACTACGGAGTGATGCTCCCAGAACCAAATAAGGGTAACATTACACTGTCTCAAAAAGTAAGGACATTCATTGCAAAAAACTTTGTCACTGCAACAGTTAGGGTGAGTACTATATCAACAAAAGGAGGGAAATGAGGTGTTAGGGTTTACAACCATAACACCCCAACCACACCCCCACCCCGCAGAGACTGACAGATGTGGGGGGGGGTTGTTTTGGTGCCATCAACCATAACGCTTATGCCATTCCACCATCACCACCCCTGCAGTCACTGACAGGCATCGGGGTGTACCTTGGGGGTCATTGGCACTAATGCTCACCCCCATTCCCCTATCCTATACTGTACCCATCTCACCTTATTTACTTAAGGAATGGAGTGGGCATTAGGGCCAACAACCCCAAGGCACACCACGATGCCTGTCAGCGTCTGCTTGGTGGGGGTGGCAGTGGAATGGCGTGAACATTATGGCTGATGATCGCAAGGCACCCCCCCCACGTCTGTCAGTCTTTGCCGGGTGGGGGTGGGACATTAGGGCAGTAAACAAGAACGCCTCATTTCCCTCCTTTTGTCAATTCAATTTTTCAATTTTATTGGTTCGGAAGATACCTTTGAGCCCAAGCTCTTTTACAAAGGTTCCACGTCAGTGACAAGACAAGGTACAAAGAAGCAATCAGGAGAGGAGCATACAGAAAACACCATGCTGTTTATCATAAGCACAGAACACATTGTGAGATACGAGATAAAGTGGTGGGAACATGTGTACAGTTATGGAGGCAGAGAATAGTGCAGCCCCTAGGAGCCTTGTCAAGCAAGTATGAGGGAGGGGGAATGGTCAGGGAGGTAGGAAAGCAAAAGGTTGTTAAGGGTAGGTTGTGTGGGGGGCGCAAGACGAGGGGAGGCATATGCTACATCAGACACGGTATTGCAGAGGATTGAAGATATCTGAGATTAGTTGCAGGAGCATTTAGCGATTGTACTTAGATGTTGTTTGAGGTCCATTTTGAATTTGGCTACACAGGTGGTGGCAAGGAGGTACTCGGGCAACTCATTCAGCCACAGGGGCGCGCGGTAGGCAAATGCCCGTTGCCCAAGTGAGGGGCGGCAGAAGTGGACGGACAGGGCCCCTCTAGTCTTTCCCCTAGTGGCCTGTGGTGTGTCTGCAGCCACTACCAGATTGCCAATGCAGGGTGGAGTTTTCCCCATAAGTGCTTTTTTCCTTAGGGTGCGTGTCTGATGAACGACCCTGTTTTTAAGGGATAGCCAATCTGTGAGTTCATACAGTGTACAGGTGTGCATATCATGCTGTAAATCAAGGGCTAGCCTACAGGCCTCGTTTAGAGCCAGCTGTATCCGTTTCAACGCAGTGTCCATTGCCGCCCCATATATCACTATACCATAGTCGATATGTGACAATATGGAGCTGTGTACTGCAAGGCGGAGGGCCTCGAGCGATAGGCATTTCCTATGCCTGTAAAGGGCACCAATCTTTATGCTGACTGTCTTGACCAGGGTGTCAATATGTTGAGCAAAAGTCAGCGTTTCATCCAGTGTGATCCCCAGATACTTGAACATGCAGACTTGTTCCAGTGGCTCACTGCAGGAGTTTGAAATGATGAGGGGATTTAGTTTGATTTTTTTGTGTGACCTGGTAATATGCATGGCCTTGGTCTTTTTATAATTCAGAAACAGCATATGTCTGCAGAACCATGTCTCCAATGAGAAGGATGCCTGAAGCTCGGATTGCATGCTAGTGAGGGACCTGTTACTTCCCAGGAGCACCGCATCATCAGCACAGAGGATCAGTTTGGTATTGCAGGCAGTGGGGAGGTCATTTAGGAAGACATTGAAGAGTAGGGGCCCAAGGACAGATCCCTGGGGCACCCCCAACGATACCTCTCTAGCAGTCGAAACTGAATGTCCAATTTTGACACACTGAGTTCTGCTTGTAAGGTAGTCTTGGAACCAACATAGTGCACTGGGTGCCACACCCAAGTTTGCCATTTTGGTCAATAACAGGCGGTGATTGACTGTGTCGAAGGCTTTGGTGAGGTCTATGAAGATAGACCCCATCAGTTTGCCTTCATCCAGGGCCTTGTGTGCATAGTTCGTAAAGTCCAGCAGGGCAGTGCTTGTGCTGTGGCCTTGTCTGACACCATGTTGATTAGGGCAGAGTAGGTTATATTTGTTGAGGTAGTCAATGAGCTGACCAGCTACGATCTTTTCCAGTGCTCTGGACAGCGGAGAGAGTATTGAGATGGGCCTATAGTTGGCCACCAAGGATTTATCACCTCCCTTATGCACAGGTGTGGATTTGTTAAACAACTTGGTGATGGGCACCATGAAGACATCCAGTGTGCAAGATAGCAGTTTCAAGTCGATCCCATCGCTACCCTGTCTTGTCTTGCCCAGTACTTTCCTGACCTTAGCTAGTGTTTCCTTCACAGTCACCCTTTTAAGGTAGAAGGGAGGGTAGGAGTGTTCGGAGGGTCCATTGTTGGACTGGCTCTGCTCAGGGTGGAGGTATGCTGGTGGTAGAACTGCTGTGAGATCGTTGAAGGCCTCCCCAATGGCTAGGGGGTCTGTGATGTGATTGCTACTGATATCAAGTAGCCGTGGATGCATCTTGTCCTCCTTGAACCAGGATGCTCTTGATGCTATCCCAGAACCTTTTGCCGTCACCCCAGGAGTTAGCAAGCTGTGCTTTGTGGTAATTGGCTTTGGCGAGCCGGATTAGTTTAGTACAGCGATTCCTGGCCACCCTGCAACACTGGTAGTCGTGCCTGTCTCCCGTGTTTCTTGCTTTCTCCCACAGTGAATCCCTATCATTCATCAGGGAGAGTAGTTCTCCATTAACCCCCCCCATTAGCCTGCCCTTTAATTGTCCTCTTTGTGAGGGGGGCATAGATATCACAGAGGCTATTAAAGCCGTTTGTGAAGTAGCTGAGTGCCTGATTTAGGGAGGGTGCCTGACTGATTGGGGTCCAGTCATAAAGGGAGAGTGCCAATTTGAGGGCTCCAAGCATTCCCTTTCTCAATACCTTGCTTGTTATGAGTTTGGGTGGGCTTTTGGTGAATTTGTTAGACCACAGCAGTGTAATAGGGGAGTGGTCACTTAGTGTGTCAGGTAGAACCTTGACCTCGGAGATTCGAGATGGTGATCTTGCAAGTACCCAATCAAGAAGGGTGCTGCTACCAGTCTTATAATTCTATCTGGTAGGGTGGGTGACTAGTTGAGACATATTGGAGAAGGCAATCATGTCCTTAACTGGCACAGACTCCTTCCCTTTAACCATGAGCTCCATCCCATGAGGAAGGGTGCCTACGATTTCCACCACTTTGGTTAACCCTGTAGTGGCTCCCTTTGGGGGTAAATATACTGAGGCAAGGATTGGGGATTTGCCATTACGTCCGATCTGAGCTTTAAGTATTAATATCTCATGGTCTTCAGCCACCCTGGTTTCAGGGAGAACAGTACACCGTAGAGAGTCCTTAGCATAGATAATGCCCCCCTTCCTATTCTGTCAATTCTGTAGGTTTAGTACTCACCCTAACTGATGCATTAACACCATTATATATACATACACACACACACACACACACACACACAGTTGCTTTATTTCACTCACCAACAAATAAATCCACAAGCAGATCCAGAAGAGGGAAGCAAAGTACAACCCTTCTTACTTTTCCTCTTATCTTCATGATCTGTAGACTGCTGTACAGTAGCACTGCCCATCTGTATACTCCGCATTCCAGCAACAAATGAACATCCCCCCCCACCACCACCACCACCAACGTAGGATGCAGCCTTAGGTACTACTGCCTTGTAGAAACAATCATGGTTCCCCACAAAAAGCAACAACTTCTCCAACGATATCTGCACACTTTCTTAAATGTTACTCCTCCCTATATTCAGGAAGCTACAATAAAAACCAGCTTCGCCAACAAACTGCTTTTTCTATAAGAAAAGATAATGGCCAGACCAAATGCATTAGTCACTGCAGGACCCCCCCCACCCCCACCAACTCTCATGGGAAATAAAGCAATTTTTCAGAAAATGTTTTAAGTGGCTATGGGCTACAGCAGGCACCCTCCCCCCACACACACACACACACACACTCTTTGTCTAACAACATGCTAATGGGGGGGGGGGGCTTAATAATCATGGCCTGCCATTGCCAGCTCTTTGAGTGAGGCGAAAAGTAAACCGGGTTCAGGACTGTGTGTGTGGTAGGAGAGTGACAAGAGTTTGGGGGAATGAGCAGAGATCAACAGGGTGGTGACAGCAAGAACTCAGACCGGGAAACACAATCTGAGCAAGGGATTTTGCAGATCTGATTTTTTTGTGAAACATTAGTTGTCCGCATGTTAAGTACTGTATATTGATGGCCTCTATAACATGTTCCCAATCACAGCAAATTGGTGGCTGCCATATATTGGGAAAGAGTCTGTGCAAGACAGTGCCATCTAATGGTGAAATCTGTAAGAGTGAAATCTCCCCCCCCAATACTCTCTATCCTCCTGACTACCTTGCCTTGGCCCCCACCTGCATCGCCCACTGTCCAGCACCATCACTTTCTAGACCGCAATGAGCTCCCAGCTGCCTGCCCCTTGGGGACCTCTCTCATGGAAGGGGCACTGAGGGCAGGCCAGTCCTCCTCTGGTCCTCGAATTTAGAGGCTATGGCTGTCATGCTGGGCAGGAGGGCAGCCCAGAGCCCAAACATGCCTGCTTCATCCTGACACAGCGAAGTGATTTTCCCATGTTCTCCTGCCCCCAAGATGCTTGGCTGTTAATGTGTAATGTGCATACATAGGGGTGTGCATGCAACGTGAAGCCAGTGTGTCCCCACTCCCACTGGTGTATCCAGTGATCTTGCACCTCCTGGGTACCCCAAGGGGGTGCTCCCGCAGGAGGGGATTAGTCATTCACCCACCCAGAGGAAGACAGCATCCTATGGGATGCTCTGCCACCCTCCCCCTGCCGGCCCTCCAGTATTCTGGGCTTGTTCTTGAACCCGGTTTACCAGGATTGTGGGCGGTAGTGCTGAGAAACTAACACCTAGAGACTTCTAATGGTGGCTACTAGATAGCATATGTGAATGTCAAAAGATTACTGTACTCTCCCAGCTAGGAAGAAATTTCACTTCAGCTGAATGGTTACAGCTGAAGCCTTCAGGGCTCCATGGCTGGATTACCAGCAAGGGCTAGAGGAGTACAGAATCTGTAAGTAGAGGGACAGACAGAACTGTGACTATGGGCTGCATTTTCAGAGCCAGTGTGTCCACTTTGTGTCCGCGTCTTTTTTCAAAAGGGCTGTGTCTGCCCCTATGTATCCAGATACTTTTCTGGGACTAGCAGATGCAGGGCCTCAGTACTAAGTCAACATGCCCATTTATGGACAAAGCAGTCCAGGGTTTACCCCAGGCAGATGCAGCAGATGTTGGGATGGCATGCTGCCTGAAACCAGGTCAGACTGTCGCAGATGGACAGCAGTTTCAAAAACAGTCCCACTGTATCCAGATGGGCAACAGCACAATGAAGGCGCCCCCCCCCCCCTTTTGAATGCAAGCGCATCTGGTAAATGTGCCTACATCCAGAATTGGGAAAATCTGACCCCATGCGTTTTCAGACCGAGTTTGTTTAGCTGTAAATTAATGACATCCCTTTCAGCTTAGTAAGAGTAAGGAACCCAGCCCTGGGAGTTCATCTCAATGTGGTTACTGGCCTTGCACCACAGTTAGTCAGTGCTCTCGAGACAGCTTGACTGAGGTTTTAAAACTGCGGTAGCCTTGTCAGCTAAGAGCTGGGGACTCAGCTCTGGGAGTACACCTTGATGTGGTTGCTGGGCTTGGGCTTGTACAGCAGCAGATTTTTCAACCTCTGCGGGCTAAAAATTCCCTAAAACTGATTAGCCAGCCCTGCTGAGAGGTATTTTTATGAAGTAATTAAAGCAGCAATATTTGCTAGTAGGAAAAAAAAATCATCATACAGTTTTTTGTAACAAGGTTATTTCTGGCAAAAACATCAATATAGTGTATGGTGAGGGCTTGTTCTGCATGGAAATCCATCCTAGATCACAGAACATGGTAATACCCTACTGTGGTACAACAGCATCATAATTTCAGCTGTTTTATAAGTGCACGAGCCACAGTTTAACTCAAGCAACAGAAGCTGCAGGATCAACCAGACAGACATTCACGGCGGCAGCGCAATATCTCGAAGAAATCCCACCCATGCAGGATCACCCACATACATTGAAAAGAAAGCAGGATCAACCAGATACTTTCATTCTACAAAAAAACAAAACAAAACAATGCAGGATCAACCATATATTTAAATTTACTTACAATTCAATTCATCTTTATTTATAAAAAGTGCTATTCACACTGATCATAGCGCTTGTATAATAAAACACAATAAACCATACTTAAAAACATAAAATACAAATGCCATTCCTTCCAATAAGCATCGTCTCGCTAAGCAAGACGTGAAGGCGGCTTTTTTTTTTTTTTTAATCCCTTCTAAAGACTTACAACCAGTGGAATTTCATGCTACAGACATACACACATCTAGTCCATAACAACCACACCACTGACCCTAGCAACCAGCCCTGAAACACAGAATAACATGCAGCAGTAAACAAATTATCTTTTTTCTGTATTAAAAAAATTGACAAATTGTACTAAGACTCCAATGAGAGTGTCTGGAGCTCACTGATCCTTCTGGCTGATGTGATAGCCACCAGGAAGGCGGTCTTCCATGATACGTGAAATACTTCACACCTGTGCATCGGTTCAGATGGTTTGCCCATGAGCTTTTCCAACACCAGCAACAAGTCCTAAGGTGGTGGTGGTGATTCATGCACTGAAGGGGAAATGTGGTCAAGATCTTTAAAAAAAGCACCATACCACCTTCTCCTGCGCCACCAACTGCTGACCGGCCTGGGCCCAGTAGGCAGAGATGGCTGCCAGGTGCACCTTAAGGGTTGACGACTGAAGGTAGTTAAAAATGCTAGCCACCGGGCAAGATAAGGAACCCAGCCCCTTGCCCTGGCACCAAATGGAGAACCTCTTCCATTTGAAGGCACAGCATTTTCAGGTCGACTCCTTCAGAGATGTCTCAGCCACAGTGAGAAAATCTTAGAAGAGACCCAAAGTCTGGAACTCTAGCCGATCAGCAACCAGCCTGTCAGGTGCATGGATTGAAGGTCCGGATGAAATACCTTTCCCTGATTAATGGAGAGCAGGTCCGGGTGGAGAGTAAGACGCCTAGGGAGCCTGCTGCTGAGGCTGAGGAAATCAGGGTACCAGAACTGGCGTGGCTAGTCCAGAGCCACCAGTTTCACCCATGCCTCGCTCCTCTCCATCTTGAGCAACACCTTGTGGATCAAGAGAAATGGAGGGAAGGCACAGAGGATGCCCAGGGTCCAGGGCCTTGAGATGGTATTCCCCTGCAGTGTTCCCTGCTGAGGGGGGCAGACACAGTACAACCTCAGCTTTGTGTTCTCCCTGGAGACAAACAGGTCCACCGGAGGGGTACCCCATTCTGAGAAAAGGCTGCACACTACCTCTGCATGGAGAGACCACTCGTGAGACGCCTCTGCCACATGGCTGAGAGCATCTGCCAGCTGGTTGGAGGCACCAGCCACATGATGGCCAGGAGATCAGCCTTTAAGCGGTGTACGAGGGTCCATACATGGAGAGTTTCCCTGCACAGAGGAAGGAAGTGCATCTCACCCTGCTTGTTGAGGTAGTACATGGTCATAGTATTGTCCGTCTGAGCCTGAACCATCTGACCTTGAATGTGTGGAGCAAATGTGGTCAGTGCCAACCGAACTTCCCCGAGCTTCAGCAGGTTGATGTAGCACCGAGATTCCTTGGGGGTCCAGAGCTCATGGACTCTTGTGTTCCACCAGGTGGGCACCCCAGCCCATGAGAGAGGCATCGGTCATCAAGATGACAGTTGACTCTGGGCAGACAAAATGGATAACTTCCTGCAGATGTTCCAGGATCATCTACCACTGGAGGGCGCCCCACATCAGCTGGGTCACAGTGACTGGCTAGTCGATGTAGCCCTTGCACTGAGGCCATTAGTGGGCTAGTTCCTATTGCAAAGAGCTCCATTCTCCAGCAGGCCCAATGGACTATGCTGTTGCAGGCCGCCATGTATCCCAGGAGGCGCAGGAAGTCCCGAGCACATTGCCAGAGCACCTGAACACAGAATCCATCATAAGGCCCTCAGCCGAGAGGTGCTCACTGAACCCCGAAGGGTGCCCAGAAGGGACCGCATTCCTGTCGGCTATCTGGGCCAACGGCGCAGGGCAGGAGGTCGGATGCTTCCAAAGCAGGGCCCAGAATGGACTCTGTTACTGGGAATGCTTCTCCAGCAGAATCACCCTGGTCCAGGATCTTGGTGAGTGGGTAATGTGCCTGCTTCTGAACAGGCTCATCTGGACACCCGTGGACTCAAGAGATAAAACTGAGCAGACCCATAAAGGAGGTAGGGCCTTCCTCTGTCGAGAAATCCCCGGTCGACTCCACGTCCACCGGACGAGAGTGCAAGGAGAAGCCTTTGAACTCTGATGACTTGTCAAAGAGCGGTCTACTGCCAGAGTCCCCACTGACCCTCTGTGGATGGTCAGGGATGATGGTGACCAACAGCCAATGGGGAAAATCCGATGCTGTGTGGGTCTCCTTGGCTGGAGCACCGGTCTTCAGCTGTTCCGGTGGCAACTCCACCCAAGTCAGCGGAGAAGCTGGTGAAGGCCGAGCTGGGACTTGATGGGTCAGCTCCTGCTGAGGCACAGAAGGCATCTGCCTCTGTGGCGAGAACCATGTGATGGCCAGGGTTGAAGACGGAACAGGCTTCATCACGGTAAAAATGAGCTGCTGCCACATCAAGTACTCATAGCATAGACACAACTTGCACTGAAGCCTCTCCTCACCCGAGGAGGACACAGATGAACAGTAGTGGTGACGCTGCTTCCCTGAGCAATGAGAGTTGATGCTGACGTGGGCTGCTTGACTAGGGGGCTAGAGAGCGGGACCATGACCTCAACCATCAGGGGGACAGGCAGTGGGCCTCAGAGGGGGCCGGTGAATGCCGAGGAACTTCCTGGTCCAGAATCTCCTGAGTGAGGGGCATCAGATCAGCAGACTGATCCATCCCCTTAGTACTATAAAAGGCAGGACCGGAATCCTGGATAAGGAGGTGTCTGCCTCTTCAGGTGACAAAGGGGAGACAAACTCAAGAAAAATCTTGGCTGGAAGATCTACCTGCATCTCTAACAATTGGCTCGACACTGAAACCGTGGGGCTGGCGACCTGGGCTGAGGCTCGACCAAAATAGGAACCTCCGGAGAAGTATGGGAATCTGAGGCCCGAGAGTGCTCCTGATCCCAAGATCGACAGCATCCTATTTGCCCTTGCTGCCGCCCTCCTACACTGTGCCGATGTATTCATGTCCCCTGTGACTATTACTCCCAGGTCCCTTTCCTCCTACGAAGCCATTACCTGCACTCCCCCAGACAGTAGTGGTTCCAGGGAATTCTGGCTCCAAGGTGCATGACCTTACACTTCTTAGCATTAATCCCCAACTGCCACTCCCTAGACCAGTGTTCAAGTTTAGCCAGATCCTCTCTGAGTGCCTGCGTCTCTTTCTCATTGTCCACTTTTGCACAAATCAGTGTCGTCTGCAAACAGGCAGATCTTACTCTTGCCCCGTCTGCAACGGCTGCAATGAAGACACTGAACAAAACAGGGCCCAGCACTATGCCTTTCTCCCAAACAAAGCCGATAAAGCCTTTCAAAACGTGGTATAAATGTGGCCTTATCTACATATTTCGACTGATCATCCCAACCACAGTCCTGCCGTTTGCATCTCAACAGGCCTCCCACTATCTCCCCCAGTCATACTTCCATAAATACTTGCAACTGCATTCATATTTTAAATAAAGGGAAGAGACTCTCACACAAGTTGCAGAAAAACCTCCACCACTGGTCCAGTTACTTAAAACGCATCTCTCTGGTAATGTAGAACCACATTTAATAAATAGGCTATATAAAGTCCTCCAAGCTACCATAATTAAATCAACCAGCTTCATACTCACTAGATGGAATCTGGAGCTAGGTACTACTCACACCCTGGAGGAGTGGCTCAAATATCCCCTTCGGCGCACAGAGTAACAGCAGTCCTATACTTTATTTTTTTTTTTTATTTTAGTTTTTGTTGACCGGGTAAGTGCACTAGACAAATCCTGCCTATTTTCAGGCACGACCCAGGTGAGGGGGATACAGATGAATGCCAACTGACCTTGAACCAGATTAAGCTGTTGGTGGTATTTTTAGTGAATGAGGGAAATTTGGCCAGGACACCGGGGAAATTCCCCTACTCTTTTCGATAAGTGCCATGGGGTCTTTAACATTCACCTGAACTACCACCAATCCAGGCAGATGGGACCTCGCTTTAACGTCTCATCCGAGAGACGGCACCTCAGAAGTGCAGCACCCCTCTCATGCTGTACTACAGTGTCAGTACTGGGATATTAACCCAAGTGCCAGATGTGGGAACTGAACCCACAGCCCTCTGATCTCCCGGCCTCAGAGGCGAGTGTGCTACCTACTGAGCCACTGACACTTATAAACTTATATACTGGAGGGAATATATCTGGAAATGTCACATGCGATTTTTCCACACTTCAGCAGTGATCGCACAGTACATGGGCCCCCAGGTGGCAGGATACTGGTGCAACTGCAGCTCAGCTTTTGCAGATCAAACTTGTATATTGCTGACCTGTCCCCCCTCTGCAGACATTCTGGCAGGAGGTCACTCAAGAAATTGAGAACATTTATGACTGTACATGCATGATATCACCTACTTTCATTTAAACAGCTATTCCCCCACAGCATTCAACATTAATCACTACCACCATAAAAATGATAAATCTTTTACTGTTAGTGGCCAAAAAGGCCATAACCTGCCTGTGCTGGACAGAAAGGGTCCCTACCCATGGGATGTGGCGGGCTCTTACTTTACACACACATATATCCTTGAAAGGTTGTTGGCACACTCCAGCAACCACACTTCATCATTCAATATTAAGTGGAAGAAATGGGTTGTGCATCAACTTAATAAACACCTGAACTTTGTGCCTTAGACCCACCCCCCCAACTACACTCTAGATGAAGTCCCGCAGTTTCTAACTTTTAGACCCTAACACTTCTGATTTACCACATAGTAAGAATTATTCATCACCTAGCTACAGCTTCTCTATCCTTTCTTCCTTTCCTCTCTCTTTTACCTTCTTTTTCTTTCTTCATTGGCTATCTTTTTCACTACTTCATGTGGATAAGAGTGCAGTCGGAAAGTCTGCACCTAGAGGTAGGACAATATGAAGACCACTGGATTTTGCAGCATCTACTGACTTCTGTCTTCTGAAATACACTAACAGTCACCACCTGTACTTCACCCAGAACCTTAGGCATTTACCCCCTTAATAGGCTCAGCCTAGGTGACTGTGGCATTGTTATGCTCCAGATCTAGTGTCTATAAATCATCTACATGTGGATAAAGGACTTCAAATTTTGTATTGTAGACGAATTGTGTCTGCCTACAGCTCTTTCATTTTGAACGAAGTGGTTTCTGTATATCGTTTTTGGAAAAGCTCAATAATTTAAGTTTTGCTATAACCAAAAAAAAAAAAAGAAAAAGAAATGTAACCCCTGAAATAAAGAAAACCGTCCTTCAATTTTTGTTTACCCTGTAAAAAGATAAATGGTCCCTCACCAATCTTCCCCAACACCCCACCCACCCACCTAATTTCCACTCAGCTCACACCCTTACTCACCTGAAGATGTCCCATGTCGTAGATCCACTCTCTGATCAAACACACACTGTTGCTGGAACAGATAACCCGATATAAGAAAATCAGGTAAGTGTGCTTTAATGAAACCAGCCCGATGGGCGAAGGGCTGGCGCTGAGCCATGCCCTCACACCACGCGGCGACCCACATGTTCGAGCAGGTGGGTGTCATTGTGAAACCTGACTCCAGGGACGAAAGCAGAAAAAGTGGCTCTGGACAGGCAGCTTGAGCTTCCAACCTCCATGGCCCGACCCAAATGGCACCTCCTTGTCTGGATCCGTTTCAGTGAGTTGAGCTCACAGGGGGTAATCCGTGGGGAATTTGAGGGAGGTGGCCTGATGTTGGATGTGTGGGGCCAGGAGGTCGGTCGGTGTGTCCCAGCCGATCAGAGCCATAGGGGGAGAAAATATAAGGTTAAAAAAAAAAAGTGTGGTTTAGTGTATTTCAGTGGAGTTTGAAACTTTGATTCATAAATTTTGTCCCTTTTTTTTTTAAATAACTGTCATTTTTACATATTTTTGATCCCAAATTTTCAACATGGCTTTTTTGGGACCCCACCTCATGACCAGTGGTTGTGGAATTAGACAAATCGGGCCAGAAAGGCGATTTTGTGGTTGCTTTGCGAAATCACCTTTCAGGCAGGATTTGAAAATGTTCATCATCTTTATTCATGAGGTAGGGCCATAAGAAAGCTACATTGAAAATTTGGGGTCAAAATCTTTATAATGCCAAAGTTATAAGCATACGTTTAAAGTTTTCTATGTTCACTCATAACTTTGGTCATTTTACATATTCTGACCTCAAATTTTCAAAACAGCCATTTATTCACATCACCTCATGAATGTGATAACTGTCATTTTTCAAATCCTGGCCAAAATGTAATTTCGCACCTGTGGCACAGAATGACGCTTCGGCTAGGGATTTGAACATTTTCACCTACCGGGTTCATGAGGTGGGGTAATAAGAAGGCTATGCTCAAAATTTGTTGTACAAATATGGTAAAATACCCAGGTTATGAGTGAACGTTGCAGTATTTCAAAGGTAGGGTAGGGGAAACGGGCAGACTAGGTGGCCTAGCAGTCCTTATCTGCCTTCAGTTTATAGGTTTCTATGTAACTTTGCTAATTTTCTATATTTTTAATCCAAACTTTCAACATAGCCTTTTTTTCCACACCACCTTATAAATGTAACGGGTCATTTTTTTACATCCTGGCTGAGTCGTGTTTTCGTACTTCTGGTGCACAACAATAATTCGGACAATATACTATAAATGCTACCTGTTATGTTTATAAGGGCAGTCATAAAACAACTATCTTGAAAATTTAGGGTCAATTTTATATAATTAAACTCTATACGGTTAGTATTGACTTCATTGGGTATGCTCTGTGATCTTGTGCCAGTAAGCCCAGTTCAGGTGTGAGCTCAGTGACCCAGCTGGATGGGGTGAGGGGGAGATAGTGCTGTTATGCACGCCACCCCCCCCCAGTCAGGGAATGAAAGTTGCAGGGTTGTCTGCATGGGCCCGGGTACCATATAGTGAAGACAACTGTCCTCTTGGCATAGGGCACGGCACCTCTGCACCCATGGGTGGGGGGAAAGCCCTGTGCATTGACTCACAGATGGACTCTGCTCTGTGCGTCTGTATCTGTAGCCACATGGAAGCACATGAACCACACGGCACTGCACTGCTGCAACCCACCAGACAGCCCTACAAATTCTCGAGTCTCCTCCCTTGACATAAGGCCCAAAGGGCCCTGCACATCTGCATTTGTTCACACAGGCCTTGAAGGGACCAATGTAAATTAGGATACAATTCCAGTATCTCTAAAAGAAAGGAATTGCCTTGCAAAAAACTTTATTACTGCACCAGTTAAGGGTCCAAGTTAATGTGACAAAAGTAGGGAAATGAGGCATCAGGGTTTTCAACCCTAACTCCCAAGCAACAAAAGGGGGAAAAAAACATTAAGGTTCTGGGTCTCTGGAGTCTTGATGAATCAGTGGTGGGGCCTTCCTCAGGGTTGTTAACCCTAATGCCCACCCTATTCCCTGAACAAACGTCATCAGATGTTATCTCCTTTCTCCACGCAGGGCCCACAGGGCCCTGCCTCAAGAAAGCTACAACAGACTGTACTGGCAACATCTGGCAAGACATAGTTCTCTGCCTTTAAAGAGTATCACTGTCTATAAGACACTGGCTTGGTGCTGTACCTTGTGCTTCAGACAGGAGGGTACAGGCTGGGTGGGAGGGATGAGCATTAGGGTCGACAACCCCAAGGAAGACCCCACCACTGATCCACCAAGACTCTGGAGACCCTAAACTCTAAAGCCTCTTCCTTTTGCTGCTTGGTGGGTGGGAAGTTAGAACTGGAAACCCTAACAACACAATTCCATATTTCTGTGATGTTAACTTGAACCCTAACTGGTGCATTAACGAAGTTTCTGCAAACAATACATTTTGTTTTACTTGGAGACACGTGTGTTAAGGGTCTTCTGTGTTTACAATAAATCCTTTCTGAGAAATACTAGACTATGTATGTATTTATGGCAGGGTTTAGTAGGAAATAGTGTGCTAACTTCCTGCAAACTGTTATTAACTTGAAATGTGTAGGTGGAGGGTCTTCTAAAATATCTATTTATTTAAAGTTTGGTAACTGGGGAAGGCACAATTAGCCAAGGCTTGTTTCCAGGTGTGACCCAGGGAAGGGGGACAAGGGAGGCAAGTACAAAATAGACAAGCTGGTTACAATAGCCTGGGTAGAAAACAAAAAGTACATGTCCAGTATACAAGTTATACACATACTACAAGAGATGAGAGTAAACAAACTGAGGTCCGCATAGCAAACCAGGGTGTTATAATGCAGTACATTCAGCATAATCACTTAGTCAGGCCTTTGGCAATACAAGCTAGCACGTCTGCAGCAGCATGATAGATAGCAAGGGACTTAGCCTGGCTGGTGGCAAGAACAGGAGGGAGGCCAAGAGTGGGCGAGAGCTCATTTAAAGAGGTTTAATGAGGGAAGCAGGTGGAGCGATGATGGAAGGGAGTTCCAACTGTGAGGGGAGAGGTAGGAGAAAGCGTGCCTGCCTGGAGTTTGAGTAGGGATGGGGAAGGGCAAAGGTGCGAGGGTCTATGGAGCAGAGATGGTAGGATGAGTGGGATGTGGGGGGAAAGGAGAGAAGTCGAGGTGGGGGGGGTGAGTGAGCCAAACCAGTATTTGGCTATGATAGTGGAGACGTGGTGCTGGCGGTGGGAGGATGGAGGGGAGAGAGAGGAAGATGCAACACGTACAGTGGTGAGTTCTAGCAGGAGCATTTATGGTGAAATGGCAAAAGGCATTGAATAGAGTCTCCAACCTAGAGAGGGTGGAGGTGGACCCATAGACAATGTCAGCATACTCAAAGACAGGTAAGATAGTTTTGTGAGTAGTATACAGCGGACTGTGGGGGTGGGGGAGAGGGCATCTTTGTTTCTGTAAAGAGCACCGAGCTTTGGGTGGAACGTTGAATGAATGTAGTTGATGAGAGCTGTGTAGTCAAGGCGGCTGTCCAACCGATGTCTAGGTACTTATAGGCAGAGACTGTGTCCAGGGTGGTGTATCGAGAGTAGAGAAGTGGGGGTGGGGACATTTTGGAGAGTTTTTGGGCACTGATGAAAGTCATGGATACTGTTTTTTTGGCATGGACTTTAAGTTGGTTGGCTTGGAACCACTGTAGGGTGCGGGTGAAGTCAGTCTGCAGCTGCGTAATCATCATGGAGGCAGAGGGGCCACAAGTGTAGAGAATGGTGTCATCTGTGTAAAGGTGAATTTGGGAGGAGAAGCAGACAGAAGGGAGATCATTAAGGAAGAAAGAGAACAGGTTAGGACCTAGAATAGAGCCTTGGGGTACGCCAGCTAGAATTCGGAGGGTTGGGGGAGAGCATGCCCAGGCAGGACACTTCGGGTGCAACCAGACAGGTAGGATCTTAACCGTTCAACTGTGGGAGGGGAGAGCCCAGCAAGTTCAAGTTCAGTGAGGAGGACAGGATGGGAGATGGAATCAAAGGCCTTAGCTAGGTTGATGAAAATGGTAAAGGTAAGGTGCCATCGGTCCATGGCTGTATTTTTATTTTTTATTCATTTAATTCTAGGATTACAAGTACCTTTGAGCCAAGGCTGTTTTACAAAGGTTCCGTGTCAGATAGAGACATTACAAGAGAAACATAAGGCTGAATAAACACACCACTTCTCGATGATGCAATGCTTACTTATGGGTAATACAGGTAGGGCAAGGAGGGAGTACAGGGGGTTACAGGAGGGACAGTGGGAGGTGTGTGCTGCCAGAGGCACTTGTCAACACAAAGTGAAGTGCTGTTAGTGGGGCTAGGAGGGTGGTGGAAGAGAGGCGGAGGAGGAAGGTGGAGAGGTAGGGAGACGGAGGTAAAGTGCTGGCTGTAAGAATGGCGTCTGTTACCTGGAAAAGGGAGGAGACAGAGTGAATGCTCTGAAAAATGGACTGGTAGGAGAAGAGGAAGTTGGTGGCGGAGAGGAAATGGATAAGCCTGGTTAGAACTTGGGACTCCAGGAACTTGGCTAATACAGGGAGGAGGGAGACAGGGCAGTAATTACCGCCTTTGTGAAGAGTGATCACCGCCTTTGTGAAGGGGGATCACTTTTGCAGATTTCCAGGCCTGAGGGACAGTGCTAAGAGTGAAAGAGAGGTTTAGCAGATGGGACAAGGGATGGGCAATGGCTGGGGCTAAGATTTGAAGGAGGAGAGGGTCAAGCCCATCAGGGTTGGACTTGATAGGATTCAGTGATTTAAGGGCATAATGAACCTCATGGGCTGTAACGGGGGAGAAATGAAAGCCATTTGGAGATGGGGGAGTGGGCAAGGAACAGGGGTGTGTGCAGAGGTGGAGGGAAGGGCACAGGTTGTGAAGAAAGTGTTTAGAGTAGAAGCAACAGTGAGGGGGTCGGAGACTAGCTTGTCATCAATGGGGGGGGGATTTGAGGGGGGTTGAAAAGGGAAGAGAGGATTGCCAGAAATTGTGAGGTGAGTTTAAGTTTTCCTGTAAGGTAGTCCTGAAATATTGGGCTTTGGCTGCTCTAATCGCTTTGGTGCAGGAGTTTCTTAAAGTGCAGTAGGTAGAGAGATTAGTGTGGGAGAGGGAAGTCTTACAGCGCATCCACTAGCAAGTGTGAGAGTTGCAGAGCTTGATAATGTCAGCTGATATCCAAAGACAGTGCAACTGTCTGACTCTGTGGCATTGTGAAGGAGCATGAGTATTCTTTCATGTTTTATACAGTACCTGGCAGAAAAGGGAGAGTGCAGTGTTGATGTTGGTAGAAGAATACAAGAGGGAACAACTGGAGGAATCAAGATCGTATAGGAGTGCGGTGGTGTTTAGGAAGCGTAGGGATCTAACCCAGCGATAGGTAGGAGAAGAGCAGGGTAGCTGCAATTTGCGTACGCAACAAGTCATGAGGTGGTCACTGAATATGTCAGGGAGTGTACCAGCGGAATGGTGGTAGCAGGCAAGAAACCAATCCAGGAGGGTATGGCTATGAGAGCGGGGGTTGGGCTTGGTGGGTTCGCCTATGAGCTGGTGGAGGTTTAGAGATTTGATCTGTTGTGTAGTATGCCTTACTGCATGTGACAGGGTTGAAGAAGGCCCTGCCCCATGTGTTATGCAGAAAGAGTTTAAATGCAAGGGTCTGTTCTGTCCTCTTCTTTTCTGTCTGGCTGCTCAACCAAATTGTCTTGTGAGACCTAGGAACTGATCATTGACGGTTTTGCAATTTTCCACCCCTCGCTATCTCTTTGCCTTCCCTTGCTGTTCTTTGGAAATGTCACTGATACTGGGATCCCTTTGTTTAAAACTGTACAGTATATAGACTATAGTTATACTGTTGAAATGACTGCAAAGTTACTTGGAACTCAAGGGGTTAACCTGAAATGCAATTTTTAAGCCTTTTACAGAGCTGTAAACAAGAGGTCAGTTCTGGGTCACTATGTTCTTTTTGCTGTATCTGCATCAAAATTGACAAGAACATTCTGTAAACTTACAAGGACATTACGTGAGACGCAGGCTCTCTTAACAAGTTCCCAAAGACTTATAAAAAGAGCAGCAATGCTTTTGCTAGACAGACAAGGAGAGAGAGCAATACTGAAACTTGGAATTAAGAGATACCCTCAGAAAAAGGACTGAGAGTTGTACTACCTGTGTAGTTATACTGAATAATTTTAATTTTTTATTTTGCTGGTACTAAGAAAAATAAAACAATATTTGCGAAGTTTGAAACTGCTCCTGGTTTTCCTATGCTTCTTGACCTGTGCTTTGATGACACTGCAGAGGAGTCCCAGTTCAAGATGAAGTCACCAAGTCAGATAAGTTCACCAGAGGAGACGAGGGATGGTATGGAGGAGATAATGTCAACGGCGCAGGAGGGGGAGGTTTTTTGGGGAGGTGTAGAGCACACCAGTAAAGATAGGGAGAGAGGAGGCGAGCTGTAGTTTAAGGAAGAGCTTGTGTACCTTTGGAACTGACTCACAAGTTATAAGTGTGCATAATAGGTTTTGTTGGGAGTAGATGGTCTCTCCACCACCACGCTTGGAGCAGTCCTGCCAGTAGAGGTTGTAGCTGAGTAAGGAGAGTTGGGAGTTGGAGATTCTGGGTGAGAGCCATGACTCAGCGATGCAGAGGGTGTCAGGGGAGTGTTGAGAGGTACCCAGATTCTAAGGAGGTCAGTCTCTGGGAGTAGACTCCTGGCATTGAGATGGTACAGGGTAAGACCTTTTAGGAGTTGGAAAAATTGTGAGCTGGGACCGGGGTTTGGTTGAATGTCCACAGCTAGTAGGAGGATTAGATAGAGAAAGGAAGTTTGTTTGCAGATTTGTGTAGTTTTGACTGGCTGGAGTGTAGGGGTTTGTATGTGGGCAGGCAGGAGAGGTGGAGCCTGTGGATGAGCTCCAGGTTGAGAGGGGGAGAATAAGAGGCTAGGTTGAAATGTGGGGAGAGGTGGGGTGGATGTTGGGGGGGGCAGGCTGAGCATGGTGGCCACGGGTAGCTGGGCAGAGCAAGAAGGGGCAAAATGTTGGTTTGGGGAAGGGGGAGCAAGTGGAAGGGGGGGAGACCAGAGAGGGAAGGAGAGTTAGTGCAATGAAGTAAAAGGTTATGTTATGCATTATGAGGTATGAGAAGAGTTTAACTAGTGGAGTTTGGGTAATTGGGTGAGGTGGTATAAGGGATGAGAGCTTGTTTGGGCTGGGAGAGAGGAGCGGATGTTAGCTGTTGACAGTATGTACAATTTGATCTGCCATGGGGTGTTTGTATGGCAGGTTTTTAACGGGGAGTTAGGAGAGGAATATGTGGGAATGTAGTACTGTAGTAGTATGATCAGCGTTAGAACAGAGCTAGATGGGGAAGTTTAAAATGTGAGGAATGTAACCGAAAAGGAGGCTTTGAGGGTGAAAGAAGTTACTGAGTAGGTTTACTTTTGACTATAATAACTCTATTCCTTAGATTAGAAACAGGTTAGAAGAAAGTACAGGGTGTAAAGGTAAGGAAGAATTTAAAAAAAGGTAAATATAATAACGACATCTGCTTTACATTTTTGCACCTTGTGCTCTCCTAAGACGGTGACACGTGCTTTTCACCTCTGAGGTTCAAGGAGTCAAATCAGCCAAGGGAATGCCCTAAGCCACAAACCCAATTGGGAAGCAGATGTCCTTGCCACAGTCGCTGCTCAGATTCTAATACAGCTTAGTATAACCTAGATCTACTATGCAGACTCTTCTACTAAACTGTACCCAAAGGCTGAGCATCTCGTATTCGAAGGCTATGTATGTACATTCCATTTCACTTGTTATTGCTTTGCTACTTGTGGTGCAAGTTTAACAAGTCTCTAATAAGTTTTTGAATCTTAGCTCATAGTAAGTGCCTTTTACTTACGTGATGATTTGTTTAAATGTGAAAGGAAGACAGCAGACAGCCATACTGCTAGTACTGTTAAAATGTGCAATTTTATGCCTCATTTCCAAAGAGCATTTGGTTACATGATGATTCCTGATGTGTTAGTATTTTAGTAATGTTTTCTAAGATAGGCCTCCATGTGGTTTTAACTAAGGAATAGGACAAACTGATCCTATACCAAACGTAATGTGTATATCAATGGTTTCTGCTTTGCAGTTTCTTGCATGCATGCATTTGCCTGTTTTCATTACAAAATGCAATAAAAATAAAGTTAAAAGAAGGTGTGCCCCAGAACTGACCTAACTGAAACATTAAAATATCTGTCTTCATTGAATACAAAACAGTTTCAAGATAGAAGGGCCAGCAGGTCAGTGCAGGGTTACACTACTTCTCATGAAAACAGTGACCTGCGTTTGCGCCCTGAATTCGGAGGACAGGAGGTCGAGGAGGGGGAGGCCCAGCAGGGAGAGCACCGCTTCTCATAACACTGGGGACCAGAGTTTGTGCCTCAAATTCAGAGCACAGGAGGCCCAGCATGGAGAGGTACAGCAGGGGCAGCACTGCTTCTCATGACACCAGTGACCAAGTTTGCACCCTGAATTTAGACCACAGAAGGCCCAGCAGCGGGCAGTATTGATGACACTCAACACCAGTGGCCAGAGTTTTTTCCCTGAATTAAGAGAACAGGAGAACCAGCAGGGGGAGGACTGACCTGTATAGAGGATGCCCTCCATGGAGAAGCGGGAAGCTGTACTGTGCTACTGTCACCTGGGTGACTACAGGGGGCAGTGCAAACTAATGGAATTGAGCAAGGAGACAATGCGCTGCCTGGCTCCACATAAGCATGCCATGGGATGACTGGAGCCTTGTCGTTGGCATCCCTGGGGAGGGCGACTGAGGGAGAAGAATATGCAGGAAAAACCTCTGGGGTGCGTCAGGTTCCAGTATTCTCAGACCCCACACCCCTTTCTGGCCAAACTTGCAAGTTAAGTGCCTGAAAGAGAAGCTGGCCCGGTGGCACAGAGGGCTGAGGCACTGCCAAGTGCCTTAGCTCACATCACACCAGTGACCCAAGTTTGTGAATGAGCTCAGGTTGACAAGAACTAGTGTGTGGGGGGGGGGGTGGATGAAGCAGCTGCCAGGCAGTTCTATCCCGAATACAGGAGCCTTGCCCACTTAGCTCTTGGCTACCATCAGGTGGAGGCCTGGGGAAGGCAGCACTGACACTTGAGCAGCACACGAGTTTATTAAGGGGAGGGGGGGGGGAGCCAAGGTTCCAGTGAACATGTGTGCCTCCACACGCATGCGCAACCTGTGCTGCCACAGCTCAAGGGAGAAAAATGGGAAACAGTATCCGAGGGTTAGCTGGTGTGCAACGCACTTCCCCAGACCTGCACCATCACCGGACTCCTCAGTGCCATCTAGATTTAGACTCTGGGGTGGGGGGATGACCCTCTGACCCTACACTGGGAGGCAATTGTGCGGAGGTAGATCTGGGGAGGTGGTGATAATCATGCCAGCTACCGGAAGAGTAAAAGCTATATATATATATATATATATATATATATATATATATATATATATATATAAAAGTGTCTGAAGGGTAAAAGGCCCTTCCTCGTCCCACCACAGCGGTAAGCCATAAAGTTTTAAAACAGAGGCGGGGTTGTCAAGATAAGGAGATGGTTGAACCAGAAGGGGATAACCTGAGACACAGAAGAGAATAAATAGCACACTATGTGATCTGGATCGCTGCCACATGTTTGCATCAGTATCTGTATCCCACTGACAGTCTGACTAGAGAGTCCCAGACAGTTTTATCAGACACCCGATCATCCAACTAACAACAGCCATGCTAGCTAATCTGTCGCTTTGATATGAACCTAGTGGCCCTCTAAATTATAAAAACATATTTTTTAAACTAAGCTCCCACTGATAGTAATGGAGCGCACCTCCATGCTCTACGAACTCCAACGTCACAAAAAGTCAAAGCACGGGGGTGAAGCATTACTCATTTGGCAACAAGAAGGGATAAGAGGGCCGGCTCCTCTGACGAAGGATTTTTGATCCCTTCTCCTTCAAAAAATACAAACGGGAAATACTTCAAACTGGCACTTGCAACCTTGATGCAGGTAAGCTACTGGTGGTGGTAGGGGCTTCAGAAAATTGTTTGAAATAAGCACAACTGGTGCTCTTTAAGTGAGGGTCGGATCCCCTGCAGGTCCCTCCCTAGTATAGGATGACTCTTCTGCCAGGGCATTATATGGTTAGTGTGAAACTCCAGTGAAAGTAAAGCTTAAACTAGTTGCTCCCCCAGCAGAAGCGGAGGGCTGCAGTCATTCAGTCCACAGCCACTGTTCTGCCTCGGCTGTTTAACAGTCCCAGAAAGTAAACCATTAAATAAAATAATAGATGTCAGAAGCATCCCTGACCAATCACAGTGCTTCCTTCAGTTGCGTAGCGTATTCTTATTACAGTAAGTGTACCTCATGGCAAAAGCACTGTAACGGAGCTATAAATAACTGCTCCGCCGCTAAGTTTATTAAATAAAAACTTTTTAAATTTAATAAAGTTAGCGACTGATAATTTATGGGTCCGATTGGAGGGCCTCTTATCGAGATAAGAGTGTCGCCTTTTGTGTCCCTAGGACCACAGAACTGTTCCCCTTCGGTTTACAGTTCTTTGGTCCTAAGAATGCATGAGGCGACACTTATTGCCATAAGCGGCCCAGCAACTGGACTCATAAACCTATACAAGAACCCCCACTGATGGGCATTTGAAGTGCCAGGACTTTCAACACCTTTAAAAGGATCTGTCCCATGGGAGTCAAAAGACTGTACGGTAGGAACTGGGATTTTACTGAAAGCCGTTTTTGTACGTCACCCTGGGCCTGCAGGCTGTGATCGACTGTGTAAAACAAATGGATCCAAGTTATACTCTATTTCCACCACTGTGGACATCTATATTTGTGTTGAAGTGGACGTTTCTTGTTGCTAACCCCTTTCTGACCTGTGCCTGTGGTCCTGAGTGGCAAGCGCCTGGAAGGCCATTCCAAATCCAGAGGTCAAGAAAGTGGTATAGCAATATGCGCTTCCCTCTCAAAAAACAAATGTTGCCATCTGTTCAAGACATTCAGGGAAAGGGCTACAGATGGTATGCCCCAACTTCTTTACTTCACTGATCATGCAGCTAAACACTTCATGGTATCCTGTTCTGTAGCCTCTGGCTGACCAACTACAAGAATATCAGGAAAATCAACTGTTGTGTCATTTCAGGTGGCTTTTGTTCCAAGTAGTCTAACTGAATAAGTTGGCTAAAACTCCGCTATATCTCCAGGCATCTTCTGTAGCTGGACACGGCTTCAAAATGAATCCAGTGGTAAAGATCAGCATCCCGGCAAGGAACCACCATAAAGCTGAGACCCAATATTCCCCATCTAAAACATGCAGCTCAAATTAAATTATATTTCAAAAATGAAAACTTGTCAGCTGACAGTCTGAATAATGCTGCAGCTGTGCCCAGGGCTCTTCCCAACAGTTCAAAATGCCATGTGGTCTAATGTAGTAATTTAGTAGACAAAGCAAAAACCTCAGTCAGTTAAGGAATGCCTTCACAAGGGTTGTAAACCGGTATGCGACAGAATTACAGTGACTTTTACAGCGACTGCACTGTTGCCGACAGGTGTATTACTTTGACCGGTATGCCGCTGACAGGTGTAGTACTTTGGCTGTGTGGGGCATGGCCAATGCAGTGGGTCTTGAGGGTTGACAGGTGGGTTGTGGCTAGGGAGACAAGGTGTGAATGTGGGTTGGGCTGTGGGAGCGTTCTGTTGTTGTGGAGTCGGAGTTGGAGCTGGGAGGGGCGCTACCAGTGCGGGAACTGCAGTGTGCATTTTTGTCCATGGTATGTGCACCATGAAGTTTGTTATATTAATATCTGGGGGTGTGTGGGGAACATGGGGGGGAGGAACCCCGCATTTACAGTTCAACTGTGGTGTTTGGTTGGTGTTATACATTCGTAGTTTTTGTCACTGTGTTGGTGTTTCGGTTCGGTCGGCTGTTGCTATAGGGGCCATCACGGCGGTGTTGATGTAAAGGCCGTTGGTCTTTATCCTGTCAAACCGGCTTGGTGAAACCTTGTAAAATACCCTTAAATGGGAACTGCAATCAGAATTTACAAAAATATTTGATGTGCAGAGTGTTTGAATTGTGTGTAGTCTTACTGTGTTCTTTCCTTTGTTTGCCTACTTGTTTTATAGCCCATGGGGAGTAGCCTGCTTTTGCAGGTCTGCGGGTCTCAAGGGCTGTGCCGAAGCCCTCCCGAGCTGTTGGAAAGAAATTCCCCCAGTAAAGCTGCAGGTCTGCGGATTGTGAGGGCTGTACCGAAGCCCTCCCCGAGCTGTTGGAAAGAAATTCCCCCAGTAAAGGTACGAGGAAGGTGGGCGTTTTTGCTCTGTCCAGTGGTGTACATTTGAATATTTTTGGCATCAAGAGCGGACTCAGTCAGTCCGGAGCCCTGAAACCGATAGCAACTTGATCAAATACAGACTCTTTTACTGACTCTGTCTGCCTGGAACTTATCGTTTTTTATTTGTTTTGGTTTTTTTGTTGTTTCTCTCTGTTTAATGCAGTAACATAGCCCAACTGAATTTATTTAGAAGTAGGAAACCAAACCGGAGTGAAATGCAGACTTTCTTGATGTTCTAGGCAGGCTGAGCAGTATCTAATTCGGTAGCAGTCCCTCCCCCAGTACCTTTTCTTACATACCTGATCTGCTCCCTATTTAATTTGCATTCTGTCTTCTCCTCTCTCCACAGCTGCAGGTCTGTGGGTCGCTAACAATTATGCAGAAGCCCTCCTCGAGCTGTTGGAAAGAAATTCCCCAGTAAAGGTACAAAGGAAGGAGGCGTTTTGCCTGTCCCAATAACCCGCTGCCACTTTGGCAGCTCCCCACCACCCCCACCACCACCCTTGGTGAGCTCTCAGATTTATAGGGCTGGCAGATCACATGGTGTGTTTTCCTCCAACAGCCAACATTCTCACTAGCAGGTTATCTCCTTTCGCCATCAGAGGTCCCCACGTCACTCCTGCACAGGAATATCAGTCTCTAACTGATTGCAACGCTAAAACGCAGTAAAGCACACTAGTTATGGGAATACACTAACTTAATGTCAGAACACACTCATAGAACTATCCCAGATTAGTGCTTGCAGATCGGCAGTCCGTTCTATTAACTCTTTAAAGTGTATTTATATAAGTCAGCTAAAGCAAAGCATAATTTAAAAGTCGTAACATGAAGCAGGGAATAATATATACAGCTCTATATATCCTGATAGTCCTTAGCTCTGATCCAGCATTTAATCAGATAAGCCACGACCTTGGGCATGAAAGAGAGAAAGGCTGCGCTCTAAAAGGCCTTTGGAAACTCCCTTGGATACACTCTGTTACCCCTTAATATATCTCCAAGGTCTCAGGAGACATGGTAACCTGTATAAACTAACGGCGTATATCAATGCCCTACATTGCAGAAAACACCCCACAGTGCCTCAAGCTCTACCCAGCTTCTTCCACTTGCTAAAGCTACTGCTAGCAGGAAACGTTGAGGAAAACCCTGGCCCAACAGTAGCCAATATCCGGGTAACCACCTCTAATGCACACGTATGGGATAGCCATAAAGGGTTACAGCCGACGCATATAAATATCAATAGTATTAGGCCCAAAATACACAAGCTGCAGGCCTGGGTGAGTCTCTATGCACCTGATGTCATTGCTATTAGAGAGACATTGCTTAAACCCCACATAACTGACCATGAGGTTGATCTAACTGGGTATTGGTCCTTTAGAATAGATAGAATAAAAAGAAAGGAGGAGGGGTCTTGATCTATGTAAAATCCATCCTTAATGCCTCACCTATTCCGATAATAGTCTCTACCCAATCAGATTGCAAAGCTCTATTTATAAAATTACTACTAGGAGGTACCAAGCCACTAATGGTTGGGGCCGTATATAACTCTCCCAAATCGGCCAATGAATCACTGAAATCTCTATTAAACACTATCCCGCTCTACCAGAGGTAATTAGAGATTTCAATATTCACTGGGGACCCATATCAGGGATGAAATAAAAAGCTCATTACAAGATGCGGAACTCACCCAATTAATTCAGGAACCAACTAGACTAAATGCAAAAACTGGCAAACATACCACTCTGGACTGGATCCTGGCCACAAACCCAGATAGATTCAAAATGGTCAGCATCTTCGCAGACTCTCAGAGTGATCACTCACCCCCGTTTGGGGTATGGAATATCGGCTTCCCTATCCCCCCATCCCGTATCTTCTGGACTAGGGACTACTCTAATTTTGATCTAAGTTCCTTTCTCAAAACCCTTACTGATTTCAACTGGCAGCAAATAAAACTAGCACCTAACCTGGACACTGCTGTCAAGTTATTCAACAATAACTTCCTGTCTGCTGCTAACAAACATGCTCCAAGAAAAAAGATTAGAGTCAAAGGACAGGAAGCCAAGAGGCAAACACGGGACCTGTGGAAACTTATGAGATACAGAGACAGGGCTTGGGGAACATTTAAATCTTCAGATCAAATCACCGACTGGCAGAAGTATAGAGAACTCAGGAATAGATGTAAAGCAGAGTTAAGAAAAGCCAAAAGGAAACACCTTAGACACATCCAAGATAAGACTCTATCAAACCTAAAAAAATCTGGGTGCAAATTAATGCCCTTATCAAGGGGAACAGCAAACTAGAAGGGGGTGATATTATAGTAAATGGTACCCAATACACAACCCCAGTTGAGGCGACCAAAACGTTCAACAAGTTCTTTACAGAACTAGATACTTTCAAGACCCCCTGCCTGGCCCAACCATACCACAAGTTCACAATAAAAGCAGTCCCAGCATTCCAGACTTCCACTTCAAATTAGTTTCCAGGTTAGAAGTCCGGAAACTATTACAAGGGATTAAAACCCATGGAACCCAAACTAATCAACATTACGGCCTCAGTTATTGCTACCTCAATCTTGTGGCTAATCAACCAATCGCTGATTGAAGGGAAAGTCCCCTCCCTTTGGCAAATGGCCCTGGTTACACCAATCCATAAAGGTGGAGCCAGAGAGTCAGTGGAAAACTACCGCCCAATATCCTTACTCTCGACATTAAGTAAAGTGCTGGAGAGGGTGGTGTATTCCCAGGTCATGGATTATGTGGAGACATAATATCCTCACCGCGTCCCAACAGGACTTCAGAAAGAACCATGGTACGGACACTGCCCTGCTTAACCTTACCACTGAAATATTTTCTGCCCTTGATAAGGGACTGCTCACCGGTGCAATTTTTATTGATCTCACCAAAGCATTCGATTTGGTAGATCACCAACTACTCCTGACCAAACTGAGACAGATCGGTCTTGACTCTCTGGCAGTACAATGGTTTAACGATTATCTCCTGGATAGGTCCCAATTAGTTAGATGGCAGGGTACCATATCTGACAAGATTGGAATAAGAGATGGTGTCCCTCAGGGATCTATCCTGGGACCATTGCTGTTCTCCCTATTTATTAACAATCTGCTGACCTTCTGCAAAGATGCAAAGGTCATCCTCTATGCAGATGACATAGTTATCTACAGGTCAACTGAGGATCCTGACAAACTAAACAGAATGCTATCTAAGGACCTACGGAACCTGGAGGAATGGCTGTCCAGAAGTAAACTTCTACTGAACAACAGAAAAATCAAAGGGATGCTGTTCGGGCCTAAAAGCCTTGGACCTAATAGATCGAATACATTAAACCTCTCTCTCTTGTCCGGGGCAAGGGTGGAGGTAGCAGATTTACTAACATACCTAGGTCTCACCCTTAGACCAAGCACTAGCCTTCAAGACCCATATAGATCAGCTATCTAAAACACTGAACCAAGATTGATCTCCTGTGCCGACTCAGCTCTACCTTACCCTGGGGTCATGTGCCAAGATTGCCATAGTGCCCTGCTACATAAGCTACTCTGTGGCTCCCCGTGCTCCTCTCTGTTAAAAACATTGAGATAAGTAAACTTAGGACCCTGTACAACAGGATCTGCAAATTTGCTGTAGGAGCACCCCAAAGAGAACACCACTGTCATGTCCTGCAAGCCTAAACTGGCCCACCTTGGAATGTAAACTACAATATCTATCCTTATGCCTAGCCTATAAACTCAGACTGACTACTGCCCCCACCTAGTCTGGCAGAGTTACTACAATCTAAAATAAACAGCAGGACATTAAGGTCCTCAAGCAGACAGCTCCTCGAGGTTCCCCAGACGAAGTCCTCTCAAAGGTCCAGGGCCTTCTCGTCCCTCATTCCTCCCGTATAGAACATGCTTCCACCTAAACTCCAAGAATGTGAATCACACGGGGGCTTCAAAAAGGGACTCAAAGCACACTTGCTGGAATTAAACCAATGCCCTTGTAATCGTTGAATTTCAACTTTGATCCTGTTGTTTGCACGATTTTTTGAATGTGACAGTTGACCTTACCTAATGTATTTAAGAGAACTAACCATAGTCGCTTTATGTAGTTTGTTCATAAAATGTGCACCTTCTCTCATGAAATGTAAATAACTGTGTGTTGATGGATCTAATGTAAATGTTATATCCTGTTGTACTATGTGTAATTAATCCCAGGTCGCCCCTGAAAAAGGGACTAATACTGGTCTCAGTGGGCCTACCCGGTTTTTACCAAAATTAAATAAATAAATACATTATTTTATTACCTTTCCTTTTCTCACAATGCCTCAAGTCTCATGTGGCAATGATGTGATTCAGTGAGTACAGACTCTTTTTTCCTGTCTGCAGCAGAACTGTGCTGTTAAGTACCTGTCGTTGTGGCTTCAGCTAAATAGCTCTTTTTTAATCCGATCTATTTATTTTCTAAGTGTGTGTCTAGGTCTAGCCAGCATGAATGAATGTTTTGTTTGTAAAGCTTTTCTTTTCCTCAAATCACACACAACCATAAAGTGCACAAACACTGCAGATCATCAATGCTATAATCAGGGCCCTAGTGCTCTGCGGCAGAACTTTCTGATTTCTGCGTGCAGGGCTCTTTGGTTGCTGCAGCAGCATTTTCTGATTTCTGTGGCATGATTTATTCATTTCTCTGTCAGAAAACAGTTCTGCCATTGGTTAAATATGATGTGATGTCATCAATTACATCATATGCAGAGCATAGAAGAGGGGCTTCAGGATAAATAAGATGGGAAAGAAAGCCTGGCACTATGGAAAAACAGTATATTTGAATAAATATTCACCAAAAACAGTGAACTCTGCAGGCACTATATACATTCTGTGGCATGATGCAAATTCTGCGGAAAATTCAGCAACCTCAGAATCGCAGAATTCAAGGGGCCTTGGCTATAATTAGTGAAGACTCTAGCCATTTCCTTAAAGGCTAGCCCTTTCAATTGTCCCTCGGGTGTTTGTCAAGCTCTGCATGTAGCCTTCACTAGTCCTGACTAGATAAGGTGAGGAATTACCAGCACAGTGCTACTGCTGTAAACTGGACTGTAAGCCAGCACTCACGGAATCAATGGTCTCCAACTCATTACGGCCACATGAGACATGACATGAGATGTGAGGAAAGGAAAAGTAATATGAAAGGCAGGCATGGAGATCCCCAGGGCTGTAAATCAAGTAGGCAAATTCAGAAAATATGATAAAGGGAAGGGAGCATATGGGACTCCACACACAAATCAAAACACTGCACCACTTATTTTTTTGTAAATTTTGACTGTAGTTCTCCAAAACAGATGGTCTAGGGACTGCTGATAAAATGCATCAAAATGACAAGGGTATAGCCTTATGTAGGCAAGCATGATACAGTTTCCTCCTTGAGAAAGAAAATCAATTAAAAAAAAATTACCTCTTCAGTGGTGCTGAAACATGAAGCTGCACAGAATCTCCAGTGTCTAAATATAACACAGCATCATCATCATCCAAAGCTTGACCACACCATTTCCCGTTTACAAGATGTGCACTCTGAGGTTTCCTTGTGCAGACAGACAGATGACTGTGGTCAGTTAAAGTGACCGGCATCTGCCAGCTAAAGTGGAAAAGGGTGCATTCATTTTTTAATAAATTTTTATTCAAAATTTGTAAATCTAAAGTGACAGTTACTTAGCTGCAACACCTTCGCCTCAGGGTCAGGAAGCTGAAAAGTTCCTGGGTTCAAGTTCCACAGCTGGCACTTGAACTAATACTCAGTATTGACTCTGTAGTGCTGTGCGGGGAGTGGGGAGCTGCACTACTGGAGGCAGGCTGTGACAAGTCCATTTGTGGGCTCCTTCTCAGCAGGCAACTACTAGCTTTCAAACTCTCATAACACAGTAAAATAGTAATTTATGGCCCAAGGGGCACTAGGCCCATCAAGTCCGCTCTCAACCTGATTCACAAGCAGGGACCAACAGGCATGTTGCGCAGACTTTTACTAATTTATAGTACAACCCAGAATTTGTTTTTAAGTGACCATCATTTTAAGCAGTGATGTGTAAATCCTACTCCCCCCTTTCTAAAGCAAGCAAAGTTCCCCGAAGGACAATAAAATTGAGAGAGATGAATTTCATTCTAAAGTATGAGGGGCATATGGAAATTCAGTTCCAGTCATGGTTGGGCAGGTCCAAAAGGTTTTGATTTGAAAAGCCCTGTTTTAAGAGTTGTATTCTGCAGCGCTTGCCTTAACAAAATTACTGTGCACAAGAAAATATGTATAGAAGGCAAATGGAGGCACATAAATCACTACTACATCGAGTGCAATAATTAATAAAATGGTGGTGTTGTATGCTGTTATTCCTACCCACACCCACAGCCAGTAAATTATCCATACCCAACATCTGGCATTCAGCAGCTATGTGTCTCATCTGACAAGAATATGTCCTTCCTTCCATGCATTGACAGTAGAATGCGAGTTATGCCAGCACAGCTCCCATCCACTGTAAGAAGAAAAAGGAAAAAAAAAAAAAAATTTGCTTTGTGGGCAGGTGGCCAACTGGCCACTAGCTTTCAAAACCCGGTAACCAAACCAATTTTTATGACAATTGGCGACCTGTCTACTTGATCTGTCCCACTCTGTTTGGAGAAACTGTCCAGATGAGAAGTGAAACTGCGGTCCCTTCTGCCCATCCCTGGAGGCTGTATAGGTGGGTTAAATGTACCAAGGCCTTTTTTTTTTTTTTTTTTTTTAAGTAGGAGTAATCCCCGGTCTCCTGGCTAACATTCGTTCTCTCAGTTACTTCTCACAAATTGGGAACATGTGTAGGAAATAATGGTATGGGAGCCATTGGGTGGAAGTGACCATTCTACAATGTGGTTCCAGTTGGATATGGGTAGGGCAAGCATCCTGACTAAAACCAAAATCTTGGATTTCAGCAGGGCAGACTTCAGGAAAATGGGTGAAGAGCTAAGGATCCATCTGGCAGGCATCAAGGCAGATATGGGGGTGGACCAAAGGTGGTCTATCATTAAGGAAAGAACACTGGTTGTCAAAGGTGAGTGCATTTGGCTCAGGGGGGAAAACACAAGGGCCAAAGCGCCCAGCTGGTTCAGTTCAGGGGTTGCCCAGGCAGTAAGGGAAAAGAGGTTGGCCTACAAAAAATTCAGAAAGACCAAAAGAGAGGTGGGTAGGGAAAATAACCTAAGGTTGGCTAGTGAGGCAAGTAAGGAAGTCCAGCGAGCAAAGGCACAGAAGGAGCTGCAAATAGCTGAAGGAATTAAGACTAGGGAGAAGGCTTTCTTTCGCTATATAAGTGAGAAAAGGGACAAGAAGGAAGGGATTGTTAGGCTTAAAAAAGGGGTGGAATGGGTGGAGGATAACTGGGGAAAGGCAGAGATGCTAAATGAATACTTCTGTTCCATCTTTACCAGGGAGGAGGATGGACTAGTGCCTTCAGGAGGGAGAAGAGGAGCAGGGAGGGGAACACAGATGCAGTGACAGAGTAAGGGAGGGGCTGTCTGTATTGAAGGTGGACAAATCACCAGGCCTGGACACAGTACATCCAAGGGTACTAAAGGAACTGACTGAGGAGCTGGCAGGGCCACTGGCAGACCTATTTAATAGCTCACTAGAGTCAGGCGTGGTACCACAGGACTGGAGAACAGCACGTGTAGTGCCCCTCCACAAAAGCGGTCCTAAGGATGACCCAGGAAATTACAGACCAGTCAGTCTGACCTCCATTGTGGGTAAGCTCATGTAGACCATACTAAAGGAAAGAGTGATGGAATATCTAGAAAAGCATGGTCTTTAGGATGCAAGGCAGCATGGGTTCATGGGGGGACAGATCATGTCAAACGAATCTGAATTACTTCTTTGACTGTGTTACTAAGACAGTAGCAGGGACGGGCAAGCGGTAGACATCCTCTATCTTGATTTCAGCAAGGCCTTTGACTCTACGCCCCACAAAAGGTTGATCAGGAGGTTGGTGGATCTTGGGGTTGGAGAAAAGATGGCCAGATGGGTGGAAAACTGGCTGAGGAACAGAACCCAGACGGTGGTTGTGGGGAGAGAGTTATCTGGTGCCACAAAGTAACCAGTGGGGTCTCACAGGGCTCTGTACTGGGGCCGATGTTGTTCAATGTCTTCATCAATGACACTGGGGATGGCATTGAGGGCAAAATGTGCCTATTCGCGGATTACACCAAGCTCTGCGGGAGAGTGGACACAGATTGGAGGCAGTATAGCGCAGTGGTCTAAGGCTCTGAGCTGCAAATCTGGTGACATCCAGCAGACCAGACCTGGGTTTGAATCCCACAGCTTCCACTTGCATACTGTGTGACCCTGAGCAAGTCACTTAACCTCCCTGTGCTCCCAGGTCGCTCCTGTAAAAAAGCTTTCAGCTTAGTGTGCTATACCTGGTTAAAAACAACTAAATAAAAACAAAATAAAGGGATACAGGACCTACAGGAAGATCTGGAAAAGCTGGTGAGGTCATCTAGGATCTGGCAGCATGGCTTCAATGCCAAAAAATGCAAAGTTATGACTACTGGAGCCAAGAATCCCAGGACAGAGTACTACCACCTGGGTGGAGTCCGAGTATCTGTATCAGAGGAGGAGAAGGACCTGGGAGTGATGGTCACTAGTGACCTGAAGCAATCCATGCAGTACAAGGAAGCAGCAGCAAAGGCAAACAAGATGCTGGGATGCATATCTAGGGGGATAAGTAGAAGGAGAGAGGAGGTTATACTTCCCTTGTACAGGTCACTGGTAAGGCCGCATCTAGAGTATGGAGTTCAGTACTGGTGCCCATACCTCAAAAAGGACATTAACCTGCTGGAAAAGGTCAGCAGAGTGGGGCATACGAGGAAGGATTGAGGGCACTGAACATGTACTCCCTGGAAGACTAGGGGGAGAGAGGACATGATTGGGACCGTCAAGTACTTGAAAGAGATGAATAAGGTTGATAAGGAGAGCCTCTTTAAGCTGAGTGGCAACCATAACACTAGGGGCACAGTCTTAAGCTGGAGGGAGGGAGGTTTAGGAGGGAGGTCAGGAAGCACTTCTTCACTGAGAGGGTGGTGGACGCTTGGAATGCACTGCCAGAAGAGGTAATCTAGTTGAAGACAGTGGGTAGCTTTAAGAGAGGCTGGGACAGGCATAGTGGGAAAGTAAGGATCATGGGTAGGGAGGATGGGAGGAGTGGGGAGGGAGGGCAGGGACATTAGCTCAAGCTGTGGACCCTGCAATACAAGCAGCCTTGATAGGCCAAATGGCCATCTTCTGCTAGCTTCTTTATATGTTCGTATGCAATGCAATACAGTGGTGTGTGTGGTACTCCCGCGCTTAGTGGCTGCTGCATGTATACCACATACTGACCCTGTACCATCAGTAACTAACTCAGTGCTTTGTAAAGCGCTTTGGGATACAGACCTCTAGTCACGAGGTAACAGTCCTGAAGGCAGCCCATAGTGTGAACAAAAAGGAGCAATCGAAAACCAAGTTCTCTTCTGGTCTATCAGACGGACCAGGCATGTGTTTCTGGGGGACAGCGGATGTTGTGTTGAATTTAAGCCACAGCCAGAGAGAGAGCTGCACGAGGCCAATACACGGGGATGTTTTTTTTTTTTTAATGAACACAGATACATAGACAGTCAGAAGAGAGATGCTCAGCGGCCCATCCAACCTCACTACACTGCTCCAACCCTTGTGCATGTCCTGCCCCTCCCACTTCTGACTAAGCCCATACGCCTGTTCCCAATTCTGTTTGAAACTGCTTACTGACCTGGCCCTTATCACCTCTCCCCAGTGCTTGTTCCACTTGTCCATCACCCTTTCCGTAAAAAAGCGTTTACGGACATCTTTCCTGAATCTCCCCCTGCTAATTTAAAGAGCAACTTCCCAGTTGCTGGATTGCTACTCCCCCAAACGTGTACTAGAGCTCACCTGGCCCAGACTAGAGTTCCATAAATATTTCCTTTTGTTTCTGGCATTTGTAAGAGTTATATCCCTCATAATTTACAAATACATCTCGGTAAAAAACTGAGCTGCAGCCTCAGGCTCTCGACACGCCCCCACGTAGGCACACAGCCCCATTTTGTGACGTCACAAAATGAACACTGCATGTGCTCACCTCACTGATTTCAATGGGGTGAGTTTTCCACGCTATTTATTAACATTTAGAGTTAGGATTTTTTTTTTTTTTTTAATTATTCTTCATCCCCCCCTCGCTGGGGCCCCGCTCCATCAGGAGATGCACACACACAACCCCACTTCGCTGCCTTACCTGTAACCCGGTGGACCCCCATGGAACCATGGCTGTATCCCCCAGGTAGGTATGAGGTGGGTCTGTACACCCTGAGAATTCAACTTTCGTCAGGTCCCTCCAGTGGTCAGGCAGGTAGGAGCCATTAGGGTCTGCTTTAGGCGCTTCTTCCTCTCCGTGCTCCAGCACGTTTTTCTCCTGTTCTAGAAGAGTGGCACACACCCTGACATCACGATGTCACCGCCGACGTCACCACCCCCAACCCTCTCTGTATGCATCAGCGCTTGCTGTGCCTCTGGCCTCCACCAGAGGCCAGTCAAGTGCCGAGCCTGGATCCCCCTTCCCTCCCAAGAGAGGAGAGCTGTCCTCCCGACACTCAATCCTCCTCCTCCTGCCGACCCCGACAGCCTGGGCTCGTTCGAACCCAGGTCATTGGTGGCATCCAGCGCCTCAACTCCTCAGCGCCACTAGGTTAGATTTTATTAACCAAAGTAATCTACTGACTAATAGGGAGAAACCTTGTTAGTCCAGCAGTTGCTTTGATTTAATAAAATCCTAACTCTAAATGTTAATAAATGTTATGGTAAACTTGCCCCCATTGAAATCAGTGAGGTGGGCACATGCAGTGTTCATTTTGTGACATCACAAAATGGGGCTGTGTGTGCCTACGTGGGGCATGTCGACAGCTTGAGGAAATAGCTCCGTTTTTTGCTGAGATGTTGTATTTGAAAATTATGAGGGATGTGAAATGGCAGAAATAAAAGGAAATATTTATGGAACTCGAGTCTGGGCCAGGTGAACTCTAGTATATGTTTGGGGGAGCAGCAACTTGAGAGCTGTTCTTTAAGTTCATTCCCCCTCATCCCTATATTTGAGCTCAGGGAAAACATTTCCTTGGTGTCCACCTTGTCAGTCCTATGCAACTACTTTAATATTTTGATCATGTCATCCCTTTCCCTCCTCTTCAAGGCTGGATATGTCCAAATTCTGCAGCCTCTCCTCATATGGCTTGCTACCTAGTCCCTGGGCCATTGTGGTTGCTCTGCGCCATACTGCTTCCAATTTGTCACAGTCCTTCCTCAGGTGTGGTCTTCAGTACCTTGTGCAGTACTACAGATGTGGTCTCACCTTCCAGGGGCTACAAGGCCCTCCGCCTGCAGCATTGGGCCTCATTACACCCCTGGGCAGTCTGGTATTGCCCAATACCGCCCACCCTGTCAGGTATTATTACTTGCTTGCCCCTTCCTCTGTGTCCTCCGCTTCACAGATCTTTGTGTTTGCAGAGAGACAGACCTTGCCCTTTATTCCCTCCATGTCACAAATGAACATGCTGAAAAGGACAGGGCCTAGCACCAATCCCTGTTGTACTCTGTGTGACAGGGAGCTCCTGCCAATCTTGAGGACCAGCCTTTTCTTAAATCTGTTGCAACAGTTCTTCTATTTCTTAGCCTAATCTATCCTTTACGATTTCTAGTCCATGAGGTTGACCACCTATGGGTGCCCCCTCCCCTTTCTTGACTATGCTATAGTGTCCTCTTTAATTTTCCTTTTCCCTCTCAGGTCCTCATACAGGGAAGTTATTGTGGTGACCTTCAAGTTGATGTAAAACAACAGGCTGTGTTCCTCGTTGTTGGATTTAGTATCCAATAGCACTATGTCATAAAATACCTTGATGTATATACCTCATGTTTATGAAGCCTGTAAATGTTGAAAATACCATGGCACTAGGTGTTTTTGCTAAAGGTAAAAAGTTACTAGGGGACAGTATTATAAAAATTAAGTTAGTTGTGCTATTTAAAATGCATGTAAATTGCTGTAAACTGAGTCAAACAAATGTCATGGTGATTTACATATATCCCCATGATGCTTTGCATTATGGAAGTAATATATCCCAGGCACACTGCCTTAGGGGTAGCTGGTCCATTCCACTGGAGTGTCAAACAGACGAGGCATACTGATGAGTCCTGGTAGGACGAAACACGTGTCTATGTCTTCTGTTAGCACCCTTTGCAAACTGTGTGAGAGGCCTTTCGGCACCATGCAATTCTGCTTAAAGTTGGACCAGCATAACATTCTGTGGTGATTTGCATATGCAGCCCATGATGCTTTGCATTGTGGGGGCATGTGTGATTTTGTATTTTCTTGAAACTTGGCTTCCCAGCCAAATGCCCTTTGGGGTAACCCTTGCCTCAGTGTTTACGCACAGAGGTTCTTTGTCTTTTAAATAGTTTTTTATTTTAATGGGTTCACCACAATATATCCCAGGCACACTGCCTTAGGGGTAGCTGGTCCATTCCACTGGAGTGTCAAACAGATGAGACATACTGATGAGTCCTAGTAGGACGAAACACGTGTCTTATGTTTTCTGTTAGCACCCTTTGCAAACTGTGTGAGAGGCCTTTCAGCACCATGCAATTCTGCTTAAAGTTGGACCAGCATAACATTCTGTGGTGATTTGCATATGTAGCCCATGATGCTTTGCATTGTGGGGGCATGTGTGATTTTGTATTTTCTTGAAACTTGGCTTCCCAGCCAAATGCCCTTTGGGGTAACCCTTGCCTCAGTGTTTACGCACAGAGGTTCTTTGTCTTTAAATAGTTTTTTATTTTAATGGGTTCACCACAATATATCACAGACACACTGCCTTAGGGGTAGCTGGTCCATTCCACTGGAGTGTCAAACAGACGAGGCATACTGATGAGTCCTGGTAGGACGAAACACGTGTCTATGTCTTCTGTTAGCACCCTTTGCAAACTGTGTGAGAGGCCTTCCGGCACCATGCAATTCTGCTTAAAGTTGGACCAGCATAACATTTTGTGGTGATTGGCATATGCAGCCCATGATGCTTTGCATTGTGGGGGCATGTGTGATTTTGTATGTGTGATGTTGTGTTTCTTTGAAACTTGGCTTATTGTCAATGCCCTTTAGGGTAACCCATGTTTTAGCGCTTCTGCATGGAGGTTCTTAAGTCTTTAGGTTTTTTTTTTATTTTTTATTTGAGTCCCCACCATGCAAACAAGACCCGCATGGGGTGGAGGCTGAATCTCAATTGCTAAGTTAGATCAAAGATCAGTGTCAGTAGGTGCTGGCTAAGTGCAGAGAAAGGACATACGTAGTCTATTGCTGCAAACTGATGTACTAGGGATATGCTATTGCTTAAGGTTATCTTCTGCATTTTGAATAAGCATCACATGGAGATTGTGTGTTGAACTTGGAAGTTTGGTGTCTGGTCCATCTGTTATCCCACAACCCCTCCACACTCTGCTTGCAACCTCCCTCACTTCTGAAAACTGACCATTTACTATAGCTCTTATGTCCATCCCATCAGCAAGCCTTCTACCCAAGTCACCAATTTTTCCTCCACCCCAAGTCCCTTAGTTTCTTAACCATCTCCTATGGGAACTGAGTCAAAATATGTTTCTCAAACCAGTAGCCTTAAGTGTGCCTGTTCGTTTGTTTTTTTTTTTTACACTTCTATATTTAACATAGTCAAATGCATAAAACAGACTAACATTCCAGTCAGGTTGTAAGCAATACACAGTATAGGTCCAATTGCCAGTTACTACTAAAATAATAAATAGAACTAAAAGTCCACTCCTCCCTGCAGAGAAGTATGAAGTCCAAATAAAGGTATCATCTCACTTATGGTAGAAAAAAATTAAAGTCCAATAAGGTCTCTTATGTTGTCAATATCTGCTTTTCACTGTAAAAAGATAAAACCTTTTATTACAAAGCTATTACTTAAAGTGTCTATACCTTAAAGTGCAGAGAGAACTAGGATTATAATCAACTGGTTGTTAGTGAAGCTACGACAGCTCAGGAAAAAGAGGAGTGTGCCCATGAGTCTTTCAAAAAGCTCAATCGTCTTATAGGTATGACTGCATTAGCCAAACAACATTAAAGAGAAATAAGGTACAGCGTATAATAGAACACAGGGGTGACAGTTTAACACAGAGAAAGAACTACTGCAAGATATCCATATGTAACCCCCCTTACAAATGGGATTCCCGAAAAGTCTTCCTTGAGCTTGCTTAAATACCCACTGCCAGGTTGGTGTCCTGCATTTTTAACAGTTTAAATGTATTGCCAAAGAGTGCCTGTATGGCCTCTGTGTACTGTCTCTTTAAGAGCTGCCTGGATTGCAGTCATAATTAATCGGAGAGGGAACTCTGTCAGAAAATGTACTTGTTTGCTGATCATTTGTTAGAGTAGCAATAATATTGCAGTTTGTTCTAACCTGCCTTCTTTGCAGCATGGACAGTTCTGTTTGTTTCCATCATCTTGGTCCTGGACTGCTGAAATGGGCCAATCAGTACCTCTGTGGACTCTAAAATGGAGCCTGACCCCAGGGGCTTTGTGGGAGCAAAATTCTGTAGGAATTGTAGTTTTTGCATTTTGGCACCAAGACAGACCTGGAGGGGGAGCCCTTGTTGTGACTGACAGAAGAATCAGCCAACCGAACCTTTTGGATCCTGGGGAAATTCCCAGGCTGCTTGCAGCTAGTTTCAGTTTGAGTTGGGAAGTGAAAGAGGTAACAGCTTTAGAGAGTCGAGCAGCAATCCTGTGTGGATTGGCGCGGGAGAACTGTGAAAGGGCTGAGTTTTGGCCTGCCTGTCAGCTGTCCCTGAAAGGGAGATGAGAATTTATTCGGACTGAACCCGAATTTTGAGGACGATATAAGCCACAGAACTGTGACCAGGCTTTAACCTGAAGAAGACCGAAGATTTGCTGAATGTGATTGGCCTGTCAGGATTTCCAGCCACCTTTGAACTCCTGGTTTGTGCAGAGACTCTAATTGTGACCGGATAGCAATCTGCCTGGTACAGTAGAATTTCTTACATGTAAATGTGCTGTGTGCTGTTAGTGGGTTGTGATTTGGTTCCCCACTGTGTGCTGAACTGTGTTCTGCTTGCTGGAGGCTGCATCCAGCTCCCACGGACTGAATCCGTATTCATCTCCATTGGGCCTGGGCTTTGCCACACTGTCCCAGCCAGAATACCCGCTGCACAGAAAAAGCAATCGACGAGAGACCTGCCTGGGGATCAGCCCCCTGCTCACGCTTTGAACAGGAACGACGCCTCAGTGATTCGTGTGGGCCCTGCTTCTCTGGGCACTCCAGTTCAACAACCTGCTGTCTCGAGTTCATCCTGCTCATGTCCTGTATTGGGTATCGTGAATAAATATCAGGGGAAGCTCCCTGCAACAACAGCTAAATCTAAAAGTGTGTCATCTGATTGTCTGGTTGTTTTCTTTTCATGAACTGAGCCCTCCGGCTCCGGATTACAAATAGTGTGTGTTGTGCATGTTGTTTTCTTCCATCACAGGGCCCCAACCAGCTGCAACGTTCCTGGCTAGCCCACCACTGTCATCTGGGTACCCAGAGTATGTGACTGTTTATGGACAGTGTCCCGGAGGGCTGTGCCCAGGTTAGCTTGACCACTACCAACCCTGACCTCTGTGTGGAGGCACCAGTTTCAGAACTCAGGCCCCTTAACCTGCTACTAGCCAAGCAGGCAGTGGTAGTAGCCCTTGGGATAGCGCCTCCTAGGGGGTTACATACATTATAATACAAATAACCCAAGTGCAGAATGTTATCGGTGAGACATAATGTGATACAGTTAATATTAACCCATCTGTAGGGATAGTCTCTTATATAGTGTGTTCTGGAAATGCCACCACCACCGCAGTTCAGGTTAGGTAAGGGCAGTGGCAAGTTGAGTTCTGGGCCATATTAGCTCTGAGGGCCCATTTGAATTGTGAGATTTTGGGTAGACTGGTTATGCTGGCAGGGAGTTTAGTTCCAGTTTACTTACATTTCTGAAGGGTAACGATCACTGGGTTGTTTTCCCACTTAAAGGGCATAGGTAGGATGGAGGCAGTCCAGAGGAGGGCAGTTAAAATGGTATAGGATCTGCAACAGAAGCCATACGAAGAGAGACTAAAGGAGCTTAAAAGTATACCTGAGGAAAGGAGGAAGAGGGGGGACATGATAAAAACTTTCAAATACCTCAAGGGAATCAACAAAGTCCAAGAGGGTAGCATCATTTAGAAAAAGATGTGCAAGAACAAGGGGGCACAGTTTGAAGACAGGGGCAGGGGACTGCTCAGGGGCAATGTGAAGAAGTATTTTTCATAGACAGGGTGGTGGACGCATGGAACGACCTTTCTGAGGAGGTTGTGTGGTCAAAAACAGTGAGGGAATTCAAGAATGCATGGGACAGACATAAGGCAGTTCTGGTGGGGCTGTAGGAAGAAGTTGGATGTTGGTTAACTAGGATCTGCAGCTTATCCAATAGGTAGGAAATGGGCAGACTAGGTGGGCCAAGCAGTCCTTATCTGCTGTCCAAGTCTGTGTTTCTATGTTTAAAGGACCACCCTATTAAAGTAATAGCATTGTAATGACAAAGGGGAGTTAGGGTAATCTTGGGTGCCCCTTGTTGTCATGGGACAGGGTCTTATTCCACCCTCTCAGTCACACCCCTCCTACCATGCGATAGTGACTATACCAAATTTAAATACAGACACCCATCAGCCAGAATGCTACCATATCCAAGTTTCCATAACAAAGAGACAGAACTTTAAAACCTAATAATTACAGACCAGGGAAAATTAGTTCTAATGACAGCTGCGGTAAATACAATAGGAAGAGCAAATGACTTCATGTATGCACAGAACACTCGGGTTTATAAGATAATCAGTTGTAACAGAAACATTTTATAGGACTGTCTCTGAAACTTCGATTTGTGGCAGCTCTGCAGTTCACTGTATGGTAACAATTTGCTGTTTTTTTTTGGCCACCCCACAGACCACAGATTCAACACGCAGCAACAAACACAACCCACTGATGAATTACCATCAGTGGCCACAGCCAGTTCTCGTTTTTCTGATGCTCTACTCTGTAACTCTAACCTGCTAATGGGACGCAATGCACCAATAGCAAGTGGCAAGCTGGTTGCTATGGAGAAGTGCAGCCAGCGTTCCAACTTTTAAAACTATAATGTACTGTCAACACATCACAGCCTCCCGAGCTGTCTTCCAGTTTCTATACATTTGAATTCTGAGACACTAATGGGCTGGAAAAGCACATTTTCAACAGTCTGAAGTGGAGTGCAGACTATACTGCAAAACAGGCAGCTAGCTCTTGGAACAGAACAATTATATATAGTGCCTTTCATAGAAATATAACCCAAACCACTTTTCACGGGGGAACACGACAGACTACATTACAACAAATTTGCATCTCACAGTAATGGTACATGAAAGCTATAACAAGGGAAACGCGTGCGTTTCACTTAAGTGTAATGCTGAATCTGTGTCTTTCTTTTTACAGCTTACTTACAACCCCCACCACTGCACATTCCCAGCAGGCACGCTGCTGTGCAACTGAATGCACCAGATTGGCACCTAAGAAGTAACTCCTTCTCCCTCTTTGGAAGAGCAGAGAACAGGGTACCGATTGATGGGAAACTAACCCATTGGAAAGACTAGCAGGGAAAAAGCCTAAGAACCAATGGTTTTAGACCAGTTTCTTTTGGCTCCAGACCCCACATGCCAAAAGACTGCCCTAATCTGTAAAACCCTACTTGAACAGGGCCCTGACCATCTAGAAAAGTCTAACAGCAATGGCCACAAGAGCTTGGGTGTATAGTCTCCCCTCAAGACTGACACCTATATTGGGGGTCCCTAGTTGCCAGACTGAAAAGATTCAAAAGAATCGGTTCACTCAGCAAAAAAATCCTAAAGATGGTACGGGACTCTAGTGCAGTTACATGAGTGGGGCCTGATCAACTCGGACAAATGCTGGAATTGCAGAGACAATGCAGGACACCTCACTCACATCCTTTGGATCTGCCCCAGACTTAAGGCCATACGGGGACTCAGTTCAGGCTATATGTTGGGAGCTTACATCCACAGGTCTCACACCTACATCTCTGTGATAAAACAGACATATATGGGAATTGGAGAACTGGCTTTCCAAAACAACTCTAACCAGATGTAAGAAGGGGAGAAGGGGCTAGCAGGTGCTCTCATCACAGCCAAGCGGATCATTCTGAGGCACAAGAGAGAGCAAGACCCCCCCCCCTTCCAATCAACAGCATTTTCCTCCTGCCAGCTGATGTTCTTCCCTGAGGGGGGGAGGGTGCAATGAGGTGGCCGTGCATGTGCAAGGCGGCAAATATGTGTGACCCGTGTCTGGCAGTAACCTTCCCCTTCCTGGTGCTCCTGACTGATCTCCACCAGTCGACAGTCACGTAGCAACATCATCCCTTCCCCAGGCAAGGAGAGCAGTCCCTGATACACTCAATCTTTCCTCCCCAGCCAGCTCTTAATGTCCTGAGCTCATTCCCAAACCCTCTTTGCCGGTATAGCTAGTGGTAGCACTAACATTGTGCTACTGTCCCGGCATGGGGACTTCCTTTTATCTTTTTTAAAAATGGATTTTCCCAGGATATGCCAGCTGCAATGCAAGATCTAATTTTCAACTGGCTCCAGCTTGCACCCATTTTTATACTGTATTTATCCATGATAGCATATGAGATCCAGTATCTCCTTTTCAGTGGGGACCCAGCTTCTATCAGTTTTTACAGTGTATATAACCAGGACTTGCCAGCTGAGAGGCAGTATCCCATTTTCAGCGGGATCCGACATTTTGACCCCAAATTTCAAACATAATTCTTTTCATGATCTCACACAATGATCAAGACAGGTGGAATTTTTTAAATCCCATTTGAAAGATGATTTGTAGAACAACTGCAAAAACAAAAATTCAGAAGGGATTTGAAAAATGGCACCTGTCATGTCCGGGGGGGGGGGGGACACAAGGGCTATGTTGAAAATTTGGGACAGTAAATGTTGGAGAAATGTTTTCTTCTCCAAATTTTCAACAGTCTTTTTACGACGTCATGTTATGCTCAGGACATGTGTTGGAGGGGATTTGAAAAAACGTCATGTTCATGAGGTGAGGTAACAAAAGGGCTATGCTGAAAATAAGGGGTCAAAATGTGCTAAAATAATAAAGTTATGGGTAAAACTTGGACTAATTCAACGTTTCTTCATAACTTGTTTTTTTAACATTCTGACCCTAAATTTTCAACACTGTCTTTTCATGACCCCAACTTATGAGCAAGACAGTCGGAATTTTTTTAAAGAGCACCTTTCGTGGTGTGAGTGCTCACAGCCACAAAGGACTTTTACCTGGCTCCGAGTTTGAGAGTACTAAAAAACAAAAAACAAAAACAAAAAAAAAAAAACACTTTTCTAGGTGGCATTATCAGGAGTAAAGGGATCGTATTTTGGCTCCAAGGAGCAGAGCCGCCAATCCCTTCCACTTTCTGGTTTGGAGACACACCCTGACGCTGTTCCATAATCCGACATCACAATGTCCCTGCATGGGAGTGCGTTCCATAGGCATGTTTGGAGTGCATCCCTCACGTAATCACACTGTAATGTCAGAATACGGAACAGCGTGGGGGTGTGTCTCCAAACAGGGAAGTGGAAGGGATCAGTGGCTTAGCGCCTCACAGCCAAAATATGATCCCTTGCTCCCAATAATGCCACCACAGAAAAATGAGTTTTTTTAGTACCGCCGAACTAGGAGCCAGGTAAGGGTCCTTTGGGGTGGTGTTCTGGAACAGAGCATTAAAGGTGGTCTTTAAATCCCATTTGAAAAATAAATTTGCACAGCAGCTGCAAAAACATGTTTGGGGAGGATCTGAAAAATTCTACCTACGATTTTCATGAGCTGGGGTCCTAAAAAGGCATTGTTGAAAATTTGGTGTAAAAAAGTAAAAAAAAAAAAAAGAAACATAGACTTTGACGGCAGATAAGGACCGCTTGACCCACCTAGTTTGTCCATTTCCCTACCTAGAGGATAAGCTGCAGATCCTATTTAACCAACTGACTGTTTCTTCCTACCCCCCTCAAAAATTGCCTTATGTCTGTCCCATGCATTCTTGAATTCTCCCACAGTTTTAGACCCCACAACCTCCTCAAGAAGGCTGTTCCATGTATCCACCAACCTCTCTGTGAAAAAATACTTCCTCACACTGCCCCTGAGCCGTCCCCCTCTATCTTCAAATTGTGTCCCCTTGTTCTTGCACATCTCTTTTTCTGAAAGATGCTACCCTCTTGGACTTTGTTGATTCCACTGAGGTACTTAAAAGTTTCTACCATGTCCCCCCTCTCCCTTCTTTCCTCAAGGGTATACATATTAAGCTCCTTTAGTCTCTCCTCGTATGGCTTCTTTTGCAGACCCTGCACCATTTTGGTTGCCCTCCTCTGAACTGCCTCCATCCTATCTATGTCCTTGCGGAGATGGGGTCTCCAGAACTGGACACAGTGCTCCAGATGGGGTCTCACCAACTGTCTGTACAGGAGGATAACAACTTTCTGTTTTCTACTGGTGATGCCTCTCCCTATACATCCCAGTATCCCCCCAGCCCTCCCTACCACCTTCTCACATTGCTTGCCAACCTTAAGGTCATCTGATATGATTACCCAGGTCCCTTTCCATTTTGTTGTTGTTACTACCTCCCTCCCCATTGTGTAATCTTCCCCTGGATTTTTGTTTCCCAGGTGCATTACTTTGCACTTCTTTGCAATGAATCCAAGCTGCCATACTTCTGACCATTCCTCCAACCTTGCCAAGTCCCTTCTCATCCTTTCCACGCCTTCTTGTGTATCAACCCTGTTGCAGATCTTTGCGTCATTTGCAAAGAGACATACTTTTCCTTCCAGTCCCTCTGCAATGTCACTTATAAAGACATTAAAAAGGACTGGACCCAGTACTGAACCCTGCAGTATCCCACTAGTAACTAGTCTTTCTTCAGAGTGGACTCCACTTACAATTACCTTCTGTGTCCTGTTGTCCAGCCAATGTTTTACCCAGGCTACCACCCTGGGACCCACTCCCAGGCTAGTTAATTTGACTACTAGTCTTTTGTGTGGGACTGTGTCAAATGCCTTGCTAAAGTCTAGGCAGGCCATGTCCACAGCCCCTCCCTGGTCTACTACTTTAGCCACCCAGTCAAAGAAATCAATTAGATTCGTCTGACATGACCTTCCCGCTGTGAACCCATGCTGCCTTGGGTCCTGTGCCCCACTGGCTTCTAGGTACTCAACAATTCTTTCCTTCAGAAGTGATTCCATCACTTTCCCTACCACAGAGGTCAAACTGACAGGTCTGTAGTTTCCTGCCTCTGTCTTGGTCCCATTTTTGCGAAGGGGAATCACATCAACCTTCTTCCAGTCCTCAGGTACCACATCATCTTCCCATGATTTGTTAAAAAGGGTAGTCAGTGGTAGTCAAAAGTTATCAGAAAAGTGCAAAATACATTAGAAAGCTATTAACCGAACATATCTTGTTTCAGTCATTTCCCAGTCAGCGAAGGAAGCAACAGGACTTTCTGGTCATAAGGCATGACTGGATAGGTGAAGGGTGTGGGGGGTGCTTGAGATGTGGGAGGGTGGAGGGTTCAGTGGGGAGCAGACATCGAAGGATCGTCACAAGCATCTTTCAGGAATCTGTTGGTTGGCAGCACCGGGGTGGGCACCGCAATGTCGCATTCTGTTTTGTGGGGGTTAGCTGGCATTGGAGGTGGGCACCATGGTGTTGGATTGATCAGACAGAATGCTGCATCGGGCAGAAGGGGGATAGATACCAGCAGCGGGGTTGGGCACCCACTGCCAGTGATATTTAAACAGCAGATTGTGTGTGAGAGTGGGCATAGCAGTGACGGAGTTTAATGAACACTCTGCTTTGGGCGGGGGGGTGGAATACTGGCAGCGGCTGGGTAAATGAGCAGCTGCTGCCAGTTCTATATTAAAAGCTGGATCTGGTGAGGTAGGATGCCATTAGTGGAACTAGCAGCAGGAAGCGGGCCAACAATGATCCCTCACTGCTGGCATGTTGATGGGCAAAAACTTATATAAGACAGCAGGGGCTCCATTCTTTCATATGTAAGAAGTTTCCGCCCATCAGCAAACAAAACAGCGTCATCAACAGACTGCTTCCAGTATGCTAATCACAACCAAGCCTCCGCAATGCTCAACTCAACTGGCCACAACACAGTCACACCTGTGAAAGGCATACACTACTGCCTGCCACCAATGTGTCTGCTCCGAGCATGCGTGAAAGCAAACATAAAAATGAGACCCAATACCGCAAGGACCCTTGGAGGGGCTTGTCCATTCTGATCCAATGTCTTGTATCTACAGTACAGGAAAATGAGAGAAAAATGCACCGCTCACTCACACCATGAAAAAAGGCAAATAAAGGTAACTACGCATAGATGTGTGCCATCACGTTTACTCAGTGAAAAACAGACCACACAAGGCAGATGTTATAAAAATGTCACATCTTCTACTGATCGCCTATTATCTCAGCGTTTGCTTACTGATGGCAAAGTGAGAGCAATACATTGTCATGCAGCTTGCATGAAACAGATGCCCTTTGATGCAAACTGCAGCCACCGGGTGCCCAACATTGGAGGGCTGCTACAGACAATTCGCTTCCCGCTTTGTGTTCCTGACTATAGGTGCCTAGTCCCAGTGCTGGGCACTCACAAACAGTAACTCTCCCGCCCCACACACAGTAGCGTCAATGTCACTGTCCTAGACTCCTGACCGTATCATCTGCAATCCTTACCCTCCTATAGCTTTGCTCATGGCACCTATTTTTGATTTGTTCTTTGAGTCCCCACTCTTTCTCTATTCCCCGGTTGGTTTTGTTCTCTGCACTTGTCCGGAGATGACTTTACCCATCTTAAGCACCTTGTTGTGTGCTTTGCACATATGTAAAGTACTGTACTTTGCACCTTTTTGTTGCTTTGTATCACTTGGCATTTGCCAGTTGGTAGCAATACATATATGTTACTGTATTAATAATCTTTCACCTTACTGATTTATTTTCTTCACATACACCCCCACTCCCACCCTGGACGTATCCAGAAACAAACGGTTATCTACTCAGTACATTCTTCCTGGTAAAACTTTTGAAATAACTCAATAAATAAATTATTGTCAACCTCCTCCCCCATACAAGTAAAAAGCAGCCCCATACCCCCAGCCCAATTAGCACCCCTACCCACTCTCCTCACACCCCTGGCATACACACATTTTAAACTAGATATCCAGCGTTGGCACAGTTCAACCCTTCCTCCACCTTGGCTGACTGCCAGCAACTGAAGAGTAAAAAGCCAGCAATAAAACGAAGACCCGAATGCCATAATCACACATGTCTCTGCACTTTGTTTCACTGTGTAACCCCTAGGTGGCGCTATCCCAAGGGTTACTACCCCTGCCTGCTTGGCTAGTAGCAGGTTAAGGAGCCTGAGTTGTGAAACAGGTGCCTCCACCCAAAGGTCAAGGTTGGTAGTAGTCAAGCTAACCTGGGCACAGCCCTCTGGGACACTGTAACCTCCCTCTTTCCCCTCTTGTGGCCTGAACACTGTACAATAATCACTTTCACGATACCCCTGGTACACCATACAAGTACCCACACTGTTTGCACTTACCACCAGGGCTAGTTCATCTGGCTCGACCCTGGGGACCCCCCTGTAAAACAAGGTTAGGCACAGCAAATAGCAACAGTACAGTACTTTGAGCACAAACTGGAACCACAGTCAGAATACATGCAGAAAAAAGTTAGATCTGATTTATTCAGGGGACTTGAACAAGGGAGGGGCAAAATCAGGTTAATTAGCTTAAAGGTTATATCAATCAAGCAGTTATGCATGTGCTTTGAGTCCCCGACACAGTCCACCTCTGGGTACCCAGGTAAAGAAGAGATGGGCTAGTCAGGACAGTTGCTCAGGGTTGCAGCTGGTTGGGGCCCTGTGATGGAAAACACAACATGCACAGTACACAATATTTGTGTACAGAGGGCTCAGTTCATAAAGGAAATGAAACAAGAAGACAATCAGATGACACACTCAGCTTAAGCTGTTGTTGTAGGGAGCTACCCTGGTATTTACTCACGATACCCAAGACTGGACACAGGCTGGACGAAAATCGAGACTGCAGGTGGTTGATCTGGAATGCCAGGAGAAGCAGGGCCCACATGAGTCGCAGAGGCGTCGTTCCTGTTCAAGCGTGGACCTGGGGGCTGATTCCCAGGCAGGTCTCTTGCGATGGCTTCTCTGTGCAGGGGGTAGTCTGGCTGGGCCAGTCTGGCAAGGCCCAGACCACATGGAGACTAATTCGGATGCAGTCCATTTTGGGCTGGATACAGCTTTCAGCAAGCAGAACACAATTCACACAGTGGGGGACTACCTCATGACCCACTAGCAGCTCATAGCACATTTATATGCAAGAGAATGCTACTGTACCAGGCAAAGCGCTCCCCGGTCACAATTGCAAAGTCTCTGCACACACCGGGAGCTTGGGGTAGCTGGAACTCCTGACAGGCCAATCGCATTCAGCAAAAATATTCGGTCTTCTTCAGATTGAGCTTGGCCCATTACAGTAGCTTGCTTCAGTCACACAAACTTGGATTTAGTCCAAAATAATTCTCTTCTCTCCCTCTCAGGAGCAGCACACTGGCATGCAGACCAAAAACTTAGCCTTTTCAGAGTTCTCCCATGCGAATCCACTCAGGATTGCTGCTCAGAAACACTTTAGCTCCTTGTTGCTCAGCTTCCAGCTTGTTTCTAACTGAAAACTGCAAGCAGCCTGGGACTTCTCCAAGATCCAAAAGATTTGGTTGGCTGATTTGGTTTTCAGTCAAAGCAAGAGCTCCCCCTTCAGTTGCAAAAAAGGTGCAAAAAAGCTACAAACTAAAGTTCCTACAGATTTTGAATTCAGACAGCTCCTGTAGTCCGGCTACATTTTAGGTCCCACCAGTACTGTTTGGTCCAGTTTGCAGTCCAGGACCAAGATAGTGGAGACAAACAAAACAGTCCCCACTACACAGAAAGCAGGTTAGACAAACTACATTATCACTCTAAATGATTTTCAGTAAATAGTTACATCTTTCAACAGAGCTCCTTCTCGGATTACTTAAACTGCAATTAGGCAGCTCTTAAAGAGACAATACACAAAGGCTATACAAGCTCTGGTAATCCCATTTAAACTGCTAAAACGCAGGACACCAGCCTGGCAGTGAGCATTTAGGCAAGCTCAAGGAAAACTTTCTGGGGACCCCCATTTGTAAGGGGGTTACAACTGTTTTTGTTTTGTTTACATTATCTCACAACTTGGCTATTTTGGGCCTAAATTTCCAGGATGCCATGTCATCCCACCCCCTTACGGCCACATAAGTGGCACCTTGTGAATGGCCCAAAATGTGCTTTTTGGGGGCTGCAACTCCACAAAACACTTTTCAGGCTGGATTTACGAGTCGGGGGAAGAGACTTGGGCATCCTGTCTATAAGTCCTCCTGCCTTCCCAGCATCCAGCTATAGCTCCACATGGCACCATCCTGTGGGTGGGGAAAGCTGACATCACCAGACCACCTGCAAATTCTAGTCCACCACTGGAGGTACTCATACAGCAAGCATACCCACCCCAACCCCCCTGCCTCACCTCAATGCACACTCCAGACCTAATTGGCCCAAGGAAGCCAAGAGGGTTTACAGTCAATGCTATTGAGATCAAAACTTTTAGGACTTGTCCAACTGCGACTGTAGCTGCAATTGCACTTGCCCCTCATTCTTTACAATGAAATCAGCTCTATTTTTGTACTTGTCCTTCAGGGATATTTACTTGTCCCAGATAGGGGGCAATAGGGTCTGCACACCCGTTTAATGTTCTAATACTGTACTTGCAACTGGTGTTATTTTATTTATTTGTAACATATGTTACCAGGTAAGTAAACAGAAGCCAAACCCTGGCTCATTTCCAGTTGTGATTGTGTTTAAATGAGAAACACTCACTAAGTTTACTAAAAGGTCAAAGATGGAATGATTACAAAATACAAACCAGTGCCCGGAAAAAAAATTGGCTTCTACAGAAAACAGTCTTGCAGGTTAAATGCAATTCTCCCTTATGAAAGGAAAAGCAATTTTATTTTTAGGCGTCCTTTCCTGGAGACTCAAGATGCTGTACAAATCACAACAGACACAAGTAATATAACCAATTATACGATGGCAAGAAGAATTCCTGGGCCCTGATTGGTTAGTGCTGACTTTCTACAGTGATGTTATCCCAGCACTACATCATGCCTTTTCAAAAAGCAACTAAAAAGCATTTTTACTTATTTTTAACAAGCAAACCCATTCCCCTCCCCACCGGTGATCCCTCCCTGTGCTGGAGGTTCCAGCCCCCGCTCATCTCACCCCACCCTCCTGCCCAGGCTTACCACCTTGGGCAGGGCCATCGGAGCAAGCCATTTTCTTTTCTTTTTTTTTTTTTTTTTTATACTTTATATTTATTATTTTGTTATATAACAGTAAGCTGTACATTTCCAGCAGAGACATATCAGAATTATAAACACATTGAGGGTGCCACTCCTCATATTACAAAGCATATCACTTTAGTCTACTGCAAAAGATACATCAGGAGGGGAATACTAAAGAAAAAGTCCTTTTGAGTCCATTAGTCCTTCAAGTGCTGTTTTGTGGAGCCCAAGAGCAGCATGGAAATAAAAAATAATCAGATATTCTAAGTAATAAACAATTATATCTTTCTTCCTCAAAAGAGGAAATGATAGCATCCATGCTTTAGCTTTAAAAAGAGCACACTTTTAGTGCTAAATTCCAAATGATTAACACTGCTTTCCCCTTGCTTCGATTCTATATTGATTGTTACATTTTTAAAACTCTAATATGAACTAAAGACTGAGAGATATCCTTATTTATTTGCATGAAACAAACAAAACAAACAAAATACCCCCCCACCTAGTTGCAACATTCGTGGACACGTTTAAATAATTAGCTCAAAACTTAAACATGTTTGCATCTATGCAGTCCCACTTGCACTTCAGTGCAATTACTCACGAAAAGTCCCAGGGGGGGTATAAATCAGTCCCACCAGTCAGATTGAGCGTCCTCTCTTCACAGATCAAGAAACCCCCTTCCCCTTTCAAGGATCATCCTCCTCAGAAGAAGGATCGGATTGATCCCTCGAACTTCTCCTTCTTGGAACCTGTTTCTGGATCCAGCAACCTGCCTCCTTCGGGTCCGAAAAGATGAAAATCTTCCCTCGATGGATGATCCTCAGTCGAGCCGGAAATAGAACATTGTGCTGAATGGCGGCTTCTCGGAGAAGTGCTCTAGCACCATCAAACAACTTACGCCTCTGCCTCGTGGCGTAACTGATATCTGGGTACATACTAATTGACTCCCCTTCACATAGAGTTTTATGTTGCCTTGCCATGGCTAGGAGATAGTCCCTTGTTGCCACTCCGTCCGTTACGGCCAAAACTGCACGTGGTGCCTCCGCATTGTCTGGCTTCCCCCGCCTGGCTATCCGAAATGCCTTTTGAATGTTTTTAACGCGATCCTTGGCTTCTTCGCCAAATTGTTGTATAAGCCAGTCTTGCAGGAATAAGACCAGATGGTCCCCTTCACATCCTCGGGGAAACCTAGCAGTCGAATGTTGGGGGCTCTGATTTGATTTTCTAGTGTCTCCAGACGCATACGGAGGTGCCCATTTTCTTTTACCAGGGTAGTACTAACCCCCATAGCAGCATCAGAGCGTTTTTTAGCTTCTAAAGATTCCGTTGTTACCAACTCCATAGAGGTCTCCAAATTGGTCACTCGATTGGCAATACCATCCATTTTCTCCGCCAACACCGAGACAGAGGTTATTAGTTGATTTATTTTTTGACCCAAAGATTGTAAAGTTTCTTCACCAGCACTCTCTGAGTCCGAAGCCTGTATAGTAGAGCTAGACCGCGTGGAGGAGGTAGTCTGAACATTTTTAGCTTTAGCTCCTTCTGGGTAGTTGTGATCTTTCCGAGGGTTTCCCATCGTGAGGCAGAGAACTTCCGAATCAATTATCTTTCAGAAGTTCAGAAGTATTAATCCAAACAACTCAGTTTTAAGAGCTTTAATTCACTCAGCTTAGTGGAGCAGTATTAGGAAGCAGCCATCTTGCTCGGGCTCAACAGCGCCCCCCGAGCAAGCCATTTTCTAATTGCAATAATGCACTCCAAGGTGTGTGTCATGGGGATAACTTCACTTCTTAGGTGTGAGACCTCGTGCCCAACCACCCAAGGCATGGCATTATTCCAGTATGACACACCCCCTGCCATGCATTTATTGCTTAAATATACAAAATGATAAATAAATACACAATAAATACCTAGCTCCAGAGAACAGAAACAGCCTTGAGGCCAGCAAATTCATAGTAATAAAATCGGAACAGGTACTAGTTAGGTACTGTAACAGATATTACTTGATTGTGATCAGAAATTTTAGGAACTGTTAACAGTGGTCAGAAGGCCCCTCAGACTGGAAAAATTTGGTTTGATGAAAATATTCCAGGGGCAGGATTTACAAAATCCTCCAACATGGACACAGCTCCTATTTTTTGTTCAAGTTTCGGAGATGCACCTTTAAGCAAGGCTTTTTTTTTTTTTATATGAGAAGAGGCACAGAAGTTGCATAGAGGATAATGGCTGGGGATTGGGTGATAACCACGCTGTAATCACCTCGAGTGGTTGCTAGTGCAACATGGTAAACCTCGAGAGTGCAGCTCGAGAGGTTTGCTGTAGCCCTAGCAACCACGAAAGATGATTTCAGCGTGGTTGTCACCCGATCCCCAGCCATCATCTTTTATAGAGTATGGTCAAAAAAACACTGTTTGCATTCTATGTGTGAGAATTATAGAACTCTGGTGCATTCTTTTTTGTTATGCCACTGTTTGGAAGTTCCGAAGTGTGGTTAACAACTTTTAAAATTCTAAACAGTGCATAACAAAGCTGTGTGACTGCTGATTATGGTGGTTAATAGGCACTTACCATACGTTATATAGCAATAATAATAATAAACATTTCAATAAAACAGTACAAACAGTCAAGTGGCCACTTTAGAGAAGCATTGTCAGAGTAAGCAGAAGTGGAGGGTAGTAGAGAGGGAGTAGGTAAGAGATGAAGGAGGAGAGGGAAGATGTGAGGGTGTGTGCTGGTGGCTAAAGTAATACAAAGGGGGTTAAAGCAGCAGTGCAATGTAAAAAAAATATTGCGCTTTTTCAACAGTTTATTCCCTGTGCTGTGCTGAGCATATCCCTGGTACTATTGCTCGTCGGCATTGTACTATCACCCTGTAATGTGTTCTGTTTTCCTTTGCTTTTGTTTACACTTCTGCCACCTGGCATGCTGAAATGGATCCCCCTCTGCTGCAAACTGCACATGTGTATGACTGGCAGTAGTACACAGGGACATCGGGAGTGTTCAGCAGAGGGTCCCACTGCAGTAACCAAAAGACGTGTCGTGATGTGAAGGGGGAGCGCAGCTGAAAATTATAAAGCCGCCATATTTATTGTGGTGCCACAAAAATTTAAATCAATTTTAGGGGGCGCTGTTGAGCCCGAGCAATATGGCTGCTAATCTCTAGAGCTCTGCATATATCGCAAAACTAACTCAGTTTTACAAGTACTTTAACTTTTAAGTACTGGACAAGCTTCATACTGACGGACTGATAATACCCTGGGGAACAAAATGGTCAATCCCCACAAAAAAAAAAAAAAAAGAATCAACTGATGGAGCTAGGTCAAAAACAACTCTGGGACCCTCCACTGCACGAGGTGAATTAGGCAGAGATCTCAGTCAGGCAACAAAAGTCAGGGAAGAAACCCTTCAATCGCTGGGTGAAAAGTTAAATCACCTAATTGCTTCAGTCTCGGGTCTATCTAACAAATTCGACTCCCTAACAATGGTGGAAACTACCTTGAGTTCAGTGATCGAAGCATCAGCCTCAGCTACTAAAAACAGCTGACGCAGCTATTGGGGGAAATGGCCACAGTCATTAAAGAAAACTCTCACTTGCGTTCTCAACTGGAGAATGAATCGAGAGCCTCCAACATGCGCATAGTGGGGTTAGTGGAGCGTAGCGAAGGAGACCATTTATCTTTGTTCCTTACGGAGTGGATTGTGAAACAGCTGGGAATCGAAGCTGCTCCAATAATGCAGAGGATCCCAAAAGTATACAAAGCTGCCTTAAGAGGAAGGCAGGACAATCCTGAAGCCCAACGCACTATTGTAATGGTCTTGGACGGAGCAGATCGTGGGACTCCCTGATGGCTCTTGCAAAGAAAGAAGATCCTTTTACACAAAAAGAAATCAAGTTAGACTCTTTCCCGATTTATCCTATGCGACCCAAAAAAGAAAACATTCTGATGGGGTGCGCGCCATGTTACATGAAGCAGGCATACCGCATGACTTAATATTCCCGGCCCGTTTGAGGATCGTACATTCTAGCAAGATTTTCCTCTTTTCTGAGCTGTCTGAAGTGCTCAAATGGCGCCAGAAGCATGCTCCTTCTCGAAGAAGAGACCCAGAAGATGAAGTTTTATCCGAAGAAGAAACTCCCTGAAAGACCTGTTTCACTGGAGATAAGTTTTTGTACTTTCCTTTTCCCCAGCTGATGTTAGAAAGAAGGGGTATTTTGTTTAGTTTTAAAATTTAAAAATCTTGTAATATTCAGGCCCCAAATATGACACTTCATCTTTAGTTTTACTAAGTCACATCAGGTCTGGACTTTAACAGTGCGATGGAGTTCTGGAAAATACCTCCCTTCCTTAGTGTATGTTATGACTTAGAAAGGTCCATTACCTAAGGAATTTGATGTTATTTCCTTGTATAATTGCAGAAAGTTATTCTGTTTAAGCGCCTGTAGGTTTGTGAGTTAAATACAAAGTATGCAGATTTAAAAATAGAGATGTTTAGAAGGGAGCTCTGGAGATTTTATTTTAACAACACTATATATAGTGTTTTACTATGGGATGGCATGGTATTCACTTCCCTCACGTGGGGAAAGGTATGGACTATACTAGAACTCTGGACTTGATTTTATTTTTTAATGAACCATGCAGCTCTCGGACTGTATTGCAACAAGTGGATAAACAGCTGTTTGATAATTATACTGTAATCCTCCTAAATGACTTATCTTATATCATTTGTCAAACTCTTTGTATGTATTAAGATGAGTGGCGCCCTCATTGTGTTATTCATCTGATGGTCAAATGAAGGTGTATAAACTGTGCATTTGTCCTATCAAAAGAATAAAGTAAAAAAAAAAATTTGAATACCTAAAAAAAAAACTAAAGATCGCTAGAAAAAAATATTTACAGATATGGACACCTCATCTATGGCTGCACGCTTACAGCCAATAATAATTTGATAATCACTTCCTGATTGTGTTGCACTGCTGCTTTAACAGTTAATTGCAGTTGCAGGCTACTTTCGATAAGAAGTGCTTTTTCAATGCAGATTTAAAATGTCCGGGGGAGGACAGGTCCCGTATATATGTTGTTGGGAGTTCGTTTAGCCATTTAGGTGATCTAACAGAAAAGGAGTGCTTTGCCCGACTGGTCCTACGGAAGGGAACTAGCAGGGCTTTTCAAAGGGCACTCTGGGTGGAGTGCTTGCTATGAGTTGAGCAGACAAGCAAGTTAAGAGGGGGGTGGGGTGAGAGAGATCAAGAAGGGCCTTTTTTCCAAGTAGGCACGCTTGGTGTTTGATTCGGAAGTCCAGAGGTAGCCATCCTGAGTCGGTGTAGAGGTCACATGTGCGTGTCAACCTGACAGCACATAGATTCAGGCAACACGCTTCGTTAAGTGCAAACTTTACTCCGTAGAGGACTGAGTCTACAGCTGCCCCACAGACAACTAGTCTGTAGTCAATCACAGGGAGGACTGACACGGCGACTGCTAGCCATCTGGCCTTCTCAGTAATGTAGGCTTTGTGTCTATAAAGGGTGCCTAGTTTTGTTTGTAACCCCCCTGCAAATGGGGGTTCCCAAAAGACTTCCAGGAGCTTGCTTGAATGCTCCAAGCCTGAATGGTGTTTGGCATTTAAGCCATTTATCAGTGAGTGTTTTTAGAGCCTCTGGTACTGTCTCTTTAAGAGCTGTCTGCTTGCAGACATAATTAGTTTGTATGGGGGGACTGTGTGCTTCTCTGAGTACCACTCGAGCTGCTGCCAATTCACTTAATTTTGCAGTCACTAGAGTGCAAAGGAACCTATCTGAAAGATGTAACTGTTTACCAGAAATTATTTAGAGTAATAATGAAATTACAGTTTGTCTAACCTGCTTTCTTTGCAGTCAGAACTGTGTCTGCTAGTTCCCATTCTAGTTTTGAACTGCTGAACTGGACCAATCAGTGTGGGTAAGCTAGCTCTAAAATGGTGCCTTGGACGAATCAGAACTTGGACTCATAATCTGAGCCAGCCACAAGAGAGATTGTATGGGCAGTGACTCTGGGAGATGTAGTTTAGACTTCAGTGCCTTTTTGGACCAACAGCAGCAGTCTATTGAGTGACAGCCAATCCAGTCAAGAACTGGGAGGAACTCAAGGAAGTGCCCGGTTTTGTCGGTTGGAGTTCAGTTGAGCTTTGGCAGTGAAGAAGGAAGGAGCCCTGTACTTTTCAGTGTGCAGTTTTAGTCAAAAACGTGTGTAAGGCCCAGAGTTCCGGTCTGCAGCTTGTTAGGGACTGAATCCGTCCTGTGAAAAGAATCAAAGGATCTCTGAAGAGTAGAAACCAGGCTCACCCTGTAGAAGACTGGAGGAATTGCTGAAATTACACTCGGTCTGTCAGGAACTGAATCTGCTGTGTGTTCTCCGGTATTGTGCAGTAATTGCGATCGGGATACAGATGCAGCCTGCCTGGTATAGTGCTTTCTTTTATATAAATGTGTGAAGAGGTTTGTGTACCTCAAGTGAGCCCTGCTGACATTGAAGGACCCTATCTTATTTGGAGGTCGTGAGTACTAATTCAGGGTCGCTCCCTGTTGAATTGCCATATTAAATCCAAATGGAATTACTGTACTGCTGACTGTTTAATTTTCCTTTTCTCTGTGTGAAAGGGCCCCTACCAGCTGCCACGGTTTGGACTAGCCACTAGGGCTTGGGTACCCAGGGACAGTAACTGATAGGGATAGGCCTGTGCACAGAGCCATAGATAGATTATTAGAGTGATAAGCTAATTAACCTGATTTCCCCCTGTCCTTGTTATATCCCCCTAAATAAATCAGAGCTGCTTGTTTCAGCAAAGTTATACTGCCTGAGGTATTTGTCTATGTTAAAGTACTGTACTGTGATTGTTGCACTGTATCTCATTTCACAGGAGGTCCCAGTGCGGAACCAGTCCTGGGGGTAAGTGTATACTGTGAAGGTAATTCTGATATATTGTGTGGGCCACTAGTGGGAAGAAGGAGGTTGCAGTGTCCCAGAGGGCTGTGACCAAGTTAGTTTAACTATTGCAAACCCTGACCTCTGGGTGGAGGCACCGCCATTGGATCAGGCCCCTCAACCTGTTAGTGGCAAATCAGGCAGGGGTAGTAGCCCCTGGGATAGCGCCATCTAGGGGTTACATCTTGGAGGCTCACCGCTGGGATTGTGTGTCCTCTAGTGGCCATATTTACGAACCACTGTTAAGAAAAAATGGGTACCCGACAGAAGTGGCTGTGCACCGGCTGGTGGAGTGGTGTACTGGGAGGAGATCGACCCCAAAATGCTATGCTTATCCTGGACATCCCCTGGGTATCAATACGGACACTGTGCAGGAGTACTTTCCAAGGTGGAAGGTTTACAAAACCCTGTGGTGGTGGGTGCGCATGCTAATCTGCTCACCCACACTTTCCTGGCCCTAGTAGAGTTTAAGGATCCCATAGATAGCTCCAAGTGCCACAGACCATTACCCCAGAGGAGCCCTCACTGCTTGGAGAGTGATAACTAAGGACAGTAAAGACCGAGGGAATCAGCCCCCACCACTATCTGAAACTTTGAGGAGAAATTTGCTGAATGGTTGCTGGGAGAGGGAAAACTGGAGGACTTGAAGAAACTATTCTGCCACCTGGGAGTGTTCCTCCCCAACACCCTCTCCTGCTCCAGTGCCCGTAATGGTGGCTGAACCAATGCAGACTCCTATTTCTGCACCTGCCATTAGTCACGACTCTTACCGAAGGTTGAGGATCTTCTCTGGCACCCTCCCACCCCCAAGGGGAGGATGACTGGGAGACCTGGATGAACTATGTTGCCCCCAAGTGCTAGAATGGCAATGCTTTCGGGAAGAAAGAGGGTTAGTGAGCCTCCGAGGTCCGCCCTGGCTACCATCCGTGCTAACGGGCCAGTAACCCTGAAGCGACTGCACAGGCCTATCTTGAGGCCTTGGAGAATGTGTATGGGAGCCCAGATTCTGATGAGGACCTATGGTGGAGAGTAAGAAATGCACAACAGTACCAAGGGGAGTTGTTGTCTGTATGTGTCTCTCTGCTGGAAAAATTGTTGCAAGAATGCCTCAGAAAGGGTAGTTTGCCAGCGATTGAACTGGACCGAACCAGACTGGACAGAATCCTTAAGTCTGCCCCTTCTCAGAACTGCTGTTGCTTCAGTTCGCCTGGCAAATCGACTGGAATCCCCACCCTCCTATGATGAGTTAATGAGAGAATTCGAGGAGTTGAGAAAAGCGACCTCGGGAGGTACCTGCACCAACAGCTGTAGCTACGACCAGTGACTGAGGGTGACCCATCAAGTGAAGTTCAGGGGCAGAGGTTGACAGTCAATGAGTGCTCTGACAAGGAAAAGATATGCCACAATGGGTGAACTGTTGAGAGATCCGAGAATTCAAAACAGTCCCTTTATGAAGGCCACGCCTGCAAGTGCAGGGCCCTGACCTATATCCGACTGCATCTGCTATGGGGTGGGGTACCCACCCATGTATCTCCTGCTGATAACAGCTCCAAACTCAATTCCTTGACCATGGAAGTGGAGAAACTGGCGAGATGTCTCCAAATGCTTATCACGCCGCAGACAGAGATGGCACCCAGGTTTCCAGTTAGTAATACCCGCCCTGGCTCCCAGTGTGGCGCCTCGGCAGCTCAAACTCCAGAAAGTATGTTTTGCTATAATTGTGGAAAGATGGGCACATGAAAAGGAATACGCCAGTCCCAAAGACACTGACAAAGTTGCATATAGGCTACAAGGAGAGCTTCGGAGAAGAAATCAGTGGTTAAGAGGTGCCGACATGATCCCAGTGAGGCACCAAAATGCTAATTCACGTCCTTTTGTGGCAAGGTCAGTTGCCCAGGCCCCCACTACCGCCTCTCCAGACTGGTCCAGAATAGTGGGTCCCTCCATGGAGACCACTGTAAAGGTGAATGGAGTGTCTACAAGAGCTGTATTAGACAGTGGCTCCCAAGTGACAATTATGTTCAGGATTGGTATCAGAAGCATTTGTCAGACGTACCCTTACAACCATTAGAAGGACTGCATTTATGGGGGTTAAGTGAGAAGGCCTACCCCTATTCCGGGTATATCCGAATTTGGCTGTCTTTCCCCACCTCCGTGGCTGGAGTGGCCGAACAAGTAGAGACCCTAGCCTTAGTGTGTCCCCCCACTGGACTGTATGATGGTGTCCCTTTGTTGATTGGAACAAATGCTCATATGTTCGGAAGGCTGACACAGTTGTGTTATGAAAAACAGGGGTCAAAGACTAGTAGAGCTTTAAGAGTTCCGGCTTTAATTAAGAAGGCCTATGAGGCACAGAGAGATGCTGAAAAAACAGAACCAGAGGAACCGGTCGGAATTGTATGGAAGAAGGATCCTGAGTCTCTGATCCTGGCGCCAAATGCCCAGTGTACCTTACAGGGAGAGGTCCGTATCAGAAAGGATGTTAAGAATAAAATATTAATGTGGATGCACCAGGCGATGGAAAATTGCCAGAGGACTGCTGGTCAAGCCTAGTATTTTGCCCGCTAGAGCCCATGCTTATGCCAGAAGGGTAATGGTCCAAGTTCATAATGTGTCTGAAAGAGACATTCGAGTAAACAGAGGTTGCATCCTGGCTAATGTGCATTGTGCAGACACTGCAGTGCTACCCAGCAGCAAGAGTTCAAGGAAGAATGACAGAGTAACGCCTGACTTGTTTGATTGGCGACTCCCGCTGCCAGCTGAATGGAAAGTGAGGATCAGTGAGAAGCTTGCCCAGAGAGACCAGGTGTTTTCTTTAAAGGAATGGGATGTAGGATGCGTGCAAGGAGCTGAGCACAATATCCGCTGCATGCGAAGACCATTTCGTGAGAGGTCTCGGCCTGGCACCTGCTACATAGATGATGTGAGACGCATCTGCAAGAGATGTTAGCTGCTGGTGTAATACAGAATCCAGAAGCCCTTATGCTTCCCCATTGTGGTAGTGAGGAAAAGAATGGAACAGTAAGGATGTGTGTGGATTATCGCACCTTAAACCGGGGACTATCCTGATCAGTACACAATGCCCGGATTCAGGATGCTTTGGACTGCCTAAACGGGAGCAAGTGGTTCTCTGTGCTGGATCTCCGCAGTGGGTACTACCAGATCCCGATGGCCCCAGAGGACCGTGAGAAGACTGCTCTTATCTGTCCGCTAGCTTCTATGAATTCATGAGGATGCCTCAAGGATTTCAGGTGCCCCAGCCACTTTTCAACGATTGATAGGCGTGCAGTGGGGACATGAACTTACTAGAGTGCCTGGTATACCTAGATGATGTTATTGTGTTTTGGCAGCTCACTGGAGGAACATGAAAGCAGATTATTTAAGGTATTGGACCGACTGGAGGACTTTGGCCTTAAACTGTCCATTGATAAGTGTCAATTCTTTCAAACATCAGTAAAGTATATGGGACACATAGTATCCACCGAGGGAATAGAGACCGACCCAAGTAAAGTTGAGGCCTTGACCACTGGCCACAGCCCAAAAATCTAAAAGAACTGCAAAGATTCCTGGGATTCTGTGGTTATTATCGGCTCTCATCAAGGACTATTCAAGAGTGATCCGCCTTTACTTAACCTTACTCAAGGGTATCCCCAACCCACAAAAATACCAAAGTCAGCGTCCCTCAAGACTGAAAGAGTGTATTTTCATCCAAGTGAAGTATTTGAAGCCCGCTGGACTCCTGATTGTGAGACTGCTTTTCATGAGATCATATATCAACTTACCCATGCTCCAGTGCTGGCCTATGCCGATCCAAGAAAACCTTACGTCCTGCACACTGTGCTAGCTTGCAAGGGTTGGGGCTGTGTTGTACCAAGAGCACGAGAATGGCCTGAGACCAGTGGCCTTTGCCAGTAGAAGCCTTGACCCCATCCAAAAAAGAACTATCCTGTACATAAGTTAGAGTTCCTAGCTTTGAAGTGGGCTATTGCTGACCAATTCCATGAGTAATTTGTATAGCTAAAATACTAGTAAAACTGACAATAATCCTTTGACCTATTGCAGACCTCAGCTAAGTTGGATGCCACTGGCCATAGGTGGCTTTCTGCATTATCTACATATGACTATGCTCTGAATACGAGCAGGTCTGAACCACATAGATGCTGATGCTCTCTCCCGGAGGCCTGTTCCCCAGAATGATTGGGTCGATTAGCAGAACCTGACATTCGGGCACTCTACGGAAGTTTGACAGGGAGGAACAAATGTCCACGGACGCAGTGGACTGTATGGTGGATTGCTTGGGAGCTCTGAGAATTGTACCTGCTGCTTATTGCCACTTTTCTGCAATAGACATTGGTGCACTGCCTCAGCTGGACAATGACAGTATTGGCGGGCTCAATCCTAGCATCCCATGATCAAAGCAGCTTTAGAAGCCCTCTATGCAGGAAAAGATGTGTCCAAATTCGCTCCACTGATTTGAGAACTGCACTGTTATACAAAGAAGGTCCTAAGTTGAAACTGATCAATAAACTGTTATACAGAGAAACAGTAGACAGAGGGACAAGTAGACAAACAACAACTAGTGCTGCCCACTGCCGAGACTCAGTACTGAGGTCCTTGCACAACACATGGGGCACCTTGGTATAGACAGAACACTTGACTTGGTGAGATCCAGATTCTATTGGCCTAAGATGGGGCTGATGTGGAGCAACACATTCAACTTGTAGTCGCTAAGCAGAGGAAAGCTTTGCCCCAGAGGGCTGCCCCTTGTTAACATCACCACCAGTGCACCCATGGAGCTGGTCTGTATTGATTTTCTGAGTTTGGAGTCAGATCAAAGAAATATCAGTAATGTGCTGGTGGTCACTGACCATTTAAGAGATATGCCCAAGCTTTCCCCACCAAAGACCAGAAAGCATCCACTGTGGCCAAAGTACTTGTAGAAAACTTTTGTTCACTATGGGGCTCCACAAAGAATCCATTCTGATCAAGGGAGAGACTTTGAGAGTCGTCTGATCAAAGAGATGCTTTCTCTGTGAGAGTACGAAGTCAGAACCACTCCTTACCACCCCAGGGGACCCACAGCCTGAACGTTTCAACACGCACTTTGCTAGATATGCTAGGCACCTGCACCCAAAGGACAAGCCTAGATGGAGCCAACAAATTAGCACCCTGGTACATGTATAACTGCACCAAAAGTGATGCCACTGGATTCTCCCCCTACCCTGATGTTTGGAAGAGAAGCTCGACTACCAGTAGATGTGTGTTTGGGGCTCTCCTGATGGGGTTCAAGCTGACAACTATTTACAGTATGTGCAAAAGTTAAAGGCCCAGCTAACTCATGCGTACCAACTGGCTCAAACCATGGCTGCCAAAGAAATCTGGCCAACAAGAAAGGCATGATAAAAGGTGAAAGCACAGGAACTCCAGGAGGGAGATCGAGTAGTGCTAAGAAATCTGGGACTGCATGGCAAGCACAAGATTGTGACCGATGGCACCATCTCCCTCACATTGTAGTGGGCAAACTAGATGATCTGCCAGTGTACAAAGTAAGGCCTGAGAATAATTCAAAGATGTAAAACAATACATAGAAATCATTTACTGCCCATTGGACAAATCTTAATTGAGTCTGAGCCCCTAGAAGATCCCCTCTGGACCAGTGACTAGAGCTGCTGCTAAGAAAAGATCAAGAAAGTCTGCACCTACAGAAGCAAAGTTAAAGTGTTCCCCTCCACAAGTCCCAGTTGAGCATGACTGTCAGTCCATATCGGAAGAAAGTGAGAGTGACTTAGAATACTATCCTTCTTACGAACTGAGTCAATTGTTTGGGCAATCCCTAGTCAATACTGGAGACAAAGCTGGGCCTTCTGGACTGTCTAAGCCCCCAGCCATCCTGAGCCAATGCTCCCAGAAAGTGAAGTGCAAAGCATCAGATCAGATGAAATGGAATCATTGTGCATGGTTGAACTGTTTGAGCTTTCAGGGAGGAAAATGATAGACTAGGGCAGACTGGTGATACACTCGAACAAGAAGAGTATTTGAGTGCCCTGACAGTCCACTGCCAGTGTCCCAAAGCTCTCCATGCCAGCCAAATGTTGTGGACTCAGAAACTGTAACTCCTGGAGCTGAAAGTGCCCCAAGTTCTAGCCTCTCTACCCCATGGAGACTCCCTGACAAGTGAGGACAATGCTGAAATGAGGCTCAGAGTGCAGAGACTATAACAGTTCCCCTAGAAAGACTGGTCGAGCTGTAAAGCCTGTGGTGCACCTCAGTTATGATTCACTTGGGGGCCTGTGGACTTGCCTCTCAATGTTGTCCATAAAGGAGTGTATGTGTCCCCGAGCTCACTGCCCAAACTGAGCATCAGTGCTAACTCCAAGTTACTTGTGTTGCCCTCTAAGTATGGTGCCCTTGCCCCATCCAGCCCCAAGGTAACTGATGGGAAGGGCCCTCTCTTCAGGTTTCATGTACAAGAGGTAATAACTTGAGTTATGGTACAATGTGTATGTAATACTGTGTAAAGTGACGTGCTGCAATGTTTCAGAAATGTGTTCTTGGTAAAATGATATATTGACTGATGATTACATATGCGAGCCTAATGCAAATATATATGGTTGCAGTTGAAACTTATGGGTACTTGCTTGACGCGACGTCAAGCTTTCCCAGACCAGGAAGGGTGTAACCCCCTGCAAATGGGGTTCCAAAAGACTTCCAGGAGCTTGCTTGAATGCTCCAAGCCTGAATGGTGTTTGGCATTTAAGCCATTTATCAGTGAGTGTTTTAGAGCCTCTGGTACTGTCTCTTTAAGAGCTGTCTGCTTGCAGACATAATTAGTTAATATGGGGACTGTGTGCTTCTCTGAGTACCACTCGAGCTGCTGCCAATTCACTTAATTTTGCAGTCACTAGGAGTGCAAAGGGAACCTATCTGAAAGATGTAACTGTTTACCAGAAATTATTTAGAGTAATAATGAAATTACAGTTTGTCTAACTAGCTTTCTTTGCAGTCAGAACTGTGTCTGCTAGTTCCCCATTCTAGTTTTGAACTGCTGAACTGGACCAATCAGTGTGGGGTAAGCTAGCTCTAAAATGGTGCCTTGGACGAATCAGAACTTGGACTCATAATCTGAGCCAGCCACAAGAGGATTGTATGGGCAGTGACTCTGGGAGATGTAGTTTAGACTTCAGTGCCTTTTGGACCAACAGCAGCAGTCTATTGTGGTGACAGCCAATCCAGTCAAGAACTGGGAGGAACTCAAAGGAAGTGCCGGTTTTGTCGGTTGGAGTTCAGTTGAGCTTTGGCAGTGAAGAAGGAAGGAGCCCTGTACTTTTCAGTGTGCAGTTTTAGTCAAAAGCGTGTGTAAGGCCCAGAGTTCGGTCTGCAGCTTGTTGGGACTGAATCCGTCCTGTGAAAAGAATCAAGGATCTCTGAAGAGTAGAAACCAGGCTCACCCTGTAGAAGACTGGAGGAATTGCTGAAAATTACACTCGGTCTGTCAGGAACTGAATCTGCTGTGTGTTCTCGGGTATTGTGCAGTAGTGCGATCGGGATACAGATGCAGCCTGCCTGGTATAGTGCTTTCTTTTATATAAATGTGTGAAGAGGTTTGTGTACCTCAAGTGAGCCCTGCTGACATTGAAGGACCCTATCTTATTTGGAGGTCGTGAGTACTAATTCAGGGTCGCTCCCTGTTGAATTGCCATATTAAATCCAAATGGAATTACTGTACTGCTGACTGTTTAATTTTCCTTTTCTCTGTGTGAAAGGCCCTACCAGCTGCCACGGTTTGGACTAGCCACTGAGGCTTGGGTACCCAGGACAGTAACTGATAAGGGATAGGCTGTGCCTACAGAGCCATAGGTAGATTATTAGAGTGATAAGCTAATTAACCTGATTTCCCCTGTCCTTGTTATATCCCCTAAATAAATCAGAGCTGCTTGTTTCAGCAAAGTTATACTGCCTGAGGTATTTGTCTATGTTAAAGTACTGTACTGTGATTGTTGCACTGTATCTCATTTCACAGGAGGTCCCAGTGCGGAACCAGTCCTGGGGTAAGTGTATACTGTGAAGGTAATTCTGATATATTGTGTGGGCCACTAGTGGGAAGAAGGGGGGGTTGCAGTGTCCCAGAGGGCTGTGACCAAGTTAGTTTAACTATTGCAAACCCTGACCTCTGGGTGGAGGCACCCGCCATTGGATCCAGGCCCCTCAACCTGTTAGTGGCAAATCAGGCAGGGGTAGTAGCCCCTGGGATAGCGCCATCTAGGGGTTACATGTTGTTTACTGTTTTTATAGTTGGGCGACATAACAAAACCAGAGGCGGTCATCTAGGTAGACACCTAGATATTTGAAGGTGTTGACCTGCTTCAGGGCTACACCTTTCTGGTTAAGGATAAAAAAGGTTGGAGCTTCTTTTTTTGGTGACGTGATCAGCATGGCCTTAGTTTTCTTGTAGTTTAAGAGTAACTTATTGAGGGCGAATCATTGCTCCATGGCCGAGAAGCTCCTCTGGATATTGTTCGTACGTGTTGGCTGCTGCTCCTGGTGTAGATTACCACGTCATCTGCGTAGAGGACGACTTGTGAATTCGGACATGCCTGGGGAAGGTCACTTGAAAAGTAGGGGCCCTAGGACTGAGCCTTGGGGTACCCCTACCATGACAAGACACGAATCAGACAAGGTCCCATTTATTGTTACCTTCTAGGAGTGTCTGGTCAGATAGTCTTTGAACCACATCACGGCGTTGGGGAAAGTCCTAGTCTGAAAGTTTAAGTAGAAGTGGATGGTTAACTAGGTTGAAGGTCTTAGATAAGTCTAAAAAGATGGAGTCCACCAGTTGGCTGTTATCGATAGCCTGATGTGCAAAGTTGGTGTATTCTAATAATGCGGTTTCCTAAATCCATGTAGTTGCTGGCACTCTATGCTATATTGACTGAGGTGGGTTACAAGTTGTTCAGCGATTATTTTTTTTCTAGGGCTTTGGAAAGCTGGGAAAGAACTGACATGAGGTGGTAGTTTGAGATGTTGTTTTTAGTTAGATAAATAGATAGAAACTTTATTTATATAGCGCCCCTTCCTGGCGGCTCAGAGCACTTAACAGTATTTTTTTTTTTTTTTAGCTTTATTTGTATGATTTTCCACTGAACCAGCCAGTATGCCATACAATTAATGACATCATGGATATTAGCACCTTTATAATACGTTGTTGACCTTATATATTTTAGCTTCAGGATATTGCCAGTCATATATTTATGATACTTCATATGGGGTACCACCTAAATACGTTCTGACGTTACATCAAAAACGGAACCAAATATGCTTAGGATACCAGCCATACTATGACTGTGGAATTCCTAAAAAACTGTATAAGACTGTAGCCTGCGTAAATATGACATTAAACTAGTCATTATTTCCACAATTATCGTCTTTTAACTAGCGAGAAGAAAACAGTGCCATAAACATCCCCCCAGTTCTATCAATTTCTCAACATCAAGCATTATTCTTAATGCCCACCAGAAATCCCCTTTTATTACATCTCCTAAGGTGTACATACTTTAATGAACCCAGATTAAGGCATTGTACTTTAAGGATTTAGTTACTTTCCCTCTGTGACTCCCCTAAACATAAATTAAGTTTAAAAAGAGTACTGTTACCACATTATTCCCAGAGTTAGGAGACCTGATAAGGTTAGAGTCCCATGTTGCCACGCAGTTCACCGCCACACAGTCGGGGGCCATTTTGGGACATTACTGCACCTCACAAACAAAATAAAAGAAAAAAGGCTGATGTTTATCAAAGTTATTCTCAAAAGGGGATTTTAGTGTCAGTAAAATATGAACAGCGTTTTAACCCTTTAAAACTCCTGGTCCGATTCATCTTGCTATGTTGCCTCAGCAGTTTCTCCACTCTGGAACTCCTGCATGATCCTGTCCACACGCTTTTTAGCCTCGGCTTGGTCATTAAACTGGAAGGTTTTATTTCTGTATACAGTCCAAAGTCTTGCTGGAGCTAGGAGAGTGTGTTGTACCCCAAGACCCCTTAACTGTTGACGTAGGGTGACAAACAGCTTGGGTCTGGACTGGGTAGCATACGACCAGTCAGGAAATAGCTTGATATCAGTCCCTTCCACCTGAATTTGAAATCGGGCCCGGGCCCAGTCCAGAATCAAACCATAAACCTCCACTGCAGTTGTTACACTCAGTAGCATTCAAGGGTCGTCTCTGGAGCCATGGGCCCATTGGAAGCTCACCCTGTACACCTTACGCACAGAGAAGAGGTTAAAGGCGTTTTCCTCTGGGAGGAGGTGGACAACCAGGACCTCACAAAAGCGAGGGCATCTTCACCCTCTGTGCCCTCTGGTAAGCCAAACACTTGAATATTTCCCAGTTGGGCTCTAAGGTGTGTAGTTTCCACCGTCATTTTGCCGAAAGCCGCCAGTGTTCTGAGTGGCTGATCATCTGCTTCCTTTGCTGTTGCTACTGCCTCTCCAATTTTTACATCCTGAGCTCCAATGTGATCTAGGATTTTCCTGACTTTTTGATCCATAGAGCGAACAGCTTGCAGGACCGTTTCCCAAGGAAGGTCCTCTCCCGCCACGCTCATGCTGGTGGAGCCTGAAGGGCCTGGTACATTTTTCAAGGCCGGGCTATTGAGCGGTATCTGCTTTTGCCCGTCCACCCATCGCTCCCTTGAGTCATCAGATTTACGCTTTGGGTATCCACTTGCTCAGGGAGACGAGATCTTCCTAAAGGTGCCAGAAAAATGTAAAACTTCTTGATTAAAAGGGCCAAATTATTGTTTTTTCTAGAGTTGAGCTGGAGCCCTGTAACAGCATGTCCTGTCTTGAGCTTGGCTCTTCAGTACCTACCCCCCACGCTTAACATTATTTAAAAACAATTCATACAAAACCGAAGGACACACCTCAAAGCATAATACAGAGACCAGTATACAATTCTATCTATCATTCATTAAAACATTCCATAATAAAACAGCAGTCACTTCAGTTTTCACTCCTTTGTGAACAGAGGTTACGAGTGCTGTTTTCCATATACTCGAGAACTGTGCATACCAAAGTGAGTGGTCAGAAAGCTTGGCAAGTGTGATGGCTAGTACCTCAATAGCTGAAGTTAGCAGCTTCATGTCAATTGAGCCAATAACCATCCTTGTTTTACCGAAAATTCTTTTGACATGTTGAAGGGTATCAGCTATGGAGATCGTTTTGAAACCGAAGTTAAGGCAGGATAACATGGCATGAGCTGGACTGGACACATCCATTAGACTTAGAGGGTCAGTAAGTCAGATAGTAGAGTCCACATCAGCCAGGATGTGTCCGAAATCAGTCAATGCTTCGTTGAAGAGATGTGCTATTTTGCTGGGATCTGTTATGTCATTATTTTGTGAAATTACTGTAGGAGAATCCCAAAACTTTCTACTGTTTCCACAGGAATACGATTGTTGTGTTCTATGATAGTTATGGCCATGGTCAGTATCTGCACTGGTATGTCTAGATTGTCTCTGTCCTGCTCAATCTCTTTTCAAAGGTTAAACATATTTGCAGTACTGTAACCTGCATCAAGGTGGGTGAGATCCAATTTTGAAAGCATACTGCTAATATGAGATGTAAGTGCTACAAACCGTAAACCGTGATCTGGCATTTGTGTTCAGGCAAAAGTGAGCTTTGAAAATAGATGCAACTACATCACGGTTTTAAATATTTGACATAAAGATACCTTAGTTTTAAACAAAGACATGGTACTGTTAAGCTTCTCTGGCATCATCTTCTGTTAGTTTTTTTTTTTTTTAAATGAGTATTTTAAACCAATGGGCAATTTTTCAGTTTTTTTTCTGCATGATCTGGGTATTAGAAGTATTGTTTTTTCTAAATAACTGTCATTACGTTTCAGACAAAGGACTTGTTGGTCCAAAAGCTAAAGCACTTTGTTCTTGTTGTTACATCTATTTTGGTCCATTAAAATGTATCAAATCATTTGCTTCTGGATCTTAGCTTTAAACACGGACACAAACTCAGTCTGCTGTTGTGTCCAAATCAGTATACATGAGAAAACTGCATCTAGACACAGGCTTTGTTTCTTTGCCACCTCACTTTCTCACCAGCAAACCACTCCTTCAGGCCCCACAACCCACCATACCACTCCCCACCGTCACTGAGCACCAACCTGAAACCCAGATACTCCCAGCATCTCATGGGGTAGCTTGTTCCAGCCAGGGGCAGCCTCTGGCCTAATGGAGGTATTATGCACCTAACAAGATTTCCTCTGTGGCTGGCTTGTCCCTGCTGGGGACCCTCCCGGTTTGGGGGGGGGTATCTAACTAACCTAGGCACTGACTGACAGGTCAAGACGGTATGTTGGGGGGCTCAGTGACGGAGGAAGAGAAAGATGGGGCCCCAGTGCATTTTGTAATTTTGGGCCCCCCGATGGCACCCTGTGCCCCAGCGGCGCCCCCCCCCCATCGATTTTAGTGGCCTGGCTGGGTGGGTCAAAAAAAAACTTAAAGAATCCATTTCATTCAGTGGCGTGCACTGCTGTGCTGTGGTCTGCTTATTGATACTGAAGACTCCTCTCTAACTGAGTGTGAGCACTGGCAGCAGTAGCAACAAGTGAAGAGTTACTGAACGTGTTTTAAATAAATTAGTCAATTCAATAATTTTTATGCAGCCGGCCGGGGTCCAGGCAGGCCATTAGATCAGCAGTGACCCACTCCTCTGACCCGTCCTGGCCTAAGACCAGTCTGTGGCATGTTGTTGCTGCTACAAGTTCAAAGAACAGTAGTTCAGAAAAAATGTTATATTTGTGCACCCTAGAGCAAAGTTTAGAAGGATCAGGAGGAGTTAGGAGTACTAGGAGTAGGCAATAATGCAAGGTCTGAAGGTCAGAAAGGAAAGGAAAGTTGAGGCGCACCGCGAACACTAATTGAAATCAATTTCCACCACCCTCTTGCTCTGCTCTCTCTCTCGCAACTACAGCTATGGCTGTAACGCTCACTCACTTATACTCCCGGCCCTCAGCTCTGCCTGCCATCCACAGAGTAAGTGATGTGTGACTTACTGACCGACACTGTCCCTATCCAATCAGGTGTTAGGCAGCCAGTCATGTGATGCAGCAGTTCTGTGAAGAAGGAGTAGGACCCAATGGCGGCCCTTCTGTGCCTGCTAAAAAAAAAAAAAACACATGGGTGCCACTGCCAGACCAACACCACCCACACCCACCCCGTCATCGCCAGCCTAGCGGTAAGTCAGCAGCTGCTGATCCCTCAAACCCAGACCCATCCCCTCACCATCTCTGAGGCTCGCCCTCCTCACTTGCAGTCGCACTTCACAACAGTACTGGGGGAGAGACCATCACCGTCCTGAGAGGCTGAGAGCCTGCCCCACCCGCGCTGCCACAACAGATCAATAAACACAGATTCGGATGGCATGGTGCCAGCAGGTTTCTTAATTTTTGGAGGAATGGGGAAGAATCTGTATTTACTGCAAACTGCACTCTCTGCTGCCACCTGCAGACAGGTCAGTAGTGGCACACTGCAGAAACGAGGGGAAATAGGGAAATTAAATAAAAAAAACAGCAAGTTTCAGTAGGCCTCCTAAGTGTGCTGGCCCCTGTGCCACTGCACCAGCTATTCCTCTGCCCCGGGGGGAGGGGGGCTGCAGACATAGAAAAACTGAAGGCCATCATTCAGTACATCAGTGAGGCACTTCTGCCACTCTTCTCCCACCCGAAGTTCACGCGCACTCATGTCTGGCTGGGGAAGGGGTTCCCGGTGGCATGTGGTCCCTCATGCCATCAATGGAACATCCATTGCATGATCACCAAAGTCCACTGTAACAGCAGTGAAGCAAATACCTTCCCCCCAGGAGGGGAGTGTCTAGCGGATGCCCCAAGCCTTTCCTGCCATCTTCCACTCATGATGTCCTGGGCTTGGGCATGAACATGGGTCACCAGTGATTCAAGCAATACCTCACCACTCAGCAACACGGAGTTGGCCATTACACACAGACTTTTAACCCCTGCCTCCCTTCCTGAGCTGCCTTTTATGTTGTTCTGCTGTACAAGCTGCCCACTCGCCAGCCATGCACAGCAGAACTTGCCATACCACCACATTATGGATTTTGAGGTCATCCTCACACAGTCAGGTCAGTTTCCTCTGTAGGTTTCAAAGCTCTACCTCTTTAATTTATTTATTTAAAGTCGATAACTGTGAGAGGCACACTGAGCCGAGGCTCGTTTCCAGGTGCGACCCGGGGGAAGGGGAAAAAAGGAGTCAAAGCATACAAACATGATGTGAGACACTAAACACAGAGTCTCAGGTAGGTTACAGCGTGCAAATATAACAGTGTCTCAGGCAGGTTACAATATGCAAATGGTTAAACACAGTGCCTCAGGCAGGTTATAAAAGAGCCTGCCCGGCTAGTCAAGTATAGCCAGTTGGATTACTATGACGCCGCAACCTCGGGTTCAAACACTCGGGTCACTGAGAGTTGCACGGGAGGAGTAGGCTTGAGCGTCCCACGACTGCTTGCCTACCCAGGGGAGGGAAGGATCTAGGCTCGCTGTCTGGTACCCTCTGGCGGAGGCCGGGAGACCAGCAGCAGAGCCCTCAGCGTACATAGGGGGCATGGTGAGCGTCGGCTACGCCTAGACATTCGTGGCACGCCACGCCCCGGGGAGAAAAGTGGAAAAATCCGGCCTCCTGGTTCGCCGGATGATGGCTGTCCGCTCCTGCTGGCCCGAGATGCCCTGTCGCCTCCAAACCCACCTCAGCAGCACTCAAGAACTGATGCCTAGTGCGCTGGTTGCCCCCCCCCCAGCGCCTTCCCCCTCGGAGGAGGGGGACCCACCCAGCGAAGGGATATGCTGGGCCACCCTTGGGTTGGCTGCGATCTGAGGTGTGGGGAGGAGGGACAGGGCGAGGGGTTCACAGGTAGCATGAGCAGCCGGAAGGAGTGGCAAACTAGGAGGCGAGAAGGAGGGATAAACACATAACACAAAAAAAATAAAATACAATAAAAGAGCCTGATTAAAGAGGAAGTACAAATAGTGCAAAGACTCAGGCAGGTTACAGCAGTGCCTGAGGAGGTAACAGAAAACAACAACTGACAAAAAGAACAAAATAAATATATGCAACTCAATTACAGGACTGCTAAGTAACATAATGGAAAGTATACAAGGGTGGCAGTGTGGCAAAAACTCTGATAACTGATAATAGATATCGGCTCTTTTAAAGCATTCTGTAAACCATATGTACTTACCTGTTTGTAAATTGTACTCTCCCGAGTCGTGCTTGAAAATAGGCAGGATTGTTTCCTAATGCACTTACCCAGTTACCAAAAGCTGATTAATAAATAAATAAATACTACTTAATGCAGCTAATGCACTGAGAGACCGGTACATATCCTCCAAGGTGCTTAACTGCAACAGACACAGACTACAAGGAGCATGCAGGTCTTTAACAGCCCTTTACAGTGGTTAGCAAGCACAGGATTCTTCTAACCCGGTTTACACACACTGTGATGCATCAGCTATGGGATGTGGTTACTTCAAATTAAATCAGACTGAACAGGGATTAAACTGGGCAGGAACACACAGGGATACTCCTTCAAAACTGCAAATTCCTGCACCACTTGTCATCTCCTTCTACTGAATACCAGAATTCCACTTCTTAGAGATGACCGTCCCCTCCTACAAATCTAGAGGCGAGACTGCCACTCAACTAAACATTTCCAATGTAACCACTGTGAGTGACCCACTTTTGCAAACTACCCAAAGGAAATGATTCATTCTTCAACACACAGACATCAGGCGTGCAATAAACTAAGCTCATACTGACGTCAACATCCAACAGCAGACAAGTTATCTTAAGAGGCAGTCATCTTGCGGCAACAGTGGTTTCCAGTTTCAAGCCATAACCAGATGCCAGCGCACTGCAATTAGCTGTGAAGAGGCTCTTCAGGTGGCAATGCACTATAGTCTGCATGCTTCTGGTGTCCCACTCAGACAAGCAGGCCACTGCAACAACGTGACAATGGGGGGGGGGGGGCGCGTCTGACAGCCCAGCTCCGCTACTACGCTGATGACCCGTGTTCAAGAATGAGTCCAGGACGCTGACATATGGGTGGCTAACAACTGAGGAGTGCTACCAATGGCAGTGCATCCTTGATTGGGTGGGCTGGCCCCACACTTATGTGGAATCAGACCCCTTGCATTAGGGCCCTGGAAGGTTCATTAGTTGTGGACGGAGCAGTGTGCTGTCAAGGCTCCCAGCAGCGATGGCAGTACTACAGGGAACAAAATAGTCTGGCTCCATCTGCATAATGGCTGCAGCTGTAACACTCACCCCACCGTCTGACTCCGGGATCCCGATTGAGTCACTAGGGTGAAGATGCCCCTCTTCCTCAAAGACCCCTGCCACAGAAGAAAGAACCCTGAGAATTGGCAGTGGTGTGATTAGTGGGAGGACAGGAGCCAATTGGTCACCAGAGGAGGAAGAAGAGGGCCTGGCCAGGGAGAAAAAGCTATTAAAACAAAATACTGACAATATTAGTGCAAACCCTAACCCCCAAGGACTAGTGCAGCCTGGATGATCTAGCAGAATGCCTGACGCTCTTATGCGTGGGGTTGTGTACAGTTTCCAGGGTTTCGTGTGTTCATATCAAAGTAGCGTGGTGCTTTCAACTGCTGGGGTCCTTCCAATGCTGGGTGCCAGGCTGCTGCCTACCAGGAAAATAATGATACAACTCACTCTTACCCTTGACGTGAGCTAAATGAAATCTCTCCCTAGGATTCTCTGCCATGGCAGAGGGGGTACTGTGTGGTGGATAGCAGAGCCATAGAGATAAGAGAGTTAGTCATGGATAGGATGGGAAAACACGAAGAGGCCTCTAACTGAAGAAATAATTAAAGTAGCAATGGTATGAAGAGGGCTCAAGCAGAAGAAGCACCCCACAGTAAAGAGATGTGGCATCTCAACTAGGTTATCCTTCATAAATAAACTGCATATAAATCACTTTGGGATACATTATACCAAAAGCATTTTGTCTCACAGTCTTCATTCTCAACAATTTATGTCAAGTGTTTCCTCCATTCCATCTCCTGGACTGCAGCACTCTACTTCATGCCAATTTGCTTAATCAGCAGCAGAGATCAATGTCCTACAACACACAGATAGATAGATAGATCGATAGACAGACAGACAGATACTTTATATAGTGCCCCCTCCCTGGGGCTTGGTGCGCACAACAATATTTAAAAACAATCAATAAACGACTCATAACAAGCTTCAAAGCATTATGCGGAGATCCAGATAAATTCCATCAATCACTGTTTAAAACAATCAATCATAAAACAACCAGCAAGTCACTTTTCAGTCTTCAGCTTAGGGCAAACACCTGATTAAACAGCAGCATTTTAAATCCTTTTTTAAAGGTATCCACTGAGGGTGACTCCCTTAGATGTCTTGGCAAAGTGTTCCACAGAGTTTGGGTGGCAACTGAGAATGCATGGTCCCCCGAATGCCTCAACCTAGCCCTGGGAACCACAAGGCGGCAATCCTTGGCGGAACAGAGAGCCTGAGATGGGCAATACAGAGCCAGAAGGTCTTGCAGGTAGGCTGCCCCCCCATGCAGGGCTTTATAGGTCAGTAATCTCACCTTGAAGGCAATCCTTCATTTTACTGACAGCCAGTGCAGTTTGCGAAGGACAGGCATGACATGGTCAACTCTGGAGCCACCAGTCAATAGCCTAGCCACCACGTTCTACATCAGCTGCAGACGGTGGAGATTGCCTCCAGCAATGCAATCATTCCTTTGGTACAGGTGCCAGTCCACTACACACCAATGCATGAGACACCCATTACAGTCAACATAATGTGCCAGAGACGCAACATAACAGAAAGGCGGTTTGTAAGAAGGTCAGTATGCATTAACAATATAAGACACATAATGTGACCACACAGCATCACGGGTATGTAAAGCCTTGTGCGACGGATGGTACACTGAAAGTGCCACATAAATATAAATTCTGTACTATTCTACAGAACATGAACTACTGCAACAGTATTTAATCAACGTACCAAAAGTACTGAGAAGAGCCAAAGCATCTTCTAATCTCATTTGCCATAATTGCTTTAATCTCCTAATCTCATTTACATTAATTTCCCCCATTACATCTCCTGGACTGAAGGACCACACTGGGTATCAATTTGCTTGGTCAACAACAGAGAAAGAATACTATGCCAGCAACCCAGGTTCGGGAACGAGCTGGGGTCGGCGGGGGGCTGGATCGAGCAGCCTGAAGGTAACGCTCCTCTCCCGGAAAGGATCCCTGTCATTCCTGCCACACAGCTGCCTCTGGGTGGAGGTCCGGTGATGGTGCAGGACAGGATGCGGCATGCACTGGGAGGGTGTCATGGGTCCACATGCGCATGTGCGGCCGTGACTAGGGACAGAAGAAAAACAGGTGGAAAATGGTGCCAGTCAGCAGGATGATGCCGGTCCCCTGCAGACTCCACACCCAGCCAGCTGGGCACCTCCGTACCATAGAGGTGAGTCCCGGTGGACGTCGGGGTGATACCTGTACCTGTAGAAGGGGGCCAGTCAGCATGGGGCACGTAAACAGATAATATAAAAAAAACAACTGAGAAAGAATATTTACAGTAGATCTTCAAGAGAGAAACTGCCATTGAACCACATCATGGAATTGTAAACAGTCAGTGTCAGGACCACCAGGAAATGTTTGCTGACTGTGGCAGCCCACGTTGACATGCCTCATCTGCACCTCTATGATGCGAGTGTCCCCAGCATGCCTCAGTTCCCTACTAGAGACAAGCCTGGAGGATCATCAGACCAGCAGGAACCAAAGCAACAAGAATCACATCAGGCACACAGGAGAGAATATGGAAACCAGAGTACTTATGCCATAGTAGGCAACACAGGAGAACCATCTTCTGAGAGCTGCAAAATACTAACAATATTCACCAGTCACAAGGAGGCACAGTGTGGATCTCTAAGAATAAACTGAAGTCCCACAATAGAACCGGATTTCCATTCGGGGGTGCAGCAGGACAATATCTCTTAAGAATCTATAGAAAACCTTCATCTGGGCCACTGTCTTGCCCTCTGTGAGGGCCATGAAAAGTCGACACAGCAGCCATGTGGATCTTAATAGAGGAATACCAGAGTTCCAAGTCCATAAGAGACAGGAGATTGACCAGCACTTTAGGAACTGGACACATAAAGGGATCCACGGCATGTCGAGTACACCACATCACACCACACAGGAGCCCCTTCCATCTGGAGCTTGATTAGCACCCTCTAAATCAGAGGGAAGGCATTGAGGAACCTCCCTGTCCCAGAGAGGGACAACGCATCTTGCCAGAAAGCTCCAGGCCCTGGAGCAAGCAGAAACACGGCAGTTTTGCATTGAGTGGGGATGCAAAAAGGTCCAACTCTGGATGACCTCACCTGTCTAACAGGTCTTCTATAACGCATGTCAGCAGCTCCCACTCGTGCATCTGAGACTGAGACTGGCTTAGCCTGTCAGCCACGACGTTTTGGATGAATGGAACATGGATGGGCAACAGTTCTAGATCGTGGTCTAGAGCCCATAACCAGACCCTCATTGCTTCTCAATACAGAGAATATGAATGGGTCCCCCGTGTAATGTGCAACACTTATATTGTCCATCTGCATGTGCAGATGGCCCAGGGACAGGTGCATCTGGAAGGCCTGAAGGGCATACAAAAATGCCCGCTTCTCTAAGCAGTTGATGTGGAGAGCAGTCTCCCATGGGACCATGAGTCTGATGGCATCCTAGGCGGGCCCCTCAGCCCAACCCCGAAGCGTCTGTGGTAAGAATCTGTTGAGAGGAAGAGAACCCCTATCAACAGGTCACTGGATTCCATCTACCAGAGCAGCACCTTTTTACCCAGGGAGGAGACTAGAACCTGCCATTCTAGGTTGTCGGTACACAGGTCCCAGTGGACCCTCAATGTCTACTGTGGAATCCGCATGTGCAGCCTGGGTAAAGGTACCATGACAAAGGCTGCAGCCATTAGGCCCAGGAGCCCCAAGAAGGATCTGATAGGGACACAGAGGCTCAGTATTTTTGTACTCCTCATTTGATACTTTTACTGGTTGTAACAATGCCCTACTGTAAACTGAACATTTGATGATTATGTATATGTAACCTCTGCATTTTGAATCTGTACATATGTGATTGCTATGACATGGAACTTTGGCTCACAGGTACTTTCCTAGATAATAAATAAATCAAAAAATTAATAAATATCTGCTGTAGTAAAGCAACTGGGCCTGGGCCATCCGCCCTTTCCTGGGGTAGGAGACCATACCCTGAGCCATGTTCAGTTGTACCCCTTTGAACTGCAGGCGCCGACAGGAGATTAAGACCAATGTGAGCAGACAAACCGTGATTCCCCAGGCATGGAACAATTGCCCGGTATGCGCCAGGGTCTGAAGCAGTAGTCCCCCCGGACTATGCAAGGAGAAAATAGATATCCCAGTAAAGGTGGGCCTACAGTCCCTCCCTCAAAAGGGCCACTGCCACCATCGTTAAACCTTCATTAAATACCACTTGCACCCAGACAAGGGATGGTACCCTGGAGCGATAGTACCCCCCCCCCCCCGAGACAGAGACCCTCCTGTGAGGGGGACCGACCAAGATAATCAAGCCACATACTGCAAAACCGGGAGGTGCAGAACCAGACTTCTTGATTTGCAGGCAGTCCAGAGAAGGGCAACCAAAATGGTGCAGGGACTGAATCAGAAAACATATGAGGACAGATTAATGGAGCTCAATATGTATACCCAAGAGCAACAGAGGGAGAGAGAGGTAATATGATTGAAACATTCAAACATCTTATGGGCATTAATAAGGTGAAAGAGTCTAGCAATGTTTCAATATAAGAAAAATAGCAGGACAAGACGACACAGCATGAGATTAGAGGGAGGCCGATTAAGGGGTATTGTGCGGAAGTTCTTTTTCACAGAAAGAGTGGTGGATGCATGGAACAGCCTACCTCATGAAGTGGTGGATATGAACACAGTGCAGGGCTTCAAACAGGCACGGGATAGGCATAAGGGAGCAATACAAATGAGTATGAATTAGATAGGCCATTGACAGAGCAAAGGCTGATGGCACATTCATAAGGTAGAAAAATGGGCAGACTGGATGGGCCTTGTGGTCCTTATCTGCCATCAACTTCTATGTTTCCATGTTTGTATAAAGTACCTGTGTTTCCATAATGTCCATATCTTGGACCTATTTGTATTAATAAATATTCATTCATCAATGGAATGGTAAATAAAGTTCAGTTGTTTTATCCAGTGCTTTTTTCTTTTAAATCCATGCCTTTTTTTATAGAAAAATATATTTTTAGACTTTCTATTAGACTTGCTTTGATCTTTTAGGAAAAAGAGGTTGCACTCTCCCAATCCATTTCATACTGATGTCTCCTGGTTGCCTGGTTAAAGTTCTGTCAGATTGAGCAGGCTTCAATGTAGTGGTCTGTACTTAGGCAACGGACACAAATGAAGTGGCTGTCGTTTTTATATATCTTTGCTTTGCCGCAGTAGCAATAACGGAGCAGTGGTTCCTTGTCTTTTGGAGGTGGTATAAAACAAAGTTTTAAAATGATAAACTTGTGAGAAGTAGTAGCATCTACCATTTTTCTTGCAAAAGTAAAATGTGAGGAAAAATCCTCAGAAGCCCTCAGCGGGGATTCAAATTCTTGATCTGGGGGAAACCTCAGGCTTAATAGGTTCCATCATCATTCTAATATTCTTCATATTCCTCAAACTCCGAGTATTCTGTATATGATTAAAGGAACCAGGGCTACCATTTGCGGAACCGTGGATTGAACAGGTGTCTGTGGAACCGGAACCGGTAAAATCCCCTGGAGAGCCTGAATATCTTTAAATGCCTGAGCAATGTCCTCGGGTGTTGACATCTAATTTCTGTCACCAGAAGTCCCCTTACGCGTTCCAGCTGGGGGTTCTTTGTGCTTAGTCTTTTTCAACTTTTTGGAAGGAACCGGAGTTTCAACCAGTTCGCTTTCCTTGTGAAGAATCACCCTTATCAGGGGTTGTTGGCTGCGGTTTCGCAGTTTCACCCTCGGCCTTAGAGGGAGTAGGCTGGTTTGTTTCTTGAGCCAACTTCTTAAGTCTTTCCATACATTTTTCGTGAAAAAGACTTACAAATCTTACAATCAGATGTGAAGTGGGATTCACCAAAACAGACAACACACTGATCATGTTTGTCTGCCTTGGCAAAAACCTCTCCACACTGAGCGCAGTTTTTGAAGCCCAGAGACCAAGTTTTTCTTCTTTGTTTTTTCTGACATTTAGTTAAATGAAAAACTACAGTTAACCACAAAACTATTTATTTTTTCTCTTTTTTGTGGTTTAACTCGGTTCTGTGATCACAGTTAAATCCTATTAGGAACCGCCGCTTCAATCTGAAAAGGAACCGAAAATATCAGTTCTGACAAAGAATAAACTTAACCATTAGCTAAACTAAAATAACTAACACAATATTTAAAAAATAAAGAATAGAACTACAGAAACCTTGGTTCCTCAGTGGTTACCAGGAACCGAGAGGAACTGCTAAACTAACAAATTTTAATTCGATAAACTCGCACTAACTATAAAAACAGATACTAAAGGCAGCAGATGAAAAATAAACTTAAAATGCTTACATTTATGAAGTAATACTTGAGAAGAGTCACGACAGAGATCTCCGAGGCGCCTTGACTTCACAAGTGGAGAATGAAATCTGAGGCGTTACAGAACGCAGCAATTAGTAAGGGCACCATTTGAATAGTGGCAAGAGACAATGATGAGTTCCATCATTTACATACGTTCCATTCTCTGAGCAGTTCTACTCAGAAGGCTGACTGCAAGAGTTAGAAATATTGAAGAATGCCTGGGGTTAGAAGCAGGTCTCTGCGTAGGCGAAGATGCCTCGGCAGCCTGCTGCTGAGGCTGAGGAGAACAGGGTACTAGAACTGGCGTGGCCAGTCAGGAGCCACCAGGACCACCTGTGCCTTGTCTCTCCTGGCCTTGAGCAGCACCTTGTGGATCAAGGGAATCAGAGAGAGGGCAAAGAAGAGGCCTGCATCCCAGGGCCTCAAGAAGGCATTCCCCTGCAGCGTTCCCTGCTGAGAGGGGTGGGCACAATACAGCCTTAGCTTTGTGTTCTCCCTGGAGGAGAACAGGTCTGATTTTATCATGCTGCAGCGACAGCAGACATGGAGACAACCTCCACAGCGACAGCTGCGGTACCGACTGTCAGCACTGCTGTGTCGGGGATGCCTCCATGTCTCTATTGGGGGGCTCCACCCCCCACAGTCTCTAGGATTCCAACTCCAGGTCGGAGTTGGACTTGGGGGAGAGACACCCTGTGAGGTAGTTTCGGGCACTGCACAGACCATCACAGCGATATGTAGATTTCACCCAATTCTTGTCGCTATGATGGTCTTCGCTGCGGGGAAGTCGCTGTGGTAACGGTATACCAACACATCCACCCGAGGGGTGCCCCACTGGGAGAACAGGCAGTGTACTACCTCTGGGTGGAAAGACTACTCATGAGATGCCGCGCCCACCCAGTTGAGAGAATCCGCCAGCTGACTGGAGGCCCCTGCCACATGGATGGCTAGGAGATCCACCTCCAGGCTGCACATGAGGGTCTAGAAGCAGAGAAATTCTTTGCATAGAGGCAGGGAGTGCTTCACATGCTGTTTGCTGAGGAAGTACATGGTCATGGTCTTTTCCATCTGGACCTGGATCACTTGACCCCGGATGTGCGGAGTGAATGCAGCCAGCACCAACCGAACTGCTCAGAGCTCCAGCAGGTTGATATGGCATCGAGACTCCTCGGGGGGTCCAGAGCCCGTGGAATCTGTGTTCCCCCAGGTGGGCACCCCAGCCCATGAGAGAGGCATCAGTCATCAGGATGACCATCGGCTCTGGGCGGACAAACAGGATCCCTTCCTGCAGATGCGCCAGGACTAACCACCATTGGACAGCATTCTCACATCCACTGGGTCACAGTGACCAGCTGGTCGAAGTGACACTTGCGCTGAGACCACTGGCTGGCCAGCTCCCACCGCAAGGAGAGCATTCTCCAGTGGGCCCAACTGACTATGCTGCTGTAGGCCACCATGTATACCAGAAGAAGCAGGAAATCCCGGGCAGAGTGCAATTGCCCAACCCGAAATGATCGGGCAAAGCAAGAGAGAAAGCCTCCATTCTGTCCGCTGAGAGCGGGGCTCTGGCTCTGTAAAAGACGAGCTCTGCACCGATGAAGATGACCACCTATGAAGGCACGAGTTCAGACTTCGCCTCGTTGATCAGGAGGCCAAAGCAGATGCAGGTTTGGAGGGCCACATCCCTGGACTGCTCCACCTCCAGCCCGGAGGGACCTGCAATCAGACAGTCATCCAGGTAGGGGTAGGCCTGGACCCCTCGGTGCCTCAGGTAAGCTGCCACCATTGCAATGCACTTGGTGAACACCCTGAGTGCTGAGGAGAGGCTGAATGGCATGGCCTGGAACTCGCAGAAACAGAGAATTTGATGGCAGATAAGGACCGCTTGGCCCACCTAGTCTGCCCATTTCCCTACCTAACAGATAAGCTGCAGATCCCAGTTAACCAACAGCCTACTTCCTCCTACCCCCCCACTAGAATTGCATTATGTCTATCCCATGCATTCTTGAATTTCCCCACTGTTTTTGACTCTACGGCCTCCTCAGGAAGGCCGTTCCATGCATCCACAACCCTCTCTGTGAAGAAATACTTCTTCACATTACCTCTGAACCGTTCCCCCTCCATCTTCAAATTGTGCCCCCTAGTTCTTGAACATCTCTTTTTCTGAAAGATGCTACCCTCTTGGACTTTGTTGATTCCCTTGAGGTATTTGATAGTTTCTATCATGTCCCCCCCCCCCCAAAGATCTGCAACAGGGTTGATGCACAAGATGGAGTGGAAAGGAAGAGAAGGGACTTGGCAAGGTTGGAGGAATGGTCAAATGTATGGCAGCTTAGAGTAAATGCAACGAAGTGCAAAGTAATGCACCTGGGAAACAAAAACCCAGGGGAAGAGTATACAGTGGGGGGTGAGATACTGACAACAGTAAAAATGGAAAGGGACCTGGGGTTAATTATATCAGATGATCTAAAGGTAGGCAAGCAATGTGAGAAGGCAGTAAGGAAGGCTGGGGGATACTGGGATGCACAGGGAGAGGCATCAATAGTAGAAAACAGGAAGTTGTTATCCCTCTATACAGACAGTTGGTGAGACCCCACCTGGAGTACTGTGCGCAGTTCTGGAGACCCCATCTCCACAAAGACATAGACAGAGCGGAGGCTGTCCAGAGGAGGGCAACCAAAATGGTGCAGGGTCTGCACCAGAAGGCATACGAAGAAAGACTTAAATCAATTAGATTTGACTGACATGACCTTCCTGCAGTGAATCCATGCTGCCTTGGGTCCTGTGCCCCACTGGCCTTTAGGTACTCAACAATTCTTTCCTTTAGAAGTGATTCCATCATTTTCCCTACCACTGAGGTCAAACTGACAGGTCTGTAGTTTCCTGCCTCTGTCTTGGTCCCACATTTGTGAAGGGGAATCACAGCCGCCCTCCTCCAGCCCTCAGGTACCATACCATCCTCCCATGATTTATTAAAATGGGTAGTCATTGGTGTCACTAGTTCTTCCCTTAGTTCTTTTAGAATTCTAGGGGGTGAATCCCATCAGGCCCCATTGCTTTATCCACCTTCAGTTTTAAGAGTTCTTTCAGAACCCTTTCTTCTGTGAAAGGACTAATATCAACCCACCTATCCAGAGTGCATCTATTGACTGGATTAGGTATCTCCCCCTGCTTTTCCACTGTGAATACTGAGCAGAAGTATTCGTTCAGTATCCCTGCTTTTTCACAGTCGCTCTCTGCCCAACTACCTTCTTCTTTATTCAGCCTCAGTATCCCTGCCTTAGTCTTTCTTTGCTCCCTACTATATGTATAAAAGGTTTTATCCCCCTTCTTAACCGAGTTGGCTAGCTGTTCCTTGGTTTAGGCCTTTGCTATTCTGACTGCCTTCCCCGCTTCCTTCTGCTTTAACTGGTACAGTTCTCTGTCCTGCTCCTTCTGTGTTTCCTTATACTTCCTGAATGCTATCTTTTTCTCCCTTACCTTCCCCACCGCTTCTACTGAGAACCATAGTGTTTTTTTCTTTCGTTTTGATTTGTTTATTTGCTTCACACAAAGGCTTGTTGCCTCTGTGATGGCAGTTTTGATGTTTCCCCATTGTTGCTCCACCCCAGCTTCTTGCCTGTAAACTCGTACAGGGTTCATTCTGTTCGGAGGCAGAGAAACCTTCAATGAGACGGATGGATCTGGATGTGGAAGAACACATCCTGAAGATCCAGGGAGCAAAACCACATGTTTTGCTCTATAGATGGTGTTTTCTGTGACAGAGTTACCATCCTGAAGGTGCACGACCTGAGGAACTTGTTCAGGTTGTGCAGATCTAGAATGGGGTGCCAGCCCCCATCCGCTTTGGCGCCAGGACATACCTGGAGACAAACCCTGGGCGTTCTGGAGGATCCGCAACAGGAACCATGGCCTCTTTGCGGAGGAGTTGGGCTATGCTGGCTCTGAGAGCCGACAGCATATCTGCGAAGGCAAGTCCTCCTGTGGGGCGCGGGATCAGCAAGGAGGGTACTGCTTGAATTCCAGAGGCAGACCCTGACCCACCACTTCGAGAACCCACCTTTCCATGGTGATAGCAGATCAGGCGGAAAGGAAGTGGCAGAGCCGGCCCCCCCCCCACAGGAAGTCCCAGGGGAGGTGTGACGGGCATGAGGAAGGCACCCCTCATCCCGTCAATGGGCAGGCTTAGAAGAGGAGGAGGCCAGGCTGAAGTATCACCAGAGCCTCTCCCTCCAGGCTTGCAGATGACAGAGGATACTGACGTGGCCCGAGGTCGCCAGGCCTGATCCTGCTGACCAGCCTGGGGCTGGGTGGGTTTGAGCTCAGGAGTGGAGGTGGACCAAAAGGGCTTCTCTTCTGCTGCTGCTTTGAGCCCTTACAGTCCTTCTGGGCAGATGTCACGGAGTCCAAGGTGGCACTGGACTTCTCGATATGGGTGAGGTGGCCTTCAACCCTGGGCCTGAACAAGTCGGTGCACAGGAAAGGGACACCTGCCAGCTTGTGCTGAGTGTCCGGCGTAAAGGTCGAGATCCTCAGCCAAGCCCTGCGGTGCACAGCCACTGAGGCCACCACGGAGCTGTTTGGCTACAGCCCAGTCCTGGTCCCAGACCTGCTTGACCACGATCTGAAGGTCCACTGGCAGGGAAGGAAGCATCTCATCCAGGGTGCCCAGCAGGGCATGGGCGAAGTGGGCCACGAGGAAGGCAGAGCTTGTCTGGCGGAGACCAAGCAAGAAGGTAGCTTAAACATTTTAAGCCACATGGTCCAATTTCTTGGACTCCCTTGCCGGGGTGGCTTGTCAACATCCCCGGCATTGCTGGAGAGCCTAAATGCAGAGTCTGCCACCAACCCCTCAGCCAAGGGGTGCTCTGTGAATCCTGAGAGGGAACCAGTAGGTACTGTGTACTTGCAAGCCATTCGGTCAGCAGGTTCAGGGTAGGAAGCGGGGTGCTGCCAAAGCTCCAGGGCAGGGTCAAGAGGACCCCTTTTTTCATGGTGTTTAAAGTAAGAAAAGCCAATTCAGGCAGTTAAAATGTTTAATTTCTAAGATGTGCCATGTTTCGGGAAGGGGGGTGCACTGGATCCTGTTTGTTTGTCTGTTACATGCCACAAGCCAGTAGCACCCCTTAGTAGAAATGTGAATTATATTTTGTGAGCAATGCAAAGGTTAGAGCATGCTAGTTTTGATGTGTTTAGAGTTTTGGAAGTTGTGGTTCTCCTTTTAGCATGTACCCTTTGATCACCTGTGAAATTTTCTGGGTGGAAGCACTTTATTAAAAGGAGCCAATTAGGCAATACACTCTATATTTAAGAGTAGCCACTGCAGGCATTTCAGAGCAGGGAAACTAGGGACAGGGACCAAACTGAGGGTCCCACCTTGACGATTTGGTGGTTTGGCTTGCTTCCATTGGAAGTCCAATCTGATAACTAAGATAACCCATTTTTTCATGGAGTTTAAAGCAAGAAAAGCCAATTCAGGTAGTTAAAATGTTTAATTTCTAAAATGTGCCATGTTTGGGGGGAGAGAGGTTGAGCACTGGATCCTGTTTGTTTGACAGGGCCAAGAATAGCCTCTGCCACTGGGAAAGCTTCCATAGCAGTGTCTCCCCAGTCGAGGATCATGATCAATGGGTAACGAGCCCGCTTCTGGACGGGCTCCATTTTCATATCAGTAGACTCAGATCAGGCATAGATGGTCCATGAAGGCAGATGGGCCTTCATCAGTGGAGAGATCCCCCACAGACTCCACGTCGAACAGACGGGACTGCATGGAACAACCCTTGGTCTCTGAGGAGTTGTTACTCCGTAGCTGACCACCCGAGTCCCTGCTGACCCTCTGCGGACGATCAGGGGTGACTGTGACAGACAGCCAATGGGGAAGCCCCTTAGATGGCCGAGACTCCTTAGTCGGAGCGTTGGTCAGCAGCTCTTTAGGTGGCAGTTCCAGCACGATCAGTGAAGACACCCTGATCAGCTCTGTCGACGGAGAAGGCGCTGGCCTTTCGGATGACAGCCAGGTGATGGCTAGTGTTGGCGCCGGAGTTTGGCTTGATGCCAGTAAACACCAGCTTTTGCCACAAAAGATCATCATAGCATCGACGCAGTTTGCACCTAAGTCTCTCCTCACCCGAGGGCGAGGAAGAAGAGTAGCAGCAACACTGCTTCCCATGATGCTGAGAGCAGGAGTGCTAATGTCAGCAGGAGCCACTTGACCCACAGGAGGAAGACCAAGACCTTGACCTCGATCACCAGGGGGGACCAGCAGCGGGTCTCGGAGGGTGTCATCAAATGCCGAGGCTACTCCAGGTCAGGGTCTGGGACCAGAGGTGGCAGGTCAGAGGACTGATCCGTCCCTCCAACAGTGAGTCAGGACCAGAGTCCTGGACAGCGAAGTGTCAGCCTATTCAGTCAACAACTGGTTGGTCATTCAAGAAAAATATCAGCCGGGACCTCAACCAGCGTCTCAGCCAATTGACCTGACGGGGTTACCATGGAGCTCGCAGCTGGGGCCAAGGATTCAACCAAAGTCATATCCAGAGAAGCACTGGAATCAGAAACTCTTGTCCAAGTGCTCCCGATCTCATGAATGATGATGAGTCCCCTCTCTTTTTTGGACTCTTACTTGGATTTGGACTTGTGCCTACAGGGTCCCTGACCGATGGTCAACAGAGACTGGCACAATTCTTTGAAGGATCCTGTAACAGCTGAGCCCAGCTGAAGTGGCATGAAGGCAGAAGCCGAAGAGGAGTGGGCCACGGCCTGGGCATCCTCCTCTTCAAAGGCCGCAAGCTGTTCAGCAGACCCCACAGTCACGGAGATCACACAATGGGCATCCTTAGACTTGACCGGCGGGTTCCCTTGTGCTGGGTGGCCCAGTTTAAGTCGTGTGAGACGGTTCTCTAGAGCGGCTGGGTGAAAAGAGTGACACAAGACGCAGGCCTGGGGATCGTGCTCGTGCCCCACGCAGTAGATGCACATGGCGAGTGGGTTGGTTCAGGACATCTACTGCTCGCAAGGGCATCGGTGAAACCTGAGAGTGGACATATCATTCATGGCAGTCGCAATCGAAGATCAAGTTGAAGACATAAACTCATGAGTTTAAAGTTAAGGAAGAAAATTTGTAGATTTAAGCGCGAGGGCCGATTCAACGTAAGAACGGTAAGAAGGGAACCTGCATCTTCCAGCTGAAAGGAAGCTCTGGCATCAGGGGGCAGAACTGAGGGAGTTACCACCTGGATGGGTGGGAGGAGCCAGCTTTAAGACTTTCCTGCAAGCTCTTAAAGGGAAAAGACACTGCCAGAAGTGAGGATAGAACATATCCATGTCCCAAGAGTGTTACATTTTTATGTGACACTTTCTAAACTCTAATCAAGTTGGTGCTGCGCAGCTGGTCTGCCGACACAGCAGTAGTGCTCCTGCTCACGAAGCTAATGACCCGGGTTTGAGAATGAGCCAAAGTCACTGGAGGGCCGGCCAGAGGAGGTATGCTGAGCATCCCAGAGGACACTCTCTACCTTAGGTTAGACTCCACTACACTGCTGTCACCTGGGTGACCACAGGCGACAGTGCAGTCTGAGCCAGGGGACTGGATGGAAGGACATCAGTGCACTCCAATGCAAAGACACGCGTTGCATGCGTCGGGAGTGCGGTGTCCTAGAGTTGTGGAAACAGAACAGTAGAAAACAATGCTGCAGGAGGATGTCTGTCCCTCACCACAAGCCCTACACCGCCGACCGCAGCTCTCTCCACTTGCACCTACCAAGTCCTCATCAGGAGGTTAGGGCTAGGGCCTTCCTCCCCAACGACCCTGCCCGAGGGGGGAGGGGCAAGCCAGGATGGACTGGAGATGAGGCAAGTCCCGGACAAGGTGGGTGCTGGGACTGGGTGAGGGGTTCAGGGCTGATGGGCTAGTAGAGGAGACAAAACGCATACTAAATTACAAATAAGTTGGTGATGCTGGATGAAATTGCTAATGACTACCGCAAAATTCCAACACACACAACAAAGAGCTAAACATGTCTAGGAACATGCAAGAGAGAGAGAGAGAGAGAGAGAGACCAAGGTTGATATTCATCAGTGATGCATTTGAGGAAAAGCAACCAAAAATTCTGTTACACACTGAATAGTAGGGAATCAGGTGAGGCTACCGGGCAGAAGGTCTGGGAATCATAATTACACCAAAAAGAAAACACGTAAATGAAGTATGTAATAAAGCAAACTAACTCTTCATAACTATGAAGAGACATTCCTCATTGAATTCTACGTACTCCTACCACATTACAGATTGTATAATCAGACCATTAGCCGATTACTGTTCCCAGTTCTGGGAAGGATTACATGTAACACAGAAAAATCTAGAGAATGACGACCATGATTTTTTATATTTGTTTAATTTATTGTATTACTATCTTTTTTTAGTTTGTTTAGTAGTGTTTGGTTTCACAGGTTACAGTTTATCTTACGAGAATAGTAGTGCGGATAATATTTGTTGTTGAAAACTCTATATAATATGCAGTTTATTTTTTGATACTTTGCACATTCTAATAAGCAGAATATGGTGAATGTAATGATAGCATCTTGGAATGTTAACGGACTTGGATTGCCCATTACGAGGAAAACGGTGCTGTCCTTCATGAATATATCCAAAGTAGACATCGCATTTATCCAGGAGACCCATCTGCTTCAGGACAAAGCCATGAAATTACCAAGAGGATGGGTTGGTCAAGAGGAACATAGCTGTTTTTCTAAAAAGAAGAGAGGTACATTAATCCTAATAGGAAAGGGGATCAACTTTGTTAAACAGGGAAGCATGACGGATCAGGAAGGCAGATTGCCGATAGAGATAGAGACTCTTGATGGTAGGAAGGTTGGCTGCGTAACATCTATGCCCCTAATAACAACCAGGAAACGTTTTTTTCTCTCTCTCTAGGCCTTCATCAGAGTAATTACCCGGACAATGAGATCACAGTGGGAGGGGACTGTGAGCTAATTCTGGATCCTGTACTAGACAAATCATCTCACAGAATCATTCAAGTTAACACCAGAGCTGGATCAGCACTTAGAGACTCACCAAGTTAACAGAGTCCGCTCCTGCACCATACCCATCTGTGCCCTGCCGCCAGAGTATCCCAGCAAAATAACGATGACTGCAAAGTTTAAAGTAATTAAAAAGTTGTATTGCTCATAAAAATGTGAAAAGTGGGTCCCAAGGACTTCCTGTTTTTTTTCTGCCGCCCCAGCTCCATAATTTGCAATGGGCAGCAGTTTTTCTATGCATTTTAAATGATATAGTGGCCACCTAGCAATGAAAGCAGCGGGCACCGATCAACTAACAAGGCCCTTGTTAGTTGACGGTGCCGGTTTCCAAGGCTATATCATTAAAAACACACAGAAAAAACTGCTGCCCATTGCAATAATGGAGAACGTCAAGGCCTCACTGGCATCTTGTCATCATGCTAATGGAGCGGGTGAGCTGAAGTGGCAAAAAATACAGGAAGTCCTTCGGACCCGGTTTTCATGTTTTTACAAGCGATTTAACTTTTTAATTACTTTAAACTTTGCAGACATCGTTATTTTATTGGGCTACTCTAGTGGCAAGGCACCAATAGGTAAAGTGCAGGGCATTTTCATTGTGAGTCTCTTTAAAAAAAAAAAAAAAAAAAAATATAAGGACCTAAAGATTTTTATTTATTTTTTTAGTTGTTTAACCAGGAGTAGCACACTAAGCTGAAAGCTTTTTTACAGGAGCAATCTGGGAGCACAGGGAAGTTAAGTGACTTGCTCAGGGTCACATAGTATGCAAGTGGAAGCTGTGGGATTCAAACCCCAGTCTGGTCTGCTGGATGTCACCAGATGTGCAGCTCAGAGCCTTAAACCACTGCGCTATACTGCCTCCCTGTGATATTTGAGAGTTGGAGACTGGTACATCCACAAGAAAAAGACTACCTTCTTTTTAAATGGACATGATTCTTACAGCAGAATTGATTATATCTTTCTGTCAAACAATATTGCCAACACTATTACATGAGTCAGAACTGAGGACATTGTGATCTCAGACCATGCTATAGTCACAGCAAATACTGAATGGGGGAACTCAAATCAGAAATCATGCAGATGGAGGCTCAATACTGATCTGTTGCAGGATAAGGACTTTGTTAAACAACTAGAGATTAGAACAGAAGTGTTCTTTGAGTTAAACAATAATGGGGAGGTATCTTACTACATAGTGTGGGAGGGCCCTTCATAAGGGGTGTGATCATTGCACATGCAGCCCAAAAGAAAGAATTACATAATAAGGAGGAAGAGCTTAGGAAACTAGAGACAAAATCTAAATCTTGCAGAGCCCCAACAGGAGAGCTTTTACAAAAACTTTCAGCCATCAAATATGAAATCAATAAGATATTAGGGAAAGCAGAATATGTACTATTTCACACTAAACAAAAATACTGGGAAGCTGGTAAGAAGCAGAGCAAACCATCAGCATCATGGTTAAAGAATACAGAACATCAGAATCTAATAACGAGCATTAAAAATGAGAATGACCAGGTACTGACTTCCAATGAAGAAATAAATTCAAAATTTCTGAAGTTTTATCAGAAGAAGGAACTAGAAAGGGAAAGGATCAGATCTGTTCCAGTACAGTAGCTTCTTGCTCTTGTTTTTACATTGTTTCTTGTGGATTTTACTTGGTAGAAGGTTATTTATTTTCTTTCTTACTACCTCTAAGGGGCTAGCAGGGTATTGTTTTGGGGATGTTGGAATTTTGAAACTTGTTTTGGTGGCTATAAGTGGGCTCATTTATTTGATGTTTCACTGTAGCAGGCTGCATTGTGGAGGCCTATTTCTTCTGATTTAAAACCCATTTGGTTTGATGTAATTGGGGCTGTTTCTTTGAATTGGAGACCTATATCTTCTAATTTCAAGCCCATTTTGATGTGTTGTTGGTGAAGCTGTTTAAATTGGAGACCTGTTTCTTTTGGTAGCAAACCTATTTTTGGGGCTTTGAGTAGAATTGCGATTCCTTTTTGCTGGCTTCACTAGCTGCAAAGGTTAGTGCATAGTGGGGGAAGGGTGCTAATGGTCTGACCAGTGGCCTCAGCTACCCGATTGTTTCTGGAAGACTTGGGCTGGTCCGGCCCCGGTCCGTGATTTCCTTTATACCAAAGGTTCTGACATCACTTCCTCAAACAGGCAAAGGATATGCACCCACCATAGCAGAAGCAGACATCCAGGAAAGGAACAGCAGCAAGTGAAGAGGTGATTATCTCAGTGGAAGGGAAGTAACTGCAAATCAAGGAGCTTTCATTGTTACTTCTTTGCATTGATATTGCATTGTGGAAAGGAGGAGTAGGAGTTTGAAGAAGGTCGTGCAATAGCTACTTAAAGTCTCTTTTTATGTGTGGATAGGAAGGATAGGAAAGCAGTTGCTCAATCTATCTAAACACGTACAGCAAAGGGGGTAAGGGAAATTAAGAAAATAATGTTTCGCACTGATAGAGGAGGGAGAGGGGAGACTTGGGGGAGTGTTTGGTATCCTTCATCTGGAAGGGTGGGGTGGGGTCGCTGGTGGGCAACAACAGCAATGGGTAGGGTGGTAGGCTGCAACAACTGTGGTGCACCAATCTTTCTAAAAATTGCCTGCAGTGTGGGGGGGATGTTAAGTGTGCAACCACATAGAGAAACTCAGAAAGGAGATCGAGGGTCTACAGGAGAGAGGAAGAAGGGGAGATGAGGGAGGGCGATTTGAGCCAACAGTGGTGAGGAGAGGGTCAGAAGAAGGGAAGCAGAGACAAAGGGGCCCAGGCCAGGAAGAACGATTGCCGGGGAAACCAGGTCAGGAGACAAAAGACAAATGGAAGGAGGAGATAGGGACTTGTGAGGGGAGGCGAAGAAGTGGCAAAAGTCATGGAGTGGAAAGGAGAGAACAGGTTACTATGAAGAGAGAGGGAGCGGGCATTTGTGAAGGGCCTTCAGAAAATAGTTTTGCACTGCTAGAGAGGAAGGAGGAGGAGGAGGGAAATGATGAAATTAGAGGAGTAATTGATAAATGCCTGGACCAAACCGGAGCGGGGGAAGTTCTGCTGAGAGAATTGCAATGGGGCAAAAAGGGGAAATAATGTGCAGGAGGAAGAAGAGTAGCAGGAAATGAGAGAGGGAGATGAATGGAAGCAAGGAATAAGCCTCAAGGAAGTGCAAGGGTTTTCAGTTTAACGAAGAACAGTGGTTAGTAGCTCCACCCCGAGCCCTGACTGCTCGATTGTTTTGGCAAGAAAAAATAAACTAGTGTCACTACTGCTGCCACAACGCCGCAGAACTCTGCCGGCAGGCAACATGGCGGCGCCAGCACGGTGCCATCTCGCTGTTAATGTGCAGCAGTGTGGCGCCGCACACTAACACGAGAGTTTACGAGCATTGTAGCGAGTAAGTGAACACACAATTTTTTTTTTCTTGCCAAAAGCTAAATCGGGTAGTCTGGTTTCGGGGGGGTGGGGAGCTTTACCTAACCACTGTTCTTCTTTAAACTGAATAAGCTTACCTTGCACTTTCTTGAGGCTGGTGCAAGCAGTCTTCCACGTACCCTCCCAATCAGAATCGGGTATGGTAATGTTCTCCTTTAAGATTCTACATGGTGTGAAGCACACATTTACCATGGGGCTTAATGTTAAAGGGACACTGTCAACCTGTTTTTCATCATATTATTTCTAGTTGAAATTCCACATTTTATAATTGCTTACCCTCTCTAAAAGTCACTGATGCTGCTGTTTGTTTTGTCTGTCTCCTTGCTTAGTAGAACTGAAATACATGACAATGTATATTTATAAACAGCCTTGTTTTTGTTTATAATCCTGGTTCTGTTCTTATTGCATTCTTCCTGAGCATTAGAAACACCCCCAAACAGTGCAGTCACTCATAAGGCAGTAGCCTCATACACTCCCACTGCATCATGAGGGGCTAGACTGTTTTGAGGGTGTTCCCAAGTCCAGGAAAGATGCATTTGGAGTTGATCAAGGAATGTAAACAAACCTGTTTTGGTGTGACAGCACCAGTATGTTGGGCAGTCTGTTTTTTTTTTTTTTTTAAATAAAATAAGAGTCAGAATCAAACTACCAGCTACATCAACAATCCTTACAGAAGTTTGGCAATCATAAAATGTGTTTTTTAGACTAAGGACACTGAGTTCTAAGGGGGTTGACAGTGTCCCTTTAAGCTGCCACCCCTTTAAGAACTCTCAGAACCTGCATGTAGCTAATTGTTGCACTGCCTGGCAGTGCCATGTATGCCTGTCAGTCAGAAAAATTGTCAGTCTGGGGCTTGTCTCCATGAAGAGAACATCCACTGTGCAGAGCATAAACCTGTATTCTTTATTTTATGTATCCATCCAGTTATTCGCATAGTCCAGATGGGGTCCTCACCAGCAGCAACCGAAGGGTCTGGCAGACCACAGAGAAAGTAAGAGGTCCTTTAGTGGCAGACCAAAAACACCACACATGGTGAAGAATGTGACCCTTCTGCCCAGAACCCTATCTCGCTTGTCTGTGTCATTGGGTACCCACAGAGTCATCACTCAAGTATGCCTGAACTGTGTCTGCATGCTGTGTAAAATACAGTTCTGGTAGCAGAGAGGAAAATCAAAACTTAACTGTATCCTGAGCCATCTGTAACCCTCCTGCAAATTTGCCTCAGGATAACTAAATGTGGGACACTGCTGCTTCAGCCTTTTATCCAATGCAGTATAAGAAGTTTAAGCGAGCCAAACCCTGTGCCCCATGGAGCTGTGACCTGTAACCCCCATCCCCACTCTAGAAAGGCTCAATTTTGCCAAGCAACCAAAGTCATGGAATTAAACTGCAGCTCCAGCAAAGAAAAACAAACTGCAAATTAAATTCTTGATCCTCCCACTCGCCTGTGGCCCTGCACCAACCTGCTGCACCCCAAATTCAGAGCCAACTCTCCTGCTCACCTCAGCAGCCTGGAAAAGCAGCTACAGAACGGACTCCCCCATGAGGTACCCCCAGAACGAACCACAGCTCAGCACTGCTGCCCACAGCAACTACGGTCCATCACTGCCCCAATTATGGAGCCCCCCCCCAAAAAAAAAAGCTGGCAGCCGCAACGGATTGCTTCCCACTTTTTCTGCTGTCAAACTGTGGCTCCCTCAGATTTTCCACAAAGGGGTTAAAAAAAAAAAAAAAAAAAAAAGATGAAGAGAGAGACAAGCAGGGATGCTCAGGACTTGCAGCTCTACATGCTGCTTCCCACCGACTCTGCCACTCCACACACAATGTGGCTCAGTTACTCTACCCTCCTCGCAACTGCAGCTCCCAACTCTCTGGCTGCTCTACTCAAAGTGCACCGGACCTCCGCTCAGGACCGTAGCTTGGTCCTAGTCACTGCTGCCCTTTACAGCCGCCACAAACTGTTCCTGCTTGGGGCAACCAAACCAAAAAAAAGGGCCATATAAATAAATAAATCAAAGGGGGTATGAAAAAAAACAAAACAAAAGGCAATAACAAATACTGGACTGCTGCAATACTGAGCGCTCTGCCTCCTGACTTAACAAGCTGTGCCTCAAGCTGCAGCTCTGCCATGCTAAACAAAGGCACTATAACCAAATAAATGAAATCAATACACAAAAAAGGAGCAAAGAGAAAAATACAAAAAACAACAGCACAGCAAACTAATAAAACGATGGGCACATGAAATGTAAAAATGGAAGCACAGCAGTTTTTTTAAACAAATCAGGGCAAACAACACATACAAAAAAAAAAACCGGAGCGCTCCAGGAATTCAAGTAGGGTAGTACATATCAATAAACAAAGAGACATCCCTGGGAGTCAAATCTTAAAAGAAAAGGCAGCCTAATAAGCAAACGATCAGTCAAATAAATACAATGATTCCTTCAGCAAGTTTGTCCCACTCACCCACAAAATTAAAAGCCCTCCACTTTTCCTGCCTTGCTGGGGAAGAAAGATTGCAATGCAGGAATCGCCATTTGGCCAACTATGACGCTCCTAGCTCCAGGCAGCCTCGTGGAAGAAATCCTCCATCTTGTCTTCCCAGAACAGCAAGAAAGGAAGTGACCCTTAATCCCTTTATGGCGGCCATCTTGCTACAGTCAGGCCAGTCAAACTCACACGAACTGCATGTCAAAGCTTGGTGGCCATCTTGTGAAGGGCACAAAATGACATTAATCCATAGACAACAATGGCAATCCTATTGAAATGAATGGACACTGCAACAAAACCTTTATTTAAATAAGAGACAACACAGAATTGAGTGGGCATTCTTTATTAAGATATCATTTGATGACCTTTGCTACAAATAACTGTACTTTTGTCTACAAAAATATTTTTTGCTCGGCACTTCGTCTACTCCACGATGTCATGTCTCCTGCATGACAGCATCTCCTCACTTTTTTTTTTTTTTGTTTATTATGCTTTTTGCCGCCGGCCGCTCCACATTTAGCTCCAGCGCCCTAACACCTGCCTCGCTCCCCTACTGCCTTACCTCCTCAGATACCCCCTGGCTTACCTTCCAGGGAGGGGCCACAGCGGGAGAGGGTGTCGGTGGCTACCGACATTGTCTCCTTAGCTTTTCCCCAGGGCAGGGTTCAGGGCCTGGTGATTCCGTAGAGTCGTAATTGGTCAGCAGAGAGGCAGGGAGCCACAGAGGCCAAGTGCCAGGGTGGGTGTCATCCTCGGCAGCAAACAATTTTTTTCTTGAGCTGCCCAAGTGGTAGCATATGGGCGCCAATCGCCTGTGGTTGCCCGGCCTCCACCAGGGGTCCATCGAGCACTGGACACTCTACCCTTCCCCCCCCACAGAGAAGGAGAGCCACCCATGGGACACTCAATCCTTCTACCCTGGAAGGCCCTCCAACTCCCCAGGTCTGTTCCTGAACCTGGGTGGGTCATCAGCATTGCAAGCAGAAATCCCAGCATCTCCTTCTCACCTACACGACCTTTGATCAGCGAAATGCAGCTCATCTCCAACCACAATGTCTGACGACGATGCAGATATGGACACTGGACCATCCAGAGTTCTGCCTTTACCCACCACAAGGGCTTGGGGCTACAAAATCAAAACAATCCTCTGTGATATCCAGTCTTCTATTTCAGCTCAAGGAGCACCAGCTTTGCAAGCCATTCAAGATGACCTGGCCTACATTAAAGATATTTCACCACAGTCCACGGTCCATACCAGCCTACAGACAGTACCCTTCTCATCCTTGCCTCACGAAGATGCTGTCGACTAGCTCAAACAGTTCCAAGCCTGGATTTCTTTCAATGGTTGGACTGATCCCTTGTGCATTTCCAATTCCTTGTGCTTGCTGCTGAGAGGTACTACCATATCCTGGTTCAACGCACTTACAGAACAAGTCAAAGGGGACACTGCCACGCTGTATGCAACCTTCAAACACCATTTTCTTCAAGTCCATCCACCCTGGTTACTGGAACAACAACTGTGGAAACGCACAATGCAACCCTCGGAATCACTAGAGGCATTCATTGTGGACATTGAGTTATGCTGCAAACACCTGCAGAAAATAAAGAAAGATCAAGTAACAGCCTTTGTCTGGGGACTGCCTCCTCAATTACATACCTATGTCATACAGTAAAAGCCACGGACACCATCCAAGCTGCACAGCTAGCCCAAGTGTCCATCTCAATGTTTCAGTCTGCCAATGCTCAGGCGCCCCAAACCTCACAACTGGCTGCATTCGCAACATGTGTCCAACAGCAACAAGCAATGATTGACAAGCTTATCTCAACTGTCAATACCTTACACATCAGCTCAACTGCCTCCTTTGCAAATTCTGTCAATACTATGCAACCACCTCAACAGTGACCTCATCCACCTAAGCCTTCATGAGAACTAGTGACCTGCCAGTGGTGTGGTTTCAGAGGACACTCTGCTGCTGTCTGCCAAAAGCTAAAGTATCATGACAGAAATCAAAAGAACCAAAGGTGCCCACCACCACACAATCAGCAAGATAACCACAACCACACCCAAGATAAGGGGAACACAGCAACTGACCGCCCCACCGACCCTCACAATTCAAACAAAGCGCACCCTCCAACTGCGAACTCAGGCACACTTTTGCTTCCAGGGGCAAAGGTACCTGTCATCCGATCACCTCTCCTTGCAAACTATGTACCTGAAACCATTGGAGATTGGTCTACGCATGCCTTGGTTGACACTGGAGCAGAAATATCAGTTATCAACAGCAGTATTCTGAACAACCAAGCTATTCATCACATGCCTAATGTCTCTCCAGCCGACCTAAAGCACATTACCATAGCAAGTACAGCTACTGTACCTATCACAGGTGTGGTCCATCTTAAGCTACACTTTGGTTCACAGCAAGCTACTGTCAAGTTTTACATAGTGCCTGATCTTCAACCTGCAATAATTCTTGGCCTGTACTTCCTCAAAGCTCACAAAGCCATCCTAGACTTTGCCTCACACAAACTGTCACTAGATCCTTAACGGCATTAACAAGGTGAGAGAGTATAACATGTTTCAATATGAGAAAATAGCAAGACAAGAGGACACAGCATGAGATTAGAGGGAAACAGATTAAGGGATAATGTGAGAAAGTTATTTTTCACAGAAAGGGTGGTGGATGCATGGAACGGCCTACCCCAGGAAGTGGTGGATAGGAATACAGTGCAGGGCTTCAAACAGGCATGAGATAGGCATATGCTAGCAATACAGATACATGTGAATAGACAGGCCATTGATAGAGAAAAGGCATATGGCATATTCATAAGGTATAAAAAATGGGCAGACTGGATGGGCCTTGCAGTCCTTATCTGCCGTCAACTTCTATGTTTCTGTCCTCGGAGGCAACTTGCAATAGACTCAGTCACTGTACCTCCTCAGTCAGAGATGGTTTTGATTGCCGTGAACCACTTTCACAAGGTGTTGTTGGTATCATCACGGGATCCCCCACGCTAGATTAGTCAGGTCTCCTTTCAGGAAACACCTTACTGGTGGTGCAAGGCGGCGCAGTCTTCCTGAAATATTGTAACTTTATAGTTGAGCCAGTGGTCATTTCAAAGGGTGCCAACATCGGAAAGTTTGTCTGCTTGTCTTCAGGGGACCAACTCCAACTACTCTAGTCCTGTCAGTACTATCACGACCACTCCAGCTTCAACAGAGTTACCCCTCAGTCAGCGACTATCCTCTTCAAAGCTTCCAGCATCTCCAACAGGAAAGCAACAACTTTTGAAATTCCTGGAGAATTACCCAGATGTCTTTGTGGGTCCAGATAACAAGCTCGGATGCTGTGATATCCTACAACACACCATCAAAGTACAGCCCAACCAGAAACCAATCCATCAGTGAGCCTACAAAGTGGGACACAAACAGAGACAAGTCCTCGAGGACATAATCAAAGACATGCTTGAACAAGACATTGTCTAAGAATCTACAAGTCCCTGGGATGCACCTTGCTTGCTGGTGGTAAAGAAAGACAAAGGATATCACTTCATGGTAGACTACAGAAAACTTAATGCCTACACGATGCAGGATGTTCATCCCTTACCTACAACCGAAGCCTTAGAGAGTCTTGGTGCAGCCAGTCCTGCTTACTTCACCACTCTAGACCTACAGAGTGGGTTTTATCAAGTTTCCATTGATCCAGCTTATCGTCCATACACAGCATGGCGCTGCCACTTGGGACTTTTCCAATTCAAACATCTGCCTATGGATCTTCGGAACAGTCCAGCCACATTTCAACGTGTTATGGAAGCTATACCATGTGGGTTGTTTTGGAAATCTTGTCTAGTCTACCTGGATGATGTGAATGTTTTTAGCAGAACTTTGCCAGAGCACCTACAACATCTCAAAGTGTTTGAACATCTCAGACAAGCCAATCTTAAGCTTTGCCCAGAGAAGTGTTTTGCACAGCATCAAATTCATTACCTGGGACATGTGGTTAGTTCTCTCCAGATCCAGACAAGCTCTCAGCAGTCAAAGACTATCCAGAACATAACAATCTCAAAGACCTTCGAACTTTCCTGGGCTTGTCTGGCTACTACCAAACGTTCACTGCAACTATGCCAAGATCGCAGCTCCACTGTACGCCCTCACCAGAAAGGGATGAGACTATATTTGGACTTCTGAATGTAAAGAGGCCTTTGAAATCTTGAAACAAAACCCAATATCTTCTACAGTATTGGCCTACCCAAGGTTTGACCAACCCTTCAAGCTCTACTCAGACACTAGTTTCTTTGCAGTGGGCGCTGTGCTCTGTCAAATTCAAGACGGAAAAGAATGAGTTGTCTCCTATGCCAGGCGTTCTCTTTCCTCAGCTGAGCAGAACTATGGTATCACAGACAAAGAATGTCTAGCCATGGTATTTGCCATAAAGAAATTTGACTGCTACCTTCGCTACTCTTTCTTTACAGCTATCTTTGATCACTCTGCCCTTAGATGGTTATTCGACATGAAAAAGCCAGTAGACAGGTTCGCCCGATGGATCACCATGTTACAGAGTTACAACTTTGAAATTCAGTACAGACCAAGTCGAGTTCACTCAAATGCCGATGGTGTAAGCCAGAGACGATATCCCTCCTCAGCCTCCTCAACAGATGAAGAATCCTGCTTACAAGCTCTTCCTTTCCATGCCATGGATGTGCTTCCTGTGGACACTCCTACAGCACCTCAAGTTGCTTTGCTGCTCCCAACTGCTTGTACAGAAAGACAAATCCTCAGTTACTGCAAGCAGCCGAAGAGCTTCTCATTTCCTCTATTTCTGATCTGTCCCTAGCAACTGTTAAAACGCAACAAAGAACTGACGCTCAATTTACAGATATAATCACCTACTTAGTGTCTGGAACCTTACCGCAACAAAAGAAGCATCGCCAAGATGTACTTTTCTTTGCTTCGCAATACTTCCTCAATGACGGTGTGCTTTTTCACATTTGAACCAAGGAAGGCAAGGATCATCGCACAGATAGAACTCATGTACAGCTAGTTGTGCCAGCCTCTTTAATCAATCAAGTTCTTCTCTCCACTCATGCCTCTCCACTTTCCGGATGTCATATGGGAATCTACAGAACTCTCAAAAAGACAAGGCTTCACTTCTTCTGGCCTCACATAAACAGGGACATTGTCTGATTTGTAAAATCCTGCCAGCCCTGCTACCAAAGAAAGCCTCCTGCTAAACCAACAAAGGCACACATCATTCCAATGCCTGTAGCCACTGAACCCTTCCAAAGAGTCAGGACTGTTATTCTTGGGCCCTTACCAACATGCCGACTCTGGCAACAAACACATCCTTGTTTTTGTGGACTACCTAACGAAGTATTTGGAACTCATCCCCTTAAAAGACATTAAAGCTGCCACTGTGGCAAATGCCTTTCTCAACACAGTCATTTGTCATCACGGTACCCCATCATACCTACATTCAGACAGAGGCACTAACTACCTTTTCACCACTGTCAGAGAAACACACAAACTTCTCAACATAAAAGACACACGTATCACAAGTTACCACCCACAATGCAACGGGCAGAGTGAAAGAATGATGTCTACCATTCTTAGCACACTTTCCAAGTACCTGGATGAGACTCACGACACCTGGGACAGTTTTGTTCCCTTTGTGCAGTTTGCCTATAATACCAGCCCTTGTGTTGATAGTACAGAGTACACACCATTCTTCTTAGTCCATGGATGTCACTCAAGAACTCCACTGAACAGGGATCTCTCACTGCTAGACGTTCCTAAGTCAGCTTCTTCTTTCATTATTCCAATGCTGGAACAGCTTGAACTTGCCAGACATGTTGCAATCGCCACGGTGGGCCAGAGAAAATCTGCAATGCAGAAAATGTCAGCAGCAGAGTCTCATCAGCCTTCATTCTCTGTTGGGGATGCTGTGTATTTGTACTGACCTGTCCTTGTTCTGGGCGCCACCAAGAAACTGCTTTGCCCCTGGACTGGTCTCTTCTATATAGTAGAAAAGCTCTCTCCTGTGCACATTCGTCTACATTGCAAGTCTGACGGAAAGCTGGTACACAACAAAGTCAATATCAACTGACTGAAACATGGGTACCTAAGTAACAACCTTCCAGACGACCCCAGTCCACCTACCAATGAAGCTGCACTTCAACCTGCCATCCTCTCTGAAGCTGAGATCCCTCCAGACAACTTGCAACTAGTTCCTACAGATCTTCCCACCCCTGACACTCTCCAGCCGGATTCCGTGTTGCCAGGTGATTTGCCTGGGACTTCCTCTTCTTCTCAGGACTCTCCTGTACACACATCGGTGTACCAGATCGAGATCTTAAGAAAGAAGTTTGTCAATGGATCCTGGACTTAGAGAGTCAAGTGGTGCAGATCTGACAATGGGCAGAACTCCTGGGTTGCTTTTAGCAATCTGACCCTGTCCTGTCAGGAACTAGTGCAATCTACACATGCCTCCATTCCCACTGAATGGAAAAGTCGACAGAGGTCTTGAACTTTTGTTACCGGACTGTGTGTGTTTTGGGACCAATTCCTTTTCTGGGTTAATTGATTGCAGTGAATGTTTCTTGTACCTCCAGCAACTGTTGCTATGGTATTGCATACCTGCATCAATGCCTTCCCCCCTTAAGAATGTCTCTTCCAATGGACAGTCCACCTGTTATGGTTATGCAACTGTTATTAAAGTTTCAGCCTGCATTCTAGGTACCCTCCTGTTGTTATCCTTCCCTGTCTTCCCCTTTCCTTCCCCTGCACTTTAGTGCTTGTGGCATGACCAAGCCTCAAGTACTATTGTGTTCCCCTCTCTCTGGTGCTACTCTAACTGGTTCCAAGTATAGTCAGACCCCCGCAGTGGAGTACTGGTTTGTTTTAAATGTAATGCCTTGAAATGCATGAAAATATATATATATATATTTTTTACTTAAAGGGAAACTTCTAGTGAGTCCCTAAGTGCAACAGTGGCTGCAGAAATGCCCAATTAGGGCTTTTAACATGAAAGTATTTTTTTTTTTTATTACCTGGTGCCCCAAAATTTTAATGAAAAAGATCTGCTTGCTCCATAATGGTGACAGAGACCTGGGCCAACATCTTGGGCACCTTGAGTGACTTCCACCGTGAAGATTATGCTAATGAGGGCTACCAATAAATGGCAGATGTTGGTAGCCCTCAGTAGCATAGCCTTTGTGGCGGAAGTAACCTGAGGTGCGTGAGATGTACGCCCAGGGCACTGTTGCCATTATGGAGCGAGTGGATCTTTTCATTAAAATTCCGGGGCACCAGGTAATAAAAAAAAAAAAATGTACTTTTATGTTAAAAGCCCTAATCAAGCGTTTCTGCAGCCACTGCTGCACTTAAGGACGCAATAGGAGTTTCCCTTTAAAACGTACTTAAAAACATTTATTACTTAGCAACTGTTTATAGTTTATTGCTTGTTTGAGTGGTGCTCACATTCACTGTCCCAGCGGTGATGCGAAGCATACATTAAGCATGGGGCTTAATGTTAAGCTGCCACCCCTTTAAGAACACTTAGAACCTGCATGTAGCTTATTGTTGCACTGGCTGGCAGTGCCATGTATGCCTGTTAGAGAAATTGTCAGTCTGGGGCTTGTCTCCATGAAGAGAACATCTACTGCACAGACAATAAACCTGTATTCTTTATTTCATGCATCCATCCAGTTATTCGCATGGTCAAGATGGGGTCCTCACCAGTAGCAATCAAAGAGTTTGGCAGACCACTGAGAATGTTAGGGGTCCTTTAGTGGCAGATCAAAAATGCCACAATGGTTATTACTTATCCCCGGATAAGTTATGTAAAATGGGTTATGCAGCTGATATGATGTGTTGGTGTTGTGGACATCAAGACGAAGGGCTAGCACACATTCTGTGGAGTTGTCCTTTTGTGTCAGGAATATGGAAATAAATGCACGAGGTCTGTTCCACAGCATGTGGTAATAATACTGACTTCTCCCAAGCCTTTTATATTTTATGTATCTCTTCGGAAGCCGAGGAACTACATTATTATGAGAATAATTGGGTCAATATTGCCTCACTAAGCCTCAAAATAATTATCTTGAGGAACTGGAAATCTAAACATGTCCCTACTTTAGGTGAATGGTTTACACTAATGAGTCTAGCAGTGAACAATGAAAGGATTAGCTACCTGGTTTTGAATAGATTAGAAGTCTTCCACAAAATATGGGATCCCTTTCTTAATCTCAGGTGAATATATTTTGCTGATTTACCTGATACTTCCGTATAGGATGCTAGAGTTTATTGGTCATTTATTTATTTTTTAACGCAAATATTGTTAAATAGAGCATAAGCCAATACTGTGATGTATTGTCTTTCAAAGTTATTGACTACCATTCATCTGTTAATGTTTTATGTTTGTATGACTATCTAACAGTTGTAAAATACTGAATGTTATGTAATGTATTTTTAGCCAAAGTAAATAAAAATTTAAACTGGTTTAAAAAAAAAAAAAAAGGTGACGGGGAACTGAAAATTTAACATATGAAGAAAGAGAGGATTTTGGATTGCATAGCTTACATAGAAGGTGTAGTAGAGATCTCCTTCCATTTTATAACATACATAAAGATAATAACTTGCTGTATGATTGGAGTATGGAGTTTAGATCAGAGATGTACCATAGAAGGAGTCACGATAAAGAAATAAAGGTGACTACATTCAAAACCAACAACAGAAAGTTCAGTGTACATAACGTATTGTCAGCACATGAAATGCCTTACCCCTAGACCTAGTGGACAGTAGCAAGAAGAATATTTTTCAAAAGAAAACTGGATATATGGAAGGGGAAAGAGGTTAAAGATCATTTTAATTAATTGTGAGGCAACTAACCACAGGGTGCCACAGCCCTGAGACCCATCGATTTTTGGATGTTTGCCCCATAGCGACTGAAAAGACATTTACAAAAAAAACTGGTGGTCTCGGATGAGACCATCGCTGCTATTATGGCAGGACTTGGCAATCAATATAAACTAGAGATGAAATCTGAGGTACAGTGGTGTAGGTGGGTCTTGTGCATTTTTTGAGCATATCGGAACTTGATCCATGAACTAACGAATTGTCTTCACAGCATTGTTTCTTCCTGGCAGTGACACCCAACAGCTGTTTACCAGCTAGTGTTTTGAACTGTATTACCCATATTGTTATTGGTATGAGCAGTTTGTTGTTGTTCCTGTGTTATGTAAACTTTAAAAAAACCTTAAAAACAGAAATAAAAAAAAAAGTCAAAGGGCCCTTTTTAATGCAGCCCTGTATTCAATATGCATTGCCTACTGCTGTCACAGTTTTAGCTTCTCATCAATCATGACTCCATACCCCACCCCCACCAGCTCGTTTTCCTGGTGTATCGTAGCCATTTGTTGTCTATGTCAGTTGTACCTCCAACCTGAAATTACTTGGCCTAAGTGAAGGATCATGTACTTATCCGCGTAATTTCACTTCATTTGCCATTTGTTGGCCACTCCCTCAGAACATTTAAATCTCTCCGTTGACACTCTTCTACAAGTTTTTACGACTGTGGGCAGAGCCTAAAGGAGTACTGCATGTACAAAAGGAGTGATGTCATGTTTTCTGTCCGTGGAACTGACTGAAAGTGTAAATAGTCTCCTCCGCCTTACCCTCCCCCAAGAAATGTTTTCCGCCCTCAAATAAATATGCTTTCATGTTAGTCAATGGTTGCAGGGTACTACTTTCTTTCTTAAATGGGTGGTACAAGAACTGGAACCGGAGTATAGTGGGAGGCAGCATTGTTTTTTGGGGGGAAGTGAGGTCCACCCCACCTCCACCCAAGAAGGTCCATCCCACCTTTTTTTTATTCATGTGGGAGGGGCAGGAGGTGGATCTATCATACTAAAAGAAGACTCACTAGAGTTTGAGGTGTGGACCAAGGAACAACACATCTGTGGAGTCCCTGTATTTTGTTAAGGACTTAAAAAACCCTTGGAACAAATGATTATCAGAGTCACCTGGTGTCTCAAAAGGAAACACTAAGAAATGCCTGAAACTACAGCTTAGGGATTCAACTTCAAGGAAAATAGACAACTTTCAGGTATTTCTTAAACATTTATATACTAAAATGGGCACAGTACTTGGTAAACAATCTGTGATGAAGTGTATTTTTCTTTTTAAGTTTGAGAAGTGGAGTTGACTTGCATATGTTAAAAATACCAGCTGCAATTAGCAACTACTGTAGTTGTAGAAACAAAATGCTGTTTTTTTTTTTCCCCCTATTTACTTTTTTTCCTGGCTCAGTTTATATCAGTGAAGAGCTGCCATCCAACTGGACAAGCTATTTATACTCATTTCTCATTTAAAATAACATAAATGTGGTTTCACATTTTTACCATGAGGGAAGCAAGATAAACCAGCATGGTTAACAAATACATTCATTGACACCTCTGAATGAATGTGGTGTTTTTTGTTTTTTTTTTAACATTCCTTTTGAGTTAATTACTACTTGGAACCTGTTATTCCAGTTTTTATGACTGTGCTCCTGGAACTTTCTGCATGACAAGTTCCCTTAGGCACCTCACTGCACCTCATTAAGCCATGTGACACTATCATCTTTGCAGGACATTGCATACTGTAGCAAGAGACCCAATTTTTTTGCCTTTTTCCAAATAATATACCAACTTCATTCTCAGGCAGGCAGTTCTGGGCTAGTGTTAATATTCTACTGAATTTTTTTAACTTGCAGTTTGTGACTATATGTGTTTATAACTGAATAATTACCACATTTGCTTCTCTTGCAAATAGCCAGGCATTTGTGTGTCTAATTTCTGTTTGACTTACTGTAGGTTACACATAGAATCTGAAAAATTCATAACATGCTGTATTATGATTCAATGAACTGATAAATGGGGATTTTGATTTCTTTTACAAATTCATTTTTCCTGACCACGGATATACTAAAACATTTCTCAACAAAATGTTTTTAAATAAATTATCTGGTTTGGTGGGGGGGGGGCTGCCACAAGCAGAATGGGACTTCACAGATGAGGGAACTCACTGCAGCAGAAAAAAGAAGCATGTTGCAGGGTTTTAAATAACTGATTAGCAGTGTTTTTCTTGGAATGATACTAACTGTACAGAAAGTATTTACATAGATTTTCTAGAAGTGCTGTGTTTGTTAAACACAGTGAGACAAGAGCTATTAATTTTCACAAAGTTTTAGCACTTTTATTAGCAAAACGCTAATCAATTTTTAGAGTTAAATAAAACCCTTTACTTGATGCCCATTTTTAGGCCTTATATAGTAATATCTTCCTTCAAGAGAACAGCTTGTAATGAAATGTGTCGAATTTACATTGGCATTTTGGCATATGCACTTTTATATTATATGAATTTTGTGTGTGAACTGTATATCAGTTTCTAAAAAAAAAAAAAACAAAACCATCAAATGTCTTCAAAAACTTGTCTCAACATTGTGTTTATCTTCCATCTTGTCACAACATACAGTTGTCTCAGCAGTGTTTTCAGTTATGGTACAGTACCTTCATGTATATGATGGCCTGGTTCTGTTGAGTTGATTGCTATAAAAGTGCATAGAATAAATTGCAAAACATATAGGTAACTGTAATACAGAAGGTGGCATTATTTTAATTATACAATGACAAGGAACAAATGTAAGAAGCTGATTGGCTGCTGACCCATTGAAACAGTGATGTTATTACACAACAACATCACTGTAGCTTTGGATTTGGATCATTCCTTGCATTTTCTCTTAAGAAATATTTTTCCACACTAACAAAAACATCCTTTAAAATTTATTTTTTAGTCTGTATATAACAACAAGCCATTGTATAATTGCAATAAGGCACTCCAGGGTGTGTGTTATCTTGTAATAATGTTACTCCTGGGGTGGTGGAAGCACTTGGCTTCGCCTCATGCTTCAACCCACCCCAGGAGTGATATCACATAACACACACCCTGTCATGTCTTATTGCTTAAATATGCCCTTTCTCAATGTACTATACTTTGATTCAGTTAGTGTATATGCAACAGCCTTCATCTGAACACTCTGGGCTTCTCTTTGACTCCTGATATCTATTTGCTTTAGCTATTGTATATTGCTTGAACTGCTTTGGTCTTCTTGATGTGGTGCCTGTGAGCCTAAACTATGTAATCTACTTATCTACTGCTACCCATGTATCTCCAGTGAATGACTGTTATAACTGTCTGCTCTCCAAGTCATTGTTTTTTTACTTAACTGTGCTGTCTTTGCATTAGTTTCAACGAGGTGCCTCTGTAAATGAGTCTCTGACTCAAAGGTTTGTAAATCTGATATTTTTTAAATAAATAAATAAATGTTTATGTTTAAGCCCATGAAACACCCTTAGCTAGTTAATGCATTCACAGTCGTAGTGGCTCTGCCAGAGCTTGTTCAAATTGTTTACTGTTGATCAGTGCCTGATCTAGGATTTTAAAAAGGGTTCTGTGGCAATCATGACAAGCATTTGTCAATGACGAATGTTGGCTTGCTAGCACTGGTAGTGCAGGAGTTAGAGAGATGCATAACAGGAATGGCAGTGAAGTATTGAACTAATGCCACCCCCCCCTCCCGAGACTGAAAGGCATTGGGGGTGTGCCTTTGGGTCGTTGACCATAACGCTTAAGCCATTCCACCTCACCCCACCGTGCAGACACCGACTGAGGTTATGGTGTGTTTTAGTCTTGGCCTTACACTCACCCTGGGCTCCATAAGGAAATAGTATAGGAGAATGGTGAGAACATTAGGGCCAAAGATCCCAAGGCACATCTTGATGCCTGTCAGTGGCTGAAGGGTGGGGGGTAGAATGCTGTGAGCATTACGGCCAACAAACCCAAGTCACACCCCCGACATCTGTCAATCTCTACAGGGTGTGCGTTATGGTTGGAAACCTTAATGCCCCGGGCATTTGTTGTATTTTCACTCCAGATTTTTAAAATGGACTTTTTGGGACCCCGCCTCATGAACAGTGGTACTACATTTCATTACTCAGTCCTGAAAGGTGATTTCGCACAGCAACTACGCCATTTGGCACCACAGGTGCAGAAGCACATTTCGGGCAAGATGTGAAAAATGACAGCTGCACTGTTCCGGAGGAGGTGTGAAAAAAAAGGCAATGTTGAAAATCTGGAGTGAAAACATTAAAAATTTGTGATGTTAAGAGCGTGTGTAGAAACTGCGCAATGCACGCCCGTAACATGGTCATTTTTTCACCAGATTTTTAGCATGGGCTTTTTGGAGCCTCCTGTCATGAAGAGTGGCACTGTGATTTTGTTAATCCATCCCAGAAGTTGACTGTGCAGAGTGACCATGCCATTCTGCGCCACAGGTGCAAAAACACATTTTCGGCAGGATGTGAAAAATGACAGCTGTACTGTTCATAAGGAGGCGTTAAAAAATGGCAATGTTGAAAATGTGGAGTGAAAATTGGCGAAGTTACGAGCATGTATAGAAAATGCACAATGCACACCCGTGACAGCCATTTTTTTGGAATTTTTTCACCAAATTTTCAACATGGGCTTTCTGGAACCCCATCTCATAAACAGTCTTACCATTGTTTTGTTAATCGGTCCCGAAAGGTCATTCCGTGCAGTGACCGTGAAATTACCTTTTGGGACAGAGAAACGAAATTACAGTGACATGTTCACAAGGTGGGGTCCCAAGAACCCCATGTTGAAAATTTGGGGCCAAAATTCCTAAAAATGGCTGAGATATCAACCCAAGTTGAAACCCCCCATGGAGCCCCATTATACAGCACATACCGGATTCCTCAGTTCGCAGTTCAGATTTGTCGAGTGCAGTCGCGTCCCAGTCCACAGAAGATCGCAGTGCGGATATCCAGAAGTAAGTACAGGTGGGGAGGGGTGTGGGAGGTGGGTGTGCAGAGGAGGGTTGGGGGAGGGGGCTGGAGGCGGCGCTGAAAGTTTTTCTTTTTTTACAGTTTAACAAACAAAAATACTCCGGGGGACTGTTTTCTTTATACGTTTTAAATAAATAAATAGCACACTTTTGGGTACACTGGGGTAGGCTCCCAGTGTGCCACATGAGTTTGATGGGGGGGAGGGGGCACATGATGCAGACAGGGATTGAGCACCCTGTTGGCAAGCTCCGGGGGAGGAGAAACATGATGCCGAAGGGATTTGGCACCCCTGCTGGCAAAGAAATTGAGCTTGGGGGGCATCCGACACCAGGAGTGGGCATCCCAGTGTCGGTAAAATAAAATAAATGTCTGGGCAAACTGGGGTGGGCTCCCACTGTGCCACAATGTGGCTGTGGGGAGATACATGCAGACACAGGGACTGGGCACCCCCAATGTTGGCTTTGCGGGACCGTGTGGTCGGTGGCAGTAGCCACCATTGTGGACGCTGCACTGGTGGCAGTTTTATTGATTTATTGAAATGTTTCACCAGGAACAGCACACCGAGCAACTGCTTGCAACTCTGGCCATGCGCATTACTGTGCACTGTAATGCACATGGCTGGAGTCTTGTCACCTGCCACTGCAATGACAAAACTGCACCTGACTGCAGCAGCAGATTTCTTTCAACTGTTTGGCTCACTCTGAAGTTTGCTGTCATCGCCAGCGTGCTCACTGATTGGTGGCTGAGGGACACACCCACTAAAGTGTCCCCTGCATTGGCGGCAACTCTGACAGACCTCTGAAATGTGCTACTACCACAAGATGTTGCTTGCGTATGCACAAGCCAGCATAAAAAGGGACTGAGCTTAAGGGCCATGCTAAAAGCAAACAAAAAGAAACCTTCGGTATCTGTTATCTTGAACTGAGTAACGCGGAAAATACTTGCTCTTGCCACTGAATGATGGCCAGCCCCTGCCCACCAAATCACTGTGCCAGGCTCCATGTCACTGTCCCCCCACCCCACCCTACCCCGCACAGAACATATAGGGCTCCCTGGGCTATAAGACATGGGACATGTGGGCTGCTGGGTGCTGGTGGGTTTGGACACGTAACACTAGAGAGTGATCCAGTATAGCGATGGGCAGGGATGTCATGCCAAAAGACTTTCTTGGGTGGGGAGGCACAATTAAAAATTAATCAAGGGAGGGCATGAATTTACAGTTTTACAGACCTTCCTCTGCAAAAAATGCAATACTGTACACTGATGGGAATTTATGTCCCCCCGACACAGTGTGCATGATGGCTCTGCCGATGAGCAAAAGACAGGGCAAGAGGGGACAGACAAAAGGAGCAGAAGAGTGGCTAAAAGCAAAAATAACATGTAAACTTAAAAAAGAAAATGAAATAATGCAGAAGTCCCCAAGCCCCACACAACACTGACACACAGCCATATACATCATTTAGATATGTTCCCTTCCCCCATATACTATACCTTTTACATCCACCCACTCCCCAAATCTTGTCATGTCCTCTTCAGGCCAGAATAAACACTCAGCCCTCTCAGCTACCAGCCCTCTGCTGGGAGTTGGACGATGGGATCCATGAGAACTTCCTCTTACTCTTTGCATTCCAGGGAACTGTGCAGTGTGCACCTTCTTCATTCCCCAGCCACACTCTTCAGCTGGTAAATTTGCCTTCTCATACCATCTCCCCTCTCTATGGAATCAACTACTGCCATCCATCTGTCTCTCTCTCTCTCTCTCCCCTCCTTCAGGCACCAACTAACACCTCTCCCATTTTCCTCTTGTTCCTGCATGCATAATTCCCGAACCCTTTCAAACCTGGCACTCACGGATTTCACCATCCATCTACTGGGTTCCACATTTATGTTTAACATAGTTGCTTCATGTGTTGATTCTGCATACTATTTATTTATTGGATGACGGGTTGTAATTTTGTCATTACTGCCTGTCCTGCTTTTCATTTATGCACTTTATGTCACTGTCTATTTTGTTATTATTAAGCCTGGTTTGTTTTTCTGTGTAGCTGTGCTCTCCCCATCCCTCCCCCCTGGGACGCACGAGGAAACGAGCTTCGGCAAAGTCTCTCTCCCGGTCACCAATTTTCAAATAAACAAAAAATAAATGGTGTGGGGCCCCACTACACTACGGGAAACCCACACTAAGGAAAAACATTAGAACTACCACAGCAAAATCCACAAAACCCAGAAGCAATGGCAACCATCCAGCCTTATGTAATAGGCAACATGAAGGATGGATAAGCCCTGTATGGATGACATATACCCTTGAGGAAGGAATGTTACTCAGGAAAGCCCCTCCTAGTTCTGCACTACAGTGACGGCGCTAGTTGTGAGCTCAAGTCCAAGGTGTGGCTCATGAGCCCACAAAGTTCTGGCTCAGAGCGGAGAGTGCTGCCCGTGAGCAAACCACTGTATTTTTAATTGGTTAGCTTTACATTTAGCATGCACTATAGCCCTGGCTTAAGTTCTAGTCTCGGCTCCATCCCCTCCCTGAAACAATATCCTAGCTATTCCGCAGCATCGTAAAGTCTTGCAACAATGCAGATGTGGCACACCATGTACAATAGAGGCTATATCCTGTCCTGCTGCTCTTTTCTGTCCAACGTTTTTGTTTTTGCACGTTCTTTCAAAAATCCTGTTTCGATAGTTATGAGCAGAACCATGAAATAGGATTTTTTTCAGAATGTACAGAACACAGAATGTGTAGAACAGGATTCCATGGCAATCTTGGAGTCTCATGTAAATTGACTGTGGTTATTTTTTTTTCCCCCAAACTGATAGAAACTTCGAATATGTTGGCAGAAAAAGATGGCTTGGCCCACCCATTCAGCCCAAGTGCCCCCCCCAGTTTCATCGCATGCTCCCTGGTCCTGGTGCTCTTCCTCATTTGATAGAGACTGATCACCCTGCTGACCCCAGTGAGGTACTTGTTGTACAGTAGACCTCGATCATGTCACCCCTTTCTCTCCTCTCTTCCAGGGTGCACATGCTGAGATCAGTTAATTCATCCACTTGTAGCAAGTTTAACAACTTAGATCACCATATTGACAAACATTGCTGAAACTGCTTTTTAAGTCTTGAATTGTTTTTGAAGGAGATCAAATAAGTCCAGATCATCTACAGTATAATTGAAGATAATGCATTTGTTTTGATCGGGAACCAGGCTGTAATCACTTCGAGAGGTAATCATGACAACTTTGTAAACCTCGAGAGCGAAGCTTGAGGTTTTCAGTTGCCACTGGGTTGTGCATTTGAGAAACAGAAATGGGGGCAGCCAAAAGCGTAAACCAACAGTAGAGGCAAAACTACAAACGTACTGTTCAGTGTCCAATGAAATCTCCACATAATAGACTATACGGTCACCAAACAGATACTCCTTGCACTGCTGGGTCTAATTCAAATCAAACTTTATTTATAAGCGCAATTCCCAGTAGATCAAAGTGCTATACACAAAAAACATTAAAATGCATGTAAACAACACTGGAATAACTTTAAAATTAAGACATGATCATAACGGAGACTGATGACGGAGCACTAAATTTCAATTGAGTCCAGGAATGCCAGGCAAAATAAGTGTGTTTTCAGAGCAGTTTAAAACTCTCAATGGTCAGGCACTCTAATCTGACGAGGTAGATAATTCCACATGGTAGGAGCCACAAAAGCAAAAGAGTGGGTCCCGGAAGTCTTTAATCGAACCCTGGGAACCTCTAGCAATCCCTCATTGGAGGAACGGAGTGAGTGGAGGGGGCGGTAGGGGCAGAGAAGATCTTGCAAGTAACCTTGTCCCTGTCCAGATGCAGAAAAAAGCCTTTGACAGGCTGGCTTGGCCATTTCTGTGGGCCATCCTGTCCCATTTTGGAATTCCTCAAGAGTTTATTCAGACCCTCCACGCCATTTATGGCCCAGCCCAAGCAGACCTATAACTAGATGGAGCTCTCTCACACCCCTTCCCCCTTTCCTGAGGCACTTGTCAGGGATGCCCAATGTCTACACTCTTGTTTGCCCTCTACCTTGAACCCATGGCACTAGCGATAAGAAGAAACCCAATGATAAAAGGGATTCCACTGGGAGGCAGACAATATATCACTCTTTGTCGATGCTATATTGTTAACAGTTACTTCGCAGGGACATCCATCCCTGCGGTATAGGAATTCAAAAATTCGGTGACTAGTCAGGATACAAACAAAACGCTCTTAAAAAAACAGAGGTACTGCTGTACGACTATTCTCCCACAATGCAACTGAAAAGCTTTCCCTTTAAATGGCATGAACAGGTCATCAGATATCTAGGCTTTAAAATCACCAAAAACTTAAGACCACCTGGAGAGCCACTGGCCCAACAGATCTCAGCAGATCTCTCTTGACGGACATCTTTCACCCTAGGGCCCTTCAACAGAGTAGAAGTCATAAGACAAAACAGTTTGCCCTGAATATTATAATTTCTCCAAATGTTACCGGTCATGCTAGATGCAACCTATTTTACAGCATGGGACAAATTAATTTCTAGATTTAATGGCACAGTAAACCCCCAAGAATTCGATACTCCCATCTTGCAACTACGTAGAGACAGGGGAGGAGTGAACCTACCAAACTTAACAAGGTATGCACTAGCAACCCACCTGCAAATTATATGTCTATGACTTGCCCCAACATATCAGTACTATTGGAAGACACTCAAGAACATGCTAAATAATATGCAAGGACACGTTTGATATATATTTGGCAATCCGCTGGCCTGTATTCCCCCAAGAAATTTTCCTCAATATACAGCAGAGACCTACAGACAATGGCTATTCATCCGAAAACGTTTCCTCACTCCCACTAAACAGCTTTACTTCAGAGCAGTAGCACGTGACTTAGCTTTTCTCACGAACAACTTTTTTTTTTCTTTCTTTCCCAACTGTTTAACCAGGTGAGACACACTAAGCTGAATGCTCGTTTACAGGTGCAACCTGGGAGCACAGGGAAGTTAAGTGACTTGCTCAGTGTCATACAGTATGCAGGTGGGGGCTGTGGGATTCAAACCCAGGCCTCCATCTTTGCAGCTCAGAGCCTTAAACCACTGCACTATACTGCCTCCCTGAAGATGATACAGTGTTCCTCTCCTGGCACAAATATGGAACTGGATACATTTTCCAACTGATCTCCCCAACGGGAATCATACCATTTGTAAATTTGCATGCCGCATATCTTCCAGCAGCCAAGCTTTCAAAAATATCTCCAGGTACGCTCATACCTCCGGAAGAGGGAAGAGAACCTTAATCAGGTGGCAGAAAAACACTCCCCAACTGTCCACCTTCTCAAAATCTACCTGTTGGGAAATATGGGAGCACATCTAATAAGCCATCTATACAAAGCCCTACAAGCCAGCTCCAAAGTAACTACTACCTCCATTGTGCATAGGTAGAATGAGGAGTTAAGTTCTTCCTACTCCATTGAGCAGTGGCACAAACATGCCCCATTGTAACACGGCTCTCAGTCGGGCTCTGTAAAGGAGCGCGGCGATAGGCGGAATCGCCACAGCTGACTGAAACCGAGCGGGTATTAAGCCAGGCATAACGCCCGCTCGGTCAGTACCAGCTGTGGCCATGGAGGCTGCTGAGAGTAGCAGCCCGCTGGGGTAGTACCGAGATTGGCCAGGAGGCAGAGGGTGCAGCACTGAGCCTGGAATGAACAGGCTGAGACACCGAAAGGAGGAATCGGGAGCGCGCCTGCCAGCAGTGGTAGAGACAGCCAGTTGCATTAGGTAGCTGTGGCCCCGGCCCTCCGCCCCGCTCCCCCCGCAGCACAGATGGAGAGCGTCAGTCCTCAGTAGCCTGTGATGCACGCCGCTGGGCAGCAGTGGGCCCAGCCTGAAATGCAGAGCGGGCGCCTCCGATGCACGGCAGAGGGCCGAAATCATTGAGTCCTGCTGTGTCCGACGTCAAAGCGCTGGAGCGCTGAAGCTCCTGCCACCCATCCACTGCCACCACCTCAGCAATCGAGGTCTCCTGGAGGTCGGAGACGAGTGCTGCGCGCAACTCAGCAGGTCCCGGAGTACAGCCAGACAGCCAGGGACTGGTCCCTGAGTATAGCCACACAGCCAGGGACTGCGAGACGTGGTACACCAGTTTGAGCCGCCGAATCATTGAACTGTGCTCCAGGAAGTAACATTTTCCGATTGTAAGGTAATAAAAAAAATTGTGTTTTCACACCTGACTCCCGCCTCCTTTGTTCGTTCTGGTCCGGGTGCAAGAACCCCAGAAATTGTCAACCGACCGCTGACAAGGTGATACCACCGGAGGCGATGCGGTAACAGAGGCTCTGCGTCGTGGCGAGCCTCTGTTAACGATAATCACCTTCTGCTTAGGTGCTCTACCGGTGATTAATGCCCGGCTGGGCGCCCTCGTGCACGAACCCCCAGCGGGCGTATCACTAGTAGAACCCTCAGCTAGCGGTGATTAATGCTTACTTAATGCATAGGATTGCGGTGGTCCCCTACTGGAGGGAATACACACCTGGAAATATCGCCTGAGGTATTTCCATACTCCAGAGGTGATAGCAAAGTATATAGGCCTTCAGGCTGGAAGCTGCTTGTGCAATTGTGGCACCCACCAGGCGAATCAAGCACACATTCTATGGGCATGCCCACAACTACAAATGTACAGGCAGGCAATAATTCGAGAAGTTGAGAACATCTTTGACTGCCCAGGTAAGCTCACTTCCTCCTTCATCCTAGTAGCTACACCCCCAGCCCATTCAGAAATAACTAGATACATCACAAAAATCATCAACTTGCTGATACTAGCGGCCAAAAAACCTATAACCAGACTATGGTGCACTGATAAAGTGCCCTCCCACAATATATGGAAAGATCTCGCAATGGAGATAATACAGACTGGAGAGAGTATCCACAAGACGTATGAACTGAACCCTAGCATTTGAGCTTAAGTGGTGAAAATGGGTTATGTATCAGATAACTACTCAGACTTTGTCCCTTAGGACCGGGGCTCCCCCTCTGCTTCCCTTCACTCTTTCTGTTTAGCCTACCACTATAAGTAAAGACACACCCCCCCCCTTACAATTCTGTAACCTAACCTAACTCACTCACTTTTTTATTCTAAACTTCTTATCTCTCAGATAAGTTATTTGAACTTAAAAGCATAAAAGCACCAGTGGTGATTACAACCATTGTAACTATTCTGAACATTATGAATCTGCACTTAAGAGGCATGTAAGAAATGAGCAATGGTTCCAGCTATCCTCCACCCTGAAAAGTCCTCTAGAATAAGGCCCTGTCCACACTACGCCTCTGTAACATTACAGAGTGCCCAAACCGTTACTACAACAGTTTGCGTTTACACCTGTATCATTACAGAAGGCGTTTTCGTAACCGTTGTTGAAACCATATATGAGGTGGTTTCAACAATGGTTATGAAACCAGTCCCACCTCTGTAACATTACCAGCAGTAGTGTCGATGGGTGGTAACGGTCCCCTGCAGGGCCCGTAGCGTAACGAGAGCTGCATTGTGGGATTGGGCGTCATGATGGCATTAAGCCTGGTTCCAGAGGTGTGGACTGGCGGTACCGGTCTCGTACCGGTCACCGCTGCAGTGTGGACACACTGTACCCCTCCCCGGCTGTAACGGTTTCCGTCCATTACAGGGTCTGAGCGGTGTAGTGTGGACGGGGCCTAATTGGAAGGATGGAACACTCATGACAAGTGAAAATAATTGGTCTGAGGACACAACACAAGAACTAATGTAAAATGTATGTATGTGTCAATACGAAAACTCCTCGCCACGAGGCATGCTAAGCAAGACTGAGAATTCTCTATGTGCAGTATACCTTTGTATTTGATTCCTATATGCTGTGAATTGGAAATATGTCAGCTATTCGTATAAAAAAAAAAAAAGCTATTTAAAAAAAGTATTGTTTGATCAGCCCTGCATGTTACGGTTTATTGTTAAACCGACCAATGTCAAACTGGAGCAGAAAAACAAAATGTTTTTACAGCTGCAACACCTAAAACTTTGCATCTCCTGTCTGACACTCTGTCTGTTTTCATGTATGTGAACTTTTGTTTTTATGATTTCTTCCTCTTTCCTCAGCAGATGAGGCGGAGCTGTCTGCATTGTTGCAGGATCAAATAGAGATCCAGATCTGTTAGGAATTCTAAGTATGGTCTTGCGTGAACATCCACCATGGTCCACCCCACCCCACCCCACCCCGGAAATTCTTAATATAAGAAGCTGCCATGCTACCTCCTGTGTGCAGCACAGGGTGAGGGGATCTCGGTGGTAAGCATTTAAATTAATCCAACCCTGCTAATGAATCCAGCTCTGTGATTTCTACCATCTAGTTTCAACATAAATAAATGAAAGAGGGACATTTAATTTTTTTATTTATTGGAATTTCTCACCAGGACAAACCACTTGAGACTAAGCATCTAGTTTTCAAGGGAGGGGGAGGAAGTGGAAAGTAGTTACACTTTAATTACAGCTTACGTGATATTGTGCTGGAGATGGTGGATTCAGGTATGTAAGCAATATGGCTCTAAGTTATAAGTGACTTTGTAACAAACCCATAGGAGCACTGCAGCTGTTTTACCCAGTAGTTTAACTCGAGCAGACATGACAGACCCCAAGTTCTTTCTGCTGGCTCAATCGCATGTTAAGTTATAGACTCACACCACAGCTGGAAAGTTACAGCTGAAAAACTACAAGTGGCAATCTGTGTGAGTGACCAAAGACCAGCCAGTGTACAGACCAGGACAACAAGGTAACCTGGGAGCCCGCCACATCCTTCTGGAGGAGCCCATACAGGTAGTACGGTTAAGTGGTCCGAGTTTGAGGTAGGTTTCCAGGGAAGCAGGACACCCACTTACATAGGTGCTTCCTTCATGGAAATGTACTTGTCTTGGACAGGGAGCAATAGAATTTATACACCCCTGCCTCTGGAGTGGCATTTTGCCAGTATTTAATTGCAACTGACTGCGGTATGATGGCACGGGGTGGAGGGGGGATGGCTGGGGGGACTCTGAGGAAGGGGGGCTGGGGGGGGACTACAGCCCAGGACAATGGGGCAGCAGAACATGTGCTATGCTGTTAAGGTTGTACATTATCCTGCCTACAGAAGGCTTGAGGAATGGAGCTGCTGCCACTGTGGGGTGGTCAATGCTCATGAGAGGTACAATGCCAGGCTTGAGTGGCTGTTAAAGGCACCACAGGTGAGAAGGAACTAAGTAGGTTGGTGAAGAGGAGGCTAGGAACATGGGTATAAAGATCAGGGGCTGATGGCAGAGACAGTAGAGTAGGAAGGAAGGTGTCAGGGTCTATGATCTCCACTGGAAACGATGGATCAGAGTGGGAGAAGGGAGGTCAGCAGGCATGGACATAAATGAACACCATCGCCAGTGGACACCAGCAACAGGTATCAGCATCTGGCTGGCTAGGCTGAGGGGTCAACAGGTGACTGGGGCTGGAGAGAGGCAGTCCAGTCAACAGGACAACCGACTGGCCAAGGAAGAGGAGAGGAGAGGAAAAAGACTGGGTGGAGGGATAGGAAGGCAATGGATATTTAGGACTCCAACATTAGAGCAATGGGTGAGATAGAGGGTCACTACTCAACCAGAGTAGTAGCTTGCACAATGTTATTTGCTTTCATCACGTGCTGGTTGAATGAGTGCTATTCAAGGTCAAGAAGAGCAGCTGTGGGAGCAAACCATTGTCATCCCTGTTGGAAATTAACATAGAGCACAAGTGCAAAGGAGGTCACTCTTAGAACTGGGGATATTCCTAAAGGGAAAGGTATCCAGGGTGATCTTTTGCAAGATACTATTAGTCATGGGTGCCAGTGAGGAGCTGCAGCAGACCACTAGACATGCCAGCACTACACTAAGGGTTTGGTGCTAGATTGAGGGTCTTCTTTTCTGGCCAATGGAAGAGCCTTCTGGGGCAAGCGACACCTATACAACCAAGATGAGCTGCACCTGGCTCCAGAAGAGGTAGTGGTACTGGCAAGGAGAATGGGCAGGAGATTTGGAAGGTTGGGGAAGGGGGGTGCTGGTGCAAGAGATCACTGAGGGAAGGACTGCAGAGCCAGGGAGCACCAGGAAAGTACAGTAGACTGAGGCAGCAGGAAGCACAGAGAAGCAACTATCCTCACTTGCATGCAAGACAGTATAAGCAGCGCACCCAACACAACAGTAATCTTGCAGGCCTGATGCCCTTCAAAGGTCAGGACTTGGTGCCAGTCACAGACACCTGGTGGGGACAGAAAATAATACGGACATCAGACTGGTCAGACTCCTGGAGTGTCAGATTCAATGGTGCCAGTCCTATTACATTTTGTCCCTTTTATTTTAAACGTGTTTTACCAGGTAAGCACACAGAGCCCAGGGCTCGTTTCCAGTTGTGACTTGGGAACTGGGGACCAACAGAGCTTTAAAAGTCCAAAGATTCCTTTACTTAACAGTGACACAAATGGCTGCCGTGGAGGGACTGAGTTATGCGAAAGAGCAGTGTGCACTGTTAATCAGGAAGTTCTACCAGTAGATTTTATGGACACTGACACTGTGGAGAGAGGAAAGTTGCAACCAGCAGAAACCACTGAGAACCCATAGCCAGGTCATCTGTCATTTTCTCCTGAGCATACTAATTCTGCTATGAAATGTGCTCCATAGAGATCATTCATATATATATATATATATATATATATATATATATATATATATGTATATGTGTGTGTGTGTGTGGACAGTATACGAGAAACTTGGGTGTGCACTTAAAATAAGGTCTGTATTTTACTCAGTTTATTAAAAATACAGACTTTGTGCTCAGTACTGTTGCCAATATGGTCAAGAGATAGTGTGCATAAAAAATGGGTGTATGTATTTTTATTTTATTGTGGCAACATTTTAATAATGAAAATAGCCTTAAAAAGGCAGCCATTTTGTGACATGGCTGTGCTACACATCTTGGTGATCATTAAAATTACTGTATTTAAAGCACAATACTAAAGTTTTCTTTTTCAGTGGACAGAGTGGATGTGTAACTGTCCCCCAGTGATTACTGATTTTATGCAGATGGAATTACATTTACATGACACCATATGTAATGTATTACTTTCATACATTACTGTGGTGTCTTGTATAGCTGCATAATTTCTTTTGTGTATTCTGCCTTTATGCTTTGAGGCTTTTTTTCAGTGTCAGTTCACATTGCTTATTGTGTTTCCCCTGCACAAATCTGCAATCTAAACGCAGTGGTACATAGAACCTGCAGGGAGCAGCAGCATCAAAAGCCGTGGCTCTTGCTGCCGTGCCCATGTTACCCATGTGGATGATGATGATGATGATGATGATGCTGATACTGGTACAGATAGCTGCGATCCGAAGGTGACATCAGGCATTCAGTTTTGGTACTCTGGCTCTAAGCAAAACTGTTCTCTTTCCGCTGCTTCTCCCATTTATCATTCTTAAAAACAGGTAGCATGAAGCGTCGTCCCTTTTAAATCTGGTGTGCTGCACAGGAGTTTGGACATATATCAGAGGTCTCCAGTCACTAGAAAACATAATCTTCAGCATTCTGCTACAAAACAGCAAGTTAAAATTCTGGGAGGCATATTAAATAGTGACTGGCTAAAGTGCAGCAGTTATTCTGTGTCATTTTGGGGACAGCAAAAGTAAAGTATTTACCTTGAGACTTCATGGTCCTGCTGTTTGTGAAGGGCCCCTCTTCAAAACAGAGGATGACTGGATTAGTGGGCTGTGCAGCACAATGAGTATATTTTAAAGTTTTGTTTGGGAAGTATATCAGCAGAACTTTCCTCTGGTTCTAGCACTGTGTAAAGGGGGCATATTAAATAGCATAGTTTAAAGTTGTGTATGGGAAGTATATCAGCAGAACCTTTCTCTGTTGTTGGCACTGTTTATATGGGGCATATTAAATACTGTCTGGCCATAGTGCAGCAGTTGTGTTCTATCATCTTTGGGGGCAGAAAAGCTAAACTTGTGTGTTCTCTCATGGCCCAGCTGTTTGTGAAGGGACCCTCTTTAAAATGGGGCTGTGCATATATGTGACCAGTCTAATCAAATAGAGTTTTGTTTGAGATTTATAGTATTTTGTTTACAATCCACACAGCGGGTTTTCATTGTATAATTTTATTTTTTTCAGAATATTGCTAATATTGGTGAACCTTCCCCTGGTGATGACTTTAATCTTGTTTAAATGGGGAAAAAAACAACACCTGTGGGGTTCCTACTGGTAAATTCTAAGAATGTGTATTTGTCAAATGAACGTGCCACCGGTTGATGTGATGAGGACTCCATTTTTGAACTGTGTATCTGGAATGAATATAAAAGCTGCACTCTTAAAATGTTTTAAATAAAAATAAATGCAATTTGTGAGAAATGCTTGTAATTTATGGAAAGGCGGGGTGATGCTGGCTCCAGTTAAGGTAGGGTGTGTGTGTGCGTGGTGTTATTTTAAAATGATAAAGTTGCCTTTCTTGATGTAAGATTATAAAGGAGCATCATCGTATTGGCATACTGAACTAGGGGGATCAGGTGTGGGTGGTGGCATAACACATTGGAACTGTCTGAAATAAAAAAACTACAGCAGTGGGACCTACCTTAAAAATGCTTCTTATGGCATTGGCCAGTTCATTCGAAGTTATGGGGGGTTACCACATGTAGGAATGAGACTGCTTCTAAGCTAGACATCAAGTGGTGGCAAAATATGTTGGAACTGTTCAAAAATAAAAGAATGCAACACTTGGGCCTACCTCAAAATGGCTGCTCATGGCATTGGTGGGGTACTATGTGTAATAACTGGGTCACTGCCTGTAAAAGTTGTACCGTGTATTCCACATGCTGCATTGCTACTGTGGTGTCCGTGTTACCCATAGTAGTTTTATGCAACAGAGATGGTCACATAATAAATCAAGTACAACCAAGTGATTTGTTCATGTTTATCTTTCTACTTGATGTCCAGCTTAAGTGTGAAAGGCATGTAGATTGGACATAAACAGTATAAGCTTTAAGTAATGAAACTTTGGTAACCTCCTGTTTGTATTTTTTGTGCTGTCCACATTGGAGGATAGATAGCAACACATAGGTATGGAAGAACATCAAATCATTAGATGTTGCAAATGAATACACTTAAATAGAAGGCAGAGACACTGCATTTGAAAATTTTATTTATTTCTAGAAATGAGAAATAATGCATAATGGACACAGAGTTACCCACAAAAGTAGTTTACATGTCATAAATAACTGCCATTTTTCAAAACTTAGAAATACAGAATTATCTTTATATTTTGTATTAAGAAACTACCACATATACACATTAAAATTAAGGTTGAGTCATTGCTAATTATAAAACTTTTTTTGAGTGTATGAATGTCACACTGTCTCTTGAATACTGTCCACACAGCTACACACACACACACACACACACACACATATAGGAGGCAGTATAGCGCAGTGGGTTAAGGCTCTGAGCTGCAGATCTGGAGACCTGGGTTTGAATCCCACAGTCGCCTAGTTGCATACTGTGTGATCCTGAGCAAGTCACTTAACTTCCTGGTGCTCCCAGGTCTCATCTGGAAACGAGCTTCGACTTAGTGTGCTACCAATGGTTAAACAATGTTATATATAAACTAGAGGGGACATCATGTGTTTTTGTTGGTTCCCATCCATATGTTAAAATTAGAGAATAACTTGCCAGAACACTGTACAACACATGATGTCCCCTTTAGTTCCTCTTTATGAAACAGTCTCTATGGTGTGCCCTTTGTGTTCATGTTCATATACAAATTCAGTTGAATTCATATTGTTAATCACCCTGTAGCACCTATGGTACTACATTATTCACAATGTAGTGCCTACAGTTCTATGTTATTAACACCATAGTACCCATCGGATTACGACAGTCACAGTGTAGCACCTTCAGTACTACAGGACATTTTTTTTTTTTTTATTTAGTTGTTTAACCAGGAGTAACACACTAAGCTGAAACTTTTTTACAGGAGCGACCTGGGAGCACAGGGAAGTTAAATGACTTTCTCAGGGTCACACAGTATGCAAGTGGAAGCTGTGGGATTCAAACTCAGGTCTGGTCTGCTGGATGTCACCAGATTTGCAGCTCAGAGCCTTAAACCACTGTGCTATATTGCCCCCCTCCTTATTCACACTGTATCGCACACGACTCTATTTTATGCACAGTGTAGCACATATGGTACTGCTTTATTCATACTGTAAGACACAATAGTCACACTGCAGCACATACAGTACTGTACTACTTCACAATGTACGGCAGTGCTAAGGAGCATGTTTTTTTTATTTTATTTTAAGTTAGGAGAGTTCATAGAACAGACCTATAATTTAAACTAAACCGTGGGGGGTGGCAACAAATCCACACCACAGGACAGGCGAAATGGGACGCTACCAGCCTTCCCCCGGATGGAAAAAAACAGGGTACGGGGAGGGGAAGGTAACATGCACTAGGACAACAGAAAAATGGGTCAGGCGTATGGACAGCCATGTGCACCAATGCCAGGAGCCTAGGAAACAAAATCCCAGATTTAACAGCGGTCATGGCTGAGGCGGACCTGGACATCGTGGAGATCATGTAGACATGGGGTCATGATGGCTAGGATTGGGACATGACAATACCAGGGTGCGTACTTTATAGGAAAGACAGAGAGGGAAGGAAAGGGAAGGGGGGGGTTGTACTACATGTGAAGGAATACATTAAGGCCACTGGATTGCAGGGTAGGTGGGGAGGGGCTGAGGCTTTATGGGTATCACTGGACACAGAGAAAAGAGAAGTCGTATGTACCAGGGTAGTATATAGGCCACCAGCGCAGCAGGATGAGGTAGATAAGGCAATGATGGAGGAGATCCAGAGGATGGCAAACGGGGGAGGTGCTGCTGCTGATGGGGGACTTCAACTGGCCGGATGTGGAGTGGGGCACCCCATTACCAGCATCTGCCAGTAGCACAGGAATCATGAACTCCCTACAGGAAGCTCTCATGAAACAGCTGGTAAGGGAACAAACCAGGAAGGGGGCGATCCTTGACTTGATTCTTACAAATGGGGAACAGGTGGAGGGGTATCTGTAAGGGAGAGCCTTGGCACAACTAACCACAGCACCGTTTGGTTCACAGTAAAAACTACTGCTGATGTTCACAGACCCAGAGTGAAGGGGCTAGATTTCAGGCACATGGACTTTAAGAAAATGGGGGAATGCATTCAACAGGCATTGGCAGGAATGGGGGGGACTTAGTGGGTGGAGGAAATGTGAGGTACAATAAAAGGAGCAATAGTGGAGGCCACTAGTTTCTGCATCAGGAGGATACATAAAAACAGGAAGAGGAGGAAGCCACTTTGGTTTAATAGAGAAGTAGCGGAGAGGCCGGCCCGGTGGTGCTGAGGGTTGAGGTGCTGGACACCATGCCGGTGACCTAGGTTTGGGGACAAGCCTGGGCCATCGGGGGTTGGCAGAGGAGGACTAGGATTGAGCGTTCGCAGACTGCTCTCCTAGTCCTGGGGTGGGCTGGGGACATCCACCACACTGTAGCAACCTCTGGAGATGCCCGGAGATACTACTAGCATCGGTGCAAACATGGGGGAACGTGGTGGATATTGGCATGCTGTGCCTGGACATCACTGCACATCCGCGTTCCAAGGGACTAAAAGAGGAGAAAAAAAAATTGTCTGGGCGTGACCGTGTAGCCTGATGGCCGCACTCTGCGCTGCCTAGAGGACTTGTGAGGATTCCCATTGGGGAGGGTCCCATGGCTGTCCTGGTTGAGAGAGGCATAGGGGGGGCCCTCCAGCAGGATGGCAAGATGGCTGTCCTGGACCCTCCTGGGTGTGAGTCTAACCACACCCAGGAGGGTCCCAGGTCTTCTCTTCATTCTGCTCTCCGGGCGGGCAGAGCCAGTGACTGGATGACCCACGCCGAAAGCACCGCAGCAGGCGGAAAAATACAGTGGATATAAAAAAAAAAGTAGTGGAGAAGGTCAGGGCAAAGAGACAGGTGTTTCGGAGGTATAAAATGACACAGAGGTAGAAGGATAGGGCTATATACTAGGAGAAGCAGAAAGAAGCAGGTTTGGAGGTCAGGATAGCTAAGGCAAGAATAGAAGAAAGACTAGCCAACACAGACAAGGAGGGGAATAAAACTGTCTTCAGGTATGTGAGCGAGAGAAGAAAATCAAAGGAGGGGATAGTCAGGCTGAAAAATGAAGAAGGGGGTTGGTGGAAGATGTCTGGGAGAAGGTGGAAGTACTTAACAGTTATTTCTGCTCAGTGGACATGGTAGAGAAGGAAGAGGTTAGGAAAATCAGGGAAAACGAGGTGGTGCTGGGGAGGGGGGTTGACTCCAGTCCATTCCAGGTGGAGGAGGTCCTGAGGGAGCTGGAGGGGTTAAAGGTGGATAAGGCAATGGGACCAGATGGGGTTCACCCCAGGTTACTGAGGGAGCTTAGTGAAGTACTAGCAGTACCTCTGACCAGCCTCTTCAACAAATCTCTGGAATCAGGAGAGATCCCTGATGACTGGAGATGGGCTGACGTGGGTCCCCTTCATAAGTGTGTGGGGGGGGGGGACACAAGGAGGAGGCAGGTAATTATAGACCGGTGAGCTTAACATCAGTGGTTGGCAAGCTCATTGAGAAACTGCTAAAGAAGAGAATCACTAGCTACCTAGAAGCCAATGGCCTACAGGACTGGAGGAAACATGGATTTACTGAGGGAAGGTCATGTCAAACAAACTTGACCGAGTTCTCTGACTGGGTCACCATGGTACTGGATGGGGGGGTCTGTAGGCGTTTCATACCTAGACTTCAAAAGTGATTATATGCCCCACAAGTGACTACTGCACAAAATTAGATGTCTTGGGCTGGAGCTGGTAGTGGTTAGGTTGGTGCATAACTGGGGGTTGGGGTGGAGAAGCCAGAGGGTAATTGTTAATGGGGTACTCTTAAAGGAGGGTATGGTCACCAGTGGGGGTACCTCAGAGGGTCAGTGCTGGGCCCACTCTTTTTTTTTTTTTTTTTGCATTCTCTGTTTATGCCCCTGCTTCCAACTCATCCGCCCTCTCCTTCTCGCGGCCAAGTCTCACCCTTCCGCCGTTCCCCCGATCTGCCGTCTATCTCCTCTGCAGCCTACTGTCCCAACATATCCCTTCGTCAAGGGGCCCCTCTTCCTGTGGTGGGGGATTTGGGAGGGGAGACTGAGGTGCTTTTATCAGCACCCCCTCACACCTTGGTTGGCGCAGAGGTAGATTTGGGGGCTTCCCGGACAGGGGAGGCAGGTGACTGTCATCTGGACGGCACTGGTGGCCATTTTCCACTTTTCAATTGCCCCACCCCCTGGAAGGTACGCCACGACTTCCTTGTTAACTTGCGCTGATGGCACGTGGTAACCCACGCCGCAAAGTGCAAGGCCAAATCCGGCCACAAGGATCCGCTCTAGGGTGATGCCCTCTGAAACCCTCTCCCAGGGAGGAAAGCGTCCAAGGGGCGCTCTTGAGCCCTCCCTGCTGGCCTCCATTCCTGATGACACAGGCTCGGGCATGAACCCGGGTCGCCAGTGTGCCAGGCGATCCCCTATCGCCTGACACCATGGAGCCAGCTGCCCACTCCTTTTTAATATATTTATAGGGAACAAAGCAGACGGGCTGGAGGGGAAAGTGTGTCTATTCGCGGACGACATGAAGGTCTACAACAGCGTGGATATGCCTGAGGGGGTTGAGAGTATGTGCAAGGATCTAGAGAAACTGGAGGAATGGTCCAAGGATTGGCACTTGTCCTTCAATACAGAAAGTGCAAAATCATTAACTTGGGTAAGAAAACCCATGGAGTGGCGTACCAGATTTTGGGGGACATGCCCTACAGGTTACCGAGCTGGAAAGGGACCTTGGTATAATCATTTCAAGGGATCTCAAGGTGACAAGGCAATGCGAGAAGGTGGTGGCAAAGGCCAGTAGGATGCTGGGTTGTATCCGTAGGGAAAAAACTTGCAGGAAGAGGGAGGTCATAATGCCATTGTACAGGCAGCTTGTCAGGTCACATCTTAAGTATGAAGTCCCGTTCTGGAGGGCATACCTCAAGAACGATGTGAAGCCAGCCCAGTGGTGAGATGGTTGAGGTGCTGGATGCCACACCTCATGCCACGCCAGTGACCTGGGTTCGGGAGCGAGCCATGTTTGCCAGAGGTAGGCAGGAGGGAGGGTGACGATGTGAGCAGGCTGCTCTCCACCTCAGGAGGGAGTTCTTCAGCTCCTCGGAGCTAGGCCGCCCCCTGGTGGAGGCCAGAGTGGTGGTGCCTCTCCAAGGATTGATGGCACCAGGCTGATGGAGGGCGGAAGAGACCTGGCACTGGAGCTGCAGTACGCATGTGCGCCTCCACGCACATGCGCCACCACTTCTGGGTGTCTCGGGTTAGTGTGCTCACAAGGGAGAAAACGGAGGAAAACACGGGGCCTCCCAGGATGAAGCCTCCAAGCCTGGTTCAGGGGATCCGCCAGGGGATGCAATGGCACCAAAAGACCCCGAAAGACACAGAGTTCAGATAGGGTGGCAGAAAACAAGAGAGACCTACCATAGGAGGATACAAAAAATTGTAAAATAAAACAAAACAAAAACAATAACAAACAAACAAAAAAGGATGTGGATAAAATGGAGAGCGTCCAGAGGACGGCAACAAAAATGGTGAAGGGTGTCATTTGTCATACAGGGAATGGCTGAACAACCTGAACATGTGCTCCCTGGAACAAAGAAGGGAAAGGGAAGGGGCATGATTGAGACTTCAAATGTAATAATAGTATTAACAGAGTGCTGGTAGCGGACATCTTCCAGCTAAAGAAGTAATCGAAAACAAGGGGCATGATAGGCAGATAGTAGGGGGGAGGTGCAGGGGAAACATCAGAAAGTTCTACTTCACGGAGCGGGTGGTGGATATCTAGAACAGATTCCCAGAGGAGGTGGGGGCGGGAACTGTGGGGGATTCAAGACAGCGGGGACAGACACAAGGGTCTTTTAGGTCCGGGGGCACAAAGTAGCAAAAGTCCTACCAGCAAAACTAAGCACACTGGGCTGACTGGGTGGACCTGGTGGTCCTTTTCTGCCGACATTCTCTATGTTTCTAATGTAACACATACAGTACTAATTTATTCACACTAGTACACAGTACTACTTTATTCACGCTGTAGCACATGGTACTACTTCATTCATACTGTAGCACAAATGGTATTGTTATATTGAAGCACACACCACTGTGCCCCGCTTTTATTTATGCTCAGTCAAAGCATATACAGTTACATCTCCTACAGAGCTGCACAAGCTCTCCTGTTCGTGTCAAATAGCAGAAGTGATAGTAAAGCTTCCGCAGTTGCCCCTCAGGGCTCAAAATAGACGCTGGGCACCTGTCCAGTAAGTTTATACAGCGTGCGATTTCCCTGGCTTATGTTGGAAGAATTCACAAGACAGACGGATTCTTTCCTAAGGTCTTCCTCATCATTTATATGGGTATCCTAGCCTATGTCCCACCACAATCCTAACATTCTTATAAAAGAGCTAGTACTACTCCCTGCCCTAAGATCTCAACTAGCACAGCAAACAGAGAATTCCTGGTGCCAGCCCTTGACTATTGGAATGCATAACCATGTAATCTGCATATAGAAGCCACACCAGAAGGAGCAGTTAGGACTATTCATAGTTTTCCGACTGCACTCTGGAGCTTGTTACACTTGAATCAAGATTCTTCGGACAATTACTGTGAGCCTGCCTCATGCTGTACTTCAGCTTAGCTGCTGCTTTTCCTTAGCTTGATGGGACCAGGATCTGTTTTCTGGACTGAGAATTTCTTGCTCCTGTGGGAAAGAGAGGCCCTCTTATGGACTAGTTAGATGGCAGTCAGCGTGCTAGTTTTTTTTCCCTATTTCTCTATTGTGGCAGATGTTCTGCTCATACCTCTCAACCTCTCTTGCCTCATAAAATCAGGGACAAGGCTTAAAAAACTCAGGGACAAAGACCTAAAATCAGGGACACATTGCAAAAATAGATACGATTCACTCAGAAACCTTACAGAATAAGGGGATTAGTGTAAGATGCATTTTCTGAAGAAGAAAAAGTTTGGAACTTTAATGTCTGACATTATTTTGTGTTTACAGCCCCCAATGTTCAGTCACAAAAAAAAAAAAACAAGAGGAAAACTTTGAGGTAAAATCAGGGACATCCTTGAAAATCAGGGACAGCTGCAGGATAATGTTAGGAAACTCCTGAACATGGTCTCGTACAAATACCCCAGTAATACAAACCCAATGGCAGTTTTTCTTGATGCCGAAAAGGCGTTTGACAGAGTGAACTGGGTGTATATGCAGGAGGTGATGTCGAGAATGGGGGTGGGGGGTAATTTTCTTAAGTGGGTGAGCATGTGTTATCAGAACCCAACTGCTCAGGTCAGAGTTAATGGCTTGTGCTCAGAACGATTCGATATAAAACAGGGAACAAGACAAGGATGTCCTTTATCTCCTCTGTTGTTTGCATTGACTATGGAACCGTTGGCACAAGCCATCCGTCAAAGTCCAGATATAAAGGGGATACTAATAAACAATATTGAAAGTAAGATCTCGTTATATGCAGACGATACAGTGCTGTACTTAGGAGACCCAGTCAGTTCTGTGCCAGCAGTGCTCCAGTTGTTGGATAGATTTGGTCTGATTTCAGGCTTCAAGGTGAATGTAGAAAAAACGGAGAGTTTGAGTCTGGGTGGACCGCCAGGTACGGAACTAAGGAACCTTTTACCCTTTAAGTGGGTTAAGGACAAAATTAAATATTTGGGAGTGACGATTCCATTAGACCTTAACAAATTATATTCCTATAACCATCAAATACTAAAAGAAAAAGTATTTGAAGACTTGCAGAGGTGGCTAAGCATTCCCCTTAGCTTCATGAACAGGGTTGAAGCTATCAGGATGAACATTCTACCTAGATTTTTGTTCCTATTCTTGACATTACCTATTCTTATAGATAGGGGGGAATGGCGAGAACTAAAGAAAAAGCTGTCTAGATTTATTTGGGCCGGACACCGTCCACGTAAGAAGTGGAGCACACTAACGGAGACGAAAGAAAAGGGGGGAATGGGAGTGCCCGACTTGCTAAAATATTATTTGGCGGCCCAGACAGCTCCAATACTGAAAATGCTGTCGCCTGAAAATGGAGAGGGATGGTACGGGATGGAGGAAAGAGTGCACCCCTGGGTCCCCCTTAGGTACCTGCCATGGGTAATTAAAGTTGCAGACCTTAAAAACCTAAGTAACATCTGGACTAGAAATACCCTGAAAACTTGGCTTAGAGTTAGACAGTGGTGGAGACATTTTCCCCCACTTGGAAGTATATCCCACTGAAGTTCTTGCCACAATTCCCAGCAACACAAGCAGATGCTTGCTGGAGGAGATGGTCTGATGGAGGACTCCAATATCTGTATCAGATGGTGTGTGAGGAGGGGGTGAAAACCTTCTCACAGCTTCAAGAGGAATTTGAACTTCCCCAAAAAGATTTTTTTAGATACCTTCAGTGTAGACATTTTGTCACTAGCACAGTTGGGATAAGTGCTATGCAGAGTGATCCTGCCCCACCGCTGAAATGCATATACCTGAGAAGCCAAAAAGGAGACTCCAAAAAACTTGTTTCATATTTACAGCAAACTCTGCAGGAAGGCTCAGGGACACTGCAGGTCCAAGCTTTAGAAAATAAATGGCAGGCAGAATATGGGGGTCAGATATCAGACAAGGATTGGTTACTTATATGGCAAGGTGTGCATAAAACTACTAACTCACCAGTATGGAGAGAGTTTAGATGGAAAATCTCGGTTAGGTACTTTATCACTCCAGAGATTTCCACTAAGTTTGGCACCTCCCGAAATAATAAATGTTGGAGGGGATGCACGGATAAAGGCTCTCAATATCATATTTTTTGGAGTTGTCAGAAGCTGGCGGAATTCTGGGAGGAGGTAACTTTAGCCATAAAAGAAATACTGCAACTAAAAGACTTGCCGGATTTTCCCCATGTGGTATTGGGACTCCCGGAGGTCAAGACCAAGCCCAAAGATACTTATTCTTTATACTAATGCAGCAGCCACCAAGGCTATCACACAAAGATGGCTCTCCAGGGAAAAGTGACATATTCAAAATGGTGGTCCAATGTGATCAATATTAAGAAAATGGAAGCCCTTACGGCTATACTAAGGTTGCAAGCGGATAAATTTAACTCAAGATGGCTCCATTTTATGAATACGTGGAGAACAAGAGCGGCACCTCTGTGCTCGACCAGTTCCTGACAAAATGAGCTGGATAAATAAACCAGGTAGATATCCGGGTAGAAGGCCCAGAAAAGTCATTAAGCCATAGATGCCTGACCTCAATCAATCAACTCTGATGACAGATGTAAATAGTCCATGAATTATTATCTTCTATTAAACCATAGACTGGCATGCAAAGCCCACTTTCCCCTCTGTAAATTTAAAATGAGGGATGGGCAGATGGGGTGGGAGGGGGGTGAGTTGGGGGGCTGGGTTGTTTTTTCTCTCTTCTCCTTAGAATTACATCTAGGGAGGAGAAAGGTAATAGGAAATGGAAGGGTTGCAGAGATTATAAGATAAAGAAAGACATCAGATATGTACTATAATTTATGAGGACGAATCTGATGGGATAAAACTGGGAGTTACTAAGCGAGAAGAGAAAGAAGACTGATAGGTCTACAGACATAGTTTGAAGTGCGAAGGTGGAGTGATACCTTCCCTACCTTGAAGTAGAACTCTCCTACTCAATCCAGCCTGCAAAATGAATAATAAGATGATGCTTTTAAACTTAAGAAGAGCTATAATGGAAATTCCTGTCATCTGCTTTTATGTATTGTCCTGTCAAATAGATTTTAACTCCAAGACGAATGTAATTTTGTAATGTATACCCTGTAAAGGAGATCAACTGTAAATGGTCTAAAAATGAAAAATCAATAAAAATCTAAGTTCAAAAAAAAAAGAAAATCAGGGACAGCTGAGCGATACGGTGCTATGTGCCACTGCATCCACTAGAGGACTGGTATTCACTGTGGTTTTATTGCCCTGCAGGGAACATCGGGCATTTTATCAACATGGTTATATTAACCCCCTCCCAAAAAAGGGGCTTACCTTAAGGCTGTCAGCTCGGGTGCATACGGTTGCCTCTTCTGCACGTCACCCAAAGTCTGACTTGCTCCTGATCCTCTGATGACTTGCTACTTGGGGAACAGACAGAATAACCAAAGTGGTACGAGTTTCTTTTCTTCGCACTCCGCAGTACTTTGCGCTTCGTAGCTGGAGCCGCCGATGCCAGAAGCGGCTCTGCTGCTGCCAAGAGAAGAGATCCCAAAACCAGTGAGGGACATGAAACTGGACTGAAGCCACACCTAGGAACAGAATTATAAAGATAATAAAGTGAGCCTGGCCCCATTCCATGGAAGAAGCAGGGAGCACCATGGTATGCTGAATGGCTTCTGATTAATCGTGTCTACCACTATTGCTAGAATAAAAATGACTAGTACCTTTAAGCAAGTCTGTGTGCCTGAACTGCAAACAAGACATGGTCCCAGGAATGGTTTCAGGATCTTTATGAAACACACAGAAGATGATGATTTCTCGTGCCAGAAGAAATCACACAGCACAGGGACAAACTGCTCCAGGACTGAAGTTTTGGTGGGCCAAGCTAAAAGCCACAGTAGTCTGTAGAAATGGAGCACATCAAACCACCACCAGAAATAAGGTCTGTGGGCAAGTTAGATGACACATAGAAGCATTTCAAGTAGCATTTTGACTGTTACTTAGAAGCTATGGGTGCAACTGAGAAACAAGAATCCCAAAAAGTAGCACTGTTGCTGACTACTGCAGGCTCAGACACTTTCGACATACACAATGCCCATCAGTCGTCAGATGCAGACAAAAAGGGCTGTGACAGTTATACAACAGTTTGAAGCATACTGTGTGACAAGAGAAAATGAGACTTGAGAGATATGTCTTTAGATCCCGAATGCAGAAAGCAAACAAATCCATTGAAGAATTTGTTACCGACTTGAGTGCAGTCTTGTAATTTTGGCACACTGATATCCTCTCTGATCAGAGACCAAATAGTAATTGTCTGTTCAGACTCACAAGTTAAGGAAAGACTTTTAAGAGCTAGTGAATTAACTCTGGAATCAGCAGTTAAGACCTGTCAGGCTGCGGAACAAACTCGCATGCAGATCGCATCCGAAGTGGGTCAAATGATGTCACAGAAGTTGCTGCTGTTCAAACCAATAAGAGCAAATCCCAGAGGTCACCTACAGGTTATACACCGCAAGGGAGTAAACAAGAGACAGGACAAGAGAGGTATACTCAAAAATGGTAGTCAACAAAACCTGCCAGAACCGTGGGAAACAACACGCCTATAGAAACTGCCCTGCATATGGAAAACAGTGTAAAGCTCGTGGAAAACTGAACCACTTCGCAAGGTGCTGCAGAAAACAAAAAGTGGTGCAATCCCTTACAGAAACTACTGACTCCGATAGCAGAGGAACTCTTCATAGGAGCTCTGGACAAGCCAGGCAACATGCAAAGCAAGGGATGGATTATTCAACTAAATACCAGCAACTTGAAAATATAAACATGATTGATACAGGTGCACAAATAAATGTGCTTCCTTCTCGACTGTGGCGTCAGATACCACACAGACCACAGATAAAAAAAATTACCCTACTGCCTTGAAGGCATACAATGGAGTAACCACACCCAGAATAGGGTAATGTGCGCTGAACCTCTGCCACAAAGGCAAGGTGAGTAAACACAACTCTGTTATTGTCACTGGGGACAAGAAGACAATTTTGGGCCTGGAGACCAGTCAGAAACTGGGTTTGATAGAAAAACTATTTGCAATATAAAATGACAAGCCAGTCACTGATGATAGTCTGTCTGAATACAAGGATGTATTTACAGGACTGGGGAGGCTACCCATAACACATAATATCACTGTGGATGCAAAGGCATTTCCTGTAGTGCATGCTACTCGCGGAGTCCCTGTGGCCCTAAGAGTTAAACTGAGAAAAGACCTGCAATGGTTAATAGATCTGGATGTCATAGAAAGGGTAGAAGAGCCAACACCATGGGTCCACTCCTTGGTGATTATTGAGAAAAAAGATAGGTCGCTACATTTGTGTCTGGACCCTAAAGAGTTAAATGCATATATAAAAAGTGAACATTTCCACATTCCCACAAGGTATGAAATACTGGATGAACTTTCGAGTGCAAAATATTTCTCAATACTGGATGACTCTTCCGGATTCTGGCAAATACCCCTCACAAGAGAAATCAGGCACCTCTGCACTTTTAACACTCCATATGGGAGGCACTGTTTCAACAAATTACCATTTGGAATCTGCTCAGCACCAGTTTTTTTTTTTTTTACAGAACCATGCAGCAACTGCTGGAAGGCACAGAAGGGTTAAAGTCTGCCTAGATATTCTGGTCTGGGGTTCATCACAAAAGCAGCATGACAGCAGAGTGATGCAGGTCCTACAAGTGGCCCGAGAAGCAGGCCTTAAACTGAATAAGGAGAATTATACAATAGGAGTGAGCAGATAACCCATTAGATTAAAACAGGTATTCTCACTGCAGTGACAACTCTAGTTATCACACTGATTCCATCATCACAGTGTGATAACTCCATCAAACAAAAAAAAAAAAAATGCTCCTATTGTATGAAACGGATATGTGCTGGGCAGCTATGTGATAGCTGAAATATCAGCACTTGTGGCAATTGAGCTCAGGGTTAAATCACTCATGGCTCTATATACTCGTGATAACCCTGAGCTCACTCGCCACTCATGCTGATATTTCAGCTAATCACATAGCTGCCCATCATGTACCCCCTTAACGACAGATAAGAAAGACTGAAATAAAGTACTTTGAGGAAATTCTTTCACAGCAAGGTGTGAAACCTGACCCAGCAAATGTTTACGCTATAAACAGGATACCACAACCAACCAAAGTTACAACACTTCCTGGGCATGGTGAATTATTTGGGGAAGTTTATTAGCAACCTGGCTGACAATACTAGCCACCTGAGACAACTACTAAACAAGTCAGCTGTGTGGGAGGGGACATCTGCACATGAACAAGAATTTCAAGACATAAAATTACTACTATACAATGGCAAGAAAATTCCCAGTGCTCTGATTGGTCAGTGGGTGCCTGAGACAGTGATGTTATTACACAATAAGCTCACTGTATTGATCTGTAGGATGATTGTTTGCAGCTACTCTTAAGAAATAGAGATATATATTGCTACACTAAAAATCTACTAAAACCTGTTGTAAATATTTTTTTATTTTGTATAACATCATCAAGCCATTGTGAAATTGCAATAAGGCACCCCAAGGTGTGTGTTATTTTATTTTTTATTTATTTAGTTTTTGTTGACTGGGTAAGTGCACTAGACAAATCCTGCCCATTTTCAGGCATGACCCGGGGGAGGGGGATACAGATGAATGCCAACTGACCTCAAACCAGACCAAGCTGTTGGTGGTATTTTTAGTGAATGAGGGAAATTTGGCCAGGACACTGGGGAAATCCCCTATTCTTTTCAATAAGTGCCATGGGATCTTTAACATCCACCTGAACTACCACCAATCAGGCAGATGGGACCTTGGTTTAACGTCTCATCCGAAAGATGGCACCTCAGAAGTGCAGCACCCCTCTCATGCTGCACTACAGTGTCAGTACTGGGATATTGACCCAAGTGCCGGATGTGGGAACTGAACCCTCAGCGCTCTGATCTCCCGGCCTCAGAGGCGAGTGTGCTACCTACTGAGCCACTGACACTGATGTAGTGTGCAATAACGTCACACCTGGGTGGTGGAAGCACTCGGCTTCACCTTGTGCTTCAACCCACCCCAAGAGTGATGTTGTTACACGATAGGGGAGTTCAAGTTGGAGACTATACGAGATGCAGGCTGAAAAGACTGTCTTATGCTAAATGGCTTCTGATTAATCTTGTACACCACTATTACTACAATAATAAATGACCACTACCTTTTAGCAAGTCTGTGTGCCTGAACTGCAAATAAGACACATGGCAGGTGGAAAACTACACAGAAAAAAGGGGGCACAGAGACACTCTAGCATACTTCTACTGCTGCCTGAACTCTGAAAGATGGCAGAGAGGTCAAATAGACACAAGGCAGCCACTGAAACACTTCTTAAAGTGCCCTGTAACACCAAAGCATGATAGGAGCCACACAACAGGGACCGTTTGTTTTAGAATAAAGTCTGTCCAGCAGACAAGGGCAGCACCATTTCTGTTCACCTCTGGACCACAAGACACGGGAAGGGCCGAAGGTCAGAGCATCAGCCAGCCAACCAGGGACGAGCCCTGCAGAGAGAGGGGCAATAGCCTATGAGATGTATTATGGGACATAGCAACAGAAAGGGATCAGTCAGAGTGCTCCTTCTGTTCCATGAGATAGCAACAACCAGTAGGCACTGAAGCTTTAGAACTGGACATCTGCAGAGTGCCCAGAGGTTCGACCTGCAGTTTCATCCCCCCACCCGGTGACAGAGGGAAATGCATGTGTGTTTTTGGAGTTTAGTCTTCATGAATCCAGCCTAAAATTCTAGCCTGGGATTAAAGTAAACCATTTCAAACTTTGTACTAAAGTGTCTGCAAAGGACTGTAGTATTTTTGGATTAGGGGTTGCCTTGATAAAACTCCAATCTGTTAGGGAAGTCAGCCATTGCCTCATAGATCCTGCTGCCTTGTCCAGGTCTAGGGCTACATCACTGTAGCCCTGGGTGACTACCTGCTTTCAGGTTGGTGAAAAATAGTTCCTATGTGAGGTGAAATGGTTTGTCAAGGGATTTTTGCCTTCAGCAAAGATTTTAACAAAGTATTAAATAAGCCAATAAGAAACCCGATTAGCATTTTTACACGTGAACAGTTGTGAAAATGCATAGCACTTGGTACAGAATGGTTAGCAAAATAAAAAAAAAACCTCTCTCTTTATATATATATATATATATATATATATATATGTAACCCCCTTACACATGGGGGGGGGGTTTCCTGAAAGCCTTCCCGGAGCTTGTCTGAATGCTCCCTCCTAACTGGTGTTCGGCGTAATGCCGCCTAAGTGTGGGTGTCGTGAGTGCTTCCAAAGCCTCCAGTACTGTCCCTTTTAGAACTGCCTGCTCACAGGCTCCAACAGGCTGGTATTTTGGGGGACTGGTGTTTCCCTGTTCGAATCCCACCTGAGCTGCGGTGAAATCGCTCCCCTTTTGGCAGTCGCTATATGTGCAGCGGGAGCCCTTTTAAAAGATGTAACTGTTTGGCCATAATTAGCTAGCATGTTGATGGAATTACAGTTTGTTTAACGTGCTTCTTTCGCAGGTGAGACTGTGTGTGCTGTGCCCCTCTATTTTGGACCAGGACTTTCTGAAGGGTCCAATAGGGGCAGGGGGCATCTCAAATGGAGTAGTTGGCGACCAACCAGAACTAGGACACTTTAGGGAGCTGGCTGACCAATGAAGATACAGCTAGTAATTGTGGGAAGTGAAGTCTGGACCATGGCGCATTTTCGCACCACTGAGGGCAAGATTAAGTGACTGGCATCTGAAGCCAACCAATGGGATTTGGATGCACCCGAGCTGAGAGGATTGCCTCATCCTGCCAAGGGTCAGAGAAGTTGTGGCTGTGAACGAGCAAGGAGCTCTGGGCTCCTGCGCCGTTGAGTTTTTGCACGGGAAGCGCGTGAAAGGCCAGAGGTGGCCGTTTTGAATCGCCGGCGAGCTATGGACTAAATCCGCGGGGCAGCAGTCAGAGGAGGCTCTGCAAAAGTGCAGCTACCTACCAGGCTCACCCTGCAGAGGACTGGAGAATCTGCTGAATCGCTCTCGGTCTGTCAGGAAAGTGAAGCTGCAGTGAGACTTCCGATTATCTGTGAGTTCGGTCGGGCCTAGAAGCAGCTGCCTGGTATGGTACCCCTCTGTTGCTTTCCATATAAATGTGTGGAGAAGTATCTGAAGTTCAGGCTCAGTCCTGCGAGTGGTGTGAGGGCGATTTTCTTCTGGAGTTGTGTGTACTAAATCAGGGTCGCTTCGCTCCCTGTTAAATGCGTCTAGCAAGGGCAAGATCTTCAGGTTGCTTTGCTGACTGCACTGACCGAGCCTGCTGGCTCCATCTAATTTTCGTAGGAATTAAAAACGCTCATTTGTGTCAGGGCCCCAACCAGCTGCATTGAGGAACTAGCCTTCAGGGCTTGGGTACCCATAGACAGCAACTTATAGGTTAGGCCTGAGCATAGAGCCTTAGGTAGATATTCATATATTGTAGTGGTAAGCCAATCACTCTGATTTCCCCCGGTCCTTGTTATCTCCCCTTAAATAAATCAGATTGCTTGTTTTGCAAAAGTACACTGGCTAGTTTGTGTATTAATGGTGAAATACTGCACAGTGAAAATTGTGTAACTGTACCTTACTTTTCAGGGGGTCCCCGGTGAGGCTGAGTGGTTTGAGCTGGGGGGGTAAGTTTCTATGGTAAGGACACTGCAACTGAACTGTGTGGGCCACTAGTGGGAAGAAAGGGGGGGGTTGCAGCAACCCAGAGGGCTGTGACCAAGTCAACCTCGACTGTTTTAACCCCGACCTCTGGGTGGAGGCACCCGCCAACTGATCTGGGCCCCTCACCCTGTTACAGTTAAGGGAGGCAGGGGTAGCAGCCTGTAGGATAGCGCCCCTTGGGGGTTATATATATATATATATATATATATATATATATATATATGTCTGCTGTGCCACGGGACTCCTTCACAAAATAGTTATCAGTCTACTGCTACGCATATCTGGAAATGGGTAGCATTAATCCCATTTTGCATAAGTTTTGAATACCCCGTTTTTTTTTTGGGGTGGGGGTCGAACTTTGTGTTTATTTTATGCAAATGGAACACACACTTTCCTCATACAGGGCACTAGATACAGCCAGGATAACATCCATACATACATTTGATATTCATGTAACAGTTCCCTGTAATCTTTGACAGTGGTGGGGGGGAGGGACCCCAAGTCTTTGTAAGGAAAAAGTCTCAGAAATGCCAGCCATCTCAATGGCTGCGGAATGTCCAAACTAGGTAGAATTTACTTAGGTACAATAATGCAGTCCCCACAGACTGCTGTTTATCCGTATATCATATTTATAGAACAGGAAAGAGTGTGGTCTTCTAGACCGACACTACATTTAACAGGAAATGTTTTCAAAAACAGCTTTTCAACCTTAAAACTCTGCAACTGGCAGTTCAGCTTCCTAAAACAGTTGTAAATTATCAATCGAGGCAACAAGCAGCCCGGTTGAAGATGTAAACCTTATGGGTGATTGCTAGGACTGAGTATTGACTCTATCCCAGAATCGAGCGGGGGAAAAGTTTAATCTGAAGGTGGTACTAACCACCATATGGATCACAGTGACCTGCACTGCACTTGTAACCCACAGCAAATACCAATAAGTATCGCCACACACCTTCTAGGAAGAATTCTCCAGGCCATATAACAAAGATTTTAACCAAGATTTTAAACAGCTCTAGGTACACAAATATCATGACTCAATGTCCCTCAAGTCCCATCTAATAGAACTATATGTAGAGTAAACTGAAGCTTGCCAGAAATAAATTCAGTCTTCATCAGACTCGTCTCTGACTTCTTCCTCACTCACCGCGGTCGATTCTCTAGGGACAAATTCCTTCTCTATTTTTTCCAGCTATCTCCCGGCATCTTTGTGGTCTGAAAACTGCCAAGATTTCCCAGCGTAAGAAACCCTGAGTTGAGCCGGCAAGAGAAAAGAACGGATGACGCCCAAGGTTTGGAGCCTCTGTCAGAGCCCATTGAAGCACTTTCTGCGGGCTCTAGTTTGAAATGATAAGTCCAGAAAATACTTCACATTCATTTCCTTAACTGGTAGTGGATAGGATGCTCTTGCCGCTGACAATATAAAGTCCCAGACCTCTGAACCCGATGTTTTCAACAGGACTGTTCGAGGTGTACTGACTTCCTTAGGCCTCACTCTGGGGTTCACCCTACAGGCCTTTCTAAGTGTAACCCCTCACCCCTGTCTTTTTATCAAAACGACAGGTGGCATGCTGTTGAAGCTGACAGCAGTACCTGGTGGGGACTGGGTTCGGGGAGGATGAAGTTACTCGGCACAGGGGACCTAAGTTTGGCTACTCTGAACAGGGGCACCCAAGTAAATCCGAACACAGGAAGCAATAACTGTAATGTCCAGAACCAGGAATGGGATTCTTCAGTGTGGCTTTTATTCACATCCAAGCTGAACAAACAAAGCATAGACGGACCCCCACGGGGCTACATTCCTGGTAATGCAGATTAGAGACTACAGAACACTATCACTATTTCCAGCCCTCAGGCTCTAAACCCACCAGGCATACAGCCTGGACTTGCACTCAGCTTTGGGTATACAGCCCGACTTGTACACTACTTGAGTTTTCCCCACTGGCCCGGCTCCCCCGCCGGCAACTTGATCTACGGTCCATTTTGGGAATGAACCAAGTATCCTGTTGTGGCTCCCCAAACCACACTAGAGCCTTCGACTCCTAGAGAGAATTTTCCTTACAATCCCATGACTGGGTAGTTCCCTCATCACTGGCCAAGTGCCTGAGGTAAAGTAGAAATCTACAGAGCAAATCCGAAGAGGTGGTCCTGATCACTAAAGATGGGGGGGTCTCCCACCTCCAGCTCCCACAGCCCATACCCGGCCATTTCTCTGGAAACTAAACAATTCCTTTACTGAAAACTTGCAAATGTAGATTCTTGGGTAGACGTATGTCACATCTCCTCTACATATCATTTTCATCCCACCAAGCTCTGGACTTGAACCTACTTTTACTTGTTGCTAAGCCCATTACTCTAGGCTTCCCACTATTTTAGTAGTTCAATCCCCACATTGTCACACAAGTCCCAGGGTGAAAATCATAGGCTCTTTTAGGAAGAGCAGACACTCACAGTCTGGTTGCAGGTGCCCCATAGGCGACTCACAAGTCTTCTTGTTCTCCCAAATAAACTCTGGAACAAACAGGCAGCTTCTCCTTTACAAGCAGAACTAGGGGATTGCCCCAGGAATCTGCAGGGAAACCTTTCCTGCCCCCATCCCCGGGGGGGAGGGGGCACTGAGACGTGAAAACAGCGGTCTCCACCACTTCAATTATCTTCTGTCTCTCTTTTGGTGGAGACACACACCCTTTTTACCTTAAAAGTAGCCCTCTGTCAGGGCTGAGGCTCCTAGAGCCTACACTGAGCTGCTGTGCTGCTTACTCAGTAAGCTCCCCACACCAACTCCACACTGAACTGACTAAATCTGTTTAAAACTTCCCAATGTTCTATTCCAACTCCCTTGCTGCAGATTCCATTGTGGCTCATGCAGCTGCAATAGTTCGATTGGTGATGTCATCCCTCAGTCTCAGCTGAGACTGAGAACAGAGTGAGACAGTGTGAAACCCATTTAACTAGAGTTTCACAAGCTGCCTTCCCTGCCTACCACTAGGTCTTACTGGGATTCTAGTAACCCCGGGTAACAAGGGGGTTACATAAGTAAATTCCAATTGAAGTCCTAAGGTAAGCTTATTGAAGTCTGCAGCCAGTCCTTTAGAAAAGCAAGCAAACTGGAGCCCTCTACTCCCTCTGGCAATCAAACAAAGTGCAAATTCCCAGAGCGAATTTCATTTTCCAAAGCCTCCAGTCAGCCTCGGAGATGTGTGTTCTCCTTAGTCAGCGTTGTTGTGGTTGCTTGGTCACGATCGTACGCTTGTCACAGTCCTGCACTGCGGTATTCAGGGCAACAATCGCTGCATCATGTTTCTCTAGCTTCGCCAGGGTTTTCTCCATTTTGGAGTCCATAGACTGCATCATAGTAAGTATCTGCTGCCATGGAGGGGACGGCACTGGCTCTGTCGTAGTAGCAGCTGCAGAGCACAAGGGTTCTTTGGCCTTGCCCGATTTCCCAGCGTTACATTTGGCAGTCGCAGAAGCAGTGTTCTTTTGCCTCACCATGTTGAATTTGGTAGCAGTCGAAAGCTGGTGAGCTAAGGAATTCGTTCCCCACAGTATTTTTTAAAGTTTTATAAGCTGTATAAGGTTATTTTTAAGAGATTAGCTGTGCTGAAACGCAGTGTGTTTAAAAGTGCTTCCTGTCTGGAGATCGGCTCTCTAACACCCCTCGAATACCCTGTTTTAACGTGGCTTGCACTGCTGAACTTCTGGACATGCAGCAAGTCTGCCAGGACACTTTTGAGCCACAGTTCAAGGAGGAGGATGCTCCAGAGTGACCGTTTCACTATCAGGGCACTGCCGTGCAATTGGTTTACAGTTAAAATAGGGGTACACACATACGTACCTGGGCCTTTCCTTGCAAACTTGTATCTTACACACAGTAGACAGGTATTACACTACAGTACAGGATCTACAATGGACTTTGTCTAAAAAAAAAAAAAGTCTGGTAGCCTAAATCATCCACTGGTATAACATTAATTTGGCAATCAGGACTGCAACCTCAGCTAGTTGTGTGCACACTGTGACGAATGTGGGAGCTCCCAAGATGGACTTCGAGACTACTGGCGCACCAGCGGGGATGGTCAGCTATTTGTGGGGAGAAAAATACTTCCTGATTCCAGGGAGGCAGGTTTACTCTGCGGTGTGAAGTGTAATTATTGTTTTGCATTTCCACCTTGCCTTTCACTCCCAAATAAAGTGCCTTAGTTTGGTCACACCTAATTATTGGTCTCCCTTGATATTACTATGTTATGCAGTACTGCATTTAATGTTTTGCTTGCTTAGAGTGACAAAGGGTGTGAGCATATGGGGCCCTATGCAAGAAATGTGCGTGGAGCCTACACACAGCAGATACGTGGTGTGTAGGCAGCCCTACATTGGTCAGTCAGGCATCAGAGATCCTGCATTCATGAAAGGACCGCACGCCCCTTCCACAAACAGTCCCCTGTCTCTCCATGCAGCTATGCATGAGGATGGTCTGGGGATGGTCAGGAGGGCAAACCCACACTCTGCACCATTCACCAAGATGGGAAGTGCTGGCAGGGGTGGCACAGGCTACGCGAGCAGGGACCCTACCATTGCCTCTGCATGCCCCCCATGAACAGCACCTGCCAGCTGTGGCAGGACAGCCAACCCCCCCACCATGCTTCCCCAGATTTCCAGTCAGGCAGACAGGGCTGCTGCAGCCATTCTAGCACGTGTCCAATGCATGTTTAAAGTCAGGATGTGCAGTGTCCCATAATCTCCTGCTCCACACAGAGCAGGGGATCCACTATGGGACCAGGACAGGCATCCGAATGGATGCAAGCCTGTGTCAGCCGATTCGCCCCCACACACCAACATGACAGGAGGCAGGACCATTGATAGGTGGCCTGCAGTCACCAGTAGTCATGAATGCCATGCTCCATATGCCTGTCTGCGGGTGCGGATGTGTGTGGGCTGGGTATGTGCCACTGCCTATCAGGTGTACCCGGCCCACACTGGTGCTTAGGCAACGTTATTTGTAGAGGGCACATTATTTGGGTTCCCTGTGGGAAAGCAACCTGGCAGCCCCTGTTATGAGGATCTTCATAGGCAGAGGCACCTAAAAGTTCTCAATACCATCCAAACTTAGGCATCAGTCTCCTGAAGGTCTTAAGAGTATGTCATTCGATACCAACATCCTGGCTAGTCATGCACCTTGCAGGGCATGTAGCGCCCATCCATGGATCCAAGATCGTCAGCAGCGCTCACAAGAATGCACAGCCTGCAGGAAGTGGGAGGCTGCTCACAACAGCAGACTGATACTACTGTAACTCCAACATAAAAAAACACTGCTACTGACTGGTCAGCCTCGATGAATTAGTCTGAAAGAATATATGGGATATTGAGCCATTATAGCCTTGGATGAGGAGGTCAGAAGTAATTTCTGCTCAGAGTCATCTTTCAGGCAGACACACCCACTACACAAGCAGCTCTGCCTTCTTCATTAAATAGGTCTACAAAGGTGTGAGCCATTTTAGGCACTCGACTATTGATGCCACCCCAAAAAGAGAAGAGACAGCCAGTACAAATGTTAGCCCTTAACATTTGTACTGTCTGCGTCTTCACACTTTGTGTTAAATACATTTTTTGGCACTTGCATTCTTGGATTCCAAGTACCCTGTTTCTCCTGTGTTCCATCAGGTCCCTCCCACTGCTAAATGGCAGAGCCCTATCATCGCTATCAAATATGTGCTGTTTGTGAGATATCCCCACCTGCTCTACCACCCAGAGTACTTTGGGATTCCCTCATTAATAAGCAGCAATTTGTCCTGGCTTACCTCGAAGGCCTATACTCTCTTCATATCCACAGTCTGTTCTGGTAGGCTGCTCACAGCCCTCTGTAAGAAGTACCTCCTAATGTTATCCCAGTCTTTACTGCCTCTGAACTTCTGGGATGTGTCCATGCACCCTGCTGGAGCACACATGATCAAACATCTCTATCTGTTCATTCTTTCTGATACCCTAGAGTATGTAGAAGACTGGGGTCACGACCCCTCCCAGCCTTCAGGTAATCCAGGTTGTTGTATAATTTAGCAGTGCCACTGAAAGTCACGCCCTGCTTAAATAAATACAACTGAAAGAATCTTAATACTAAATAAACATTTAAAACATATTGAGAGACTCCTTGGTACCAGCCCCACGATGAAGCATAATCAGAGAATGATCTTAGTCGTCCGTCACTGCCAGCCCACTGGAGAAGAAGCAACTCCTACAACAACCTATGCGTAAATGAATTATTTCCTTTTTTTTTTTTTAATTTCTTTTTTATTAAAAGGTTTTTGTGGGGGCGCTAATGAGCAGCTAACTGGGAAGTCGTGCATCCCGCTCGCTCCGTCGGGGCAATCAATATTTAAAGATTAACGTACGGAGTTTATGTGCCCTGGAGAGTCTAAAATGGTGGTAACGGGTGTCCGAAAGTATCATGGACGATTTTCTAACGCCGATGCCATCTAAAAGTCAGCGCTCCACCGGTAAATTGGGTAAAAAAACAATGGCGGTCTCGGGGGGAGAGAACTCAGGCCTAGTCTCGCTCTCAGCAGTGGAAGTGGCGGCCCTGGGCAAGGAACTGACTGGCCAAGTGATTGCAGCATTGGAGCCACGACTAGTTAAATTAGAAGACAAACTAGAGGGCAAATGACAAGAGGTGTTGGAGCAGCAGACACAGCAGAGCTCCCAGCTGTGGAGGCTGAGAGAGAATCTCCAGGCTAGAGGGCGAGGTGCTGATGGTCCCTGAACAAGTTAAATGCCCGCCAGAGGAACTGGAGGAGTTCAAGGAGGCCTCGACTATCAAGAAAACTACCATCGTGGGCTGAATTTGCGCCTCAGAGGGCCCCTGAGGGCCTAGAGGGGAGCGATGCCCTCAGCTTCTGTGGTAAGGTGCTACCTGAGTTACTGGGACAGAAGTTTAAAAATGGCAGAGTTAAATTGGAATGGGCCCATCGGGTGGTAGTGCCCCGACCCCCCCGCGGATCAGCCCCCAAGACAGATAATTATGCGATTTCACAACTTTCAGGACCGGGAAACAATGTTGAAGGCCTATAGATCCCAGGGCTCGTTGAGCTATGAAGATCACAGGCTGTTTTTGTCGCAAGATTACTCGACTAGGCTGCTTAAAAGGAGGAAAGCGTTCAATGGAGTGATGACCCAGCTTAGAAATCTAAAGGTTGAATGCTTCTTGACCTATCCTGCGACACTGCGAATCAAGCATGAAGGGGCAACTTATTCGTTTTGGGATATCGAGAAAGCAGAAGAGTTCATTAAAGGTCTGAAAAGGAAAGTAAGCTGAAGGATCACTAAAGAAAGATCTTTGAGATGGGAAGATGTCCGAGAGGGTTATTTGGTGACCTGGACATAAAGTGGCAATGTTTATTGTTAATGTGGCTTTTCCTATGTTATTACTGGAGCCTGTTGCCTGGATTATTTTGGTTGGCGCCGTTGCGCTGTGTTATTGAGAAGACATGTTTTGTGGAGGGCCTGCTCGGAGTCGTGGAGGCTTGGAGTGGCGTGGACTAAATGGCATGAGGAACGAGCTGAGTTGCATAATGGATCCTTCCCTGCTGGGCCGAATGCCGGAGGACTGATGGCTGTTTTGCGTCTGTGGACAGTGGAGGTGCAGAAGAATATGGTGGCCTGTCAGGTAGGAGCAGGGGAGGGCTTTGCGCGTGATATATAATGGCTCGGCCTGGCCCCCCTGCGCTCTTCCTATCTAGAGAAGTTTGCCCATTTGAGTCTGGCTCTGTGGAAAAGGGACTTTGTTGCTGCCAGACAAGGATTATGAAACCGGGAGGGGCCTGATTGATGGGGGGGGGGAATCAAAGAGTCTCAAAGGGGGTAGCTGTAGGGGAAGGGATGGACGAGTAGGGGGGTCAAGGGGGTATGGGGCTCAACCAAAGGGAGAAGGGTCTGATTCCTCCTTGGGATTGCCCCTAGTTGGAATGGGGAAGATTAAGGGAGGACAGTGGTTCAATCTGGGGGAGGAGGGATCGGATCTCCTTATATAGGCGTACCTTAGGCTAGGGTGGTGGGAGGGGGATGAAGGTAAGGAGTTCCCTCACCCCAGATCTGGTGGGGAGTAGGTCTTAGTTTTTTTTCAGCTTCCCTGGACCAAGGGGCATATAAATGAGGGGGGTAGGGATGTAAGGGGTGAGTTTAAAGGGATAGGTCAGTATAAAGGAAAGAGCAAGAAAGGAGGGTGGGGGGTAGGAGGGAAGAGGGGTAAGGTGAGGAATCGTAGGCGGATTGGGAGAGAGTCGGAGGTATGGAAGCGGAAAGGGAGAAGTTTAGGGCTAAAGATATGGGCGGGGGGACTCCAGGGTCCGAGCCAGAGTATGGTGAAGACTACAGGGTTAGTGAGGGCTCGGAAGGGGAAATGGTTGCCAGGGGGGGGTGGGACACGCATCTCAGTTGTGAAGGAGAATGGTGATTGTTGACTGTTGTGTGTTAGTTCTAGCATGCACTTGTGCTATAATAGCAATTAGTGTAATAGTAGGGGTGGAGAAGGAGAATTAATCAAAAGATGGAGGCGGGGGAAGGGGAGGAGGGCAGGGAGGTTGTGGGGGGAGGAGCTGCTGTTATTGTTACTGAATGTTAAAATAGATAGATTTCATTTAGTTTTTGTTAGTAAGATAGTAACCTGGTTACATTTAAGGAGGGATGGCCAAGTGTGTGGTACTCAAAGGGGGAAAGGGATGGAGTACCGGCAGCACATACGACACCATTGGGGACTGCTATATCAAGATAAATGGGTACTCTTATCGAAATGTAAAGTGTTTTGAGATAAAATGAGTGATCTAATGAATTTAAATGTGGTATCGTGGAATGTAAAAGACATAGCAAGCCCAGTGAAGAGGACTGCGCTCTTGACTGCACTGAGGCGTAAGGGGGCTCAGGTGGCCCTGTTGCAGGAGACACACCTGACAGACCTAGAGCATGCCAAGCTGGTGCAGGGCTGGGTGGGGAAGTGTATTGCAGCCTCTTATTTGTCTCACAAAAGGGGGGTGGCGATACTTCTGCATAAGAATTTAATGTTTGAAGTGAAGAGGATAATTAGAGACCCCAGGGAGGGTAGATATGTTTTCGTCACTGGCGGATGGCAGGGCGAAATAATTACGTTTGGATGCATATATGCTCCGGCTGTATATGACCCAGAGTTTTACTCCTCTCTACTTGGCTTGCTTGTTAAAGAACAATTTCCTGGTCTTATATTAGGGGGGGATTTTAATTGGGTAATGGACCCGAGAATGGACCATTTGGAGGGGAAAGGGCGGGTAACGGAGGCTATGGGACAATGGCAAATAGGCATAGTAGATTTGGATATTGTGGACAACTGGAGGGCCATCAACCCCACTGAACGGGAGTATACCTTTTATTCCAACCCTCATAAAACATGGTCCCGACTGGACTATGTGTTTCTCCCTAGGAGCTGGGTGGGGAGGATAGGGGGGAAATAAGTCACAGCCCCATATTCATATTGGATCACGCTATGGTGGTGTTGAGACTCATGGGAGGAGGTGGAGAGAGAGGCCCATCAACTTGGAGGTTCCCAGTGTATCTGACTAAAGACCAAGCATTCAAGGAACACCTAAGGGAGCAATGTAAGTTTTATGTAGAGACGAATAACACGGAGGGGATCTCGAAGGGCACCCTTTGGGAGGCGGGTAAAGCCTTTATGAGAGGGGTCATTATGGCTTATGTTGGTAAATTGAAGAAGCAACGAAAGAATAAGAGGGTAGAGTTGGAAAGACAGGTGAAGGAGTTGGAAAAGAGGGTAGGAGGAGGGGACAGAGGGGAAGCTTTGAAACTACTGGCAACGGCAGGGGCGCTAAACTCCCTGCTGAGGGAAGAAGCAGGGAAGGCGTGGTTTGGCTGTCAGAGGCGTGTTTTTGAATGGGGAAATAAGCCCGGCCCTATGTTGGTAAGGCTGATGAAAGGGGGAAGGGGCCCAACAAGGATCTCACAAATTAAGGGAGAGGTGGGGCAAGTTAGGACTAGGCCAAAAAAAATGGCTGAGTGCTTTGCGGAGTTTTATGGCAAATTATATAGGGCAGAGCAAGTGGGCCAGATAAGAGACATTCGGGAGTTCTTGGACGGATTATCCATACCGAGGATTACAGAGGAACAGAAGGAGAGTTTAAATCGGGTCTATATCACAAGGGAAATATTGAGGGCCATACAGAAACTACAGGAAGGAAGGCTGGTCAGGACGGTTTCCGTCAGTACTATAAGTTCTGGGGGTCAGTGGCAGATGTACTGAAGGAAGTATTCGTGGGGGGGAGGAGGAGCAGGTGGTAACGCTGCCTGACTCATGTTATGAGGCTAATATTTGTCTGATCCGTAAGGGTGGACAGGAGGGGCTGGCGTGCTCAGACTATCGCCCAATATCCCTCCTCAATGTGGATATGAAGATTTTGGCCAAAGTATTAGCCATGAGATTAGAGGACTGTTTGCCGGATGTGATCCACCCAGACCAGACCGGGTTCATTAAGGGACGGCAGTCCTATCATAATGTGCGGAGATTGTTGAATATTATCTGGAGGGCTGGGCAGACTGGAACGGGGATGGGGATACTTTCTATGGACGTCGAAAAGGCGTTTGATAGGGTGAGTGGGACTACCTCTTGAGGTGATGGACCAGTTTGGTTTGGGGATCATTACATAGGATGGGTTAAATCCATGTACAGAAAGCCCAGTGCACGGGTAATGGTGAATGGGTGTTTGTCTGCAAAGGTTGAACGAGAGAGAGGGACTAGGCAAGGGTGCCCGCTTTCGCCCTGGCAATCGAACCCCTAGCATTAGCGATACGCCGGCATGAGGGCGTGGTTGGAGTGAGGGATGGGGAAGGGAGGGAGCATAAAGTGGCACTCTACACCGACGACATGCTTCTTTTTATAGGGGATATGGGGGATTCGGTGAGACACCTGATGGATATTATTGGGAAGTTTGCAGACTTCTCTGGGTACAAGATAAATGTGAAGAAATCAGAGATAATGGGATTTCCGGATATCAGCCCAGAGGTGCAGCAGAGAGGTTTCGGCGTGGCTAAGTCAGACTTTAGATACTTAGGGTTGCATATGGGAGGAAGGTGGGAAGACCCGTGCAGGTTAAATTACCGCCCGTTAATTAAAGGGATCCTTGCAGATTTGAAGCGGTGGCTACATCTACCCATATCGTGGATTGGGAGGATAAATCTCATTAAAATGAATATTATACCCCAGATACTATACCCGATGCAAATGCTGCAGGTGAGACTAATACAGGGGGATGTTAAAAGGCTGGAGAAGGGTTTGTCAATCTATACGGCAGGGAGAAACCCAGAACAAGCTCATAAGACTTAAAGCGGACAGATCTAGAGGGGGGCTTAATTTTCCAGACCTGGGGGCTTATTATAGATCGGTGCAGCTTAGGAGCGTCATGGATTGGATCCATAAGCCGGAGGTGGCTAGTTGGGTGGGACTAGAACAAGAGGGGGCTCACGGGAGAGTGTCAGCATATTTACATAGTAAAGGGCTACAGGCATATAGGAGAATGGGGAAGGTTAATCCGTTGGTGCGGGAGACATTGGAGGCCTGGGGTCATTGCTGGAGGCGAAAGGGATTGCCTCAGAGAGAAACAATCCTGCTCCCGGTTGCAGGGAATCCATTTTTTATTCCGGGTATGGAGGACAGAGGGTTCCTGGAGTGGGAAAAAAGGGGGTGGTCTGTATGGGAACCTTGCTGGAGAGAGGGGAGCTGATTGAGTTCAATAAGATCAGTAGGGGGTTAAATTTAGGGGTCACACATCTATTTAGATATTTTCAAGTTACAGCATATGTTAGAGGGTTGAGCGGGGGTGTGGGGTTGAGTCCTAATAAGTTAGAGCAGATAGTAAGCCAGGCTAGGAGAGATCCAAAGGGATTTATTGGAAAGGCTGCTAGGCAAGATAGGTTGAATCTGCCAGATTTAACAGGCTCCACAAAGCCCTTTGGGAAAGGGACCTAGGTCTGCAGATATCTGACGCTAATTGGGAAATAATCTTGGGGATGCCAGAGGGCATTATGGTATGCAATAAATTCAAAGAGGCCTTTTTTAGATTTCTGCACAGAGCTTTTTGGCCACCGATTGCAGTGCACCGGATGCACCCTGGGGTATCTCCAAATTGCAAGAGATGTGTTGGGGGTCTGGGTACCTTCTATCATTGTTTCTGGACATGTCCAGTTCTGGTTAAGTTCTAGGAGAAGGTAGTACAGGAGGTAAATAAGGGGATTGGAGGTCGGTTGTCCCGAGACCCTCTGGTATGTCTGTTCGGGATGGAAAGGAAAGTTGGGGAAGAGGAATGGCTAATTTTGCCCAGGTGGGCAAGGGTCCTGTTTGTGCTGCCAAGGCACTGAATTCAGAACACGTGGGTGACTGGAAATGGGCCCACAACAGCAGACTGGAGAAGGGTGGTATTACGGTCGTTGACCCTGGAGAGATTCACCTGGGCAGTAAGAGGAGAGGTTTATGAGGGAGTGGGCCCCATTCCTGGCGACGCTGAGTATCTCTCTGAAAGCATAATGATATGCACGGGATGGGATACCTAGATCTGGGTGTAAGCAGGCTGGGGAAATGAATACAGCTGCCTCAGAGAAGGTGGGACAAGGGGCATGAATTAGTGTTTGCTGACACCTTATTGAGTGCAGTGTGGGCCCTTCCCAGGTACATCTAGCCAGGACGAGGTATGGGGGACACTCTCTGCTACTAGTTAGGTGAAGGTATGGGAGAGAAGTAGGAGGCTAAGGGACATATTGGGTTCTGGGAATGAGTTCACACACTCGGTCATGATGGTATATCGGTCATGACAGTATAACAGTATAGTACCATGAATGGAATCAATGTGGTGCATAAATGAAATAACCAGGTGTATTGTATCATGTTTTACTGTATTGTATTATATGGTTTTCTTAGTTTTTTTTTATTTTTTTATTTTCTTGTTTATCTATGGATTTTCTCTATTTGTTTTATGTCAAAGGTAGTGTGTATCTTGTCTTCTTTTTTGTGTTGGTATCTGATGAAAACTTTAATAAACAGAATTCAAAATAAAAAAAATGTTTTTCTTACACTTGGTCAAGAGTACATTTCAGACATTTTCTTATATTGCTGTATATCTCCAGTCAGTTTATATGATTGACAGTTTATATAATTTTACCCAAAGGGTTGAATGTTTAATGTGATAAGTATACAACGTTCTAGTCAAAGATCATTCAAAAGGTAAAGCTCCAGCTCCATTTCTCTAAATTTTACCTTATTTACCCCATATGTTTTATTTATTTCTTATTATCTTTATATTTGGGTGAAGAATTTCCTCTCTCTTGATTAGACCCCCCTGTTTAAATTAAATTCTCTTTTCTCTCAACTCTTCCATCATTGTGCACGCCTTCTCTCCTGATCCCTCCCACAATAATTCTGCCAATACTAGGGTCAAAAATTTGATTGTACCACCCCCTGGTAGAGCACCCATCTCTGCCATCTCATCATGTATGTTGGAGCTTTACCCTGGATTTCTGCATTAAGGGATTCTGTAACATACATTTCTGACACGATAGATCTCCATTCTAATACTGTTGGAATGGTGCTAGTCATCCACACGCGAGTTATTGACTTTTTGACAGCCAACAAACTGGGAGGTAAAAGAGTTTGTTCCCATGGAAGGGAATGGTCTGGAAAGATCCCCAGCAGTACCTGCACAGTTGTTAATTCTACCTCTTGTTCTAATAAGCTAGTTAATTCTGTTTGTAGGGATATCCATAAGGGCATCAAAAAAGGACACTGCCAGAAAATGTGTACCAGTGTCGCCCTTGGGCACCCACATTTTCGCCAACAAACTCCATATTTTTCCGGGAGGAATTTAAGCAGGACTACCGGAGCTCTAAAAAAGCGGGAATGACACTTCCACGCAAATTCTCTCCAAAATGGGGAGAAAGTGATCTTAACCGCACTTACAGCTGATCTCCTCCACTCCTCCATAGTTATTTCTAGGTGGAGATCTCTGTTCCATTCCTGTAATATGGATTTAGTTGATTCCTTTTATGCATAAATGAATGATTTCTGTAGGAGGATTTACAAGTTTTTCTTTTCCCTTACCTCAGCTATGAAACTAGGAAATTGCATAAAGCCTTCAAATACTTCTATCCGTGCCTTCACAGCTATTTTAGCTATATTGCCTCATGTCATATACTTTGCTTTACTGTCTAAACACTTTATTGCCTTACAAACTGTATTGTCTATGTAAACACCCACTGTAAGTATTGTTTTGTACTCTCCCGGGCCGTGCCTGAAAATAGTCACCTACTGGCTAGTGCATTTACCCAGTAAACAAAAACTAAATAAATAAATACAAACTTCAGTTTGCAGTTCTCAGTAAACTGGGAGTGACCCATGTCTTGGAGCTTCCAGAAAGGTGACGGTAGCATAAGGGGGTAAGAGTTACTTGTTTGGTGATCCCCATCTTGGTACACAAAATTCGAAAGGAATCTGGGAGCAGAGAGACAACTATTCATCAGATTTGGACACTTGAAGGGTGACTGAGCCTTTCTCAGGTTGGAACTTTCATACTGTTTAGGGTTGCACTGTGACTGATGAATTAAATTAAAAAAAAAATTCAAATCTGAGTTATGTTATTACTCAATACCAACACTTCTCTGTATTGTGTTTAAGTCTGATGCTTATTTTTAGACAATAAGCATATTGCTGTTTCAGAGTTTCTGGTGGGTTTTTCCACACAATGCATGAATGGTGTTTTAATGTTGCCCAAGTGGCACCAAATCTATCACAGCATGAACAGTGCAACAGTAACTGCGGGGAGTACTAGATGTACTGCTTGTAGCATTTTCAGACTTCTCTTGTAAGGACAGGTGTCTACACAGGGGAACGTCATCCTTAAATGACGGATGAGTTAGTTGAGCAGTGGCCGTGATTTGTTCAAATCGGCACTCTAAAACGGTAAAAACAAATATTTAAAAACGGGTCCCTATACAATTCTATGACATGCGCCCCCACACTCTCCAGTGTTACATCACAAAACGTGAGAGCGGGTGGGGGGGGTGTCTCCAAATCAGGAAGTGGAAGAGATCGAGCTCCTGGCTACACGGAGCCAAAATATGACCCCTTCCCTCCCAAATTATAGGCACATAACAATTATCCTTTATGAAGCAATTAATTTTAGGGCAGGTAAGGCTCCTTTACTGTTTTTAAGTTGAGCACCAGAAAAGTACTCTTTAATTAAGCAATAAGGCACGACAGGGTGTGATATATCATGGGATATTGTCACGCGTCGGGTGGTTGGGCATGAGGCCGCAGGCAGAGTGCATCCAACCACCCGAGAAGTGACGCTATCCCATAATATACCACACCCTGGAGTAACTTATTGCTATTATGAACCGAGTTTGAAGTTTTATAAATAAAAAAAATAAACAGGTTTTAAAACATCTTATGAATGAGATTTTGGGTGGTGTAGGAGTACATTTTGAAAAAATAGTTCTCAGACAGTAGAGGGCAAAGACGCTGGTGGTGCCAGAACTTTTTTGAAGCCGTGATTATGTAGCCCGATATCATTATGGCTTCAAAGAGCTCTTAGCCAATCAGATTCCTCCATTTACGATCTCCAGTTCATAATGAACTATAGCCTGTTCTGTGTTTCTAATATATTGTGTCAGGAATGTATTGCTTAGTTAGATACTACAGCTTTATGGTAATTAAGGATGTTTGGGATGTTTAAAGCCTAGTATACAGTAGTCGCACTGATTCACTTGTTAAGTCTGGCCACTAGCACTCATAGTAGGTTTACAATATAGAAATAGGAAAAGCTGTACTTTTGAGGCCAGGAAACTTGTCCAAGCTCTTCCTATTTCCCTTACAGATTATGGTATTTTAGTTTACTCAGCTGCATCTGGGGGTGTTCTGTGCAGAGTCAGAGTACTGTACAACAAAGCCAGCAGATTTGTGCTTACAGCTAACACAAACACATGGTTCCATCATGCCGCAGCAACACGAATTGTGTTGAATGGCATTACAGCGATGGCACAATGCAGACAGTTAGCACTGTGCCATCCAGGAAAGCAAGTGTTTTTTGCGAGTGAGTCTGCCCTCTGCACCCCCCCCCCAATACTATAGATAACTAACTCTGAATTGGAGCTGATTCGGGAAGGGGGCGATATCCCTGGAGACAGCAGTGTCAGGAATACCAGGGACTATTGCAGTGAACTGCCGATTTTGTCACTGTAATGGTCTTCATTGTATACCTGTCGCTGTTCGAACATGATACCCAAACATACATACACACCACTGTAACCTTTACAGAGCCCTGGACTGGCAGTTCTTGGACTGCCAATGTAAATGCTTTCTGGGTATGATGGTCCAGGGCAGGTCCCCACCTCGATTCAATCGTCGATATGTTTATTCCATTAATGGCTGCTCACTATGCTCATGGTATTGTTAAACAGGACTTCAAACTACCCCTCAATAAACTGTTCAAGGACAGCACACCTTTGATTTTTCTGCAGTAAAACTCTGGAACTCTTTCTCTTTGTCACAACTGGAAAGCAGCGCACAACTGAACTTTAAGCTACTTTTTAATTTGCATCTAAAGTCAACTCATAGATGCCAGTGTTTTAATATCAGTCCAAATCGATATTTGGTTCTGCATCACGCTGTACACAGTACTTACTCTGATATATACCCTCTTACTGCATGTATGCTCTTACTGCATGTATGCTAAAGGTATGTATTCGGTTTTGTACGTGTGCATGGTTGACCCCACAGTCACTCTTGCAATATTCTCTGTCCAAGAATCAACCTGGTTACCAAATAAATAAATAAATAAATAAACACACTAAGGGTTGTATTTACTTTGTTTTATAATTCATATTTCTCGCCCAGCTTGACTTCCTCTTGTTGAATCCATCCCACCCCTGCCACTTATCTACTGAGACTTTCAACCCCAGAAATTTGCCCTTTCGTGGTGGGGTCCAGCCGAGCTAGCACACCCCTCTGCCTCTTAAAGTGTCAAGGAGGCAGCAGTTCCCTGAGCATTCACAGTGGCCGGGGTGGGGCCCAGAGTCTGCTAGGAATCCACGTGCTTGGATCGGTTTTCCCCTGTAGCCTTGTCAAAGGGATTCAGCACCCTAGAGAGCACAAGTGGCACACAACGGGGCTTCTGTGAGCCCCGGCCAACGTCCACCCTCCACTCAGGTGCATGAACTGCACTACCACCTGTGGTCACCTGGGCAGCAGTGCAGCAACAGCACCCCCCCTTCCCTGGGGAAAAGAGAGCATCCTCTGGGATGATCATGCTTCCTCCTATGGCTAGCGCCAGTGACCCAAGCTCATTCACAAACACAGACTGCCAGCACTGTAAGCGGTAGCGCAAGTGCTGTACTGATAGACCACCGGGCTGTATTCATTTTATTGCCCTCGTATCGTACAACATTTAGGGATAGAGATATCCTTTTGTCTTTCTGCAGTTTATCTGTACTGTGCAATGCATATCACTTTACAATGCTCCTTCATAAAATCAATAAAATATAAGTTAAAAAAAGAATAAGAAATCGGGGAAAAAGAAAAATCTGAGCCATGCAGTAAAGTGAAATGAATACAGTCACATGGTCACTTTTAACCTATCACATTGATTTCTTTATAGAATCCATTTTAGAAACAAAGCTATTCATCCTTTCCTCGACCAGCTTTGTGTTTCCTTCACATCAAGTTCACACACATGCAGACAGAAAACTAGCCAAGACCATGTTACATGGGTTAGGTGGTAAACACTTTGTTTGTACTGTGACCACTTAAGAATTAACCTTTAAAGGGCCACATCAGTCTGTGAAATCCATACAGAGTTCCCCAGCTGTACAGCACAATACCACACACACTGAAACAATGAGCAAAACCCAACGTTGTCCCCAAGATAAAAACTAATTGAGTTTGAAAAGTGCTCATCTTTCCTGTACTGCTGTGTCCCTGGAGAAAGGGGCTGGCCAAAGGCTTCGTCTCTACTGTAACATGGTAGACATGGGTATGTACTGCATGTCTGCCTACGGCACAGTTCATTAGCTTTCTGGTACTACACTAACAGTAGCAATCTTTGAGGACACACAAAACCATACCCTGTATGATCCAAACACTGCAACCCATCATTGCCACACTCCCCACCCCAGCATTACAGCTCCTTTTTCAAATAATCTCTGCAGATAACATGTACACTAGTGCTTCGTTAAAAAACACTGAATATTTATAGGAAGCCCTGAAGTGGAACATGAATAACAGTTGGGTTGAATATGGTTCCCCGTTGTATGCACTGAAGAAGGGGAGGTGGAAACGGGGGGCAACAGGCATGTGGAGCTTTGCATTTTAAAACCACAAGGCAAACGCCATGCATCTTTTTTCTGATCATTTTACCTGAAGCAGAAGTTCTATAAAACAGACACTCTATTGAACAGGTTAAAATCTCCTATTATTGAGCTGCAAGTGGGTCCTAGAATATGAACATATGAAAAAAGGAAAGGAGGAAAACATTTGCTCTATCAAGTTCTTTCCCACACTGGGTGAATATAACCATGTTTTCCACTCTCCTCTTCCAAGTACATTTTTTGCATAAAATATAAAGACATGGACTGTTTCAGCCAATACTTCTTCAACTCATTCATGGTAAAATCACTCTTTGTAGAGGATTCCAAACTCGGAGGCAGGGTGGATGCAACAGAGGGAATCTGAGGAACGCAGGTGGACCTGGATTGACTGGAAAAGTGGTCTAAGATATGGCAGCTCAAATGTAACACCAAAACATGTAAGGTCACACCGCAGTGGAGCCCAGAAGTAGGCAAAAGGCTAATATCAGCATCTGACTGTAGCTCCCAGAGGATGGAGAACAGCAGCAGTCTTTACTGCAGAAGAAACAGATTAAAGCAAGCCACACAGAAGCAGAGATGAAAAAGGCAATGGCTCATTCAGCTACTGCAGTAACAGCATACACATTTGTTAAAAAAAAAAAAAAGTCTATACACAAGAAACAAATGTTGGCAATGAAAATCGATAAGGCGTTGTAGCAGTCTGACGTGGAGTTGATGGTGGGAGAAAAAAAAAAACGCGACGGTATGGGGCCATCCATGTTTAATTGACGCAGATGATGCAAGTCATCATGGGTGGCCCCCTCTAGGCTAAATCTTATGAGTGGCCCAGATTCCAATGGCTTACAGTTCTATATATGTGGCTATATGGCAGGAGGTGCCCTTGAAGAAAGATCTGTATACAAAATGAAGTATTAAAGTCGGCCACCATGCAGCGATGAGACTGCCCAGCTATATACATTTATTGTAGCTGCTGAGTTTGTCAAGGTACCCCCTCCATTCCCTGTGGGTACAAAACTCTGTGTCTATAGTACAATTTCCCTAAGGAGCAGCACCTCTGGGTCTGCCTAACAAAGGAGCCCCCTCAGATGGAAGCAATGCATAGCAATCAAACCAATAAACCTACCCTCATGAGCCAAGCGCCTTTGACCTTACAACAGACTGCCCAGTCCCGTTCCCTAAAATGCATCTAATTCCAGGGCACTGACTGTCCTTGTGGGTAGGCAGGGTTTAAAATATAAAAAGTCGCTGTGAGCATTTAAACCCTTGTCTGTTGCTTAAAATGAAAAATCATTTGTTGCTTGGTAGGATATGAAAGCAGCAGGGAATGATGGTGGTGAAAATGCTGACCTAAACTTTTTTATTCTATTTTAGATTGCCCCTTATCTCCTGACTTGTAGGATACCCTTCTTTCAACAATTTGAATCTGTTTTAGTACTTTTTTCACATCTGAAATAATAAAAGGAGCGCTCCTTTTAATATGGCTCTGACCAGGTTTTCATCAATATTCTCAGTTGTTTTTGGACATTAGTTCTTTAAAATGACTTCTGTTGTGACAAAAATGGACTAGCATGGAGTAGGCAGTGCTCCTTGTTCTTATGGGACAACAGGTGTTCAAAAACAGCTGCAGATATTAATGACACCTTGGTCAGAGCCATATCAAAAGTAGCACTCCTTTCATTACTTCAAATGCGAAAAAAAGTACTAAAGCAGACTCAAAATGGAGAAAGAAGCATATCACACAAGTCAGGAGATAAGGGTCAATCTAAAATAGAATAAAAAAGTGTACGTCAAACATTTTCACCACTATCATGCACCGCTACTTAAACCGTGGTCTCCTTTATCATAGCTCACCAACCGACCTGCCATGCCACAAAGTTCCAGTCAGGTCAATGGCAGACAGTGTTAAATGGAGGTTAAAGTAAACACAAATCATGCTTTACCCCCACCCCTTTTTCAAAAATACAATTGGACATTTGGGCCAATGTTGTCCTTAATCTCAGTAAAAATCACCTTTCTCACAGTTTGCAGAGAGCAAACTGAAGAAACAGGAGGCTCCTCTACTTGGATGGGGGTTCCTTTCCTGCAGTTTCCAAATTTTAAATTCAGCCCCTTAAGGCCCCCCAAGGATGAGAAGGGACTGTAATTTGCCCCCAGGGACTTGCCGCTCAACCCCTTTCACTTCCTGGCTACACATGTTCACATGTTCCATTAAAACAAGGTAAAGAGTCACCTGATGTCACAAATGTTTGTGCTATAACCTGGGTTTTGGAGCAGATCTGGGAAGTTAGTGTTTGGGCAGTGAGCAGAATGTTCGACTGCTGTGGTAACACCTGTTGGCTGGCTAGGAAGCATGCACTTCTGACTAGTGCACATAAGACCAACGGAGTCAAGTACGCCACTGGAGGAAAAGTGGAAAATGGCAGCTGCAAGGATAACGAAACCTGCATGCCCCATCACACTGTCCGCTCCCACTATGGATTATACTCTGGCAGGGGAGGTGGGCACACCTCCCTCTTCTCAGATCCCACCACAAGGGGGGATGTGGTAAATCCTGGAGTGACGGAGTTTGGTAATATGGCAGGACAGTCACCCAAAGTGGCTTGAGCGAGGGCCTCCGACCCAGCCAGGAGAATAAAATGTGATTTTTGTGAGCAAACAAACAAGATAAAGAAAGTTTCATGTTCCTGTTCATGTCACAATCTGAGAAGACAACAGCTTGGGTTCTAATCCCCAACAGGAGCATATGCAGTACGAATTCTCTAATACACAGCATGTTCTTGTTGATCCGATTAAATTCGCTGGCTATGGCCCCAGATAAACAGCTCCGTCCGTACAATGAGCTCATTTAAACTATGATAATATGAAGCTTATAAATGTTTGTAAGCCTGTGATAAACAATTTATGAAATTAGAATAAACAACAATTGCTGATACTGTTTGTTAAAATGGGTTTTACTTGCAGGAACAGGGCCTTTCCCTTTAATTTTGACAATGCACATATGGATCAGTTTTTCGCTAAATAGTTTCTAAAGCTTTTTTTGTTTGTTTACGTTAGGGGTAACAGTGAACGTAGAGGAAGAAATTTCTACTTCAAAATGTTGGCTGGTGTAACAGTAACTTTGTTTTAATTGTTAAAATAAATAAAACCGTTGCTACAGTAAATGACTAACTGGTAAGAGAAATCAAACTCACTGTTCCAATTGCTCTCTCACTCTGGCTTCGACTATACTGAACAGATTCCTCCAGGTTTGCATTATTTAGGGTACAAGGATCACACTGGACTAAATACCCTTCAGGTTTTTCGGTAGCTACTGAAAGGCATCTTTAATGGAAGACTTTCTCGTAGTCATCGACTAAAACTTAATGGAAGGTTTTCTAGTAGCCATTAATGACACAGTTGATGGAGGGCTTTCTAGTAGGCACCGACGACACATTTAATGGAGGGCTTTTTCAGTACCTGTTAATGACATCTTTTATGGATGTCTTTCCGGTAGCGAAAGTGCACACCTATCATAGAGGACTTTCTAGCAGACGATGATGACACCTTCAGTGAAAGACTCTGTTATAGCCAGTGACACCTTACATGGGTGATTTTCTAGCAGCAGTCAACACTATTAATGGAAGGCCTTCTTATACATTGATGACACCTTTGATGGAGAACTTTCCTGCTGCTGATGACAACATGTTTAATGGATGACCTGTATAGCAGCAGATGACATCTCTAATGGAAGACTGTAGCAGTTGATGATGTCACCTTTAATGGAAGATTTTATAGTAGCCACTGAAGACACTTTTACAGAGGTCTTTCTAGTAGCTGATGAAAACCCCTTTAATAGAAGACTTTGTAGTAGCCAGTGATGTCACCTTCAGCGGAAGATTTCCACTGGAAACACTTTATGGGAAGACCCTGTAACTTTTACTGATGGCTAATCAAGAGGCACAAAACTGAAACCTCGCAATGCTGGAAATGCAGAATAAGGCGCTAAACCTTATTGGATTATCTGACTTGTACTAAAGGCCAGCAATGTTTTGGTGCTATATATCAAGAAAGGAAGAAAGGAAATCAAAGTTACTGAAGAAAGGTCGCTGTACACTGCATTTAATTAGCACGGTAAAGCATACGTTTACTAAACTTTCAATCAATCTGATAAGTATTCCTGCTCTGTTCCCATTAGCTGTTAGTCGTGAAGCCAAAAATGAACAGATTTCCAAGTTTCTAACTAGTCTGCCAACTAGTGAATGCTTTAAAGGCAGAGGATCTGCCATTTCTATATTAAAATATGCTTTTTCTCTGTGAGGAGTGCTGCAGCCATTTAAAGAGCTGCAGACACCTCTGGAGAAAAATCTGAAAAACATATTAAGACACAATTTAGCTTGTATTTCATATCATCAGTGTTACTCAGTGGGCAGCACATACACCTCAGGGCCAGAAGGTCGGGGGTTCTAGTCCTGCACTGGGATTTGGCTCATACCATAAACACTGTCACCCAAGTGCAATACTAAGGGGATGCTGTACTGTCGGGAGTGTGTCCTCCTTTGGATGAGATGCTAAACCGAGATCCCTTCTGCCCATCTCTGGTCCTGTCCTGGTGGGTGTTCAGGTGGAAGTAGAAGGATTCAAGGCACTTTTTGCAAGAGTGAGCAATTTTCCCTGGTATCCAGGCCAACACTCCCCTTCCCATTAAACCAATTCAAGCAACTTTCCAATGCTGTATTTGGCAGATGATGTGCAAAATGGCTCCCACTACATGTTTACAATCACTTCACTACCAATCTCCCATTGCTTGTGAAGCACTTTGGGATACAACGTGTATAAAAAGCTTTCTGTAAATAGTATTTCTTTTAAACACAGTATCTTCATCCCTTACAGTTCCTCTGTCCCAGCAGCTCATTCCCCACTTTAGGTTCAAGTCATTTTTTGTGTTGAAGTGGGCAAGCCAGAATTTTTTCAACTAGAGCCAAGCCAGAGCTGAGCCAGGGGTCTGGCTCAACTCTACGAGCCAAAACATGAGCCAAGCCCTGGCTACTGCAGGCTGTTCTATACACAGGAGTGGAGCATTTCAGACACTACACCAATTGCTCTGGCTAACTAAGACCCTGTCCACACTACGCCAAAGAAAAACCCTCTGTAACGTTACCAAGGGGTCAAACTGTTACCGTAACGGTTTGCGTTTATACCGGTAATGTTACAGAAGGCGTTTTCGTAACCGTTACAGAAAACTGTTGCGAGGTGGTTTCAACAACGGTTTCTGTAACAGTTACAGTCCTGTAATGTTACTGGTGTGTGTCTAAATGCTTCACCGTGTAGCCTCCAGCCTCCCACTATACCTGCATGCGTTGCAGCACTGAGAAATGTCCCATGTAGGCAAGGATGTAAACTGTCACCTGCCCTTGTCATGCGATCTACCCCTGGTGAATGACAGCAACAACACAGTAAGTGTTGCCTCTGTATGCAGTGCTGCAAATACTAAAATAGATGCTATAGTCATTTACAGCCCAAACGTACACTCCCTACTCACCGTACTAGCCAAACCATCCTATCAGCAGTACTCGGACCGCAATAGCACCTACCCTGAACACATGACGCAACAGTTAGCAGCCCACTGAGCGCAGACCTCGAAATGAACCCCTAAAATGGCAATGCCCCCTTGTGAGGTACATTTGTCGGACACACAGAACTAGACTGGCAGTGCCACAGAACTCGAAGATCTGTGGCAGCCACAGTATTATATAATACTAATTAGATATTTTGTTTACTATGGTGGCAGTGCCTATCAGCACCCATGTGTGATGTGGCAGCAATACTACCTGCAGAGCACTGCCAGTAGTGCACACATACAGTACATGAGCTCCTGTGTGCATCATGGAGCACTGCTGTGGTAGACAAGAGATGTGTGGCATTGTGTACAGTGAAGCAGTGGGGACCACTGTCACCAGTAGTAGAGGGGCTGCCGTCAGCCATACAGCAGCGGTACATGAATGCCTGTTGTGCCCTGGTGCCATAATACTGACAGGCGTGATGCACTGTCTCCCCTGCTCTCTTCCTCTCCCCTCCCCCACTGAGGTAACTTCCCGATACCACCATACAGATCTCCCCCTCCCTCGAACCTTCCCTCTGTCACTTCCACAACATGGGTGTGTCTCATAACATTGCAATAAGGTATGTTACATGTTATACCTGTGACGACTGCATACTACTCCATATGGCATGTGGGAGGGCGTCTCCCATCACAGCTGTCATCACCAAGTGCACCATGGGATGTGCTCTGCTATCACAAGGCTGGGACCACACACACTTCTGCATACAATGTGGACAGGCTGTAACGTTTTCAAACTGTTATCTACACTGTTCACTGGCAGTGCGGACGCACTGCGTTACAATCTGTAGCAGTTTGAACCGTTACAGCTTTTTTGAGTGTAGTGTGGACAGGACCTAAGATGCTTACTTTGCCCATAACTGGCTCAAGCTTGACCTTGGCTCTCAATTGCTTACAGAGGTTGCCCTGCGCTGTGCCAGGCACTAGGCTGGAGCCTGCTCAGTCTTGCCCACCTCTGCTGTTGTGATTATGATGTCACACTCTGTTGCCATGGGAATGACTGTGACAGCACAATCAGATCACTATTACCTCAGGCAGAGAATAAGCAAGTTGAGAAGATTAACACTATATGAACAAATATTCTGTTCTGTAATGCAGGTGACCACAGTAATAAATAAGGGGATGGAGAAATACCAAACTAATATGGCATAAGCTGAACTGCGACTAAATACCATATTTTTCAAGGTTCTCCTAGAGGCATTGGTTAAAGTATTTCTGTGTGACTAACATTTTTTTTTTTTAAATGCTTTTGGCACTGTGGCTAACAAAAATTCCCAGTGTGAACAGTCACGTAACTCCTTTATCAGGGGTTTTCTTCCAATGCTCTCAAAAGCAAAGTCTGTGAAAGCAAGAAAGATTAGAGGTTACTGGAAGGGAGCTGAAACACTCTTAATGCAATTAAGGATATAAAATAAACAGAATAATAGATAGGGGACTGTGTACTATGAGGCTACTATACCATCGAGAGGGTCTGGTGATATGTGAACCTCAAGAGCGAAGCTCAGTATGTAGACCCTGAAAGAAGCGGGGGGAGAGAATACGACAGAGACCTACAAATACTTAAAATGAATGAACAGGGTACAGGTAGGCAGTCTTTCAAATGACAGCAAGCCATGGGACATGCAGTGAAACTTGAGATGAGAAAACTTAAGAGTGTTGTGAGACGCGCCGGCGACCCATGTTCGGGAATGAGCATGGGTCACCGGGGTTGGTCGGGGGGGGACAAGGAGTTGGATCACACTGCCACCACACAGCTCCCCTCACCCAGGGAGGGACTGCGTTTCCCCAGCTCTTGGTTGCCACCAGGTGGAGGATCAGTAGCAGCACCAAGCTAGGGGGGGACCTATCAGTAGGCTGGGTGGAAGAAAGAGGCCATCACCGGAGCCTCAGAGCACGTGCAGGTCTGTGTACCAGAGTCTCGGGATAAGGGGAGAAAACAGAAAAGGGAGCACTGCGGCAGGTAGGATGATACTCCTGAGCTGGGAGGCAGAACGAGTCGTCTCAAGAAGAGGACCGGATCTGAAACTGCCCAGTGCCCCGATGGGATAAAATCTATATGGGAGAAAAAAAAAAAACAGTGTTGTGAGAAAATATTTCTTCACTGTAAAGGTAGTCGATGCCTGGAACAGACTGCCAGCAGAAGTGGTGGAACCCAAAACAATGGGGGGCATAAGAATTCATGAGATTCGACAGGATACAGGGAGGGGGAGGGCAGATGATGATCAGACAGGGTCTGCGACGACTGAATAGGTAGGAAATAACTGGGTGGACTAAGGAGTCCTTTTCTGCCATCAAATTTTATGTTTCTAGGTTTATACTATGTGTAGAGTGGCCACGGACAGCAGCAGAAGCTCCTTACTGTACGTCCCATACCAGAAAAGTGACACAGCTGGCTAGCCATTTGGACAGGCACTGTATAGTCACAAGAGCACCCTTTTCACCAGGGGTGAAACAAAAAGCTGAGAGGACTTTCTGCAGTCCGTAGCGTGATCAGGTCAGAAATGTAGTGTCCTATATACATCAAGAGTATGAAGCAATGTCTTACCCTTGTTAGCATGCTCAGGGCAAGAAGGTGTATGGTCTGATTCAATGTAAAATCAGAGAACATCTTTAGTAGTGAAAAAGGACTGGTTCACAAAAACACCCTGTCTTTGTGACAGATTAAATAAGGAGGCTTGCGCACCTAATGATAAGAGCCTAAAGCTTGGAAATTCTATGAGCAGAAGTCACGGCAACCAAAAAATGAAAATTACATACCGTAATTGTTGATCTTCCAGAATATCTTCACCATTGATTCATACTCACGGATCTATGGTCAGAGGCACTAGGACCCTGTGGGAGCTCGTCTCTTACAGGGAGGGAACAGACACTGCCAACTGATGGCACCTGCCCACCTCATGTGGTGTCAATTAACATCGTCGGCTCCCTCTCGCACCTCAGTTCTGTTCGTCAGGAGAGAAATAAAGCGGAGTGAAAATAAAAGAAAGGACTAGATAGCACAATACACAACCAAATTAAACTCGACTGCCAACTTAAGAGACTAAGGGTTGGGCCTGCCAGGTGGCACAAGAGTAACATGGTTTTAACAAAGGAGCCAGAGCCTCATCATCACTAGCCAGGTATGGTATGGATAGAGACAGGAAAAAATATGGTAGCGGCCCTGAACAGATGTCTCTGGCAAAAGCAGAAAATGGGGAAGTCCAAATTGGGACCTCCTTGCAAACGATATGGCAACTATGCCAAAAAAATGGAAATATTATATCTGGACTCACAAAAAATAATAGCTGTATGCTGCCAGAAAGAAACAGAGAACTCAAAGAGTAAACCCATAACCCTCTTTTCTCTGTGACAGAAGGGAGGTAAGCAGAGGGATTAGGAGCACAGGAGTTGTAGGACTGGCAGCCCTTGGGAGTCAAAACAAGTCATCGCCTCTTTAACGCTCCGGGTGCAGTGGGCAAAGTCCAAAGCTTACAGAGAAGTAACAAGGGATACCAACCAAGCAATCCCAACACAGTCAGGAAAAAAAGACAAGACCCGCTTCTTACCTGTGTGAGGCTAGAACACTCAAAGCAAAGTGCCCTGCACCCCTTCATACCCAAAGCAAGGAGAAAGAGAATAAAGAAAATGTTTTTTTTTTTTTGGGAGGCTATCTTCCCATTCCACAGAAAAAAAATATTTCAGGGTTGTGGGAGAACGGGGTGTGGGGGCACAAGTGACTCTCAGTCCATTATTCATTTTTTTTATTTTGTTTTTTTGAGTGTTGGCACCAGAGTATCCCACCCACTGTCTGTTTTTTGTAACAAAAAAACAAACAGAGAAAAACACTGTAAGGGCCCAGGCAGAGGAGATGCGAAGCAGAACTGCTGCCAGCATTCACAAGGTGAGCCCAGGCTCTCAGCTAAGTGGGGGATGGTGGTCAGGCATATGAATCAATAGTGAAGATTATCTGGAGGGTCAAAAATTACAGTGAATCATTTTCATACCTTCCAAGAATCAGTCTTCACCACTGATTCATACTAATGGGTCAGAGTACCAAGCATCACCAAAACAGGGAGGGGCTTGCTCACCCTGAGGGTAAGACTCCCCTCAGCCCTCTGTGTAGGGGAGAATATCCGAGGGCAGGGGCTCCTCACAGGTCTGGTGACACCAGAGATCACTCAGGGTTAAACCAGTGAGCAAGTGGGCGTCCTGATAGCTCCCACCCGACCATGTGAGGGATGAAGTGAGCCCACTGGAACTGGGAGAGAACCTTTCGCCAGGCCATCGGTGCCTGCTGTGCAAGATAAAAGCATGCCACCTGCCAAATGCAGACTGCAGTCTCCACCAGCCTTCTGCCACTTCACTGGCATTGAACGATGCCCTTGACTGTTGCCTCACCAACTCAAGCCCTTGGCTGAAAGGCAGATGGCTTACATGGCTAACTCCACATGTGGCATGGCACCTGCTGTAAGCTGCCTGTTGTGTAGCAATGCACATCATGGTGTCAGCCAAGGTAAACACCTTCCTACCAAACGCATCTGCCTGCCTGATCAAGGTCATCTTTAAGAGGTCAGACATGCACCGGGAGCTGAGGCCCCACTGGGGTCTGCATGACCTCTATAATGGAGGTACGGGGAGGCACTGCCCCTCCAGAGCCCAAGGATATGCAATACCGAAGCTGAACATCCCTTGAGGCTGGAGGGCAAGCAAAGGGACATCTAAAGACTGCTCTTGAACACTCCTCAAAGGCTGTAGGCCAGGGAGGGATGGCACAGCTAGCATTTATGAACTATCCTAGGAGTCCCAGCTGCAAAGACACGGTACTGTGACTAGCAGTTGTGCCAATGTCCAGTGCCTACAACATGTCCATCAGGAATCCCTGGTTCAGAGGCAGAGGACATGTAGAAGGAACATTTCATGCCCTCAGAGGAGGACACTGTCAGGATGCACTGGACATGGAAGTGGGTGGTGCCAAGGGGACAGGTTGAAACTGAACCCAGTCAGTATGCCAGTGATACTTGGAAGGCTGACTCCAGATGATTGACCCCAGAGGGCCCATAAGCCCCGGAATTTCTAGCAGAGCTAGTGTAGGCCTAAGAAGGAAGTGGGAGCACAGGGTGCCATGGTCTATACCTGGGCTGCAGGGATGCTTAAAAGGTCTCACCTGAGGGAAGGGCCCAAAAGGACCACCCAAATGAGTTTGACCTACAGAAGAGGAATGACTGGGTCAGTGCCCATGGTGGGAGACTCCCAGATGAAGAGAACGGAACCGTACAGTCACCTCTGGGCAGCTGTAGCCCTCACCAGTGGGGGGTGCTCAGCCTACAAATTCAGAGAGAACCTCCACATCTCGGCCATCTTCCAGCCCTGAACTGCTGCCGCCTCTTGCACCAGGCCTAGGGCCAGGATCTGGCATAGACCTGGGATCCCCTCCAGTGCCATGGCGGCACTGCTCCCCTCCCCCTCTTTTTTTTGTTGTTATCTGTTTTTCCCCCAGGCAGACCCGGCTGTCCACTCCTTTGGGCAACCTAAGCCCCACCTCTGCCACTGCTCCCCCATTGCCATCCATTGTCCCTCATCCTGTCAGACCTCCGGTTGTCCCAGCGTATCCTTTCGCCACAGGCCTCCCCAATGTGGTCGTGGCGCTTGGGGGGGGGGGCGGCAAGTCACCATTATCCAGATGCCCAGGCAGCCATTTTTCCCCCCCACAGTTTCTCCCCTCCACCCCATTAGTGCCACATGCTGCAGTGTCATGGCATGACGCGCCTTCTATGTGTGTGGTCACCCACGTCGCAGTGTGCTGCCACAGGCCAGTCACTAGGAGCTGCTCAAGTGATGCTGACCTGCCTCCACCCCCCCACCCCGGAGATGTGTCCATCAGATGCTCTTAACCTCCCTGCTGGTCTCCACTCCTGACATCCTGGGCTCGGGCGCGAACCCAGGTCACCAGCGTGCCAGATTAACCCCCTTTGCCCAGCACCATGGAGCCGGCCTCCAGCACTGCCCTTGATGCCACACCCGGTGGCAGATAAAACAGTGTCACCAAGTCCATCACCAACCCTGACATCATAAGCAGCATAAGGATCTGGCCCAATGCCAGGAATAGCACCGAGACTGGGGACAGACCTAGGGGCAACATCATTGCCCACATCACACCAAGTGTTGGGTCTAGGACCAACACCATGGCCTGTGTCATGCCCACTGCCAAAACTGGTATCGACCCCACCACCGGAGCCATGAGGGCTACACAGGGGAGAGACTAACACCAGCACCTCGGCAACTGGACACCACACATATTCAATGCCAGTCCCTCTTCCAACGTGGTGAACAGTGTTAGGAGGGACTCGATATTACAGTCAGCACCACCCCGCTCACCATTGCCATGGATGGTGTTAGGAGCCAGGGCAGCACTAGGCTTAGACATCAAGGCGTCCTCCAGTGCAGACTCAGCATATAGTTTCGTCTTCACCACCGGGGCAGCTGGCTGTTTCTAGGTGGCCAGCTGCACACCTCCACCCCAGGTCAGACTGCTCAGGGCAGCAGTTGTCCCACCAGAGGCACCCACCAGGGCCTCCGATGCTTCAGTGAGGTTGAGGAGAACCGTGTGCTTCCACTGCATGAGAAGTACCTGGAAGGGACGCAGCGAATGGGCCCAGAGACCGTATACTTTTGACTTGCGCACACAATGTCTGCCTCCGAAGCTGGGGATCAGGTGACCCCACTTTAAAACCTGGATTTCTAATGTGCAGCAGTCCATAGAGAAGAAGGCATCACATGCATCCATGTTGTGAGCCAAGCCAAGGCAGGCCCAGCACAGCTATTGTTGATCCGTTGCCATAATGGGTTTCCCCAGGGGCAACAGCACATGATGGGAAGACTGATGGTCTAACTTCTTAGCACCCTTCCTCGATTTCTCAGACTTCAATATCACAGAAAATAAAGAAACGATAGGTGGCACCATAGACAGAAACCTTTTGGGGGTGACAGAAGAAAAATGGGCGATGACTGTTGAACTGAGGTGCTCTTACTCCCAGGGTGTGCACTGTATGGCAGGAAAAGCAGAATTAAGGCACATGCAGGAGACAGCCACAGTTTATTGGCTGGCATGTGCAACATCACATGATGGGTGCAGGTGCTATCAGAAGCCAATGATGGCTCCCTCCCTGTAAGAAAATAGGTCCCTCGAGGTCTTAGTGCCTCTAGCTCTTGACCCACAAGTATGAATCAATGACGACGATTGATTCTTGGAAGATCAACTCTTTCTATGAAAGGAAAACACATCTCACAAGTCGCAGCAGGCACAAACGTACCTAAAGTCAATTTCTCAAGAATGAAATTTGGGTCCCAAGATGGAGGAACTGGTTTACGAATCTGAGAATGCATGTGAAGAATAGCCTTAACCCTTAGGCTGCCAAAAGAATTAGAATGTATAGGAATTCTGGACTGATGTAACAGTCCGCAGCACAGCAAAGGTTAAAGTCTGCTTTACAGTAAGATAGATTTAATAGGGACCTTATCTGTGTTTATTCCTGCTAGAGATGGAAGTGTTAGCCCTGTTAAAAAGATAATTTTAATGTGGAGTAAACAATAGCTGAGTCAGAATGTAAGTCAAGTAAAATCTGCCAGGGAGAAAACACTGGGCTGGCTAGTGCATGGAAAAGCACAGTAAGGTTCCAATACCACAGTACCACCCCCCCCCTTACAGGGAGATGGAATATTGTTTTACTGCCATCCTGAGAAACCACCTCTATTGAAGGTCAGGTGTGAATGAGCACAGAAGTCTCCTAACATGACAACAGAACTCATGCCTTTCACCACAACAAATAATTAATATAGAGTTTGCAAACTTTACATCAGTGTGCTATTCTCCTGGACTTCTGCACAGGTTAAAATAATCAATTTAAACTGTTTTTGCGCATTACTAGCATTGAACATGACAAAACCACAAACAGTTTGTCTTTCAGTTTCTTGCAACAGGCATATAACAAGAATAAAAAGAATCTTTACAGACCTCAGCAGTGTGAGAATTTCACTAGAATACTTACAGATGAAAGAGAGTAGTACCTCAAATGACATCACCAAGGTGGAGATGTGTTGATTACCACAGAGAACAGGAAGTATCAATATTCTAGCAGCGTAACTGAAGCAGACCACACAATAAATGGTTACAAATGATATGAAAGGGTAGAGTTTAATATAAAACACCAGGCAGACAATGTTTTTATAACAATATTTAATGAATGATACTGACGATTTAATTTCTGTAAATCTCATCGCACATGATGTTTAAGAAATGTACGGGACACTTCCGGTTGTGCCACCGTCCATCCATCTCTTGTGGCATGGAAGCCGAAATGGCAGCCAAGTGCACTTTAATAAAAAGAGTACTTGAGACAGTAGTCAGATAGGGACCCGAAAGTTGACCAGAACAGTATTCATAGGACATGTAAAGGGGTCCACTGAATGGGAGGCACACCATACTGAGAAGAGCTTCCACTTCAGAGAATGTGTGTGTCTCGTAGAAGGCATTCTAGCTGCATGGAAGACAGACTCCTGGGATGAAACCTCAAAATGGGCAATGGCTTTGTCTTTAGACGCCATGCAGGCAGATGCAGAGACCGCAGGGCCAGATGGACCAGGGACCCCTGAACCCCAGAAAGCAGATCCCAACAAAAGAGGAGCTGAAAAGGCATCTCCACTGCCAGATGCTGGAAGCTGGATACATCAGAAGGCAAAGGGTCGAGTTAACCTTGATTGCTCTTGCACATTCAGTAAGGTAGGAACTCTTCACCAGATCTGAAGCAGTACAGATTGCTATAAACCCAGTCTGTCCCACCAGCCAGTCAGAACCATTTCCTAGGTTTCTGTTTAGACTCTGGGACCACTTGAAGGGCGGTAAAGCAACAGGTTGGAGATGGATTTGCATGGATGCTCTCCTTTGGGATGGGTGACTGTACCAGTTTGGTGCTCAGTTGGCCCATAGGAGCAATCATATAATACAGTCCTACTATAGGGTGAGCAGAGATGTCTGGCAGCTCTGAGTGAGCATGCTATCAAGCTTCCTCTCTGACCTAGACTGCCAACACCCTCTTTGGGTGTGCCCAACAAGTACGGGAGAGGGTGAACTACCAGTTCTCAAAGAATGATGGCATAGGCACTCTTTTCCTTTCTTCTGTAGCTCCTGCGTCCTGGAATTCTCTCGCACATCTCTATGGAACTGTGCAAGTTTAACTTCCTTCCCGCATTCTAGGTCAGTCTGATAATGTAACACTTTTAATAGCTAATTCATTACGGCAGCGTTCATTGATATTGTCTATCACCTTGCATTGTTCTCCCCAGATGTTCTTGTAAATGAAATCTTAGTCTCAAAGAACTTAAAAATAACCACTACCCAAGCGCCTGCCCTGGACTTTTCACCGTTCCTACCAGGAAGGAATCTGGCTACAGGGCAAGAGCTGTAAACCAAAGGCCTTGACAGAGCACTTTGTGAGATGCCTGTAGAGCAGCTGCCAGCACTTTGTCTGGCCTGTAAATAAACAGACTGCTTCATATCCCAGTGCTATGAATTCCTCTTTCACAAACAACAAATCTCAGACAGTGATTGGCTTATCATGTGACCCACCAGAGCCACTGGCTGATTCTTGTGCCCCGACATTAGATGCTTTAACTCAGTTAAGCTATCTTGGGTAAATAAACTCAAACAAAACTCCAAGGATAGATGATTTAAAAAAAAACCTCACTTCAGGTTTCACGTTTATGAACAAAAAATACACAGATGGTTTATGGAAAAACAACGTGAACAACGGATTTACAATAAACACATACATACAAACATACATAAAAAAGGGGGTTTACATGTACAGCAGCAACACCCCTTCACCACTGAAAGGCACTACATACATCACTTCACATGCAGAAAGAAATACGAAAATGTCATACTCTGTTTTCTCCACAGTGTATTGTTCATTTGCACTTAGCATTTGAGGCCTTGGGAGGCAGAGGGCAGAGGAAAGGAATTTAGTTTCATGCACAGTGTATCCTGAAGCACTTTACAAGCCATGGACAGTTAGACCAGCAATTCAACGAGCACAGGGATGTTGAGTACAGCAGAAGGAGGTTAAGTGGGTTGGAGGGATACACAAGTGTGAATTCAGTAATTTGTTCAAGGACAAGGTCAGAGCTAAATACAGACATATACATTTTATCAGCAGAAAAGCACTGCTAAGCCCAGAGAGTCTGCCCTAACCCCACCTATCCCTATGGGGTGGCAAGGAGCCCAATGTGGACTCAGGTGCTTCTTCCCTGTGAAGATACCCATGTGCCTGTCCCTGACATGCTTGAAATCTGTCACTGTCTCTGTTCTGCACTTCCTCCCTAGGTAATCTCTTCCCTCCATGACTTTATCTGTGAAATAGCACTTTCCTCCCTCTTCAAACTTCTCCCCACTAATTTCATTGTGTTCTCTCTCGTAACCATGTTTGTGCTCAACCTTAAAAGTTCCCCACACGTCACCTTGTTCATCCCCTAGAGGTACTCAAAGGTCTCAATCACGTCACCCCTGGCTCTCCTACTCTCCATGGAGTTTAAATTTTGAGTCCCTTAACCTTTCCTCATATGGCTTACTCTGCTGCCCCCGTATCGTGTTGGTGGCCCTCCTCTGCACAGCCTCCACCCTACCATTGTCTATGTAAATGACACTGGGGAAGATTCAGACTGGAGTCTCTGGGTTCACAGCCCACAACTCGAACCCCTCCAGGCTTCACTGCCTCTACTGATAAGTGTGTGTGGGTGTGGGGGTCCTCCTGAGCCACTCCATACCCCAAAAATGTTTTATAATGTAATAATCAGCAGTACGCTACATTCGGAGGTCTAACTTTTGAAAGTTTTCTGATGGCAAGCATTAGCAATTAGACTAGCTGGACGTGCAACCCTGCTGGTGGTAGCACAGTTGGTAAACTTGAGACCTCACGATGCTGCCAAATTCAGACACCATGTGGAAAAATACTATTGTACTGTTACTTGCCTTTCTGTGCGGATTTTTTAAATAATGTATGGGACTGTCAAGCATTACAGATACAGTGGCGTGAAAAAGTATTTGCCCCCTACCTGATTTTCTCTATTATTGCATATTTGTCACACTGGATGTTTTCAGGTCTTTAGACAAAATATAATATTAGATAAAGGGAACCTGAGTGAACAAATAACACTTTTTTTTTTTTTTTTTTTTTTTACTTATTTCATTTATTTAATGAAAAAAGTTAACCAACACCAACTGGCACTGTGTGAAAAGTAATTGCCCCCTAGTTAAATCAACCCAATTAAAGGGATAATTAGAGTCAGCTGATTGAACACAGCCAGGCTTGATTACAGCCAGCCCTGCTCAATATAAACCTCACTTATTTTGACCCCTTACCATCAGAGTCACGTTGCCAGCACAAAGATTCAACAAGCACATTATGCCATGATCAAAGGAAGTTCCTGAAAAGATCAGAAAAATGTGTTGCCTCTATCAGTCTGGAAAGGGTTACAAAGCTATTTCTAAGGCTCTGGGACTCCATCAAACCACAGTGAGAGCCATAGTCTCCAAATGGAGAACACTTGGAACAGTAGTGAATCTTCCCAGGAGTGGGCGGCCTGCCAAAATTACTCCCAAGGGCGCAGCGTAAAATCATCCAGGAAGTCTCAAAGGATCCTAAAACAACATCTAAAGAACTGCAGGCTTCTCTTGCCTCAGCTAAGGTCAGTGTTCATGACTCCACAATCAGAAAGAAACTGGGCAAAAATGGGCTTCATGTGAGAGTAGCAAGGCGGAAACCACTGCTAACCAAGAAGAACATAAACACTCGTCTCTCATTTGCCAAGAAGCACCTGGATGATCCACAAGCCTTTTGGGAAAATGCTCTATGGACAGATGAGTCCAAAGTGGAACTTTTTGGACGACATGGATCCCATAATGTCTCGCGTAAAGCAAACACAGCATTCCACAGTAAGAACACCATACCAACAGTCAACCGTGGTGGTTGTGTGATGGTGTGGGGATGCTTTGCTGCCTAAGGACCTGGATGACTTGCCATAATTAAAGGAACCATGAATTCTGCTCTGTACCAGAAAATTCTTAAGGAGAATGTCCGGTCATCCTTCCGTCAGCTGAAGCTGAAGTGTAGTTGGTCATGCAGCAAGACAATGATCAAAACACAAAAGCAAGTCCACATCAGAATGGCTAAAAAAGTAAAATTAAAGTTTTGGAGTGGCCTAGTCAAAGTCCAGACTTAAACCCAATAGAGATGCTGTGGCAGGACCTGAAACGAGCAGTTCATGCTCGAAAACCTACCAAATGTTACTGAATTAAAGCAGTTCTGCGAGGAAGAGTGGGTTAAAATTCCTCCACAGCGATGTGAAAGACTGATATTGAATTATAGGAAGTGTTTGGTTGCAGTCATTGCAGCTAAATGTGGCGTAACCAGTTATTAAGTGTAAGGGGGCAATTACTTTTTCACACAGTGCCAGTTGGTGTTGGTTAACTTTTTTTCATTAAATAAGTGAAATTAAAAAAAAAAAACAAGTGTTATTTGTTCACTCCGGTTCCCTTTATCTAATATTACATTTTCTCTAAAGACCTGAAAACATCCAGTGTGACAAATATGCAATAATAGAGAAAATCAGGAAGGGGGCAAATACTTTTTCACGCCACTGTAAATAATTTATTTCATTCTATGAAGCATTCCAAATGAATTTACATTTTTCATCTTCATGCCGGGCATTTATCTACACTTTAAACCGGTCACAACAGAACCCTTAACCAATGGGAGAGCAGCTTGAACAATGCCCAATGGCCTCAGGGTGGCCTCTGTTGCACTCAAAGAGGAACAAAAAACAAATCAAACATTTAAATGAGCAGAAAAAAAAACCTTTACGATTTAAATTCAATACACACTGCAGAAACTGGATACACAATTGCCTGGCTAAGAATATGCGTCTTCTCACTCGTGAGGAGACAAGATTTGCCTAAGTCACTCGTGGCTCTGCCCCTTCTGAGTTATTGCCCTGTCCTCACAGTCATGAAGATAAATGGTGTATTCCAAGCCAGGCCACTGCATACACATATTTATAAAAGCATGTGTATTCAAGTTATCAGTGGAAGTTTTGCATTCCAAGCAATCCAGACTCGCTGTGCCTCCCTGGGTGCAAGGATCTTCACTGCCTTTGCTGTCACACTGAGTTATGAACAGGAATATAAAACCACAAGCTCTGGCTGCTTAAAACTGGCATCCTGCCACCAAATTCAAGTTATACAGTTAGCTATATGGCCCCAGCACCTTAACTCGGGGCCCTTAAAGAGCCTCTGAAGTAACATGGAAAACTCTGTAGAGCAAAACATAGATGGACTTCAGTGTATAAACAGGTATGTCCATTATTGACTGCCTTCATTTTCTCTTTTTTGTTTGCAGACTTTCTTTATATCTTCTACGTTCGGCAGGGATTCATCCATATATCTACCCAGTGGGGGCCCTCCACACCCAACAATTGTCCCCTCCAGGGCCTACCTGCACAAGCCGGATGGCTGTGGTTTGTCCCCCATGACAGAGTTCCCCCCGGGCAGGAAGGGCTAGGAGACCAAGAGCACCAGGAGTGGCCTGGTCAGTCTATCGTGGTCTCTAGGAGCCCAGTGAGGTGAAGGAACTCTAGCGTTATGCCGCACATTTTCAGGAGTATTTTTTTTGTTGAGCTCTCCTGGAGAAGCAGACGTGCAGTCATGTCCTGTTGCATCATGCTTGCTCATATGCGTGATATACTGATGTCTGCTGCATCCTCCAATCCCCTGTACTCGCGAGGTCCCACTCCAACACCGTGGCAACCCCCTCAGGGGTCAGCCCTCTGCCGGGTGCCTGTTTCCCTCCTACCCTGGAAGAGGTGAGCTGTCCTCTGGATGTTTAAACCTCCTCCCTCCGGTTGGCCCTCTGATGCCCCAGGCTCTTTTCTGAACCAGTTTCCTTGGTGCCACAAGGGATATAGCACAACCGCTGCAACGGAGGTCCGGCTATAGTTTTATTACCATGGATTGGTATAACAACTAGAATCTTTGTCACACAGTCTTCATCTGCTAAGACTGTTCCCCTACAAGTAACATCATAATCATTTTTACAGCAACCAGTGGTAGTACATGAACAAACTGCACAAGTGCTCGTATACCCACAATCTTTATTAGAGCACCCAGAATAATTTCATCTTGGCTTACCTTGCTTTAATAATTTCATCCATTCTGTGGTCCACAGCCAAAGCACCATGCTGGCAAGCCCTTCTGTCGGCACTGTGCCAGCTGCTGATCATCACACATCATGACGTCGCATGACGTAGCTTGGCAGTAACATGGTGTTGATACTGACTGCAGTGAGGGAGTGAGTTAGTGGTTGGTTTGGGGTATTTGGCCACCGCCACCAGGAGGCAAAAGCCTCAAAGCACACACTGATGGAGTCATAAGATATAGCACACATTGAGTACCTGTAGCCAAGCACAGCTCTTCTTTGGCATCCGGAATGGAAGGGAGCATGAGACTTTTTTTCCTGTTGGTCAGGCTCAGGTGGGTAGCGTCCAGATGCAATTAAACTGTTCTATGAGATATCAATGAGTTGGTTTACTAAAAATTAAGAAAAGATTTAGCCAGCTTGATTGAAGTTTTGAGAGTGAGACAGCAGCCCATTCTCTCAGTAAAGGGCAGAAAGGTCCACCCAAATGGGTCACGAGTTGAGAAGCAGCCAGTCAACAGGGAGGGACAGGAGGAAGATATAATAAATCAATGTGCTCGGAACTGCAGCAGCACTGTCCAAGGCAGGGGGGGAGCTGTACAGTCATTCTGATTGTTTGACACATATAACGAGGACAGAGAAAGTCTGAGATTGGGGGTAGGGTCACCACCTTTGGATGAGGTAAAAACGGATCCGAAACCACACCCCAAACTCCGCCTCTGGCTCCACCCCCTTTTTATGACTGGCAAGTATATCACTCCTTCTCCAAAGCCATTTGTAATGTTGGAATATGCATTACTAGTGATAGGAAATGATTTTTATACTGTTATTTATTTGATTTATTTGTTCAGTTATTTATTTTTTATTCTTTAGCAACCAGGTTATCTCCCATAGGCCACATAGCCCATTTTACAGGAGTGATCCAGGAGCACAGGAAGGTTAAGTGACTTGCTCAGGGTCACACAGTATTTTAGTGGAGGTTGTGGAAATCAAACTCAAGTCTGCTGGATGTGCCAAGCTCAGCCACAGCTTATTGCTCAGCCCTCTGTTAAACACTCTCCCATTTTCCTTTCCATGTCAGCCATGTATTCTGATGCTTTGACCAATTTTTGATAACTTCATTATCAGTGTTTGTGGTACCCTTAATACTGCACTGTGTTCCCCTTTACCTTAGCAGCTACAGCTGTTGCTTTTCATATTTCTAAGACATTCCACAATTTCAGGTACACCATTCCATGCTATTTATCTGAATGACCTGTCAAAGTGTAGCTAATATCATGGAATGTTTAGGTAATACAAAAAATTAGAGTAAATGTAGTGATAAAAGCAATAAAAGTTAAGATTATTAATTTAACAAAAATGGGTCTAAAACCTACCATAATATATAACAAACAAAAAGAAACACACGAGAGCACATAAAGGTGTAAAAACTGTTTCATGTCATAGCAGTAAAAGAATATACTTAAAATTCAGAGTGGAAAAGAATAGGTTAATTTACTGCTAATAATCTTAATGGCCATACTTTACACCTCTCATACAGTCTGGTTTTAATGACTGTAACACCAGAACTTCTTTGTAACCTGGACATGTAATGCAGCCAAAACAGTAAATGATTTGATACATCAGTTTTAAGAGTATATGAGCACTCAAAATGGCCCAAAAACCGGACTGCATGTAACCAAAACCGGATGACCGGATAAGGACCCTAAAAACCGGATTATCCAGTCAAAAACTGGATAGGTGGCAACCCTGGGGGGAGGGTGTCGTAGTACTGCAGTAGCACCGCTTCTTTGATTGCTTTTGTTTTTATTTACTCACTTTGCTCCCTGTCTGGTCTGCCCCATCTGTCAGACCTCCAGCCCTGTTACCCACCTTCTGTGGAACTTTCCCCCTGCCTTATGAGATCCCACAGAATGCCCCGCATGGCGGTGTTGTTGGGGTGAACCAAATCCCTCTGAGTGCTGAATCTAGTGGAGGAGGGTGTTACCAGTTGATTTCCAACACGTCAAAGCCACTGCTCGACTAACATGGCCCTTGTTAGTTGTGCAGCGACTCTGACTTGATGGAAATGGACCGCTACCTATCATCTTCTTTCCCCGCACTCTCCAGACTCTGGTATCACAAAATGTGGCGGCCTGGAAAGGGATCTTGTGGCAGACACCGCACAACACATTTTCAATCCCTTCACCTCCTAAAAGTACAGTGGTAAAAATTTCCATTTTGTGCCATATTAACTAAGGCAAGGGAAGGCTACCACTGGGGTTTGCAGGCAGGGCATTGTTAAAGGTGCCCTTTAAAGGGAAAGGGAAGCCAAACAGCATTTCTGACTGATATGCAGTGGGTTTTTCCATGTTTGATCTCTCTACATGTGTCTTTTTTGTGTTTTCTGCCTGTCTGTGCTTTGAAACTAGCTTTCTTACTTACTACAAGAATAACCACGGCTGAAACTTCTGAGGACACAATTAAAATAGATGTGGAAGATGTTAAGCAGCAATCGGAAAGATACAGTGCAGCCTTGACCCAATACACCAAAAATTCAAAGTTGACTCACTATCAACTGGAGGGCCTAGAAAAATCGGGTCTGCTCAATGAATGTGCATTTCTTAGGTATCCCAGAGGGAGCAAAGGGCGACCTCCAAGTGCCTTTTCTAAGAGAATGGCTGGGAGAGCAGCTGAAGGAGCATTCTGGAATCAAGGACTGGCCTATTCTGAAAACCTATCGTGTGCATACTTGTGGCAGGCAAGATGGCGATGTGCCACGTGTAAGAATGGCCGTGTTAGGCTCAATGGCTTCTTGGGATACACTGCTTCAGTTACTTAAAAGATGCTATTTCCTTTTACTGGATGGTAACCCAATTTTGGCTTTTCCAAACATTTATTACGCTACACATCAGAGGAGGAAGAAATATGATGGGGGTACGTAGTGCATATTGGGACTAGGAGGTACAGACGCACTTATTTTCCTGGCCAAACTTAGGATTGTTTATCACGGCAAAGTCTACATATTCCAACCCTTTGGATGCTGGGAAATGGGCACATCTCCAGCACACTGATAGGAAGCAGGAGAGGATGGCTGAGAGAGTGTAGTGGTTCTTTTACTACTCTATAGTTCATTATCAATCCTCATCAGACGACATTCTTCTTATAGGACCCAATTTCAGTATTTACTTTCAATTAAACACCAAAAGATCACATTTTTTGCAGATTGTTAATATGATTTTCCAAAGTTCTGGATCAGGGTGAGTACCTTAATTATCTTAGTCTCCTTCAACTTCCTTTTGTTTTATGAGGCAGTAATTCCTGCAGGGAAGTGAATACTGTTGAACACTGTGGGATTTGTATTGGGACATTGCAGGACTCAGGCATTTCTAGTCTAATTTAATGACTATAGTTAGGTACCCCCAATCTAGCGGAGCATTAAATGTTAAACTAATACTCGGTTTTATTTTTTGATATAAAAGGGGGCTGTAACTGTGCTTCGGTATTGTTTATATTAATTTACTTTGCAACAGATGCTCTGTTTTAGTCACTGCTCCATATAAATTTACTTAGAATACAATTTCTATTTTAGCCCTATGCATAGCACTAAGCCCTTGTTAGGGCAGGCAATTTTGGACAGTAACTGGGACTACTGTATTCTTTTGTTCATAGCCATGCGCTCTTAGGTGACAGTTCCTTGGCCTTAATTGTTTATATACGTGGACATTATATATGGAGCCTCCCCCCAACTTGAACTATATTAGGAGATGCACAAATCCCGAATAGTGTAACCTACTGGAATTGTAAGTTCGTGGCTTTCTAATAGTGTAACATGCTTTGTTTTATCATAGTAAGTAAACAAACAAACAAAACCAAAAACAAAAAAAAAACAGCTCTCTATACAGTCTGCCTAATACACCATAATAGGTAAGTCAGCCTGTGAAATCATCAGTTGCAGCCAGTCCGTGACTTATGTAGATAAAGCTACTTCTACTGGCGTAGGTTGCTACACTGGTGATAAAGGTGCAGCTCCTGAATGCACTCTACTGTCATGGAAGAAGCAACCTATGCAAATAGCGGCATCAGAAACAGAAGTCATTGGTTGATGGTGACAGATGATGTCTCTGGCTGGAGTTCCTGCTATGGTTCAACACAGGAAGCTACATACAGGGCCCATTTTAAAAGCCCAAGGAGACAGCCAGCCCAGCTGCATGGTGGGCTGAGGCAAGGGATACTACATCACCAGCCACACCAGTGACCAAGTACGGGAATGGACTAGGGTTACTCAGGGGCGGCCAGAAGAGGGAGGACTGAGTGTCCCATGACACCTCTACTCCCCTGGGGTGTTCCGCATCCTGACACTTGACTGCCATCTGGCGGAGGTCGGGTGGCAGCAATGGCAGGAGCAATAAGAAGGGGCAGGGCATCAGCAGATGCAGCAGGTATCCACATCAGCACATGCATGCTTCTACATGCTGATGTATCGGGGGAACAGAGGACCAAACTCCAGAGAAAAAAAAAATATGCCCTGACTCGCTCAGTATCACCCACAGGCAATGCACAACCCTACGGTGCAGGCCACCACAGTGGTTGACCTGTGAGCCCCTGAAATGGTCAATGACAGGGCTGTAGGGACGCTGTCATGACAAGGGATACAAGGCACCAAAAAGTATATACAGGTACCTATATATATCTGCATAGAGACACACACAGACACACACACACACACACACACACACACACACACACACACTAGAGAGTCAGCTGACCCATTGGTAGTGCTACTGCCTGTGGTGCTGCTGATCTGTATTCAGGAGCAAGCATGGTTTGCTGGGGGCGAGGGGGGAGGGCGAGTGTCTAAACTCCTGGACTGCCACATGGTGGAGGCCAGGTAGAGCGACTGAGCACAGCAGAATGGGGGGCCTGCAAGTAGCTCCAATATGCTAGCGCAATACCCTCGCGATGCAAAACTCAAGCGGAAAAACTGCCATGGCCCACTTAGAAGCCTTGCAGGTACAGCAAAACCGACATGGCTGGGCACCCACCTAATAGGCTGTGTGTAAGTACGCGGTGGTTAGCTGGTAAATCCATGGGCAGATTGGTGATGAAGCTCGGGGGAGGGGGATACCATCAGGACCAGAAGACAGAGGACAAAAATATGCAAGGGAAAAACAAAACAGGAAGACAGAAAACAGAGAAAATATACAGAAAAAAGGCAAGGAACAAGAGGGAAGACATGCATTGTAAATGTTGTAATCTTCCCATCCCCTTTTTCCCCTTAAAAAAAAAAAAAACAAACAAAAAAAAACAACAAGCACTTAATTTCAGCTCCTGACACAGGTCATTCTTTGTCTTTTTTCCATTTCTATTTCTGGTCTCACATCTGGCAGGTCCCAGAGCTCCTCAGCCCTGTCACCTCACTGTCTCTTACTCATGCTTTGGAATTAAATGCTGTGGCAACAGACCTGGATGCTGTAACATTAGCAAATTAAACCAGGGGCTTTATAACCTCTTCATTATACTAACAGGAGTCACAGGTGGCAGAGAGGAAATTAAAGTGCTGACGGGTGGTGTCAAAACATTGCAGTGGTGTGAACCTCTACTGCTCTATGTTCTGCACTGTCGGAGTCGCTTATTATAAAGCACAACTGGGGAGACTTGATGGGCAGAGATGCCTTTTACTGCTATCAGTGCCTATGTTTCTATGCAACTCGGGCCCAACATATAAAATAACTACAAAGACCAAGCAGGTTCCCTTTTCCAGGTAACCATCCTCTATTTTGTCTATTGCCCTCTGGCTCTCAAAGCCTCTTATACTATAACGCCCATCAAGAAATGTAAATATTGCGTCATACAGATACCCGTACGGACTGCAGGTCAGCAGAAAGAACTGCTGGTGCCTGTTGAACAGGAGTGGGGTTTGTTTGCCAATCAGAAACGGGATGAGACCATTCTGAATCCAGATGACATCACTGTGACTGGTGCTATCAGACAACTGAACAGTCTCACATGTGTGCAGTCAGAAGGCAAATGAGCTTGTAATAAGGGACATGTAATGTGCAGTCCAGCTCCATGACGTTCTAAGCTTCCTTCCTTCCTTCCTCAATGAAGGTCAGAATGTTAGTGTGTTCAGTGGTTTACAGCAGTCTCGGATGCGCTGGTGCAGTGGGACAGCCATCACCAAAGGTAAACATTACAGCAAATGATTCATAAATGGTACATGGAGCCACTGCCCCTAGACAGTAAATACAAAGAAAGGAATGTGCAAACAATTCCTTGACACCCTCAGTGCCTCAGGAGGACTGTCAGTCTCCATACATTTTTTTTTTTTTTTTTAACAGTTTGTGGTTGGCAAAGGCACACTGATCTGAAGCTTGTTTCAAGTCATATCCAGGGAGCACAGGAAGGTTAACAGACTTGCTCAGGGTCACACAGTACGCAAGTGGAGGTCGTGGGAATCAATCCCAGGTCTGCTGAATGTACCATGCTCATTCTCAGCTCGCTACTCTAACCTCTAGGCTACACTCTCAACAAGCACGCCAGCAGGATTCAAAGATCGGTGTCAGGTAGGCTGTTGTCACAGCAGCAATGGTTGTCAATTGCAGTGCTGCCAGCCTGGGTCCAGAACGAGCCTAGGCTGTCACAGGGCCAGTGGGTGGAGGACAGCAAGCATTCCAGAGAATGCTCACATCCTCCAGGGAGGGATGGCTGCCTACACTGCTGGTTAACTGCCAACTGGGTGACCTCATATGGTGGAGCAGCTGGTGCAGTGTGTGTGGGAGGGCACCTGCGGATTCTGTGCAGTACAAGTGCATGCTTGGGAGTCTGTGTGTCAGCACCTTCAAGGATGGGCAGAAAACCCAGATAAAAAATAACCACTTGGAGCATGACGACACCTTGCACACTTGGGTCCCATGCTGCCGCCACCATTCTCCGACAAATCTTCTGAAGGTGGAGGCTGTCCGGAAGGCAAAAGGGGGTGGGGGGGCAGTGGTTACACAGCAGTAGGTGAATAGTTCAGAGCTGGGAGGCCAAAGGCAAAACTGGACACAAGGGAGCAAAAAATAAATGTTAAAAACAGCAGACCAGCCCACTGGCGCAGCAGTACAGCTACAACTTGCAATGCCAGCTACCCAAGTTTGGGAACCAGCCTGGGCAGTCAGGGGCCGACTGTGGGGGAGGAGGGATGTTGTTTGCATTCAGATATTGACACTTCGGTGACCACAGGTGGCAATGCAACAATGGAGCCAAGCAAGAGCTAGCCAAACAGAAATTCAGGCAGAACATGGCTATCACTGTGGAGCCGTGAAGGGCACTGAAAAGAGCTATATAATCAAAAATCAGCACCACCATCGAACCTGGGGCATGCAGAACACTAATGGTAGGCAGACAGATGTTTGGTGTACACATCTTGCCTTAACTGGGGGAGATCGGGGCAGATACTAGTGGAACTCTGTGAACAGGGTCCCCAACCTCAAACTGAAATTGCCACTGGTTACCATTTTTTTAATTTATATTTTGTTCTCCCTCCGACTCCAGCTCCAGGTTCCCTTGGAATCCCCTGGCACTACCCCCAGCCTGGGCTACTTCTGCACTTTTTCACATCTGGAATAATAAAAGGAGTGCTCACTTTAATATGGCTCAGACCAGGTTTTCATCAGCATTCTTAGTTTGTGTATACCTAGAGTCCCATAATGTCAGGGAGCAGTGTCTGCTGCATGCTAGTTCATTACAGTCACATGAGAAGTGATTTTTTTTTTTTTTTTTAAACAGAAAATAATGAAGAAAACCCGGTGTGAGCCAATAGCAGTGTTCCTTTTATTATTTCAACTGTAAAACAAAATGATAAACCAGACTCAAACTAGGGGAAAGGGGTTATCACAGAAGTCTGGAGATAAGAGACAATAAAAAATAAAATAAGAAAAAGTATATGTTAACATTTTCACCGTTATCGTACACTGCTGCTTTAAATCTAAGTGACCAGTGTGGCTACATGAAAAACATGCAACGTTTTGTAAAACAGCACACATATTTTTATTTATTTATTTAAAAATTTGCAGGTCTGACCCAGGTACAATTTGACACGGCACAAGTGCAAATAAAGATAGCAAGGTACAGTGAGCAGCTATGATGTGCAAATAATGCAGGAGGACTGATGACAGGTGGATGCTGAATAGAAGGGAGTCTGAAACAGGCTTTGGTAAAACCCAGGAGGAGGATGAACAACAGGGATGGTAGGGACTCTGATAGGGGAGGGTAAGGGAGAAGGCTGACAGGAGCAGATGGAGGTGGGGAGGAGATTTACCTGGTGTCTAAGGGAGATTGGGGAGGGAAGGGGAAGAGACGGAGAGAGGAGGGGAGCAGGTTCGGTGTGGGGAGAAGACAGTCCAGCAGAGGAGTGAGGGTGGGGAAGGTAGAAGGTGCGAGGATCCTTGGAACACAGTGAGTATGTGGCAGAGTGAATTGGAAAGAGGAGTGAAGAAAGGTAAGACAGAAGGGACCCAAAACATTTTTTAATATTTTAAGTAATTTTATACAAATGCATTTGGGGTAGGTGGAATTTGGTTTTGGCCTGTTAATATTCTGACTGGTGATCGCAGTGGCTATCTGAAAAAATTTCAATATAGAGTACATTACATTTCTAAGACCCATATACATCATAAGGACCTTCATGGACAGCATACTAGAGATTTTTGCTAAAAATGTTCCTACTATATGGCAATCAGGCATGTTGGCACTGGCAGCATGAGTACCCATACCACCATCCCAGCCCCACACTATGGAGTGATGCTGGAGGTATCCCCTGATAAAGACAAGGACTTCTGGGGAGAACATGGGAAAAGAATGGGTATGTTGGCCCAGATGAAGACTTCCAGTCCTCCCAATTGTCATGGGGCCTCCAAAGCCCTTAACGTTGCCACCAATCCCCCCCAAACCAGCACCATAACAAATACTTTGTGTAAGCAGTGGGGACTCTTTGCTGGGATAATATGTAGATCTCCCGATTGTGGACAGACTAGGGGCATCAGAGGAAGTATCCGGGGACCTGCAGAGTGTCCAGACGGTTACTGAAGTGCTCAAAGGTGTGATGCAACAGGGAGCTCACAAAAGGAGCAAAGAAACAAAAAAGCCATCACGCAACCCCAGGACAAAGCTCATGTGCTCAGCCTCTGTAATCTGAGGGAGGAAACCCACAGTGGGGGCCCAAATCTAAGTCTTCTACACAAGCTCTCCAAATATTTCCTTTTGCTATGGGGCCCCTTAATCACAGTAACAAGTCTACCCCAGTAATCTCTCAATGTATAGTATTATAGATACCTGCTGTAAATTACTTTATAATAATTTTACTAAAACTGCAGATTTCATCATTTGAAGTCACAGTAACTATTATCACTTGCACACTGCTCTGCATCTCCCTGTAGCGCAGTATCTCAGTTTCTGGTCCAATATATATTCTCCTGGGAACCTCCGTTTAACTAGGACATCTGGCCTAGAGGGTGCTTTCGATTCCACTTGGATAAATGAATAACTAAACAATGCATGGTAGCGCTGTGCACGAACGGGCACGCCAGTGCCACAGAGCTGCCCCAGGGTGGTGTAGCTATGGCAGTCACTGGCAGGCAGGCTACTACAGTGCAAGGAATGCACAGCAGGTTCCCTGTCCCTGGGCTGCCTCTGGCTTCTGCTGCCAACTGCAGAAGGACAACGAAAGCAAAGGACATAAAGAGTCTGGAGACAGTAGGACAGGGAATAAAAAGTGTCAGGAAGATAAATGTAATGATGAATAAGACCAGCCGGTAAACTGTAGCAGTTTCATGGATTCCAGGAGAACAAGGCTCTAATCTCCCAACGTCCTGCATCATTTTAGAGACTGGGAAACAGTCTGTTGACACTGATCTCAAATGCTCCTTGAGACATATACAGTATATCACTGAGAACACACACAGGCGAACTCCAACCATTGATTCAGCATGGGTGCAAAGCCTTGTTACTAATTCCATACAATATGGTCCCTTCTCCCATTGTCGGAGGGGAAGAAAGCCCCAGACATTTCTTAAAGCGCTCATCTGTCAGGGTTCAGTCTAGGGCAGGTCATCAACAATTCACAGCTTCGAGAAGACGGGCCAGCAGATATGAGCATGTATGTATCTATGTATTATGTAATGGTTGATTTGACATTGAGGATTCAGACCCATGTGTTTTAGTTCAAATGTTTTTCTTTCTTAATTCACATCCTTTTTCCATATAACTGCTGTAGTAATTTATAAAAAAAATTGTCCCTGAACACAGAGCTGGTAAATTATGAACTGCCCTTTCATCTAGTCAGGCGGTGTGTATACATGACACAAACAGACTGTGAACTGCTCGATAAAATAAAAGTGGAAAAATATTTAATTTTAATTTGGTGACCAGGTGAGTACACTGTACCAGAGGTCCTTTTACAGGCAGGACCTGTGTTGTAAAGCGACAACTACTGACAAGTACACAGGAAGTTAAGACACGTTGAGATAAACTGATTACAGAGTATGAGAGATACTGTATATAAAACAGGCATTGGTCAATGTTAGCCTGACGATGCAAGAATTATTGACCATGGTGTCACTCATTCCTAGAATGTTATACAACACTGGTTTCATTCATTGACATTTTCCATGGACATCAAGACAGTAATAACTGAAATAAATAATTAAGCTACAGATTAGGAAAATGGAAAAGGGACGCTACTCCCCAAATGCCAGAGCAAACAACTACGCTTTCAGACTCTGCTTACAGGCCTACACCAAGGGAGGCCTCCTCAGGGTTCTTGGGAAAGAGTTCTAGAGGACTAGGTCTGCCACCTAAAATGCCCGACCCCCCCCCACCACCACCACCACCACCGAGGTTTTTAACCTCATCCTAGGAACTATGAGGAGGCCCTCCTCAGTGGAGCAAAGAGGGACAAGGATATGTAAGGGTGCAGAAGATGTGCTAGGTAAACCAGGACCAGCCCATGCAGGGTCTTATATGTAATCAAGCCCAATTTAAAGGAGATACACCTCTTAACTGGCAGCCAGTGTAGGTCACACCGCACTGGAGAGACATGACATGACCTTGGAAGGCCCGGTCAGCAACCTAGCCGCTGCATTCTGCACCAGCCACACACACTGCACTGTACCTCCACTGACCCAGAGTTATACATAATTGCAGTAATCAAATTGCAAAGTCACAGACGCGTGTACCGACATAGCTCCATTCAGCTCTTTTTAACCTTTTGAAATGTTGCAGGATTCCCTGCACCATGAACTGAAGTGAGAAGGGGATCCATCTAAAAACATGCAACAACTATATTTCACTTCGTGCCCTAACTACACTTCGCCCTACTACTACTACCTCCAACAGCTTTCAAATAACTGTTTAGGATTAAAATTAAACACTGATGGCTGGAAGATAAAGCAGAATAATGTTTCTTACAAATACTAGTGGATTCTTCGCTATATAACCACTGCAGCAGGTTATATTTTAAAAGTTTAGAGCTCACAGCAGAGCCCCAAATGGATGGTTAGCCCAGCCTGCTGGCCGTCTTTTCCTCATAAGAGCCTCGTAACTCCGAGCTTAATTTATGGAGTGTTATAATATGAAAGCTGGGCTGTCCAGTGTCTGCCCCACGGCAGTTGTAAAACTCGGAACAAATGCAAAATGCCATGTCTTTTGCTCAAGGAAAGTGACAGTACTTAACAAAAACACCAGCTGTCGTCACCCAAGTAGTAACCAAGGCTACTGAGTGGCCTGCCAAATAATCTGCCACTCGCTTCTCGTGCTGGAAAACTTTCAGCACCTAATCACTGCTAGTGAGGGTCACACTGCTGCTGTCCAAAGTGCTGAAAACTGAAAGCACTCAGGCCAACAACACACACTATTTGTTTCAGTTTGTTCACCCATGAAAGCCCAACAGAAGTTCAACCACAATTTAACCCTCGAGTAGCTGTGGTACAATTTACTCCTGGGTCTCTTGGTTTCCAAGTATGTGCTTTAAGCACCAGACCATGCTGATCTCCACAATACAACATGTCCTTTCAATCTGCAAGGCTCAAAACACAGCTCACTACTACATGCCCATCCCCCCCTCACTGCACAGAATGTGGGCTGTGACACACTGCTATACACCCTCACCTCACTCAGTGTACAGAGTGAGGGGCACGGCACATTACTAAACACCCTCCCCTGCCTCAGTGTACAGGGTTCGGACCATGGCACACTGCTACACACCCCATCTTTCCTCAATGTAGAGAGCTCTGATTTTGGCACATTACTACACACCCTCCTCTTCATCAGTGTACAGGGCTCAGACTGAGACCATGAAACACTGATGCACACTCCTTTGCTCACTGTAGAGAAAACACATTTTTAGCGTACCGCTACACACCCTTCTCTTCATCAACATTCAGAGCTTTGACTATAGCACACTGCTACATGTCCTTTCCTCCCTCAGTGCACAGGGCATGGACTGTGACACACTGCCACACACCCTCCCTTTCCTCAGTGTGCAAAGCTCAGCCTGTGGCACACAGCTACACACCCTCCTTTTCCTCACTGTACAAGGCTCAGGCCGTAGAACACTACTACATACCTTCCCTTTCCTTACGGTACAGGGCTCGGAGTATGGCACAGTGCTACACACCCTCCTTTTCCTCACTGTACAAGGCTCAGGCCATAGAACACTACTACATACCTTCCCTTTCCTTACGGTACAGGGCTCGGAGTATGGCACACTGCTACACACCCTCCTTTTCCTCACTGTACAAGGCTCAGGCCGTAGAACACTACTACATACCTTCCCTTTCCTTACGGTACAGGGCTCGGAGTATGGCACACAGCTACACACCCTCCTTTTCCTCACTGTACAAGGCTCAGGCCATAGAACACTACTACATACCTTCCCTTTCCTTACAGTACAGGGCTCGGAGTATGGCACACAGCGACACACCCTCCTTTTCCTCACTGTACAAGGCTCGGGCCTTGGAACACTACTACACACCCACCCTTTCCTTACGGTACAGGGCTCGGACTATGGCACAGTGCTACACACCCTCCTTTTCCTCACTGTACAAGGCTCGGGCCATGGAACACTACTACACACCCTCCCTTTCCTCAGCGTACAGGGCTCGGACTAAGGCACACTGTTACACACCCTCCTTTTCCTCACTGTACAAGGCTCAGGCCGTATAACACCACTATACACCTTCCCTTTCCTTACGGTACAGGGCTCGGAGTATGGCACACTGTTACACACCCTCCTTTTCCTCACTGTACAAGGCTCAGGCCGTAGAACACTACTACACACCCTCCCTTTCCTCAGCGTACAGAGCTTGGAGTATGGCACAGTGCTACACACCCTCCTTTTCCTCACTGTACAAGGCTCGGGCCGTGGAACACTACTACACACCCTCCCTTTCCTTACGGTACAGGGCTCGGATTATGGCACACTGCTACACACCCTCCTTTTCCTCACTGTACAAGGCTCGGGCTGTGGAACACTACTACATACCTTCCCTTTCCTTACGGTACAGGGCTCGGACTATGACACACTGCTACACACCCTCCTTTTCCTCACTGTACAAGGCTCAGGCCGTATAACACCACTACACACCCTCCCTTTCCTTACGGTACAGGGCTCGGATTATGGCACACTGCTACACACCCTCCTTTTCCTCACTGTACAAGGCTCGGGCTGTGGAACACTACTACACACCTTCCCTTTCCTTACGGTACAGGGCTCGGACTATGACACACTGCTACACACCCTCCTTTTCCTCACTGTACAAGGCTCGGGCTGTGCAATACCACTACACACCTTCCCTTCCTTACAGTACAGGGCTCGGACTATGGCACACTGCTACAATGGCACACTGCTACACACCCTCCCTTTATGTAAACAGCACAGACAATGGCACAGTGCTACACACAATCCCACATCTTTCTAGGTTCAGAGTTTGTTGTTGGGCAGTCTATTCTGCATAACGTCCAACTTGACGAGTGTAATGAGCACTAATGTGCACACAGGCTCCGAAAGCCTAAGGCCATCCCTGAAGCCTGTGAACACCTAGCTGATAATGGTACACACAATCCCCCCCCAAATCACCACCTTTTCTGCAGTCAGCTGCAGCAATTAAATTCAGGCCCCGCAAATCTCCATCTTAGTTTCTCTAAAAAGAAGCAGATCATGTTATGTAACTAATAGATGGCACATAGCAAAAAGAAATGCAGCTAAAACTGTAATAAAAAAATGCATACACCCAAGCAGAAAGTTTGTAGACATAATTAACAAATCAGCCTGCTGCACTTGCAGAAGATAAGTGCAGGTGTCTGTACACTTATTAGCATGAGCCTGTGTCAGCCTCCTGGCTAGCAGTAATTAGCAGATGTTAATGCCTACTGGCAACAGCAGAACCAGCTAGATAGCAAATACTAGTACTACAGAACATCGATAATGTTGGGAATGCAGTCTTGTAGTTAGAGCACTGAACAGGAGCCCAGGTTTGAATCCCACCATTGGCACTGGCTTACTATGTGACCTTGAGCAAGTCACTCCGTCACCTTTTCCCACATTCCACTGCTCCAGCTGTAACACTGGGCAGAAGCAGTACCCTCCTCCCATACACACACCTAAAAATGAGATAGTTTATCTCAGTGGTGTTACTCTGAGACCAAACAGAAGACAGCAGCTGTCAGTGTGATTCAATGGTTACATTAAAAGCAGTGTGTGTGTGTGTGTGTGTGTGTGTGTGTGTGTGTGTGTGTATATCTCCCAAATAAGTCTGCCTGCAGGTAAAGCCCATGCATGGTTTGTAGGTTTGTGGTGTTTTTTTTAGAAGCTCTCCTTTTCAGTATAAAAGAAACAGCACCATGAAACGGTGAAAGACTCGTCTCAGCATGTCATTAGATGCTGGCTGTTCATCCATGCAATCACCTACTGAGTTGTGAAGATTAAAATGTGAATTCATTATTGTTACAGCAAAAATGACAGACACTCCGAGGACAAGTGATAAAGTTTTCCCTGTGCCATCAGCCTAACAGACAAAGGGCTGAAGCATGGCAAGGGCGTGTAGCCACTGTCAAGAGGGCAGAAACGGCCAGTCTGCCAATGCAGCGGTAGCGCTACCACTTGTGACGCCAATGACCTGGGTTCAGCAGTGAGCCTGGAGCATGGAGGATCAGCCGGGGGTAGGAGAAGATGGAGTATCTGACAGACAGCTCCTAGGAGGGAGGCACATGGCAGCCTGCAACTGTTTGCCCTCTAGCGATGGCCGGGGGTTGGTGCGCAAGGGCCAGTATGGCTGCAAGAACTGGTGTGGTGGCAAACCTAGATGTCACTGCATGTCCGTGCCATTGAGGGAATACAAGCATGGAAAAACCCCATGCCCATGCACCATGACGCCAGGATCCTCTACAGAGCTGCTCCTGTCGAACCAAGGTAGGCAAGCAAGGAACTGGATCAGCATCTTGATCCTCCCTCCCTCCTCCCCCCCCCATAGGTGGGGGGGAGCTCCACCATGGGGGCCAAGCCACAGTCTCCCTGGGAACAGCTGGCAGGTAAGTCCCAGGGGATGCTGGGAACGGGAGCTAGGAAAGTCCTATGTGAGTTGCTATGGGGTACATCCCCACTGACCAAACTAAGCACAAATAGATGTGGAAAAAAAAAAGAGGGCAGAAAGAATGCAGGGGTCATTCAAAAGATGAGTGATCAGCAGGACGGAAGTAATCCGTTCACTTTAAGGTTCCGGTAGTGTCCCACCTTGTGTGCTGCATTCAAATATGGACTGCTCAATGCAAAAAGGACAGTTAAGCAGTTCGGAGGGTGCAATGCAGGGCCACAAGACTGTGCAGTGGTATGAAGGACAGAATCTATGATCAGAGTCTCGCTTTCCTTAACATGGCCACTCTGGAGAATGGGAGGTTGGTAGGGGACAGGAGCGCGGTCTTCCGCAGCTTACTCAAGGGGTATCGACACAATGTAACAGACGGACGTTTATCTGATGTTCTCCAAAAGGACACAAGGACATGCCCTGAAACTGAAAAGTGCTAAATTTGGGATAACGTTAGGAAGCTCTTCTCCCAGAGGGCGATACATCTATGGAACAGCCAATCAGCAGAGACAATTGATGTAAAGACAGCGCAGGGCTTCAAGTTAAGCCCAGCTTACCAGGGGAATCAAAGTGCACGCTGGGTAGTAGGATGGGTGCGTTATCCCCATAAATAAGTACATGTCTACACAACATTCTTAGTCATTGCTGCTTATGAAGCGGAAGGGAGGGGGGAGATATAAAGGACCTTGAGCCATTTCTCATGTTACTATTAATGTTCACAAATGCCTTAAAGTAAATGTGTGATTTAAAAAAAAAAAAAAAAAAAAAAATTCACAGTTCAGTCTTCCTAGCCCGCTACTCTGGGGGCAGCGATAGCCCCTCTGTGTGAAAAAAATGTTTTTTTACTCGCTGTATGACGTTTGGGAAGGGATCGTAATTCTGTTCGAACTGGGAGCCAGACAATCCCTTCCCACTTCCGCGTCTGCTTGATCTGCCCTGCGCTCCCCCGTTTTGTGACGTGCTACCAGGGAGAGCGCGGGGACACACCTAATACAGTTCTATGGGGCTAACTTTTAAAACTATTTTATTACGCTTGAAACTAATGTTTGATAAAAATAAAAGCCACTGGTCAACTAATAGGGACCCTATAGCGCCTCATCCTCAGCGCCACCGGGCTGGCACTACTGATTGAGGATATAATAATGTGGGTGTGCTAAGGTGGACACTGCCTAATAGATTAGTGACTTTTCCTTGTTCAGCCCATCCCCCTGATATGTTAAGGGATGATGAAGGGGAATCACTCCAATTAACTCCAAGGGTCAAAGTGTCAAGATGTCCCTCCATGTCAGCCCTCCCGCCCCGGCAGAGCATCCCACATGCTTACTAGAAGTAACAGGATAAGCGATCCCTTTCCCCACCCACCAAGGGAGGAGGCCTCTGATCAGGTGCTTGGCCCTCCAATGTTCCAATTTAGGGGGCGCAAATCTGAGTCGCCAGCATGCCAAGTAGGCCCCTAATGCTCAACCCCACACAGTCTGCTAAGGAGAGCGGTCATATTTTAAAGAGAGCTAACCAAAAGAATGGCTTCCTTTGGCAGTTCACAACATCAGCGAACAACCAGCATCGAACCTCAAGCCAAGTCAAGTGCGTAACTATCTGGTGTACTTTGGTCCCATGTAGAGCTTCTGCCAGACTTCAGTTTCCGGGCCACTCCTGGTCACTTTTAAAAGGGGTCTGACACAAAACGTTAGTACCATTCCAGGAAAATCCAATTATTTTACTTACTTTCTGCTCACAAATATCGATTAGCAGCTTAGAGGTAAAATAAATGGTGCCTAATTTGACCCCCCCCCCCCGCAATCAACAAGAGTCTCACGCAAAAATCAAATGCTCTGAAACCCTCACTATGGGGCTCACAGATGCTCGACAGTATTTGTGATCTGGGGGACAGCCTGCCTCCATTAATAAGCAGTACAGTGATTTATTTTTAATTTTTAACCATCAAGGAGGTCAACATTCTTAAACGTCTGCTCCAATTCAGAAATGAAGAAGCTGACGCTGCTCATCTAGGTCGGATCTATCCACAACGCTGAATAATATGCTCTCAGACTGAAAATCCCAGGTTCAAATCTTCAGTTCGACAATGGCCTACAGTGCAACTTTGGCCAAGTCATCCGACAGCACCATGCTATGCTTCAGGCCTTGCTCTCAGTCATAAAACCTTGGTAAAAGCAGGATTCTCTCTCTCTCTCCCTCCCTCCTTTCCTCTCGCTCCCTCTCAAAGGAATGCTGCATCATCTCCACTGGGCTGCCAGAGGACACAAATAAAATAGGAGACTTCGGTCTGACAGAAAAGTACTATGAGTGCAAGTTTACAAGACCATAAAACATTACAGCAGCACTCTGCATTTGTAGAAGGCCTGTGTCAGACTTAGCAAAGCTGTATCTACTGCTCAATTTCTGTGGCATGCTAATCAATATTAACCGTCAGCACAATAATGCACACAGAATCAAAATTTATAATCAATCAAAACAGAACAAGCAAAGTTTAATGCTTGTACTTGCAGCTCAAAGACTAATTCAGTCCTCTGTATTTAATGTTTTTTATTTTTTGTTAAAAGCAAATCCACATTTTTTTGGGCTTCACCACTCATGATTTTTCTGGTCTTCCAAATAATGGTAATGTGACATTTTTTTTTTTTTTAATTAATATCCTATAGGAACCCCATGATATGTTTTATGCTATTTATGTAAAGGACTTCTGCTAAATCACCACAGATCTGAGAGTTTCCATTTCAAAGCATGAGCCTTGGTGCCCAGTGGCCCCGGTCTGGCACACCACATTTCCATGCGGCTGGCCCAGGTTGGAGCCCGAACTTTTATCATCCCCATGAGTCAGTGGAGTTTAGGGAGCAATATAGGTTCACCAGGGGGAAGTCATGTGACACACAAATTAACAGAATTTTTTGACTGAGTGAAAAGGGAGATGGACAGGTGGTAAGCTGTCAATGTGGCCTACTTGGACTTCAGTAAAGCCTTCTGCACAGTGCCGCACGGGGGGGGGGGGTTACCACAGAGGTTAAGAGGCCAGCCTGCCGCGCCACCTCCGCTACCCACCTCTGAGACCTCCTAGCTGGGACAGCCCCCAACTGGGTTGCTACACTTGTGACCTGCGGCCATGGCTGGAGAAGCCAGCCGGCCGCACCACCTCCACTACCCGCCTCTGAGACCTCCTAGTTGGGACAGCCACAGACCAGGTTGCTACCCTTGTGACCTGCAGCTGTGGCTGGAAAAGCCAGGTGGCTGCGCCACCTCCACTACCTGCCTCCGAGACCTCCTAGCTGGGGCAGCCCCTGACTGGGTTGCTACACTTGTGACTTGAAGCCAGCCTGGAAAACCACCTCCGCTACCTGCCTCTGAGACCTCATAGCTGGGTAAGCATCTGGACCTGGCCGGGACCGCACCTTGGAGCTCTCATTGGCCACAGCCTGCAAGAACTCTCTCCATTGGCCGTTGACTTATGGCTTTTGCACTGACTGGCCGCCTTCTCCTGCACCATTTCTTTTCTGCCACGGCTCTTGCCATGCTTGAAATTTTGTGCATTTGAACTATTTTGTATTTAAAATTGATTGCTTTTAATGCTATCACTGTATTTGGGGGATCATCAGAACTGCATTTGTGTTATTCCTGCTAGCCCTTTCCTTGTATCCCTGCTTTGAGCTCTCTTGTATCTTCTCACTTTCCCTCGCTCCCCTGTGCCCTCGGTACACTGCCTCTCCAATTTCTTTTCCCCGCTCCTGCTCCCTTTTTAATTTTTTTCTTTAATTGCTTAACTGCCAAAGAACTTACTCCCTGCTATGGTGCCAACTAAAATTTGCTTGCAAATTTAGGTGGTCTGGCCACCCCCGCCGCTTATTCTTTTGTGCCTTTTTGTCTCACTTTTTTCCTCTCTCCAACCCCCAATTTAGAACCCTGTCTGCACCTTTTGTTTTCCTGCCTTTAACTTCTAACACCCTGCTCTGATCTCTTCCCTCTAGGACAGCCCCTGACCGGGTTGCTACACTTATAACTTGCGGCCATGGCTGGAGAAGCCAGCCGGCCAAGCCACCTCCGAGACCTCCTAGTTGGGTAAGCATCTGGACCTGGCTGGGACGGCACCTTGGGGCTCCCATTGGCCACAGCCTGCAAGAACTCTCTCTCCATTGGCCGCTGACTTACGGCTTTTGTGCTGATTGGCCCTCTTCTCCTGCACCATTTCTTTCCTGCCACGGCTCTTGCCCTGCTTGAAATTCCGCACCACCGCCCATCCCGGCCTTAATTAAATACACCTTAGCTCCTCCCATACCTCCTCTCTTTCTGTGTCTCCACTGCTTGGTAGCTACTGGATGTAACAAACCAAAAAAAACAAAAGAGAGAGAAAGACCTCCCTTTGTCTTAAAGCTGCACTAAGCTAAAAACCCTGCTCTACCCAAAGCTTGGATTCCTGAAATCACCATAGGTCCTCACTCTAGTGACTGCCTCCAGTTTCTTGCAAACACTTGTCTAGTCCACTGTGGTGCTGTCCTATTTGCTCCCTCACCCTTTTCTCCTCACAATGCTGTTTTTGCAAACCAGCTTACTAAGTGCCTGCTACCCCGCTCTGCCTCCCTGTCACACACCCAACTATATCTACCTAACTCCTGGCTCTCTATCCGCTGATTCCCTCTCAGCTCACAGAGGCCCTATAAATTACAATGGGCTTGTTGCTACCCAACAGGGTTGGGTAATAAGCACCCATACTCTCTCACTCTCTCCTCTATCCCTTATGCCTGCTCTCTGGGAATGTCGACAACCAGTACCCCAGACACAGGCGGAGGGCTGGACTTACTTACAGGCAGTTAAGATTGTGCCTGCTCAAACCTTTACTTTTGCTGTTACTGATGTCTGGAAATACTCACCTAAACCCTGGTCCTGGCCTGCCATGCAAGGCTATTCCTATAATGTGACTAGGGACGCTCACTTTGGCATCCCTAAATATCTTCAGCCTCCTCCCAAAACAACGCACTTCAAATAATTGCTAATCTACACAATCCGGATGTTCTGGCAATTGTTGAAATGTGGCTCACACCAAACATCCCTGACTCAGCTACTGCCCTACCAGGCTATAGCATCTTCAGACTTGATAGGACAACCAAAAGAGGTGGGGGATGTGCAATTTATCTCAAAGAGTCACTCACGGGACACCTCCTGCCTGTACCTACGGCTGCTACAACCACTCAAATACTTGCCATCAGAATTCTGCTAGGTGCCCGTATTAAGGCACGTACTGTGGCATCAGTGTACAGCCCTCCAAAAGAGCAAGGGAGGGAGTCTCAATTCTGTAATGGACTTCATACGTAACCAGCCCCTTGGATCAGAGTCCATCCCGATGGGAGACTTCAATGTAAACTGGCTTGCACCTAAAAATGGGAGCTACAAGGACGCCATCTCTGCTGTTAACTTTTCCCAGCTGGTTGACTCCCCAACCAGATCCAACTACTGTATAAAATGGGGACAAAAAGCCTATTGGACTGGGTCCTGACCAGTCATCCTGGCTGCATTTCTAACACCACTGCCCTCCCGGATACACTCAGTGATCATTCCCCTGTCATCTGCATGTGGACAAACAAATTTTGCAAACCACCACCAAAGACAATCACCAGCAGAGTTCTTGCCCAAGGTCATCTGGAACCACTTAAATCCCTCAGAGTGTAAGACTGAACTCCAATCTACAGAGCGAAGGATGTTGACATGGCACTCGAATACTTCATCAACAACTTTAATGCTGCCTACGACTCTCATGCACCCCTAAATAAGTGCAGAATCAAAGACCCTTGCAATCCCTGGCTCTCTGCAGAACTCCTAGCACATATGAAAATAAGGGACCACCTCTGGCATCGTGCCCAAGCCACTGGCACTCAATCTGACATCCAGAACTAAAAAAAGAGCGCAAAATGACTGCACAAGATCCATCCATCTAGAAAAAATGAATTACTATAAGGAAGTGCTTACTGATACCTGGGGCAAAGGAAAATCTTTCTAAGATAATATTTAAGAAATTGCAGGGAAAAACCTGAAAACTTCACCTGCCTTACTCGACATAGATGGGACTACAACTCTTGACCCTGTAACTATTGCCAATACTTTCAATAATGCATTCACATACTTCAGCAGTGTTCTTCCACCGAACTTTTTTGACACAGATGTCACCTCGCCCACCCCAAAAAGTCTTCCCCCACCTACCAGTCACCCACCATTCTACTTTAAAGTCATCTCACCGCAGGAAGCCCGTAAATACATTCATAAGGCAATTGGTAAATCTAGACACAGCGGGGATTCTCTCGACCTTAAACTGTTGTCCCTCACACTTGAGGAAGTACTAGTGCCTCTTACCTGGATTTTTAACCTCTCACTTAGCCTTGCCCAGTTCCCCAAAAGATGGAAATCAGCCACGGTAACACCGGCTTACAAAAGCGGTGATAGGTCTCTTCACATGAACTTCTGGCCCATCTCCATACTTCCACCTTTCTCCACAGCACTTGAACACATTGTAGCTGACCAGTTTACCGATTATCTTGATAAACATTAGATCCAATGTACCCAACAACATGGATTCAGAAAAGGACACAGCACCTCCTCAGCCCTCATGGAATTCACCGGTTTTATTCACAACTCTCTGGACCATGGACAGATAGTTGGGGCCATATTTATCGACTTGATGAAAGCACTCGACATGCAGGGCTGGATTTACACTGCCATGGGCCCTATGCAGTTATATCTATGGGCTCCCTTCCTTATACCCCACGACCATCCCCATACCACTACTCTACCATTCTCTCCACCACCATCTTTCCAGCACCCTCTGCGCTCCACACCCCAACTCCCACTGAAATGTTACAGATGCAAATCTGTATAAGCAAATGTACTGGTCTTGTCTTAACATCCCCCGATCCAGTCTTGCCTGTCCTGGATCTGACCAGATGTGACTTTGTCCTGCCTGTACACCCCCTGTCCCATCTTGGCCTACTGTCTCCGGCATTTCTACTTCTGCATGTAGCTGGCCTGACATGGCACTGTCCCACTGTCATGGTGTCAGCGTGGCTCAGCGTAGCACATCTGCCTCTAGCACAGACGGGTGTAGGTTCTAGTCCACATTAGGACAGGGCTCACACCATAAACACTGGCACCCAAGTCCAGTATGGGGAGATGTTGTACTGTTGTGTTGTGGCATCCTTTGGATGAGATGCTAGACAGAGGTCCCATCTGCCCATCTCTGGTGCTATCCTGGCAGGTATCCAGGTAGAAATTAAAGAACCCAATGCACTTTTCACAATAGTAGGGGATTTTCTCCACTGTCCTGGCCAACATTCTCCTTACCATAAAACTGGTTCATGCAACTGTCCAAGGCTGTGTGTGGGTGTTGATGTGTGATATGGCTGCCAGTTCACCAGTCACTTCGTTGCCAGTGTGTCATTGCTTATAAAGCACTTTGGGATACAGTGTGTAGGAAAAGCAATACATACATACCAATTTTTTTCTTCTTCCACCTGTCCCCCGCCCCCTCCCCAATTATTCCCATTCTGGCCTGCCTTCCCTCTCCTATGGCCCTGGCCTGCCTAAACCCCCTAACACCGCCCCTGTCCTGCAATCTACCCACGTGGAGTTTGGCCTGATATGACCCTGTCCTGCCACTAAGAGAACTGATTGAATCAGATAACTGGGGCTGTCTGTCTCTTTAAAGCAGACAATCCATCATTGTAAACAAACAGGCAGGATAGCACAGTAGTATAAGTCTCTGAGCTGTAAACCTGGAGACCTAGGTTTGAATTCCACAGCCCCTACTTGCATACTGTGTGACCCTGAGCAAGTCGCTTAACTTCCAGTTCCTTGTGCTCCCAGTTCACACTTGTAAACAAGGTTTCAGCTTAGTGTGTTACTCCTGGTTAAAAAAAAAAAAAACAGGAAGAGAAAGTCCCTTAAACATTTTGAAAAGTGCAACTCTTCCCTTCTGTTCATTCTCATACAGTTTACTTTGCCAATACAACTTGTGCACTGCATTCAGGCAGCATTTTATCAATTATCTGGTGCCTGGCATGATTAACTTACTTACTTGACTCCTCTGAGCTGCAGTCTGCAGACAGACAGTGGTGGTGGTTCTGACCATGACATATCAGAATTCCTGGCTGCACCGGGCTGTGGTGGTAAGGTGACTTGTTGTCTGGTTGTCCCACACTCCAACAACAGTCCCACTCCCTCCCTCCCAGTCCAGTGAAGTACACATAGCCAAGCCGAGGTTAGCATAGGTCTGAGCCGTCATCCAGCGGCGGCACACAGTATCACTGATGTTGTGACAGGCCAGCGCGATGATGACTCCAACAACTCGAGACTCCGTCTTGCTGCTGCCTGCCTACTGGGGACTTGTCACCCACATCACTCACCCGACCTGAGAAGTAAAATAAAAATACAATTCCCCAGCCCGGCAGCCAGCCGCAGCCCCCTCTGCTTTTTTTTTTTTTTTTTTAAACTCTCCCAAGTCCCATTCTGCATCTGATTCCTCCAAGTAAATGGTGACTCGCACTCGCACTGTGGACTGGCACCAAAACTGAATCTGCCACTCAGTACTGCTGCTGGGCTCGCATGCAATGCACGCACTGACGCACATGCGTGGTTCTTCACAGATATCACACAAAGTGTGCTGGCAAGTAAGGTAGGGCAGTGAGCACACACATACTGCTCAGCGGTGCTGGCATTGCCTTTTTTTCTGTGTAATCTGCTTGGTGTTGACTAAAAAACAAAACAAAAAAGGGAACTTGGAGCAGCCTGAAGGGCCCCCCCAAAACACAGGGCCCAACGCACGGGCGTAGTTGTCGTAATGGTAAATCTGGCCCTGTCGACACGGTCCATCTACTAGTGGAACAGCTAAGTAATGCTGGATTTTCCACCGACTCCACTGCCTGGTTTAAAAGCTAACTGGAAAACCGCACTCAACAAGTCAAAATTGCCAATGTCCTCTCCGACTTTAAACCAGTTCATTCTGATGTACCACAAGGGTCCATCCTGGGCCCTCTCCTATTTAGTCTCTTCTTAAACAATCTCCCAAGATCCTGCTCTGAACAAATCCTACTGTAAAGCGGATGATGCTGTTATCTACAAAAGTCACACAGACCCCCATGCCTCTTCAAAACCAGCTACAACTCGGATTTGCATCCGCAGAGAAATGGTTCCGTGATCACAAGTTGGTACTAAACTACAAAAAAACTAAGCTCATGCTCTTCAGTAGCTCCCACAATAAACACAGGCAACATCCTCTGACTGTCTCTAACTGCCTTGGTACCGTTCTCGAACAGGTACAATACTTTAAGTATCTTGGCGTCACCATCGACAGCAATTTATCTTATGGGGTGCATATCGATAACATCGCCAAAGCAGTCAATACTCACATTGGTCTCCTCTACAGACACAGGCACTCCCTGACCCCTGAAGCCATAAGGTTGGCAGTACAGAGCTCTGTTACCTCCATTACAGACAATGGATTGATCATCTATGGATCTGCCACTGATACCGTCCCTCGGCGCATTTCCACTGCTCTAAATAAGGCGCGTCATCTCATCTCAGGAGCCCACTGTCTCACATACACATGCGACCTCTATGCCCAAACCGGTTGGCTACAGCTTAAACATCGCAAAAAATATCAAACATGCCTGTTGGCCAAGAAAATAACCCTAGGCCTCCTGCCACCTGGAGTTCAAGATCTTCTAAGCCCCCCTCTTAATCTCTGCCATACCCGTGGCTCTGAATCTCAGCTCCTCTAGGTTCCTCGCTGCCATACCTCCCAAGGACAAAGATCATTCGCCTACAGAGCCCCTCTCTGGATGAATGCTCTCAACAGTGAGATCTCCTCTGAATCCAAACTGGGCCCTTTCAAATTCCAAGCTCCAAGTGACTACTCTCTGCAACTCGCACCTGTGACTGTTTAGCTTAACAACCTCTGGCAAACGGCAACCTTGCACTCTACTATGGTCATATCTCCTTAGCACTATTTCTGTCTACCCCTCTCCCCTGCCACCCAACCCCTCCAATCACCTATCGTCCCCTCTACCTATGCCCCCTTCTCCTCTGTCTGTCCTGACAAGGCCCGTTTGGCCAATTCCAAATTACTGTATGATTTTTCCAGTACCTGACAAAGCTTGTTTTGGCTGATTTTCAATTTACTGTATGCATTCCTGTGCCTGCAACTGCTTACCATAAGTTTTTCTATTTTATCACTTTGCGCGCATCCATTATGATTTCTTTTCTTTGACACTTATTTTACCATACCCCTTTTGGTCTGTAACCCTGTTATTTCCTTTCTTTTTGTATACCTGTTTTACCATACTTTTTGTTCTGTTAATCTGTTGTATTATGCTGCTGACATGGAACCTATGTAAAAGAGCTCAATGCTTAAAGGTATTTGTAATCCAAGATGTAAATAAAAAAAATAAATAAGCAGGGGTTCACCAACGGGAGGTCTTGCATCACACATACCTGTTATATTTTTATGAAAAAGTCAGCAAGGAACTAGACAAAGGAATCCCAGTGGATGTGATTCTGCTACACTTTAGTAAAGTCTTTGACCTTGTACCACATTCCACTATTACAGCCAGATTAAAAACACGAGTATAGATCACAATATTATCATCTGGACACAAAGCTGGTTTTCAAGTAGATCTCTGAGGGTTTCAGCCAATGGATTATCATGCGAAGGAAAAGTCCCCAGTGCATTCTCGCAGGGATCAGTACTAGGCCCGCCTTTTTCTAGCTATGCATTAGCAACATGAATTATAGCCTTTGTAACTGGACTGAGAAACATGCAGACAACATAAAATTGGCGGCACTTGTCAGCACACACGCTCGAACTGACTCGCTACAATCTGACCAAAATAAAACTGCCTTGTGGGCAGAGCCTACGTGTAGGAAGTACAACACCAACACATGTTCAGTGTTACACATGGGAACAAAAAGGAATACCAATGCCATCCTTTACCCAGCAAGAGACATAGAAACATAGAAGTTGATGGCAGATAAGGACAGCAAGGCCCATCCAGTCTGCTCATTTCTTTTTCTACCTTATGAATGTGCCATCGGCCTTTGCTCTGACTATGGCCTATCTATTCATACTCATCTGTATTGCTCACTTATGCCTATCCCATGCCTGTTTGAAGCCCTGCACTGTATTCATATCCACCACTTCCTGAGGTAGGCGGTTCCATGCATCCACCACCCTTTCTGTGAAAAAGAACTTCCTCACATTACCCCTTAATCGACCTCCCTCTAATCTCATGTTGTGTCCTCTTGTCCTGCTATTTTTCTTATATTGAAACATGTCAGACTCTTTCACCTTGTTAATGCCCTTAAGGTGTTTGAATGTTTTGATCATATCACCCTCTCCCTCCTTTGCTCTAGGGTATACATATTGAGTTCAGTTAATCTGTCCTCATATGTTTTCTGATGCAGTCCCTGCACCATTTTGGTTGCCCTCTCTGGACTGCCTCAATTTGGTTAATGTCCTTGTGAAGGTGTGGCCTCCAGTACTGCACGCAGTACTCCAGATGGGCCTAACCAGTGTCTTGTAAAGAGGGATTATTACCTCCCTCTTCCGACTTGTGATACCCCTACTAATACACCCCAACATCCCTCTAGCCTCACCTACTGCTTTAGAGGTCTGCTTGGATGATTTCAGGTGATCGGTGATGATGATGCCCAAGTCTCTTTCTTCCCTTGTGACTGCCAGCAACTCCCCTCCCAGCCTATAGGTGGCTTCAGGATTTCTCTTCCCTATGTGCATGATCTTGCACTTCTTTGCGTTAAACCACAGTTGCCACTCTTCTGACCATTTTGCTAGTTTATCCAGAGCTCTTCTCATTCTGCCCACCCCATCTGGATCATCTACTCTGTTGCAGATCTTGCTGTCATCTGCAAACAGACAAACTTTACCCTCCATCTGCAATGTCACTGATGAAGATACTGAAGAGGACTGATCCCTGAGGTACCCCATTTGTGACTTGCATCTCTTCTGACTGTATACTGTTTATCACCACTCTCTGTTTTCTGCCAGTCAACCAGTTTGCCACCCAGTTGACCAACATCTGACCCACCCTGAGCCTACCCAGCTTATTAATCAATCTTCTATGTGGAACAGTATCGAAAGCTTTGCTGGAGTCAAGGTAGGTGACATCAACTGCTCCCCCTCGGTCCACCACTCTGGTTACCCAGTCAAAGAAATCTATGAGATTAGTTTGACAGGACCTTCCTTTTGTAAACCCATGCTGTCTTACAAAAGGAAGGTCCTGTCAAACTAATCTCAATCTCCAACTCCAGCAGGGCCAACACTCTTATTTAATGGTGTGTGTGTGTGTGTGTGTGTCCCCTTAAAAATGCTTCCAATGTTTGAGGACAACATCCTCTGCTAACAGGGGAAACTTACTTAGTGGTGGCATTCTTGCTTTCTCCATGGAAGAATGTTTGTGCCAGCACTGCTTCCCATTACATTCAGCATTTAGCTAAAGGGAAGTGAAGCCCATCCCACTCTCTCCAGCTGCTAAACATAACTGCCAAGTATTGCAGTCACTAATGAGGTCATCACCTCTGGTAGCACACGCCTAAACAGCACTGACAGTTTAGCATTAAGAACAAGCGAAATAAGAATGATAAAATGGGCAGGGAAAATCCTGCTTTCTGATTGGTAAAGAAGGTTCCAAAGCAGTGCGGTTCAGGAATAACAGCCACACTGCCAAACGTATGATTTTTTTGATGTGCATCCATTTTATAAAAGCAGTAAGACTTAAGGAACTTTTTTTTTTTGTTTAGAGGACTCATTTTATAAGCACAGTAAGACACTTCAGGATGAGGGTTACTAATCCTAAATTGCACTTCCAGGTGGTTGAAGGCCATCGGTTCAAGCGCCTCGTGCCTCACAATGCACCTTGGTGTGGGGTTCAGGAACAGTAATCTCATCCTGCCATGTCTTATTGCTTATTTAACATCCTTTTTTTTTTTTTTAATCTCCTCTACCCCCCCCCCAGCTCCGTCTGTTCAGGAGACCCTAGGAGTCTATCCCTGCACTCCGCCTTACCTGATCCATCCTACGGTCCCTCATGGAGCCGTGGCTATCCCCATCCCCCCCGGGCCGGGATCAAGGTGGTGCCCGTACACCCTGAACACATCCTGATTTTGTCGGTCCCGTAGTGGAAAGGCAGGCAGAGGCACATGAGGGCTAGCTCCTGGAGCTCCGTCTACCCAGAGTTGGAGGACTTTTTCTGTTTTTCTTGCAGGCATTATGGGTGCCCTGACGTCAGGTGCGAGCGCCGACGCCTGCGACGTCCTCCCCTACTGTGTGAGCCCTGGAGCTTGCCGATCCCAAGATTTTCACCTGTGGCCAGTCAAGCCCAAGGCACCGACATGCTGCTGTGCCCCTAACTCCGCCAGGAATCAGCACACGCTGAGCCATGTCCCTCCCTCCCTCCCCCAGAAGGTGAGCTGTCGTTGGATGCTCCAACCTTCTCCCCCCTGCTGGCCCTCCAGCAGCCTGAGTCCGCTCCCGAACCTGAGTCACTGGCGTCGCAGACAGAAATCCAACCGCTGCGCCGATGGGCCGGTCTGCGGTACCCCCCCTTTCAACCCAATATTATTGTACAGCTCAGTGGACTGAAGAACGGGGAGGTCAAAAGGCTTGTCCCAGGCCATACAATGAGGCCACACTGAGGGCTGGATCACCTACCTGGTTCAATACCCTGTTTTAAGCTACATTGGATGAAGTAAAACACGGACTTTTAAGTTCAGTCAGGATAAGCTCTCAAAGGATGTAACACAACAGTATGGGAACTTGGCACATTCAGGAAAGGGTGCAGCTGTTTTCAATATAATGAAAAACTATGTAGTGAGAACCTGGGAGAAACAGGCAGATCCACTGAACAGAGGGTTCTCACTGTGGGCAGCTGTTACTCTCCTTAGTGTCAGGATCATAATCAGAATTTAGGGCCAACAAGGGAAATCCTATGAGGATCGGCTCAGCACAATCAGCACGTACTCGCTGGAGGCCAAAAGAGAGAGGGGTGACATGACAGAGACCTTCAAGTTCCTAAGAGGAACAAACAAGGTTGACCTGCGAGGAACTCTTTAGCAGGCATGAAGAGTCGAAAACAAAGGGACATGAATGTAAGCTGGTTTGGGGGTTGGGGGGTACATTATGGAGAGTGGCTGAGTTGTGGAGCAGCCTACCAGCAGAGATGGTGTGCACAGAAACCATTAATGGGTTCAAGCACAGCTGGAGCATAGTAAAGGGCTTGATAGTTACTCAGGTGGATAGCAGCAAGGCAGGGATGGGGGGGGTAGCGAAGGTCAAAATCCCATCTAGACAAGAAGTCACGGGATAGAGTAAGGTAAAACTGGGCAGACTGGATAGACCAAAGGTCTTTTTCTGCTGACACTGTCCATGTATCTATGTCCAATAACAATAAAACAGTGGATGCGTGACCAGCAGCAAGCACGAGCAGATGCGACTTCAAGGAGCTTCTGCTATCCTACACTAGACACGCAGTGAAAGAGTATTTTCTCAGCATTTTTTGTTTTTATTTTAGCTCCAGTGTATTCCACAATGGTTATTTACTTCAATTGCAAATTCGATCCCGTTTTCATCATGGGAAGGCCACGACCAGGAACTCAGCAAGGCACGGGCAAGAGGACAGCACAGGAGCCACCACAGCAGCCACATGGCAGTGGCCTAAGCCAGGAGGGAAGAGGCATACTGGAGCACTAGAACAGTGCCTTGCCTCAAGCCATCTGTGACCTTGATACAAAGGAAGGCAATTTGAGCTCTCGTTTCACATCCATGAAAGTCTGGATGGATTTAGTGGCGACAGAAGCGAACCAAGCTAGAAATCTGACAAATACCTCGGTGTCAGCCATGGTGGGAATACTGGCAGAGAACAAACCGCTTCGCCTCAGAATGGAGACTTTAGAAAATGAAGAGAGAGAGACAATATTCAGCTCTTGGGAATCCCAGGGACTTTGGAGAGTTTGAATTTAAAAACTTTCATTACTGAACTTTCACTGGGACAGCCCAACCTCGATCTAGAGGGACATATTTACAAATCCTACCACTGGACTCCTAGAAAGAAACCATCAGATAATCAATCTTGCACCATAATGATTGTGACCAGCGGTCCCCGCAAAGAGACAATATCTTGTTAGCAGCAAAATCGGAGGCCCCTTCCAACTGAAATCTGGGGAACAAACGCACATTCCTCCCCCACCCCCCAAACTGAGCTTCGTGGTGAGACAGCGTTGCAAAACATTTGATGCTGTTAGGGCTGGTCTTCAAGCTTAAGGCATTAAACACTCTCTGCAATTACTGCCTCACCTATGCATCAACTATGCAGAACTGAATTGTCTCGGACCCGCTATAAGTCGTTGAGCGAATGGAGGCAATTGAAAGATTCTGTACACCAGCCGACCAACCCAGACTTTGCTGAAGGGGAGAGCGGACTGCTAGTTTCTTAGTCAATAACTACTATAGATACAACATTACTTCAGTATTTGTACCTGTTGGATTAATGTACTCACTTGCTTTATAATCACTGGGATTTTACTGTGCTTGAGCTCAATGTGGGCATTTTTTTCCTTCTTTTAATAAGCACTGATAGTACTGATTTTTGACTAGTAGCTTTTCTTAGAACAACTGCTACTGCAGCCCTTAGGTAAATTAGCCACGTTTCCTTGAGCCCTCTCAGTGGTTTAGTGGCTCGGCAGGGAGTCACAAACTTCCAACATAGCTGTCACCTCATGGTGGTGTGAGGGAAGCAGCATTAAATGCACAGCGGCAACTGATTCAGTACTTTGCATTCCTTGCTCCACTGTTCCAGGCATGACAATCTTTAGTGCAGCTCCAGTATGCTATGGAGGATAACATACCTTTCATGAGACAGGTATTTGCTTTATACAGTTATTTTTTTATACAATATTACTGTCCAGAGGCACAGTTTTGGGATCCTTTTTTCCCTGTTATGACTGGTCGTACGCCTTGTTTTGTTGAACTGTGATAATTCATCTATGCTCTTCCTTATACCATTTTGCTGAAAGCCTACTTTGGACTGCTGTTGGACTCCTTGTTTTGCAGGTTTAAACCTTTTTTAGAAATTATATTATCAAATGATTTCATGGACTCATTAAACACCACTGGTGGTGTTAGTTGTGCCTGATGGACATTTGGACTCCTTGTCACAATCTAGTCCACGCGCACGCTGCGTACAATCTTTTTCTGGACAAATCTGAGATTTTTACTGTAATTAATGAGACATCTTATGCCGTAGCTCAGAATTCAGAGAATGAGTCCTGTCACTGCATTTCTACATCCTTATATCGTCAGCTCTAAAAAGCAATTCACTGTTTTCATTGTGTATTGTGCACATTAAAAATGAAAAGATATGGGAATATGCCACAGGCTGACTAAAATTATATTTATTTTTATCTGCAGAATTTTTAATTTCTATGACCTCATAAGTGGCAGAGCCATAAGTGAGGTCTGTAGCGGTCAAATAATGCAACAATTAATGTGATATTTTTAGTCAGCCCAAGGCATATGTCATTTATACAATGACAGTGCCTCACTGGCAAGATTAGTTCATTCAATGAAGATTTTACTCTTTTTGTTTGATTTCACTGCTCCATTTTTTTTGTCTCATCTTTTTATTAAAATGTTATCATCAAGGGAGGTTTGAACTCTCCAGATCTGAAAAGCTACTATTTGGCAACTCAACTTCACTATATCCAGGACTGGGTGAATGGTGGCCCAGCCACTGGCTGGTTGAACCTGGAAGAGGAGGGGTGTCTCGGTCATCTTTCTGCCTACTTAACTAAAGATGGAAGGAAAGTCTATATACACTCTTGCCAGGACCAGGCGACATTCAACGATGGTGCGCCATGGCGCAGCACCCAAACTGTGCATGGTGCAGTGGCACTGCACTGGTACAAGCCACAGATAAGAAGCATGGGGATGCGCCAGCGCAAGTGCAGTTGTGCTAGGTGCATCACCCACAATATTCAGCAGAGGGCATGTAAAGGAGGTCATAAGATATGCAAGGCACAAATGAGGCCATTTGCATGTCATTATGGCCCCATTTGCATGCCTTGCGCAGGGCAGCCTGGCAACTTGCGCCCTGCACAGCATGATGTGTGCAGTGGGGATCCTGGGGCATTCCCCACCCGTAGCCACGATCGCTGCAATGTAACCAAACCAAGCCCTGATAGTCTAGTGCCCCCCCCCTCCGAATATTGTAATGCCAGCCCATCCCTTCCAGCCAAAATGGTGTCCGATGGATCTACCTTCACGGACAGAGCTGCTATATTAGAGCAGCTCAACGAACACTTTGATACTGCAGGGCTGGCCTTTGACACCTTGCCTATCAACAAGCTCAGCCCGTTAGGGGACTCTACTGCTATTTCTAATGCTAACTTCAGCCCTAACCAACCTCACTCCTCCTCCTTCAGATTCCATTACAGTCATGTTTAAACAAGTAGAGGACCTCCTACTGTCGCTGGATACAAAAAAAGAGTGCTGGTGCAGACAATACTGAACCCTACTTCCTAAAATTAGGCCATTACTACTTGACCGCCCCATCACCCATTTATTCAACACCTCCCTGAAGCAGGGCGAGCTACCTGAGTCGTGGAAAACTGCACACACCATACCCTTGTTCAAGTCTGGGGAGTCGAGCAACCTGAACAATTACCGGCCCATTTCCATACTATCTACCCCATCAAAACTGCTGGAAAAAATTGTCAACACCCAAGTTAGAGAGCATTTGGATGTGCAGAAACTGCTAAACCCTGCACAGTCCAGCTTTAAAGCCAAACATAGCACAGTATCTGTCCTTGCAAAAGTAACCACTGATTGGCAAATTGCCTTGGATTCTAAGAAGCATGTGTTTGCCCTTTTCCTTGATCTTAGTAAGGCTTTCGATACTGTGGATCACAATATTATGCTTACTGCACTGAGCAATATTGATCGACAGTTCTGCCATCAAATGGTTCACCAGCTACCTTACTAACAGGTTACAACAAGTTAAAGCTGCATGTGAATTGTCTCCACTAAAATCACTTCCACGAGGTGTCCCCAAGACTCCATCTTGGGTCCAATCCTATTTGCAATCTGTATCAATAACCTTGACTCACAACTGCGCACAGCTGATGTGCACTTATCTGCAGATGATACTGTACTCTACACCTCAAATACATCCTTGGACTTGGCCTATGAGGACTTACAGCGAGATTTCATCTCTCTCCAATATAACCTTATCAAACACAAGCTCCTACTCAATGCCAAAAAGACCAAAGCCATGATCCTCTCACCAAAGGCAGCCTCAGGACCAACACACAATCCCAAGATTCTAACGCTTTTGGGTGAAACCCCTTGAAATAGTCGATGCCTTTAAATACCTAAGGTTCTGGCTGGATAACAAGCTTAACATTCTGTGCCACCTCAATGATGTCTCGAAAAAACTAAGGCAGCTGTTAGGCTTATTCTACCGCATTAAGCATCTGCTCACCAAAGAAGCTAGAAAGAGACTAGTACAATCCACATTCCTACCCCTACTGGACTATGCTGACTTTCTGTACAACCATTGCCCCTCAACAGTGCTCAACAAACTTGACACACTTTACCACCGGGCCTTCAGGTCCATCCTTAACCTGCCCTCTTGCACCCACCACTGCCTACTGTACCAAGAGATGGGATGGGCCTCACTCTCAACAAGGAGTAAAGGAAATGCTCTTCTCTGGCTCTTTAGAGCACTGTCTGATAAACTTCCTGCATACATCTCAAGCTTCTTCGAACGTGCCGAGGGATCTTATGGTTTGAGACAGTTCTCCATACTCTACTTTCAGATTCCCAGAGTAAAAACAACCTATGGCTCGGCTGCAATCAATTTCTCATTCCCAACCCTATGGAATGCCATGCAAAGCTCACTAAAGCTCTCATCCATTCCAGGTCCATTCACATTCAAAGCACTAATAGCGGAGTATCTGAAGGAAACCTGCAGCTGTTTTAGGTGACTATGTGCCCATAGCCTCTGGTTTCTCCCACAAATCCTATGACACAGAGACTCGCTCAACTCGCATCCCAAGTAGGGGGTATCTAGCACTTATTAGCCCATCTCCTCCTCTCCCGGTCCTCATCATCCTATCCCTTCCCCTTGTCTCACATACTCTCTCTTCTTTCCCCTCCCTACTTTTTTCATAAAAGTACTAGCCTTTATTTACGGGTGACTGCCTAGGATTTAAGTCTCTTACCTCCTGTGTGTACTTGATATGAATTGTAGCTGTGTTTACCTATGTTAGCTCTGTATGTATAGGCCTGAACTATCCTTCACATGTACAATGTTTTGTTTTTTGTCTACCTTATTTCCGACTGTGTTTTGTATTGTTGTTTAGGACCACTTTAATGAGCTTGCTCAATGGTGTTTATGCCTGGTTAAATAAAGATTGATTGACTGATTGATGGTCAAGTGGTCCCCTCCCACCCGAGTAATGTAATAAGACCGTCCCTGGTGGTATAGTGGAACCCCCTGCCCCTAGCCGCAATCATTCACCATATAGTTAAGCCCTGGTGATCAGTGGTACTCCCCCTCCCTCCCACCACTGCCCTTGGCCACCCGCTCCCCTCCCCGTCAGCGGTCGGGGCGGCTGCAACTCCCCCGCATACCGCCCGGCCACCCGCCAACTCACAGGCATACTGTACTAGACAGCCCTAAATATGTGACTGAAGTCATTCACATAACTGGGACCATCTGGTCACGAGCATTTCTCTGTGCAAAGTCTCTGAGGGGGCATCAAGTACTTTCCGCTCCAGTTCCTCAGCTTATTCTCAAGGGTCTGTTGTTTTTCCCACCTTTTTCTTTTGGGAGGAGACACTGTTCACAATCATACCCTGCATGTATCCCTTGCCTGCTTCCCAAAAAATAGCCTTGGAGGGGCCATAGCACTGTTGGTAACAGTGTCCCCATTCCATTGATCTTTGAAATATGTACGAAACTGCTCATTGGCCATGAGGTACGCCGGGAACCTCCAGCTCAAATCGGTGCACTCCCTCCCAATGAAACAGCTTAAATGGACAGACACGTGAATGGGACTATGAGAAATGTCTTGCACCTGGTTTCCGGTATAGATAGATAGATAGATATATACATACACACACACACACACATATAGGCCAGCCTGGATCACGTACCATGGGGATAAGTTAAAAAAAAAAAAAAAAAAGTAGTATTCCCCTGGTTCCTGGATTGGCTGTCCTCCACACATCCAATAGTTCCAAAATCAAGCATACCTTGCTTCCATTTTTTAATAACTCTCTCATGACGAACTGCCCCCCTTCCCCCCCCGAATGGCCCAGGCTGGGCTCCATTACACAGTTAAAGACATCTCCCATGGTCAAATTAGCAAACTGCAATCTTATTAGTATATCAAGGAGATGCTGGTAGGGTGCATATAAGCTATCATGTGTAACCGGTGTACCCTGGAGGTTACCCTGCACAAATACGTATCTGCCTTCCTTGGGGTCCGCAACCACCTTCTCGATCTGGAATGGGAAATTCTTATGAAATACAGCACCCTCCCCCCATTTATGAGAATTCTATGAGGCAGCATAACAGGAGCCCATCCTGCCCCCACTAATTTTCTATGCTCCTCTTAGGATAAATGTGTTTCCTGAAGAAGGGTTACCTGTGCTGACCAGCGTTTCAAAGCCAGAAGGACCCGTTTTCTCTTAATGGGATCCGAAAAGCCCCTCATATTCAATGAGATAATATTGATATTTGACCCCATTTTGCATGTAGTCCCTTCCAGCGCTACACATATGCACCCCCCAATAAAGATGCAGTCCAGATCGGCAATACAATGGTCACATCAACAGAAACAAAATGTAAAATACACACATTCCAGAAAGGCAAAATTTCGGAGATGTATGCAACCAGCAGAGTACCCTGAACTTCAGTTAAAACTCCAAATTCCCCTGGGGAAAGTGTAGAAATATCCCTCCCTTCATTCCAAAAGCCACATTGTTGTCCCATAAGATTTGGTGAAAAAATCATTACTCCCCTAACTGTGCCCCATCCCTCCCCCTCCACATTTATAACAACCTATGTGGTGAGTTAAAGTGTGAGAACAGAATCGGATGATAACCTCTTAGCTATATTGCACAGGAGTTCCCTCTCCCACCTACCACATGGGAAGGAGCTTTATGGGCTGGTGGCCACCCTCCTTGCCCCCCAGGAGAAAGCGCGTCCCCATTAGTATGACAATCTCTCTAAGCATAAAAGCTTGCTAGGACTACATCCCAGAAACTGAACCATGGTGGCACATCTCTCCCCCCTCCTTGCCAGAGTGAGCAGGCTGGCACACTCCACAGAAGAAACTGCCCACCAGCGCTGCACCCCCTCCAGAACCATGCCCAGTCTCACACACACATACATCCCCACATACTCAGAATGCCCCTCCCATCAGAGGCTTAGTGGCATGATCAAGTAAAGTATAGGACCCCCAGCAAACCCACCTCTCCGTAAAAGCCTCAGTCCATGCTGCACGGTTCCACCGTCTCCAGTGCAGGAAGGAGCCAGGCACATGAGGCACCCTCAAACATTCATGAGCACCGCTCCTCCCACCCCTAACGGACAGAACTGCAGTCAGGCCATTTAAAAAGAAAGCAGCAGTCTTCATCAGACAGGTACGTATGTGCAATGTCCCATCTGTATATTGAGACCTCAGGGAATTCAATCAGGTTCAGCAGACTGGTCCCTTGCAACTGAAAATGGTGATCAGAAACACCAACCACCGTGGTGTTAGAAAATGGCGGTATGTAGGGCCATGACATTGGTGCCATATTTGAGATGCCTCTCGGGGGTGCCGAATTAAAGGGAGAGAAGTCCAGTTACCAAAGTCTTTCAGCCCCCGAGATACCGTCACCTTTTAAAATTGAGGTGGGTAAGCTGGGGGGAGAGTCCAGTATAACATCTCCTGAAGAGTTCTTCCCCTTGCCATTATGTGGGTCACTTAGTGGGAGCAAAACCTCCCATAGTCACTTTAGGGCATGAGTTCCAGAGCCAGGGTGATGCAACACCGGTTAGACCTTCCTTCCAGGGTGCCAAAAACTCCACAGGATTACAATAACTAGTCAAGGTCCTTGTTAGTTAAGTGGTGGCCATGATCTATTCTGAATGGCCATGTAAACTACTAAAATACAAGTTAAAAAAAAAAACAGCCCAATTGATATCTGTGGAGTGCGCACCCAAGCTGCCTGTATAGTGACATCACAAAACGGTCTAGCTGGGGTGGATCACTGTTGCAGAACGTACCAGGAAGTGGAAGGGATCAGCGCGGCTCAGCTCCATGAAGCCAAATTACGATCCATTCCTAAATCGGGGCACATATAAAAAGAAATATTTACACCATCTGATTTAGAGCCAGGTAAGGGCCTACCATGCTTCTGGGTGGAAATTTTGTAAAAGAGCGAGTTAGTTGCTGTTTAAAACATATTCTTTTAACTGGTCAGCTGCTCTTACCTCTGTTAATTACGGTTTTATATTGTTTATTTAAAATAAAGTTCTATATTTAACTACTCTGTTTTCTCTTTAAGGCTCCCTAAGCCATCTGGAAAAGGTACCAAAGAAATAGAAGTTGCCTTGCCTTTGTTCTACACGCCTGTTCAAGGGAAATATTAGAGGGTGAAATGGAAATTGTTGCAGTTTTCACTTCCCAGCCCCAATCATGATCACAGTGGCCAGTCTAGCATCCCTACACATGGAAAGAACTTTAGGGATTCAACACAGAGATGTCATGTATGTACCCCCCCCCCATGCTCCACATGCTGGCCAACCTGGATGGACTACCACCAACCCAAGTTAAAACTGAAGCAAATGAAAGCAGAATGGCATGAAAAAATCTCAGACTTTGGAACCATATTATCAGCCACTGCTACAACACACCTCCCCATCACTTAATCCACCCTCATTAGCAAGAACTGGCTTCTGTTTCAGACTCCAGTTTTTTTTCTAAAAGGAAAGAGATTTCATCCCTAAAACTGCCTCCCCCGTCCACACACAACTAACAAACTTACATACGGTAGTTACAAAATGTGATGGAGGGGGAAGGACAATGATTTTAAAGCAGCCCATATTGTTGCAGTTACGTACCCAATACTGTCAGGGTAAAACTGATACCAGTGGTGCCACTAGAAACACCAGCACAAGGAATAGAACTACTGTACTTATATTCTCTCATGTTCCTTCCATACACATTACAAACAATCCGTACACAGCCTCAGTTCAATTCTGTATATACTGAATAAAAATCCTAGATGGGTTCCATGGCGACAAGCAGTAGGTACTGCTTAGGACACTGGAGACCCAAGTTCTCATACAGAACCAAGAGTGGAGGCTGGCGGTGCAGCGTCCAGCATGTAATCAGATGCTCACCTCCGTGTGTGTGTGTGTGTGTGTGTTGGGGAGGGGGATTATTTCTCCCACTACATGGCTGCTTCATCTGCGGGGGCGCTGGAAAGGGACATATGGCACTCAGAAAAGCATGTCACAAAGGGTTGGGCTCAACAAATATGCAAACCCCCTGTGGGATGATAGCTGCCTCACCTTATCGCTTTCAGTAAGTTGGTCTGTTAGCAAGCGAGGGGGAACACTGGAAACCCAGGGTCACACCTCAGTCCAAAACTTCAAGATTGAGGCTGGCAGGGGAAGACTAGATGTTATACTTCTCTCTGGGGCTGCCTCTGATGTATAATCTCTGGGTAGGGTGATAGAGACACCCACAAAAAAGAGAAGTTCACTTGTTAAGGACGGAAACTAAGCCAGGGTCTGTGCCAATAAACTCTCAGACACCCGATGTGGGTGTGGCATACCCTCCAGTGAGTAATGGAGAATGGCCCAAAGCTGTGACAGACTGAAGTAAGGTAAGGAGCAAACAAAATGTGGAAAGCATGCCATGTTTTAAAGGAATCAGGTAGGCAATGGACAGAAGTTAGGAACTATGACTTTCTCCCTTAGTCTTAGTTATACAACTTCCTGTGTGGAATTCTTAAAGTACATTAATCAAGTGTACAATGTTCCAGAAAATTAAGGACAGGCACAGCTGACCTTGTCTCCAAATACCTAATGTGGAATTCCTAAAGTACACATACCAAGTCTGAAAGGAATGTCCAAGCTGTTCCAGGAAATGAAGGGAAGCTGAATTTGCCCTTTGACTTTAGTTTCATAAATACTGTACCGTGTTTACACAAAGTCTCATAAGAATTGAAGAACACTGACCCATATCACTGAAGGCTTTTCCTTTTCACCATGAACCCTTCTTCTCATTTCCAAGCTGTGTTCTGTCTTCTATTTTACAGCCCCTTCTTGCCACTTCATTGTTGCCATCTATACTACGTGAGGTAGTTTTCATGGTCTGACAATTTCAATGGCATTTACTCTGCAGTGAAATACTGGTGACACAGCATCTTTGTGGTGGAAAGGACTTAGGGGGTCCATCTTATCCTTCCTCCTGCTGCATACCAGCGACTACAGCAGAATTTGAGTATGGACAAACATCCAAGCTTAACAGCCAGAATGTTACCCTACAAATACTGCAAGAGGAAGGAGTTGCTTTTTAGAACTTTACTACTCTACTGGACTAAAGAACTAGAGCTCTCCTACTGGGAACTTCAAGTTAGGGTAAAAACAAACGAACAAAAAAGTCCGTGTTTGTCTGAGTTGGGTGAAGGGATTGTTATCTGTGCAGTTAGCTAGATGAAAAAAGAAACTGTGAATTGGGGGAGTGGCTTAGGCAGAAGGAAGCCATGTGTTTGCATTTAAAAACTGACCTAGATAGCTTTTGGCAGAGAACAGCAAGAGGAAGGAGCTGCTATTAGAACTTTACTGGGGCTATATTCCCCCTCCAGACCCCTACCCTTAGCAGGTTCCACTTTCATAGGCATAACATTTGACTGACAACAGGAACTTTCTGTTTGGGAACAGGAAGGGAGTGATCACAGAGGCACAAAAGACTCACCATCCTAGAAGGAAAAGAGTACCTCTCCATCCCCCCTAGCTGCTGGAGGTTTGACTCTGGGCAAGTAAGAAGGAGACTACTGAGGAATATAGGAACTTCCTGTCCCAGAACAGGAAGATCAGGAGCTTTAAGGGCACGGAGGTCGTAGGAAAGTAGGGAGAAAAAAAATTATATATATAAAAAAAATAGAGACAGGAAAGAGCAAGTATACAAAACAACAGTTATGGGGCCACAAGTAAGACATGATGGGAGTGGTCCAATGCAGTGGCTGTGGAGCAGCAGTCTTCTGAGATGTTCTGGAGGATGCAGTGTTGTCCCATTTGCAGGCACCTCTCTGGACTGAGGGAGGAGGTTGCTCATCTCCAGGCTGAGTTGGCCAGGATTCAGGGGACCTCCTTTCCCACCCAGGTTCCACCAGGGCCACCGCCGCTGCCTCAGAGGTTGCCAAAAAAGAGGAGCGGTTGGACTACAGTGGGCTCAGGGAGGGTGAGGGTGGTGGAACAGAGGCACATCCCTCCAGTTGTACCTCTCCACAATTCATATGCTGTTCTGGCACTGTGTGATTCCTCTATGAAGGCACCCGCAGTGGAGACCAAGGAGGATGCTGGGAACCTCCACAAAGGAGACTCACAGGAGGGTGGCATGGGATCCCACAAGGGAAGGAAACAACTCTTGGTGGGGGACTCCATTTTTAGGAGGGCAGAACCGGGGGAGGGAGGGGAGAGGGAGGTAAAGTGCCTGCCTGGCATCATGGCTTGGAGGAACAGGGAGCAAATCCTCAGGATTTGGGGAGCAGCTGCATGGGGTAGGGAGCTGTATGTCACTGTCCACCTAGGGACAAATGACCTGGCTAGGAAAGGGATCAGAGCAGTGCAGGAGGAGTTTGTGGAGTTGGGGAGGGGCCTTAGACAAGTAGAATGCACGGTAACCTTCTCAGAGTTGCTGCCTGTCTATGGTATGGGTGAGGCTAAGGTGCTCTGCACCATGGGATTCAATCGGTGGTTGAAAAACTGGTGCAGAACTCAGGGTTTTGGCTTCACTGGAGACTGAGGGTCCACCTGAAGGGATGCAGGCCTATACTGGCGTGATGGTCTGCATCTGTCCAGGAGGGGAACCAGGATCCTTGGTGATAGGTTTAAATGATTTATTGGCAAGCATTTACATTAGCCAAGGGGGGGAGCACTGAAAAAGAGAAGGGAAACCCTAGCCCCCCTCAAAAAAAAAAAAAAAAATATATCAGGGTAGTTAGTGAGGTAAACACCAAGACAGAGAAGTTAATACGGAGAACAGCAGTGGTAAATGGAGAAAAACACAAAGGCAGTAAGGACCGGGATGGGGCTAAAGGGTAAGACCATCAAAAATTGGAGGGTAATGAATACCAATGCCCATAGTCTAGGTAACAAGCTCCCTGAACTGGTGGCCTTGATGGAAGAGGGATGCCTGGATATCGTGGCAGTCACAGAAACATGGTACACACAGAACCATGACTAGGATGTCAACATACCAGGGTACACAATCTACAGGAGGAACAGGGAGAGTAGAAGAGGAGGAGGAGGAGCTCTCTATGTAAGGGAAGAGATCAAAGCAATGGAACTAAAGAGTAAACAGGGAGGAGAGGAGGCACTGTGGGGTCACCCTGGAGATTGGAAATGGCACCACAATCCGCACAGGGGTTGTATACAGACCCCCGACTCAGGGGGAGGAAATGGACAAGGAAATGATAGAAGGCATCCTTAGGAGGGCATAGAAAGGAGAGATACTGCTGATGGGGGACCTGAATATGCCAGATGTTCACTGGAGCACCTTTGCTGCAGCCATATCCAAGAGCAGGGTAATTCTCGATGCCCTACAGGGGGCATGCCTCAAACAGATAGTATTGGAACCCACTCGGAAGGGAGCAATCTTAGACCTGGTACTCTCAAATGGGGACGGAGAGAGGATCTCATATCTGGAAGTGGGTAGCCATCTGGGAACACGTGACCACCAAACAATGTGGTTCACGATAAACTCAGCTGTAGAGCCAAGCCATGCAAAAGTGAAGGTACTGGACTTCAGGAGGGCTGATTTCGTCAAAATGGAAGAGTGCCTCAGAAAAGCACTAGCAAACAGGTAAGAAGGAGGGCTGGAGCAACAATGGGGAAACATCAAAACTGCCATCACAGAGGCAACAAGCCTTCATGTGAAGCACATAAATCAAAATGAAAGAAAAAAACGCCATGGGGGGTTCTCAAAAGAGGTGGTGGGGAAGGTTAGGGAGAAAGAGATGGCGTTCAGGAAGTGTAAGGCAACACAGAAGGAGCATAACAGAGAACTGTACCAGTTAAAGCAGAAGGAAGCAGGAAAGGCAGTCAGAGCAAAAAAGGCCCAAACCGAGGAAAAAAAAAAAAAAAGACAGCCAACTCTGTTAAGAAGGGGGATAAAACCTTTTATAGGTATGTCAGTGAGCATAGAAAGACAAAGGGAGGGATAGTGAGGCTGAATAGAATGGACGGTGGGTGGGCAGAGAGGAACAGTGAAAATGCAGGGATACTGAAAGAATACTTCTGCTCAGTATTCACAAAAGAACAGGAGGGGGAGGTATCTAATTCAGTCAATAGAAGCACTCTGGATAAGGAGGTCGATATCAGTCCTTTCACAGAAGAAAGGGTTCTGAAAGAACTACATAGATACATAGACAGTGTCGGCAGATAAGGGCCTATGGCCCACCCAGTCTGCCCATTTGAGCTTGTAAGTTCAGTTTATGTTTTCCTAGAAGTCTGTTGCCCCTTACCCCTGACCTCCAGAATTCCTTTATGTCTATCCCATGCATTCTTAAATCCTGTGATTGTTTCAGCCCCCACCATTTCCTCTGGCAGGGTATTCCACTTGTCCACCACCCGTTCTGTGAAGAAATTCTTCCTCATGTTTCCTCTGAATCGTCCTCCCTCCAACTTCATCCCATGCCCTCTAGTCCTGGTACATCTTTTTCGCTTAAAAATAGTGTATTCCTGCACCCTGTTCCTCCTTGTGAGATACTCCTAAAACTGAAGGTGGACAAAGCAATGTGGCCTGATGGGATACCCCCGATTACTAAAAGAACTAAAGGGAGAACTAGCAACATCACTGAATACCCTTTTTAACAAATCATGGGAGCAGTGTTGGTTAAGTTACTTTTTCTATTACTTTCTATTTCTTTTGAAAACTTGTTCCAGGAAGCTCTGTGCAGTCACTTGCAAGGATGGAGAAGTACTAGAAAACATAATACACCTTACAGTTACGTATTTCGTTCCATACAAAAACAATACAAAAAAGTAATAAAAAACTATAACAGATTACATTTTTTGTGTGTAATAGGTTAGTTGCTAGTTACTTTCAACTAAATGTAATCAGTTACAGTTACGCATTACTTCTGTACAAAAATAAATAAGTAACTGCAACTGTAAGGTGCGTTATTTGTTCTAGTACGTCTCCATCCTTGCTAGTGAGTGCACACAGCTTCCTGGAACAAGTTTCCGAAAGTAATAGAAAACGTAACTTACCCAACACTGCATGGGAGGATGGTGTGGTACCTGACGACTGGAGGAGGGTGGATGTGATTCCCTTTCACAAAAGTGGGAGCAAGACAGAGGCAGGAAACTACAGACCTGTCAGTTTGACCTCACTGGTAGGGAAAATGATGGAACCACTTCTGAGGGAAAGAGTTGTTGAGTACCTAGAGGCCAGTGGGGCACAGGACCCAAGCTGCATGGACTCACAGCGGTAAGGTCATGTCAGATGAATTTAATCGATTTCTTTGACTGGGTGACCAAAGTAGTACACTAGGGAAGGGCTGTGGACATGGCCTACCTAGACTTTAGCAAGGCATTTGACACAGTCCCACACAAAAGATTAATTAACAAATTATCCAGCCTGGGAGTGGGTCCCAGGGTGGTAGCCTGGGTAAAACATTGGCTGGACAACAGGACGCAGAGGATAACAGTAAACGGAGTCCACAGTGAAGAAAGGAGGGTTACTAGCAGGGTACCGCAGGGTTCAGTACTGGGTCTGGTCCTTTTTAATGTCTTTATAAGTGACATTGCAGAGGGACTGTAAGGAAAAGTATGTCTCTTTGCAGACAACATAAAGATCTGCAACAGGGTTGATACACGGTGGGGGGGGGGTGGAAAGGATGAGAAGGGACTTGGCAAGGTTGGAGGAATGGTCAAAGGTATGGCAGCAAAGAAGTGCGAAGTAATGCACCTAAGAAACAAAAACCCAGGGGAAGAGTACACAATGGGGGGTGAGATACTGACAACAAAAATGGAAAGGGATCTGGGGGTAGTCATATCAGATGACCTAAAAGTAAGCAAGCAATGTGAGAAGGCAGTAAGGAGGGCTGGGGGGATACTGGGATGCATAGAGAGAGGCATCGCCAGTAGAAAACAGGAAGTTGTTATCCCTTTGTACAGACAGTTGAGACCCGATCTGGAGTACTGCGTGCAGTTCTGGAGACCCCATCGCCGCAAAGACAGACAGGGTGGAGGCTGTCCAGAGGAGGGCAACCACAATGGTGCAAGGTCTGCACCAGAAGACATACGAAAAGAGACCAAAGGAGCTTAATATGTATACCCGAGGAAAGGAGGGAGAGGGGGGACATGACAGAAACTTTCAAGTATCTCAAGGGGAATCAACAAAGTTGGAGGGTAACATCTTGCAGAAAAAAAGATGTGCAAGAACAAAGGGGCAAAATCTGAAGATTGGGGGGACAGCTCAGCGGTAATGAGAGGAAGTATTTTTTCACGGAGAGGGTTGTGGATGCATGGAACAGCCTTTCTGGGGAGGTCGTGGAGTCAAAAACAGTCGGAGAATTCAAGAATGCATGGGACAGACATAAGGCAATTCTACTGGAGGGCAGGAGGAAGTAGGCTGTTGGTTAACTAGGGTCTGCAGCCTATGCATTAGGTAGGGAAATGGGCAGACTAGGTGGGACAAGAGGCCCTTATCTGCCGTCAGAGTCTATGTTTCTGTGTGTTTATTTGTCATATTTGACCAGGAAAGACCCACTGTGCTGTGATAGCTTGTTTCCAGTTGCATCCTAGAAGGTGGGGGACGTTGTCTGGGACACTGGGGAAACACCCCTACCCTACTTTGGTAAGTGCCACTGGATCTTTAATTGCTTACCTGGACAGTGACCAGGGATGGGCAGAAAGCACCTTAGATTAACATCTCAGACGGATGGCACCTCAACAGTGCAGCACTCCCCTTGGACTGCACTACAGTGTAGGTTATGGGTACTGTATTAAACCCAAGTACCTGGTGTAGGGCTAGACCCCACAACCTCTCGATCGTCCATCCCAGTGGAAAGTATGAGACCTACTGAGCCACTGACATTGTGTAACCCTCAATAATATTCTCCTTCAGCAATCTACAGTACTGAAGTGTCCCAACTTCAACTACCTCAACACAGGATATTCCAGATGGTGATCACTCTCTGTGTTTGATGTAGACAATAATGCATAGGCAACTGTGAGTTACAAGATTTATTTTTAATGTACACACAGTGAGTGATGACCCATACACCTCAAAGGCGAAGCTTGAGACGTTTATGAGGTCATCATACACCGAGGGTGTGTAAAATAATTCCACAGACACACAGTCATCTATTTACTTTTTTAAATTACTGGTGCAAGGAGTCTGTGTTGCTCTCTCCCCTCTCACTTGCCACGGCTGAACTACCACTCTGTCAATGGTGTGGGAGACAGAGCAAAGAGCCGGCTGCAGAAATCAGTTCCAGGAGCCAGGCTGAAAAGGAAAGAACACTCTTGCGTACTGCTGCCGACACTTCTGAATCGGTGGGCAGAGAGTTTCTTAGTTTTAGAGAGAGATAGCAAGTCCGTGAGTAGTACTACTCACTCTGGTGACCGCTCAACTGAAAGAAAGCACTGAGTGTCTGGCATGACAGTGGTCCTACCCGCTCTGAAGTGCGACAGCAAGAAAACGCTGCAATAACCGGGTATGATGTACGCGGTTATGGCATTTATATCGAAGCATACTATCGGACAATAAACTCATTCTATCTTGTGTGGCCATTTTGGGCAGGGTTAAGCAACGGATGCTTCCAACGCTGTATGGCACTACCGGTAAGAATGGGGGAGGGGGTCACCAGGAATTATATCCCCATATCTTGCTCCCTCAAGTGTACACCTTCTAGTTCTGCCTGCACTCACCAGCTCCAGCAGCTGTGCATGCTCCACCCTGGCCGTCCCTCTTAGCGGTCAGAACACCGTGATCATATCCCCCTCAGCTTTTCTCTAGATTAAATCATCTGAATATGTCCAATCTTCCCTCTTGGCTCTTGCCCCCTAAACCCATAGTCAGCATGATGGCCCTGCACCGAGTGTTCTCTGCTTCATCAGTGCCCTTTTTGTACTGCAGTGCCCAGAACTGGTTGGCATATCGTGAGCCATCTGTGTGCAAAGTGAGATCTATGGGAAGGAAAGTGGCATGACATGCGGGTCTTTTCTATGGCACCGTTTCCACTGCTGCCACCATGGAGCTGACCTTTATTTGCAGTCTGTAATGGATCCTCACGTCCAGAAATAATTAATAATCCCTGTTCATGTAAAACTGGTTGGTTTGGAAGGGGGAGGGGTGCACGGAACTGACAGCTTCCCTCTTCCCAGTCAATCAAGCTAGGGAGAGTCCACAGGTGGGACTTCCTGTGGGAAACTCATAAAATGTATGGTGCCATTTGGGGACATTACTCTGGATGCTGATGTCAGAAATAGGACCGACTGCCGGCAGTGACTACGAGCACCAGAGAATGGCAAAGGCCAAAGAGAGATGCTTGTCAGGCCATAGGAAAAAGCAGTCTTATTTGGTCAGAAGACTGGTAGTAGGCTTGAGTGACAGAGGGTGGAAGATGGGGGGCAGCATCAGGAAGAGATGAGCTCTGATAGGGCCTGGGTGATGGCCAAAACGGAAGGAGAACTTCAGGTAAGGGAGGGCCTGATCGAGAACAGCAGACGTTAAGAACCTCCCCATATTAGGAGTGGGATGTAGTCAACAGAACTTTAGAACCAGGCCAATTCAGAGTAACAGGTGGAGCCAGGTTCTGTGTAACGGGGTCCAGTGAGCTAAGCAGGAGACCCAGTATTTCAGGTTAGTCCAATGAGGGGTACAGGATTCCATTTGATCTGTCAATAAGTTAGACGCACAGCTAGTCAGTCTTGAGAAGGTCAGTGCAGTTAACCACTCAACCCCACCACTCAAAAATTAAGTGAGTACTAAAGTTAGGTCAGGGCCAAGCGTAACGCCACCTCAGGCCTGTGAGGCCTCAAAGGACTTGACAATGTGGTCAGCAGCAAGGAGGGCTGCACCACACCAGCCTTACCCAGAAGCAACGTACTCAACCAGTCATCCCAGAATGCAGTGCAGCATCACACTGCCAAGGCCAACACTCTGGAGCCAGAGAAGTCAGAAGTCTTAAATACAGAGCTCAGGACAGGCAGATACTTGATAAGTCCCTCCGAGTTGGGGGTGAGTGCACCAAGTCGTAACTGTATGGGTAGGACCATTCCCAATAGAAAAGGAAGGTTTTATATTATAAGCTTTACATTTACTTCATTTATTGTGTTAGTTTTTGTTGATTGGGTAGGTGCACTAAACAATACAATGCCTATTTTCAGGCATGACCCAGGAGAACAACAGAAGTTAAAGCAATTTTGTATAAAAAGGTGAAGGTTACTCATAGGTCTCATAAGTAATTACTAGGCCAAGAAGACCGAAGTCCATTGTGGCCTGCCATATTAGTAACCTGTAATACCTTGTTTAATCAAGTATTCATCCAAAGTTTTCTTAAATTCAGTCATGGTAGAGCTAGCTACCACCTCTATTGGCAGACCATTCCAGATTCTAGTAACCCTTTTACTGAATCAGTTTTTCCTGGTATTAGCACAATAGGAACTAATCTGTATTTGAAGTGGATGTGCGCTACTGTCATATAGCTGCATCCTTAATTCGAGTCCCAGTTTTAGCCATAAATCATCATCCAAAAGTGCTCTATATACCACACACGTCACCACGGAGCCTACGGAACTCCAGTGAATACAGATCTAATTCAAGTAGCCTCTGCTGATAACATAATCCATCTAGGCCTGTCACATGTCTGATAGCCCTTCTTTGTACTTGTTCAAGTGATTTTATAGTCCCTTTCCCCCTGGTGACCAAAACTGGGCACAGTACTCCAGATGTGGGCAGACCAATGCCTTGTACAGTGGCATCACCACTAATTTATCTTTACTTTTAATATGCTTATTTATACAGTGCAAAAGTCCACTAGTTTTACTAATAATATGATTACAGTGTGTCTTAAAACTAAGATCACTGATAATATAAATACCCAAATCCTTTTCCTCTGTTGTCTCTTGTAACACTACTCCATTTAACTTATATTTATAATGGATATTATGTTTCCCCAAATGCATAACCCTGCATTTGTCAACATTGAACACAGAATTATTACTTATTGCCCAATGTTCAAGTTCTTTTAAAGCTAATTGTAAAATATCCGCATCCTCCTTAGAAAACACAACTGTGACAAATCAAGCAATCGATAATAGACAACATTGCTAGAAGAAGGCAGACAGTACGATACAGCATAAGTAGAGCAAACTCCCTACACAGGATGAAGTGGAGAGGCAAATAAAAGAATATTACAGTACATCAGGTGCAGGGTCACTTATCTGTGGATCTGAAGTACTTAAGTAGCTCTCTCTTAAAGTGTAGATGGGATTGAGAGGGCCCCAAGGTTAGCTTCTTATCCCTTCAGTCACTTTTTGCCAACAGCTCTAAGTAGTCTGAAGTAGTTTCAAGTCCTTGGAGTGTGGGTGTCATTCTTTTTTGCAAGGTTATTCCAATCCACTATATGGTCAGGCTGGTAACAGAGCCTTACTGTGTACCAAGAATATTGCGCTCGCCCTCGGGTACGTGGCACACACCAGCCACCACATCTTCAGAGTCACATGACGGTACTATGGTGCTCACATGGACACATATTTATGGGTTCATCACAAAGTTTCCTGAACTGCAAAATGATTGTGCATTTTTGAGATACTGTTGCTTTCCGAGTTTTATTTAATTTAAAATTTTATTTGTAAAGCTGAAGTCCAAACCACTTCAGAAAAAGAACACTGCACAGACCAGCCCCCAAGGGTCAGACAATCTTGGTATTTACCTGCTATCAGAAGTATACCATTCCCCTCTTCATTTTCTCTGTCTCACTCCCTTCAAGATGCTCTCTCCTGCTACCCCAACTTTAACCCCTTAAGTGCTAGCTTCCAGTGCTCATCAGTGCCATTCTATCACATTATGCGGTACTCTACTGCAGTGAAAGGGTTAATTTCTATCCATCTAGTCATCCACCTCCCTCTCATATTTATAGTATACCTACTCCCTCCTTTATGATGTCTGTTTCTATCCTTCTCTTTTCTTCTCTCCCTTTTCTTCCCATCTGTCTTAAATTTTACAGCCAGCTCTCTCAATCTCACTTTGCATACCGTTTCCATTTCTCTCACTTCGTATATTGTTTCCATTTCTCGCACTCTCTCCAGAAACCCATGTAGAACAAGAAACACATTCCTCTGCAGTAATGAGGTTTTGCTGAATCCTCTGTAAATTAGATTTTTACAGGCCTGCTCCCAAACAAAAATTAGGTAATGATGTTTATAAGCCCAGCACCTTTTCAGTGCTCAAAAATAATATATTTCAATAACATCTTTAAACAGCCCCTGGTAAGACTGGAAAACATTGACAAATGTGAGACGCAGACACAGTTCCAGTTTTTCATATATTTTTTTTCCTCCTCTTGTTCTGTGTTACTGAGGACAGCTGCATAAAAACAAGATCACGATCCCCTAGACTGTAAGTCTGTTTGTCTACACCTGACATAATCCTCCATTTATGATGTCATACTTGTCTCAACAATAACAGATTGTGATGTCAGGCGTAGATGAGCAGCCAGAGTAGAGAAGAGTGAGATCCTGTTTTCATGCAGATGTCCTCAATAACAAAGAAATACAGGTGGAAATTTTGGGGAAAATAAAACAAATGAAACTGAGTGCAAATATGACATTTTTCAAAGTTGTCCTAATGATGTCATAAGAGGTTCTTTAAGATGCTAACAGAAACGTAGAATAAAAGCATGCCTAGTGAACTGGCCCGGAAAGACTGCCCGCACAACTTTGATGGCATTTCAACAGATAAGGAGCTGCAAGTAAAGCTTCAAGTCTTAAATGTTGATCTTATGAACAGTACTCTACTAACTGCTATACAAACACAGGTGTCTGTGTACACCAGGGAATGTTTTCCTTATAATTAGTGTCCTGTGTTTCTACACTTCATCGCTGTACTACAGTGCCTTAAGGTTTTATGACTGCATATTTACAAAAAAAAAAAAAGATTTAATTTTTGGGAAGGGTGGAAGACAAAATATTCTATGGTTCTAATTTATAAGACATTTCAGTTTTTGGGGAAGTCAAAATGCTGTACTTCTCAGTTCTGAATTTAGCAAGTCAGTATTCTAAGAGAGATTAATTTATGGCCAATGATACAAAACATTTACCTTTTCTTTCAGAAAATCCACATGTTTTGACTCCCACTCATGCACAATTGGATGCCACGCCATTCAGAGTCAACTACTTTCTCACTCTATGATATAGGAGTTTTTATCTTATTTTAATAAGTCAGCTACTTCTAAACTGGGCAGTACTGCCTAAACAGCATTAGAAATGTATTTGCAAGTTACCCCCAAAAGTATACAGCAGAAAGCAGATTTAAAACCATACAATTACTGATTAACTTCAGTAATGCACTGAAATAAAGTCACAGAAAACTTGGTAATACACAAGCATCTATTACAACTTGTGTTTTATGGACCTCTGTCACACACACACTCCAGTTTCACTTGGACACCACGGTACAACTAGACTTCTGTTTTCAGCTTTGTGAACAGTCAAAAATGGAACTAAACCTGCCGCCTCAATGGACCAGCAGCAACACATCGCACTGCCATGAAGGCAACCGGGTTTAGGGGCAGACTTGGGTAACTGTGGCAGGAAATGGCAGGGGTCTGCAAGAGCTGCCACACAGCTGTGTATTCCACCCGAGGGATGGCGGCAGGTTGTAGCGCCAGAGCAACACATATGGGAGGACCAGAAAGCTCGGTCCCCCCCCCCCAAAAAAAGTGTGTTTGCACGTAGGTCAAAATGTCTACTACCCATGCCATTGGGCAAAGGGAGGGACAAGGAAAAAAGCTGGGAGAAAAACCCAGTCATCGTCTGAACAACGGCTTCTGGTTGATGCACGGTATATTTCTGATTCAGAGTATACACCTGTAAGACAAGCAACTGGCCAGGGAAGAAACACTGTAATAAACAAAACAAAAAAATGGAATTTACCCAGTAATTAAACATGAAATATGGGGTGGAGTTTCACTTTTCTTTTTTTTTTTTTTTTTTTAAAACACAGCCTTGGTGTATAGTGCCCAGGTAAACTTTGTTCACATACCTTTTGGCACTTAATCCTTGCAGGACCACGGACTGATATCAGTCCAGAACTCCTATACGTTCTAATTCTATCAGCAGCCTAAGGGTTAACCCTCCGCACTTTATTTCAATCCTACCCTCAAGCCTTTTCCCCTCCACCCCTGCTTCTTTCCTGCTCCTCCTCACCTTCCCCATTCCACCCCCACCCATTCTCTTATCTCATGCCACCTCTTTCATAACACTTTTCCCCTCATCCCCCCTATGTTTCTCTCTGTTACCTTCTCTCCCATCCATATTATTCTCTCTCTTGGGTTTTCAACAAGGCCTGCCAGGCTGCCACCTCCCCTGGCTAATCACCACCTCTTCCCCCTCTACTATTAATTTGTCTCTCCCCCCCCTCGCCAGCGCTCCCCACTTCTCTCTGCACTCGCCCCATTCCCCTCCTTCCACCTCCTCCTCCTCCCTTCATCTCTCTATCCCCATCATCTCCTTTGCAACTCCTCTCTTTCCACCTCCACCTCCTGCACAACTCTTCTCCTTCTTGTTTCTCCCATCCCCCACTTTACACCCCATTACTTTCTCTCCTAGAGTTTGACAAGGCCTCCCTGGCTGCTCACTCCTCTAGCCCCCTTGTCATACTGAGTAACATTCAGTGCTATTTCGATTGCTTTCGATGTATTAGTTTTTTTTTTTTTTTTTAAGTATATTCTTGACGTCCGCTATTTACTGATCTATTGTTTACCTTGTTTAGTTTTTGTGCCACCGACGTGGAACCTTTGTAAATGAGTTATATTGCTCAAAGGTGGTGTAATCCAAGACTCAATAAATAAATAAACCAAAGACTCAATAAATAAATAAACCAATCAAGCTCTGCACTCATGGTTTGTGTGGGCATCACATATCTTGGGTGTATACTCATAACACACACCTCACCACGTATTATTATTCTATAATAAGACAACCTAACTGTGGCATCTCAAGTAATAGGTTCCGACTTGTAGTACTGCTTTACTTCAATAGTTAATTTTTTTTTTATTGCTACAGCTTCAAATTCAGGAGGGAGAGTGCACAATGCAAAGGCAGATGGCTGTTGGAAAGTAATCAATTTTGGGCTGGGAGGTAACTGACCCTGGGGACACATCTTTCCTTCATATTCTGTCCTCCCCACATTTCCTTTGTCCCAGGAGGCGGTAAAACAGTCAGTGACTTCATTATGTTTGCAATTGGAGGCAATGGAGCAGAACACCTAAAAAAGGGGAGCCGTGAACAAAAGACGAAAGCATCCCCCCCTTGTAGAATTTCCTGGGAGAAGAGTCAATTGCCTACAAGTAGTTTCAAGGAGTGTTCATTGAGACACTGACACAATGTGGCACTTGAGGAATGAGTTCCAGACACCATGCAGTGCGACAGACCAAACAGCATGGCATTTTCTGAACTCCAGGACAAATCCAAAACACGAAGAAGAACTGCAGCAACTGTAAACTACTCTATATTATTAACAGATTTATTTTTTGTATGCTTTTTATCGCTGCCTTTGTACCTCAGCCCTTGTTGACCCCCTACCCCACAGGCGATACCCACTGGAATGCCCCCCAGGGCCAGGCCACCTCAGCAACGCGACTCCTCAATGACAGGGGAAGGGTGTCGGCAGGGGTGCCAATCGGCAGAGTGGGGTGTGAAGTTGGCTAGATACATTAGATGACGGGACAGGTCATCTGTTCGGAAGTGCCAGAGTGAACGATCAGGGCCAGTGAAGCGGGCAGGGCTTCATAGATGGTGGCTGCTTATTTTTTCCCCTTTGAAGGAGGAGGAGGAGTGTCATGCAATGACGCCAGCATCCACATGCTTCCCAAGGAATCTAGATGCTGGTCACTGCTGGACCCCCAGCCTCCGCTTGGGGTCCGACTTGCTCCAGACACAGAGCCCCCCTCCCCCCCGGTGAGTCATCCTAGGATGCTTAATCCTTCTCCCCCTGGCCGTCCCTCCGACTTCCCGGGTTCATTCCCAAACTCAGGACGTCTGTGTCGCTGAAGGACACTATGCCGCTGTGCCAGCGGGTCAGTCTAACAAGGCCGTTTTAAGGAAGGTAGTACAAATTACAGTCTCCGCCCACGCCAAGGTACTGCAGTTTAGCTTTCTATAGTACAAGTGGCGTTCTTCTCGCCAACACACTTTATTTTAAATCGGAAAAGTACGCTACCCAACTAATCAGAAGGTGGCGCCATGACCGCCACTTCAATACAAATTGAGTCACTGCATGCGCTACTTGGGAAGAAAACCAGGAAACACTCACTATGGCTGGATGAAGGAGGGGCTCACAGGTCCCATTCCCCAACCAGCCAGGGCGCCGATCAAAACTGGATCCAGTCTTTAGTGGTAGCATGGGGACCCCTCCGCTGACCCCACTGGGGCAAGCCCTGGGAGGAGGAGACTGTGAGATCCGATGGATGTCGGGGAGGGACTAGGGCACCTCCAGAACATGGACCATCGGAGATGGGAGAAACAGAATACAAAAAAAAAAAAAAAATGTTTTATGTTATTTTGTGCATTTTTGGACTCCTGGACCTGTACTAAAAAGACAGTTTAAAAAACAGACAGGGACAGAGTGTCTTTGTAGAGACTGAATAAAAGCATGTTGCTGGGAGCAGGCAGGGCAAACATTCATTACAGGAGGAGACTGTGAAGGGAAGCAGTTTGTCTGTGACAGCCCAGGAGTGGGGTAGGACGGCTAACCAGAAACCCAGAAAATATTTTTTTTTGGTTTTGGTAAGAAAAATAGCAGGACAAGAAGACACAGCATGAGATTAGAGGGGGGCCAATTAAGGGGGAATGTGAAGAAATTCTTTTTCACAGAAAGGGTGGTGGATGCATGGAATGGCTTACCTCAAGAAGTGGTGGCTATGAATACAGTGCAGGGCTTCAAACAGGCATGGGATAGGCATAAGGGAGCAATACAAATGACTATGAATAGATAGGCCACTGACAGAGCAAAGGCCAATGGCACATTTATAAGGTAGAAAAAGAAATTGGCAGACAGGATGGGCCTTGCGGTCCTTATCTGCCGTCAACTTCTATGTTTCTATTAACTGGGTAAGTGCACTAGACATTACATATGCCTATTTGCAGGCACAGTCCAAGAGAGCACATGTTATCAATAAACATGAAACATAGTGCAAAGAAACATTACAAATATTAATTTCAAAGGGAACCAGTAATAGATGCAAAGCAAATGAATAAGTAAATACAAGGTGACAAGGAGAAATCATATATAATAATGAAAACAAAGTAAAACAGCAAAATGTACAATAATTACAAGGCAACAAAAAAACGTGCAATGTAGGGTGAGGTAGTTACAAACACATGAACATATGAATGTGCCAGCAGAAACAGACCACCAGTCTAAGTCTGCTTGAGTGTGCAGCTAGCACCCCTAGTTTGCAGCTGCCCACCCACCTTGTCATCCCACTGCTGCCCCCCACCTCCCCCACCTCACTCTCCCGCTCCCTGTCCCATGCCCTTTTAAAGCTGTTCACAGATTTACATGATACTACCCATTCTGGTAGTGCGTTCCATTTTGCTACCACCTTCTCCGTGAAATAGTGTCTCCTCATCCCCCCCATTCTTAGCCCATGCACCCTGGTGTCCCTCCCCCTCCTTAGCTTAAGGACCCCATCTGCCCTGCCCTTATTGATTCCCCTCAGATACTTGAATGTCTCTATCATGTACCTCCTTGTCCCATCTATCCTCCAGGGTGTACATATTCAGGTCTCCCAGCCTGCTCTCATAGTCTCTCCCCCCCATTCCACAAATCATCTTTGTTGCCCTCCTCTGCACCCCCTCCAGTAGCCTGATATCATGCTTTAGGTATGGCCTCCAAAACTGCACACAATACTCCAAGTGTGGTCTTACCAGCAACCTGTAGAGGGGAAAGATCACCTCTTCACCTGGACGAAAACCCCTTCGCTATGCACCCCAGCATTTTGTTCGCTTTTGCAGCCACTATCCTGCACTGGGCAGTGTTGTTCATGGTCCCTGTTACCATTACCCCTAGGTCCTTCTCCTCCGCAGTGATCCCCAGCTTAGCCCCCGCTCAGCCAGTATTCTCTTCTTGGGTTCTTCGCCCCAAAGTGCATAACCTTATACTTCTTTGCATTGAACTCCAGCTGCCACTCCTCTGACTGCTCCTCTAGCTTGTTTAGGTCCCCCTGCAGCAGCTTCCATTGCTCCCCTCCATCCACCACTGCTCCCATTTTGGTGTTGTCTGCAAACAGACTTACCTTGCTCACCACCCCGTGTGCAATGTCTGATATGAAGAGCCCAAATAATACTGGTCCCAGCACAGAGCCTTGTGGCACCCCGCTCGTCACCAGCTTTGGAGTTGAGAGCTCCCCTCCCACCACCACCCGTTGCAGCCTCCCACTCAGCCAGCGTGTAATCTAGTTAGTCATTTTTGCCCCTACCCCTTACACCAGTTAGCCCCCCCCCCAAGCCGCCCATGAGGCACCGAATCAAAGGTCTTGCTGAAGTCCAAGCCTTGTCCAAGTCCAAGTTGGGAATAATAACACAAAACAGGAATAGCTACAATGTAACAGGGCAAAAGTCAGTAAAAGAGTAGCAGAACAAGAGAGGAATAAGGCAGAGAAGCTAAGATTAGAAACTCAGAGCAGCATTCATAAGTGCTACAAGTTATGCATTAAGGACAAGCAGTAGTCAGGTAGCTAAGCTAGGGTGATCAAGGAGGATGGACGCAGGTACAGGGATGAGAGACAGAGATAGTGGTGAGTATGGGACTGTGGCAATTATGAATGGAAGGCAAGTGAATTAGGGTCCATGAATCCATGATTAAGTGTACATCAAATCACTTATGGAACCTTTCAGAAAATGTCAAGTGCTTGGACCTTTGCGAGTGAGTGTGGTTACTGTTTGCATTATAGCAAGGTCTCAGAAGTATCCCACAATCCTCTACATCCGAGAAAGAAGCATCTGACACATCTGAGTGGAAGAGAGCTCCCGGTAAGCACGGATACCCCTAGACACAGGAGTTTCTGTGGACTACACCCACCCCCATTCCAGGTGGGGGTTGCACAAATGACAGAAGACTGTCTGGCTCGCTGGGAGATAGAAGCACTCCGCCTACGCCCTCATGCCTCAGCGCATACCAGAGCACCCATACCTCTCAACTGTCCCTGATTTTCAGGGACATCCCTGATTTAGCCTCAAAATTTTCCTCTGTCCCTCATAAAATTTGTGTTTTTGTGACAGAACAGTGGGGATTAATAACACAAAATAATGTCAAACATTAAAGTTACAAACTTCTTGTTCTTCAGAAAATGCATCTTAACACAAATTCCTTTATTCCATCAGCTTTCTGAGTGAATAGTACCAGTTTTTAAGATATGTCCCTGATTTGTGGGTCTTTATCCCTGATTTTTTTAAGCCTTGTCCCTGATTCATGAGGCAAGAGGTTGAGAGGTATGAGAGCACCTGTATCTCCCCAAGAAGGCAACCTGTCATCCGTTAATGCATACATGACATCCATGCCACTCCTGGGACCTTGCAAAGGAGACACTACAAGTAGCATGGTGAGCAATGTCATTCCTCACAGACCTCTACCACCAGACTCCTGTCCTGGGCTGACATAAGGTTTGCAGTGTTAACCTCTCTCTCTCTCTCTCTCTCTCACACACAGCACATATCTTATTAAAATCTTGTACTGTTTTACATAACTGGGTACAATTCAGCTTGCATTCCATATATATTATATAGAGTTCTCCTCCCCTTAATTTATTACTGAGGAAATGTTCATGTATACATGATCTTTATCCCTCAGAGTTCATCTGCCTCTGTAGCTTACTCCCTATTACAAGTCATAATCGTCTGTGATGACATCAGAATATGTTGCCATGGGAGTAACTGATGTCACACGCAAGGAATTATGACATTAGGTAGGGAGAAAGCAACAGGAATAGATGAACTCTTCAGGAGCAGAGATCCTGTTTTCATACAAATGACCTCAGTGATAAATAAAGGAGAGGCAAAATACAGAACTAACGTGAAATATAAGCTGAACTGTGTCTAAATATTATTTTTTGGTTCTCCTGGAGGCATCAGCTGCTCTTTAAACAGTAACATAGTAACTGTGGCGAGAAGAGACTTGGGATCCATCCGATGTACCCGTCCTGTCGCACAACATTAACTATACCAAGTTCAACTATAAACATACATCTTTTCAGTCAGATTGCTACCCCTACTATTGTTGAGTGCCCTCATTTTCCCTCTGGAATCTGGCTACTCCTGTTTAGAAAGCTGGAACAGTGCTAGCTTTCACAACTTCATGAGGTAGGATCGTCCAATGTTAAAAGGAACATAGAAGAAAAACGTGCTTTTGAAAGAGGTGGGTGCTGCCATGGTGAGCTATGAACAAAAATCTATGAAACAAAAAGCACACTTGGGGGGAACTCAAGTGTGCAATATAATATACTGTGTGAAGTGTTGTGTATGGATTTCCTAACACTCAAATCCTTGTTGTGCACAGTTCAAAGGTCATGACAAGTTGTTGTGCACAGTTCAAAGGTCACAAAAGGTAGCTGTGTATGGCTGTCTTCTGTTAAGGCCCCCACCGCCGCTGTTAACATAGTTTATCTTGAATATAGTTAGTATGAGCTATGAAAGGCAGGTGGGAGGGAATGGGTTCTGCCTACTACTGTACATAAACTGAAATTTTCACTGCGATATTCAGTAAAACCATTTATGCAATAGGAGTGGGAAGCAAACCAGTCAAATAAATTCATTCATTCTCACTGGTGTTAAACAAATGGCAGAAACACCATTTATTTACCACCCTAACGTCAATCAACCACATTTATTTAACACCCTGCCATCAATCACCCCCCCTTTTGCCAGACCTACATCACTGATTAACCTTTCATTTTCAGCATCATTTTTACTGCCAGATCCCACCTTGACCAACATGCCACCGATACATAGCACACCCTTACAAAATGGAAACCTGTCATTTTCCCACTAGCTATGCAACAGTTTCTAATTTACTTCCCCCTCCCTGATGCTACTGGTTTTTTTTTCGTCCACCATCTCCAGACCGCTAGCCATCTAAATGGCCCGCTCCACACTCGTCCTACTACCGCTCGCCCAGCAGTCCATCACCTCCACATTAACAACGGCAAATTTGCTCACAATGACCACACATTCTGGTTCCGTAGTTAAAACAAAAACCCTACATTTCATATTTCTTTTTCTGAATTGCAGTAGACCACGGTTACGCTTCCACCCCCCTCGCTCTCTCTCCACTGAAGTCCCGTTCTTCTCGCTCCCTCTAGCCACGCCTCTCTTACCTCCTACAGCACTAAATCAGTTTCACTTCTGACTCCCGCAATTAAACAAACAGTACCTTTTATTTATTTATGTTTTTTAAGTAAACATTTTTCTCACACACTCTGAATCCACTTGTTCTGGAACTGCTGACCATGTCTCTGGTCACTTTCTTAACGAGCTGCTCACAGTATCAGATATACATAGTTTCTCCTTAATCTCTTGCACCTCGCTTCCCAATGCTCTCCATGCTACACACAAAAAGCAGGAGCAACCATATAAAAAAAAAAGTTATATTTTAAATCACACTGAAACAACCACAGTACACCAATTTCTAGTGGCACCACAGCTTACCCGCTAAGTGAGAATCATATTTTTCTGCCATATTTTTCAAACTCTCCAAGCCGCACACCTGCAACTAACAGCCAATCAGCTTATAAAACACAGCATGTGTTCCCTAACAATGATATCACTGTCCCTAGCAACCAGCTGCGACTGGGCAAGGATACCACACCACAAAATAACCCTACTTATTTTATTTAAAAAAAAAAAAAAAAAACACAAACTGAAGAAAAAAATAAAATAAACACTTTCTTTAAACTCCATTCCTATTGCATAAATGAATATGCAATGGAAAACATGTGAAATAAAAGATTTATCTGAGCCAGCCCAGTGGGCGCTGAGGGTTGAGGTACTGGACACCACACACCTCGCACCACGCCCGGCCGATCCAGGTTAAGGCGAGGCCGAAGATCGCAGGGGGTCGGGGGTGAGCATCCGTAGGACTGCTCTTTCTTCCAGGGGAGGGCTGTGGGAAGCTTATCGCTCCTGGAGCAGCCTCTGGTGGTGACTGGAGGCGCCCAGCGTGGCGACGCAGCAGATGTGAGGGGCGGAGCTGCAGCAGAGCGTTGCCTTGTCAGCCACACTCAGAGGGGAAAAGACTCATAACGAAGAAAAACCCCGCTCCTGGGGATAGATGAAGGCATCTTGGCCTCCTAAGCCTACACTCTCAATCCCGGACTGCCTCCTCTCCAGTCAGGGCTGCTCGTGTGTCTGGCGCTTTGCCCTTAGATAGAGCACCCTGGGTGGATAGGGCGACCATACCTCAGGAGGGTTCAGACCTGGAGGTGGCACTGGGCATAGGAGCAGGAGGGGAGTAGCAGTCACGAGGGGGAGGTAGATGCTGGAAGCCCCCGAGGATGCTGGAAGGAGTTCTCCAAGCAAGTGGAGATAAAGTAAGTTTAAAAAAAAAAAAAAAAAAAGATTTATCTGAACTCTAGCAGTTCAACCTCAGACACCTCACTCGTGGCTTACGCCACCTGTGAGATTACTCGAGCACAAACTGCTTTTGTGCAGATAAATCATTTATTCCACTTGCTTCCATTGCATATCCCTTATATAATCACAAAAAAAAAAAAATAAAACACAGGCAACCATGCCCAACTCGGCTTGTGTTCCCATCTCGAGGTCAAGATGACATCTTGGACTTCTCAAGCTTTACTCAAGAGGTCCATATGATGTAATTTCAGCCTCCCAGGGAAACACACCCTCGTTGTGTATGGTTGCCCATGCATGATTCTCTATGTTGCAGTAACGGATATAAATGTATTCAGTCAAGCACACAAGAGTCCAATCAAAGAAAGCACTGGCACTTTGCATCTCTAATGACAAAAAGCACCAAGGTCTGTTCGCTGCAGTTCTCATGTTTTTTCTTGTTAATGCTTCTCAGCACTAGTGCTGCCCCGGCCCAGGTCAAGCCTAGCCCCATCTTCCCACATCTTGGACACCTAAATCCTCCTCCTTCCAACCTCAAAGTCTGCCCCCAGCAGGCCCAGACTGGATGCCAGGCATCATCACCCACCTCCCTTCCTCAGAGGTGGGAAAACACTGGGCACAGAAGGGGCCAGCACCTGAGGATCATCCTGAGTGCGCCAGGGCTTTCCCATTATTCTACACCCCCCGGGGATGCTGATACACCCGGCGCTCCAAGCCCATACATGCAATGTGTGCCTGTACAGAGCAATGCTAGTTCCCCCATAGCACCTTCTCTGCACTGCCACTCATAGTCACCCAGGTGTCAGTGTTGCAGTGGAGGCAGGGACCCTTCCCCGAGGAAAGCAACCCCTGGGGCAATCGTTCCTCCTCCACTGCCCCCCCCCCCTTTACAGTGCCCCAGGCTTACTACTGAACCTAGGTCACTGACACTGTGGGAGGTAGGTAGCACTAGTGCTGCACCAATGGGCTACTTACTGTAGGTGTTCTTGTATGTAGTTGACCAAATCAGTTTACATTCAGTACACAGCATTTCCAATTAATGAACCATTTTTTGTGGATTTGTTTAGCCCCCAAGTTAACCTCCATCTGTGAAGTAATTTAATGTTTTCCCTGAGTCTGCCCCCACACCACACCCCACCATTTGAGTTTATGCCCTCTAGTTTTTCTAGCATTCATCTGCTTAAACATCCTTCAGCATTCAGAACAATGTTATGTTTCCTGTAAGAGAGATTTCCTGATTTGGACCACAAAGTTTCAAATGTTTGGTTTAAAGTAGCAGTACTACCAAATCAGGGAGTGATTTATCAAAATTCTGCTTTTTGGCTGTAAGCATGCAGCCAAAGTGCCAGTTTCCATACCTGTAAATATTTTTTTTTTTTTCAGTCCTCTTTAGTTTTTTAGATATCTGCAATTTATTTGAATTGTTGTGGTGCTACAATAAATATGGCGGCTGACTAATTTTCAGCTGCGCTTTTCCTTCAAGTCGCATTACATCTTTTAACTACAGCTGTGGGACCGTCTGCTGACCACTCCAGATGTCCCTACAAGTCATACACTTGTGCAGTTGGCAGCAGAGAAGGTTCCAGTGCAACGTGCTTGGTGGCAGAAATGTTTAAAAAAGCAGAGGATACCTGAGCAAATTACTCGGTTATAGTACAATGCCAGCGGGAAAGAATACCAGGTATATCATCAGTAAAGCACACAGAAAAAACTGTCAAAAAAGCTCACATTTTTTTTTCGTAGTACTACAGTATGCAATTTTTTTTTTTTTTTATCAATGATTTTACCAGGTGAGACACACTAAGCTGAAAGCTTGTTTGCAGGTGCAACCTGGGAGCACGAGGAAGTTAAGTGACTTGCTCAGGGTCACACAGTATGCAAGTGGGGGCTGTGTGATTCAAACCCAATTTGGTAAAGCACCCTCTATGTGAGGTACATGTCTTCTGACTAGTAAAATGAGGGGCACTCCTCGTAATGTGCAATAGTTGACAGGAACGGGGCCCCCTATCTAAAGTATCTGCCACCCCCCCCTCAGCCATGTCTGCTACACCATGAGGCTCGGTGCTCCTCCACCCTGAATTACTACAGATGATGAAGCATTCACTGTGCAATACGTATGTGCATCTGTCATGGTCAGAGTTTAAAATAAACGTAACCCCCAACCCCCCATTAGTGTGGCTTACTAGTACTGTTCAATACAGAGCCTTTTGTGCTGATGACATTTTACTGCTCCTGCCGACCTCTGTAGACCACATCTGTGGGAGTCGGGGAGTGAGTGAAGAGGAGGAGTGTGTATTCTGTGGCATCTCCTGCAGCCAGCCTGGCTGTTTGTACGAGAGCCTTAAATGGTTTTCCCTGCAGCTTACAGAGAGCATGGACAACCCTTGCAGTGGGTGAGGGATCTCCCCAAACTGTAGTACTGACTGGACACTAGCACTTGCCCTTATAGAAACCTGGATGGAGAATAAAGTGAGTTTTCTGGGGTCAGCACAGTGATGAAAGCGAACAGGAACACACAGGAACTCCGTTCCTGTACCTCTTTTACAGCAGGAGAGGAGTTCCTGTACTTCTTCCCACTGACACTGGAACTGAAATTCTGAAAATAGTACCATACTGACAGTTCCTGGGCCTGTGACCTGAAATCAGGATTTCCATAACAACATTTGACTCGTACAACAATTATATTTTCCTTGAAATACATAACTATCTCTAACTGAAATCTACTAGAGTCAAACAGGTAGATGTGTTGTCTTGACACAACTATCCTTCAGACTGAGTATCTTCATTCTGCATCTCATATTTGCCAATGCCCGAGTTCCTGTACTTCTTGTCTGCCACATGCACCACTGGGTCAGCACCTCTTTCCAATGACTTTTGGAGACTGTGTGTTCAGGACTAATGGCCACCACCATCATTTGCACCTCTGACCCCCGCCAACCAGGGTCAGAGAATGGCAAGCAACCAAGTGGACTCCAAAGCCTCCTCAGGAGCCATCAGAGGACTCAGGGGCTACTGAATGACTTCATTCAACTTGATTTATTTGTTGAAATTACCAGGTAAGACCACTAGCACCACAGTACCTTTTACAGAGTCTCGACCAGGAGGTCAAATTTATACAGTCAATAACAAGCCATACTAACAGATTACAAATCACATATTATAAAGCAAAAATAAACTTGCATACAAGCCATTATGTAAAATATTTCTTAGATTTAGATTCATTAGTTCGATCTGGTTCAAGAGACCCAATCAACTGTAACTAGCAACCAGTTCTGGTCAATGGGTAGGCTGCTCAAGTTTTGTTATGTGGAAATCGCCCAGCTTGTGATATGCGTCCGTGTGTGTCACAGGAAACAAACCTACCACCTGTGACTGTCAGCCACCACTGTGCAGACTTTTTTTTTTGTTAGTTTTCTTTATACTTCCTCCAGTGCAGGCTCACATCCTGATCCACCCCCACCCAGCCCCCTAACCATCACACAACACCCAACATCTCACAGACTTGGCTTGATCTCTGGCTTCCACCGTTACAGAGTTGGCAGGTCCCCCAATCCCCACTGAAGTACGGATCCAGTTTCTGGAGATAGGTCCTGCCATGTCTGTGGGGCACACAAAGTGGTCAGACCCCTCACACTGCTCTGTCCGACTTTCTTCTTCCAGTGTTTTCTCCCCATGGGATGTCGGCATAGGGGTGTACTCAAGCTCGCACACAAGGGTGGGGTGCGTCATCGGTGGCATCTCTGTACCCAGTGAGTCACTTCCAAGCACACTGACACCTGTGGTTACCCAGGTGTCAATACTGCAACAGCGTTGACTGCCCTTCCTCCCCAGAGGAGGGCAGCATCCTCAAGGGCACTCAGACCTGCTCCCCTGGCCGGCTCCTGTTAGTTGGTCGCCACGGTCGCAAGCTGCAGAGCTACTGCTACGTTGACAAGCTGGTTCACTGTGCAGACATTTGTACAGAGGGAAAGTGTGCTGTCTCAGTCTCAAAGGAAGAGCTGCTTTCATGCACAGTTACTGCAGTTTTGTGCAACTGACACTTAACTATCCACTACCAGCAGCCGGGCTGTGAGGGACCCCCTCTTGAAGTCACAACTGGGGGAGAGCAGGGAGAAGCAGAAAGATTTTATTCCACTCAGGCCCAAGTGGGCTGCATAGCAACTACTCCAGTAAGGCCCAGGAACTGCCGTGCCAGTCATCTCAACTTGGTGACTGCCAACAGTGGGTGCTGCCAGGAGAGACTACAATGGGTGGGCCTATCAGTCTTGCATCCAACCTGAGCAAAACAGCAAAATCCCTACGGAAGAGTCCAGCTAATCAGTGGGGACAATGGAGGTGACTGCTGAGGACAGTGGAGGTATGATCCACTCTGCAGACGAAAGGAGCTGGTTAGGACTGTGGAAAAGGGGAGACAGCTGCTGCTGCGCAACGGAAGGAAACCATGAGTAACAAGAGTCCTACAACACGATCCAGTATATTTATTTATTTAAAAGTTTTACCAGGAAGGCATATTGAGCGCTGCAAACGCTCGATTCCAGATGCGTCCTCGGGAGGGGAAATTGGAGAGAACTATACATGAAGTAGTACATTACACTGATGAAAAATTTACAGAGTACAAGATACAAAGATACAAGATAAACCTGCCGCATGGCAGGGGGTAGCTAATAGTGCAAAAACGCCAGATTTGGAGCTAAACCAGGGCCAACTTGCCTCAGCAGTAAAAGGAATTACCTATGACAGCAAAACGCATAGACAACATACATACATTTGACACTGATGGCTGCTGTAAGAGGCTAGCTGCACGTGCAGGAAGAGACGAAATGCTGCTTGAGGAGAAGGTTAAACTGCTGTGAGGAGGTGGAGTGTCTGAGCTCAGCTGGGAAGGAGTTCCATACATTAGGCATGCAGTACTTGAAGGCAAGCTGACCTTTGGCGGAGGTCGTATGAGGAAGTTGGAGTAGCCTGGCATCGGTGTTCCAGAGGGAGAAAGTTGGAGGAGTCTGAGTAGCTAGAGAAGCTGCTAGGTAAGGGGGGAGGGACTGGGTCCAGTATTTCGATATTAACCTTGTGCAGTGTGCCGTTCTCTGATCATGTAAAGAAGGCAGGTCTAGGTATCTGTAAAGGTCATAGTGGTGAGTTGTGGGTGGGCGGTCAACGGTGAAACGGCAGAATGCATACAGAATATATACAGTGCTCAATCGCTATTGTGAACCATGCTATAATCAATAGCTCTGATAGTGAACACCAGAAATGGTTCTACCATCGTCTCGTAAGCAGCCATATTAACAGCTCACTGTAGTGAACCCTACCTATAGTGAACCAAATGACTGGCTCTGGAGGTGTTCACTATAATGAGGGGCTACTGTAATCAACCAAGGCCATGATAGTGACTCCAAGTTTGTTGAAACAATCTATCCAGCTGAGATTACAAATTTGGTCTGAACCATTTTACTGTTGTTTAAGTGCCCCAATGCCGGCCAACCACATGCAACTGCTTCGGGCCTACAACACTGCACTGAATGGGTATTCAGTGTAGCAGTGAGAGCTTCCTAGAGACACAAGGGTATACTGGTACCAGTGAGGGGGTGAGGCAGAGGCCCAGACAGTGCAATCAGGTAGTGGCTCTGGGTTGGTTGTGGGGATAAGCTGCACTGTAAGTTTATTAGCAACTGCTAGGGCACTGGTCCATATAATTTTGTCTGCCTTAACCCTCGCCTTTCCTCCTATTCTAACCCCATTCCTGATTCCCCCCAAAATACTTTTCATACCTGTTTGAATCACTGACTCTCTAGCTTATTTGTAAAGTGTTAGTTATTGTTGGGTCGAACTGTCATTGCATTGTGTAGGAATTGGGAGGGCAGTAAAAAATGGGAACACAGTGGGTTGGGTACCGTTTCCCAGGCGGCAGGATGAGACAGTGACCTAGTTCACTCAACTTTCCCTGGGTGAAGTCACCACACAACTTATTTCAACCCCATGTCATTGAGTAACAATTGTCCACAGAAGTTAACTACCCAGACCCTTCAACCTTATGCAAGTCCATACATAAGGCAGGGATTGTGCACTGAATCTCTACGGTGAGCCAGTGTGCACATCGATTTTAGGAGCATCTGGGCGATAAACAGTTCACAAGGTTATTTATCATGGCCATTCTTACGTTTTGCTGTACAACAGCACACTGGGCAACTTGGCAGAAGGGTGTTTTGCAAAAACATGCTATTACTGTACTCCTACTACTTATTTACCTACTGAATATTCTTCGCTTTAGGGCATCTATGACTTAGCAGCTCAGCTGGTACCTGCCCTTTTGTGGCTGTACAGTTTATTACTTTACCAGGCCCCATGGTCTACAATTTATGGCCTCATCTGTACTGTGCCCCTCCGTGTCTGCAAAACTGTATAACAACACCCACATGCCTCTACTACACCTCACCAGTGGACCTGCATCCTTCCTCAATAGCAGTTTTCGTACTAAACATTTATCAGTGTGACAACAAGGGTTTCACTCCCCCACCCCAAGTCAGCTCATGAACAGACCCGGCATCCATCGCGGGACAGTCGCTCATCTAATGACATCCATGACACCACTGGTTTAAGTAAGGTGCCACTGCCAGAGACTTAACCAAAACAGCAGGAGGGGAACTGGGTGATATTATTTGGAAAGAGATGAGTTATAAAACAAATAATCAGGATCTGAAACTGCAACTGGCTGAATACTAGTAGATCTGTGTCTCTACTCCTAACCCAACTGCTCAGCTCCAACAGGATTTCACCAACATCCAACGTTGCTTCCAGGTAAATCAACTGCATCTCTAGAACCTCTGGCACCAGACAGACATTGGGCAGACTCACACCCCTTCCCATCCTCCATACCCTTGAAGGTGGTTTAATTGATAACATCTCCTCATTCAAGTACCTGGAGGTATGGTTGGACCGTCACCTTGATTTGTGTGTGTATGTGGACACTATCCATCAGAAGACCCATCCTAAACTTGGGGCTCTCTATAGGAACTACAGAATCATAGAATTATGTCAGCAGAAAAGGATCCCATTGTCCCATCTAGTCTGCCCTTGTTCCCTCCCCCAGGTAGTCTTGACGTTATCAACTTACACCTCCACAGAGCATGCATTCTGCTTCCTGCACAAAAAGAACACCTCTTGAAAATGATTCTCCCCGCCGGCACAGTGGTAGCACTACTGCTTGTGACACCGATGACCCGGGTTTGGGCATGAACCCAGGGAGTCAGAGAGCCAGCCAGGCGGAGGAGGACCATGTGTCCCGTGGACTGCTCTCCTCCTTGGGAGAAGGAAGCTGCCGGTGCTCCACTGACCCCTTACAGAGGCTGGGAGTCCGACAGCCAGAGTTGGACAAACTTGGGAGGCGTGCTAGATGTTTAGCATGAGCGCCACCAACATCACTGCATGCCATGCCTCCCTGGGAAGAAAACAAGGAAAAGCAATTCGACTGTAGCATAAGGACATCCGCCCCCACACTGCATACACCACACCGCCAATTGAGGCACTTACTGCCACTACACCAAACTGTTCTCAGTCAGGGGAAGGGTCCTCCTGGCGGCTCCACCCAGTGGGGGGGAGGCGCATCACGGTGCTTGGGGAATGAGGCGCGTCTCTCTCTCTCTCTCCTCCCTTTATTCCCAAGTTCTGGCTTTACCCCCCCCCCAATCTTTCCTCCCTCCCTTCTTCCTCCTCCTCTGTTCCCACCTACTCCCTCTGTTACTTTGACCCTTGATCCCTCACTTTCCCTTACATGAAATCTTTTGCAGGCCAAGTTGCTTTCTCATTCAGATTCCCAGAGCGCTGGTCTTCACTTCCTCCTGTTATCCACTCTGTTTCATCCCTCTTCCTCCAGCTATCCATTCTGCTTCATCCCTCTTCTTCCTCAAATCCTTTCTTCACGACTTTTCTCTTCTCTACCCATGCCTGTATTTGCCCTTGACTGCATTTTGACCAGAGTTCAAAACCCATTCCCCTTCTAACCTGATTTACTGCAATTTTCACATATGGTCAGTGCTGACTGTTATCCAGAACCTGCCAAGTGGTCATAGCTAATGTATGTTTTCTCTTTTCTTTTCACAACTCTAACTTGCTATTTTTAAATTGGTTATATTTTTTTTCCATAGAGATTTTTCTGCCCCAGCTGGTAGCTCATCGCAGGGATATACCCTGGCCAGGTCGAACTCTGTCATCATTCAGACAGCTACTTGGTTTCTCTCCCCTTGGTTTTCTCCACCCTCTTCCCCTGATAAGAACGAGTGCCCATGTCAGCCATGCACAGCTTCCACGCTCTCCGCCCCCCCCCCGTGTAGCAGGAGCAAGCTACCTGGCCCAGCCGCAGGGATCGCTGTGGTGGTGGAGTCTGCCACCATACCCCCCAACCGATACACACTGCCAAGCGGCAGCTGTTTCAGCCACAGCCTGCCTCCTGACGAAACCTCCTGAGTTCGCTTCAGAACCTGGATCATCAGCACAATGCAGTGCTGCTGGGCCAACAGAGCGGCCTCTATATTTTTTGATATGATGATATTTATTTATTGCACATTATTGCCATTTTGTTCTGTACTCATCTTCCCCTTCCCCCAAGACACATCTGGAAAATCAAAATTTAAATACCTGTAAATTTTCTTTCACCGACAGCTGGTCTCCGGGCTTCCTTACGCCTGAACTGTACCTCCTGATGCTGGTGGTAGGCAGGACTAAAGCTCTGCAGCAGGGGGAATAAGAAGTCCTTCACATCCAGTTGTCTCCAGTCATTCTAAACACAGTCCCCCTGAGGCAATACTATGAGAACTTGGAAACAAAACACAAAAAAGTTACAGCATACATGGCCCAGAGGCCAGCCAACTATATACATTCTGGGAGGGAATCCGAAGCCCGGAGACCAGTCTGAGAAAGAACATTTACAGGTATTTGAATTTCGATTTCTCTCTCCTAAGCTGGTCTCTGGGCTTCCTTACGCCTGGTATATTCAAAAGCAGTGCATCCCTAGATGTCCCAGGTGGGAAGAATGTCAAGTGCTCTTAGGGTTCCACCACCACCTGAAGCACTCGGCAGCCAAAAGATGCTTCAGCCGAGGACATCACATCCAGTTTGTAAAATTTCATAAACATATGAATGGATGACCAGGTGGCCACTCTGCATAAGTCTGCTGGGGATGCTTCTCTGAAGTTCACCCATGAAGTGGCCATAACTCTGGTGGAATGGGCTCTCACTGGACCAGGTAGAGCTATTCCCGCCTGATCATACGCCACAGTGATTACTGATCTAATCCATCTGTCTACAGAGTCTTTTGAAGCTTTTTTACCTATATTTTTGCCTGCAGTTAAAATGAACAAGCTTGAAGTTTTGCAAATAGCCTCCATTCTCTTAATATATCTTTTGATTGCTCTCCTCGGATCTAGCGTGAGAAAATCTCTTTCCTTTTCATTGCTAAGGTGAGGACAGAAGGAAGGATCAGTTCTTGATTACAACGGAAAGGAGACATAACCTTAGGTAAAAATCCTGTATCCATCCGGAGCACCAGAGTCCTGGTGAAATGTAGTGTATGGCTCTTTGGTAGATAGCGCCCCCAGTTCACGGATTCTCCTGGTTGACATGATAGCTACCAGGAAAACCACCTTCATTGTAAGATGCATGATTGAAGCCTCCTTCAGAGGCTCGAAAGGTGCTTTGGTTAGGGCCTTGAGAACCAGATTAAGTCTCCAAGGTGGTACGGTTGGCTTAACTGGAGGGCACTTTAACATTTCTCTTAGAAACCTCCTGATATGAGGGTGAGATCCCAGCGCATCCAGAGTCTACCAACAAGAGCACCCCCAGTGCAGAAACTTGAACTCATAAGGTGGCTGGTTGCAGCCCTTTGTCAAATCCCTCATGAAGAAATTGTAAAGGCATTGGTAGGGATATTGGGTGATCCTGTATACCTTTAGACTGGAGCCAGAACAAGAATTTTCTCCAGATTCTATAATACACTTAAGAGGAGGAGGGGCACTGAGAATTTACCATCACTTCAATAACTGGAGCTGTGCAGCCTAACTCTCTGAAGGTTTCCCGTTCACTCTCCAAGCCGAGAGGGACAGATTGCTCAGACTGTGGTGAAGAACCGGGCTCTGATGTAGAAGGTCTGAGCTGAGCTGGAAAGTAAAAGGTGGTCCCTTTGACAGCTGAATGAGAAGTGGGAACTAGGGGCGGCAAGGCCACCTGGGGCAGACTAGAATCATCTCTGCCCTGTCCCGGGCCACCTTGTGCAGGACCTTGGATAGCAGCGGAATTGGGGGAAAAGCATACAGGAGGCCGAAGTGACCCCAGTCTAGGGAAAAGGCGTCCTGAGCTAGTGCTAGCTTGCCTCTGGTCAGGGAGCAGAACCGCTGTGCCTTGGAGTTTTGTCGGCATGCAAACAGATCTACCTGGGGGTTGCCCCACCACTCTATCAGGAGTTGGAAGGCGCTGTCCTTCAGCTCCCATTCTCCAAGAAGGACGTCTTGGCGACTTAACCAGCCTGCCGTGACATTTTCCTAACCTGGTATGTACATGGCTCTTATACCTGCCAGGTGTTTTTCTGACCATTGGAAGAGAAGAAGAGATTCCCAAAGCATTTTTGAGCTTTTTGTGCTGCCCTGATTGATGTAGGCCATGGCTGTTTGATTGTCTGTTAGAATCAACACGTCCTGGTTGTGTACGTGCAGACGGAAGTGCAGCAGGGCTAGCCGAACTACCCTCATCTCTAGGATATTTATGCTGTACCTTGATTCCGTCAGTGACCACTTGCCTTGGGCAGACATCTGGTCCAGGTGAGCCCCCCCACACGCTTATGCTTGCATCTGTTGCAATTCTTGTTTGGTGTGGATGGTCTAGCGTTCATCCTCTCATAACATTTGCCCTCCGATACCACCATTGGAGGGAGGTTTTTTATCTGCTGAGAGATTGGGATGAGTGATGCTGACTGTGCCTGGACTGAGACCACAGCCTCAGCAAATGTGCTTGAATGGGTCACATGTGCACCAGAGCCCATGTGACCGAATCTGCCAGTGATACTACAGCCCCAATTAGTTGCATAAAGGACTGGGCCGGCAGCTGAACGGTCATTTGAAATTTGTTGATGAGCTTCAGTAGGTCCCTGAATTTTGTCTCGGGGGCACCTTGTGGCCTGCGTCCTGAATTCTGCCCCTAGGTGGTTCACATTCTGGCTCGGCATTAGGGAATTTTTCTTTTGGTCGATGAAAAAAACTTGTGCTGTGAGGCACTGGACTACTACCGCCACTGCATGTACTGCTTGGCTGAGCTGTGGGGATTTGATGAGAATATCGTCCAGGTAAGGGAACAGCTGGATCCCTCAGTTTCAAAGATGAGCTACCACTGCTACCAGTACCTTTGAGAAGGTTCTGGGGGTTGATCAGAGGCCGAAAGGGAGAGTTTTGAATTGGAAATGTTGGTTCCCTACCTTTTATATCTGAGATATTGCCTGTGCCGGTTGTGAATAAAAATATGGAGCTAGGCATCTTGCAAATCAATGGATGCCAGAAAATCTCCTTGCTGCGATTCCTTGATGATTGAGGACAGAGTTTCCATTCTGAATGGTCTGCTGCATACAAAGCAATTCAGGAATTTGAGGTCTAGAACTGGTCTGTGACCTCCTGTGCGTTTTGGCACAATGAAAAATAGAGAGTAGACCCCGATTGACCTCTTCAAGGGGGAGCCTGTTCGACAGCACCCACTTGTAGAAGATCCGTGACAGCTTTCGGTATCGCGTGTCTTTTGAATGAGTTGTTTGAGACGGGAGAGGGCATCACATGAGGTAATGGGGCTTGGACTTGAACTCTATCAGGTAACCCTTGCTGATAACGTTTAGAACCCATCTGTCTGATGTGGTTTGGGCCCATTCCTCGAGGAATTCTGAAAGTCTGCACCCGACTTGAGGATGGGCCCGCATGGTCTCATTGTGATTTTCTGTTGCCATTTCCGGTGTCTCTGGTGCTTCCACCTCTACTGGAACCACCAAGCTGGTTTCGGACGAACCATGATCTTTTCCCGGAAAAGTTGGAGTTTGGCCCCTTGTTGTAATATGTCAAGAAAACTGCATCTTGATCCCGAAGATCAGGCTTTGCCCTGGCCCCCGGACTGGGGCAAGTGTACCTTAGTCGTTTGGCTGGATTCCTTTACCATCTCCTTCAGCACGGATCTGAACAGGAGCTTGCCTTCATAGGGTGCGTTCAACAAATGGCTCTATGAGGATGCATCCACTTGCCAGGCACACAGCCACAGGTTGTGCGGTGAGCCGAGGTTTGGTAGAACATGGTCCATGCCGCACACCTGACCACCTCTTCCGACACATCTGCTGCACAGGCCAAGGCCAGCCCCATTAATTGCAGCTGATGGATAATGGGGAAGTTCTTTTCCAGATCCTCTGCGAACTGATAAACTAACTCCGATGCTCAGGATAGGGCAGCTCTGGTGAAGAATAGGTTTGCGGTGGCTGCCTTGAGAGAAGTTGCCTAAGCTTGGAAGGCTTTTTTGAGTGAGGAGTCCACCTTTCTGTCTACTGGGTCCCTTAAAGAAGCCCCTCCTTCAGCTGGGATGACTGTTTTCTTGGTTAGGTTAGAAATCAAGGGGTTGATTCTGGGGCAGTCTAACCACTTCTCAGATTGCTTCTTGTCAAACTTCAGAAGTTTAGAGATCCATCGAGGGACCGGATATGCACGTTCTGGGCCTTGCCATTCTTCTTTTAGCAGGTCCTTAATGGCTGGAGGTATAGGGAAGGCAGTAGCTGGTACGTAGGCAGATGCCAAGCGAAAAGTCTGATTCGGTTGGGAAGTGACAGGTGGAGATGCTCCAAGGTGCATCTCAGATATGACCTTTTTAATAAAGTCTAGGTCCTCCAAGTTAAACTTTCTGCATGGGAAGACATTGGAATCTGATGAGCAGCCTACTATCTCTCCCTTATCGGTCGAAGAACTGGTGACCAAGAAATCCAGGGAAAATCCCCTGCAACGTTTGCCCTTGTGCATGCCCCTAGACCTGCTCTGGGAACAAGACCTTTTCTTCCCCTTGTGGCGAGAGAATGGTGATCATCCTCCTCAGATGATCTACACAGTCTCTGAGTTTCTTCTTTTCTCTTGTCGAGAAGCGAAGAGAGATAGCCCCCCTCACTGGAAGAGGATGGGGGGGTCCTTTTTCTTTTAGCCTTTTTGTGGGGTCTCATATCAGAAGACCCCGGAGGCTACCATTCAAAGCAAGAAGGGTCCATCGCAAAAGCCCTATTTAACCTGTCTATAAGTTCAGGGTCCAGGGAGGGGGTCGACAGTTGTGTATCCCTGGTCGTTGCTACTCACTCCGACCTGGAAGTAGCCAGTCTTTCAGACATTTCTTGTATATTTGTCTGTGTCGAGAGAGATTGCCTCTGCGGAGCCCTCTCCGTTAGCAGCCACTGCCTTTTCACATGTGAGGCAGAGTGAGCCAGCAAAGGTGATCAGGATTAGGGATTTGCAGCATTGACATTTTTTGCCCCGCTAGACTTTTCGGTGCCCATGATTCTGAAAACCAACGTTGGTGCTGTCCCTTTAAGAACTGCTCCTTCCCAAAGTACTGAAATCCTGTCCCTTAAGGCACTCTGTTGCTGCTTAATTTTGCACAGGCACAGAAATCCTGTTTTTGTGGTAAAATCCTGGTGTTTGTAAGGCACCTTTACAGAGGCACTGAATTCCTGGTCTTTATGTGTGGTACCCTGCTGTTTACGGGTTGGGGAGAGAAGGTTCACAGGCGCTAATCCCCCATTCCCGATCCTGCTTAGCGCTGCTTGACTCTCCACTTGATGTCTTCTATCAGTGCTCAACGAGCAGCCTGGCGCGTGGAATGCGCTACAGCTGCGAGGCCTCCTCAGTGCTCACTGACGAGATGTCTGGCTGTTGATGGGCACCTGGTGCTACAGTCGCGGCAACGAGATGCCCTATCGACGAGTAGCTGAAACGTTTCCCAGATCCACTCATTGGCAGGAAAAAAGGCACTGCTGGGTTCAATAAACGCTCCGGTGCTGAGCAGTGCCTTGCCAGGGAATTTCTCTGCTCGCTCCTATGTTGCTTTCGCCCCCTCTCCTAGTGACCGTTAATCGTCCACAAGTTGCGTGAAGAAGGGGGGCTGCTGTGAGGTGGGGCCAGTCTGTGCAGCTTGCAAGGCTAAGCCTGGATCCCACCTTGGGTGACAGCGTCTTTCCAAAAGTACAGAAAACTGAAATAGTAGAATCCAACTTACAGTCTCTTCAGCCCTGCCATGTGAGACAGGGCTCTGCTGCAGAGTACCTGCTTCACTGGAGGCAGAAAGTAAATTGGAGACAACCGGATGTGGAGGGCTTCTTATTCCCCTCCCGCTGCTGCAGAGCTTTAGTCCTGCCCACCACAAGCATCAGAAGGTACAGCCCAGGCGTTAGGAAGCCCGGAGACCAGCTTAGGAGAGAGAACAAGCTGTTTCAGTACAGTACATCTTTTCTTAAAAAAAAAAAAAAAAAAACCTTTGGAAACAAATAAATTAATTAGCTCTGCTTGCTAGTACTGGAGGAGGTAGCATTTCTTAAGTACATCAGTTGGGCAAGTGGATCTTCCCGGGCAGAAGACATGCTAGCTAGTGGTTGCAATAATCAATTTTGACCTGTTAAAAAAAAAAAAAAAAGGATATACTGAACTCTGAAGCAAAGGTTGTTTACAAAGGTAGTCTTCATTTCTGCTGGGCCATGTAGAGGCCATTTGTTGCTGTATACCAAATGCTTGAGATTTTAAAATCAACTATTTCCCTGCAGACATCTCTCCCCCACACGCATGCGTGCATGCACACACATACCCACACAACCACACACATAAACACACACACAAGCACACACGCTACTAGTAACAGGTCTGCGTCTCCTCAGGAGCCACAGTCCATTAAAAATTAAAATCTCCATCAAAATGATATTCTTATGTAACGATCAACAGAAAAAAATTCTTGCTTCCTACTGGGAGACGAGGCAGGTCGCATGTTTACTCCCAATATAATGTTATCTTCAGCTGCTAAAATGTTAGTAGAAAAAGGCGAACAACAGAACCCACTTCCAGGAAATCCCCTCCCGCCCCCAATATGTACACCTGCTAGGGAAATGTGACAACGTGTTACTGTCATTTATTTATTTGCCATTTCTGACCAGGAAAGGCAAACTGAGCTGCTGCAGTTCATTTACATGTGTGTCTTGGGAGCAGGTTACATGGACCTATTTAACTGACGGTTGGGGGGGGGGGGATTACTGGACAGAGCACAGAGGAAATTGCTACCAGCATCCCCAAAATCATGAACTGGGGGTCAGGAGAGGGACCCAACTTCGAAATATTGGTTATTTGAGGATGGGGAATCAAGTCAGGGAGGGATACAGCCTCAAAGATTAAGTCTGCTTATGGCAAAGTGCCAGGAGACACCAGTAGTTTAAAGGGTGGGGATTAAAGGACTAGCCCTGGCCACCGAGGGAGGACAAGAGTTCCAATTTAGTGTTTTTCACTCACCCCCATATTTGCCCTTGAATACAAAAATAAGGGAGCCAATATTCGTTACTCTTACCAGAGTATCAAATACCCTATTTGTGGTATTCAGGAATTAATCCTCAGAGTGTGTACACCTTCAGGAAGTAGTCTACCTGGTGACGTTGTGGAAGCTTGCACTGTTCAGGCTTCCAGAGTAGCACTAGACGGATTCCTGAGACAGAATGGCATGGAGGGTTACATAATGAGTAGAGGTAGTATTCTGGCAGCTGTTCATTAATGTGCCTCAGTGCTATAACTGAAATCTAATCACTGCCATGCAAGCATGGAGGGGGTGCAAGATGGACCTAAAGTCCTTTCCACCACCTCAGTACTGTGTTGTGTTACAACTACACCTAGTTACCGGGGACATTACCTCCTTTTTGTAGTTATTTTTCTACGAATGTTTCTATCCCTATCTAGGTTTTCTCTCGAGAAATACTTATGTACTGCCGAGACAACCAGCTGCAGACTCTCTTGTTCTCCACGTCTGGGACACAGAATGGAATGCAAGTTTATTTATAAGACGCCCTTCCTACATGCACTCAAGAGCACCGAACAAGCCAAGATCAACATAAACACATCCTTCTAATGAGATAAGTAGTGTAGAACAATAAAACCGCCAAGAAACATCACAAAGAAAATCTCATTCATCTTCAAAATATCAACAGACTTAAGTTCTACTAAATTGATCATATTTGATTAATATGTTCTACATGAGCAGTCATTCCTCCACATGGAATCAGTGACATCAAAAACTCATGACGTCAAGACAGCCCAGTGGTGTTGAGGTCCGAGGCATTTGTACCACACTTGCCATCACACTGGCGACGCCAGGTTCAGGAATGGACGAGGGCCCTCGAGGGAGGGGGCTCATGGGGGGCTGTGCATCTTACAGGATGCTCTCCTCATCCACTGAGGAAGGTTCACTAGCTTTTCTACGATACTGTCACCTGGGTGACCACAAGCAGAACCAGAAGGGAGAGGGTGGGTGCCACCTGACTGGGACACACGCGCATGCGTATGTTCATACGGCTCTTACCCTTGAGGAGGCTGAGGGGAGGGAAGAAAAACGGCGATAGAAAACCTCCACCTAAGTGAGATGACATCGCATCTTTTCCCACAAGCTCTGCACTGCCTACTGTGCTGCTGGTCAACGCATCCAAAATCTAGTCTCCTCCCATGCCTGGGGAATCTAGGAGGCTCCATCACGGGGGGGGGGTATTTGTGGGGCACTGCAAGGCAGTGGGCAGTAAGCCCCAAAGACAGTGGGTGATGGGGCTGGGGGGTGAGTAGCAAGTTGAAAAGGGGCTGGCCAAGGAGGATGGGGGAAACACCTCATCATGTCAAACCAATGGTAACATGCAATGGGATTCAAAGAATTCCATACTTTACAACAAAAACTAATAGATAGGAAGTCATCAGTAACTTAACTTGTCATTCCATATTAGGACTGTTTGCTTTGCTCTTGTGGTTTATGCGGTCTCTGGTATCCCTTGATGGAATTACAGCCTTGTTATGGATTATTTCCTATCTACTATTCTATTTACATTGTATACACAAATACCAAATACAAATACAGAGAGAATACTTTGAAGGGCGACTATGCACAACCAGTGTGTTCTGCCACAGAGGGGTTCTGAGTCCCTCTGACCTCGAGAGTAAGGCTTGAGAGGTCCGTGGGAATCAGAACCCTAGGGTGGCAGAACACATTGGTTATGCATAAAGTTGCTCATCCTGTATTTTTTTTTTATAGTGTATAGTATTATGTGAAATGTGTACATTGTGTTTTTTCTCTTTCACAATGAAACTGACTTATGCAGCCTCTAGAGGTTCTAGAATAATGTTATGCCACATAAGGGTATAATCACATTCCATGACCCATGAACTGTGGTACACCAGCATTTTGAAAAGAATGGATTTCTATATAGAACAGTACTATATACTATAACAGGGATATTCCATAGGGTACCCAGGAATGAGCTTTTTATTCACTTTGGAATATTCCCAACAGTGCTATCTAGCAACCAGTGGCGGAGCAAAGCAGAGTCACAAGTGCTAGGGCAACAGTGCTGACAACATACCAGTCTGATGAAAAAGCTTATTCCTGGATGCCCTATGGAATATCCTGTTTATACCATAGGCCGCAGCACCAATTAATATAGTAGGAGAACTAACATGACAAAGCTACAGAGAAAATAACGTTATTCATCCTAGAGACAAATCATTAAGTGATAACATTAATTTAGCCAGAGCATACGAAGGAGTAAGTGGCTAATGTGGGTGCTTCAATGCAGAGGCCAAAGGCCGGAGCATTTCATCAACCGCAAAAGCCATTCCCAGTATACGCCAACTAACTGAATGTTATTACTGTTATACATCTAGCAATTGTGAACCCAACATTTATAAAGTTCTGTGGCACTTAAAATGAAATGTGCCTTTTCCCCCTTGTTTCTGTTGACTAAATGGAAAACTTACTGTAGGCCTGTCTAAAATGCGGATAACACTGTGGGTGTGTATAGAATGTGGACAACTTACTGTGGGCATGTCTAAAATGTGGATAACCTACTGTAGGCATATCTAAAATGTGGCTCTAGTCATTTCTGGGGTATTAAAAAAAATTTGTGGAGAAAAAAAACTGTCAACGCACGGCTTATGAAACATTTGGAAACATTCAGACTCCTGAACCCTATACAATCTGGGGTCAGGACAAACCATAGTATGGTTTCTGTCCTTGCCAAGGTCTCAAACGACTAGTTAAGGCCTCTGGATGATAAGAATTACATATGTGCCTTATTTCTTGATCTTAGCAAGGTGTTTGATACAGTGGACCATGATCTGCTTCTGCTTTCCCTACAAACCATGGCTCGGACTCCCAAGTGTTGAACTGGTTTTCATGCCATTTATTTATTGAGAGAATCAGAATTACAGCCTTTAAACATAGAAACACAGAATTTGACGGCAGATAAGGACCGCTTGGCCCACCCAGTCTGCCCATTTCCCTACCTACTGGATAAGCTGCAGATCCTAGTTAACCAGCAGCCTACTTCTTCCTACCCCCACCCCCCAGAACTGCCTTATGACTATCCCATGCATGCTTGAATTCCACCACTGATTTTGACTCACAACCTCCTCCGAAGGCTGCTCCATGCATCCACAACCCTCTGTGTGAAAAAATACTTACTTAAATTACCTCTGAGCCGCCCTCTATCTTCAAATTGTGCCCTCTTGTTCTTGCACACCTCTTTTTTTGAAAGATGCTACCCTCTTGGACTTTGTTGATTCCCTTGAGGTACTTGAAGTTTCTATCATGTCCCCCTCTCCTCCTTTCCTCGAGGCTATACATATTAAGCTCCTTAAGTCTCTCTTCATATGTCTTCCGGTGCAGACCCTGCACCATTTTAGTGCCCTCCTCTGGACAGCTTCCATCCTGTCTATGTCTTTTGGAGATTGGGTCTCCAGAACTGCACACAGTACTCCAGATGGGGTCTGACCAGCTGTCTGTACAGAGGGATAATAACTTCCTGTTTTCTACTGGTGATGCCTCTCCCATGCATCCCAGTATCCCCCAGCCTCCTTGCTGCCCTCTCACATTGCTTGCCCATCTTTAGGTCATCTGATATGACTACCCCCAGGTCCCTCTCCATTTTGTTGTTGTTAGTATCTCACCCCCACTGTGTACTCTTCCCTGGGTTTTGTTTCCCAGGGCGTTACCTTGCACTTCTTAGCATTGAATCTAAGCTGCCATACATTTGACCATTCCTCTAACCTTGCCAAGTCCCTTCTCATCCTTTCCACCCACCCTGTGCATCAACTCTGTTGCAGATCTTAGTGTCATCTGCAAAGAGACATACTTTTCCTTCCAGTCCTTCTGCAATGTAGCTTATAAAGACATTGAAGAGGACCAGTCCTAATACTGAACCCTGCGGTACCCCACTAGTAACCCCCCTTTCTTCAGAGTGGACTCCATTTACTATTACTCTCTGTGTCCTATTCTCCAGCCAGTTCTTTACCCAGGCTGTCATCTTGGGACCCACTCCCAGGCTGGCTAACCTGTATATTAATCTTTGTGTGGGACTGTGTCAAATGCCTTGCTAAAGTCTAGGTAGGCCATGTCCACAGCCCCTCCCTGATCTACTACTTGGTCACCCAGTCAAAGAAATCTATCAGATTGTCTGGCATGACCTCCCGCTGTGAATCCATGCTGCCTGGGTCCTGTGCCCCTCTGGCCTCTAGATACTGACAATTCTTTCCTTTAGAAGTGATTCTATCATTTTCCTATCACTGAGGTTAAACTAACAGGTCTATAGTTTCCTGCTTCTGCCTTGCTCCCACTTTTGTGAAGGGAATCACATCTGCCCTCCTCCAGTCCTCGGGTACCACCCCATCCTCCCATGATTTGTTAAAAGGGTAGTCAGTGGTGTCACTAGTTCTACCCTTAGTTCTTTAGAATTCTGGGATGAATCATCAGGCCCCATTGCTTTGTCCACCTTCAGTTTTAAGAGTTCTTTCAGAACCCTTTCTTCTGTAAATGGGCCAGTATCAACTTCTGTATCCAGCGTGTTACTACTGTTTGTTTTATGTACCTCCCCCTCTTCCTTTGTAAATACTGAGAAAAAATATTTGTTTAGTATCTCTGCCTTTTCACAGTCTCCCTCTGCCCACCCTCCCTCCCTTTATTAAGCCTCACTATCCCTCCCTTGGTCTTCCTTCGCTCCCTGATGTACCTATAAAAGGTTTTATCCCCCTTCTTAACTGAGTTGGCTATCTTTTCCTCGGTTTGGGCCTTTGCTGTTCTGACTGCCTTCCCAGCCTCCTTTTGCTTTAACTGATACAGTTCTCTGTCCTGCTCCTTCTGCGATTTCTTGTACTTCCTGAATGCTTTCTTTCTCTTGAACCTTCACTGCCACTTTTGAGAACCATAGTGGTTTCTTACATCGCCTTGTTTTGTTTATTTGCTTCACATAAGGCTCGTTACCTCTGTGATGGCAGTTTTATTATTCCCCATTGTTCTTCCACCCCATTTGCTAGTGCATTCCTTAGGCACTCACCCATTTTGGCAAAGTCAGCCCTCCTAAAGTCCAGTACTTTTGTCTTTGTATGGCTTGACTCTATTGCTGTGTTTATTGTGAACCGTACTGTTCGATGGTCGCTAGTTCCCAGATGGCTACCCACTTCTACATCTGTAATCCTCTCTCCATCTTTGAGTTAGAGATTCCTTTGCAAAGGCTCCACGTCAGACAAGATTAGGTAGACATACAAAAAAACAGGCAGCAGATAATATATGAGTAAACAGAATAGGCAGGTACAGCTGACCCATCAGCACAGCGGTTGGATTTCCGCTTGCAGTACCGGCAACCCGGGTTCGGGAATGAGCCCAGGGAACTGGAGGGCTGGCCGGGGGAGAAGGTTTGAATGTCCCAAGGACAGCTCGCCTTCTCGGGGGGGGGGGGGAGACGGTGTCTTGGCACATGTCTGGTCCCAGGCAGAGGTCTGGAGCACAGCATGCACTGAGGCAGATGCAATGGGGAGGATGTCAGTGCTATGCACCCTGACGTCCAGCAGAACACTGGAAAACACTCTCCACTCTCCAGTCTCCGGGTAGACGGAGCCCCGGAGCAGACCCCTCATGGCTCCCCACCTGCCTGGCCGGTCCTGGATTCCAACGAGACAAGAAGTGTTCGGAGTGTAGCTGCTCCACCTCATCCCCACCTGGGGGGGGTAGAACCACGGCTCCATGGGGGTTTCCAGATGGCACAGGTAGGTGGTTGAAGTGAGGGCAGACTCCACTGGGGACTCCTGAAGGAGCAGGGCCTGGGGAGATGGGTAGGAAGGAAAAAAGAGAGATTACAACAACAAAACAAAAAAAAGATAATAGGCAGGTACAAAGTAAAATACAATAGAAGCAAATGTTACCTTACTGGCTGTCAACAGCAAGTTAAAGCTGGTGGGGGACTCTCCTCGTTGGAACCTCCCGAGAGGTGTGCCCCAAGGGTGCACATTGGGCCCATTGTTATTTACAGTTTACATTTACAACAGCAATACTGGGATTAAATCTGCTAATATCCATCTTTTCGCAGACAGCACAGTTCTCTATATCGACAAGCCCGTGCCTGAGCTTGCCTGCAAAGAGTTACAACTCGACTTTAACCTTCTGCAGCAAAATCTTCATTTAAAACTCTTGCTAAATGCAAAAAACCTACAACCATGCTCCTTTCACCTGCTGCTAAAATATCCGGTCCGTGCCCTGCACCTCAGATCACCACCCTACTGGGGGAAAGCCTTGAGTTTGTCGTCAGATTCAAATATCAGGGCTTCTGGAGCGACCACAAGAGGTCCTTCGTTGACCATATCGAAGAACTAGCTAAGAAATTTAAGCAAAGGCTAGGGCTGTTCTTCCGCATCAGGCACCTCCTTACTTACGAAGCAAAAATTCGATTGGTTCAGTCCACCTTTCTTCTACTCATTGATTATGCAGACCTTCTGTATGGACAAGGCCCTAGTACTGCCCTAGCTAAACTTGACACTCTACCAACGAGCTCTAAGATTCACTAGTGGTGCCCCATATTCCACCCATCACTGCTCCTTCTATTCAAAAGTAGGATAGCTATCCCTCAAGCTTAGAAGGCAGAAAAATGCAGTGACCTGGACTTACCGAGCTATCATTGACAAACTGCCCCAGTACATTTCGGACTGCCTGCCTGCCTCTACTGCAAGGAACTACCCTCTTAGGAGCCCCTCCTTTATCACCCTATCCGTCCCCAGAGTTAGAACACACCTGGGTGAGGATTCTGTAAATTATGCTTTGCCTGTTCTTTGGAAAAGAATCCAAAAAACCTTGAAATTAGTAATCCCTGTCAAACTGGCCACTTTTAAAACTCTGCAGGCTCATTCTATTACTGAGTTGTCCAGTTGTTTTCAGTGTTGACCTAGAGCTCTTCCCATTGGTTCCCATTCCCTTTGCTTCCCTTGCTGAATTTGACTCTTCTGCTCCATCTCCCTTCCTTGCCCGAAGTTATCTGGTACTGCTGTGTATATATTATGCATATACTGTATATGACTGCATACTGTATCCTTGCTATAGTGTTTGTATCTTAGCATATCATGTACATACTTGTTACCTTGTAATTTTTGTGAACTTTTCCATTTTCATGTATCGTATGTTATTATTGTGTTAAGGGAAAGGGGAAGTTGTTTAACCAGGTCAATCTTGTTTACTCAACAGTGTTTTGCCTGGTAAAATCCCCGGGTCGCCCCTGAAAAAGGGACCTCCGGGGCCCAGTGGCCCTACCCGGTCAACAAAATTCAATAAATAAATAAATAAATAAGATAAAGATCGACTGACTGGTTGATTAAACAACAGTTTTGCTGTGTTCTGATTGGCTTAGAATAGATGCCTGTCGTATAATCAGAAAAGAACAGAAAACAATACAAGGGTAAATGTATGTAACCAGAATTTTATACACACCCAAGGTGTGTGATGCTATCTAAACCCTGACAGTGAAGCTCTTGGGGTTTATGAATCCCACACTGAGAATGTATATGAGTAGAGACAGAGATGTTAAAATGTATACCCTGGATGAGAGGAGGGTGACAGGTGACAAGACAGGGACCTATGCAGTACCTCACAGGGATAAAGTGGGTACAGAAGGGGAGTCTCTTTGAAATGAGAAAAAGCACCAGAACCAGGGGGCATGCAATTAAGGTGGGGAAGGGGTTTAATACATATATGAGGGAATATTTCTTCACTGAAAGGGTGGCAGACACCTGGAACAAACTGGCAGCAGAAGTGGTGGTGGCAAAAACAGTGAGTAACAGTAAGCATGTGCGGGATAGACACAGGGGAATATTAGTAAATAGGCAGGGAGGTGGGAAGGTTGTTGGAAACCAGTTAGGGTCTGCAGAAACAGATTGAGCAGAGAACATCTGGGCAGACAGGGTGGGCCAAGCGGCCCTTTTCTGCAGACAAATTCTAGGTTTCTATGAAAAAGACGGAGCCTCCATACCCACACCAGAGATGTTCCTCCCTGTGCCAAATATGCTGCCCCCCCCAAACCACTGAATTTCACCCTCCACCACTGAATGAGGTCATCAGGAGACAAGCGTGATTTTATTTGCAAGGCTCTCCAATATCAGGTGAAGCTCTATAAATACCAGTTTGTTTTTGTTAGGGCGACCCTGGAGCAGACTAGAAGTAGCTGACAGCTATGTAAATGGGGCACAAGCCTAGAGCCGTTTTAGTTGTGTGCTGAGGGTTTTTTTTTGTTAAGTCTTAAGAAAGTAGGATGATTTAAGGGTGTAGAGGCTTATTAATGGGCATGTCTGGCAGAAACCTTAAAATTTCATGTTGCTCAATGGCGTAACATGGCTGTTAAAAATCTGAGGTCAATGCAAGTGGTGTTAAAACCAGATAGCAACACAAGAGTCTAGAGAAAACATGTAGTCAAAAATAATAAAGCCTATTCGGTCAGGCAGTTAGGAATTCAGAGAGGAGTCATGGAGGACATAGCTTTGCCTCCAGGAGTGATACAAAAAGGTCAGTGCGGGGGTTGGGGGGGGCAGCAGATCACCCACTGCTATCAGACCTCTCAACACTCACTGACTTCACTGGACATTAACTTGACTCCCATGTATTCCCGGTGACACCTTTTAAAGACTAATCTTGAACATAAGGGGAAAGGTTTACGATTAGTTTCAATGAAATATTTGGGGGGGGGGAAACAACTTTTTTTCTCCACTCCAATATTCAACGGGAGGTGGGGATGGGCCAATACTGGGAGACAGGCAGCTGGTTACTAATGAAATCATTTCTTAAACAGTGCGTTTCTTTTTTAAACTTAAGCCACGGTTAAGGTAACAAAGGTTTTTGTTACCTGAATAGAGGCGTCAGTTTGAAAAACAAAATGCCACTGCATAATAACATTGAATAAATTTTGCTTCCAAATGATCCCTCCATTGAGTTTTCTGCAGAGCTCTAGATACACAGAAAGAGAGAAAGTGAGAGCTAGAACAAGACCTGCAATGTCCATCTAATCCGATAGTCCAAGACTCCCTACTTGCATAGGACCAAACAATGTTCTCCCTCCCAGTTTCCCCTCCCTCATCTTTCTGTCTCGTAACTCCCTTATACAAGTCCCACTTCCTTTTTGAAACCTATGGTCTTTGCCTCCAAAACCTCTGCAGAAGTCTGCTCTGCCACAGGCCAACTGAGCTAATACAAGTAGCTAATTTTCAGAGTCTTCCATTCAAAGATCATATATATATATATATATATATATATATATATATATATATATATATATATATATACACATATATATATACACACACACACACACACACACACACACACACACACACACACACACACACACACTCTTAATAGTACAAGGATTTTCTACATGAGAAATTATTACATACAGACACACCGCAAGGTCAGAGCCAGGATTTGGATTAGGGACCGAGGTTCACACCCATCTTGGGGGGTTGGTAGTTGGTGGCTCCTTCCCCCAAAGGAAAAAGTTTAAACATGCATATATGCTAAATGGCGAGTCTCCTGCAGTTTAGACGCAAGCTGCTGGGGTTTAACACACAAAAGATTAATATACAAGTTAGCCAGCCTGGGAGTGGGTCCCAAGATGACAGCCTGGGTAAAGAATTGGCTGGAGAATAGGACACAGAGAGTAATAGTAAATGGAGTCCACTCTGAAAAAAGGGGGTTAGTAGTGGGCACGCGAGGGTTCAGTATTGACTGTCCTCTTCAATGTCTTTATAAGCGACATTGCAGAGGACTGAAGGAAAGTATGTCTCTTTGCAGATGAGACAAAGATCTGCAACAGAGTTGATGCACAAGGTGGAGTGGAGTGGAAAGGATGAGAAGGGACTTGGCAAGGTTAGAGGAATGGTCAAATGTATGGCAGCTTAGATTCAATGCTAAGAAGTGCAATGTAATGCACCTGGGAAATAAAACCCAGGGAAGAGTACACTATGGGGGTGAGATACTACAACAACAAAAATGGAAAGGGACCTGGGGGTAGTTCATCAGATGACCTAAAGGTGGGAAAGCAATGTGAGAGGGCAGCAAGGAGGTCTGGGGGATACTTGGATGCATAGGAAGAGGCATCACCAGTAGAAAACAGGAAGTTATTATTCCTCTGTACAGACAGCTAGTGAGACCCCATCTGGAGTACTGCGTGCAGTTCTGGAGACCCAATCTCCGCAAAGACATAGACAGGATGGAAGCTGTCCAGCGGAGGGCAACTAAAATGGTGCAGGGTCTGCACCGGAAGACATATGAAGAGAGACTTAAGGAGCTTAATATGTATAGCCTCGAGGAAAGGAGGGAGAGGGAGACATGATAGAAACTTCTCGCTACCTCAAGGGAATCAACAACGTTCAAGAGGGTAGTATCTTCAAAAAAAAGAGGTGTGCAAGAACAAGGGGCACAATTTGAAGATAGAAGGGGTGGCTCGGAGGTAATTTAAGGAAGTATTTTTCACAGAGGAGTTGTGGATGTATGGGAGCAGCCTTCCAGAGGAGGTTGTGGAGTCAAAAACAGTGGTGGAATTAAAGCATGCATGGGACAGTCATAAGGCAATTCTAGGGGTTGGGGGTAAGAAGAAGTAGGCTGCTGGTTAACTAGGACCTGCAGCTTATCCATCAGGTAGGGAAATGGGCAGACTGGGTGGGCCAAGCGGTCCTTATCTGCCGTCAAATTCTATGTTTCTATGTTTCTATGTTAAAATGCACCGAAACATAAGCCAACAGTCTCAGGCCTGCTCCAGTCTCGGGTTCTTGGCTTTTACTTGGGATTCCCTTCTCCCTTTTTCAGTTTCTATCTTCCCCCATCAACTTTCTATAAAACTTTACTCTGAAAAATCACATATAAGATGCCCGACACTGGAAGGACCACGTTCCACCTCCCCAAATCCACATTAAACTGCTGCCCATCTCTCAGTCAACTGTGCCAGGTAGAACAGGAAACAGATTCACCTTCAAGACCAAGTTTCAGTTCAGTTTGTTTATTATACTGGAAAACCAAGTACTCGCAGCAACAACAGTAGTAGCATGCTCACCTCATCTCGGCTCAGAAAACAATTTCAGGCTTTCCTCAAGGTTGACTAGTACCCTGCCTGCCACTCCCTGTGTGACCTTGCCTATTGCTATCACTCATAGGATCCTGATCCTGCTGTCAAGAATCTGCTTGGATCCAGATCTCCTGTCACCAATCCCACTGTCTCATAGTGGTTCTCCTCTCGACCTCTGACCTATGATGCCAATCCTGCCTCCATAACTTCTGCCCATACTACTCCAGCCTGCCTTAGTCAGCTGAACGCAGTGCTCCATTCTGTGGCTGTCCTGATAGAATCACTTTTTCTCAGTCAGTGCCTTTGAATCCCTTTCTGACTGGCCTGCCACACATCAGCAGCCAATCAATCAGTGCAAATACTGCACTGGGGAATTAAGTAGCCAACTGGAGTGGCAAGAAAGCAGGCTCAAGTAGCCATCAAAGACCATACCTGATGCTTCCAAGCCAGACCTCCTGAATCCTAATCACACCACCTCTGCCCCCCTCCTAGTCCATGGATCTGCCTGACAGAAACTCTGACAGGCTAACTGTGTTTTAGAGGCACCAGTGATATTAAAAATTAGAAACGATAAGGGACGGGAAAGAGTAGCATGTGATTAGTAATGGTGGCAGCCAGACGAAGCTCGATATTCACAAAGGGCAGGGGAGCTCTGGAACTGGCAGCAGCTACAAGAAAGGAACACTGCAGGGAGCTGAAAAACAGAGGTTACTTAGCTGTAACCATAGTTCTACTACTTGCATGCAGTTCAAATCCACACTTAGGCAAATTCCACTGAGCATGCTCAGTCACCAGAACTGTCTCAATACTGACTCCTCCCACCATCTGAACATGTGGTACTCTGGCTCCCCTCCACAGCACTCAGATCCACACTCTGGAAACAGGATTCTGAGACAAGCCTTGCCAGACTAGGTAGGGAGGGTTGTATGGATATGAACTGAATACTAACAGTATAAATTAAAGGGACACTGTCAACCCCCTTAGGTCTCAATGTGTTCCTAGTTTAAAAAACACATTTTATGACTGCCAACATTCTGTAAAGATTGCTGATATAGCTGGTAGTTTGATACTATTTTTTTCTTTAAAAAAGTGAAAAACAGACTGCCCACCATACTGGTGTTACCACACAAACACAGGTTTGTTTACATTTCTTGATCAGCTCCAACTGCATCTTTCATGGACTTAGGAACACCCACAACACAGTCTAGCCACTCATGATGCAGTGGGAGATTAAGAGGCTACTGCCTCATGAGTGACTGTGCTGTTTGGGTGTGTTTCTAATGCTCAGGAAGTACGCTGTAACAACAGATCCAGGACTGTAAACAAAACAAGGCGGTCTATAAATATACATTAGCATGCATTTTAGTTCTACTAAACAAGGAGACAGACAAAACAAACCTTAGTTCTACTAAACAAGGAGACAGACAAAACAAACAGCAACATCAATGAATTTTAGAGAAGGGAAGCAATCGTAAAATGTAGGTTTTTAACTAGAAATAATATGATGAAAAACAGGTTGACAGTGTCCCTTTAAGTTACATATGTACTGTAACAGCTGATCTTCTTGAATACCTGCTCCATAGATTACCACTAATGGGTCTGAGCTGGAGGTGCTAGGACCCCCACGGGGAGTTAGAGCTTTTCTGAAGGGCTGGCAGCGCGAGTAGGTCCCACGCATGTGTCACCGTATGAGCCCACTGGTATACAGAGGTGCTAGCCCCCAACCACCTCAGTACTTTTTTTTTTTTTCCCACCGAGAAGGTGAGCAGCATAAACCTAACAAATAACTTATGCCCTTAACCCGAGGACATAAGATTGCCCTGGTAGCCCATGCATGAAGGGCCACCAAACCCTGTAACCTAGTGTTTTCACACCCTAAACCAAGTACAAAGGGATGAAGACCAGCACAGCAGTACTGGAAGATGGTAGGCAGGTATGGTAATCTATGGAGAAAAACATTCAGGAGGATCAACAGGTACATTAAGTACAGAACTTTCATATCTTCCAAGAATCAATTTTCTCCATAGATTCAAACTAATGGGTCAGAGTACCAAACTTACAGAAAGTCTCCCAGACTAGGGAGGAGCTCAGGACTCACTCAGGACAGTAATCCATTCAGATTTGTCTTGCCAAAGGTGGCATGCTGCCTGGCATGGACATCAAGGGAACAGTGCTTGGTAAAAGTATGCACTGTGCTCCAAGTTGCAGCCCTGCAAACTTCTCCAGTTGGCACAGAGCATACTTCTGCCAGGAAAGTGGCAACCACTCTGGCAGAGTGGGCATTTACCTTGTCCTCCAGCTTATCCCGAGCCATGGCATAGCAGTGGCGAAGGTACTCAGTCCAGGCTGAAATGCACTTCATTGTGACAGACTGTCCCTTTCAATTAGGGTCAAAAACAGACAAAGAGCTGTTTTGACCGTCTGTAGTCCTTGGTCCTCTCCAGGTGAAACCTAAGGACCCTCTTAATATCCAGTGAATCAAGAGTCCTTTTTCCCTTATTCTGGAAGTTAGCAAGGTACGTACACAGGATTATAGCCCAACTAAGATGGAACTATATCGCTTAAGGTAGAAACTTGGGGTGTTTATGGAGAACTACCTTATCTCTATGGAAAACAGTACACTGAAGATCTGTGAACAAAGCATGGATTTCAGATAATCTCCATGCAGAGGTGACAGCTACCAAAAAGGATGCTTTCCAAGTCAGGAGCTTCATGTCACAAGCCATAATAGGCTCAAAGGGCTTACGAATGAGCATATCCAGCACACAGTTGAGATCCCAGGGAGCCACTGGATTCCTGACTAGAAGCCTTGTGTGTATGATACCACTGAGGAAAGTACAGTTACGTAGGAACTTACCTTAACAGTAGATCTTCAAGAGAGGTTCCTTCAGTAGGTCATTACATATAGGACTAGTGCCACCTGGCGTCTGGGCTGCACGGCAGACTTTTCTAGCAATACCTGATGGGGGACCGCCAACTCGACGTCACGTGACCGACATCAGTGTGGCCGTATATAGTAGTGGGCGATCCCCACGCCCGCCCTCCAGTTCTCCCGCCGGAGCATAGAAGAGGCCTGACAGCGGGAGTAAATAGGATTTGGAGTCCCTGTGTATAAAATAAAAGGGGGGGGAGGAAAAATATGACCTACTGAAGGAACCTCTCTCGAAGCTCTACTGTTACGGTAAGTTCCTACGTAACTGTATTATCTTACCTCGAGAGGGTTCCTTCAGTAGGTCATTACATATAGGACTGAATCTCAAGCAGTCCCTCCAAAGAGAGACCGAGAGAAACAAGGGAGGAGGAGAAAAACAAACTCCAACAAAAACTGGGAACTAGAATGGAGCCAGCCTAGGACAGAAGGCCCTGCAAGACAGTTCGGCCTAAACCTGCCCTCCACCTAGAAGCAATGTCCAGACTATAATGTTTGGTAAAGGTATGGACAGAACTCCAAGCTGCTGCAACATGAATATCTGTTGCAGAAACGTTGCTCGAAAAAAGCAGTGGAAGCAGCCATGGCACTGGTAGAATGACTTCTGATGGGACCCGGCAGAGGTCTGTCGTACTTCTGGTAACAGTAACAGATAGTTACCTAACCAACTGGAAAGGCACTGCTTAGAAACAGCTTGGCCCACCGACCTGGGGGGCAAAGGAAACAAAAAGCTGATCACATTTACGGATATCCTTAGTTCTGTGTGTATAGCACCGAAGGATCTGATGGACGTCCATGGTGTGCAGGAGTGCCTCACCTCTGTTTGCAGGGGATGCAAAGTAAACTGGAAGCTCCACTGATTGGTTCAGTGCGACTTCAGACACCTCCTTGGGTAAAAACTTAGGATTTGTCCTGAGAGATGCCTGGTCCCTGTGGAAAATAAAATAAGGCTCTAGACATACTAGAGCCTGAAGCTCTGAAATTCTTTGAGCTGAAGTAACAGCAACCAAAAATAACATCTTCCATCGCTGGTTCAAATGGGGGGGGAAGAGTAGGTTTCTCCAACACAAAGTTCAAATCCCAAGGGGGTGTAGGGCTATGGATAGGGGGGTTTCAGATGGAGTATCCCTTTCAGAAAGATTTTTAAGACCTCCAACTGAGCCACAGGTTTACCATCCACCAGCTTGTGGTACTACAAAATTACAGAAAGGTTGACCTTCAAGGAAGAATACGACAGATCCAAGCCTGAAAGATGGAGGAGATATTGCATGACTTGCAGGACAGAACAAGAAAATGGGTTCCAATTCTTAGAAGTCGCTGAAATGGAAAAACGTTTCCACTTCATGGCACAAGTGGAATTAGTAGAAGGTATTCGAGCCTCTATTAAGACTTGAGCGACTCGAGAGGAGACCCCGAAGTGGGAAACCACTATGTCTGCAGGAGCCACGCATGAAGATAGTGTCCTGAGCCCCGGATGAACAAGACAACCTCGATCCCGGGTCAGGAGGTCGTGAGTCACTGGAAGTGGATCTGATGGTTCCCTCATTAACTGTTGCAGCAGCAGGAACCAAATTTGTCTCAGCCAGAGAGGGGCGATGAGGATCATCCTCGCCTTCTCTGCCTGAAACTTGAGGAGAACCCTCTGGAGAATGGGAAATGGAGGGAAGGCGTACAAAAAATTTCCCTGTCCAAAAGAGAGACAGCGCGTCGTGCCAGAAAGCACCATGCCCTGGAACAAGTGAGCAAAAACCGGGACGTTTTGCATTGGAGTGGGAGGCGAAGAGGTTGAGTTCCGGACACCCCCACTTTAGGGAGAGAGAGACTCTGCCACTTCATGATTTAGTTCTCATTCATGATTTAGGATCCAAGACCTGCTGAGACGGTCTGCCAGGACATTTTGAATGCCTGGAACATGCACGGCCACTAGGGCCAGATTGTGCTGGACCACCCAGTTCCACACCCGCATTGCCTCGCTGCAAAGGGGGTATGAGCAAGTTCCTCCTTGTTTGTTGAGGTACCAAACTACCGACATATTGTCCGTCTGGGCAAGCAGTGATTCCTTGGGAAGGTGGGTCTGAAAGGCCTGTAAGGTGTACAAGACCGCCCTCATCTCCAGAACATTGATGTGTAACGATGCTTCTAAGCTGGACCACAGTCCTTGTGCTTGGTGCTCCCCTAGGTGTGCTCCCCATCCCATGCTGGATGTATCCGTAAGTCAGGGATGACAAGGTAGCTGGGCTCCTGAAAGGAAGACCCAAGGAAAGGTTGCAGGGGTCCCTCCACCACAGCAATTGTTTCTTAACTGCCGATGACACCAGGACCGGATGGTCCAGGTTGTCCAGGAGTTGATCCCACTGCACCCACAAGGACCACTGAATAATCCTCATGTGTGGCCTCGCAAGGGGAACAGTGGTGATTGAGGCTGCCAACAGGCCAAGAAGTTGAAGGACCTCCCGGGCCGGGATGGTTCTGGACAAGGCCACTAAGTAAGCCTGATGGACCAGTGTCTCCACCCTGTCTGGAGGAAGGAAAGCTCTGCATTGGACCGTATCCAGAACCATCCCAATGAATTGAAGTCTCTGGGCGGTATCATGGATGATTTGGGAATACTGACAGTAATTCACAGTTTGCCAAGAAGGTCCAGAGTAAAGGACAGAGCCTCCAGTAAGGAATCCCTGGAAGAGGCAGAGATCAGCCAATCGTCCAGGTAAGGGAAAACTGCAATACCCTGGCAGCATAGGAAAGCCGCCACCACTGCCAGGCACTTGGTGAACACCTGCAGTGCCGAGGACAGACCAAAGGGGAGGGCCCGAAACTGGAAGTGTTCCCCCTGGAATAAGAACTGCAGGAATCAACGGTGGCTGAGGAAGATCCGGATGTGCAGGTAAGCATCCTGCATGTCCAGCGCGCACAGCCAATGATTCTCCAGAAGAAGAGGAAGAAGGCTCTGGAGCATCAGCATCCGGAATTTTTTGTATTCAATGAACAGACTGATACTGCTCAAGTCGAGGATGGGTCTCAAGTCTCCTGTCTTTTCTGGAACCAGGAAAAAGTGGGAGTAAAACCCCCTTCCCCTTTGCTGGAGGGGAACGCTCTCTATTTCTTCCTTGAACAAGAGGCTTTTAATTTCTTCTCAAACAAGAAAAGCATGATCTCTGGAGTAGGAAAACCTTTTTGGTGGAGAGTCTGGTGGGATCTCCAGAAACTATGGTGTGTCCGACGGACACCAGTTGCAGGACCCGTGCATCAGAGGTTACGTCCTACCAGTCCTGCACATGGCGGGTGAACCCCCCCACCACCGGCTCCTCACCATGAGGCTGAGGAGGTGGTGGGGATAGGGAGTCAGGAGGTGGCAGGGCATTCAGGAGGAGGGCCTCCTAAGCGTCTCTGGTTTTTGGAGGTAGAACAAGAGGCTGAACCTGTGGCCTTGCGTTTCCCCTGGCGTCGAGCCGGAGCCTGCTTCCTCTGCCTCCAGGTCCTGTTCCAAAAGGGCTGCTGCTGTTGTGTGCCTGATCAGTACATGGACTGCACTGATCTCAGGGCAAGGCCTCCACCCTGGAGATCAGGGATGATGTCTTTGGTATTGCCACCAAAAAGCACTGAGCCTCGGAAGGGGGTGTCATGAATCGCAGACTGTACCTCATTGGCAAGGCCAGAAATACGAAGCCAGGCATGCTGTCTTTAAGGGGACAGCCGTTGCCAAGGTGCAGGCTACAGAGTCGTATGTAGCCCACAGAGCATGCCTACAGGAAGTGCGTGAAAGGTGGAGATCCTTGGCAAGCTCCTCCTTGAGGCTCGAGGGATCCATAGCCTGGATTTTTGCCTCCAGCCTGGTCAAGGTAGCTTTCTGGTGTGACACCATATGGGCCAAATAATTTAGGGACCAGAGTGTACATGTGGCCCAAGCATAAACCTTTATACCAAACTGGTCCATCTGTCTCGACTCCTCGTCTGGAGGAGAGGTGCTCATGTACTTGGGTGCAGACAAACGATCATAAGCAGCCGAAATCATGACGGAATCTGCCTTTGGATGCTCTTTAAGAAAAGGAGCTTCCTTAGGCACCGGGTACACTCTGTCCGCCCTCCTGGGGACAGCCAGGATGGAATGAGGCATCTGCTAGACCACAGAGGCGAGGTCCTCGTGAGATCCAATCCAAGGAGGAATTGCTACCGGGGACAGAGACTCCAAGTCCAGGTGTTCGACGAGCCTTTGTCATGTGGGTTCCTGATCCTCCGACTCCCAATCAAAAAAGTCTTTCATGGACCTCAAGAGGTCCGAAAAGGCGGGGTCCTCGGCTGGGGGTGGGGGGACTTGGGGGAAACCCTGCCCTTCAGAACCTCGGGTTTGTCCGAGAGATCCTCCGCCAACTCCTCCTCCTCATCATCCACCCCCTCGTCTGGAAGAACAATGGTTTTACGGACCATCTCCGAGACGTGGACCATGGATGGAGGAGAATAACTCCTCAGGGACAGAGATCTGCGAGAGCGCGGTGTGTGGGAGCCTACTTTCCAGATCTGAGACCAACTCCGAGCACGCCCCCTGCCACCAAGACTGAATTAAGGTCTTGAAGTCCAGTGTAGCCAGAGAGGGTGGGGGAGGAGGTTAAGGCTGGGGGGGGGGGAGGTGGAGGTGGTGGGTAATGATACTCCTGGTAACCCTGGAAATGGTAGCCCTGGTAGGGATTGTACCCAGGGTAGTACTGTCCTGAAGTACTCCAGTCAGGATGACGACCAACTGGGTAGTGGTCCCCAGGGGTAATGATGAGCAGTCTGGGGTCTAGAATAAATCCCCAATGTCAGGGGGTCTGACGGAGGAGGGACCCATGTTGGACCTGTCGTATAAAAATCGGTGGCAGATCTGGCGTCGGGATAGCCAATGTCTGAGGTGCCGACGTTGAGACTGGCACTACCCGACCTGATGCTGGAAAAGGATCCAGCATCAGAGGGGCCAGCATCTGGCACCCTACCCGAAGGCTAGGGCAGATGACTGGGCCCGGGCTCTGAAGCTGTCTGAGGTTCCGGCGTCGGGTGAGGGTTTGCCAAATCAGATGGTGGGATTGAGACCAGGACAGTCACCGGATCTGGAGGGATCCCATCCGATGGGAGAGGAGGGGCCTCTACTGTTAGGACTGACAGCTGAGGTAAGGGCCTCTTTCCCAGTAACCCCATCAGGGGAGTGTGGAACTGACCCCGAAGAATGGTCTTCGACGTCGAGGGGCTCCGCACTGTCCTCGCTTGAAGAATCCGCCTGAGAAGGGGAGGATACCGGCAGAGGAGAAGAGGGGAGAGGGTCAGTCTCCCCCTGGTTCATCCGGAAGTCAGGTGAAGCGCTGATAGGCCCCAGTGGGAGAACCACACCTGAGCGGCTGTCTGAGATGGGCGTCTTACCAGACTGAGCTGGGCAGGCAGGAGAGGAGCCCCCGGCCGACTTATCGTCTGTAGCCGGACGGGTCCCTGAAGTCTGGGGAGCAGACTTACCGGCATGCAGGCGGTCCCTGGAGAAGCCGGGGCCGACTTAGCGGCAGTAGTGATGCGGCTGTCGGAGAAGCCAATGTCAGACTTACCATCAGAAGTCTTCACTTTAAGCAGTAGCTGAGAAGTGGCCTTGCTCATTGAGGGCCGAGAGGCCTCTGGCTGGGCCTCCATGGAGCGCTCCCACTCCAGAGATTTCTCCTTGCAGTACTTTTTCTTTGAGGAAGAAGATTTCTCAATAGAGGACTCGCGGATCCAGATCATTTGCTTTTCTAACGAAGAAAGACAGACTTTTAGAAGGTGGGCCTCCAAAGCCTGCTGTCTCTGTTTTCTGGTGGCCTGGTTGAAAGGCTGGCACTCTGGGCAAGACGAAACAGGGTGGTCTGGGCCCAAGCAGATCACGCAGTTAAGATGGCCGTCCTTGTGGGGTAATTGTGTGCCTCAGGATGAGCATTTCTTCTTAGGTGAAGACATAAGCAAGAATTTGAAGAAAAACTGGAAAAATAGCAAGGGAAAAAATCAGACACAAGAACTATTCACGACAATCACTAATGGAAGTCTGCAATGCAGCTGACACGAGGCGACGGCGGGAAAGAACTGGAAGGCGGGCATGGGGATCGGCCACTATATACGGCGTCGATCACGTGACGTCAGGTGGGCGGTCCCCTGTCAGGTATTGCTAGAAAAGTCTGCCGTGCGGCCCAGACGCCAGGTGGCACTAGTCCTATAAATAATGACCTACTAAAGAAACCCTCTCGAAGTAAGATACTCAAACAGTGGCAACTGTGCCCAAGAGAGGCTACCTACAGGTTTGTGGTATGCTGATATAGCACATAGGTGGACCTTAACAGTGGAATACTATACACCAGTATCAGAAAGGTCCAGCAAGTACTCCAAAACCTTTTCAGGTGGATAACTAAAGGGATCCATGAGTATTTTGGAACACCAAATGGAAAATCTTTCCACTCGGCTGTGTGCGTCTTCCTGGTGTAAGGTTTACACACAGCCAAGAGTGTTTCAGAGACCCTCATATCTTCTTCCCTTCAGGAGCCAGGCCTGAAGGTGAAGGGAGTGCAGACTGAGGTGGACTGGCTGACCCTGGTCAACCGTAAGTACTTGTGGTGGTTGGGGTGTACCAGTATGTGCTGGTATGTGCCCTGCATATCCAATGATGCTAGCCAATCCTGATGTTTCAGGTAAGGTAGAAAGGATCCCAGGGAAATCATTCTAAATTTTTCTCAGTTCATGTACTTGTTCAGTTTTATGAGACCGAGAATGGGGAGCATGCCCCCAGACTTTTTTGGTACCAGGAAGTAAAGGGAGTAGAACCCTATGTTCCATTCTGACTTGAAGGAGATGGCTGCACTGAAACAACTGAACTGGGAGCCTGGAAGGAGGCATAATCTTGAATGAGTTCTGAGGGAAGTGTACCTAACTTTTACTCCAATTTTTGCTTTTTTGAATCCAGAGGGGGTTGCAATACTGCTCATCCACTTGTAGATTGCTGGTTTGAATCCAGAGAGATTGAAATACTGTGGATTTATTTGTAGGTTGCTAACTTTTTTGGGGACATCTGGCACCAGATCATCTGGGTTCAGTTAAGAGTTCACTAGCAGATGGGTGCTGCTTTTCTGGAGTATTGAGGGGTTGAAGTATTGCTTATTTATTTGGAGTTTGCTAGTTTGGATCCAGAGGGAGTTGAAATACTGCTGAATTTACTGTAGATTGCTAGTTTGTAGCTTGCTAGTTTTTGGTGACATTTTTTATCAAACTATTTTGGTACAGTAAAGAATTCACTAGTAGCCGAGGTTTTTACTTCATTTTATAACATGGGCAAAGAGATTTCTGTGAGCTGATTGGTGGAGACTCACCAGGTGACCATTCATTAATTTCTGTTAACCTTACAGTCTCAGTGTGGTAAACAGGCTGTAGAATCTGAGATCAAGCAGCACACTGAACTAGTTATTAGAGTCTCTGTATGTTTCTGAAACGCAGCCATGTTTTTTTTCCTGTGGAAGCGAGCGTCTCCAAGCACGCACTGAAGCAGCTTGCCTCGACCATCCCAGTGAAAGACTTGTAGAAAAGCAAACAAAAATTACTGTTTACCTGCTCTGCAGCTGATATTCAGCTGAGAAGTTGGTGGGCACATGTCCCCGCTCCCCTGCCTGCGGCTATCCGTACTGGAACAGCGAGAGACGCATACAGAGCTGCAACATGTACGTCCCTCTTTCCACATATTGCCATAGATGCGATGACACTCCCCACCCACCCAGCGGAACTCCATCATTCCCTGTAAGACAGTATGCTCCTAACTAAATCACCCTGCCAGCACAAGTCTTAAAAATGCAAGCCGCCTGCCTGTCCATTTGGTGGAAGTCACACAATGCCGACATGCCATGACAATTCCCACCCACCCACCCAGCAGAACTGCATCATTCCCCTAACACAGCATGGTCATGAGTAAAACCGCGTGGCAGCAGAAATCTGCAAAATGTCCCCATACGCTACAGAAATGTGCCATCCAGATGGGCAGTGGAAATCATGATGCTATCAGTGGCAACGATGAGAGTAAGAGAGATTGACAGGCGAGACAGACAACAGCAATCAGTGGGACAGCAGAAAGCAGCACTAACAATCACCGTCTGTGTTTCTCTGGTTTTTTGTCTTTCAGTAATTGGACACCGAGGGGAAAGAGATAATAGGGATCAACTGTGCAGTAAGAAGAGAGTCAGTGGAGCACATTTTTCAGGTACTTAGTAAATTTAGGGGTCTGTATGTAAAGTGACTGAGTACACTGTCAGCACACAGATCAATATAGCACCCTGTTATCAGCAGAATGAAAAGTTGCAGTTGCTCCTTGATTTTCTTCTGTCTATGGCTTGTTCACCACAAAGTTTAGTGTTGTGAACTATTTTTACTGTGGCAGAACACAGAAAACTGCGGTTTCACGGCCAAAAATAGAGGAGGAACACTAAATAGTTCCCACATATTTTACGTCTTATTACAACAGTTTTTGACAATTTGTCTCCAAATGTGGCCCATGTTACAAGTGCAATAACCCACTCCAGGGTGTGTGGTTATTGGGGATTAATCAACACCCCGGGTGCTGTGAGGACACCGCCGCCTGCAGCCTGTGCCCGCTAAATGCACCGGGGTGTTGATTAATCCCTCAATAACCACACCCTGTCGTGGGTTATTGCTTACTTATTTCCTTTCAGTCCTGCTGTTCAGTGGTTTCTATACTGGACCCAGACAGACAGCCTGAGGTGATTCTAACTGGTTTGCTCTGATTGTTTTCAGAGCACAGAACCAGGTGGATTTCAAAGGATGTGGCCAGGGTGGTAAGGGCAAAAAAGATGGCTTTCAAGGAAATGCAGCAGGAGGAGGGCAGGGTAGTGTACCTGGATAAACAGAGGGAGGCAGGGAAAGCAGTCAGGATAGCAAAGGCACAGAAGAAAAAATAGCAGAAGAGGTAAAAAAAAAAAAGGGGACAAGACTTTTTATAGGTACATTAGTGGAAGGAGAAAAAAACAGGATGGGACAGTAAGGCTAAAAAAGGAAGAAGGGAAGCGCGTGTGGAAGGGGACCAGGAAAAAGCATCAATATTGAACAAATATTTTTATTTTGTATTCATGGAAAAAGGAGAAGGCAAGAGTCCACAGTTAGGCAACATGAACAAATATGGGAGGGAGATGGACACCAGTCCATTTATGGAAGAGAGAATCCTAAAAGAACTCACAAAACCAAAAGTGGACAAGGGAACGGGACTGGATGGGACACCATCCTAGAATATTAAGGGAACTACAGGAGGTGCTGGTAGCACCACTGGCAGCCCTGTTCAATGAATGACTTGATACAGGAGTGGTTCCGGAGGACTGGAGGTGGGCAGATGTAGTCCCTCTTCACAAAAGTAGGAGTAGGGAGGAGGCTGGAAACAGACCAGTCAGCCTCACCTCAATAGTGGGGAAAAGTATGAAATCACGACTTAAAGAAAGGATTGTGGAACACCTTGAATAATACAACAGAGCACAGGATCCTAGACAGCATGGATTCACAGCAGGAAGGTCGTGTCAAACAAATCTAACCAATTTCTTTGACAAGATGACTAGGGTTGTGCATCAGGGGGAGTGGTGGATATGGCTTACCTGGATTTCAGTTAGGCCTTCGATTCTGTTCCACAATGAAGACTTGTGAACAAGCTGGGCAGCCTGGGAGTGGGACACAAAATGGTAAACTGCGTTAGGAACTGGATGAGTAATAGAAGACAGACGTTCGTGGTGAGTGGAGCTCAGTTTGAGGAAAGGAGGGTGACCAGTGGGCTGCCGCGCAGGTATCATCAGTCCTGTTTAATGTCTTCATAAGTGACATTACAGAGGGGCTGGAAGGGAAGGTGTGCCTTGTTGCGGGTGACATGAAGATCTGCAACACAGTGTACACGTCAGGAGTGGTGGAAAAAATAAGGAGGAACCTAAGTAAACTGGAGAAATAGTCTATAGTGTGGCAGCTGAGATTCAATGAGAAAAAGTACAAAATCATGCATTTGGGGCATGAGAACCATGAGGAGGAATACATTATTTTTTTTTGGGGGGGGGGGTGGATACAGATGGTTACTAAACAGGAAAGGGATTTGGGGTAATCATATCTGATGACCCAAAGGTGACCAAACAATGTGCCAAGACTGTGTGGTGAGCCAGTGGGATGCTGGGGTGCATAGGGGAGTGGTATCACCAGCAGAAGAAAGAAGGTGGTGATGCCACCGTACAGATCACTGGTGAGGCCTCATTTGGATTACTGTGTCCAGTTCTGGAGGCCGCATCTCCGGAAGGACATAGACAGGGGGGAGGCAGCTCAAAGGAGGGCAACAAAGATGTTGCAGGGCCTTTACTAAAAGTCATATGAGAAGAGACTGGGAGACCTCAATACGCATACCCTGAAGGAGAGGTGAGGAGAGACAAGAGAGATATGATAGAAACCTACAAATATAAAAGGCACAAATATGGTAGCAGAGGACAGCATCTTTTAGAAAAGGAGCTGCCCAGGAACAAGGGGGCTCATCATTTTTACAAGCCTTCTGGCACAGGACAGGATGCCAGGGGCACTCTCCATCTTCTGGTGCGGCGGCACTTTTGACATGGCGACTCAAGGAGCCATATTAAAAAGTTAAATATCCGGAGAAAGGTTAGCTGAATTTATTTTAAACCATATAGGTTGTTTTAAATGGGCGTTTTTGCAGCCCTTGTGCTTGCCCCCACTGTTCTATGCTGTTTTCCTTTAATGCTAAGAAAACCTAAGCAATGTCACTTGGATCTGCCCCTAAACTTAAGACATGTCAAACTCCCCTGTTGGTGCAAGACCGCAGTGATGCACAAATAGAATGTGTTACATCTTTTAAGTTCCTAGGAATAATTCTGGGCCAATCCCTGGACTTCAGCCTACACATACAATCTGCCTGCAAGGCAGTGAATGCTAAACTGGAGGTCGCTTACAAGTCCAGTTTCATGCGAGCTCCCTCTGCTAAACTTGCTACTGCCAGAGGCATATTACTCCCTGACCTCACCTACGGCATGCCGACCTTTGCTGCCGCACACAAAACCATCTTTCATAAGTGGGATGTCACTTATAACAATATTTGTCGATACGCCTCCTCGTCACCATGGTTTAAGCACCACTGCCAGCTATACAAGGGCCTGGGCTGGTTAGCCCCCTCAGCCTGCCGTCATTACTCTTGGCTCCCTGATTAGACTCTATACTCAGCAACCAGACCCCTTCAGTGCTCGCAACATTGGTGGTACCTCAAAACTCCTCCTATAGACTGCGCTTGGTAGATAAATCTCTGCTGAATGAACCTAAATGTAAAATATCACAAGGCTCTGTTGCCTTCAGTCAATCTGCTCCTAAGCTTTGGAACTCTACTCCAAGCACTTTGAATATCCAAATCCCATGGCAGCTTCAAAAAGGAGCTTCGCCTGCCAGCTTGGTGACATGGAGCATTGAGGCGCTTAAACGCCACACCTTGTTCCACGCCAGCGACCTGGGTTCGGGAACAAACTTGGGCAAGTGGAGGGTCGGTGGGGAGATTGAGCGCCCAATGGCTTGCTCTGCTTCTCCAGCCTGGGATGGGATGCTTTCCCTGCCACCTCACCGCTGCCTACTGGGGCACATAGGGGATGCCGGTGCAGTAGGGGGACACCACCATGCAGGGTTGACGCTGGCAGAGGACTGGAGCGGATGCATGTTTCAGTGTGCGCCTGACTCCTTGTTCCTCACTGCATGCAGACGTTGGGGACCAGAACATGGAAAACAACCCTCTGCACCTCCTAGGTGAAGACCTCTCGTGTAACACACGCTACCCACAGACAGAATCAGGGCAGACTCCACTGTGCAGGCCCACTCCACGGAACACACTGAGGGAGATAAGGGTGATCTCTCCTCACCCTGCCCGGTTGGGGGGGTATCCGGACCATCAAGGGACATAAGGAGGTGAGCTGAGCACTCTAGGGGCAGACCTTGTATGTCGGAAGGGTCTTGTATGTCGGAAGGGTCGGAGTGTGGAGTATTGTAGGGGTCTGAGTGAGTGGAGAGAGTGAGGGGCAGCAGAGAAGAAGATAAATAAGAAGTGGGGAAAAAAAAAAAAAGGAGCTGTGCCTACATCTATCCCTTGCTGATTTCTGCACTTGTTTTAATCCTCCTTGATCCACTCACCCGCCAGATGCTTCGTGGGCTAACTTTCACCTCCCTACCTCATAGCACTTCTTACCAATACTATCTCCTTGAGGGCTAATCTACCCCCACCCCCATACCAGAGTCTTGTCTCGGAGGCTGTGATAATGCATCTTGTCCAGTCAGGAATTTGCCTTTGCCTTGTTTCGCTGCCTATTTGAACCTTCATTGCTGTGACTAATTTGAACAATATTTCTTTGCTGCTATGTTGTGGTATCTCTTCCTTGACTATGTTTTTTTTTTTTTTAATGCCTAAACATTCTATGTGAATTTCATTGATTGTTATTGTTCTGGCTGCATGTATTCATTACTACTGACTGTCCTGACATATACTATTGTAATTTCACTGTACTCATGCTATGTACCCGTCTGACTGTTGCACCTCTCCCAGGCTGTGCCTGAAAATGGTCTTTTCATGGCTAGTGCACCTACCTGGTTAACAAAAATTAAATAAATAAAAGCTGCAGATCCTAGTTAACCAACAGCCTACTTCTTCTTCCTACCCCCAACCAGAATTGCCTTATGTCTGTCCCGTGCATTCTTTTGAACCCACAACCTCCTCAGGAAAGCCATTCCATGCATTCACCACCCTCTCTGTGAAAAAATACTTCCTCACATTGTCCCTGAAACATCCCCCCATCTTCAAATTGTACCCCCTTGTTCTTGCACATCCCTTTTTCTGAAAGATGCTACCCTCTTGGACTTTGTTGATTCCCTTGAGGTACTTGAAAGTTTCCATCATGTCCCCCCTCTCCCTTCTTTCCTCAAGGGTATACAAATTAAGCTCTTTTAGTCTTTCGTCATATGGCTGCTGTTGCAGACCCTGTACCATTTTAAAGTTGCCCTCCTCTGGACTGCCTCCATCATATCTATGTCCTTGCGGATATGGGGTCTCCAGAACTGCATGCAGTACTCCAGATGTGGTCTCACCAACTGTCTGTACAGAGGCATAACAACTTCCTGTTTTCTACTGGTGATGCCTCTTCGGGGGGTGGAGGTGATATGGGAAACCCTGCAAACGTGGGGAGGAAAAAATTGATAATACAGGTGGTATACAGGCCACCCGCAATGGAGGAGACTGGAGGATAAACTAATTAAGGACACAAAGACTCATTGTGACCTTGGTAAAGGTAAGGTGATGGTCATGGGTGACCTTAATATGCCGGGGGCGGATTGGGACACCATGACATACTCTGTATCCAGGGAACAGCGACTGATGGATGTCTTTCAGGATGCCTTCCTGGTGCAACAGGTGGGGGAACCTACAAGAGAGAGGGGAGGATATTGGACATTGTTCTAATGGACAGTGACCAGATAAGGGGCTTGAAGGTGTGTAGTCCACTGGCGGGTGTATATCATGCCATGGTCTAGTTTCTGATGTATCTAAAGGAGGAGGAGAACCGCACTAATACAGTAGTGGTAGATTTCAGGGGAGCTGATTTTGTGTGTATGGGTAGGATTCTACGAGAGAGGTTGGAAAAGATTAGGCCGGACATGGATGCTAGAAGTTTATGGGAGACCATTAAAAACGGGATGCAGAAGGCTACTAGGTCCTGTACAAAATTTAGGAGAAAGCATGGTAGAACCAGCAAACCATGTTGGTGGACTAGGGAGGTGCAGGAGGCAGTGAGGGATAAAAAGGTTGCCTATACACATTTTGAACGCTCAAGGGGGGATAAGGAGCGAGAAGAGTATGAGCTTTTGGCCAGGAGGGTCACCAGAGTGGTGAGGGGTGCCAAGGCAGGGATGGAGCAAAGCCTGACTAGGGATATTCGGGGTTGGGGGGATTCTAACATCAGAGAGAAGAGGAAAAAAAAAAAGGACACAGATCAACAGGACTAAAGTTGTGGGGGGATGGGCTCAGGAAGCGGGAATCCGGCAGAAGTGCTAAATGAGTACTTTGCCTCAGTCTTTGCAGATGGGGAAAGGGGATCCCTATAGATTGATGGGAGTGAAGAGGAGCCTGCAAAAGCAAGAGGTCAGTCGGAGACTAGAGGATGGAGAGAGGGAGGCTAGGGTGCAGGCAGGGATCGACCCAGAAGGGGTGTGGAGGTTGAATGAAGGGGAGGATTTTTTTTGGGGGGGGGGGTCACACTGAGAAGGGTGATGGAGGCCCTTCAGAATCTAAAAACTGATAAGGTGCCGGGGCCAGATAGGCTACACTCCAGGGTTATGAAGGAACTTGTGGATGAACTGGCAGCTCCTTTGGCTGCACTCTTTAACATCTCTCTGCAAACAGAATGGGTACCTCAGGACTCGAGGGTGGCGTATGTAGTGCCTATCCATAAAGGGGGGTCTAGGGAGGAGATGGGGAATTATAGGCCTGTCAGCCTAACGTCTGTGGTGGGCAAAGTAATGGAGGGCTTTATCAAGGAGAGACTTGGGAGGCAGTTGGAAGGGTTAGTGCACCAGGATGATAAACAGTATGGCTTTGTTCCGGGGAGATCGTGTCACTCCAACCTTGTAAAGTTTTATGACTGGGTGACGAGGGCTTTGCATAGACAAAGGCCGGTGAACGTTCTATACCTGGATTTTAGCAATGCATTTGATTCAGTACCCCATAAAGGGCAGATAGCAAAGCTGGGGGAGATGGGAGTGGGAGGACAGGAGCTGAAGTGGATTGGAAATAGGCTTTGGGGGAGAATTTAGAGGGTAATGGTCGGTGGGATAGTCTCCTCCCCTAGGAAGGTAATCAGTGAAATATAGAAACATAGACTTTGATGGCACATAAGGACTGCTTGGCCCACCCAGTCTGCCCATTTCCCTACCTACAGGATAGCCCGCAGATCCTAGTTAACCAGCAGCCTATTTCTTCCTACCCCCCCACAAGAATTGCCTTATGTCTGTCCCAATTCTCCCACAGTTATAGACCCCACAACCTCCTCAGGAAGGCTGTTCCATGCATCCACTACCCTCTCTGTGAAATAATACTTCCTCACATTGCCCCGAACCGCCCCCCCCTCTATTTTTAAATTGTGTCCCCTTGTTCTTGCACGTCTCTTTTTTTGAAAGATGCTACCCTCTTGGACTTTATTGATTCCACTGAGGTACTTAAAAGTTTCTATCATGTCCCCCCTCTCCCTTCTTTCCTCAAGGGTATACATATTAGGCTCCTTTAGTCTCTCCTCATATGGCTTCTCTTGCAGACCCTGCATCATTTTAGTTGCCCTCCTCTGGACTGCCTCTATCCTGAGTATGACCTTGCGGAGATGGGGTCTCCAGAACTAGATGCAGTACTCCAGATGGGGTCTCACCAACTGTCTGTACAGAGGGATAACAACTTCCTGTTTTCTGCTGTTGATGCCTCTCCCTTTGCATCCCAGTATACCCCCAGCCCTCCCTACTGCCTTCTCACATTGCTTGCTAACCTTAAGGTCATCTGATATGATTACCCCCAGGTCTTTTTTCTTTTTCGTTGTTGTTACTACCCCCCCCCCCATTGTGTATTCTTCCCCTGGGTTCTTGTTTCCCAGGTGGATTATTTTGCACTTCTTTGCATTGAATCCTGGCTGACATACTTCTGACCATTCCTCCAACCTTGCTAAGTCCCTTCTCATCCTTTCCATTGGGGTCCTCAGGGTTCGGTGTTGGGACCACTCCTGTCTAATGTCTATGTCTCTGACATAGGGAGGGGTGTTAGGAGTACGCCAAGTCTCTTTGTAGATGATTCCAAACTGGGAGCACTGGTGGACTGGGAAGAAGCAAGAGAGGTAGTCCAAGGGGATCTGGATACCTTGGAGAGGTGGTCAAGGAGGTGGGGACTGAAATTTAATGCCGGGAAATGTAAGGTATTGCATTTGGGGGTCAGAAATCCAGGCCATGTTTACACCCTGGGGGGGTCATACTGCAAGCCACAATGGGTGAACGGGATTTAGGGGTGGTGGTAGACATCAAAATGACAAACTCTGAAAATAGTAGAAGAATCGCAGCCAAAGCAAACAGGATACTGGGCTGCACAGCCAGGGGAATTACGTCCGGGAAGAGGGAGGTGATCCTCCCTGTGTACAATACCTTGGTCAGGCCGCAACTTGAGTACTGTGTTCAGTTCTGGAGACCTCATCTGAAGGACACAGCACTGTTGCAGAGAGTTCAGAGGAGAGCGACCAGGATGATTCAAGGAATGGAGGGGAGGACCTATGAGGAGAGACTGAAGTAGCTGGGGATGTACACACTGGAGGAGAGAAGGGATGGGGAGACATGACAGGAGTCTTCAAGTATGTAAGGGGAATAACTGATAGCGGACACAAGGAGCTATTTAGGCTAAAAAAAGGGGGGAATAACAAGAGGGCATGAGTGGAAACCTGAGGGGGGAAATTATCCCCCCAGACATCCTTACTGCCTTCTCACATTGCTTGCTTACCTTTAGGGCATCTGATATGACTACCCCAGGTCCTTTTCCATTTTTGTTATTAATACCCCCCTCACTGTGTACTCTTCCCATGAGTTTTTACTTCCCAGGTGCATTACTTTACACTGAATCTAAGCTGCCACGTTTGACCATTCCTCTAACCTTGCCAAGTCCCTCCGCATCCTTTCCACCCCCCTTGTGTATCAACCCTGTTGCAGATCTTTGTGTTGTTTGTAAAGAAGCATCCTTTTTCTTCCAGTCCCTCTGCAATATCACTTATAAAAGACATTAAAAAGGACTGGACGCTGGCCCATCGGTGCAGCGGTTGGATTTCAGCTTGCGACGCCAGCAACCTGGGTTCGAGAACAGACTCGAGTGCTGGACGGCTGGCTGGGAGAGAGAAGGCTTGAGCATCGGCTGGTGGCTCGCTTTCTCTCAGGGGAGGGAGGATGACCGGCTGATTACCTGATCCCAGCGGAGACTGGGAGCAGCACGCGCAGGGTCCCATTCACCAAGGGCTTGGTGAATGTCAAGGCCAGCCCTACATTAGTGGCACACCATGCCCCTGGGGAGCAAATGGGAAGAGAGTCCCATAGCTGACCAGAGGATGGTCGCCAGCTCCCACTGCCATGAGTCCGAGGACAGTGCATGCACCATCCCAGCAGCTCGGGGCAAGTCATCGTGCTGGCCACCCCACGGTGCCTTCCCCCTGGAGGAGAGGGATCCCATCAGCAAGGGTTGTATCTGGGGAGTTACCTGGGGGGCTGCAATAGGGTAAGGGTGACTGATCAGAGCAGTGCAGCACGGAGGGCATAGGTGGCCTCAAGGAGAGGCCGGCCCAGGCCAGTGAGGTAGCAAAAATTAAAAAAAGGACCGGACCCAGTACTGAACCCTATGGTACCCCACTAGTAACCCCCTTTCTTCAGAGTGGACTCAATTTACTATTACCCTCTGTGTCCTGTTGTCCAGCCAATTTTTTTTACCTAGTCTACCACCCTGGGACACACTCCCAGGCTGGCTAATTTGTTTAATAATTTTTTGTGTGGGACTGTGTCAAATGCCTTGCTAAAGTCTAGGTAGGCCATGTCCACAGCCCCTCCCTGGTCTACTACTTTGGTCACCCAGTCAAAGAAATCTATTAGATTAGTCTGACATGACCTTCCTGCTGTGACTCAATGCTGCCTCGAGTCCTGTGCACTGCTGGCCTCTAGGTACTCAACAATTATTCTTTCAGAAGTGATTCCATAATTTTCCCTACCACCGAAGTCAAGCTAACAGGTCTGTAGTTTCTTGATATTTATTTTTCGAAAGTTCAAAAAATAATAAACGAAAACAAAAAAATTGCAAAGAAATTCACTACTTAACATCAGTAGTTGCTCATATAATACGGTCCTGGATTCTAGAGTTCCAAAGACCCTTTCCATCTTCATTCAATGACTTGTCTACAGCAGCACCTCCTCCTTCACTCTCAAGATTGAACTCTACTGGACTGAACATAAGTGAACTCAGTGAAGAGGTTTTATATCTTTTGGAGGGGTCACCTGACTGAGCCCTTTCTATTTACATGTCTGGACATGTTTCAAAACCAAGGGGGGGGGGTTGTTTCAAGGGACTTCAAGGTTCAGTTAAAGGTACAGTGTATATCTCCACAGTTACTGACTCTCTACATCTCTGATCCACAGTGACTAAGCGCTTTTATAAAGCATACCACAGTCTTGTTCAGCCTCAAACATAGAACCTTATACAGTAGCAGGTTCATAGTGTGAATTTATGAAAGTACCTTAAGGATTTTTTATAACTGTACTAATCATGAAATTATTATTGTCTAATATGGCTTCTGAATCTTTATTTAAAAAGGTGTTATTAACTTTATGTATTTATGTTCAGGAAGGAGATGAGGAGACACTTTTTTATAGAGAGGGTGGTGGCTGGGTGAAATGCGTTACCTGCTGAAGTGGTATGTAGTAGAACAGTGGACTGCTTCAAACGAGGATGGGACAGGACAAGGGGGAGGGTTAATGAAGGGGAAGGGTGGAAGGGAGGGGCAGCTGCAGAATAAGGGGTGCTAGCTGCACAATCGAGCAGACTTGATAGACCTCTAGGCCTTTATCTGCTGGCAAATTTCGTATGTTCGTATTTCTATTTAAAATAGCCTGCATGCTTTTTGTACACAAAATGCACCTATGCACTTCACGCAACACCTCTCTGGGTGCTTGGCATCATTCCAGGGGCTGAACGGATGGAAATGGAAAAAGAATGAAAAAAAGAGAATTAGTAGGAAGTTTAGTGGAGATAGTAAAGAGCTACGCTAGGTGGCCAACCTAGGGTAGGGGGGAAAGGAAGAAAAAGCTAAGAGAAGAGCGATAACTGTTTCGCAACAGAAGTTTTAGTAGCTATTTCAAATAAGGAAACAGAAAAGTGGTCCCTCCATCATAGCCAAGGGTGTAGCCTCACTCCGCCACACCGACCCTCCAGCCCCATCCCCCAACCACGGCAAGCTCTACTCCGTTCTTTCCTACACAGTTGTACCCTCCATGGCAGGGACCCCCATATCACCATCAAGCACAGATCCAAATTTCCGGGAGGGCTGCTCCTGCTGAGGGCAGGGCCTGAGAGGGTCAGCAGTCATCTGACTCGCCTGGCCATACTTTCTCCAGTTTTTCTTGTTCCCCATAGGTGGAATGTTCAATGATAGCAATGGCCGTGCTGTGTGCACGTCCGCCCACAGCACGCTGACCATCTGTTCTGCCTCCTCCACTTGCTGGAGGGACCTTGTGTGCCGGCACCCATCCACTGCCACGTTTGGGCTGACACCAGTCCCTGCGCCCCTCCCTCCCTGGGAGAGGAGAACTGGCCTCTGGATGCTTGATCCTCTCCCACCCGGCTGACCCCCAGCGGCCCGACCGCACCACGAACACAGGTCACCGGCATGGTAGAGGCCATTTCTTTTGTGACTCCAAAAGAACTATCCAACCTCCCGGGTGCCAGAATGCCCACCGCTAAAGCACCTGCCTAGAAAGAGAGAGGTGGTGGTCAGACACAGCCTCGTTGCAACAGACACTTGCCTTTTCAGGCTCCCTACCTTTTTTTTCCATAGTTGACTGTTAGCATGAGGCAGGGCTGAGAAAAAACTGAGTTTTGTGTGCTAAACTAACTAACAGACAAAAAATAAAACTCAATCTATTTCATACTAAAACCAAAGAACTGAATGCTGTCATCACAGCAAAGTTCTGGCCCCAACATGGAGAGCGGCGGTACTGCTGCTGTGCACTTAACGGCAGGGGGAAAGAAAAAAAAAAACCTGAGACAGTTGCGGGCTGTTGTCACTGTATACCAGTAGAAAAGTGCGGTGACACGTGTGTGGGACCTTTTTGCACCAGCAACCCTCCAGAGAAGTTCTGGCATCCATGGGGTCCTAAGTGCCTTGGGCTCGGACCAATTAGTTGAATCTATGGAGAAGACCGATACTTGGAAGGCCTATGGTTATATGTTAGTAATCTAGGGAGTTGTTTGTAGCCTTACTGGTCCTTGTACAAACAGATGACTAAAGTAGGTGATTCGATACCTTTTATAGGAACAGCAATTTTCAGTACACAAGCTTTTAGGCTAAAAACAGGGCCCTTCTTCAGATGATGGCAACTTTTGCTTAAAAAGGTTAAGTAATCTTCATTTCTAAATACCTAGATTCAATGCACTTGAACACTTAGGTAGACTCCTAGCAATCCTGGAGAGGAGGGACAAGGTGCACACCCTAATTAGGTGACTAGAGAGTGAACCAAGGACCTAAATGCAGGTTGCCAATGTTGCGAGTGATAGCCCTACTGCTGCCAGACACAGCAGATTGAAATTTAAGGGCAGGGCTTGCGAGGCCGCCTCTGGCTCTACTGCTACCCAATTGGCTGATGCTGGGTCAGGGTCATGTGATCATGTTCTCCCTTTCACTGACAAATCTCTGTGAGGCATTTTTTTGAGAGGGAGCAATCCTGGCTCACACCCCTGCTGTCATCCCAACTTCAGCTCCATGCAATACTGCTGTGTTTTTGTGCACTGCCTATGTTATAGGGGTCAAGTTCACCTTTGACTCTGCTACCACCCAGCTCGCTGGCAGGGTTTGGGGTCATGTGACCTGGTCCTCCCGGTCCCAGGCAGCTCTGTGGCAACTGGCAATTGGATAGCCTGATCTTGGGTCGCACCCCTACTGCAATCCCCATTTCAGCTTCACGCAAGCAGCTGTTTTTGTGCACGCAAAAGTATTACCTCCTAATACACAAGCAGTACTTTCTAATGTCCTTTTTAACTCTTCCCCACCCCCTGAGTGCCTGCCCTCTGGTGGATGCACCATGTATCAATTTGGAAAAATTTGCTGTGTTCACTCTGTTAATTTCATGAGCTTGACAGTCTTTCATGTCCCCTTCTCCCTTCTGTCCTCAAAGGAAATGCATTTTGAGACTTCAGTCTCTGCTGTGCCCTGCTGAGCACCGATTATCTGTGTGGCCCTTCGCTCACTGCATTGACTCTAATCTACCTCCACTGTCCATTACATCATCCTGCGTTAGACTGAGCATGGTGCTAGGCAAAATAAGTGGACAGACTGGATGGACCTCTGGGTCTTTTTCTGCCGACACACTCTATTAGGTGTGTACCCTAGAACTAGACAATATTCCAGTTGTGGTTTCATCAGTGATCTATAAAGAAGCAATATCACCTCCCTACTTCTGTTAGTAAAATCTCTCCCTGTGTACCCCAGTATTCTGTTGGCCCACTCTCCAACCCCCGTACACCCTGTTACACTGAGACAGTGGATTTTGGTTACCTTTTTATTTATTTTTTTTTTACTTTATGTTTATTGTTTTCATATGTTTTTAAACACATACATTCCATATTTGAGACAGTCCATATAAAATTACAATAACCTTAGGGAGATGGAATAATCTCCTTAATACAGGACAGGTGCATCTCTAATATTTTGATACCTCATGTGGAGGGATCTCTAAATCAGTTAACTAAATAAGTAAATGTATTATTATGTTGTAAATATAAGCCCATGAGCGGTATGACTATTTCATAAAAATATGAAATCCAAATGTAAAGTCTGAACTATCACGTCCCGCAATGGGACTAACGGGGTGCCATACCTTATACCTACAAGTTACAAATACACTAAATTAAAATATCTTAGGCAGCAAACTCGCCATAAGGTTAGGGATTAGCCCAAAATTATAACTGCTATAACGTTGCTTGCAGTAAATAAATTGGAGTAACAAGCTCCACATCCAACTTTAGGAAAGAACAGTCACCAATCTCAGTATAATACCGCTCAGTCTCTGTTGAGAAGTTCAGAGTTGCTGCCGTCATTATTCCGATGCTTAGTGACAAATTGTGATACCCACTTGCCCGCTTTAGTTGGGTCGGTAAAGACCCATACCTTCCCATTGTGTACTACTCGCAGCCGGGCAGGAAACAGCACTGCGTGTGAAATCGAAGCCTCCCTCAGATGTTTCCGAACCCCATCGAACTTCTTACGCCTCATGCGAGTTCCATAACTTATGTCGGGGAACAGAAAGATGGGACGATCATCCTGATAAAGAGGGCCAGCCTTCCTTGCCAGGCTGAGGATTCTGTCCCTAGTGCCCACACGATCGGTGATAAGAAGCAAGGTGCGAGAGGCATCGCCGTCAGTTTGGAGACCCCTCTGAGTGATTCGGTAAGCTTTCTGCAGCCCAAATTTTATGCTCTGCCCTTCTGGAACCAGTTTTTCATTTAGCCAATCCTGCAAGTACATGAGGGGGTGATCCCCTTCGATCCCTTCCGGCAATCCAAGAAACCGAACATTAGAGGCTCTAGCCTGATTCTCCAGAGATTCTAATCTGGCCCGGAGGTGTGTATTTCCTTTTATAATCATCAATGATGCTGCCACTGCCAAATCAGTACTTCTAAGGGCAGTCATTTCCATTTGTAGGGTTTCCATTGTTTTCTCTACGACTCTGACTCTGGAGTTGAAACTGTCTATTTTGGTATTTAAATCTGAGACCGAGGAGATAAGCCTCTGAAGTTTCGTCCCAATGGAAGACACAGTTTCTTCAGATTCTGGCTGTGAGGCGGCCTGCGTCTCAAGGCCGACCTCATGGGTTGAGTGGAACCTGTTGTCTTTCCACTAGTTGTACCCGTTCTATCCTTTCGTGGATTACCCATTTTGGGCACCAAATCCTCCTCTTTTCAGCGGTGCAAAGTATTTACTGTGGTTTTTACTCCAAATAATTATTTTTTTAAAAGGTTATAATTCTCTGTTTAAGAGCTGTTCTAGTCTGCTGCCAACACGCTCCGGCTCAACAGCGGCCCCCGATTTTGGTTACTGTTGATCTCCACCCCCAAGTCTCCCTCCTCCATTCTCTCTGTCTGCATCCTATCACTACAGTAAACTGTTCCTAAAGTTTTCCCTCTTGTGTGTATCAGTTTTTGGCACTGCATTTCAACTGCCAAGCACTGGATTACTTCTCCAGCTTCCACACATTATGCCTCATGTTAATCCCTTCTGCACAGTCGACCCTCCCTCAAGTCTTGGTACTATCTGTGAACAGACTCACCTTGCCAGGATACCCTCTCCTACAGCAGTGTCATTGAGGTGCATGGTCAGAAAGCATAGAAAAACCAGGAGAAAATAAAATAAAATTGTTCAGGATAGATCTTTTCTTTACAAAGGCAGTAGAAATAGAGAAAACAAAGTCCTTCATCTGAGGGTTTATTTTCAGTTTCAAATCTCAGTCTCTCTCTCTCTCTCACCAACAAACATTGCTGCTGTTTTTATAAGAAGTCTTTGCCTGGCAATTAATTTCTGCATCCTAAGCTTGTTAAGATGCTTCCTGTTTCTCACAAAATGTTATCAGAACTTTGTCAGTTTCTTTTCTTGCAGGTACAACAAAACAGAACAGTGGGTCCCAGAACCGATCTCCTGTTGACAACTCTGCAGTAGAGTTTGTGAAGGTCAAACCGCATCTCAGAGTTAACACCTCCCTCAGTTCCAAATAGCTTTTTACAATCATTTCAGCAATGATACATATATACATTTTCAAACCACGGAGTTCCAGTTTCACATAAAGTTACACGTTTATTTTATAACCACAGATAAGCAAAGGGGGAGAAAAGATAGAAACAGCAAAAACAGTATGAAGTCAGGGAGATAGCAGGAGGGGGAAGAATCTTGAGACTATCAGAGTTATCATTTCCTAGGTCTGGAAAACATTTGACTGCGCAATCAGACAGAGAAGAGAATCAAAAAGAAAGGAAACTTTCTGCCTAACAAATGGGACAGGGTTTTTCATTCAATCCGGTCACAGATATGCATATTATTTATTAGCTTTTATTGACCAAATAAGTACACCAGACACAGATTGTGCCTGTTTTCAGATACAACCCTTGAGGTTACAAGATGAGCAATACAACACAACAGAATACAAAACTAGGAAGAGTACAGTACAATACAACAGGGAGATCTAATAGAACATGAAGCAATGAACAGGATTAGTAACAAAACAAAAGGTATAATAAAGTACAGAGTAATTCCTTAAACTGAACTCAACTGTGAGCCTTCATACCTTCAAACTATTGATGGATACCCACTGCACTGATAGTTGTACCTGCTCCTAGGCCCACTACTGCTATTCATTGCAAATTGATTGCTGTTTTAATGCTGTCTTGGCTCTAACAACTTTGCTGTTTCATCATATTATGTTTTATACTGAATGTTTTGCTTTTGTTACATAGATACATAGACAGTGTCGGCAGATAAGGGCCTATGGCCCACCCAGTCTGCCCATTTGAGCTTGTAAGTTCAGTTTGTTTTCCTAGAAGTCTGTTGCCCCTTACCCCTGACCTCCAGAATTCCTTTATGTCTATCCCATGCATTCTTAAATCCCGTGATTGTTTCAGCCCCCACCACTTCCTCTGGCAGGGTGTCCCACTTGTCTACCACCCGTTCTGTGAAGAAATTCTTTCTCATGTTTCCTCTGAATCACCTCCTCCAACTTCATCCCATGCCCTCTTGTCCTGGAACATCTTTTGGCTTAAAAATAGTGTTTTCCTGCACCTGTTCCTCCCTGTAAGATACTTGTATGTCTCTATCATATCCCCTCTCTCCCTCCTCTCCTCCAGGGAGTACATGTTCAGTTCCTTCAACCTGTCTTCATAGGACTTGTGATGCAATCCATGCACCATCTTTGTTGCCCTCCTCTGAACCTTCTCTACCCTATGTCTTTACGTAGGTATGGTCTCCAGAACTGTACACTGTACTCCAGGTGGGGCCTCACTAGTGTCTTGTATAGCGGAATTATGACCTCCCTTTTCCTGCTGGTGATGCCCTGCCTATACATCCCAGCATCCTATTTGCTTTACCTGCTGCCTTGTCACACTGTTTTCCTACCTTGAGGTCATCAGAGAGACAACCCCAAGATCCCTTTCCTGCTTGGTGCATGCTATATCCTCACCCCCAGCTGATATATTGTGCCAGGGCTTTTGTGCCCCATATGCATTATCTTGCACTTCTTTGCATTGAATTTCAACTGCCAAACCCCTGACCATTCTTCAAATTTCTGCAGGTCACTTCTCATTCTGTCTACCCCCTCTGGTGTGTCTACTCTGTTACAGAGCTTTGTGTCATCAGCGAACAGTGAAATTCTGCCTTCTAGGTCCTGCGCAATGTCACTGATCATCAGCGAACAGTGAAATTCTGCCTTCTAGGTCCTTCGCAATGGCACTGATGAAGATGTTGAATAGGACCGGTCCCAGCACTGATCCCTATGGTACCCCACCGGTCACTCCTCCCTCTGTGGAGTGACAGCCATTTACCACCACCCTCTGTGTCCTGCCATCCAGCCAGTTACTTACCCACCACACTACTGTCCTGCCCACACCCATATTCCCCCAGTTTGTGTAATAGTCTTCTATGTGGCACAGTGTCAGAGGCCTTGCTGAAGTCCAGATAGACCATGTCTACTGCCCTCCCCGATCCACCTCCCTAGTCACCCAGTCAAAAAATTCAACGAGGTTGGTCTGACATGACCTCCCCCGGTGAAATCATGCTGCCTTGGGTCCTGTAGTTCATTGACAACCATATGTTCCACCAATCTCTCCTTCAGTAGTGCTTCCATGATCTTCCCCACTACCGAGGTGAGGCTGACTGGTCTGTAGTTCCCTGCTTCCTCTTTGTTCCCACTTTTGTATAAGGGGACTACATCTGCTGCCCTCCAGTCTTTGGGTACCTCCCCCCTGTTTCCAGTGATCGGCTAAACAGGATAGCCAGAGGTTCAGCCACCACCTCTCTTAGTTCTTTAAGGACCCTGGGGTGCACCCCATCTGGCCCCATTGCTTTATCAACTCTTATTACTTCCAGTTCCTTCAGGACCCTTTCTCGTGCTCGCACATGAGCACCTGAAGTTCAGAAATCCTATGAGCAGACGTAGTGGCAACTAAAAATAATGCCTTCCACGATGGAAAGCGTAGCTTGCAATTCACGGCAGGCTCAAAAGGAGCCAAAGTCTCCCAAAACAAAATTCAAGTCCCAAGCTGGGATTGGGTTACAGATGGGAGGCTTTAAATGCAGAATGCCTCTCACAAAGGTATGAGCCACATACAACTGGGCTACTGTACGACTCTTGATGGACACATGGAAGGCTGATATGGCAGACAAGTGCACCTTTAGCAAAGAATCCTTCAGGCTAGCATGTGACAAGGAAAGTAAGTACTCTAGAATCTGGCTCACCGAGCAGGTGAAGGGGTCCAGATGATGGGAAGCTGCCCACAAAGCAAAGTGCTGCCATTTCATTGGAACAAATTGCCCTAGTGGAAGGCTTTCTGGCAGCCACCAGGACGTCAGCCACTTTAGAAAAAACACCAAACCTGGCAATGGCTACGTCTTCAGAAGCCAGGCATGCAGGTGAAGAGACCAGAGGTTCAGACAGAGAAAGGTCCCCCGATCCTGTGAAAGCAAGCCCAGGCACAGGGGAAGTGGCATTGGAGGCTCCATTGCTTACTGTTGCAACAGTGGAAACCAAATCTGCCGAGGCCAAAAGGGAGCCACCAAAATCAGGGTGGCGCCCTCCATCTGGAGCTTGATTAGCACTCTCTGAACCAGAGGAAAGACAAGGAAGGTGTAAAGGAACCTCCCTTTCCAAGAGAGGGACAATAGGTCTCACTAGAAAACTCCAGGCCCTGGATCAAGCAAGCAGAAAAGCATCAATTACGCATTGAGTGGGGACGCAAAAAGGTCCAACTATGGGTGACCCCACCTATCAAACATGTCTTCTACCATGGAGGTGAGCAGTTCCCATTCATGCATTCTGGACTGCAACCTGCTTAGCTTGTCTGCCAGGATGTTTTGGACACAAGGAACATGGACGGCTGATAGTCTGAGGCCGTGTTCCGCAGCCCAGCACCAAACCCTCTTTGTCTCTCTGCACAGGAGGTAACAGTGGGTGCCCCCTTTCTTGTTGATATAGTGCACCACACTGTTACTGTCCATCTGCACTAGGTGACACTGGAAGGTCTGCAGGCCACAGAGGACCGCTCTCATCTCCAGAGATGTTCTGTGTATCTTATTTGATTTATGTAGACTATACTTTGCTTGTAAATTCTGTTCCATCCTTTATGTTGTTTACGTATAATCGCTGTCATTTTTCTGTACGGTACTGTCCTGACCAGGACCTCCTTGCAAATGAGCTTTTCTCAGAGGAGCTTTTCCTGGTAAAACAAATAAAATGAAATGAAATACATAATCACATACAGTACAATACGTTATAATACAATAGAGAAATATGAATAGTAAATGAAGCATGAACATTATTGTTCTAAACATACAAAAGGCTAATAATCAAATACAGTTTACCGTGAGCAGAGAAAACACCAGCTGTTTCAGCTGGGACAGCGCTGAAAGTAACTTGTCAGCCTAGGTCAAGTAGGCATAGGGACCTACAGAGATTATGTACAGGCACAATTAGAGTCTGTGTTATAAGGTGTGCCCACAGGGAAACTTCTAAACTGAGAATGGGAGAAGGAGCATCGGACTGGGAGCGGGAGGGAGTTCCAGAGTTTGAGTATAGCAATGCAGAAAGACTGATCTCAGTCAGGGTGGAAGTTTTGGGGACAATGAGAAGAAACCTGTAATTTGAGTTACGGGGATAGGACAGGTGTGAAAAATTAAACAGGGATGCCATGAAGGCAACCACACCTGTCCTAACTTTTTGTCAGTGACCAATCCCAGCCGCACCCCACTGGTCAATACCCTGACCCAGTCTTCTGAGAATTTATCATTTAGGACCATCCTCGGTTCTATCCATCAGTCTGTTTTTGATCCAACCAGTTATTTCTTCTCCTAGTCCTAGGTCACTCACCTTCTTAAAACTGTCTCCTACTGTATGTGTTACTGAACCCAATGCCTTACTGAAGTCCAGGTATAAAAGTGCCTGCTTCAGAGAGAGAGGGCAGCTACTTCTGCAGCACAACTGCCCTCTGGCGGTCCCGGGAGGGCATGTCATGTGGGAAGAAATATGTGGCCCCTCCGGAGCAAACTTATATCAGCATTTATATGATCACCTGGGGAGTGATGTGGAGGTGTCACATGCCCAGAGTGGGGCCTGCAGGGGAGTTCCAAAAAAAGGTTGGATGGGGCTCACCCACCCTTCCGATGACCCTGATAGGCATTTGGCAAGGTCACGTCTCAGGATCACACCATGGGATGGGAACAAACAAGGGCTTAGTGGGTGAAAAATACCCTAGAAGCTCCAGGCAGATGAAGCCACCCCAGCCTGGGGAACTAGTGGGAGTCACACCCACAGGGAACAAGTTGTGGGTTATGGTTCAGGTTCTGCCAAGGCTGGTGGCAGGCTGGACAATCAAAAGACTTCTACAGGGGGGCAGAACAGCTCAGACAGGTGGAAAGAGGACCTGGCAAGTAGAAATGGTGTCAAAAACAAAGTATTTAAAAAAAAAAAAAAAAGTAATAGGTGAACAAGGAAGAGAGTGGAGGGTGGGAAATCTCTGAAGTGGGAAGAGGGACAGAGCGAAGAGGGGCCCAGGGACTAGCCCTGGCCACCTAGGGAAGGCTAATTTTTTTTCTTTGCAAATTACTTTTTTCCAAAAATTCCCAGCACGAATACCATTAATACTGGAAAATACGAAGTATTCTGTTCCAAGTACATCGGACCTATAATTCATGGCAATCAAGAATAAATGGGCATGCACACCCCTAACTATGGGATGGCATGGCAGGGTACAGTTGGGGATGGAACGGAAAGGAAGGAGCTGGAACTAGCTTTGTTGCAGATTGCCCCGTCCCCCACATACAGATTATATTCTGTGCCTTTTGTAGTGCAAATGGGTTAGCAACAAAGGACTCTTAAAACATGGCCTCTAACAGGAGCTGGCACAAGAAAAAATAAACATCACTAGGTTAAAGGGCAGCCGGGGGGGGTGGGTCACAGTTGGGGTACCTGTGCTGCTCTTTCTCAGTGTTATAGTGAGTCGAGGTGCCTGTGCTACTCTTTCTTTTGCGATGTCGCAGTGAGTTGGGGTACCTCTGCTGCTCTGTCTCACTGTTGCAGTTTATTAAACCAGCATTTGCAGTACAATACTGGATGCTTGTTTTTCTGTCCCCAACCAGGTGGTGGTGGTTACTTTTTGGCAGAGTTTATTACCCACTGCCATCGTCTTTGCACAACTAAAACTTACAAAACGTTATCATTGCCCCATACCACTAAAATAGTGCAAAAACGCAATCAGAATAGGAAGGGTGGGGATCCAGTTCCAACAAATCCTTCCTTTCACTTCTGCTTCAAATCCTAACATGACCCTTTGACAGTAAGTTCCATTATACATTACCAGCACGGTTGTGAAACAATCAACAAGTGCACCATAAATTTAATCCAAAACAACATCCACAATGCTGCAAACGAATTTTCTCTTACAAACAGAAGTTTGATTAAATTATTCCAAAATGAATAAAAACAACTACAGGCTTCTGTAATAAACAGCTTTTTTGCAGTTTAAAAATGATTCCAGTTTGTTTTATGATGTGACAATACAATTTGGCTTACAGGGAACCTGCAGTTTGGTTACTTAAATTATGCACGGTTGCCGGCCTGGTGGAGCTGGAGGTTGAGGTGCTGGTCGCTACACCTCGTGCCATGCCGATGACTCAGGTTCGGGAATGAGCTGGGGTCAGCAGCGGCAAGAGAGGCTCTAGTGTCTGGGGGACTGCTCTCCTCTCTTGGGAAGGGGGTTTGTTGTCCACTCTCTGACTGCCCTCTGGGCGGCGGCCAGGGGGCAAATACCTGATGCCCTTGATCAGTAGGGAAGGCGGAGTGGGAAAACATGGTGGAAAAAAAAAAAAAGAGCCTTGCAGGCTCCGTGATGGCCAACTGTCCCAAGGGCTGCTCCAGTTTCTGGATTGGGTCTCCGGAGGGCCACTATCCTATTCCCTTGCCCACCATGGGGGTGAGCCGCAGGGAATTTCCCGGAGTCAGCGGGAGCACGCGGGACCGGAGAGCAAGTCCCTCCGCAAGGAGGGCCACAGCCACCTGTCAGGGCTGCAGGCAGAAAAACAAACAGGAAAAATAAATTATGCATGGTTATTTTGAAAAAGGGGTTCTGATTCATCTGTTATAATTCATCTGACTGTAAATAATGTGTTGAAAAGTAAATTGAGTTACTTAGTTACAGATTCACATTTTATATTGAACAGAAACTGTATCATGAGTTTAGAGGCTCTTTATTGTGGACAAGGCCAGAAATGCTTTATAGTGTATGGTGGAACGTCGTTCTCCACTGAAATCCATTACTAGAATGAGCTTGTAGTGCTGTCTTGTCCTGACTACATCATGATCTTGTTGTGCTGCACTGTACGTCACTAGTGCAGCACAAGATCGAACATAGTCGCGCATGTGCGATGAAGGTGCTGCAGCAGTGAGAGCAGACCAGGAAGTGAATGGTGCCTATTGAACCGCGTTTTCTTAAGTTATTTTTCTGCTTTTTACAGGACACTGGAGACATACTATGATTACTCATGCACTATATTATAGGTCCTGTCTGATTGCTCAGTCAATCAGTGTATTAGTTTACATAGCTCGTGAAGCACTTTTTTTTTTCTTTTATATATATTCACAATTTTCAGTGTTTTTTCCCCCCCTTATTGTCACCCTTCCCACACATGTCCGGGGCACTGAACGTATGCATGTGGAGGCACGCGCATGTCAGGCACTGCAGAGCACCCAACCCTACCAGCTGCCCTCTCCGCCTGCGCCACCACAGGACCTCCACCCGGTGGTGACGGACTACAGGAGGTGCAGCGTCCACCCGAGGAAAGGTCAATCCTGCTCCTTGCCCCCCCCAGCCAGCTCCCCGATGACCTGAGGTTGTTCCCAAACCCAGGTTGCCGGCATAACGCGAGGTAAGGCTAGATGCCTTAGCCCTCTTCACCACCAAGCCAGCTTTTGTGAAGCAATTATGGAGCGATTAGCATTTCACGAGCTATGCAAAAAAAAGTGGCAGAACTCTCCAATATAAAAATTTCATAAGCACATACTTGTCAACGGCCCTTTCAAACCACAATCGTCAAAATACCTGTTAGAATATAGCAGACTTAAGTAAGCAAAAACAGAAAGGCAGTTTCCCTACTTCTGCTGTCTGAACCATGTTTAAACAGTCCGGCTCTATACTAAACTTTTTTTCTAGTGAGCAGGATCTGGCCCCCCCCCACCCCAACTTGGCTTTTCATACAACAGCATAGCTTTCAAAAACATTACACCCTGCCTTTTCTAACAAGGGATTTGTTTGTCTGCAAATTACAAAATCACCACCAGAGTTTCCGTTTTAACACTTACTTTACCAGTATTAATACCACAATCTAGTTTAATTTTAGAAATGACACACAGAATACTAAAACACTCACTATAAATGCAGTATCAGTAATCCATTAACTGAGACTTTTTTTTTGGGGGGAGGCTGTATGATGTCCACATCAATGACCTTTAACCCCTACAACTTCATGAACAGCAGCAACCAACCAACTGTGAAGGTCAATGGGCTAGAACGTAAAACTGAACAACAGTAAGACCGCTAGACGGCAGAGTAAGGTCAAAAGTAACAACGGCAAGTGTATTCCATCAGGAACAGTTAGAAAAAGAATTAAAAACAAAATTATGGACCCCCCAAAAAAAGAAAACAGCTGAGCAAACACGATCGGGAGCCCTTCCGCTTCTACCAGTGAGTACTATGACAAAAATACTTCATATGTGTGTTGATTTTATTTTCCAAACGTCATAAAGAGTTTGTTTAGAGGACAGCATGACCTATAATTTATTTATATGTCCCACGTCGTCACTCACTGCTGGATAAGAGTGTTTTACACACACGTCCTGCTCATGCCAGAACAACTCAGCATCGCTGTTCTCTCACAAGCAAAACGTATGTAAAACCACTCTTATCCAGCAATGCGCAGCTCCGTGGGACACATAACTACATAAAAGATTGCATATGAGTAATCATGCACAAACAAGGCAGTTGAAAGGTCAAAGTTTCCGTGGTAACACACCTCTTGAGCTGTGCGCCCGAGGTCTCAGGTTACCATGGAAACCTCTCAATCCAGCAACTGCCTTGGGTATGATTACTCATATGCAGGTGCTCTATATAGTGTATAGTACAGCACTGTTCTACATAGAATTCTATCCCTTTCAAACTGCTGCTGTACCACAGTTCAAAGTTCATGGAATGTTATTTTACCCTTCTGTGGTACAACCGCATTCTGAAACCACTAGAGAATGCAAGTCAGTTCTGTTCTGAAAGCTAAAAACCACTGTGTGCACATTTCACATAATACTATGAAAAATACAGGATGAGCAACTTTATGCTGAACCAGTGTGTTCTGCCACCTCAGGGTTCTTTGCTATCCGATCACAACCCTATGGAACCATCTCATAGAAACAAACAGTGATGGCAAAAAAAGACAAAAGTTCTATCTAGTCTGCTTGGAGTTCCCCATCTGCCTCAGGACCTACCATCAATATACAGGTTTATCCCTCCCAGTCCACCCCACTCACCTACCTATATCGCTAACTAACCTGAGCAACCAAATTCTTCACTGCGTCCCACTCCCAGCCATGCTTGAGACCATTTACAGTCTTGGCACTCACCACCGCTGCTGACAGACTGTTTCACGGCTCCACCACCCTTTCCATAAAATAGAGCTTCCTCATATCCTTCTTAAACCTTCTCCACACCAGTCTGCACTCACAGCCTCGGGTTCTTGTTCTCTGTACTCCTGCTAAATAGTTCCCTGCATTTCACCTTGTTTATTCCCTTTAGGCACTTGAAGGTCTTTGTCATTTATTTATTTTTATTTATTGAAATCTCGGAAATACAACCTTTGAGCCAGTGGTATGTTTACAAAGGCTCCACGTCATACTGGAGGGAGACAAGGACAATAACCGGGTTCAGTACAACAACGTGAGAACTGGTTACAGAGTAGAAGAGTGAGGGCAAGGAAAATACTAAACAAGTGCTACAAGGTTACATCAAATTTTAAGGTCACAGATCAAGATAACAAGTTCAAATGATTCAGAGTATACATTGTCACCGTATTTCCATATAAAGAATATGCGGCCAAGGGATGACCTTGTCAGGAATAATGGCAGAGACCCAGAGAGAGGTGTGTGTGGGGGGACGGACAAATAAGTGGGGTAAGGTGGTAGAACAAACCCAAGGGGGGCATTGTTATGGAAAGGTCGTATGACCAAGAGATCATAAGAAGGTGCAGAGGGCAACAGACGGAAGAACTGAGTGCAGAAAGCCACGGAAAGGGAAGGGGAACTGCCAAGAGGCAGGAGATGCAGAAGGAAAGGAGGAAAATCAGTGCAGGAGGCGGGGTGGGAGGAAAGCTAGGGAAAGGGAAGGGAGGGCAGGAGGGAGACAGGCAGTGGGGGAGGCAGGGTCACAGAGCAGCAAGGGAGAAGCCAAGAGGATAGTCCGAAAACCACAGTGGAAGTGTTGGGAGTTGGGGGGGAGGGGCAAAATGCTAGGGAAGGGGGGGGTGACAGGAGAGGAGATGGTAGGGGCGTTAGGTAATTAGATAAGTAGCAGAGAGTCTGGTAACTTAGGGAGGACAGTCACAACTGCTCTGTTTCAGGGGAAAGCTGTCTAAGTTTTGTTTTGAAGGGTCCCAACCTAGTGGCAGCCAAAAGGTCAGGTGGGAGGTTATTCAACCAGCCAGGAACCCGGCACATAAATGTTTGCTGGGCTTGGGCAGTATGACAGAAAGAGACTTTGAACGTGGGACTAAAGGTGCTTCCGGTATGGCGTAGATTTGAGGTCCTATGTGGAAGCGGTAGAAGTGATGAGGGGGCGAGCCCTAGACTTATCTTTTTAGCAAACAGACAAGCTTGGTAAAAGATTCTGCCCTGAAGGTTAAGCCAGTTTGCTGTCTTATAGAGTTTGCAGGTGTGTGTGTAGGGGTGGGCCCCAGTGATAAATTGGCACGCCTTGTTGAGGGCAACATTTAGTTGCTTAAGAGAGGAGTTAGAGGCTGCTCCATAGATAATGAGCCCAAAGTTAATAATGGAAAGGATTGAGCTCATAATGGCTAACCAGAATGCCTGTAGGGTCATGCAGTTCCTATGTCTATGAAGAAGGCCAAGTCTAATACAGACATTCTTGGATATTATGCTGATATGTTCCTGATAGGAAAGATGGCTATTGAGGGTAATCCCAAGATATTTAATGCTGTGGACTTGTTCCAGAGGGGAGCGGAGATTGTTTGAGATGTGTAGTTAGGCCTTTTTAAACTTGTGTGGGCTGGCGAAAAGAATAACTTTGGTTTTCTTATAGTTCAAGACGAGTTAATGATTGGAGAACTGGCCTTCGACCGTGGAGAAACTATGTTGAAGATTACTGGCGAGGGGGAGGGGATTCGGCTGGGAGGTGAAGAGCACAGCATCATCTGCAGAAAAGTCACATCCCCCTCTCTTGCCTGGTCTCCACTAAGCACATGTTCAGCGCATTCAGACAATCTTAGTACGACATGCCCTGTAGACCCGGAATCATTGTAGTCACCCTGCGCTGCACCGTCTCCAGCCTGTCCCTGTAGGTGAGGACTCCAGAACTGAGCGCAGTATTCCAAGTGTGGCCTCACCAATGACCCATTTAGAAGTAGTAGTACCTCCTTTTTCCTGCTGTCAATACCCCTTCTGATACACCCCAGCTGACCTTGTTACACTGGCTTGATTGTTTGAGGGAGTCACTAATGATGACTCACAGGCCTCTCTCCTCTGCTGTAGTGCTCACTTTAACCCTTCCCATTCAGTACTCCACCCTGTCCCCCTCACGGTGTAATAACCTTGCATTTTGTGGCACTAGATTTCAACTGCCAAACCACAGACCATCTTTGTAGCCTTTGTAGATTTCTCTGCATCTTCTTGAGCCTTTCGTCACCATCAACCCTACCACAGAGCTTTGTGTCATCTGTACAGAGACACAACTTGCCTCGGATGCCCACTTCAATGCCACTGATGAACATACTGAAGAGGACAGAACTCACGCCCAGATCCCTGCAGCACCCCCACTGGGGCTTTATCTACCTTTGGGGCTTCAAGCCCCTTCTGGACTTTTTCTCTTGTAAATACTGGCTGCCTCATTTCAGGAATGCTCCTGACAGCTGCCTTGATGCCACTTTCAGGCAGGGGCTCACTGTCTTCCCTTGTGAAGAAATAGCAGAAGTAATCGTTAAGGAGGGCTACTTTCTGTTCAACTTCCTCTAGTACACCCCCTCCCCTTCTTATAGCCCTCTGTAGTCTTATCTCTCCTATCTGGTTAGAGCTCTTCCCCTTCTCACTCTGTCACAGAAACCAACTTCATGAACTGGTTTTATCTAACTGCAACTGGTTTCTGGTTCTTTAGGCAGCTGTTACTATTTTCACACATGCCCACACAATGCAAAGCATCATGGACTGCATATGCAAATCACCACAGAATGTTATGTTGGTTCAACTTTAAGCAGAATTGCATGGTGCCAAAAGGCCTCTCACGCAGTTTGCAAAGGTTGTTAACAGATGACATAGACACATGTTTCATTCTACCAGGACTCATCAGTATGCCTCATCTGTTTAACACCCCAGTGGAATGGACCAGCTACCCTAAGACAGTGTGTCTTGGATATGTTGTGGTGAACCCATTAAAATAAAAAACTATTTAAAAGACAATGAACCTCTGTGCACAAACACTGAGGCAAGGGTTACCCCAAAGGGCATTTGGCTGGGAAGCCAAGTTTCAAGAAAATACAAAATCACACATGCCCACACAATGCAAAGCATCATGGGCTGCATATGCAAATCACCACAGAATGTTATGCTGGTTCAACTTTAAGCAGAATTGCATGGTGCCAAAAGGCCTCTCACACAGTTTGCAAAGGGTGCTAACAAATGTTTGTTACTATTTTGCTGAGATACTAAAACATTTAACATTTTATTCTTTTTTTGCTTATTGCAAAGCAGTTTCCTTTCACTTGTTGGTTAACTTGATTGTTAAGCTATTACTACCTTCTGCACTGACCAATGTAGCCAATACTGTCAGTACGTTGTTCTATTATACTAGTCTGTGTGCGAAACTGCATTATAATGACACTTCACTTTGACCCTGTACTAAAATCATTCTGCCCGATTATTACAGGGATCAATATTAGGTTTTGCAGTCACTAGCCATCAGGGCTAGTAACTGGGAAAATCCACTAGCCCCACAGACTTTTCCATTGGCCACGCTGGTACTGAAATACTACCCTCTCCGGTACAAGCCACAAGGCTAGTTAAAGGAAAATCTTACTAGCCCGATAGAAACTACCAGCATTTGGCTAGTGGTCTGGTGCCAATTTCAACTCTGCTATTATTCAACTGTTGTGGTAATTCTGACATGGTTTATGTAAGGGATAACCTGCTATCTGTACATGCCTCAAGTGTGATAACATAAGATCAAGACTCTACTTTTTTTTTGTTAAGGTAGCTACTTTGGCTACCTGGCAAAAATGTCACTAACCAAAATCAAATTTTATGTAACCTAAAACATTTTAAGTGGAGAGAGGGAGAAGACACTTTTTGAAGCTTCTTTCGATTCCTTTGTGCACCTCCATCCCTGTCATTCGTGATCTAACTGGTCCTTTGTTTTCATGGGCTACTCTCCAAGTCCTTCAGTTCATCTCAGCATTTTCCATACCAGCTAAGTCCCCCCTCGCAAAATCTCTCCATGACACATAGCATGCCCCAGCCAGCGCCCATATGTCTGTCTGCCACTACTTATAATTTCTGCTCTACCCCCCTCCCACCCCCACAACTCCACAAACAAGTGTCCAGTTCCATACAAAGTACATCCTAAAGCATGGTATGATCACATCCAATCCTGCCTGCTGCTTGCCTCTGCTCTCTGGCTACCTCTGTAACAGGGTGGACTTGGACCCCGGCGCAATTGTTATGGAGAAAGTGTTTAAATGCAAGGATATAATGTTACTGTTGAAATGTATATAATTGTAGTTTCAGATTACTGCAAAAAGCTATTGCGAACTAGAGATTACCTTAGTGCAAATCTATAAACCTTTTGCCAAAAGCTGTGCAAAAGGGGCCTCAGCAAGTGCACTGTGTTCCAGCAGCTCCTACCTGATATTTACAAAAACAGAATGCTTGCTAAGAATTGGGGTTGAAAGGACTTATAAATGAGCCAATCAGCAATTGCTGAAGAAAAAGGGACACAGAGGCCCAAGGAAAACTACTGTTTTTTCTCCTTTGTGTATAGTTATACTGAACAAGTTTTTTTTATGTTACTGCTACTGTAAGTAAATATTTTTGGTGAATTCTACAAGTGGTTTTCCCTGTGCTTCCTGACCTGTGCCTCGATGACAACCTCCAGCACAAGATGTATTTCCATCTTGTGTAACCATTTCCCACGCTGCATCTCTTACAGTCTGCTGAGTGCAGTAGAATTGCGTGGGAGATGTCGGATGAGACATGCGAGTAGATGGTCACTGGTATCACACAAAAGGTTACAGTGGGCTCACAGGCAGTCTAGACGGCAGTGCTGATTGCCAGATGTGAAATGGATGTATGGACATATAATCGGTCTCAGCCAGTCGAGGTTACTTATGTTCCAATGCCACTTCATTATGTAATTTATTGTATTCTGCTTTTTTTGTGGTTTTGAATCTCTGCTTTCTTTCCTCAATATATACAATGTGACCATCAAATAAGTATGCACACCCTCTATTTGGGCAGCCCTGGAACAGGGCCAGGCATGGCCCAGGAACCTCTCGTGTCTAGGGGTATCATTACGCCTGCTGGTAGTTCCCTTCCACCACCATGTACAGTATGTTCCAATGCACCAACGCAGACCGGCATGCCCCAGGACACACTAAGACTCAGTGTGGTGTTTTCAGTAATAAAGAACAGACACATAAAAGTTTTGTATAATATTCCAAGGATCACAATACTTCTTGCTATAGGTTCAGGATTTAAAGCCAATCTTTGGGTTCCTGTACATTTTCCATAGTCATTGTCAAAGAAAAGTATCAGTCATCCTGGGAAGTATCCCAACCCCGCCACTGGGCTAATACTGGCTTTGGCAACTTCCTTTACATCCTCCTGCAGGGATGCACGTTGTCCCCAGTGCGTCCCCTTTGGTCCAAATCCCCAGTTGTTAACGCACTGCTCTTTCTCCACTGCATTCTCATAGGAAAGAAACAGAAAATCCACTTGCCCCACATACATTTCCACTGGCCCAGCTGGTGAACTTCTTGAAATGTTACCTTCCCCACAACAAGCCTGCAGGGCTAGTTAAAGGGAAATCTTCTAGCCTGATACAAAATCTACTGGCATTTGGTTAGTGGGCCAGTGCCAATATTAACCGCTGCTATCCATGTCTACCAGAGTGTGACTATACCATGGGATCCCTGTTTCCCACTATCCTCACAGCATTTACAACTGGCAGCATCTAACTGCTATGCGTCTCCGGGCACATTTCTATCTGCAATCTCCATTTCTGTCTCTTACAGATGTCCCCTACTACGCACCACCATGTACTCACTTGAGGCCAGACTGGGGGGGGGGGGCATGATAGAGATATGTAAGTTTCTGAGGGGTTTAACAATGTGTAAAAGCTATGATCCATTTCTTAGAAGTAGGGACGCAGTCATAAGAGGGCATGAATGGCAGTTGGTAAGGGTTAATTCATTGCTGCTGATACCCTAGGCTCTCCTTAGCTCTCCCAGCAAATCAGTCTGCTGTTGCTGCTGCTTTCACCTTCTCGCTGCAGCCAACTATCAGGTGCTGAGGCCTGTCCTTGCCAGATACAGGGGAGTTAGCCTTCCAGAGATGATGCAGGAATCTAGATCAAGGCAACAAGGCTGTGTCTGTTTTCAGGCCATGAGGAGGTACTGGCCTAGGAGAGACTTTACAGGGTTGGTCCACAAGGAAGGACTCTGACAGTATGGCTGCTTGCTGCAGAGAAGTGCCATAAAGTGAGACCTAAAAACAGAAAACAATAAACAAAACCTGTGCGGCTGTCACCAAGTGACAGCCAGTGTCCTGAGCTGCCTTACTCTGTGGAGGCAGGAAAAAGACTGGCGCAAGTCACAGAGGGCCAACCTGTGCTACTGTTTTACAGCTTGCCTCTACGGAGGCCTAAACAGAGAAGTTCCAAGTGGTAATGAAGTCCTACAACCAGCATAATGAGAGAGAGAGAGAAATATAAGTTTCTGAACAGTATAAATATGGTGTAAAATGAAGACCTATTTCTTAGAAACAGAAATGCAGTCACAAGCAGACACGATTGGAGGTCGGTGAGGGTAAATTCAGGAATGATATGAGAAAGTTCTGCTTCACTAAGAGTTTGTTGAAGCCGTGGAACAGACTGCCTGTGGAAGTGATGGGGGAAGGTATCCGAAATGGGGGCAAACAGAGCTAGGACAAAGCAAGATGACTCATGCCACTGGTGGGGACTGGGAAGGGGGGATGGGTAACCCCCAGGACACTAGGCCTGGGGGTGAGGTAGTATAAAATGGGCAGACTCAATGGACCATCAGTCTCTTTCTGCAGAAAGATTCTATGTATCTGTTCCTGAAAATCCTTTCACTGGCAAATCACACTATGAGGGCGTCTGCAGAAAGATTGTCTGTTTCTGTGCCTTAAGATACAGTCACTGGCAAGCATGCCATGAGGCTGTTTACCTCACTGTCAAGCCTAGAGCACACAAGGAAGGTGACCATCGCAGGTCCAGTGCTTGGTCACTCGCCAACTCTCTTCCTCTTGTAATCCAAGCCAGGGCCCACCTGATTAGATCCACACACAGCTGTATGCACTCTCTTGGTAACCACTGACCCACCTGTGCTGACTCCTCTCCAGCAGATCAGTCTAACAGCGCCACTGCTGTGAGATTTGACTTCCTCCATCTCTCTCTCTATATTCTCTGGAGACAGATCCCCTACCTTGTCTACTGGCTATTGGTTCTGCAACAGCCTCACTTGCAGTCTTCAGGTATGAAGACTCTGTTCAGGTCGCTCTCTGGGGTTACTCAGCAATTGGGATCTTACTTCTTGTCTTTAGGGGAACCCATCACAGGCTAGTCAAACATCAGAGTGTTTCCACTGAAGAACACCCCCTGGTGTTCCCACACCCAAATGGTGGATCCCCTGCATACTCCCCTTCTATGGGTGACTCACAGAAGTAACCCCCCTGATCCCAGTGATCTGTCTCCGGTGCCAGAGATCTCTCCCTGGCAAGCTAACAGGATCAAAGGGTGCAACAGTCTCCGATGCCCATGAACCACCAAGGTGTCTTGGACCTTGGCAATGTTCAGAGCCTTGAGGGTGCCTGGCACCTTCTTCTTGCATTTCCCTCTCTCTATGGCTCTTCCATTGCCCTCTTATGATAGCTTGGTGGCCCCCAACTGTTTGCCAGCTTCTAGCCACTGTCGCCTGGTGGGTACACTATACATCTCTCCTACCAAACTCCTTCCCTCCGTCTATGCCCTTGGGGGAAGATGCCAGAATATCAGTCCCATGTGCCTCACTTTGGTGAAGAACCACCTCCCCATCTGTAAGGAGGGGACAGTTACACCTGGAAACCCTTTCCAGAGCTCAGTGCCCCACTTCTGGCCAAACACTGAAAACAGGAATCATTTTTATATTTCAAACTTAGTTTTCATATTACAAAGCACATCCAGCTCGATGCAGCAGTCCGTTTACTGATGTAAGTGAAGATGTCAGCACCTATGTTACACATATGATTCATGAGCTGCAGGGGCCTCTGCTTACGTGGGGGATCAATTTCAGGCTTTTGTTACTGACTTGCAAAGCTTTAAACAGATGCCCTCCACTGTTTCTGTGAGCGTTCCTGTCAGTTTGTCCCTCTTTGCCCTTTGAGATCTTTGAAATGTGCTTCTTAAAACAGTGAAGAACTTGGTTAAGATAGTCGGGTGATTGACTAGCACACCAGCATAGAGAACTCGGGGGTAGGAGTTCAAGCATCCCACAGGATGCGAACCTCCTCCTGCTGGGGAAGGAGACTGAGGCCTGCTGTACAGAGCCACCTGTGGTTTTATGGGTGGAGCAACATGCTGAGCTCAGCAGGGGGATGGAAGAACATGTGTGCGTGCTCCTGCATATGCCCACTGAGTCTGGTCTTGGGGGCACGTTGCGCTGCCATCACCAAGGGAGGGAAACTACATAAGTAAAACTCTGGCTGCAGCAGGACATCAGTCACCCGCAGGCCTGGCATCACCAACCCAAGGAACCCTCCTCCCAGTAGTGGATCTGGGTGTTTTAAAGGGTGCAAGTGCACCCCCCCATTGTAACTTACTTACTACTGCTGCATTTCACTTTGCTGGAGAAGTCTAATGTATTGACTGTAAGAAAATCAAAACAATAGATTACATTTATACTTTCAGTCAAAAATGTAATGCAAAAAATAATATAAAGGATTTAAAAAATGTCAAAAAGTCACATAACAAGTACGCACAGCACCCCCCACTGTAAAATTATGGATCCGCTACTGCCTCCTTCACTGGATTTGGACCTCAAAGTGGCTTGGTCCACCCAGGCAACCCACCAGGGGGACAATATAGGGAGCTTGTGAGGCAGGAGTAATTTCCTTAGAAGGTGGGTTACAGGGCTGAGGGGAATTGGCAGATGGGGCAGACCTGACAGGGAGAGGGAAAAAAGAAAGAGTCAGGTGATCAGGTTTTCTTAGTCACTGTCCCCAGCACGTTGGGATGTGCTCCTCTGGAATATCTGCTCTGCTTCATTCTTTGCAGGGGCTTAAACGTCTAAAGACCTACTGTATGATCTCCGTATTCTGCATACTCGAGGGGACCAACAGCACTGATCATGCGGAGATGCTTGATCTGGTGTCCTCCAGCAGAACGCCGGGACACGCCCTGAAGCTCAGAGTTGGTAAATTCAAGGGCAATGTTAAGAGTGCCTTTTTCTCCCAGAGGGTGGAGCACTGGTGGAACAGCCCACCAGCACAGACAATAGATATGAAAACAGTAGAGGCTTCATGGTAAGCCTGAATAAATTTCTGCTTCCCAAGGGAATCATTGGGTACCCTGTGTAGCAGAGTAGGGAACTCCCTATGAATCAGTACTTATTGCACAGAATACTTTCTTCATCCCCGCTTATGAAGCATGGGTGAGGGATATGATGGACCTAGTGTCCCTTCCAACCTAATATTTCTATGATACTATATTATTAAAATTGTTTAGCTGTTTTTGAAATAAACAGTGCAACGAAGCGGGCCCCAAAATGGGCTTATTGTAATCACTTTGTGATCTGGCCATCATTGTTGATACCTGGTAAATCATATTATTTTAAGGATATGTACAAAAATGTCTAAGGCATTTAATTTAGACTTTGTTCTTTGCGTGCAGTAACAATGGCACTGAACTGTGACCCCGTGACAGGCAAGCCACTCATGCATGCTCCTAATTGAAAGTCATTAGGAGCACACGCAACAGGTTCAAGACATTGCAAGGTCAAAGGTCAGCAGCACCCAGAGTATCTTAAAGTCTAAATGTAAACATCTTAAAACATACTCATTATAAACCCCCTAAAAATAGCACAATTCACCAAGCAGCAGCAAAGTGGGGCAAATCTCAACGCAATCCCAAAAGGGCCCCCCTTCTTTGCATTGCTGCTGTAAAAAACAGTTTTTCACTTCAAGATATAATTTCATAAACATACTCTGTTCACTTATTACAATTTTTTGACAGACCAATACTTGGAAGCAAAAAAAAAAAAATTACTGAAGTCCAGGCAAAAGTACTCCTTTTCAATTATACAGAAGCCACTCATGTATAAATTATGATCGGCAGAGGTAAACAGAAATTAGCTAATGGACAGTGGTGCCCAGGGATCATCTCACTGTCTTTTCTGAGGGGCTCCCAGAGGGGAAGAAGTCACCCTGACCTGACAGTGAGTAATGGAGAAAGGGGCCAGAGAGAGGATATCAGAAAAGAATCTCAGTAAATCCGATTAACCCACCAGGGCGCGAGACAGAGACAAAGAGTAAGATCAGTTCATACAGCTTCGTGCTTTCTGGCTGTACAATTTGCAAAATACCACTGGCAACTGCATCTCTGTGACCTGCGATTTGTACCACCCTGAATAATGCAGCTTTAGTGTAAATGATTCCATATCCTGCCCACTTTTTTTTTTTTGCCACAGCAGTCAAAATATGTGCAAATGGTTTAAATGCTTAATTTTCCTTAAGCTTCTGGCGTGTATTTACAGGAGGAACCCACAAATGAGTTTAGCAGCAGAATTTCAAGCAGATGTTTCGATGAAGGAGAACCTTCCCCATACACAAAAGCACTATCTGTAACTACTGTGTTGCCTTCAATGTTTGCTCTCAGAAATCCAGAAAGTCTATTTGAATTGCAGAAATACTTGCTAAGAACCCTGTTTTGTACGTTTCAAAGCAGCAGTGAAAAGACAGTCCTAATAATTTTTTAGTTCTATTTGGACTGCCCCTCATCTCCTCTGCCTTGTATAATACCCTCCCCCCCCAAAACTATTGACCCTGCTTTAACAATTTTTTTTTTTTTTAAGATTTGAAATAATAGATGGACGGATACATTTAATATTGCTCATCCTGTTTTTTAACAGTAATTTTTGAACACCCATTGTTTAAAGTCACTTTTCTTGTGTTTACAGATATTACATGTTATTAAGGGACAGTGTGTTTGCTCAATTAACAATATACTGTTTATTTACAGTAACATATGAGAATAGTTAAACAATAGACTGATTACATAATTCCCTTGATTGCTGTTTTAAGCAGTTTTTACTAAATGGACTTCTGTCTTTCTTTTCATTATTTAATGCACGAGGTATTTGCAATTGTTATAGTTTCTAATATGTCGGGCATTTATATTGCTGTATTTGCTATTTTACTTAACATGAATAAACATTTTTATTAAAAAAATAAAAATAAAGGAGCCAAGAGCCTTTTGGAAAAGTGTCAATAATGTAATAAATCCGAAAGAACACACACATTTAAGTGTGCTAAACGATCAACAATATAGGGGAAAAACAGAAAAAGGAAATGTCTTGAACACCACCACATTTACGGATCTGGAGAACTATGTTAGTGACCTTCCTAAAACCAAAGTGATTGAGACCCCCTCCCTTAGACAGACCAAACATTTACTTTAGAGTTGTCAAATATAAGGAAGTGCTTCATTTGTTACTAAAACTAAGTGTTGCAAAAGGACCAGACCATGATGAAATGGAGGCTAAATATTTAAAAACAGCTGTTAAAGAAGTAACAACGCCACTTGTTAGGATATTTAACCTCTCTTTTATGACACAAGTCTCAGACATATGAAAGGTAGCACACACACAGTGCTCATGTTCAAGGGAGGGTCGGCGCAGTCATTACAGACCTACATCAATACCATCCACCACTGACAAAAATACAAGAAGAACTGATACATGATCAGCTGGTTGCCCACACACACACACACACACACACACGTATGGGATCCTGACATCTGCACAGCATGGCTTCACGAGGGAGTATAGTACGGCATCTGCACTGGCCAGGTTCACGAACAACCTGCACAAAATACGCAGCGAGGGCTGCTTACTAGTGTGGTGTTTGTGGACATGACCAAGGCATTAATGTTGTGGATCTCCACCGCCTGAAGTCAAGACTGGGGAAACAAGGACATGGACTACATGTAACCAGTTGGTTTTCAAATTATTTAACATGCAGAAGGCAGATTTTAAAAGTTCATGGGTCCAAAGCAGAGGCTTGTTCAATATTGTCAGGGTCTAAAAGGGTCCGCACTTGTGGGAGAAACAGCTTCTCTCCGTCAACTTTTCAATCAGAAGTCATGGCAAAGCAATGTCTCTGACCACTGTCTACATACCCCCAGGTAAGCGAGCCCTAGGCCTTGACCTATTCCTCAACCACATTAGCATGCTAAAAAGGACTGCGAGCAGATCATCCTAGGGGACTTTAACATGAGCTGGCTTGCCCAGGATTCCGTCACCACGAGGGACCAAATCCATGCCCTATATCTAACACAGATGGTTACACAGACCACTAGGCTGAACTATCGCACTGGCACTAGTACACTCAGACTGGCTTCTAGCCTCCAACCCTGAGCATATCAAGAACGTCTTTGTCCTGCCAGACACTCTAAGCGACCACTCACCGATAGTTGGCTTCTGGACAAACAAGGGCACAAAGGCGCCCCCCCCCCCCGATCTCAAAAACCGCTGCCTCAAAAGGGACTTGAGGGCATCATCAAGAAGTATTTGAGGGACACAGACTGGACCCCACCAGCTGACTGCAGAGACGCGAACACAGCCCAGGAATACCTCATATCTTCCTTCAACAGAGCCTGTGACATCTTTGCCCCTGTCACGACAGTTAAAATAAAAGGAGCCATTAACCCCTGGCTCACAGGCTCCCCGATTGTTGTGATGAAACATCGGGATAACCTCTGGCATATAGCCAGAGAGTCACGCAGGCAAACCGATGTGGTAACCTACAAAATTGCTAGAAACAACTGCACTAGGCAAATAAGAAATGCTAAATCTGTCTAGAGAACAACTCCAGAGGAACTGGGGAAATGGCAGGGAATTCTGGAATAACGTTAAATCTCTCACCGGCAAAGAACCCAGAGCTCTGCCACATCTTATAGTAACCACCTCTGGCACCCTACAGCAGCCAGTCGACATGGCCAATGCCTTTAATAACACCTTCACTGACCTCAGGTCTACTCTCCCCTGAATATCTCCATACCCGCCAGATACAGACTCCATCTACCCTAACCCTTATACCTCACTTAAACCAGGCCAACCACCATTCTACCTTCGGAAAATTACTAGGGCCCAGACAATTAAATATGTCACAAAAACTCTAAACAAAACCAGGGTCACGGGTGACTCCTTAGATATGAAGCTAATAGCACTAGCATTGGACAAGCTTGCCTCTCCCTGAGCACTGGAATCTTCCCAGATAGGTGGAAGACTGCCCAGGTCACCCTGGTGTATAAAAATGGGGACAGAATCAACCTGGGAAATTATCGGCCAATCTCAATACTACCTCCACTCTCTAAAGCACTAGAAAGGGCAGTCTCGGACCAGCTGACCGAATATTTAAACAAGTACAACCTGCTTTGCCCACAACAACACGAGTTTTGCACAGGCCACAGCACCATCACAGCGTTAATCAACTTCACTACTCACATCTATGAAGCTCTTGATTCTGGGAAAATGGTGGGGTCTATATTTAATCGACCTCACAAAAGCATTTAACACCATTAATCACATAATCCTGCTCAGGCACCTTAGGACCCTGGGACTGTTAGTAGATACCACCTCCTGGCTAAACAACTACCTTTCCCACAGGACCCAGTGTGCGAGGATGGGGGGTAACCTCCGATCTCAAAAATGTAACCCTGGGGGTTCCCCAAGGTTCAATCCTAGAGCCACTTCTCTTCAGACTCTTCATTAACTTGCTCCCCAGTGCCTGTCCTGCAAAAATGCTGCTCAATGTGGATGACGCTGTTATCTCTGTGCCTGGGAGCCTCAACACCATATTGACCATGTTGTCAAAACAGCTAACATTAAACTAGGAATCCTCTATAGGCATAGGCAATCCATGAAGTTCTTGACCTGGTTACCAGAAGCTCCATCCTGTCGGTCATTGACTACGCCCTAGTCATTTATAGTGCCCCCTCAGACACTGCCTTAAGAAGGGTTAAAGTACTGCTGAACAAGGCTTGCCGCCTGGTCCTGTGGGTAAAGCACCTGACTCAATAATAGAATTTCAAAATTTGCCGATGACACTAAGCTGGGAGGACGTGTTGACAGTGAGATTAATAAAAACAGTCTAATACACGATCTCGCTAGTATTGAATGTTGGGTAAAAAACAACCAGATGTTCTTTAATGTTTCAAAGTGTGCAGTCTTACATATGGGTAAAAATAACCCCAAACTTATTTTCTTAACAACATCATTATTAGAGAATCAACGGTAAAAAAGGATTTGGGTATATTAGTAAATAATAAATTCTTCTACTGCCCACTGTAATAAATTGGCCAACCAGGCCAATGCGCTTCTCCGTAGAATAAATAATACATTTGTTAATAAAACTGAGGAATGTGTTATGTCCCTGTACAGATCTCATGTAAGACCATATACTGATTATGGATCACCCTTTTGGAGTCCCTACTTGACCGCGGACATCCTTAGAATCGAACAGATCCAGCGTAGGACAACTAAACTTATACCCCATCTTTCCCAGTTAGATTATGAAACTAGACTTCAAAAAACAGGATTGTATCCACTTCATCTTAGAAGAATACGAGGAGACCTTCAGTTATTTAAGACTGTTCATTCGCCAACTTTAATGGAACTATCTGGAATCTCATTTACATCTAGGAAAATAGTGGCAAGATGTCATAATAAACTAACTGAAATCCAATGAACTAAAACAAATAAAAGACAGCAGTTCTTCACAGTCAGAGCACCTAGAGTCTGGAACACCTTGCCACAAGATATTGTGGAGCTGTGACCAGATAAACAACTTCAAAAATAAATTAGACAAATGGCTTTTAAAGTAGATCGAGGGGAATAATGGTCCACAAGGTGTGGAGGACAATCTCGATGGGCTTATGCCTTCTTTTGTCCACTAAACCGAGTAAACCCATACCTGTACCCTCTACACCTCCATTGGCTGGCTCCCCTTTCACCTTAGGGCTAAATATCAGGCTTGCCTAATAGGCAAAAAACACTCCTTGGACTCACCCCCCCACACTGCCTCTCTGTTTTAGCGCTCCCTCCCCACTAAAGCCACTAGGAGCTCAGCTAAGGATGTGCTACTGGTCTCCTTCAAAAGAAGCTGCCTAGTACAGCGCTCACTCTCCTACCGTGGGCCCGCCTGGTTTAATGAACTCCCTGCTACAACCTGGGAGCACACAAAAATTGCACCCTTTAAAAGAGCACTGAACCCCCCCCCTCGCCCAAATGTCCCTCTGTGACTGTAGCTAGCAAATACCAATGGCCATCCTCCTTCAGAACTAATCCTCCCCCCTTGCCTACCCTCCATTCTTTCCCCCAACTCCTCTCCCTCCTCCCACCTCTCTGACAAAACCCAGTGGTGATTTCCCACTAACTCCCTACCTTTTCTTAGATCCCCATCCACGGTTTTATGACTAAGCCATCTCAGGCGGCACCTGCCATACCCTCAGCATTCATTTGTTAGTCTCCCTTCCCAGGTTTATATTGATACCAACTTACTATGTTGATAAGATTCCTTTCTTATAGTTATACTGCTGACAATGTAACAGCCTGTTCAATCATTACTTACTCAGCATGTAACCTCCAACAATCCTTGAATGTTAAGGAACCTGTTTTGATTGTTATGTAACCTGTCTTGTATGTTTGTCTCTTGTTCACTTGACATGAAACCTTTGTAAAAGAGCCTTCTGGCTCAAAGGTGTTAAAACCGCACTCAAAATAAATAAAAAAAAATGTTAGGGCCCCTGTTACTCCCTCTGTTTGTCAATGATTTGCTCACCATTTGTAGAGACTGCAGGATATATATGCAGATGATGCCGTAATACATACAGGGAACAAAACTATAAATGAGCTGACCAGTGTTATGGGAACTGAACTGGAAACGTTGATGCAGTGGATTGGTAATAGAAGACTGATCTTAAAACAAAACTAGTGTTTGGTTTAACCCCCTTAGAAATGGGAGTTCCCGAAAAGTCTTCCTTGAGCTTGCCTAAATGCTCACTGCCAGGCTGGTGTTCTGCATTTTAGCAGTTTAAATGTATTGCCAGAGAGTGCCTGTATAGCCTTTGTGTACTGTCTCTTTAAGAGCTGCCTGGATTGCAGTCATAATTAATCTGAGAGAGAGCCCTGTTAGAAGATGTACTTGTTTGCTTGTCGTTTGTTAGAGTAGTAATAATATTGCAGTTTGTTCTAACCTGCCTTCCTTGCAGCATGGACAATTCTGTTTGTTTCCATCATCTTGGTCCTGGACTGCAGAATGGGCCAATCAGTATATTTGGAACTCTAAAATGGAGCCTGCCTACAGGGGCTTGATGGGGCCAAAATTTGCAGGAATTGTTAGTTTTGGGCTTTTGGCACCTAAAATAACCTGGAAGGGGAGCCCTTATTGTGACCGACAGACAGATCAGCCAACCAAACCTTTTGGATCTTGGTGAAATTCTCAAGCTGCTTGCAGCTAGTTTCAGTTCTGAGTTGGGAAGTGAAGAGATAACAGTTTGAATGATTCAAGCAACAGCCACAGCATAGATTCATGTGGGAGAACTGTGGAAAGGTCTGACTTTTGGCCTGCATGCCTGCCTGCTGTCCCTGAGAGGGAACTTATGCATTTTTCGGACTGAATCCGAACTTGGAGAGCGAAGTAAGCAGCTGAATTTCGACCAAGCGCCTACCTGAAGACGACCAAAGATTTGCTGAATGCAATTGGCCTGTCTGGACTTCTAGCCACCTCTGAACTCCCTTATTGTGCAGAGACTCTATAATTGCGACCGGAGAGCCTTTTGCCTGGTACGGTGGAATTTCCTTACATGTGAATGTGTTGTGTGCTTATAGTGGGTCATGATTTGGTTCCCCACTGTGGTTTGAATTGTGTTCCGCTTGCTGGAAGCTGCATTAGAATCTCCTTACGTGTAAATGTGCTGTGTGCTGCTAGTGGGTCGCAATTTGGTTCCCCACTGCGGTTTGAACTGTATTCTGCTTGCTGTAAGCTGCATCCAGCCCACGGACTGAATCCGTATCTATTTCCATTTGCCTGGGCCCTGCTACGCAGAGAAAGTCATCGATGAGAGACCGGCCTGGGGATCAGATCACTGCTCAACACCTTGAACAGGAACGATACCTTGGTGATTCGTGTGGGCCCTGCTTCTCCGGGCACTCCAATTCAACAGCCTGCAGTCTCGATTTTGTCCTGCTTGTATCCAGTATTGGGTATTGTGAGTAAACATCAGGGTAGCTCCCTGCAACAACAGCTAAATCCAAAAGTGTTATCTGATTGTCTTGTTGCCTTTTCTTTCATGAACTGAGCTCTCCGGCTCCAGATTACAACTAGTGTGTGTTGTTCATGTTGCTTTCTTCTGTTACAGGGCCCCAACCAGTTGAACATTCCTGGCTAGCCCATCCTCTCCCTACCTGGGTACCCAGAGGTGTGACTGTGTGGGGACTTAAAGCACATGCATAACTGTTTGATTAATATAGCCTTTAAGCCAATCAACCTGATTGCGCCCCTTCCTTGTTCAAGTCCCCTGAATAAATGAGATCTGACTTTTTTTTTTGCTGCGTTTAACCCGACTGTGGTTCCAGTTTGTGCCAGGAGTACTGTACTGTTGCTATTTACTGTGCATAACCTTGTTTTACAGGGGGTCCCCAGGGTCAAGCCAGGGGAACCAGCCCTGGTGGTAGGTGCAAACAGTGTGGGTACTGGTATGGTGTACAAGGGGTACTGCGAAGGTGATTATCGTATATTGCTCAGGCCACTAGAAGGGAAAGAGGGGGGTTACAGTGTCCTGGAGGGCTGTGCCCAGGTTAGTTTGACCACTACCAATCCTGACCTCCGGGTGAAGGCACCAGTTTCAGAACTCAGGCCCCTTAACCTGCTACTAGCCGCACAGGCAGGGGTAGTAGCCCTTGGGATAGCACCACCAAGGAGTTACATTTGTTCAGCACAAAAATAACATTGCTATAATTAATGTGAAATTGTCAGGAGGGAACAGACTAGATATAGTCTAGGAGTTCAAATATCTTGGGGTGTTTTTAGATTCAACCTATCATTTGAAAAAAAAAAAATATATGGATCATGTTACTACCCAGCTGCATAAAAATTTAGGTGCACTGTGTAAGCAATAATAATCAACAACAGGGTGTGCATTTTTAGTGATTAATCAACACCCCGGGTGCAATGTAAGGCACGAGGTCGCATGCCGATTGCCTCACAGCACCTGGGGTGTTGATTAATAACCACTAACCGCACATCCTGGAGTGGGTTACTGTGCTTATAACATGGGCCATATGTGGAGAGAAATGGACAAAAAACAGTGTAATTACAGTAAGAAAATGTAGGAACTATTTTGTTATGTTCCACAATTTCTGGTTGCAGTACCACACCTTTTTTTGTGTTCTGCCACAGTAAAACCAGCTAAAATAGTTCTACTAACAGAAGTTTGTGGTAAACAGGCCTGGTAGTTAAAATAGGAGGATCTTGTTATTCTGTTGTCAATGTGTTGCTGCTGTCTCTTTCCCTTGATTTACTCACCTCCGTGTGCTACTTTTCATTTGCCAAATACAGATAAACAGTAAGACAACCGCAGCAACACTGGAGATGCCCCACGTCACACTACAAAGACAGGGGGACAGAGACACACAGAGAGAGCTGCATGATGCCCCATTAATGCTCTGGGCTGCTTCGGAGAGAGTAACGGAGAGGTAGAAGACTATAGACACTTTCTCACTTTCTCAGGAAATTCGCTGCGTGTCTTTCTTTCTCTCTCTCTCTCTCTCTCTCAAACGTGGGATTGTTCTCTCCTGTTCATTGCCCCGAGGCGCTGCCGAATGCACAGACAGAGAGTCATTTTAAGACTGATTGCTATATTCATATAGCATGACTCATCATTTGTGCTGCTTGCTCGCTGTCCATCGCTGCCGCCACGGACATCATGGTGTGGTTCGTGAAGGTCCGCAGGGCAGGTGGGTGGGAGAAGCATGCGGAAAGAGGGAGCCTCGGGAGACATAGATGACATTGCAGCACTTCCCATTCCTGCCCATTCTACCAGCAGCGAGGAGCTTCTCTCTGTTGCGCTCTGTACGGGTCGCCATTGCACAGCAGTGGTGACAGACTCTCTCTCTGTCTCTCACAGAGGTGTCAGCAGGGTGGGTGACTCACCAGGATTAGGGGGAACTGTGCACTGGGCTAGGGGACTTCCCTACATGTAGTGATATTTGCTTGCACTGTATTGTGTGGGGAACACTATGCCTCGCTTAGCGAGACATTTAAATGGCTGCTGCGGAGGAATGAAACCACGAAGGAATAACAAGTGCGGCTGTGCCCCGTAATCTGGCTCTCTACACAGCAGACTGATCACTATATGCAAACGACCTGACTGATTAACAAAGATTAATCAGTCACATGATCAATCTCTGCCAATCAGATCACAGAAACATCCTCGCCCATGTTACAAATAGGTTTGATTAAGGACTTACCAGCAGACGATATGAGAAAGACAATATCTCAAAGTAGCCACCTTCCACTATTACATTACGATGTGTTGGTATAAGGTTCAGCCTCAGTAAAAATGCAAGAAAGGCGAAGAGTCTAATATAATTCTCTTTCTAGGTCTGCATCAAGGTCAAGTCTGGCAGTACAGCCTAGAGGTTATAGTAACAAGCTGTGAACGAGCTTGGTACATCCAGCAGATCAGACCTTGGTTTGATTCTCACAACCTCCACTTGCATACCATGAGACTCTGAGCAAGTCACTTAATTGCCCAGTGCTCCCAGGTCTCCCCTGAAAACAGGCACTTGTGCCTAGTAGGCCTTACCCGGTTACCAAAGACAAAAGGAAAAATTATTAAACACCACTGTAGTGTATGCAATACTAAACTGGCTACACCTTAATGAGAGGGCTCTACTAAATTTGGGGTCATTAGCATACAGAATAATAAGCAAATGTGATGACAGTCCAATTTATACAATGACTGTGAGAATACAAGTTTACAAATTAATACTTGCATTTATTTTCAGGTGTGACAGGCCTGTACTGGAAATAAATCATTTATTTCAATCTTAGTTGGGTCATCAGCATTTATTTCGATTTGAGGCTGGTCACAAAGGAGCTGTTAAGCAATGGGAGAAAGACTTGCACAGTGCTTGATGACATCATAATGGCACCTGCTGCATTTAAATGCAGAGCAGTGAACTCAAACAAATCTTCGCTGAAAGAACTAATCTTGCCAGAGAGGTACTGTCATTGTATAAATGACATGTGCCATGGGCTGGCTTACAGTTTCATATTTATTTTTTATCTGCAGGGTTGGTCTCTATGGCCTCACGGGTGGCAAAGTCACGGACTCTGAGTGACAGCCACATTTCTGATATGGTAAACACTGAATAGCAATGAGCTGCTGGGGTCAAGTGTCCAATAGACATTGGTTGGTGCATTATGGAAGACATCCATAGGACAATGCTCAAAACAAGATGTGCAGAACATCTGTATGGTGTATCAAGATGTGTTCCTTAAGAAATAACCAATGCTCTTTCTACTGTGATATAAAATTCATTTTTTATACTTACTACGCTTTTACACCACTGATCACCTAGCCTGCCCCCTTCTGCCCCCTGCCCCATCACCTCACTGTCCCTGGGACTTACCAGGCCAGACCCTTGCAGTGCCCCATACCTCACACTCCAAGGTCTGGCCTCCTGGGTCCCCCTCAGCCATGGAGTACCTTTAGGTTGGTTGCAGGTCGGAAGGCCCATTAGGTGAGTGTGGAGCCTGTGAGGAGAGGTGGTGCCATCCTGCAGCCTGGGAGCTTTTCTGTGTTCATCCCTAATCTGTGACATCAATGGTGTGATCGGTGCATGTGTGTCCACGTGCCCCCATCAAATAAACATCGTCCCTCCTCCTCTTGGCTGTGAAGTTCATTGCAGAGGCACATCACACACACCCCCGAGGTGAAAAGTGTCCAAAGGATGCTCAATCCACCTCCCTCCGGCTGGCCCTCCGACACTCCGGGGCTCATTCTTAATTCATATGATTTGGTATTGTACTTAAGGATATAAGCGTTTTGCGATACACTCAGGGTTTTTATATAGTGATGCATTCATTAGCTGTGTGAATATGTAATGTAAGTTGTATGTCTGAGCTGTGCCTGTAAAAGGGGCCAACTAGCCCAGTGTACCCTCCCGGTTACTGAATCAATATATCAAAAATACAGTAAGCTGTAATGGAAAACACAGCCCTGGCATAACTTGAAATTTAATGATATTTTGCACCGTTCCCATCTTGTGTGGTTCAGCACACTCACCAACTTGTAAAGCTATAAAGAAGCAGGACTCCACTGACAACAGCATGCTACATTCCAGCTGGACTATCCTGGATAAACACTTTGTAAAATAAACTGGTATTTAATATTAATTTTAAACCATTAGGTGAGACGATAGACTTTAGGGTTATTTCTAAATGTGTCATTCAGTCCCTGTTCTGGTACCGGCTACAGGTACATTAGCTGTCAAGGAACAACACAACCACTATACCCCCCCAAACCATTCATTTGCTCTGACTGGTGGCAATTGCCCTCTGACCCTATTTGTGTTAGTTACGCTCAGGCAGCACCTTGAGGTTAACAGAGAGCCTGACAGATAGGGTAATGAGCACTGGGGGATAGACGGGAAAACACACTCACTCACAACAGACAGATCAATTATCAACGAGTACTCCATCATGTGGCTAATATGGGATCGTCACTTCACCCTTGTAGTGTACAAGGGTGAGACTGGCGATCACTGCTGGAATTGGTGACAATGGACAAACCATCATTCATTAGCGTTCACGCAAGCCAGTTAAAATTCCCCATCTTCTATACCTGAAACACAGCAACCCTGTATAAATGGGTATCTGATGCATTACCTTCTAAATAGCATGTAACCAGTGTCCATTAAATACAATTTCACCAGGTTTTACAACTGCTGATATTCTCTTCATATATTTCTGATCCATACCATCAACCATTGCGAGATGACTGCAGAAGTCAGCACAGAGTGACATCATCTAATAAAGACACTGCCCTAACAGCAGTATCTGTGCCACTGTACTCTGCCTTATAAAATATATTTGGCCCTACGTCAAAGTCATGAAAACCATGACTTAATGTGTAAAGTAATCTAAGATTAAAAGCACAACATTCTTTCTTCTCAGTCACCTCTGGTCTTTTTTTAGTTGTTTTTTTAATTAAGATATTTATTATCTTCACAGCTATCAGCCTTCTTACAAAATATGACACAACTCATAGTTTAGATTCTCCTTGTTATATTTTCCCCTTTCCCTCATCCCCCCAGGACGCATCTGGAAATAAACTGTTACAAAGCTCAGTATGTCTTTTCCATAAAACTTTTGAAATAATTTTTATGTTTGCTTGCATGCATGTGCAAGAAACATACAGGGGCAGCTTGCTGCAGTAGCGAGTTGTGGAGGAGCGGCAGTATTGTTGCCAATGCAGGCAGCCCATTTTGGGGCTGGTCTGTGTGGCACCAATACAGTATCACGCTGTCCATGACAGCAGCAGTGTAACTTGCCATCATCTTGAAACAAACTGGCCGCTGCAATCAGGGAGCGTCCCGTCATCAGCAGCTGTTTTTGTGGGGCGGTCCCTGACTGCAGCAGCCAATTACAGCTGTACTGTCTGGTGTCCTCTTTCAATAAACATGGTGGCGGATTCACGTCTGCCTCTCACAGTCCCCACGAAGCCAATGGACAGCCTCTGCCTCTCAGAGTCCCTGTTAAAGTTGACGAGGGTGCCCAATTCCCATCGGCATGCCCCCTCCCCAGTTCATTTGCAGACGGGGTAGTCCAGTCCACGTCAGCATGATGCCCCATCCCATTTGTTCTGTGCCAAGGGGTGCCCAATCCCCCTTGGCTCATGCATCCCCCCCCCAGCACACTGTATGGCCAACAGGGGTGCCCAATCCCCATAGTCTCAGCCCCCCCAAAAAACACCTAGATGGCAGCTGGGAGGCTACCCCAGCATGCCAAAACGCTCCTGGGTTATCTTTTTTTAAATCCTGTTAAAAAAGAAAACAGTCCCTTGTTGAGTCCCTTGCCCCCCTCCCCCAACCCGCAGCCATCCTCTGCGCACCTCACCTCCCCACACACACCCTCACCCCATACTTACCTCCGAAGCCCAGTGCAACTATCTTCAGTGGACTGGGAACACGTCTGCACTCTTCAAGGCTGACTGTGTACTGAAGAAATGCGGTAAGCTGTATAATGGCATAAAAGTTTTTAATTCAACTTATGTGGCTAACTTGGCCACTTTTTCGACTTTTGGCACCACATTTTCAACATGGGGTTCTTGGGACCCCTCCTCATGAATTCATTCACTGTCATGGTGGTATTCAGTCCGGAAAGGTGATTTTGCAGTCACTGCGTGGAATCACCTTTCGGGACTGAGTAACGAAATGACAGTGTCACTGTTTATGAGGTGGGCTCTCAAAAAGCCTATGTTGAAAATTTATTGAAAAATATTCCAAAGAATGACTGTTACAAGCGTGCATTGCGCAGTTTCTATGCACACTCGTAACTTCACGAGTTTGTAATATTTTCACTCCAGATTTTCAACACTGGCATTTTTCACACCTCCTTATGAACAGTACAGCTGTCATTTTCCACATCCTCGCCAAAATGTGTTTTTGCACTTCCAGTGCAGAATAGCGTGGTCACTGTAGGAAATCGGTGTTCGGGACAGATTAAGAAAATCACAGTGACAGTGTTCAAGAGTAGAGGTCACAAAATGCCAATATTGACAATCTGGTGAAGTAATTCCACTAAATGACTGTGTTACGTGCATGTATTGCACAGTTTCCATGTACGCTTGGAAGTTCGAACATTTTTAATATTTTCATTCCAGATTTTCAACATTACCATCTCTTCACACCTCCCTATGAATGGGACAGCTGTCATTCTTCACATCCTGCCCGATCTGCATTTTCACACATCTGGCGTAGAATGGCACGGTTGCTGTGGGACATCAAAATTTGGGACACATTAACAAAATCACAGTGCCACTGTTCATGAGCAGAGGTCACATATGCTTTCATGAGGTAGGGGTCACAAAAAGGCCATGTTGAAAATCTGTGGTGCAAATACCAACAAACGCCCAGGGCATTAGGGTTTCTAACCATAACGTCCCACCCTGTGCACACCGACAGGCATCAGGGGTGTGCCTTTGGATTGCCGGCTGTAATGCTCATGCCATTCTGCACCCAACCCTCCACCCTGAAGCCAGTGACAGGCATCAAGGTGTGCCTTAGATTCTTCGGCCCCAGGCTTCACCCCATTCTCTTATACTGCACCCATTTCAGCATATGTCCTTATGAAATGGAGTGACTGTGAAGCCGAACACCCCAAGGCACACCTCAACACTTGTCGGTGTCTACAGGATAGGGTGAGGTGAAATGCCATGAGCATTATGGGCGACGACCCAAAGGCACACCCCAATGCCTGTCCATCTCAGCAGGGTGGAGGTGGGGTAGGCGCAAGTTCAATATTTCACTGCCATTCCTATTCTGCAACTGTCTAACTCCTGCACGTCCAAATGCTAATATCAGTAAGCAAACATTTGGCATTGACAAATGCATGTTTTGGTTTTGTGCTTTTTTCTGGCTCCATCTGACCAGCTTGAGGGGTGAAAGAACAATGGAGAAAATCAAAACTGCTATCATAAGCGAGCCGCTGGCGCGACAGTTGGATTTCCGCTACGGACGTCAGTGACCGGGTTGAGACGACCGGGAGCTGGAGGGTTGGCTGGAGGGAGAACTTGAGCATCCCAAAGACCGCTCATCCTCTCCGGGGAGGGGTACAGAGCTCGGCTCTTGTCTGGCGCGGGTGGAGATGCGGTACAGCAAGCCCGATGCTCCAACAGAGGGAGATGTGCCAGACGCGCTCAGTGCCTTGGCGTCCGGGACCGGGCGCGTCGAGAATATCAGAAAAAACCTTTCAGCCTCCCGGAGGCGGGCACCAGGCCCCGACATTTAGTGCTCTACCTGCGAGATAGCGTGCCGAAACACAGAGAAGCGTCGGGGTGTAAGGGCTCCCACCCTGTACCCGCCTGGGGGGGTACAACCACGGCTCCATGGGGCACGGACTGCACCGGTCACCAGGTAGGTGAGCGAGGACTGATAAGGCCGTAGGTGTCTCCCGAAGATGGGGAGAGCTGCAAGGAGGGGGAGCGGAGTAAAAAACCACTATGATTCTCAAAAGAGGTGGCAGGGAAGGTTAGGAAGAAAAAGGCTGCATTCAAAAAGTATAAGGAATCACAGAAGGAGCACGACAGGGAACTGTATCAATTAAAGCAGAAAGAAGTGGGGAAGGCAGTCAGAATAGCAAAGGCCCAAACCGAGGAGAAAATAGCCAACTCAGTTAAGAAGGGGGATAAAACCTTCTATAGGTACATTAGGGAGCATAGAAAGGTTAAGGGAGGAATAGTGAAGATTAATAAAGGAGAGGGGAGGTGGGCAGAGGGAGAAAGTGAAAAGGCAGAGATACTGAATGAGTACTTTTGCTCAGTATTCACAAAAGAAGATGAGGAGTTACCTAAACCAGACAACAGAAGCACTCTGGGTAGGGGGGTTGACACCAGTCCATTTACAGAAGAGAGTCCTGAAAGAACTCCTAAAACTCAATGTGGACAAAGCAATGGGGCCTGACGGGATTCACCCCAGAATCCTAAAAGAACTAAGGGAGGACCTAGTGACACCACTGACCACAATTTTTAACAAATCATGGGAGGATAGGGTGGTACCTGAGTACTGGAGGAGGGCAGATGTGATTCCCTTCACAAAAGTGGGAGCAAGGCAGAAGCAGGAAACTACAGACCTGTAAGTTTGACCTCAGTGGTAGGAAAATGATGGAATCACTAGTGAAAGAAAGATTGTTGAGTACCTAGGGCCAGCGGGCACAGGACCCAAAGCAGCATGGATTTACAGCAGGAAGGTCATGTCAGACAAATCTAATAGATTTCTTTGACTGGGTGACCAAAGTAATAGACCAGAGAGGGGCTGTGGATATGGCCTACCTAGACTTTAGCAAAGCATTTGACATAGTCCCGCACAAAAGACTAATAATCAAGTTAGCCAGCATGGGAGTGGGTTCCAGGGTGGTAGCTGGGTAGCAAACTGGCTGCAGAACAGGACACAGAAGGTAATACTGAATGGAACACATTCCGAAGAAAGGGGGGTTACTAGTGAAGTACCTCAGGGCTCAGTACTGGGTCCAGTTCTCTTTAACATCTTTATAGGTGACACTGCAGAGGGTCTGGAGGGAAAGGTATGCCTCTTTGCAGATGAGACAAAGATCTGTAACAGAGTTGATATACAAGGGGCGGGTTGAAAGGATGAGAAGGGACTTGGCAAGGTTGGAGGAATGGTCAGACATATGGCAACTTAGATTCAATACAAAGAAGTGCAAAGTAATGCACCTGGGAAACAAAAACCCAGGAGAAGAGTACATAATAGCAGGGAGGTACTAACAACAACAAAAATGGAAAGGGACCTGGGGGTAGTCATATCAGATGACCTAAAGGTGGGTAAGCAATGTGAGAAGTCAGTAAGGAGACCAGGGAATACTGGGATGCATAGGACGGGGCATCACAAGTAGAAAAAGGGAAGTGGTTATCCCTCTGTACAGACAGTTGGTGAGACCCCATCTGGAATACTGTGTGCAGTTTTGGAGACCCCATCTACGCAAGGTCGTAGACAGGATGGAAGCAGTCCAGAGGAGGGCAACTAAAATGGTGCAGGGTCTGCATCAGAAACCATATGAAGAGAGACAGAGAGTTTAATATGTATGCCCTTGATGAAAGGAGGGACAGGGGGTACGTGATAGAAACTTTTAAGTACCTCAAGGGAATCAACAAAGTCCAGGAGGGTAGCATTTTTCAGAAAAAGAGATGTGTAAGAACAAGGGGGCACAATTTAAAGATAGAAGGGGGACGGCTCAAGGGTAATGTGAGGAAATTTTTTTTCACGGAGAGAGTGGTGGACGCATGGAACCGCCTTCCTGGGGAGGTTGTTGGGTCTAAAACAGTGGGGGAATTCAAACATGCATGGGACAGACATAAGGCAACTGTAGTGGGGGGTTGCAGGAAGTAGGCTGTTGGTTAACTAGAATCTGCACCTTATCCAGCAGGAAGGGAAATGGGCAGACTGGGTGGGCCAAGTGGTCCTTATCTGCTGTCAAAGTCTATGTTTCTATGTTTGACATCAGTCCTGATCCCTGTGCCCACCCCATCACCCCCGACCTACATCAATTCCCGGGCACCCTGGCTTGCCCCCCAGAGCGGGGCCGCTGGGGGGGGGGCCTACCCCTAATGGAGACTCGGTCGGTATGTAGGAGCGAGGATTTATGATTGGCAGAGTGGGATGGACATCAAGGAGCACAGTCAGACTGGTTTTCATCTTTTATTCCTCGGGGATAAGTGGCATGCAGTGACATGATAGCATGTACGCTACACATTTGGCATGCCTTGCAGCACTGCCTAGCTCCAGCCATCAGACCCCTGGCCTCCCACCGGGGTCAGTCAAACTCTGGCAGCTTCCTCACCCCCGGAGGACAGTAGTCCATGGGACACTTGATCCTCCTCCCCCTGGCCGGCCCTCCAATGACACAAGCTCATTACTGAACTCAGGTTGCCGGCGTCACAAGTGGAAACCCTACCGCTGCAGCAGTGAACCAGCGTCACAAGTGGAAACCCTACCACTGCACCGGAGGGCCAGCGTCATGAGTGGAAACCCTACCGCTGCAGCAGTGAACCAGCGTCCCAAGTGGAAACCCTACCGCTGCACTGGTGGGCCAGCGCCACAATTGGAAACTCTACCAGTGCACCAATGGGCCAGCCCAAACTTTTGGAAAAATAATAATAATGTGGCAAGGAGCCAGAGAGAACTGGAAGCTGCAATACTGATGGTTATGGCTGAGAATTTGTCCAGCATTTTACCTCTCAGCAGTACACCTATCCCTGGAGCTGCATGACTGCAGACACCCAGGCTTGCTCCTAAACTTGGATCGCCCATAAAATAGTGCTGCAGCTGGGGGCAGCCCACTTTTACCCCTCTCTTCAATTCTACTTTCGCTTTCTAGACCCACCTTACTTGCTTATTCCTCTTGTTGGGACTTGCACTGTGCAGTCAGCAACCTGTCAGCCCTGACAGCCACTCCCTCCACTATCCTAGCTGGTGGGCTCTACATAGAGCAGGGCCCAAGGGTACCGACAACAGTCACATATATGACCCTGTGCACCTGCAGTGCCACGACCACCTGTCAAGGGGCCGCTACCTGAGCCATGTCCAGTCCCTGACGTGAAGCACAGAGATTTTCAGAAAGTACAAACTCCCCAAAAGCAAAACAGCATTTAGCTAAACACCTTCAGTGTCCAAAATACCTCCTACTATTTAACAGAATGGTAATCTGTTACCCTGAGCCTCCCCAGTCATAAATGTTTCAAGATTTATTGTTGCAAGACGGGGGGGGGCTGAAATGAGACTGCCTGTTGTGTGCAGCCACTCAACAGGCAAAGCAAATGCTGGGGGGCTGGACCACAAGAGCAGAGAAAGTAATCTTGCCACTTTACAAGGTCCTGTCCAGGCCCCACCACCTGGAGTAATTTTTTTAAGTTTATATTTATTAATTTTCTGTGTAAAAGACATTACACAGTCAATTATCTCATGTGGGTATCAGATACAGGTACATCTCTAGCAACATTGCTGCCCTAACAATTATATGGAGAACAGTAAATATAATAGTCCTGTGTTCTGTTACAGTAGAAGATTGGGGGTCCCTATGTGTTATATTTATCAAGTCCATCAATTCTTGATAATTGCCAGCTTCTTCAACAGCAGAGGTGTTTTCTATAGGGAGAAATGAATACATATTGAGTTACACAATCACTAGGATTGCTATTTAAACCTGGTTCTATCTATGGAGATAATCAGACAGGCAGTAGACCCCTTGAAAAAAAACTCAACAACCTCCAGGTGCAATCACAGATTTCAAAGTATTCATGCCATTAGTTCAACAATCAGAGACAATTTTGTTCTTAAAACTATAATAGATACAGAGAGTTAACATCGTAAACTATGTTCCAACAGGGAACTGTGAACTTTTAATATTTTACCATGTTTTATTTAGATTTTTATTACTGGCAGGTTAAGCTACCGCTGCTATTTCAGACCTTGACTTGATCTAGCGTGGGCATTTCAGAATTTTATTTTATTTATTTAGCTTTTGTTGACCGGGTAAGCGCACTAGACAAATCCTGCCTATTTTCAGGCACGACCCGGGGGAGGGGGATACAGATGAATGCCAACTGACCTTGAACCAGATTAAGCTGTTGGTGGTATTTTTAGTGAATGAGGGAAATTTGGCCAGGACACCGGGGAAATTCCCCTACTCTTTTCGATAAGTGCCATGAGATCTTTAACATCCACCTGAACTACCACCAATCCAGGCAGATGGGACCTCGGTTTTAACGTCTCATCCGAATGGCGGGTATCCCCCACGCTCACGGTTTCATGAGCACCAACAAAGAAAAATATTTTATTGTGAGCCCCTCAAGCTCTCCCAGGACCACACTTAGTCCACGTATAGTTCTAAAATGTTCTGTCTCCTGTTCCCATAGGAGACATAATAAACCACCTGGAGTAATGCATGCAGTTTTGGTCTCAATAAAAAAAGGGCAGAGTGGTAGTTGAGTGGGTGTCAGACCAGGGCCACCAGAATGTTCAGAGATACTACATGACAAATACTATGAGGACAGGCTGGAGGCTGTTCACCCTGGGGAAAATGAAGGCTGAGAGGGGTCACGATAACACTCTTTCACACACTCAAAGGTATCCACAAGATCGAACAGTCAGAGATGTTCGACATGGCATCCTGCAGCAGGATACAGGTGCACGACCTGAACCTCACTTCAGGGGTTACTCTAGGAGACACTTTTCTTCACCTAGCAGATAGTAAATCTATTAAACAGCCTACCAGCAGAGACAGTGGAGAAAACAGTACAGGCTTTTAAGGTAATCTAGGACAAAATTCTGCCTATCAAGTGAATCACTGGGTAACCTGGGTAGTAGAGTGGGTAGTAATCCCTATAAACTGTTACATACTTGCATAACATGCTTATTTCATTCTTGGCTGCATAGCAAGGAGAGGCGATATGATGGACCTAGAGTTCTGGTGGGAGGCACTTCACAGCTGAAGTCTGCCTGATACTGAAGCTCACAATGTGGCAGACTGGAAGCGCCTTTTAATGGAAAAAAGGCAGTCAACAGCTTGCTCAACCATGGAAGTGTGCTACTATGAAGGACTCAACATGGCCACCAAAACGATAGCCAGACTTCAGCTGAATTCCCCCCCTACCCCAACAGAGCTGTTTCTCTCAGTCAGAGCCAGCCTGCCATCAGCCTCTGCCCACCCCTGGTTAGAACATACCTCCTCCACCCGCATGAGCCCCTTCCCCCCCGGGATTGATCCCCATGGTGGGATCAGGAAGGGGAGCACACCTGGTATCCAAATCTTGGGAGGCAGCATGGACCAGGGAATGGGCCAGGCTTCATACACTGGCTCCTTCTCCGTTTTCACCCCACCCAACTCACCGACATTGGGTACAGCCCCGTTTTTGGCCTTGCATGCTACTGATTTGTCCCTTCAGAGAAGCAAGCTCCCTGGCCCACCACAGAGGTCACTAGAGTGGCAGAGCCAGACACCATCCCTCCATGAGCTGGGAGTGTTGCCACATGGGTGTACCTTCCCAGCCCCCAGGCCAGCCCCACCCAGCTCCCAAGTCCCCTCCCAAACTTGGGTTGCCGATGCGGGAGCACTGAGTGCTACCCGCTGGGTCCTCGGGCGGTCCTTCAGTTATATGTCTAACTGGCCACCTTTGATTTTTTTTTAGCCAGCCAGTTAAGCTATCTGGGGAAAAAGTAGATATATTTGAATAAGAACAAATGTATACAGACTGTTAATAAATACATATTTTGGCCACCTAGAAAACAGCTTCCAGAAAAAAGCGGTGATACTAACATACTAATAGCCAGCAGAATAGGCCTGTCGGTGTTTCATGTCTGCTCGGTATCGAGCCCTTAGCGGGCGCTCCCCCCCCTTGTCCCTGTGAGGTTCACTCTTGGCTTCAGTACCCCCATGCATCTGTCCCACTCCCTCTTGAAGCCCTCCACAGTGTCTTGCTAGACTAGGCTCCCAGGCAATGCATTCCATGGCTCTACCACCCTCTCTGTGAAGTAATGCTGTCTATGTTCTCCCCTATAAGTTCCTCCCTCCAGTTTCCACTTGTGCCCTCTGGTTTTGCCCCTTGCTTTAGCCTGAACATTTCTTTGGCTCCACCCCTGTTAATCCCTTTCACATATTTGAAAACCTCAATCATGTGCCCCCATCTCTCCTCTCCTCCAGTGAGTACAGCCCAAGGGCTTGCAGCCTGTCCTCATAGGTCCCATCCCCCATGCCCAGGATCATCCTGGTTGCCCTCCTCTGGGTCCTCTCCAACAGTACTATGTCCTTCTTAAGGTGCGGCCTCCAGAACTGCACGCAATACTCATGGTGCAGCCTAACCAAGGCATTGTACAGAGGTAGTATCACCTCACTCCTCCAGGACGTTATTCCCCGGGTTATGCAGCCCAGCAGCTTGTTAGCCTTTGCCGCCAATCTTCTGCAGTTCTCACTGTTCATTTTGGTGTCTACCACCACCCCGAGGTCCCTTTCACTTGAAGTGGCTTGCAGTGGAACCCCTCCCAAGGTAGAAACATGCCCTGGGTTTTTGACCCCCAGATGCAACACCCTACACTTCTCCGGGTTAAACCTCAGCCCCACCTCCTTGCCCAGCCCTCCAGGGTGTCCAGGTCCCTCTGGACTGCCACCCTTGCTTCCTCCCTGTCAGCCAATGCTCCCAGCTTAGAGTCGTCCATGAAGAGGCTCATTCTACTCCTAACTCCTGTCCCTATATCGGAGACATAAGGCACTGAACAGGAGTGGCCCCAGTACCGACCTCTGGGGCACCCCACTGATGACCTTCTTAGGGAAGGAGACAGTCCCTCTCACCACCACCCTCTGTGTTCTATCTGTAAACCAGTTTCCCACCCATCTAAGCAACTGTCTTCCCACCCCCATCTCCCCCAACTTTGTCAACAAGCCGAAGTGGGGTACTGAGTTGAACGCCTTACTAAAATCCAGATATAAGATGTCCACTGGACTCTGTCTGTCCAGGGTCCCTGTCACCCAGTCATAGAAATCTACGAGGTTGGTCTGGCATGATCTCCCTGGGACGAAACCATACTGCCTGTCATCCATGTGTCCCAGCCTATCCAGTTGCCTCCCGAGCATCCCTTTGACGAAGCCCTCCATTAGTTTGCCTACCACTGACGTTAGGCTGACAGGCCTGTAATTTCCCATCTCCTCCATAGACCCCCCCCTTTGTGGATGGGCACCATGTGAGCCACCCTCCAATCCTGGGGCACCCTTCCTGTCTGAAGAGAAGCGTTGAACAGCCCAGCTAGTGGAGCTGCTAGTTCGTCCACTAGCTCCTTCAGTACCCATGGATGCAGCCCATCCGGTCCTGGTGCCTTGTCAGTTTTCAGCGCCTGTAGGGCCTCCCTCACTCTGCCCTCTGTGATTTCCCTCTCCTCAGTAAAAGTCCCGTCCTCTTCTGGGCCTGGCCCGCCTGGTGCCCCAGCCTCTTTCGATCCTCTCATCTCCCTATGCCCTATTCTCTCAGCTGCCCCCCCGATTGAATGCAGTCCATGTCTCCCTCCCTAAAAACCAACATTACTCTCACCACTGATAAAGCTCATTATAGTCATTATCAAAATTGTCAGAAAATGCTACACTAAGGCCAGTGCAGGCCAATTTGGCTTTATTAACTGCAACTTCTTGTGCCACTCGATGACCCAATGGAAACCAGCATTCAGAAAGACACCTGGAAGATTGATTCGCATGCAGCCAGACTGGGAGGAGTGTTTTCCAGCCAGGCAATGTCCAATGATGAGTCAGAAAGGCTGTTCCTCTGTCGGGTTGGGGCCAGAAGCTGCATGCATGCAAGTCAGCCTGATGTATATGGGTCATATGCCACCACCAGGACAGAGGGAGGGTATTAGAAGGGCAAAAGGGAAAAAAAATAGGAAACACCCGCTGCCTTCAGGATGACGGTCACCAGAGTACCCGGGCTTCCCTCAGTGGATCTCTGCTGGCCCAACAGTGGAAGAAGTGGCTGGCAGAGCTATGTGACAACCAGAATGTCAACCCAACAAGGAGGTAGGACAGCACGCAATGAGTTTAAAGTCAATTTATTTATGCATTCTGTTCTCTTCATTTTTTGGGGGGAGCTGCCACATGGTCCAGTGGAAAGCACCACAGTGTCTAGTTAGATCATCATGACCTTTCCATTCATGTTGACACCATCCAGTCAAAACTCCTCCCCACAGTGGGCACATACTATGGGCACAAGTCCTATATACCCCTCTCAGCTCAAAGGGAAATTAGAGAGAGCATAAACGTTGATTTAAAAAAAAAAAAAAACACTGTGTTGCTGTAGTTTGTATGGTTTCTAGATTTTTAAATGTCTATGCCATTTCCCCTTCCCTCAGGTTGCACCTGGAAATTAGTTCCATCTCCGAGTAATTTTCCTGGCCAAAATGTTCCAAATAAAATAAATAATTGGCTTACTGACCTTCCCACCCAAGTCTCTGTTTCCAAGCCCAGGATATTGTGGACTGGATGTCGGAGTCGACAACAAGCGCTTTCTTTGGACACTCCCTACCTCTGGAAGGGTGGGTAGCTCCTGCTGTAACACTACTGACCCCTGGTGACCCTGGGAAGGAAGGGCTGCGTGGGAATGAATACGTGGTTCATTGCAAGGTCATCATGGCTGCTTCATGAAACCAGGCACTGACCTCTGAATCGACAGGATCAATGTCCAGTTCCACATCAGGCAAAGGGGCGGAGTGTGCATGGAGGCAGGGTTAGGCCTCCACACACTCCGGCCAGAGAGTAAGTCCTCCTATAGGCTGCACTTCAGTGGCAAGGACTTTGAGGAGGACAACAGGAGAATGGAAACAGTCCAGGCAGATAATGCTGCCGCAGTCCCCAGCTAAATTGTGCCTCTCAGATCACTAGGTCCTCCTCTTCTTGCCACCATTTTGAAAGGTTCTAGCTGCTATTCCTGCATGGCTGCTGGACACCACCAAGAGGGAAAAATCAAAGGCAGGCATTGAGCAGTGGGTACCTCTGGCTAGTGTTGTCCACTCCAATGGTGTGGAAGTAAGATGGAAAGCCACCACTGCAAATGGCAGAAATAACATAAGTAATGCACTGTTTTTTTTCCTTATAGATTTTAAATTTAGAAAACTAAGATTGCTATTTCACAGTAAATACTAAACCGGGTAAGGGCACCTACTATGACTAGCTGAATGTTCAATTATAGTGGGAGGTAATTTATTCCTTTATTTAATACACATTTTAATGTTACTACGTAAGCAATCAGAGCCCAAACGAGCCGATTCCTAGTGCGACCTGGGGGAGGGGGATATATAGGAGTTTGCTGAACTGTAGCAGAGTCTGTAATGGCTCTATGGTGCCGGTTCGACAACAGTTTCGTTGACCAGCGTCACAGCGACGGAATTTATGTCGACCACGAGTTGCGGTTGACATAAATTCGTATGGGAACCCAGTCCTTGTTTGTATCGGGGGTCAGTGCCCCCACACTCTCCATACTAAATATAATCGACTCCAAGTCGGAGTTGATTCGGGGAGGGGGTGCAGGACTGGGAGACGGTGTGCCCGGGTCTCTGGTGCACCATTACAGTGAACTGTCGATGTTGTTCGCTGTAATGGTGTCGCTGTCAGGGAGGTATACCATTTGGAATGAGTTGCATGCTACCACATTACAAAAAAGTTAGTCAGAGACAGTGAGCACCAATCAGCAGGAATACGAACACAAGTGTGACAGTGTCAACACAAGCATAAGAATTTACATTAGCACCTCAGACAAATCAAAGCAGCTAGTAACTAGCATAGGAGCAGGGCAGCTAACCCAAGTCATGTGGGAAAGGGGCAACTGTCACAGGACTGAGGGTCACTATGATTTAATAAAAAAAAAAAAATTAACAAGCATTGACAGGAAATATCAATTCACTGCTTGAAATCTGGTCTAAACTGGCCCGAAGGGACTGGCTTGCCCCTTCAAATGTTAGTGTTGACAACTACAAAGGACTCACTTCAGTAAAATAAAAATACAACACCTGACTCACAGGAGACTGCCAGTCATGATGAGCCATCATCAGCTGCCACAGTTTATAGCGTATGCTTCCTGCGGACCTACCCAGTCTGATTTACATAGCCATGAGACTTCCCTTCCTCAGGAAGGAGCCTGACCTGCATTCAGACATACGAGTCACCCACAACCCCTGCTACGAGGCGTGCTCAGGCAGGGAAGGGCTTGTTTTACATCTCACACACACACACTGCACAAAGCACATGCACATCAGGCCCTGTTGAAATCTGTGTCTGCTTCCAAGCCACAGAATTCCCATGACTAACACTACTGTGCATTATTTCAAAGGCTTGTGTGTCCTAGTAGGAGAAGACTCACTAAACACTTAAAGACTTGTCTGCACAGGGCTGTCACCAGACCTTACTTCCCCTGCAGCCCTCTACAAACTGTAGTAAGTGATACTTACTGTAGCTGAAGAGGAAACAAAAACTAGGATATCAGTATACATATATACGGTGATTACACCAGTGATCTGTTATACTGTAGTGCAATGTGGAGGAGCAGTGGGCCCATCTGAAAGGGGCCATAGTGGAGGTGATGAACCTTTGCATTAGGCAAGTAAATAAGGGCAAGAGAAAGAGACAACCACTAAGATTCTCCAAAGGACGTGGCCGGGGTGGTAAGGGAGAAAAATATGGCTTTCAGAAAGTACAAGGAAACACAGGAGGAGGAGGAGGAGGACAGGGTAGTGTACCTGGATAAACAGAGGGAGGCAGGGAAAGCAGACAGGAGTGCAAAGGTGCAAACGGAGGAAAAAAATAGCACCAGGAGGTAAAAAAGGGGACGATATTTTTTATTGGTACATTAATGAAAGGAGAAAAACAGGGGTGGGATTGTAACGCTTAAAGGGGAAGAAGGGGAATGTATGGAAAGGGACCTGGAAAAAGCATCAATACTGAACAAATATTTTTGGTCTGTATTCACAGGAGAGGGTGAGGGACCACTGTTAGGCAAGATGAGCAGATATGGGAGGGAGGTGGACACCAGTCCATTTATGCAAGACAGAGTACCAAAAGAACTCAAAACTGAAAGTGGACAAGGTAATGGGACCAGATGGAATACATGCTAGAATATTAAGGGAACTATGGGAGGTGCTGACTGCGCCACTTGCAGCCCTGTTCAATGAATCACTCGATTCGGGAGTGGTTCCAGAGGCTGGAGAAGGGCAGATGTAGTCCCTCTTCAGAAAAGTGGGAGTAGGAAGGAGGCTGGAAACTACAGACCAGTCAGCCTCACCTCAATAGTGGGGAAAATTATGGAATCACTACTTAAAGAAAGGATTGTGGGACGCCTTGAATTCAGCTGAGCCCAGGGGCCGAGACAGCATGGATTCACAGCAGGAGGGTCATGTCAAACAAATCTAAATTAATTTCTTTGACTAGGTGACTAGGGTAGTGGATCGGACGAGCAGTGGATATGGCCTACACAGATTTCAGTAAGGCCTTCGATACCATTCCACATACAAGACTTGTGAACAAGCTGGGCAGCCTGGGAGTTGGTCAAAAGGTGGTAAACTGGGTTAGGAACTGGTTGAGTGATAAAAGACAGAGGGTGGTAGTAAATGGAGCACAATCTGAGGAAAGGAGGGTGACCAGCAAGGTGCCACAGGGATCAGTTCTGGGGCCAGTCCTGTTTAATGTCTTCATAACTGACATTGTAGAGGTACTGGAAGGGAAGGTGTGCCTCTTTGCAGATGATACTAAGATCTGCAACAGGGTGGACACTCCAGGAGGGGTGGAAAAAATGAGGAGGAATCTAGAAAACCGGAGGAATGGTCTAGAGTGTGGCAGCTGACAGTCGATGCAAAAAAAAGTGCAAAATCATGCATTTGGGGACAAGAACCCAGGGAGGATTACATGATTTGGGGGGGGGGGGTGATACTGACTGTCACCAAGCAGGAAAGGATTTGGGGTAATCATATCTAAAGACCTAAAGGTGGCCAAACAATGTCAAGGCCGTGGGGAGAGCCAGTAGTATGCTGGGGTGCATACGGAGAGGTATCACCAACAGAAGAAAAGAAGTGGTAATGCCAATGTACAGATCACTAGTGAGGCCACATTTGGAGTACTATGTCCAGTTCTGGTGCCTACATCTCCGTAAGGACATAGGCTGGAGGCAGTTCAAAGAAGGGCAACAAAGATGGTGCAGGGCCTGCATCAAAAGTCACATGAGAATAGATTGGGAGACCTCAATATGTATATCCTGGAAGAGAGGAGAGACAGGAGATATGATAGTAACCTATAAATAGCTAAAGGGCATAAACAGAGTACCCGAGGGTAGCATCTTTCAGAAAAGGAGATGTTCAGGAGCCAGAGGCATGACATGAGGTTGGAAGGGGGGAGACTATAGGGTAACATGAGGAATTTCTTCAAGGAAAGGGTTGTGGATGCATGGAATAGACTCCCAGTGGAGGGGATGGGGGGAAAACGCAGTGGGGGAATTCAAAAATGCATGGGACAGCCATAGGGAAACCCTAGTAGTAGGAACGAGAAGATAAAACCAGAGATTAAGTAGGGTCTGTGGCTTCTGCGGCAGGTAGAGAAAATAGGCAGATTGGATGGGGCTAGCAGTTCTTATCTACCATCAATTTCTATGTTTTTATGGAGCACTGATGTGTGTTAAGTACGTACGTTTGTATTGCACAGGCCAAAGTATTGTATGTTTGTATTGATACATTCAGGATAATGACCCCCACACCCAAACCACCCTGGTTTGTTGTTTGAACATTTGAAACCAAAAATGTACAACTACACAGTGGCCAGTGGTAGTCATGAGACCCCGACCCCATCTCCCCACCCAGCTGCCAAGGCCCCGAGTTTATGTTATATTCTGGGCCATCACCTGATACCCTCCTCATTTTCAGCATCCATTCTGGACCCCATCCTTGGGTTACTCAGGAGTGTCTTACACTGCCCGATTCATCAAGATGATGTACACTGTTCCTTGTTTTGGATGGTGGAAAGAGGCAGGGCTGCTGTAGAGGCATCCAACAGGAAAGGACTCTCCTACCGCAGCCCCACTGGGCTAAGAGGGTAGGTCATGCTACAAACAAAGGCTACCAGCTATACCAAACAAGGTGAAGGGGTTTTGTAACTTTGATGCCAAATTTGTTTCACTTGTTGCAAAAAAAGGTTTGATCCCTGACACTTTCAGATATGAAGAAGCAGCACCATGTGGATATAACATGGTGATCCTTCAGAAAGGCTACACCACTAACCGCACAGCTTTTCTCTGGACCAGATATAGAGACAGTGACCTTCTTGGATTAGGGCAAAGAATGAAAATTTTTACAGGCATATTTTTGCCTCTCCCCTTAAAAAATATGCTTATGGAAATCCCATTCAGTGCACCAATTCAAGATGGCCAACATGCTTCCACTGAACCGATGAAGTCGACAATCGACATACAGTACGTATGCAGTGTCTAAGGGTATATAGCACTTCACAGTGGGACTGCCACTAATTTCCTATTTCAGAGGTATGATGGCATTGTAATGATGAGAACACATGCATTAAAAGAATACACAATAGCATTATGGGCTCATGATTATATCATCCCACGTCTAAGAAGAATTTATTTGAATTTTGATAAACAGGTGGGCCCACTGAGACAGACAAGAACTTTTCTCAGGGGCGACCCAGAATTATATACATTGAATGAACTCCACAATATATACAGAGTAGGACAAACAAAAATAAAATCTGCAGTGTCACAGACATACATACAAGGAAGATAAGTTAGTTACACTCAGTATCAGTATCGGTTACTGAATCACAGTTTCAACATCACATAATAGTATACAGCACAGTAGGAGAAATACTAGGTCATGCAAACAGCTCCATAATAGAGTGACAGACCTTGACTGATTTCTCAGCTGACCAGCACATACCTGAAACAACTGTATGTTTATCCTTGGTAAACTACTGAATGAGCAATTGTGAGAAGAAGGGTCCAATTAGACTACTAGCCCACTCAACTTAATTTTGTTTGTTTAACCTTCTCTGCCCCCATTTTTTCCCTGGCTTCTGTCCCCAACACATTTGATTGCAGCAGTCATGGCTGAATCTATCCTTCTGCCAAGGGGCTAGACAATGCCACTCTGGCTGGTAGGGAATGGGTGAATCCCAGGTGGATCACACCCTTCCTCTATGGTCAACTAGTGCCTCTCCTCCACAACAAATCCAGCCCCAGTGTGGAATTCCAGGACTTAAATCTGAACCTTCGTTCCCCAGGCAGTAGCATAACATACTGTGGTCACACCACTGGACAGGTCTGGTACGTCCTCATTTTCAAAGTAAGGGGAAAAGAAAACAGGTGCTAAAGAGATGAAGAGACACACAAACCATATTGGATTTAAAAACAGGAATCTGAGCATGAAATAGGCAGCACCTAGAGTGCTGTACTCTCACTTGAAACACATAGCACAGTGGGTGCATTCTATAACACTAGGTCACATGCTGCAGTCAAAAGTGGTATGATTCTGCTCCACAAGTAAACCGACTGCCAGTAACCCATTCTGTTATTGTTGACACATGACTTATGTGCACTCTAAGCCCCTCCTTGTCGTCGAGGCACAGGTCAGGAAGCATAGGAAAACCAGGAGCAGTTGTAGAATTCACCAAAAATATTTATTTACACTAGAAGTACCATAAAAAATTTAATTTGTTCAGAATAAGTAACAAAGGCCAAATAAAACAGAAACATTCCATCAGAGTTTTTCTTCAATCTCTGTGTCCATCTTTTTCTCAAGCAGTTGCAGCTCAGCTCTCTTATAAGTCCTTCCAACCTCATTCTTAGCAAGCATCCTGTTCTTGTATTTTTCAGGCAGGTGCTGCAAGAACAGTGTCCCCATCTCCACAGCTCTTCTGCAAAAGGCTTAAAAATTGAACTCAGGCAACCTCTTGAGTTTCCAAAAGCTTTTTGCAATCATCTCAAACCACAATTATATACATTTCAACAGTAACACTATACATTTTCTAAACAAAGGGATCCTAGTATCAGTTACAGTTCCATACAAAGATTTGCATATATTTTTATATCAGCAGATATGCAAAGGAGGAAAAGACAGACAGCAAGGGAAGGTTGAGAGAGAGTGAGATGCAGAGAATTGCGAGACTGTCGGGGTGATCAAATCCTAGGTCTCACGAGAAAAGTTTGTTGTGCAACCAGACAGAGAAGAGACAACAGAACAGATCCTTGCATTTAAACACTTTCTCCATAACAACTGAGACAGGGTCCTATTCAACCCTGTCACAAACAACCCCCTCCTTAAGAGGGAACCTGTTTTATCAAACTGGTTTCCAAAGCTTTCTATTAATTCTCTACTAACATTTGCTGCTAACATTCAGAAATTAAGCACATGTGCATTATTTATTTAGCTTTTGTTAACCAGGTAAGTACACTAGACAAGACATTTGCCTATTTCCGGGTACGACCCAGGAGAGTACAAGAAATACAAATTCAAATACATTGGACGACATGATACACATTCAGGCAATTTCACAGAGTCAGGGAAAGCATAACATATTCAGGAGGTACACACAGTAGATCATATGCATAGAAACACCAAGGCTGTGAGCAGTGCAATATATACAATAGGTGCAATATATACAATTATATACAGTTTAGTACCCCCTAAAAAGTGGAGCCACAGTCAGGGCCACGCCTGATACATAGGGTGGAGACATTATATGCAGAGCCAAACCCCAAACGGGCCGACAACACCTTAAGAAAGTAGGGTACAGTGCCGGGGACCAGATGAGATTATGGAGGTTTGAGACAACCACACGCTGAGGAGAGCTTCAGGTGATTCCACAGGGAGGTTCAGAGGCATGCATGGGACAGGGAGGAGCCGGACCTGGACAGGAAAGGAGTTCCATGATCTGGGGGCATAAGAGGCAAAATCTCTGTCCCCCATTTGAGTGCGAGTGGCCAGAATGTTAAGAACAGCCGGTCCCAGAGACCTAAGGGAGTAAGAGGAGACAGCCAGTACGAGGAGCTCCGTCAGTCCGGGGCGGGGGGTGCCAGTGCCAAGGACCTTGCCCGTGAAACACCCCAGGACAAAATTTAAGTAATTGGACGGGGAAAGCCAGTTAAGCTTGCTATACAGGTCACAGTGGTGGGTGAGACGAGGGGCAGCAAGAGCAAAATGGCAAATGTTGTTGTCGGCTATGGTCCACCTAGAAAGGTAAGCTTTGGCGGTACGAGCAAACAGAAGGCACCTGCAGCAGAGAGAGGGGATACACACACCTCTAGCCAGTGCAAGGCGAGCAGCTGAAGTGAGGCTGCTCTTTGCTGTATAAAAGTCAGACCCAGTTTGCAGTTAATAGCTTTGCATACATTCTGGATATGGCATCCAAGGTGAAGCTGAGGGTCAAATGTCACCCCAAGGTATTTGATGGAGTCAATGACGAGGACAGGAGCACCATCAAGACCAGTGAAACACAAAGGGTCAGGGGAGGCCTTAATCTTGGCCAGGGATCCAAAGAGCATGGCCCGAGTTTTTTTTTTTTTTTTTTTAAGGTTGAGGACCAGCTTGTGGGACGTAACATAGGACTGGATACTCCTAAAATCCTCATCTATTGGTGGTTTATGACCAGAGTGTCCAGAGAATGAGTGAGGATGACCAGATCGTCAGCATACAGGATGGGTCTGCAGTTTTTCTATAACAGTACAGCAAACAGTAAAGTTTAAACTCATACATTTGTTTTTCAACCTTCAGAACCCTCAATTCCTGATCCATATCTTAACAGAAAAATCAGCATTGCTATTCTCTCTACCAGATTTGTGTATCACCGTGAATTTAAATGGCTGTAGTGCCAGGTACCACCTTGTGATTCTGGAATTTTTATCTTTCATTTGGTTAAGCCAACAGAGGGGATTGTGACCTGTTACAAGTACAAAGTCAGTTCCTAGCAAGTAAAACTTAAGGGACTCCATGGCCCACTTTGCTGCGAAACATTCCTTTTCAGTGGTGGAGTACCTTTTCTCTCTGTCCTGCAACTTCCTACTTATGTACAGTATAGGATGCTCTGTCTCATCTATATTTTGACTCCATTACTGCACCTAGGCCTACCTCCAGTGCATCTGTTTATAGCAAAAATGGTTTCTTAGAGTCTGAGCTCCTTAAAACAGGGGCCGAACATAATGCAGCCTTAATGGCCTGAAAAGCTTCATCACACTCTGGGGTCCATTTCACATTATTTGGGTACCATTTTTTCGTGAGTTCTGTGAGGGGAGTAGCTAACTCAACAAGGTTGGGATAAATCTCTGATAATAACCAGCCAGCCCTAAAAATGACCTGACATGTTTGTTTTAGGGACAGGGCTGTTAGCTACAGCTTCTACTTTAGAAACCTCAGGCTTGACTTCTCCATTTCACAACACATAGCCCAAATATCTGGTTTCCTGCATGCCCAATGCACACTTGGTAGTACTACTTGTCAGACCTGCATTTTTGATAACTGCTTGTAGGTGTTCCAGGTGGCTTTTCCAGTCTGGACTATACACCACGACATCATCCAGGTATGCAGCATAATAACCAGTGTAAGACGATAAAACTACATCCATATACCGTTGGAATGTAGCTGGCGCACCATGTAAGCCAAAGGACATGGTGGTGAACTGATAGAATCCAACAGGAGTGGCAAATGCAGTTTTATCTCTGGATTCTTTAGCTAAAGGTATTTGCCAGTAACCCTTGGTGAGATCGAGGGTACTGATATTTTGCACTCCCCAGTCTGTCCGCCAAATCATCTATTCTGGGCATAGGATAACTGCCAAATTCTTACACTTGATAAAGTTTCCTAAAATCAAGGCAGATTCTAACACCTTCTTTTTTTGTTTACAATTACCACTGAAGATGACCAAACACTCCTCAACTCCTCTGATACTCAATTCTTTAATTTTTTGTATTTCCTTAAAGAGAGACTCACCAAGTTATCCTCCTGCACCACGCAGTTCAGTGCACTGCCTCCCAGAAATGCCTTCTGTGTATAGCTGAACCGAAAATATGCAGTCATATTTTAGTTATAACACTCGTAAAATCATAATTACTGGGGTACAGGCACTTCCCCGTTCTAAGATCCACCCCCTGTGCCGCCCCACACTCAGGGAGAGCGCGGAGACGCGTGACACTGTAATCTATGGGGGACAACTTTACGATCAGTTTTTAGTATTATAATGGCCGTTTAGCAATGAAATGTGGGCACTGGTCGACTAACACAGATTACAGTGTCATGCGTCCCCGCGCTCTCCCTGTCATCAAGTCAAAAATTCCTGAGTGTGGGGCGGCGCAGGGGATAGATCTTATAACGGGGAAGTGCCTGTGCCCCAGTAATTATGATTTTACGAGTGTTATAACTAAAATATGATTGCATATTTTCAGGTTAGCTATACACAGAAGGAATTTCTGGGAGGCAATGCACTGAACTGCGTGGTACTCAGCCACATATGTTTAGCTTGGTGAGTCTCCTTAACCACGTCAGCTCTTAACCACTCTGGTGGCCTGCATGCCTTTGGCTAATAGGACAAGCATTACTTGTTACTATTACGTGCTTGACCCCTTTTGCTCGGCCTGGTAATGTGGTAAAAGTACCGTTAAATGTCTTTAGCACATTACAAATGTCTGCCATTTGTTCAGAGGTTAAGGAAACATTCACCATTACAGCATCAGCATTTACAGTTTGTTCCAGTCTATTATACGCTACATCAATATCTTCCTTATCAGTTTCTGGTAAAACTAGCAATGCAGCTTTTGGCATTTTTTCAACCCATTTCTTGAGGAGGTTAGCATGGTATAGCTTAAGATTTTTCCTGTCAGTGGTTTCAATCACGTAGTTAACGGTGCCAGTACGTCTAAGAACCTTATTAGGTCCTTGCCACTTCATTAACAGTTTATTTTCTGTTATGGCTAACAGTAGCAAAACTCTTTTCACCTGGCTTGAAAACTTTTTCTTTTATCCCATGGTCATAACATACCTTCTGCTGGTTTTGGGCCTCTTCCTGATTACTATGGGTGATCTCAACATATTTTGCCAGCTTCTTTCTTAGGACACACGTATAAGACATTATAGATGACAAGCCAGAAGGGGAAGGAAGGAAACATATTCAATTCAGTGCTTTAGAGTAACTAGTAATTGCCATTTTTCTTTTAAACTTAGATTGTGGGCTTTCAGTGACACTTTTCGTTCTTTGTTGTCTTTACTTAGAATTGTTTTTGGGCTGTAGAAAATTTAAAACGTAGTGGTGGTGTAAATCTGTGCTGTCTTTAATTGCTACAAATTTTATCTTGGCTTGTCTGACTGCCCTGTAGTTGGGTGAGGGGTGTTAATTGTCTGGCCTCTGACCTCAGCTACGTGATAACTGGAGGTGGGGCTTAGTCAGAGTTAAGGTAGCAAGTGAGTTTTATTTTCTCAGAAGAAGCCAGAAGGGGAAGGAAAGAAACATTCAATTCAGTGCTTTAGAGTAACTGGTAATTGCTATTTTTCTTTTAAACTTAGATTGTGCGCTTTTAGTGACACTGTACTTTCTTTGTTGTCTTTACTTAGAATTGTTTTTGGGCTGCTGAAAATTTAAAACGTAGTGGTGGTGTAATTATGTGCTGCCTTTAATTGCTACAAATTTTATCTTGGCCTTGTCTGACTGCCCTGTAGTTGGGTGAGGGGTGTTAATTGTCTGGCCCCCCCCTTCCCCCAACTCTTAATTATATGCCCTGTTAAACCTGATTGACAGGAGCTAAACACAGGGTATAGTAAGGAGTGTGAAGTAGGAGGGGCATAAGGGGGAAGAAGCCCACCCTCAGCACTACAAGTGTTTTGATTTATTTATTGGTTTCTTTTCTTTTTTTTTTTTTTTTTTTTTTTTAAAGAAAATTACCTGAGGATCAGTGGCAGGATTTTTAGGACAGTAAATTAATAAAAAGGGAACTAGGAGAGCTTCAGTAGCAGACAAGTAGTGGAATAGCAGTATAATTGCAGTATAATGTGGGGAGTGGTGCAATGCAGTGGCTGTGGGGCAGCCATATTCAGGCAGACCTTCTGGACACTGAGGTGCTGCCCCTATCTGCATGCATCTCTCTGGACTGTGAGGAAGGGTAGCCAGACTCAGAGCGGAGTAAACTGAGTCAGGAGTACCATCACCCCTATCCAGAGACCACCCAGTCCAATGCAACTGCCTCAAAGGATGCCGAGAACGAGGAGCACTTGGATGACAGTGGGCTCAGGGAGGGTTAGAACAGTCAGGCAAAGGCACATCCCAGATCCTATTCCACTCAAGAACTCCTATGCCACACTGGCAAACGAGGACAACCAAATAGAGGTACCCAGAGAAGTGGAAGGAAAGGATGTGGAGGTTAGCCAAGGAGGTGACCTCAGCGGGGAAAGCAGTGGACCCCAGAGGAGGAGGAGGAAGCGAATCCTGGTGGGGGACTCCATCATAAGAGGGATCCAGCTAGGAACACAGGAGGGGGAGGACAGGGAGGTGAGGTGCCTACCAGGTGCCATGGCATGGAGGGATGGAAGGAAGATCCTGGGGACCACTGGGAACACAAGACGGGAGGGTGAGCTGGATGTCATTATTCACCTAGGTACTAATGACCTGGCAAATGGGGAGCCAAAGAAAGTTCAGGAAGAGTTTAGGAAATTGGGAAGGGGTCTCAAGCAAGTAGCTACTTCTGTCACTTTCTCAGAAGCACTACCTGCGAGAGGCAAGGAGAGCATGGAGTGCATGCCAGGAACTTTAACTCATGGTTGAAGAACTGGTGCTGTGAGGAAGGGTTTGATTCATTGGTGACTGGGGACCCACCTGGAGGGATGGAGGTTTGTTCAAGCCTGACGGCCTGCATCCATCCTGGAGAATCAAGCACTCAATGATAAGTTTAAATACTACATTGACAAGCATTTAAACTAGCAAAGAGGTGGCAGGCCATCAAGGAGGTACCTACTTGCTCACTCCACAGCCAGCAGTGGAACCAGAGGAGGGCTATCTCTGCAAAGCAGTGTGGAAAAGATGGAGATTAGCGCCCAAGAGGTGGACAGGCAGAAAAGGGGCAAAATTCGCAGAAGGGCAGACAGCAAGGAGAACCAGGGATAAAAGACAACCAAGGAAGGGGCTGGAGTAAAACAGCGAAACAGTCTAGGGAGGTCAAATCATGGAAAGCCATGTGTGCCAATGCCAGGAGCCTTAGCAACAAAATGGAAGAGCTAGAGGCTGTCATGGTGCAGTCAGACCTGGACATCGTGGTCATCACTGAAACCTGGTGTAATGATAACCACGACTGGGAGATGGCCATGCATGGCTACAACATATTCAGAAGAGACAGAGCAGGCAGGAAGGGAGGAGGAGTGGCACTGTATGTGAAAAATGACATAAGGGCCACAGAGATCCAGGAGGAACAAAATGGGGGAGAGATACTGTGGGTTAAGCTGGGAAGGAAAATGGGGACAGCCATCTGCACAGGTGTGGTCTATAGACCACCAGCCTCGGAGGAAGAAACAGATAGGGAGCTGATGCTAGCCATCCAAAGGATGGCAGACAAGGGTGAGGTAGTACTGGTTGGAGACTTCAATATTCCAGACGTGGACTGGAGCATCCCAGCAGCAGCATCAACTAGGAGCAGATTTATCCTGGACTCCCTTCAGGGTGCCTTCCTCAAGCAACTGGTCATGGAACCAACTCGGCAGAAGGTAATACTGGACCTCATGCTCACAAACAGGGACAGTGTGATGGGGGTAACAGTGGGGGAGCACCTGGGGAACAGTGACCACCAGTCATTGTGGTTTGAAATCACAGAAAGAGCAGAACCAAACCACACAAAACATGTATCCTGATTTTAGGGGCAGACTTTGGGAAAATGGGGAGATACTTGAAAGAGGCATTAAGGGAATGGGACAAGAATCAGGGGTTGAGGAACAGGGGCAGTATTTAAAATGGGGATTACAAGAACAACAGAATTATGCATTAAGCAGGTTAGCAAGAGGAAAAGGAAGAGGAGACCATTATGGTTTTCCAAAGAGGTAGCAAAGAAAGTGAAAGCCAAAAAGATTGCATTCAGGCAATACAAAAAGACACAGGCAGAAGGGGATAGGGAGAAGTACCAGGAGAAGCAAAGGGAGGCAGGGAGGTCAGTAAGGGAAGCCAAAGCTCAGACAGAAGAACACATTGCAAAATCAGTGGGTAGAGGGGACAAACCTTTACAGGTACATAAGTGAAAAAAGAAAGACAAAGGGAGGGATAGTGAGACTGAAGGGGAGGATGGGGGCCACGTGGAGGATGACAACAGTAAAGCTGACAATGTCAACAGGTATTTCTGCTCAGTCTTTACTGAGGAAGAGGAGGGTAATGGGTCTGAAGGGAGTACAAGGGTAAGAATGGTGTAGAAATGGACACAAGTCCCTTTACACAAGAAAGGGTCCTGAAGGAACTGGAAGTAATAAGAGTTGATAAAGCAATGGAGCCAGATGGAGTGCACCCCAGGGTCCCTAAAGAACTAAGAGAGGTGGTGGCTGAACGTCTGGCTATCCTGTTTAGTCGATCACTGGAAACAGGGGAGGTACCCAAAGACTGGAGGACAGCAGATGTTGTCTCCTTATACAAAAGTGGGAACAAAGAGGAAGCAGGGAACTACAGACCAGTCAGCCTCACCTCGGTAGTGGGGAAGATCATGGAAGCACTACTGAAGGAGAGACTGGTGGAACATATGGTTGTCAATGAACTACAGGACCCAAGGCAGCATGGTTTCACCAGGGGGAGGTCATGTCAGACCAACCTCGTTGAATTTTTGACTGGGTGACTAGGGAGGTGGATCAGGGAGGGCAGTGGACATGGCCTATCTGGACTTCAGCAAGGCCTCTGACACTGTGCCATAGAAGACTATTACACAAACTGGGGAATATGGGTGTGGGCAGGACAGTAGTGTGGTGGGTAAGTAACTGGCTGGGTGGCAGGACACAGAGGGTGGTGGTAAATGGCTGTCACTCCACAGAGGGAGGAGTGACCAGTGGGGTACCATAGGGATCAGTGCTGGGACCGGTCCTATTCAACATCTTCATCAGTGCCATTGCTCAGGACCTAGAAGGCAGAATTTCACTGTTCGCTGATGACACAAAGCTCTGTAACAGAGTAGACACACCAGAGGGTGTAGACAGAATGAGAAGGGACCTGCAGAAACTTGAAGAATGGTCAGGGGTTTGGCAGTTGAAATTCAATGCAAAGAAGTGCAAGATAATGCATACGGGCACAAAAACCCTGGCACAATATATCAGTTGGGGGGTGAGGATATAGCATGCACCAAGCAGGAAAGGGATCTTGGGGTTATCATCTCTGATGACCTCAAGGTAGAGAAACAGTGTGACAAGGCAGCAGGTAAAGCAAATAGGATGCTGGGATGTATAGGCAGGGGCATCGCCAGCAGGAAAAGGGAGTCATAATTCTGCTATACAAGACACTAGTGAGGCCCCACCTGGAGTACAGTGTACAGTTCTGGAGACCATACCTACATAAGGACATAGACAGGGTAGAGAAGGTTCAGAGGAGGGCAACAAAGATGGTGCATGGATTGCATCACTAGTCCCTATAAAGACAGGTTGAAGGAACTGAACATGTACTCCTGGAGGAGAGGAGGAGAGAGGGATATGATAGAGACAAACAAGTATCTTACAGGGAGGAACAGGGTGCAGGAATACACATTTTTAAGCGAAAAAGATGTTCCAGGACTAGAGGCATGGGATGAAGTTGGAGGAGGACGACTCAGAGGAAACATGAGGAAGAATTTCTTCACAGAACGGGTGGTGGACAAGTGGAACACCCTGCCAGAGAAGTGGTGGGGCTGAAACAATCACGGGATTTAAGAATGCATGGGATAGACATAAAGGAATTCTGGAGGTCAGGGTAAGGGCAACAGACTTCTAGGAAAACATAAACTGAACTTACAAGCTCAAATGGGCAGACTGGGTGGGCCATATGCCCTTATCTGCCGACACTGTCTATGTATCTATGTAGATTGTTTCCGAGTGGGGTTATCTTCTCACGCTTCTTTTATCACATCCAGTGGCCCTCTTGGCTGCCTACCATACAGCATTTCAAATGGTGAAAACCCGGTTGATGCCTGTGGCACTTCTTTGTAAGCAAAAAGTAGGTAAGGTAAGTATTGCTCCCAGTTTTTCCCTTCCCCTTCTACAAACCTTTTTAACATGATTTTAGAGTTTGGTTAAAACGCTCAACAAGACCATCTGTTTGAGGGTGATGGGGGAAGTTCTTATGGCAGTGATACCTAGTAGTCTGTACAGCTCCTTAAGTAATGCAGCACCAAAATTACTACCCTGATCTGTAAAAATGTCTTTAGGTATGCCCACTCTGCTGAAAATGTTGTCTAGCTCTACTGCAACTTTTGGGGCTGTAACAGTATGCAACAGAACTGCTTCTGGGTATCGAGCAGCACAGTCGCATACTACCAGGATAAATCTATTACCCTTTATACTTTTGTCTAAAGGACCAACCACATCCATTGTAATTCTCTCAAAAGGCACATCTATCAAGGGTAAGGGCACCAGGGGTACCTTGTCTTTTCTAGTGACTGGGGCTACTTTCTGACACTTTAGCACAAGAATTACAGTAGGTAGCAACATCTACATGGATTCCAGGCCAGTAGAATCTATAAAGCAATCTGGCAAGGGTGCGACCCCTCCCTGAGTGACCAGCCATAGGACTATCATGTGCTATCTGTAACAACTCTGTTCTATGCTTCTGTGGTATAACCAATTGTTCTGTCTGTTCCTGTGTCTGAGGTTTAACCCAAACTCTGTACAGTAACCCATTACATTTTTTAAACATTGGTCCACTCTGTTTTGATTTCAGCCCCAGCTGCTTAAAATAACCCTGAAGAGAAACACTGTTAGCTTGCTCTGAAAGAAAATAACAATCAGTTAGCAATTTAGCTTCAGTATTTTCATATTTTAACCATTTATGTTCATCAGTCATTTGTTGCCACAGTTTCTTCAGGCATCGTCTTTCTTTCCTAGATTTCCAGATCTTGGAGCTGTGCTCAAACAAGTCCGAATCAAAATCACTGAAAGGAAAAGAGTCCCCACCATCTGAAATTTTCTTTGCCTGAGCTCTTGTCACCACAGCTGCTGAAACATCAGGATTTACTCCTTCTTTGATTAACTCAGAAAATCCAGGAAAGTCATTTCCAATAATCACAGGTATAGGTAACTTAGGTACAGTAGACTCCCGATTATCCGACCTCCGTTCATCCAAACTCCCTATCTAACGGACGGTTGGATTGTCCCCCACAAATATCACACTTAGACATCAGATTTAAAAATTCCGTGCTAAAGGTGCTGCAACCACAAGAGTCCTGTACACAGACCTCTTCAGGCAAGAGAGGGGGGATAGTAAGCAGCACAATGAAAACAATTTCTTGTACTGTACAACTTTATTTTAATAATTGCAGTAAGGTCCTCCTGTTGCAACAGCTGTTTTTGCCTCTACGCTGAAAGTGTCAGAAAGGGGCTATACATGGGGCTGACGTGTGCTGGTGACCCGGCTTCAGGAGTGGACCCTGGGACACTGACAATCAGGAGTAGGAGTGGCTGGAGTAGCACTGCATGCGTGTGAGCTGGCTCAACGCTTAACACTGGGCGGAGGGAGTAACAGAATAAAAAAACATCCATGCTGTTTACATGGCAGCTGCTAGCACTCTTGGGGTCCCCCCTTCCCCAAACCATGATCCACTTGGATAGCGGTAATCAGACTGACTTCTCGAAATCGGATGGCTCTGTTTCCTCGTGTTGCCTGGCACAAAGCAGAGCATGAATTCTGCAAACAGCATGGCCTCTGGTACCCTGCTCCAAACCCCTGCTGCCCTTTGAGTGAAATTTTTTTCCCCTCTCATCCAGTTTGCAAATTTCTCTACTCAACTTAAAGCATGGCCTCTTCCGTTGCACCCCAACCCGAGTTATAACGAACAGGTTACATTTACTTGATCTTGCAATACTGTTTTGAACATATGCATGTGAGCTGGCTTAACGCTTAAGGCTGACTTCTCGTTTACCCGACCTCCCGATTATCCGACCATTTCGGATGTCTCCGAAGGCGGTCGGATAAACGAGAGTGTATTGTACTACCCACACTTTCATTTGGTGCAACACAGCCTTAATGGTCAGAGTCACATGGGTGGTGGGATAGTATCGAGTGTCCCCGTAGGTGCAGATGACACCAGTACCTGGTCCTTTTGCACAGTGTTTTCCCAGCACTTCAACATGCACTAGGGTCTGTCTGCTTCCCGAATCAATGAGTCCCTTTACAGTCTTATCCCTCACCTTCACACCTGTTAAGTACTTGTCCCAATTTGTCAGGGACAAGTCTACTCCAGTGCCACTCTCCTTACTACAGCAGTTTCTTGTAATATGACCTGGCTTATTACACTTATAGCAAATAACGTCTTTGGGACCAGATTTGCTACCCCCACCAGAGTACTTATCAGGCTTGGAGTTTAAATGGGGAAAAAGTGTCTTACCGGTGCTTGGCTGTTACCTCGCTGCTGTGGCATCTGTCTGGCCATTTGGTAGTCCTTGGCCAAAGAAACAGCCTTTACCCCACCCTCTGGTCGGTGTTCCTTTACCCAAAGCTGCACATCTGTAGGCAGGATGTTGATGAATTGTTCCATAGCAAATGTGTTGATCTGTGGGACTGTTTTGCTCTCTGATTGGAGTCATTTTATCAGGAATTCTCGGAGTTGGGTGAAGGCTTCTCGAGGACTGTCGACTGAGTTGTACCTCAGAGATCAAATATCTCTACCTGTTGGTCTCTCCAGAGATGCCATACCTTTTCAGGATTTCGCTTTTCACCAGGTCACAGTTTTCTAACAATACAGTGTCCATATTGCTGTAGGCAAGTTGGGCTTTCCCCTGTCAGGTAGGGTACCAGTCTAATTGTCCATTGCTGCTTTGGCCATTGGCAGGCTGTGGCAACTCTTCCACAAGTTGTCAGGTATGCCTCTATATCATCCGAGGGACACAACTTTGTAAGTTTAATGGCTTTTAAGTTACTTGCATTTTGTTGCTCATCTGGATGTGTGCCAGATCCTCTGCCTTTGATAACTTGCAAGGCATCCAGCCATCGCTGCTCTCGTCGCTGCATCTCTTCTCTCCTCTGTGCTTCTAAACATTAAATCTCTTTCTCTCCGCTTCTCAGTCTCTTTTTGTTGTATAGCCCACCATTTGAAAAAGTCCATCAGGCTTTCAGGTTCTGTCACTCCCTGTTCTTGTTCCATAACTTGTGCCGGCTGTACAATCTCAGCTTGGATGTCTATCTCTGCTAGTTTGGCTGCCATTCTCCTGGTAACCACTCCTGGACTTGCTGCTGCAGAATCCATACATTTCTTTGTGCTTCCCTGGTACTAGGTCCAGTACCCACACACAAAACTCCTGGCTTAGAGTATGCATGGCATAAATCCCACTTAGGCTGACACCATCTGCTGTCAAGGCACAGGTCAGGAAGCATAGGAAAACCAGGAGCAGTTGTAGAATTCACCAAAAATATTTATTTACACTGGCAGCAACACAAAAAAATTAAACTTGTTCAGTATAACCATTTACGAAGACAAAAAAATAAAAAAATAAAAAAAAAAAATATGAAAAAGTCCATCCGAGTTTTTCTTCAATCTCCGTGTCCATCTTTTTCTCAAGCAGTTGCAGCTCAGCTCTCTTATAAGTCCTTCCAACCCCCATTCTTAACAAGCATCCTGTTCTTATATGTTTCAGGCAGGTGCTGCAAGAACACAGTGTCCCCGAACTGAGGCCCCATCTCCCCAGTCTTCCGCAAAAGGCTTAAAAATTGAACTCCGGTAACCTCTTGAATTTCCAATAGCTTTTTGCAATCATCTCAAACCACAATTATATACATTTCAACAGTAACTCTATACATTTTCTAAACAAAGGGATCCCAATATCAGTTACATTTCCATACACTGATTTGCATATATTTTTATATCAGCAGATATGCAAGGGAGGAAAAGACAGACAGCAAGGGAAGGTTGAGCGAGACAGTGAGAGGCAGAGAATTACAAGAGTGTCGGGGTGATCAAATCCTAGGTCTCACGAGAAAATTTTGTTGCAGAACCAGACAGAGAAGAGACAGAAAACTAAAGAACAGAACAGATCGTTGCATTAAACACTTTCTCCATAACAACTGGGACAGGGTCCTATTCAACTCTGTCACACTCCCCCCAAGGGCATGGTGTAGGGTCTCATACACAATGTCTGCCATGGCTCCATTTCCCTTGGTATTACAGTATGATTTTTTTGTGCTTAATGTGAGCTAAACACAGTGCAAATGCAAAAACACAGGATGCTGTAACAGCCTGCGCATCACTGTAGTGGTAGTGCTACAGTTCATGATGCAGTCAACCTGGGCTTGGGAATAAGCCCGGAAAACTGGAAGGTAGGCACAGGAGGATGATTGAGTGTTCCAGAGGATGTTCACCTCTTCGGGAAGGGAGGGTAGACTGTGCCCTGTTGCAGCAGCAACACGTAGAAGCTCCCAGGGTGTTGCAGTTTAGAGATGGTAATGGGAGGGAATGGACAGCTGACTGAGGTGACGCACATGTTTATTGTGTGCAAGGATCATGCAATAACACCAGTGTTATAAGGCCCCCAACTTGGCTCTCTCTGCTACACACTGGGTATTGGCCTTTAAAAGAGGGGTTGGATGCCTCCTCTGACGGCTCTACCATGAGGGAGAGATTTAGGGGGGGCATTTGCAGCAAAGGTAAATTCGGGAGAAGGTGGGTGATGGGGCTGGGGGAGCATGGCTGATAGGAGTCAGAGACCAAGGCAGGAGCATAATGAGTAATTTAAAAAACAAACACACAGGGCGCTGCAATAGTTTCTCTCTCCTACGTTTGCTTATTTTGCGCTGACCCGCCATCTGCCCCACTCCTTTGAACTCCCTCAGTGCATTTGCTTTTGCTGGCATTTGGACCCTCAAATTACTACTCCACAAACTGCCTGTCCATTTAACGTCTCTCATACATATCTCGCATAGCGCCTACTCCCTAAGGAAATCAGACGTTATCCTACTAGATGTTCCCAGGACACTGCACTACAGCTGGCCAAAGAGCTGTCTCATACGCCCTCCCAAACATTTGGAACCAACTACAAGCCATGCTGAAGCTAACCAGCATCGTATCAATTAACTCCTACAAAACACTAGCTATCTCTAAATTAAAAGACATATGTAGGTGCTACTAGTCCCCCAATGCCAAGTCAACTTCCTAGGTACCAACTGGCCCTCTACTTATTAAGCTGAAATGTGTTGCATAATTTAGGGCAAGGTTAAAGCTGGAATGTACTGCATATATAGCATAAGGACTTCTATTGTGTATACCTCTTGTATTATATATATTTTTTTCTTTGTTGTTCTACATTTTATATCTCCTTCCTATGTAATTGCGAACTGTATGTGCCTCAGGACCTCCTTGTGAATGAGCTTGCTCAACGGAGTCTTTCCTGCAATAAACTTGGAAGTCTAACAGTACCAGCACTACTCGCCTGACTCACCTTCACGCATCCAGACAAACACCTGCAAGCTACCCAGGCATCAGACATGATCCAGCGCTAGTGCATCCCTGTCTGGCGGCCTCTTCCACAGCAGTCAAGGGTGCAGAATGGATTCAGGCTTCGAGGAAGGAAGGAAAGAAGGGAGGAAGGGCAGTGCTGTACACTTGTGGGTTTGGTGCAGTCAGGAGGGGCATGAAGGCCATCTTCTGGCACTGCTGGTAAAGCCCTCTATTTTTGCCTTGTTTTTTTCACTCCCTATACAGGGTTATGCACGCCGAGGCTTCCTAGGAATACAGAGGCAGTTTGATACATGGGGACTGGGAGAATAAATAAACTCGAAGATGTGGCAGCACTAAACACAGCAAAACTACAAGGAAAGTGCAGTTACTGTAACAGTAGATCTTTGAGAAAAATCTCCTTCACTGAGCCACACCTGTATATCTGTAAGCCATCAGCATTAGGACCACTTGGAAACTTTTGCTAGCAGGGGCTGACCACAATGCTGTATGTGGATGCCACCTATGTAACGTGGGTGGCATCATCATTCTTCAGTTCCCTGTCAACATAGACTCGGAGGATTATCAAACCAGCAGGGACCAGGAATACCAGAACCAAGCACACAGGAGATGGGATGGAACCAGATAAAACACCCTAATAGGGCAAAGGAAGAGTACAGAGCATGAAGGCAGTATAGTGTAGCGGTTAAGAGCACTGAGCTGCAAGCCTGCAGAACTGGGTTTGAATCTTACAGCCACCACTTAGATACTGTGTGACCATGAGCAAGTTACTTAACTTCTTCATGCTCCCAGGATGCACCTGGAAACCAGCCTTGGGTTAGTGCGTCTTTCCTGGTTAAACCCAAAAAATTGTAAATAAATAAGGGCACAGGCAGGGCACAGCACAGCTGATAGCCAGGGAAGTGATACTGTATATTTAAATCCTATGTTTCTAGGCATTGAGACAAGGTACTAGGGAGGGCAAATGGGATGCTGGGGTGTATAGGAAGGGGTATCACCAGCAAAAAGAGTTTTTTTTCCCCCCCTCTGTACAGATAGCAGGTAAGACACCACCTAAGGTACTGTGTCCAGTTCTGGTGACCACATCTCCGGAAGGACACAGAGTGCAGGCAGTCCAGAGAAGGGCAACTAAAATGGTGCAGGGTTTGCATCAAAAGCCCTATGAGGAGAGACTAAAGGGCCTCAACATGTACACCCTGGAACAGAAGGGGGCCGGGATATGACAGCGAAGGTACAAGAAGGGAGTATTTTTCAAAAGAAAGGTGCTCAAGAACAAAGTGACACGCTATAAGCAGGACCCCGATTTTTCTGCTGCACATCGGAGCAAAGTTCCGCGGCAGGGTTCTCATTTGCTGCAGAACTTCTGCGGCACTCAGCACCAATTTCTGCGGCACATTTTTACCCTTAATTTTTTTCCTTTTATTGTTTTTTTTGCCAAATCTGACACAATGCACGCTCGTAACACAGTCATTTTAAGGGCGTTTGTCACCAAATTTTCAACATAGCCAGTTTAAGACCTCTGCACATGAACAGTATCACTGTGATTTTATTAATCTGTCTGGAACATTGATTTCGCACACCGACCGTGCCATTGTACGCTACATGTGCAAAAACACATTTTGGGTGAAATGTGAAAAATGACAGTTGTACTGTTCATAATGAGGTGTGGTAAAATGGTAATACTGAAAATCTGGAGTGAAAATATTAAAAATGCTCGAAGTTACGAGTGTGCGTAGGAACTGCGCAATGCACGCTTGTAAAACAGTCATTTTGGGGGAATAATTTCACCAAATTTTCAACATAGGGTTTTTAGGAGCCTACCTCATGAACTGTGACACTGTCATTTCGTTAATCATTCCGGAAAGGTGGTTCTGCATAGTGACTGTGGAACCACCTTTCGGGACTGATTAACGAAATAAAAGTGCCACAGTTCATGAGATGGGGCCCCAAAAAACCCATGTTGAAAATCTGGTGAAAAAATTCCCAGAAATGGCCGAGATATGCACTAAAGTTGAAAAAAATCCATTTATGCCATTATACAGCTTACCAGCATTCTTCAGTTCGTGGTCAGCTTGGAAGAGTGCAGACGTGTTCCCGGTCCACAGAAGATCGTCGCACTGGACTCCGGAGGTAGGTATGGGTTGAGGTGGGGGTGTGGGTACACATAGGGTGGGTGCGGATTGGGGAAGGGGAGCAACAGAATCACCGATGGAAGTTTTTTTTGTTTTGTTTCAGGGTTCTTCTGGATTCTCACACAAGGAGGAATTTTTGCCACACTGGGGTGGGCTCCCAGCATGGCACCAGGCAGCTTGGGAGGGGGGTCGATGAAGCTGTCGGGGGATTGGGCACCCCCGTTGGCAAAGGAAGTTTTGCCACGCTGGGCACAGAAACATTTGGGGGGCAGTGAAACTGACGGGGGATTGGGCACCCCCATCAGCAAATGAAGCATTTGCCACGCTTAGAGTGGGCTCCCAGCGTGACACCAGGCAGCTTGGGGGGGAGGGTCGATGAAGCCGACAGGGGGTTGGGCACCCCCATTGGCAAAGGAAGTTTTGCCACACTGGGGTGGGCTCCCAGCGTGGCACAGAAACATGTGGGGGGCAGTGAAACCAACTGGGGATTGGGCACCTCCGTCAGCAAATGAAGCATTTGTCACGCTGGGGTGGGCTCCCAGCATGGCATGCTAACATTTCATAGGGTGCATGTTTGTTCTGCGGTCGGCCGTGAATTCCGCAGGTGACGGCAAATTCCGCGGATATTTCCACGGTTTGCCGCACTCGTGGAATCGCGGAAAACTCGGGGCCCTGGCTATAAGGCTGGAAGGGGCTAGAGTCAGGAGAGATGTGAGGAAGTGCTTCTTCACAGAAAGAGTTGTGGATTTCTGGAACAGCTTCTCAGCAGAGGTGGTGGGGGCAAAAACAGTGGTGGGGTTCAAGAATGCATGGGATAAGCACAAAGGAATCATAGTGGAAAGGAAGGGAGGAGGGAGAAAGAGTTGTAGATTGGGCAGGGTCTGTGGCAACAGTGTTGGTAGGGAGAAATGGGCAGACTGTATGGGGGCCAAGAGGTCCTTACCTGTTGTCAAATTACATGTTTCAAGAGCAGGCAAAATTCCAGTAAAAACCACCAGAGCAGAGATGGGGAGATTCTCTTGAAGAGCTACTGTTATGGTAAGTAGCTGCACTATCCTCTTCAAAGACATTTCTCTCCACTGAGACGCACCTATGGAATTGTTTCCAAGCAGTACACAGTAGGCATAGTGGGAGGTAAGAAGACCAACATGACCCCAAGACAGAATTCCAAAAAAAACACCAGAAAGACGATGGTGAGATTCAACAATGATTCTCTGCAATCTGAAGAGCAGTCGACGGTGGGAGACATAACTAAAGAATGATGGAGCCTCCTATGTTATATGGCTGCATCAACTGGGGGGGGTCATCTGAGTACGGAGAATGGCTTTGTGTGCATCTGACACACATTACGGTGATCAGGGGCGGCCACTGAACTACCAGGGAATGGGTTAGTCTTGGCGTTTGACAGCCTGGTACTGTGACCAAGGAGTAGAGTGGCACTAGATTACAAGAGAATGGGTTAGTGCGTATTTGACAGCTCAGTACTGCCATCGGAGGGGGTCAAAAGACTACCAGGGAATGGGTTAGAGTACATTTGACAGCTCAGTGCTGCTATCAGGGTGGGTCACAAGACTACCAGGGAATGGGTTACTGTGTATTTGACAGATCAGTATGGCAATCAGGAGGTGCAGCAGCCTAGGAGCTGCACAATGCCACCATGCATTCGTGCGTGGCAGCACTGTGCAAAGATGGTAATAGCCACATAAAGGCATGCAAAGAGCCCTTTAGTGCCTTGCATGCCATGTGTGCTCATAAGCATGCCAGCCACTGAATATGGCTCATGGGAGAAAAGGCCCCATCCCATTTGAGACACACTTTCTTCCTTTGCTCCTGTGATACAGTGTCCTGCATGGGCTGTGTTACCGCCATGAAGAATCACTGTGCATGGCACTAACACAGCCCCATATTCAGACAGGCAGCATACACCGGTCAGAGTACACTGCCTGTCTGATTATGCCCCCATGTCGCCTATACCCTAGTTCATGCCCTTGCTAATGGGTGCATGGGGCAACCAACTGCCACTGAAAATGGGGCACAAGGATTTTTTTTTTTTTTTATTAAACTATAAAGGCCCCTTTTCATCTGGCAGTCTAAAGAACAATTTCTTTGCCCATATCAAAAGCCAGTGAAACACTGATAATGGAACGCGGGCCAGACAGATCTGTTGGCAAATTACTCTGAGATGATACACCTGCAGGGGCACCCGAAGTCATCTAAATTATTTGAGCTTACAGGAGATTTTATTTACGCCTATAAAATTTTTATTCAATCTAACAGGAATCCGACAGGATTTTGAAAATAATGTCAAATTAGCTGCTGGAAGATCCTGAACGGAGACAAACAGATCTTTGAATATATCTCTTATACTGAAGAGTACTTCTCATCCAGTCGATTAGGAACACCTACAAGCCCACAGGTTCTTAAAACAGGTAGTATTTTTAAGAGTCTTTTTTCTTTGCAAGGAAATTGCAGAAATGTCAGCAGTTGCAAGTGTATCCAGGGTCTGTATTTTGCTTTCACTCTTTTCTAACAATACTTTTATTTCCTTTTTTCGAACCTTTTAGCTCTTCAACTTCGGAACATAACTTCTTCAGCTCATTCTCAGAGTTATCAGCCTGACAATATCGAGAACATCAGGCTCCCAAGTGCAGAGGAAACGTGTTTCATTTGTTGTGCCTCCCCGAAGACAGCCTGACATACCTGCCATCAACATTTTCAGCAACCTCTCTTCTTCCCACATAATTATTTCAGGCTCCAGGTGGGTGTTCTAGCTGTCTTTCTGCATTCTCTGGAAAACTGTGTGTTTGGGGGGTGAGAGCACTCTTGGCTATACAGCTTCAGCATTCTCCGTGCATCAGTCTGTGGTGAGTGAAAACGCAAGGCAGACAACCACGGTAATGACAATGGAAGAGTATAATTTTTTTATTTAGTTATTTAATTATTATAAGGTAGAACCACAGAGTCAAGACTCATTTACAATGGTGTCCCAGGCAAGCAAGACACAGTAGTGTTGTTTATCACAAATATATACCAGTTGTCTTGTGTACTTCTAATAAAGGAAGTCAGAGAGCCAACGGATGCATCTTGTGTTTAACGGACAGTTTATTCATTTTTTTCTTCCTCCCCCAGTCAGTACTTTCTGCTCCTGCTGGCCAACTTACCCCCCAAATGGACCAGTCATTCCATCCCAGTCAGCAGACATCTCTGGACCTTCTTACCTTGCTCTAATTTTTCCTGTCCCAGCATCTGGTTGGAGGTATCCAGCTGCTGCAGTGGGCCTGTGGGGGACCAAGCCATCATCCAGCTACAGGAAGAGTTCTTCCTCTATTTTTTCCCATGGGGCTGCAAGCGTGCAATGACGTGATGTGCTCCGCCTCCAAGGAGATGCCCCTAGTGTCTGGGTGTGGGATCTCCCCACCCCATGTGCAGTCTCGCTGCACTGCCACCCAGATTCCACCAGATGGCAGTCATCTAGCCAGACATGCAAACCCCACTGCCTAAAGGGGGGCCCATCCAAGAGACATTTAATCCTCTCTCCCCCAGCCATCCCCTCAGCAACCTGAATCAGCGCTTGAACCTGGGTCACCAGTATAGTGACTAGTGACTGGCAGTGCTATACACTACACAGCCAGTCTATTCATTCATTTCACTAGTTTTTATCCTCCGTGGCCACTGGCTATAGAAACATAGAATTTGACGGCAGATAAGGACCGCTTGGCCCACCCAGTCTGCCCATTTCCCTACCTACTGGATAAGCTGCAGATCCTAGTTAACCAGCAGCCTACTTCTTCCTACTCCCACCCCCTAGAATGGCTATCCCCCTCACTGGGCTGTCAACAGGCACCACCCACCCCTGACAACTGCTGCACAGCTACATATTGGTGCAGAGAGCCCTGAGAATAATGGCAGTCATTATTCTGATGGTCAGTCATGAATTGTAGTTTTGTTCCTGTCCCCCGCCCCTCTAGCAATGCCTGTAGTCAGCAGCAGCCCTGTAGAGGGGGTAGGAACGGACATTCTTTCCCCACCACAGGGGTTGTTGTGAAGACTGAATCAGGACACATCTTTCGCCAGTCAGGAAGCACTGCCCTCAACTGCAGCTCCAACCCTTAAGCCTCATGACAGCGAAGAACTGTGCTCACTTCAAAACCCAGGTTTCACACATGGTAATTCAATGTGCTAACTTCTGGGATACTGGGCTCGTCCACCTCACAGATTTTATTTTTTTGTTGAGTTTAAAGAAACACAGAAACAGACAATGATGGCAGAAAAAGGTCCATTTGCCCTGGGACCTATTATCCATATGGGGTTTTATCCCTCCTTCCCCCCCTCCCCCACTGCTACGATATTGGGGCCCACTACACCAGCTGATAGACTGTTCCATGATTCCACCACCATTTCCATAAAACAGAACTTCCTCACATCCCTCTTAAATCTGCCCCCACCCCAGCAAGTTACCACTCGTCACCTCAGGTTCTTGACTCTGTAGTCCTGCTAAATTGGTCCCCCCAGTTCACCTAATTTATTCCCTTCAGAAACCTGAAGGTCTTTATCATATCGCCCCTCTCTCGGCTGGTCTCCACAGAGCACCCACGTTCCGTGCCTTCAGATGATCTTCATAACATTTGCCCCACTGGTTCTGAATCATCTTGGTCACCCTGTGTTGCACTGTCATCAGTCTGTCACTGTCCTTCCACAGGTGAGGACTCCAGAACAGAGCACACTATTCCAGGTGTGGCCTCACCACAGACCTAATCAGGGGAAGTAGTATTTCCTTTTTCCTGCTGTCAGTACCCCTTCTGATGCACCTTAGCATCCTATTTAGCCTTACTATAGGCCTTGTTGCACTGGCCTGATTGTTTGAAGAGTCACTAATGATGACTCCCAGGTCCCTTTTCTCCCCACAGTGCTCAGTTTAATCCCTTCCAGTACTCTGTCCTGGGTTTTTCTCTCTTTTGGTGCATAATCTTGTATAGCCATATCCAATCTAGACAGAAAGGTAGCTAATTTAATATGGTACATGAGAGGCTGTGATTTTATTTATGTATACAAAATCTGAACTGTGTGAAACAGACTAGAGTTACCAGTTTTATACAATGACTTTCATACTACCACTCCCGAAAGGGCTTTACACAGCAATGAGGTCAGATAGAATGATAATACCTGCAGCATTCCTTCCTATTCCAGTGACTAGTCTGCCCCTGAACATCTGCTGTCTGTAGAGAAGCACAACGCACTTACACTGGACTGGACTGTCAGGAGGCTCTCAACACTATCATTTTAAAAAACAAGTATATAGCAGACATTAACATACTTAAGACTATTCAGCAATTTTTTTTTTTTTTTTATCTATTTTTTTTCTTTTAACATGCCTCCAAAATCATTTATGCAAGAGTTCAGCATCTTGCAAGTCCCATTCTGTATGTCGGGGATGCGCTGGAAGGAGCAGACAGCAAATTTTGGTCAGGATGACCAAATCATTTTAGTTAAAAAAAAAAAATGCATTTCATAAGGCATATATGATGTATAAATGGACTCAGAGCCATTACTAATTATACCACTGTTAACGGGCACCAGTGCTACAAGGGCACTAAAGTTGGTGAAAAAGCTGACAGTGTCTCTTTAAGAGCTGATCTGCTGGTCTGTCTATAAGAGAAGCTTCTCCCACCACCCATGAGCATTGCCAGAACCACCAACAGGTTCCAAGGCGGTAGTGGTTTATGCACCAGTGGGTTCAAGCGGTCAAGGCCTTTTAAAACACGTCTCAAGTGGGTAGCAGATGAGCTGAAGACAGCTTCTTCTCATAGCTCTGAGCTCTATACTGCAAGTTATTGGATTTCTCACTGCTGGAAACCTTCCTAATTAGAATAAAAACCTCTAATAGTAAGAACTTAATTTACTGATTAGATTGATACAAATAAAACGATTGGTGAAATGGGGCGCACAAAAAACACCACCAGTGGGGACAGTGTGAAGCAGAGAGACACGACCAAGACCAAGATAAAGCTGGGGAACCGCCAGAGAATGTACTAAGTCAACCCTCTAATGCTGCACTACTAAAAGCGATACAAGTGATCGATGGTAAAATGGATGACTTCACTTCCCCGAATGGTGGTGGTAGAAACAGGACTTACTAAGGTGGGAGACGAAGTTAAACGTGCTACCTCAACTGCTGAAAAAGCCCTAGCAGCAACTATGGGCTTGGCAAAGGAATACTGGATCCTCCGGCGCCGACTTGAAAATTTTGAAAATGGGGCGCGAGCATCCAATCTACGCATCTTGGGCATACCACAGGAATTGGAAGGGGAAGATTTGGCTACTTTCCTGGAAGATTGCCATGGGATCACTCTGAACTATCCTCTCCAGCCGAAGCACAAAGAGCTTACCGGGTGAGTGCGAGAGGAGCCAGTCTTCGATCTAACACAGAACAGCCACCAGCAAGGGTGATCATAGCAGTCCAAGGGTCGATTCAAGAGAGAGACTGCATTCTACAACTGGCAAGGAGAAAAGGACAGACATCATGGCAAGGAGCCCTGGTTCATGTCTTTCCATACCTGAGTTTTACCACCCGCCAGTGACGTAAGGCCTTTGATGGAGTTCGACTGAAACTTCACCAACTTGGGATACACTATGTACTCCAAATGCCGGCGAACCTAAAGGTGGTGTATGGGACTAAATCATACTTATTTTCCAACACCACAGATGCCGGTAAATTGCTGGCGAAAATCGAATCAGACTGTAGGGTGAGGGGGATCTGATTTGGAATCGGAGGAAGACCAGAACACCTGAAAACTGAAGATTAAGGGCTGAGTAAGTCAATAGCCCATCAATGGCCATTGCAGGACTGGGGTAAAATACATTTACACGAGCTCTCTCAGACTGTACATTACTTTTTTTTCATAACTGAAATGATTGCAGGGATGTAACCAGCATTATGGATTAAAGAAACGAGTCTTTATGTGTAGAAGGAGGGAGGAGTTCTTGTTCACCACCTTTTGTTGAGATATTGCAAAGTTAAATTGTTTAGCCCAGCTCCATAGTGCTTAACTACTATTACAATATGCATAGTTGGCATCTGAGTGCAGAAATTGCTAAAATATTCTGATTTGGAAGGGATGAAGGGGGGAAAATCCTAATGATGTTTATGGCTTACCTAATTAAATACTTTAGATAAATAAATCAAACATTATAGTTTGAGTTAAAAGGCAGATACAGGTTTAAGTGCAGAGCACAGGAGTGATGTGGGGGGCTATGCCATTAAGGATTATCTTATTTTGCTTAGGGAGTTAGCAATACACCTTCTGAAAGGGGTATAATTACAGGGTTAGTTTAAGTACGGCTATCAATGCTTTTCCCTACTCATGGCAGTAGTGGCCTTAAGAATAATTATGCTAAGGTTTTAAAGTACCTGTTTAAGAGCAAGCCCTCACATGCTGCAACAACTAAGGAGTGCGGAAAATACTGTACATATCCAAATGTCGTATTACATGGCTTTATCGTGCACTGTCCTATGGGTCAAACTTGTAATTTGTTGCAAAAAACCAATAAAATATAAGTTACAAATTGCGTCCAACCACCTCACTGCTGGCGTACCAACCTGCACTCGGTATGCAGAGATGGCTGCCAGCTGCACATTGAGAGCGGTCGATCTCAACTCTGCTCCAACTGGGAGAGGGACCAATGATGGTGCAGAAGGCTAGCTAAGGGCCAGGCAAGGGGATGAAGCTCTTTGCCCTGGGACCTGATAGGAAATCTTTTCTATTTAAAGGTGTACCACTGCCGAGTCAGCTCCTTCTGGGGTTCCTCCACAACATGGAACACATCTTACGAAAACCCAGATTCTGGAACTCTAGCTGCTCAGGAACCAGGCTGTGAGGTGCAGGGATTGAAGACCCAGGTGCGCGATCTCCCTCTGATGACAAGACAGCAGGTCCAAGCACACAGGCAACTGCCTCGGAGGACTGCTGCTGAGGCTGAGAAGATCTATGTATCAGAACTGGCGAGACCAGTCTGGGGCTATCAGGTGCCTTGTCCCTCCGCACCTTGACCTCTACCTTGTGGATCAAGGGAAAGGGAGGGAAGGTGTACAGGAGGCCTGGGTCCAGGGCCTTGTGAAGGCATCCTGCAGCACTGTTCCAGACTGAGGTTGGCGGGCACAAAACAACCTTAGTTTTGCATTCTTCCTGGAGGCAAAGAGGTCCACCAGAGGAGTGCCCCATGGGGAGAACAGGTAGCTCACCACCTCCTGATGCAGTGACCATTCTTGTGATGTCTCATCCACCTGGCTGAGGGCGTCTGCCAACTGGTTGTTGGCTCCTGTAACATAGATTGCCAGGAGATCTGCACTCAAGCTGCACATGAAGGTTCAGGTGTGGAGGGTCTCCCAACACAAGGGAAGGGAGTGTGTGCTGCCCTACTAGTTCAGGTAGAACATGGTCATGGTGCTGTCCATCTGGACTTTCACGACCTGACCCCAGAAAAAAGGAGCAAATTCTGTCAGAGCTAAGCGCAATGCACAATGCTCCAGAAGGCTGATGCGGTGATGGTACTCCCGGGGGGCCAGAACCAGTGGGCTCTGCGGTCCCCAAATGGCACTAACCACCCCACCACAGACGCATCTATTGTAAGTGTGACTGTCAACTCTGGGCGGACAAATGGGACTCTGGACTCCTCCTTCCAGGTGTTCTGGGACAAGCCGCCACTGGATGGTATCCCACATCATCTGGGTCACTGCGACTGGCTAGGCCAAGTGACCTAGGCAATGGGACCACTGACGGCCCAGCTCCCACAGAAGGTGATACAGCCACTAGCGGCCCTCCAGAACATGGTGGTGCAGGATATCATGTACCCCTGTAGCCACAGGAATTACGCAGTGCCCAACCTGAAATGATCAGGCAAAGGAGGCAATATCCAGTGCTCAGTCTGCAGCGAGTCAGGTCTTGGCCCACAGGGAGTCTAGCTCTGCCCCAGTGAAGTGAAGCACCTGCAAGGGGTTCAGTTTGGACTTGGCTGGATTGACCTGAAGGCCCAAGTCTGAAGACCAGGTCCCTGGACAGCTCCACTGCCTCCTTGGGCAACCCAGCAAGCAACTAGTCATTCAGACAGCGGTATACCCGGACCCCCTGGTGCGCTGGAATGCTGCTACCACTGTCATGCACTACGTAAAGGCCAGGGGTGTTGAGGAGAGGCCAAATGGCATGATCTGGAACTGGCAGAGAACTTCTGTGTGGAACTGAAAGTACTGCCAGTGGGACAGACGGACAGAAATGAGGAAGAATGCTTCCTGGAGGTCCAGTGAGCATAGTCACATGTCCTGCTCCAGAGATGGTATTATCTGGTTCAACGTGACCATCCTGAACTTGTACTTCCTAAGAAACTGATTCAGACAATGGGGATCCACTATGGGGTGCCAACCCCCCATCTGTTTTGGGATCAGGAAATACTGGACACAAACCCTGGCCTGCCATGGGATCTGGGATATGGGCTATGGCTCCTTTTTCAAGCAGATGATCAATGTCCTCCCTGAGGGTGGACAGCGTGCCCTGCGACAACACAGACTCCCTTGATGCGTGAGGTCGGTAAGGCAGGAGAACCTCAAAGCTGAGAAGCAACCCTTTGCTCACCACTTCTAGGACCCACTTGTCCGACGTAATTATGGACCAGTTGTGCCAGAAGTGGCGCAGCCGACCCACCATGGGGAACTGGGGCAGGGACTGGATGGGTGGGAGGTAAACACTCCCCAGTCCATCACTGGGCAGCTTTGGAGGGGGCACCACTACCCCTACCCTTTATGGGACCCTGACTATGGAATTTGGTTTTGAGGGGAACAAGCCTGAGATAGACCCTGCTGAGGCTGCTGTTGCCTAGGCTGCTGTGACGAAAAGGAATGAAACTGAAAATACTTTTTCTTCTGCTTCTACCTATTTAAGTCCTTCTGAGAGAACACCACAGAATCCAGGGTGGCACTGGGCTTCTAAGTCCTGATGAGGTGTCCTTCCACCCCACGGCCAAAGAGGCTGGTGCCCAAGAAGAGGATATCAGCCAACTTGTGTTAGGTGTCCGCCGTAAAGATGGAAATCCTCAGCCAGGCCCTGCGATGCATCACGACCGCCGCTGCCATGGCACAAGCGCAGGACTCACCCACATCCAAGGCCATCTGAAGCTCACATTTAGCCAGCATTTAACCCTGCTCTTGGATCACTTTCACTGCCAGCAGCTTGTCATCAGGGAGGTATGGCAGGACATGAGCCAGGACTCCACTCAGGGAGTGACCAAACTGGGCCATCATCAGGATGTAGCTCACCTGAAGGAGACCATGGCAGGACGCAGCACAGACCTTCTCTGCTGAATGGTCAAGCTCTTAGGACTCCTTGCTGACATCTCCAATATTACCAAATTCATGGAAGACTGAGTCTGCCACAAGACTATCAGTTGAGGGGTGGTCTGAAAATCCAGACAAGGTGTTGGTAGGGACTGCATACTTGTCGACCATATGGGCAGAGGGTGTCAGGCAGGAAGCTGGATGCTGCCAAAACTCCAGTGCTGGTTCCAGGATGGCCTTTGCCATCAGGAAAGCAACCTCAAAGGATTCGTCCCTATCCAGGATCTCAATAAATAGTTATTTAGGCTGTAAGGGAACATCGATGGATGCATACATGAGCCTGAGAAGAGCCCCAAGGGACACCGGCCCGTGGTCGGTAGTGACCTCTTCAGCCAAATCACAGTCAAAAGCTTGAGTCCTCAAGGACCCATTGGAGTCATCAATGGCCCTTGGCCATTTGCCACCATTCACTACTTGGGGCTCAGAGTGTGCGATTTCCACACACAACTGGCCTGGTAAGCAGTTAGTTGGACAGAAGTCCTTAGAGTGGGCTCCTTGCACTGGCTGTTGTGGTGACAGATCCAGTGGTGAGACTTGTGTCAGGGACAGTCGTGTCGGCAGGACTGGTACAGGCTGAACTGGTAATGACCAGGTGACCACGGAAGTAGAGGGTAGAGCCGAACCCAGCCCAACCAAGGCCAATGTTGCCAAAGGAACTCTTCATAGCACCACCACATACAGTGACAGAGCCTCTCATCATCTGAGGATGAAGAGGAAGTAGAGCACCAATGCCTCCCAGTAGAGAGACTGAGAGTGCGAGGAATAACTCAGCCTAGACTTTGACCTGGACCTCAAATGTCGAACACGGGTGACAACGATGAGGAGATGCAGCAGGAGTGGCAGTATAAACTACCCATACAGGGTTCAACCTCAGAGGGAGGCAACTCCTTAGAGGAAATAGCCGGGTTTGCCAACTGCCCCTGGCCCTTGAGTGTGGCCCTAAAGGACTGGGGTCCTGGAGATCAAATTGTCTTTGATCCCCTCTGACAACGGGTCAACAGCGTACAAAAAAATCTCTATCGCCCGTTTGAACTTTGTTGAGGACAAGAAGCTTGATAGTAGCACCATGGATCTAGCAGCCTGTCCCTCGACCACAACAAGTTTGGCCAAAGCCAAGCACTTGACAGCCATCAAGCAGTCAGGGAAGTTGAGGGAGTATGAAGAGCATGCCCTTTCCCATTCCCATTTCCATGATTGACAGTGGGACGACTTTGACTCTTTCGCCTTATTGTTGCAGGCAGGGCTCTCACCAAAGGACTGGAGGGTCTTGCGCATTTCACGGAAGTTACCCACGAGAACTGTACTGACACTGGCCGCAATGGGAGCAGTGCAGAGATTGATGAGGCACCCCCCCTCATCGCCTTGGCCACTGCCTCTTCCACAGCTGCCAGTTGGGCCGTGGACCCTGCAGCCACAGGAACCACATTGTGAGCTTCCTTGGATTGCATCAGAAGATCCCATTCAGCCAGATGGCTGAGGAGAAAAGCGTAGCGGTCTTCGAGGGAAGCAGGAAGCACAGCCTAACACAGGCCGCTGGCAGAGACATCATGTTCTTCACTTAAACAGTAAATAAATGACATGAGCGGATCTAACCGATACATTTTCTGACTGCACTGGATGTAGCACTTAAAGCCAGGAGCCAGATTAGAATCCTCGAGGTTCATCATATGCATTGAAAGATAAGAATGAAACTGAGAAATATATCAAAAATACTAACAGGAATGAAGTTTGAACAGTTTAGCCAAATGGCGCACTATAAATAGTTTGGGCCTACATTGCGCATAGAGCTACAAAGGAGGAGACCCCGACTCTTCCAGCAGAAAGGAAGATCTGCCATCGGGGTGTGGAGCCAAGGGATACCACCCGGTGGTGGGAGGAGTTTCTCTTAAAGACAGTTCGGCAAATCAGCTCTTAAAGATAGACTGCCAGAAGTGTGGATAAGTGAATGATATCTACGTTCCTAGAATACCAGTTTATTTTGGTAGCAGCTACCAAAAAAAAAAAAAAAAAAGTGAAGTTGGTTGGATACAGTCCCCCTTCACTGGGTCGACTTAACTACCAAGGTATACTCAATGGGGAAAAATGCCTGATACTTTAATGAAACAGGAGCAGGGGATTCTAAGGCAGATGGATAATTTGGATTTTGTACTTTTAAAGGCAGACACACAATTTGATGAATGTTGAGGAAAAATGCATGTATTTATTTAAAAACTGGTAACCGAGAAAGGCACGCTGAGCCAAGGCTCATTTCCAGATGTGACCCGGGGAAACTATTTGAACTAATGTTTATTTTTTTGGGTGGGGGGAGGAGTGAGAAAGAGAGCTAGACACTCTAGCTCCCCCCCTCCAAACAACTGACCTAGGATCAGGCTGACCCACAGTAAGTTAAACAGCACTTGCTCAGGGTCATGTCTCTGGAACTAAGGAATGCAGCAGCCAGTATTGCCTTGACATCAGTAAACAGGACTATGAACTAGAAGATGTGGGTTTGAATCCTGATTCCCCTACTTTTTCTTTACCCTCAAATTTTAATGGAGCAGTGAGCCACGGCAGCGTGGTGTTGGAGTAAAGTGCAAGACAGAATGCACTGTACTAAATAAGTCTCACTGTGTAGCAACCCTGGATCAGTGCTGCCAGTAAAAACCCTTGGTCAGATAGAGGGGAACATGTAAGGGAAGTATATTTTACTCCAGTTTTTGTAGGATTTACTCCCACGTGCAATTTACAGTATGTTGGCACACACGCACAACACTGGCAGTACCATATGATACTAGCATCCCGTCCATGACACCACTGCCTAGTGGAAGCAGTACTGGTGATGATTAATTTCAGCTGTGTAGAGGGAAGGCAGTTTCAGGAGTTGCTCAATGGCTGACCAGAAGGGCAGTTGCAACTCGGCAAAATGTTAAAAATAGTAACAGCATTAAGTAGTAGTGGGGAAGTATCTTAGGCTCCAATATTAGGCAAAGAAAGTCAGTGGCTGCAGGTGCCCAGTGGGTTCGGGAATTGGATTACAGGTGGTGGTTTGGGGGGCACGAGATGGGTCTGCATGTAACATCATTACCTTTAGATGAAAATACTGCAGCCCATGTTGAATAAGCTAGCAGTAAAAACTTCCCAGTCCTAAAAAATATCTGGATCACTTGCCAGACCGACCTAAGGTCAGTGCTTTGGTGGGGGGGGGCAGGAATCAAGTAGTAGCTTCCCCAGTTCTTGTCGCCCACCCCCTAATCCCCACACCAAGATACGGTCACCATGACCTCTCAAGTCCATCCTTCAGCATGGAGGGCAGAGAATCCTCTGCCCTCACAGTTGGTAACAACTGAACTGCTCTGAGCAGCACGGTGGGTGTGGGCAGATGCTAAGTGGCTTGTGGTCTCCCTCTATGTGGTCGAGAGCCTCAGCTCTACAACGTGCCCGGCCTCCTGCCAGGCTGAATGTGACACCTGCGGCCACTGGCAAATGCAGGGCTACCAGGTGACAGAATGGAGCATTGCCACCAGGCAAGCATACTGTAATCACAGGGAAAAACTGCACCCTTCCGCTGACTGGGAGGTCTGGCTGCAACCTTCACAGACAACGCCACTGCCATTTTGTGATCAAAAGTGGAAACGAAATCCAGCACCAGACTCATGGATAAATTCATTCACTTTAATTATTTAAAAAATAAATAAATGAATCACACACACAACTAAATCACTGCCTGAAATAAAGCAGGGGGTGCTAACAGCCCTACTGATCACCCAGCACTGGGGAAGGGGGTTGTGAATGCAGAGCAGCTTCTACACCCACCACCACCAAAGTAGAGCTCCTCACCTCTGGGACATGTCCACCCTCCAGCTTGGACTCCAGGGACTGTACACAAACCTTGGTTTTCCGGTTGGCAATGCAACTTGCCACCACTGAGGCAACACAGGAGCTTAGTTTTTATGTAGTGCCTTTTTATACAAACTGCATCTGAAGGCACTTTATAAATGGCGGAGGGGGGTATGTTGATGCCAGTACGATCTTGTGATATATATTCTTGTGACTGTGACTAACATTTCTGCCACTTCCCTCAGGAATATGGAAAGAAGAGGTAATATCAGGCTAACTCCTGGTAACAATTTTAATGCAAAAAGAAACGTGACACGTGTATTTAAACATCACACAGACTGGAGAGAGAGAGATTACAGAAGTAAAACACATGGTGCTTCTAAGACTTGCCAATGGTCGTACAATGAAAAAATTGTGGTTGCGAGATTCCAGCTGGGGTCTACAGGATCACAGTTCTGTTTTCCCACCACTAGGCCAAACTGCCTGCCGGCCTACGTATGTATTTTTGATGTCAGTGATAATGCTCCAACAACTGCTCACTATCTAAATTGTTTCCAGCTGTAGGATTTGCAAGCCGAGAAAAAAAAAAAAAGTGACTGCAGGAAGTCCCCAGCTAGCCATCTGGTCAGACAGCGCAGCTGATACAGCACTGAGACTGTACTCTGGACTGGAGATCTGGGTTCAATTCCTAGTTACTGTAGTTTACATTCGAGCATTTCTTTCTGGTTATAATTTGTGTTTCAAAAGCTTAGCAGCGACTAGTGCTGCACCAACGTTCCCTTACCATTAAAAGTGGAGCCTGCCAGGGAGAAATGCAATACTGCAGCTTTCTGCAGAGTTATGGCAATAAACAAGGCAGTTTCAACGACAGGTAATCCCTTTTGTTGTGCAAAAGTCTGACACTGCGTTGCATCCTGGTGGGCTCCACTGTATATTCTTGAAGCCCAACAGAACTATCAAATCACAAACATTTCAACAGACTGAATTTTGTGCACTTTTGCATGACAGGAGCATCAGGGAGACATGTGCACGAGAGGGGGCAAAACGCTCTTCTTCACAACTAAAACAAATATTACCATGGGTCTGAAAGCCTATTCCACTTACCCCTTGGAACAGCCTACCTGATTACCTAGGAACAGACAGCGACAACAGAAAATACAGGTTACTCACCTGTAACAGGAGTTCTAGGAATGGTATATGTTGTTCATCCACACTCATTGGCAGTATCCTTGCCGCTTTAAATCTTGCCGGAAGGTCTTCAAGCTTGCTCCTCCCACCCACCGGGTGGTATAACTCTCGGCTCAGCCCTGGCGCCAGATCTGGCCGCTGGAAGCTCAGGTTGTCACGTCGGCAAGCCGGGGGGTCGTGTTGAGATGAACAACATATACCATTCCTAGAACTCCTGTTGTGAGTAACCTGTATTTCTAGGACATGGATATGTTGTTCATCCACACTCATTGGCAGACTCTAGCAGTTCTCCGGGAGGAGGGAGGCAAGACGCACACCCATATACTTACTTGGGAAAGAGAGACTGGAGAACCGAGGCCCCAAAACCAGCATCCGCGTGACTCAAGGTCGATGTGGTAGTGGGTAATGAAGGTGTTTGCTGACTTCAGGTAGCAACCCTGCAGATTTCCTGGATAGGGCGTCCCTGGAAGCAGCCACCGTTGCAGCAGTATGGCGGGTAGAATGAGCTCTTAATCCTCTGGGAGGCTCCATGCCCGCTAACTTATAGCAGAGATCTATGCAGGAGGTTACCCACCTGCTTATCGTCCGCTTGGCTGCAGGTCTGCCAGATGCGGCTTCAGCGTGGGTGACAAACAGCTGGCGAACCTCTCCCAATTTCAGCCGTGCGCTCCTTATAATAAGCGGCGCCTTCTAGGATCCAGAGTATGGAGCCTATATTGAAGCCTCGAGGTGTGATTGGGGTGAGAACACCGGCAGAGTCAACACCTGGTTAGGTGAAACTCCGACACACCTTGGAAGGAATTGGTGGGGCGAGGACAACCTTGTCCCTGTGGAAGACCAGGTAAGGAGACTCGATGGAAAGCGCCTGGAGCTCTCCCATCCTTCTGGCTGACGTGATAGCCACCAAGAAGGCGGTCTTCCACGACAGGTGAGAGAGAGCACACCTGTGCATAGGTTTGAATGGATTGCCCATGAGCTTTGCCAGTACCAGCAGTAGATCCCACGGAGGTGGGGTTCCCGCACTGGAGGGGAAATGTGATCAAGGCCTTTGAAAAAGCGCCAGACCACCTTCTCCTGCGCCACCGACTGCTTCCCGGCCCGCGCCCGGTAAGCAGAGATGGCTGCCAGGTGCACCCTTAGGTCGTCGACCTAAGCCCTTGACTAGAAAGGGACCATAAATAGTCCAAGATGCTTGCCAAGGAACAGGAGGAAGGGTCCAAGCCCTTGTCCTGACACCAAATGGAAAACCTTTTCCATTTGAAGGCATAGCATTTTCTGTGCGACTCTCACGGACGCCTCAACTACATTGAGGACCTCGTCGGAAAGACCCAAGGCCTGGAACTCTAGCCGCTCAGGAACCAGGCCGTCAGGTGCAGGGATTGAAGGTCCGGATGGAACACCTTCCCCTGATTGACTGAGAGCAGGTCCGGGCGAGCTGGAAGCTGCCGCGGAGTCCTGGAGCTGAGACTGAGGAGATCTGGGTACCAGAACTGGCGAGGCCAGTCTGGGGCTATCAGAATCACCTCGCCTTGTCCCTCCTCGCCTTGAGAAGCACCTTGTGGATCAAGGGAAATGGGGAAAGCGTAAAAGAGGCCGGGGTCCATTGCCTCGAGAGGCATCCCCTGCAGCGAGCCCTGCTGAGGCGGGCATGAAACAGACTCAACCGCGTTCTCCATGGAGGCAAACAGGTCCACCTGAGGTGTGCCCCAAAGGGAGAACAGATGCTGTACTACCTCCGGCAGGAGAGACCACTCGTGGGATGCAGCCCCTATCCGGCTCAGGGCATCGGCCAGGGTGTTGGAGGCTCCTGCCACGTGAATGGCTAGGAGATCCGCCTCCAGGCTGCGCACGAGTGACCAAATGCGGAGAGCTTCCTTGCATAGAAGCATGGGCGTCCCGCCCTGGCGGTTTAGATAGTACATGGTCGTGGTATTGTCCGTCTGGACTCGGACCACTTGACCCCGGAGGAACGGAGCAAAGGCGGTGAGAGCTAGGCGGACCTGCGAGCTCCAGCAGGTTGATGTGGCATCGGGACTCCGCGGGGACCAGAGGCCATGAGCCCGTGTTCCCCAGATGGGCACCCCAACCCATCAGAGGCATCGGTCGACAGAGACCGTCGGCTCGGGCGGACGAACGGGATGCCCTCCTGCAAATGATCTGGAACGGTCCACCACTGGGAGCGTCCACATCCCCTGTCACCGCACAGCTGGTCCAAGGGATCGCAGCGTTGTGACCACTGGCTGGCCAGTCCCCACTGAAGGGGACGATGTTCCAGGGCCCAACGGACCACGCTGGTACAGCCGCCATGAGACCCAGGGCGCAGGAAGTCCCGGCAGGCGCAGTGCCCAACCAGAAATGATCGGGCAAAGGAGGAAAGAACCTCGGCCCTGTCCTGAGCCAGCGCTCTGGCTCGAAGAGAGTCGAGCTGCGCCCGATGAATAAAATCACCTGCTTCGCTCGAGTTCGACTTGGCCTCGTTGATAAGGAGGCCCAGTTGAGACAGACCTGAGGGCCAGATCTCTGGACCACTCCGCCTCCTTCCTGGAGGGAGCTGCTATCAGCCAGTCGTCCAGGTAAGGGTACACCCGGACCCCTCGGCGCCGCAGGAATGCTGTCTCCACTGCCATGCATTTGGTGAAGACCCTGGGAGCTGGAGACAAGCCGAAGGGCATGGCTTGGAACTCGAAGAGAGATCCTTCCGCTCGGAAGCGAAGGAATCTCTGGTGAGACGGACGGATAGGGACGTGAAAAAACGCGTCCTGCAAGTCCAGAGAACAGAACCACACGCCGCGTTCCAAGGATGGTATTATCTGAGCCAGAGTGACCATCCTGAAGGTTCGAGACCTTAGGAACTTGTTTAGGTCGTGTAGGTCGAGAATGGGGCGCCAGCCCCCCGTCCGTTTCGGAACCAGGAAGTACCTGGACACAAACCCTGGGTCTGAAGGAGGGTCCACCACCTCTCTTACCACCTCCTTCTGGAGGAGGAGAGCGATGTCGGCTCGACGAGCCGCCAGTGAGGCTGGGGATCGAGAGCCCCGAGGCGTCGGCTCTGAAGGGTGGTGCCTGCTCGAATTCCAGAGGCAGGCCTCTTCCCACCACCTCAAGACCCACCTGTCCGTGGTAACGAGCGACCAGGCGGAGCGGAAGTGCGGGCCGTCCCCACGGGGGACACAGGGTAGGCGGGGATGGGGCGACACCCTCAGCCCGTCACTGGGCAGGCTTGGAGGAGGGACGGCCGAGGGACCTCCTGGGCCCTTCCTCCCTGCCTCCTGTTAGAGGAAGCCGGCGGCTTGGGTTTGGGATGCCAAGGCCGAGCCTGCTGGCCCTGACTAGCTGGGCAAGGCGCACCGAGGCTGAGAAGCGACTAAAGGGCTTAGGCTGTGGTTTTGCGGCCTTTGTCCTTCTGAGCGGAAGACCCGAGTCAAGGTGGCATTGGACTTCTCGATCCTCTGCAGGTGACCTTCCACCCCAGGGTCAAGAGGTCAGTCCCAAAAGAACATCCGCCAACTTGTGCTGGGTATCCGAGTAAAGGTGGATATCCTCAGCCAAGCCACGACCTATAGCCACTCGGCCGCCACCGATCTGGCACAGAGTCCCCTACATCCAAAGCAGTCTGGAGCTGCTGTTTGGCCACTGCCCTGCCCTGGTCCCGCACCTGCTTAACCGTAGTCTGCAGATCGGCGGGAAGATGAGGGATGACCTCATCCAGGGAGCCCAACAGGGCATGAGAACAATGTGCCATGAGGACGGCCGAACTGGCCTGACGAAGGCCGAGAGAGGACGCAGCGTAGACTTTTCACCCGACATAGTCCAATTTCTTGGACTCCTTGTCAGGAGGTTTGTCCACATCCCTGGCGTTGCCGGCGCGCCGGAAAACGCTGTCGGTAACCAACCCCTCAGCAGAGGGGTGTTCCGAAAAACCGGACAAGGAACCGGTAGGGACCGCATACTTCCTGGCCATCCTGGCCGAAGGCGCAGGGCAGGAAGCAGGGCGCCGCCAAAGTTCCAGTGCTGGACCCACTATGGCCTCGCCACGGAAAGGCCTCCGTCGGAGAATCCCTCGGTCCAGAATCTCCGTGAGGGATACCTGGCCGCTTGGAAGCTGGTTCGAGCTCCATCCGGTAGACTCCGAGATGAGCCGAAGCAGTCCTAGGAAGGACGACGGGCTATCGTCCATTGGCTGACCTCCTGAAGACTCCAAGTCCAGTCGCTTGGAGAAGAAGGAGGAATCATCTTCGGACTCGGAAGAGTCCTCGAAGAGCTGCCTCTGGCCTGAACCACCCTTCACCTGCCGAGGTCGGTCGGGAGTGAGGGTAACTGACACCGATGGGGTAAACCCTTGTGACCGAGAATCCTTGGTGAGACCCCCAGTGGTGGCTGTGGGCGGAGGTTCCACCGCAATCGGTGGAGCAGCTGGTTTTGGCCGAACAACCGGCCTGGGTATAGGCTCCTCGGGCAAGTCGAGGGGTTGTGTCGGCCGTTCCGGTGACAGCCACTTAATGGCCGGGGAAGGCGCCGGAGTCGGCTTATTCCCGGCCAGGAGGAGCTGTTGCAACATAAGGTCCTCGAAATCCGACGAATTTACGCGCAAGCCTCCCTCATCCGAGGAGGAGGACGAGGACGGCGGCGACGCCGCTTACGCAGTGCGAGACCGAGACCGCCTATGACGGAGAGGAACGGCTGGACCGCGAAGAGGTCCGAGACCGAGACCGAGAGTCCCGGAATTTCCGGGGTCGGTGCAGGGAGGTGTCGGCAGAACAGACACCCCTTCGCTCGAAGGTCCATCCGAGGGCTCCGGAACCGGAGGCACAGGCGAGCCCACGGGATCCTCAACTCCTCCCGGGGGAACCGGGGAGAGGGGAATCTCGGCTGCTAAAGGCGACAGCCCGTCCAATGGGTCGAGAAAAATCTCGACTTCATCAGTGGGAGTCTCGGTCAACTGACCTGACGGGGACACCGTGAGGCCAGTGGCGAAGCAGCGATCGACCGAAGCCGGCGGTCGGCCGGGAGAGGGACCTTTCCCGCTCCCAAGAGCGCCGACGGAGGGACTTACCTTGTCCTCTTTTTGGACCGAAAAAGGTCCAGCAGACGCAGGCCCTTCTCCTTTAGTGGAGAGGGACAGACAAAGCTCCTTAAAGGAAGCCGTAGGAAGAACCCAGAGAGGCGGGATAAATGCCGCGCCGAGGAAGATCTGACCCGCGCCGCCTCCTCGAGGGCGACCATCCGCCGAAGCTGATCCGGCCGAGCTCCGCCAGCTGACACCGCCAACCGGGCCTCCTTGACTTCACCGAGGGAAACGCCGGGACGGCCCAGTTGCAATCGGGCAGCACGGTCTTCGAGGGCGTGGGCGAGAAAGATGAGCACAGGTCGCAAGCCTGCGGGTCGTGCTCAAGGCCTAACAGTAGACACACGTGGAGTGTGGATCCGTCGAGACATCTTCTGCCCGCATGGGCATCTCCGAAATCCGAGGTCGATTTATCCATCGCGGCCGCGAGGATCGAACTGAAGTCTTTTGCAAAATATTATTTTTAAATCCATAAGCGGAGAAATAAGGAACCAGTCACAAGCGCGAAGCGTTAAGGAGAACCTGAGCTTCCAAGCGGTAAGGAAGATCTGGCGTCATGGGGCGGAGCCGAGAGTTATACCACCCGGGTGGGTGGGAGGAGCAAGCTTGAAGACCTTCCGGCAAGATTTAAAGCGGCAAGGATACTGCCAATGAGTGTGGATGAACAACATATCCATGTCCCTAGAAAAGACCAATACTCCTTCCAGTCTGCCAGAGTTACGCACAACAGACAGCCACACACTGTTCCATAAAAAAATTCTAACTTACCTTATAGATGGTACACAGTGTTCATGCCGCTAACTGTTTTTACCATGATCTGTAGTTAAACTAAGTTGCACTGCTGTCATTTATATACTTACTAAACTGTACCACCCGGTCCAGGTCACTCTTGAAAAAGAGAACTATGCTGTGTGTGGGCAGGCCAGCCAATGCAGAGGCAGGGCTGCCAGGGAGGGAAGGAGAGGAGGTGCTCACCTCCTTCAGGTGGGGAGGGTGACAGAGGACCACTGTCTAGAGACACCTGTAGTTTCACGGGTGGAGCGCCATGCTGTGTGCAGCAGGGAAGGGAAGGACATGTGTGCTCCCATGCATGAGCACTGCGTGCACGCTGCACCGCCATCCTTGAGAGAAGGTGAATACAGAGGTAAAATTCCAGCTGCAGCAGGATGACACCAGTCCCCCCACAGATCCTGATGACAGAGTAGATGCGAAACTGGTAGAGGTTTTGTGAGCTGATGCTGTTTTTGTGCAATATTTGGCGTGTTTACAATATTTTTATAATAAAGCTGCTAATTGGTTTATAGCGCATGTGGTACACCAATTTGTTTTCTGTTATTTGTTTCATTATATCCTGCAGCACTTAACCATCAGAGCAGTTTTTGCTTTTTTTTTGTACCCCACAGACCCTGCACCACTGACCAAAGGCACCTCCTGAGCTAGATTTGGTCCTCGAAGAGGCTTGGTCCACCCAGATGATCCACCAAGGGTGGGGGCAATACATGTGAGCTTGTGAGGCAGGGATATGGCCCAGAGAAGGCAGGTGACAGGGCGGGGGAGCGGGAACAAAGAGTAAAAAAAAAAAAAAAAAACACTATGCTCACTGTACTCACCCAGTTAAGAAAACTTAAATGTGCACTGGTGCGTGGGAAAACATGTGCAGCTGTACATATTGTTTTTGTGGTCCCTGGATGAAGCTGGTAACTGGTCCGCTCCTGAGATTAGAGTAAACAGAGACCTCAAAAGATACTTTAGTGTTTTATGATCAACTTTCACACAGAGAACATAGCATGGGGTGGATCAGCAGGTCCGAGCAGGATGTGTAAAAGGAGCAATAAAAGAACAGTAATTAGCAGGAAGGATGGCATTCTTTTTTTATTTTTCATTTTTATTGTTCTTTGTCTCTGGGGTGTAACATGAAGGAAACACAAAGTAAAACTGGGAAACGTTAAGAGGTTTAAAAGAGTTTAACAGCGTCCCATCATCTGTGGTTAAGCAAGATGTCAAAGTAAGCAGCCCACTATAACTGACTCACTGGCAAAGCTGTATTAAAGAAAAAGAAAATGGCTGTAAAATATAAAACTCTGCAAGGGGGCAAGAGCTATGAAGAGAGACTGGATTTGCTCAAATTATTTAGCATAAACCTAGAGAAGAAATTAAGGCTGAGAGAGGACCTGATTCAGTGTGAAGTACTAATGAGGATGTTTTGCTTTGTCTTGCAGGTCACCCTTCTTTTCCCATTTCAAGTACATATTAGCATTTTTTTTTTTTTTAAACTAAATAAATTAGAAGGCTCAGATCAGGTTTTCGTCAATATACTAAGCTGCGCTGGTACACTTGTTGTCCATTAATCAGTTCAGGGAGCAGCATCTGCTATGGGCTACTTCATTATAGTCACAAGAAAAGTCACGTTAAAGAGCTGGCGAATGTAATATTAAGGTTTGTTTTACAAAACATATTTTCTGTTGCCTGGTTCTTTTGTGCATACTGAGTAGAACTTTTTTTTTTTTTTTTTTTTTTTTTTTAAGAGGACAGGAAATTATTTCTAACTGGCAGCTGTTTTCAGTGTTCCTATTTTCAGAAATTATATTCATCTTCTAAATGAGACTTATTTACTTCAACTGAATAAAACGTGACATGAAAAACTGCATTTTGCATTTTTTGTTCTTAAGGGCAGCACTCTGCTACAGTTCTCGTCACAGAACTAGTGATATGGAGTTTCAACTATGTCACAGTTTGCATACAGAACTCTGAGCATGGGTCTGATAAGTGAACAGTTCCTGCTTAGCATTTTGTACACAAACCATGACACAGTAAAAACTCCAAACTATGTAAACTGTGCAGAATGCTGTCCACAGAAAGAAAGCAATTGAAAACACAATTTTGTAAATCAATTACTTTTCAAGTAGTTAAATATGGATGATTTGGAGGTATGAATTTAATTTCTGTAAGTAGAAACATTACTACTTGCTACCAACTGGCTCAAATTTCCTTTCCCCCTTGAAAGCAGCCGGCCAGCTGGCCTCGTGCACCTGAGGGTTGATGCACTGGATGCCTTACCTCATGCCACGTCGGCGACCTGGATTCGGGAAGGACCTTAGGTCAGAGGAGAGCCGGCAGCTCTCCTCTCCCAAGATGGTCCCCCCCCTCGTAATTCCACTCCCACCAGGTGGAGGTCTGGTGGGTAGCTCAGGTAGGAGGGGGAGTCAGTGTAGCGGGAGGGCACCCTTGGGCATGATGCACGTCCGAAGCATGGGGAGAAAAAAAAAAAAAAAAACAGATAAAAATCTATTTTAAAAAAGCAACCTGCTGGGGTGGGAGTGAGATGCCAGTAGCTGACTGAGAAGGCTGCACGTCAAGAGATCTTTGCATAACATAGCCATCAAACTAATAAATGTCATTTTTACGAAGAAAGTTTTTTTTCCAATAAGCTATTCATCTTCCACACTGAGTCCCCACCCCCCATTGAGCTGTGGTCTGCCCAGCCTGACCCATCATTGCACCATCCCTATGGCTTTTCTTCTTCCTTCATATGTTCCTCATGAATTACCCTGCTTTGCAGGGCCATCAGGGCTGGCAAGTCTTTTCCAGAGCACAACACCGACAGTGTTCCAGAGAAGTATGCCTAATTAGTGAATGCACAGCCTGCGGCAGACAGTTGTCATCCCGCTGGACCAACTGTTTTCCTGTGCTTTTTTTGCCTGGCTGTCATGCATGCAATGGCATGGCACAAGTGCATGTGAAGGCACACACTCGCTTCTCATCTGCCGGCAACCCTCCCGCCCATTCTCCACTAGGTGACAGCTGTAGAACACAGTGGTTGGACCCCCTACCCTAGGAGGAAAGCAGTCTCTGGGAAACTTAACCCATTCCCCCTTAACTGACCTTAGCTTGGGCTGAGTCCACTCTCAAACTCGAGTCACTAGCTTGAGCGGCAGTAGCGCTACCACAGAGCCAAGCATTCAGCCACATTTTATGGACAAAGTTTGAGTTTTAAATGCAATAGCTGTTCCAGTATACTTTGGTGCATGAATTGTTGCTTTCTGGTGCATTTAGACAATGGGAAGATCAAGGCAGACAAACCAGACTGATTCTGGGATAGCACAGGCACCTGGTGGTTCTGCAACATCAGGGTGATCGAAGCAGGATGAACTCTGTGGGCCTGAACCCTCGCTAAAGGCAGTGTTACCCGTCATCAAAGACTTAATTAGCAGCAAAGCTGTGGCATTAGGAGGCAAAGTTGATGCCTTTAATAATCAAGTCACCCTCACTGAAACAAAGGTGCACGTGGCTGCTACAGGTGGCAAAACGACTACAGAAGGCCGGCCCGGTGGTGCTGAGGGTTGAGGTGCTGGACACCACACCTTATCAATCAATCAATCAAATCTTTATTTATTCAGGCGAACATCATTGAGCACAGCTCATTTGCAAGATGGACCTGATAAGGTCAAGGTTCAATAATTGGTATATATACACAGTTATACTAAGACACATAAATAAAGTATTCAAAAACAAGATTGTCTAAGCATAAGAAAAATAGGTATGTAAGAATGCACACCAGCTAATCTAATATATACATATCAACATTAGAATTGTCTTGGTATATATCCTAATTAAAGCAATCAATATTTCAATGTTCAAGCGTAAAGTCATAGTGGACAAAGGAGACGCAGTGATAGAATGACTGGATGATGGTGATCATAAACTGTGATAGGCCTCTTGGTAGGAAAGTGTAAAAGTGGCTTGAACAGGGGCTGGGGCCTGCACTAGGAGATGGATGGTTGGGATAAGGGCTAAGATATGTGCCAGGAAGTAATGGAAGAAGACTATAGCCAAGATGCACGGAGTCTGTGGGGTTGAGATTCTTGGGAGGTATACCGACACCTAGTATTGACTGCCTGAGGAGGGGAAGGTTAGGAATAGGAATATTCTAATACTTGTGGAAGCAATTGCATTTTTCTGGGAAGAGACTTAGGTATAAATGTTTAAAGGATGCTAATGATATAAAGTTGTTCAGCTTCAGGGTCTTCTGTAACATATTCCATGATGTAGCTAGTACATAGCTGATAACAGATCTCTCGTGCCGGGTGTTGAATTTAGGCACTTTGAGCATGATGAAATTATGGCTTCTTAGGGCACAGATACTAGCTGTGGTCTGTGTGAAGCAGTCTAAGATATAACTTGGTAGCATCTTAGTTAGTGCTCTGTACGTCCGTACTGCAGCATTTCTGTTTCTTCTGAGATGAAGTGATGTCCATCCGACTGCAGCATAGAGAGAACAATGGTGAGTGCTAAGGGGGTAGATCTGTTATAAACCTCAAATCTCTGGGGTATAGTGTGTCCAATTTGTTTAGATAGAAAATAGGGCAGCGACTGTAAAGGAAATCTGCATAGTCTAACACTGAGAGAAATGTGGCCTGGACCAACCTCTTCTTAGAGTCTCTTGTTAGAAAGTGCCTTATTCTGTAAAAAAAGTCCAAGCCTCTGACAAAGTTTTTTTGAAGTTCTTCAATGTGATCCATGTAGTCGAGTCTGCTATCTATCCAGACCCCCAAGTACTTTAATTTTTCTACACATTCAAGGTTTTCACCAAGAATAGTGGATAACTGGGGGAGATTGTTTAGTGAGGAATGACTTGTCTGACTCTGGGTGGAGAAAAACATTGCTTTTGTTTTTTTTTTGCATTGAGAAGAAGCTTTTTTTCCAATAGCTGATGTTGTAGTATGTGGAATTCCGCTTGCAGATCTTCACAAGCTGTTGCAGGTGAAGGGGTTGCTGACATATAATATAGTGTCATCTGCAAACAAGTGTACAGTGGCTTTGGTAAGGTTAGTGTCAATGTTATTGATGTAAATGGCAAAGAGGATAGGGCCCAGGATGGATCCTTGTGGAACTCCTCTTTGCAGTGGTTTGAGTGGAGATAGGTCTCCTTCAGCTTTCACTTGCTGTGTCCTTCCCGTGAGGTAACATCTAAACCATCTAAGGGAGGATGGATCTAAACCTACGGGATACAAGGAAGAGAGGAGCAGTTCGTGGTCCACCGTGTCAAACACCTTACTTAGGTCTAGGAATACAGAACAAACACTAATTTTTTTTTGTCCAGTTCGATTTGCCAGTCGTTTGTTACTTTAACCAGTGCTGAGATAGTGCTATGCTTGGTTCTAAACCCAGACTATGCTGGATTTAAGAGATTAGCCTCTTCGATATATTCTCTTAGCTGAATGCTCACTAATTTTTCTAGCAGCTTGGATAGCACTGGAAGGATAGAGATTGGTCTATAGTTGTTGAGGTCCATAGGGTCCCCTGCTTTCAATAGTGGGATAACTTGGGCTGTTTTCCAGGTTGAGGGAATAGAACCTGATATTAATGAAAGATTAAAAAGGTGTGTTATTGGAACTGCAAGTGCTTGTAATGCGATCTTTAGAAAATAGGGATCAAGGGAGTCTGCACCTGCACCTTATGGCATGCTGGTGACCCAGGTTCGGGGAACGAGCCCGGGTCGGCAGGGAAGAGAGAGGATCGAGCATACGGAGGACAGCTCTCCTCTCTCTGGGGAGGGATCCAGACTTGCCTGGCACTTGCACCCGGTGGGGGCAATTTTCATGCTGATCGGGGCAGCAAAGTAGTGGGGTGGAGCTGCGGAAGGTGTCCCAGATGCCATGCTACATCTGAGCTCAGGAGGGTGAAACATCGAAACTACCCTTTCGGTGATAGGCAAAGGCGCCTCCCCTACTGGTCCACACTCCTACTGTCAGCTGTGCCTCTCCGATGTCCCCCCCCACCGCAGCTCAACCCTATAGATAGAGTGCCCTATAGGGCGGCCCTTTCCTGGAGGGTTCAGACCCAGAGGATGTGCTAGGCTAGAGGGTGCGGAGAAAGGTGGGCACGACGGGAGGTACAGACTCTGGGTTCAGGAGGATGCTGGAGAGAGTTCACTGAGGAAGGTGAATAAACAAAGTTTTTTTGGGGAAAAAAAAAGACTACAGAAATATCATATAAATCGTTAGCAGTCACTGGAGTGATACAAAAGAACAGAAGTCTGTGAATACAATTAAAAAAAAATATATAAAAAAACAAGACAAGTCATCACAAGCAACCAATATTTGAATACTAGGAATATTGGAGGAAACGGAGGGCTCAAAGTCACCGGCTTTTATGAAGGCTTTATTTAAAACACTGTTTGAAGAGACAGAAGGCTTTTCTGTGCACAAGGCAAACAGAATAATGTCAAGGAAAAGGAATCCCGAGGGGGAATTGCTGCGTGTATTGTTGGTGGTCACTGGAGGAACACACATCAGGGATAAGATCCTGGGGAAAGCAAGACACTGGCCAACCATTTCCTTCCTGATGGCACCAGGATCCACTGCTTCCCAGATCTGAGCTGTTCAACACGGGAGAGATGCCATGTTTTTGATGCTGCCTGAGACTGGCTGCGGGAGTTGGGATCCCCCACTCTCTGCAGCTCCCAGTTAAACTTAAGGTTACTTATGGGAGCAAACCATTTTTTTACAGCAAACTGATCAAAGCTGGCAAGAAGCGTGAAAAAAAAATCTGGTCAGGCTTTCAGGTGAAAGTCAACCCTGAATTCAGATACAGAAGGGTAACTGTGACTATAAAGACTTATGTAAGCTTGTTTATCTGCTCTACTAGTGATTAAATTGAATAATCTTACTAATGTCTGCTTAACAAGTGATATCACAATGTTTTAAGTTTGCTACACAAAGACAGTTCATTTCTCCACAAAGTTACTGAAGTTTAATTAACTTGTTGGCACTGATATTTAGGGCGGACAGACTATTCAGCATCTTTCTTATCAGAAAAACAGCATCTGCCCTGTAGCTGCATTTGGTGCCACAGAGGAAGTCAGGGTGGCCACAGGACGACCATTTTACAAGGCAGCAGCACTGGTTTGGCACACAGAATGAAGAATTCTCAGACCCTGGCCACAAAACTAAAGTTGATTTCAAGTGGTTTAAATCCTCCAAGTCCCAAACTCAATACAAATAAGTGTTATATTGTTCTCCTGTAATTCTGAACAGCCACACTTGTCTTTGTTGCAAGGAAGCTGACGTGATTAGACTTCCTGGGTGTACCTACTGTACATACCACAATTTTCTACTTCTCCTGCAATCTTCTAAATATCTGTATCGAAAAGACCAATCTCATATAAGCTGGAGGCTGACAGTATAGCCTAGAGGTTAGAGTAACAAACTGTGAATGAGCTTGGTACATCCAGCAGACCTGGGTTTGATTCTCACAAGCTCCACTTGCATACTGTGTTTCCTGAGCAAGTCACTTAACCACAACCACCCTTGTGCTTGTTGCCCTGAAAAACAGGTGTTGTGCCTCGTGGACCTTATCCGGTTACCAAAAGAACAAAAAAGTGCAAGGTGTTTCTTTTAAGATGGGGATGGGTTATGTTTTAAATACACCATTTTTTGTGAGCCATTAGAATGGTAATTTTGATTGACTGTGTTGATTAATGTAGTGCTGACCTTGACGGTATCTAATAAGAGTGATACAAGCTTTTCAATTTTATTGTATGGACTTTAAAGCAGCAGTACTACCACATCAGGAAGTGATCTATCAAAATTTTGTTTCTCAGCTGTAAGCATGCGGCCAAAGTTCCAGTTTCCATACCTGTAAATGTTTTTTTCCAGTCCTCTTTAGTTTTTTAGATATTTGCAATTTATTTTAAGTGTTGTAGCGCTACAACAAATATGTCGGCTGACTAATTTTCAGCTGCGCTTTTTCTACAGGTCACGTCAGGTCTTTTGACAACAGCAGGGACCCTCTGCTGACCATTCATAATGTCTCTGCGAGTCATTCACTTGTGCAGCTGGCAGTAGAGGGGTTCCATTGCAACATGCTTAGTGGCAGAAATGTAAACAAAAACTGAGAATAACTGAGCAAATTACTCGGTGATAGTACGTGACAGCGAGAAAGAGTACCAGGTATACAATTAGCAGGGCACAGGGAATAAATTTAGCCCCCCCGTCTAATGACAAGGGACAATTTTTGTGGATGCAAAACCCTGCATCTGAAGTCTATCATTGCTGCAAATTACTCATTCTTTATCAATTTTCAGAAAACTGTGGCATCTTCAGAGCCATAAATTCATACAAATTTTTTCCTCACTATACGTAATAGTGGGTCAAAGAAGGGTATCCTAATTTAGAAAATGGGCAAAGTAAATACTGTATCCGAATTGATCACATGCAGAATTCATGAGCCCTTCATTCCTTCCTCATTTCTACCACAAACATTTCTGCCACCTTTACTCTCACATAACGACCTTCAACCAACAACCTAAAAATAACATTCTCAAAAAAAACAAAAAAAAAAAAGTTATAACTGAATGCTCTTTCTACTCAGGATCCCTTCCTTATACAAATAAAATAATAAAAATAAATCAAGCACTACAAGATTTTCATTTCTGCTGTTTCTACAATGACAAATATCACCCTCTTAGCCTAACCACCTAATCAGTTTGACGCAATCTCCACTGCTAACCCTGCAACAGATAAAATTGAGCCTCTGGCTCCATAAGAGTTGTATGAGTGCCTGTGTGAGTGCATGCCAGTGGAATACTGCAGATTTTGTAATCCATGCATTCCATGTTAACAGTTCATGTTGGGGGGATAATTCTATTAGAGAATACATGAAATAATTAACCCCCTTCTTTCGCGAACAAGCAGAATCTCAGCATAAAGTTAGGTTTGGTGACATCTTAAGCTTCGTGCCATCACTGTGGCACCGAATGAGGCGTTGAGAATCTGACTAGTTCTCAGGTCAGGAAGGGGGTTATTTTATATAGTGCAGTTTGAGACTTTTTTTCAGAATGATTAATTCACTAATTGATTCAGCTGCTTTTACAAGTTTTAAACTACTGCTTCTTTGAACGGTCACATGATTCACTTCTCTCAGCTCAGCTGGAGCTGTCACAGCAATGGGGGATGATCACGGCTGCAACCAGTCTAGGAGAAACCTTGTTCTTCACATTCTGAAATGAGAAGAACAGCAGGTTCTATGTTCCAAAATGTGAAGAACAAGGTTTTGAAACCACTAGAAAAAACAGGCTCAAAGTGCGTTATCGCAGAATACTGAATTCTTATGTAACAGCCCTTTGACTTACTGTACCTAGGCTGCTCCAGGGTCCGCGGGTCCACTCGGTACACACCTCCGAGGGGGCCGGCCTGGATTCCACAGTGGTTAGCAAATATGGGGCACTGCCTCCGCCCAGAGTAAGTGTCAAGGGGTACCTGTGAACAAAGAACAGGTTACCACCCCCCACGAAAAATATGTAAGCTGCCCCCCAAACACTTTCCCCACACTAACTCCCACAGCAACTCTACTAAAATAAATCACAGTGACAGTAGTTAAAGTGAAAACAGATTATTTATTGAGGCTGGGGAAACAAAGGGAGAACCAGAAACACACAACATGTTTTTCAACACGGATTATCCCTCATTGTAACCCCTCCTCCCACCACTGGGTGCACCCAGTAATGTCCCTATTCAGTGGGTACATAACCAAGGTGGTGATGCAGGCCTGGGGTCTTTAGTTGAGGCCCAAATAACTGCTAAAGACGTGTAACTCTGACTTTCTGCCTGTGCACACTTTAAATAGGACGCAGTCCAGTCCAGAACTTACCCCTTTACCAGACTACCTAACTAGGTAATAAAGACTCCCCAAAGCCGCAGTTTGGGGTACTCACAGCTCTTAAGTCCAAACAGTGGGGCTGCAGCTGCCGGAGTTTCAGGCAGAATGCAGTTGCACGGTACCATGGAGGTCTCTGGATGGTGGTGCACCACGAGGTCGCAGATCTAGAAGCCTGGAGAATGTTGGGATGTGCTGGCGTTTACCTGCCTGTCCTTGCCAACTTCACCTGGAGGCCTTTGTACACTGCATTCACACAGGCCACAGGCAGGCCTGTCGACGTCTTCTCCACTGGTTAGCTTCTTCTTCAGTCTTGGGGGGGGGGGGAGAGGATGAACGTGATCCCCAAACCCCCCTGTTGCAACCCTGGTCACACTGTCTCAGCTAGTCACTTGCTCAGTATTTTAACCCCAGCACTCTGGCACTGGGCGTCTCTTTTCCAAGCAATGCTGGGTCCTGTCACAGTCACTTGCCTCAACATTCACAGTCTCTCCCCTTGCTGGATTTTTCACTCACCTAAACAATTTCTCCGTCGAGGAGGTACAGCAGCTCAGTCAGTAGCTGGATTCACAAATTCTTCAGATTCAGAAATACTGCCCAACAGTTTGGTCCAACAAGGAACAAATTTCAACTCTTAGCGGCACAACTCCATCTCTATTCCTCCTGCACACAACTTGGTACTTTTTTCTTCAAGGTCAATGGCCAGAATCAGCAGGAGCAAAAGTGCAGTGAATTGGGCTTAGGAGCCCTCACGGTCTCTTCCTTCATACCACACTCTTCAGCTCCTCTCGACGACTCTCCCATTTGGTGGCAAAGCAGTCCTATTTATAGCGTTCAAGCAGCCTTCCACTCATTGGCTGTAGTGTTGTCAGGCAATTGTCCTGACCTATACCATTTCCCAGCAACCCCCAGCCTTCTATAGTTCTATAAGGGCCACTATCTTTAGTTGTATTAGGGCTGAACAATCCAGCCCATATTTTTAACATATCAGCCTTAACAGGGCAGACCCCCAACCAGAGGCCTTCTGGCAATGATCTCGGCTCTGCTGCTTGCCCTGGAGCCAGGGATGCAATCATACAACGGCTGTAGCTAAAAACACTAGAGTGTAGCTGTGGCTTCATTAAGATTCACCTTGCCCTGGAGGCCACAAATGCGTGTAAGTGCAGTCGCTATTATTTTATTTTTTTTTTTTATTTACATCTTGGCCAGTCTGATTCAATGGTATCACGGACTGGCCAGAAGATTTCCACCGTGCCCGGAGGCACTGAAATCTAATCCGGACTGCTGCCCAATCCTGGCATGGGCCAAGGAACCAGAAAGATAGCGGCTGCAGCCGCATGAGTTAAACTGGGTCAACTGGCCCAAATCCCAACCAGGCCACTGGTGGACTTTGAAGAAGGATGCCAGCAAGGAAGCCAAGGGCCGTAGCCCTTTCAAGTAAGTCCAACTGGAGGGCTTACACTTATATTCCATGGTAAAACCTACTACATGCGTAGAAAGACAAATGATTGACGGGCAGAAAGCAACTGTGGAGGGACTATTGGACATTTTCTAAACAATGTTTCATTGTATTTTTTCTGTCATTTTTTTTTTTTTTTATCATTTAGAGATTTTTTTTTTTTTTAATTTGCCCAACTCATTATCTAAGCACAGTAAGCCCCTTCAGGGTGTGGGGTATTGGTGGATACCTGCACTTCCAGGGGTTGTAGGCTTTCCGCCTGTAGTATTATGTCTCATCACACCCCGGGTCATGCTGGTATCCACAAATACCATATACCTTTTCAGGTCTTATTGCTTACGTAAGATGCATATCTTGTACCACATGTGCTTTTTAACCTGTTCTAACCTTTGTGTTTGTTTAAGAAAAACTGAACACATTTAAAGGGTAACAGCACAAAGGGCACCAAACAAGAGGCTGGGAGAGGACTGAGCAGCTGCCAGGCAGCTCTCCTTTCCAGGATTGGGGAGGCAGGCCTTCCTGACCCTTGATGCCACTGAGTGGAGGCTCACTGGTAGTGCCAGGCAAATGGGAGGCCTGGCATTAGGCCGGGTGGGTGGATCGAGGTCAGTGCAGGATGTGGCACACACGTGTGCCTCCACACGCATAAACAACTGTGTCGCCGGATCCTTGGGGAGTGAGAGGAGAAAAACTGAGGAAAAACAACCCTGGAGACAGGATGACAACTGACGACGACCCCCCCCGTAGCTGGGCACTTACTACAGTCCTCTGGCAGGCCAACAGCGGAAGGAGAGTCCCAGAGGAGCCGGACGGTGGGGCTGGGGGGGGCAGTTGGAATGAGGGTCTACAGAGTGCACAAGAGCAAAATGAGACTATTAAAAAATATATATCTTTGAAAGGACGGTGAGATGAATTGACAGAGGGGGTGAAGGGGGTTGTGACCAACTTTGGTAACACAATATTCCCTCACAAAATATTTATTTAGATACCTATTAAATGGATTTCAATTTCAAAAGTTTACAAATACCACATCAAGTATCTTGGTGAAATGATACCTTCTACAGAGAATATCTTAAAAAAACAAAACAAAAAAAAAACCCTTTTCCCCATGCAGACATCACTGGAAGGAAAATATCACATGTTATGAATATTCCACCCAACAAAGTCTATACAAATCAATAAATGGAGAAGAATTTACCTTGACTAGTATATTTATACTATATCATCAAAGCTGGTTACCTCCCCCTACCCGTCAGTTCTCTCCCCCCCCCCCCTTTTTTTTGCCGCTTCTTTAAAAAACAGCATTCCTGGGTGTGGGAAGGGTTAGTTAAATGGGCCACAAAATGGCTAGGCAGGAGCACTGGGGGTGAATGGGAATTTTGAGGTGAGGGAGGTCACTAGTGGGGGAACCAAAAGGATCAGTCCTGTGACCGGTACATTTTAATATATTGTTTTGGTATTGAGGGTAAGATATGCCTTATTGTAGAGATGGCCGCAAGCGGCTCAGCTGATATGACAGTCAGCGCAGGCCTTTGGGGATTAAATAAAATGAGAAACAGGTACTGAAAAATTTTGGTTTTTATGGCAAAAGCCTTAATCAGGCATTTTTGCAGTAACTGCTGCCATTTTGGTGGTATCTGGTGTTTCCTGTTAAAAACATATTTTACAAGGTTAGCAGAGTTCAGACAGGGTAATTTCCAGTTGCAGCCTGGGGAGAAGGGGTACAGGGAGCATCAGCAATAATAAATGAACAAGGTATCCGATAATACAGAAGCAATAATTTATAAATTACACACACACACACACACACACACACACACACACACACACACACACTCTCTCTCTCACAGAGTCAAAGTGCACAACAGAGAAGAGAAACCTATGCAATGAGGAATACATAGGGGGCTATTTACAGGGTACCAGAGAAGAGACTGCACCACAAACTGTATAAAACAGACTAATACTATACAAGTAAACAAAGGGAAAATGGGGCTATCTGGACAGGGTAGCCATCATCTTTGCATGGACCAGGATGTAAACTGGACCCGAACAGGATACAATGTTCAAAAGATCCCCAGGATTATGACTACAGGTCACCTTGGGGACAGTTATGGCGTGTCAGAGGAGCCCTGAAGTGCTCATTATAAGGATCTTAGAGTGGATGCTGGGAAAGGTAGTGAGTTGGGGGGGGGGGGGCTATTCCAAATGTTTGCAAGTCTGCACCCACTTGAAGCTTGACCCACACTGAGCCTACACGCAGGAATTTGGAATCTGTTGCCATCCTCAGAGTGTAAGGAGTAGGTGGGGTTGGTGGAGAATCATTAAGGGGCAGCAGGGGAGGTCCTACAAGGAAGGCTACAGGACCCAACTGGAGGCCGGGGGAAAAGTGGGGAATATTACAGAAACATTTACATTTCTGCAAGGGATAAAGAATGTCGACAGCAATTGCACTATTTAATGAACACCAGGGGTAACGTAAGGAAACTGGTAGCGGGGAGGTTCAAAAAAAATATGCGAGGGAAAACTTTTTCACAGACAGAATGATGGAAAAGAGGAAAAGACTGTTCAGCAAGGTAGTATCTGCAACAACGGTGTTTGGATTCAAGTAGGCATGGGACAAGTGGTTTAGTAGGGAGTACCAGGGAGAGAGGAAAAAGAGGGAGGAGACATGCAACTATTAGGGGCTCAGTCTTGGTGGCTAGGTAGGGCAAAGGGCAGACTGCATAAACCAACTGGCCGCCTTCTAATGATAATTTTCTATGTTTGTAAGATAAAGATCCCAAAGCACTTATAACAGTAGAGGTGTTTATTAGGGGAAAAAGAAAATCAAACATATCAACATCACAATTATTACACAGAAGAATAAGACAACAAACTTATAAATCTTAAGGTGACAAGTGGGGATGAGCAAAAAACAGCTGCGACTTTAGTACAATAATGTAAAAAAAATAAATAAAAATAACACAAGCTGTAACCTCAGCTATACTTAAAGGAATTGTGTTCTCACACACGTTGGGCTTCAGATCCATACCCTAGAGCGGCGATAGCCCGCTGTGTAAAACTACATTTTTACTCACGGATCAAAGTTTGGGAAGGGATACGTAATTTGTCCAAATGGCGAGCTACCCGATCCTTCCACTTCCCAGACTACCTGCTCGCCCCTCGCGCCTGTTTTGTGACATGGTACCAGGCAGGCGTGGTGCCATGTTACAAAGCGGGGCGCGAGGTGAAAGGCAATCTGAGAAATGGGAAGGATCTGCTAACTCGCGGATTGAACAAATTACAATCCCGTCCCAAATTTGATCGTAGTAAAAAATGTAGTTTTACACAGTGAGGCTATCGCCCCTAGCGTAAGGTATGAACCAAAGTGTGATAGCGCATCACACATTTACTTTAAAGAAAATGTTAAAAAAAAAAAAAAATCAGTTACCTCAGTATGGGAAATAAACAGAGAGAAAAATTAAGAGACCCAACACATTCATGTTACTGGAAAATCTGAATCGGTGATCCATGGCATGTTACGCCATGCTGCCCTTAACACCATATCCAAGCTAATCCTAGCTTCCTGTTTGTAAATTGGTCTCAGTTCTGCTGTAATATTTTCTATTAATTCAGGATGCAGAATCTGCTTCTGTTGTAGGCTAAACAAACACCGAGTGTTCCATATAAACCATTTTATACATACTAGTACTATGTGTAAGTACTTTTGTTCCATTTGTTTATTATACTAACATACTAAAAGCCAACAGAATACGCCTGATGGTCTGTCATGTCTGCTCGGTAGCCAGCCTCCTAATGGGTGCTCATTTTTCCACACTCTAGCCCCAGAGAGGGCCATCTTCGGCTCCAGTTTTCCCTTGTACTTGTCCCACCCCTTCTTGAAGCCCTCCACTGTGCCCTCCTCCACCAGACTCACAGGCAGTGCATTCCATGGCTCCAATACCCTCTCAGTGAAGTAATGTCTCCTGCGTTCCCCCCTGTAATCACCCCCCTCAAGCTTCCACTTATGTCCCCTGGTTGTTCCCCCTTCTTTTGTCTGAACATCTCTTTGGCTCCACCCTTGTTTATTCCTTTTACATATTTGAAGACTCCCATCATGTCCCCATCTCTCCTTTCCTCCAGCGAGTACAGCCCAAGTACATCCAGTCTTTCTTCATAGGGGCTCCCCCCCATGCCCTGAATCATCCTGGTTGCCCTCCTCTGGACCCTCTCCAGCAGTGCTATGTCCTTCTTGAGGTGAGGTCTCCAGAACTGCACACAGTACTCGAGATGCGGTCTGACCAAGGCATTATACAGAGGGAGGATCACCTCCCTCCTCCTGGACGTAATCCCCCTGGCAATGCAGCCCAGTATCCTGTTTGCTTTTGCCACAGTTCTTCTGCAATTTTCAGTGTTATTCATTTTGATGTCTACCACCACCACCCCTAGATCCCTCTCACTCGATGTGGCTTGCAGTGAGACTCCCCCACAGGGTGTATACGTGGCCCGGGTTTCTGACCCCTGGATGCAGTACCTTACACTTCCCTGCATAAACCTCAATCCCCACCTCCTTGACCACCCCTCCAGGGTATCCAGGTCCCTCTGGACTATCTCTCTCGCTTCGTCTCCGTCCACCAGTGCTCCCAGTTTTGAGTCATCCGCAAAGAGATTCATCCTACTCCTAACCCCCTTCCCCATTTCCGAGACATATGTGTTGAACAGGAGTGGCCCCAATACCGAACCTTGGGGGACCCCACTGTTGACCTTCCTGAGGAGACCATCCCACCACCACTACCCTCTGTATTTGCCCCGTTAGCCAATTTTCTACCCATCTGAGCAACTGCCCTCCCACCCCCACCGCCCCAGCTTTGTTAGCAGCCCATTGTGAGGTACCGAATCAAACGCCTTACTGAAATCTAGGTATAGGACGTCCATCCACCTATGTTGGTCCAGGGCCCCCGTCACCCAGTCATAAAAATCTGTGAGGTTGGTCTGACATGATCTCCCCAGGACAAAACCGTACTGTTTGTCATCCAGGTGCCCCAACATTTCCAGCTGCCTCCTAAGGCTCTCCTTGATAATGCCCTCTATTACCTTGCCTACCACAGACGTTAGGCTGACAGGCCTACAATTCCCCATCTCCTCTCTAGACCCCACTTTGTGGATAGGCACCACATGAGCCACCCTCCAGTCTTGAGGCGCCCATCCTGTCCGCAGAGAGGTGTTAAAGAGTGCAGCCAGTGGAGCTGCTAGCGCATCCGCCAGCTTCATGACCCTCAGATGCAGCCCATCGAGCCCTGGTGTCTTATCAGTTTTTAGCACCCGAAGAGCCTCCCTCACCCTATCCTCTGTGATTTCTCCCTCCCAGCCCATCCCCTCATTCAACCACCCATCCTCTTCTAGATTTGGCCTGGCCTGAACCCTTGCCTCTTTCAGTCCTCCAGACTCCATGTGACCTCTTGACTTTGCTGGCTCCCCTACCCTCCCATCAGGCTGGAGGGATCCCCCATCTTCCTCTGTAAATATTAAGGCAAAGTACTCATTTAGCACCTCTACCTGTTCCCCCACCTCCTCAGCCCATCCCTCCCCAGTCTTAATCCTGCTGATCCGTGCCTTCCCTTTTCTCTTCTCCCCTATGTATCTATAGAATCCCTCCCGGATACCCCTAGCCAGGTTTAGCTCCATCTCGCCTTGGCTCCACTCACCACTCTGGCAACCCTCCTAGCCATCAACTCACTCACCTCTCCCTATCCTCCTAGAGCGATTAAAAGCGTGCATAGGTAGCCTTTTTATCCCTCACCGCCTCCTGCACCTCCCTGGTCCACCAACATGGCTTGCTGGCTCTACCGTGCTTACGCCTTACTTTTGTACAGGACCTAGTAGCCTCCTGCACCCCTTCTTAATAGTCTCCCTCAAGCTACCAGCATCCATGTCCGGCCTAATCTTGTCCAAGCTCCCCCGCAGAATCCTACCCATGCCCACGAAGTCCGCTCCCCTGAAGTCTACTACTATTGTATTAGTGCGGTTATCCTCCCCCCTAGATACAGCAGAAACCAGACCGTGGCATGGTCACCACCTGCCAGCAGGCTGGCACACCTCCAGGCCCTTTATCTGGTCACTGTCTTCTAGGACAATGTCCAGTATCCGCCCCTCCCTAGTAGGTTCCCCCACCTGCTGGACCAGGAAGGCATCCTGAAATACATCCATCAGTCTCTGTTCCCTGGCCACAGAGGATGTCATAGTGTCCCAGTCTCCCCCCGGCATATTAAGGTCACCCATGACCACCACCCTACCCTTTCCATGGTCACAGTGTCCCTTGATGTTCTCAACTAGTTTGTCCTCCAGGGCCTCTTCCATCGTGGACGGTCTGTACACCACCCCTATTGTCAATATTTTACCTCCCCTCGTTTGCAGGGTTACCCAAATCGCCTCCACCCCCCTCCAGCTTCCTCTACTCCACTAACCATTATGTCATTTTTGACCATCAGTGCTACACCCCTTCCTCTTCCCTTTCCTCTCTCCTTCCTGAATATTTTGTAACTCTCCAAGTTTAGGTCCCAATCATTTTTCTGGGTGGCCCATGTCTCAGTAATTGCTGCCACATCCACTGATCCCTCAACCAGCATTGCCTGGCGCTCAGGCATTTTATTGCCCATGCTCCTGGCATTGATTAGGACCGTCCTCCACTCCGACCCCCTCTCCCTTCTCCAGTTTATCCCATGATAATGGCCATATAGTATAGGTCTTCAAACGTTACAGAGGCAAACCAGGGCTCATTCCAAGTAGTAGCTATTTCATCCCAAAAGCCTGAAATGTAAGAACAAGTAAAAATAAGTGCTCCAACGACTCGAGCTGTTGTATACAAAGGACTCTAGTACAGTATCTTTCTTCGAGGGCTTTATGTTTGATTGTCCTTGACATTAATTTTCAGATGGCAACTAGGCCAGTGAATATCCCACATTTTAACAGGGACGTGCAGTTCTTTTAACAAATTGTTTAGGTCAGATGAATATTGTGGAGAGCAGTTTGGAAATGTCTCCAATTCTCTGTAATTGTGTTCTTGTACCCAGTCATAAAGCATCTTCCTAAACTTGGTCACTACCATTATACCGGTTACTTTCCAGCATGAGTTTTACAAATGTTTCTCTAATGTACAAGGGAATTAAGGTTCATCTACCAAGTGGTCCCAGTCTGCCCCCTTCTCATTGTTGAAACCAGGTGTGACAGGAGAAATAAAAGGTTGGCACCCAGCTTTGACCCATATGTTGTAATAAAGGTTGTATATTGGTATAAATAAAAATGCTGTAGAACAAAACAATAGGGTTTACCACTCCCAAACCTCCCTGCGTAATGGGTAAATAGACCACGTTTCTTTTTAAGGGATTTAGTCTGCTACCCCAGACTGCCTGAAAAAAATGCACTAAGTAGGGTAGTTTGGAAACTCTTTGGAGGAGGGAAGATGTAACAAAGAAATAAAAATATGGGCACAAGGCAAGTTTTAACCAGAGACTCTTTTTTTTTTCCCCAGCTTCCATTTATTCCATTGTGCTACCAAATTTCTCCCTTGCTGTAATTTGCAGGTCCGGTTTTCCACACCATCTTACTGTGTCCCAAATGTAATTCCTAACAACTGTATTTTCTCCTTACTTAGGGTAATTCATGCCACTTCATCTGCGGCCAATACAGGGCAACCAAATTCAAACCCAGTACACTTCTGAATATTTAGTTTCGCCCCCGACACTGAACTATAATTCTTGCAGATATCTAAGGATTCCTGGACAGCTGCAACATCAGGAACAATTGTGCAGAGATCATCAGCATAAGCAATTGCTACAAAAGACACTGTGTACTCAGGCATGGTCACTTGCCTGATACGCTGTGATGAGTTTAACACATGCAGCAAGGGATCTATACAAAATGTATAATGCAGCGGGCTCAATGGACACCCGTCGTACCCCTCTAAACACTGGTATCACTGGGCCTACCCAACCATTTACCACTGGGGACACTGCAGCATATTTATATAATCCCTTAATCCAACATATAAATATCTGCAGGATCACGTACTGTGCTAATACAGCCCATAAAAAGGGGTGACTAACTAAATCAAATGCCCGTTGCTGATCTAGGGAAAGCAGAAACCCTGTCAGGGTTCCTGCCTAATTTTGGCCAAAGAGTTCCCCTAATAGAATCAAATTTTCTGTTACAGAATGCCCTGGGAGTGCACATGTTTGCGCAGTTGATATTAGCTCCTTTGCCGCTCTTAATAATCTGTTCAAAATTTTCATCAAAATCTTAAAATCTGTATTAAGAAGACTGACTTCTTAAAAAGATAAATAAGTCTGCCATTTACCATCATTAAAGTAAATTTCGGAAATAAGGTATTGGGCTTCATAGCCCAACACCTTATATCGTCTGGAGCGGACAGGCACCAAAAATTGAATAAAAAAACAGCTTACTTGTTCTGGAAGGGATCGTAACTTGTGCCAAAGCCGCTGCCAGACGATCCCTTCCAGCTTCTTGGTGCCCCCGCTCGGCCCCACCTCCACCCACATGCTCTCTGAAATTGTGACATTTGACCAGGGAGAGCACGGGGGCGAGCCCCATTTAAGTATATAGGGGCTATTTTTAAAGTATTTTTTTTGCCATTGTAAACCGTCTTAAGAGAAAATGACAGCAATCGCTTAATTAGTAGAGTCCCTACTAGTTAAGCGACTACTGTAATTTTCTCCTAAGACAGAGGAGGAGGAGGCCTGCTCCTCTAACTCCCGCATGTCCCCTTTCCCTGAAGCTCCAGGAGAAGTGGCCATCCTCACTGACAGCGGTTTGCCCTATTGGAAGGTAGGTGAGTTTCCTTGGTGTCCTGGCCAATATTCCCCCTTTCAATGAACACAGCCATGTAGCCCACCCAAAGGATGTACCTGGAAACGAGCTGTCTCAGCCCAGCGCGTCCTTCTAGGTCAAAAATCACAAATAAATTAACATCTGCAAAGTAAGTAGAACCGAAACAGAAAGCAAACATTTAAATAAACTATTTGATCTTAAAGCTGTGATCTGTACGTCTTCTGTGCACAAACACATCTTCACTGGAGCGGCAACATCCTGTTGCCAGGCTTTATACCATTATTAGCCAAGCAATTTTTTCTCACACTGTGCCCTTATAAGTTATGTATATTTTATATAGTTATAGATACAGATAGACAGATAGATAGATATAGATATTTATAAATTATTTCCTTTCCATTTCTTCTTCCTGATCCTCCACCACCACCATATCTTCTTGGGGCTGCCGCAGCTGCACCCTTTCCATGGCTGGGAAAGGAAGTGGATGAGCAGTTGCCTCACGCTCAACACCTCTGGTGAACAAAACCAGAGGGGCTCTGCTGTTCTGCTTCTGGATTTGTCCGAACACCCCAGTTTTTGTCCTAGTTCTGGTAATGGATTCGAGCCAGCTCCCCAGAGTTAACTGACACCAACCTCTAGTACACTCTACCTTCATGGGGACAAAAGCCCTCTGTCAAATATCTCCGCTAGACCACCCCATATTGTATCCGGCCTCTTGAGAGTATTCTGTTCTTCCCAACATGTGTTTAATAACACTGCCCCTCCTGTCACTACCCCCTCACCAAAGAAAAGGGAAAGTAATTTGGTCTTACATACCCTTTCATACACACCATCGCAAAGTGCTTTACAAAGCAATGGGTTAGATACTGGTAGTGCAAGGACTGTATAAAAGAATATATCTCAAAGTGTTTTATGCAGCAGTGAGTTAGATATGGGTAGTGTCGGGATTACAAACTAGATGTGACGTTTCAACCAGCTTCCCCTGACTGCATAAGGTACACGAAGCATGATTGCTGGTCTCTCCATTTCTGTCACCCATCTGTATGATCCATCTTTTTATTTGTTTTTTCTTTTGCCTCTCACTCTGGTCTTTTTCTTTTCTCTTTGATCTAGTACTTTCTTACATCTTCCACTGTTCTCATTTTCATGGGCTACTTTCAGATGTTATTTTGTGTATCTTCTGAATTTCTCTTTCATTTTCATTGGAGTATTTTCTCTCTAGTCTCTCCCTCTTTTTTCAGTTCTGTCTTTTTTTTTTTTTTTTTAAATCAGGCTCCAGTCAAAGCAACAGTCTGCTGCTTTCTGGCCCATTGCTCCAGCTTCTGACTTTTCTGCTCCTCATGCTCAGTGACCTGCCTGCCAGATCACTCACTCCACTTTAATCAGACTTTCCCACATGCTTCCTCAGGGCTCAGTACTGGGTCCAGTCCTCTTTAACTTCTTTATAGGTGACACTGCAGAGGGTCTGGAGGGAAAGGTATGCCTCTTTGCAGATGACACAAAGATCTGTAACAGAGTTGATACACAAGGGGGGGTAGAAAGGATGAGAAAGGACTTGGCAAGGTTGGAGGAATGGTCAGACATATGGCAACTTAGATTCAATGCAAAGAAGTGCAAAGTAATGTACCTGGGAAACAAAAACCCAGGAGAAGAGTACACAATAGAAGGGGAGGTACTAACAACAACAAAAATGGAAAAGGACTTGGGGAGTAGTCATATCAGATGACCTAAAGGTGGGTAAGCAATGTGAATTCAGTAAGGAGAGCCAGGGGGATACTGGGATGCATAGGACGGGGCATCACAAGTAGAAAAGGGGAAGTGGTTCTCCCTCTGTACAGACAGTTGGTGAGATCCCATCTGGAATACTGTGTGCAGTTTTGGAGACCCCATCTACGCAAGGACATAGACTGGATGGAAGCAGTCCAGAGGAGGGCAACTAAAATGGTGCAGGGTCTGCATCAGAAACCATATGAAGAGAGACAGAGAGCTCAATATGTATACCCTTGATGAAAGGAGGGACAGGGGGGAAACTTTTAAGTACCTCAAGGGAATCAACAAAGTCCAGGAGGGTGGCATCTTTCAGAAAAAGAGATGTGTAAGAACAAGGGGACACAATTTAAAGATAGAGGGGGGACGGCTCAGGGGTAACGTGAGGAAATTTTTTTTTCACGGAGAGAGTGGTGGATGCACAGAACCGCCTTCCTGGGGAGGTTGTTGGGTCTAAAACAGTGGGGGAATTCAAACATGCATGGGACAGACATAAGGCAATTGTAGTGGGGGGTTGCAGGAAGTAGGCTGTTGATTAACTAGAATCTGCAGCTTATCCAGTAGGTAGGGAAATGGGCAGACTGGGTGGGCCAAGTGGTCCTTATCTGCCGTCAAAGTCTATGTTTCTATGTTTCTTCTCCCAATCAGCGACTGCTTCAATTAAACACAAACTGTCTCACAATGGTTGCTGTTCTATTACTGGGTGATTCGGAGGAACCCTGCACCTTTTCCTGCACACTTGTTCTTCTGCCCACCCAGACACTAGTTGCTCTGCTGATGCAATCTTTTTAGGAAGCAAACCAAAATCGTGCAGGGTTTACACAAAAAGTCCCATGAGGAGAGACTGAGGGATCTCAACATGTACACCCGAGTTGGGGGGGAGGGTAATCACTGAGACCTACAAGTACCTCCTGGGGTGAACAGAGCACAGGTGAGGAGTCTATTTCCAATGAGAGCAAACACAAGGACCAGGGGGCATGTGATGGAGATGGGGGAGTTCAAGAGATGTTGAGGATTTTACTGAAAGGGTCGTAGATGCCTTGGAACAGACTGCTAGTGGAAGCAGTGGAGGCTAGAACGGTGAGAAGCTTCAAGCATGCATGGGATAAACATAGGGGTATATTAGAAAGGAAAGGACAGGCAGAAGAAATGGTACTCATACAGCTGGTGCAGTATTGAGGCACTAAATTGTGGATAGCAAGCCCGAGTAAGATGAAAGCAAGAAAGCTCAGCACTCTCCGGTGGGTATGCACTGCACAGTATTTAAAAGGATGCCCAAATGAAAATCAGGACACTGTTCTCACAGCCAAAGAAAAGAAAAACACAGCAAGAGCCGCTGCACAGTTCGTGGTGCTCACAGTATACAAAACATTGGTGGAAAAACAATCAACCGTGGCACTCACTTGACATCTGAAGAAAGTCTCACCAGCTTGCAGTAATGACGGTGCTTAATTCTTTATTGATAAAATATCAGCTGCCACATAAAACACGCTCACGCCAACCCAGAAGGCACCCCCAGTGTTTCGTGCCCTTTGTCAAGAGGATATTGCACTCAACACCATGCCATCTTTAAATAGTGAATTCATAATAAGAAACAGGTGCAAACAATAAAACATACACAGTAGAGATAATTCAGGCATATTATCCAATTCATACTTTGTTATAACATTATGTTAACTTATGCAGCACTAAACATTATTATGCAGCACTAAAAGTTATTGCAGAATCAGTGTCAATTCACATCTTTACTTTACAATTAAATTTTGAGAGAGAGAACTTACAAATAAGGGATCAACTCCACTTTATTCATTAAGGCCAGGGTAATTAATGGCTTGTGGTTTAAAAATTCAAAAATGTTCCCTTCGTGCCAGTATACTGTTAATGTCTCCTCCTCTAGGTCCAAACTTGGCTTTTTCTATTCCTGTGAAAAGCCGTGTGTGGTTGTGAAGATTTTGCATACTGTTTGTATACTGTGCCATAACATTATCTAAATTACCACTATTGATGGCCCTAATATGTTCACCCACACGCTCTCTGAATAGACATTTGGTGCATCCACACACAAAAAAAAAAAAAAAAAAGAAGCCACATTTACATGTTACTAAATATATAACATGACATGTATCACAGTTTATAAAATAATTTATCTGCAAGACCTTGCCATCCACAGGATTCAGAAAAGTGTTAGCGGCATTGACATTAACACAATATCTGCATCTCTGGCACTTAAAGCACCCTTTTGGCAAAGGGAGCAACCAATTTGAACGTGTGGTGACATCAGAACTGAAGGGGGGGGACGTGGGCGACTGATAACTATGTGTTAATCACACAAATTATGGGGCAGTTTATAAACCATACGTGATGGGACACTGACAAACTGAGCCAATCTATCCTCTGTTGTAGACCAATGCTGGTTTAAAATGGTCTCAAGTCTGTTTAGACTCCACACTGAAAGTCGTGATGAAATTTAGTGTATTTGAATTCTGTATTGAGGACATATCAGTTAACAGGTTTTCTCTTGGTAAATTCGCAGCTCGATTCCTTGCTTCAGTAATGTCAGAATCACTAGAACCTCACTCACAAAATCTGTCTTGTAAATCATCGGCCCACTGTTTGAACCCCGCTACTGTACTACAATTCCTGCTGGCTTGAATGAATTGACTTTGAACAACTACACCGCCACCCTTGTCAGCCTGTTTAATCGTGATGGCCATACTTTTTTCTCTCTAAGGCTTGCGAGAGGAATTTAAATAAACTAGCGAAAGAAAGACAAAAAACAAGATATGTTAATATGACAACTGCAGAATTCGCAGTCTTGGAATCTTTAGAAAATAAAAAATACAGCCATCACGGTTAAACAGGTTGACAAGGGTGGCAGGGTAGTTGTTCAGAACACAACGTGGTCAAGATGGAACACCAACTTAGTAACTGTAAGTTTTACAAATTGATTAGTGGGGATCACACATTATCCTTTAAAAAGATTTTTTTTTTTTTTTTTTTTTTACAGTCAGCTCTCAAGTTGGGGGCATTGATACTGACACGTATAACTTTCTTATAGTCAGAAATACTGTACCATTCAACCTGCTATATACCTCCTTCCTAAAGTGCATAAAAGTCTTCACAATCCACCAGGGCAACCAACTGTTGCAGGCATTGGTTTGGTCACTGAGCCTTTAAACCAATATGTGGACCATTTTATTCAGCCATTTGTTCCCTTACTTAGATCACATATTAGGGACACTAAACAGTCATTGGGTGTTCTGGGTGAGCTCCACGTCGAGGATTCGGACCAGCTGGTAACCCTGGGTCGCCGGTATAGCACAAGGTGTGGCGTCCAGCGCTTCAGCCCTCTGCACCTCCGATCCGGCTTATCTGCGATATATTGATTATTTTTACATTTGGAAAGGTACAAGAAATGGATTGGGGTCATTTGTTAATTATTTGGAATCCACAAGTCCACATTTACATTCTTCAGTCTGTGTTGAGTAAGTCAGAATTTCATTTTTAGACATTTGCACTACCAAAGATTCATGTAGTGGAGTTGATACATTATATCGAAAGCTAACTGATAAAAGTACAGTTTTATTGGCTAGTTCTTGTCACGCAAGATATATGGTTAGGTCAATACCTAGAAGTCAGTTCCTTTTAACCCACAGGAATAATACAGTAGCGGGATTCGAACAGTGGGCTGATGATTTACAAGACAGATTCTGTGAGCGAGGTTATAGTGATTCTGATATTACTGAAGCAAGGAATCAAGCTGTGAATTTACCAAGAGAAAACCTGTTATTAACTGATAATATGCCCTCAACACAGAATTCAAATACACTAAACTTCATCACGACTTTCAGTGTGGCGTCTAAACAGATTGAGACCATTTTAAACCAGCATTGGTCTACAACAGAGGACAGACTGGCTCCGTTTGTCAGTGTCCCACTATGTATGGTTTATAAACGGCCCCATAATTTGGGTGATTAACACATAGTTATCAGTCGCCCCGTCCCCCTTCAGTTCTGATATCACCACTCGTTCAAACTGCCAGAGGTATAAATATTGTGTAAATGTCAATGCTACTAACACAATTTCTGAGTCCTGTGGATGGCAAGGTCTTGCAGACTAATGATTTTATCAACTGTAATACATGTCATGTTATACACTCAGTCGCATGTACATGTGGCGTTTTTTATGTGGACGCATCAAACGTAAATTCATTTTTTTATACTAAGTTTATTGAAAATTCAACGAAGAGTTCACATAAGGCTTACAAACAGAGTATTCACGTTCATCACATGAAGAAGCCGGACATTGCTATACATTATGCTTAGCATACACTAAAATAAAGATAAGAATAAACAAGGAGAATCAACATGCTAAGCATGAATTATAACATACATTTAATAAGTATAGCAAGTAAAACACACTATACTACAATAAATTAAAACAAATTTATAAACGGAGAACAAGGGCCACTCAATTGGGGTTTGAATTTGACTAAGGTACACTGGAGAAAAGTATCTGAGAAAGTGGGTGAGCTCACAGGATGTAAAGAGAAGGGTTAGTGCTAGTGAGAAAAGACAAGAAGTGGAGAGTGGGGAGGGGGGGACCAGAGTCAAACTAAGGGGGTGCAATTAATTTAAGTATGAAAATGTATTTTAAGCAAGATTTTCACATTAATACAAATCCTTGTCATTCTAAATTATGATGAAGTTTCCACCTGGTCCACCTCTGCTCCAAACGTAAATTCAGAGAGCGTGTGGGTGAACTTATTAGGGCCATCAATAGTGGTAATTTAGATAATGTTATGGCACAGTATACAAACAGTATGCAAAATCCTCACAACCACACATGGCTTTTCACAGGAATAGAAGAAGCCAAGGTTGGACCTAGAGGAGGAAACCTTAGCAATATGCTGGCACAAAGGGAACATTTTTTGATTTTTAAACTACAAGCCATTAATTACCCTGGCCTTAATGATAAAGTGGGGTTAATCCCTTATTTGTAAGTTCAGTCTCTCAAATTTAATTGTAAAGATGTGAATTGACACTGATTCTGCAATAACTTTTAGTGCTACATAATAATGCTTAGTGCTGCATAAGTTAACATAATGTTATAACAAAGTATGAATTGGATAATATGTCTGAATTGTCTGTGTATTTTTTATTGTTTGCACCCGTTTCTTATTAAGTCACCATTTAAAGATGGCGTGGTGCTGAGTGCAGTATCCTCTTGACAACACACACTGCGCCTGCGTGAAACATTGGAGGTTCATTCTGGGTTAGCGTGAGGGTGTTTGATGTGGCAGCTGATGTTTATTATTATTTCTATTTATGCTCCTGCGGTCAGCTGCCCCATTCTGACCGACCCCCCCCATCCCCGTCCCCTGGAATAGCCGGCGCTTACTTTGTACCCGACCCGGGAGTGGAGCCTCTGGGGTGTCTCATCATCCTGCTGCCGCCGGTGTTTTCTGCCTCCAGTTATCGCCCAGGAGTAGGAGTGCATGTGCCCTATGGCCCCGGTTACGACTCCTTTCCCCCACTCCATGGCCCAACACCTGACCCCCTCCGAGCCCATGCCACTCCTAGCCTCCAACAGAGGCCACCATCAGCCGAGGGGTGCCACATCCCTTCCCCGGAGAGAAGAGCCTGCCTGTCGGCAGCTCAATCCAGCTCCGCCCCCCCCCGCTGCCGACCTTCGACTACCCGAGCTCGTTCCCAAACCCGGGTCGCCAGCATGCCGCAAGGTAAGGCATCCAGCGCCTCAGCCCTCAGCGCCACCGGGCCGGCTCTGGCAGCTGATGCTTTATCAATAAAGAATTAAGCACAGTCATTACTGCAAGCTGGTGTGACTTTCTTCAGATGCGAGTGAGTGCCACAGCTGGTCGTTTTCCACTCTCACAGTCAAAGCCAGCTTTAATCTGAGCTGAGCTGAGCTGAGCTAAACCACAGCATGAACAGGCAGACACTAGAAAACACTGTGAAAGAGACAGCCCACAGTGCAGGTGCCCTGGCACTTTGAGCAAGTGGAGCTTCGTCACAGTGTTTTCCAGTTGTCTGCCTGTTCGTGCTGCATTTTGCTCAACCTGGATTAAAGCTATCTTTGGCAATAAGAGCAGTGTCCTGATCAAGGTGGGACAAAACAGGTAGCCTGGTGGCCAACAGTCACTAAAAAAAAAAAACACTGGCCCGGCTACCAGAGTTTGAAAGTTACCAGCCAACTGGTTACATTCCTACAAAGTGATTTTTAGACCCTTAAAATGATGACCACTAGAAAATATTGATCCAGCTACCTGATTTTTAAAGCTAGCGACTAAACTGACCACTAGCTCAGAAACTGATTTGTCCCACTCTGGTCCCAGATTTCCATTTGGACATTTTTTTTTTTAAACACTGTGCACACCCCCACCAGAGAAAGCTGAGCTTTCCCGTATACTAGAAAAGAGGCAGGAAGGCAAGAGGGTTGACGGAGACCAGATCGGATGTGTAAAGGAAAAATAGGAAGGGAATATCTTGGCACTTGTTCCTAGTGGGCCTTACTCGATAAAAAACAAACCACATCTGGGCAGACTGGGTGGGCCAAGCAGTCCTTTTCTACTGACAAATCCTATGCTTCAGCCTACCTGCAACCCACACAATTTTTTCTTTTTTTATACCTTGTATTTTTTCCACCCAGGCACACTGGGGGTAGGAATTCCGTCCCTGCTCAACCCGTCCGCCAGCTCCACCACCACCGCCATCCCTGAGACCCCCCACGGATCACTCCCCAAGACAGCGCCGGGAAGGAGAGACCGCCTCCCCGGAGCACAATCCAAATCCAGGGAGGCTGCGGCAGTGAGCCGACGGAACAAGGTCAGGGATCTCAAAAAGCCCCCAGCCGCCATTTTTCCATTTTCTGTGCCCCTCCGGTACACAATGCGCTGCGTGTGCATGTGGAGGCACATGCAGGCTACGCCAGCCGGCTCTTTGCCTCCCTAGCCTGCATCGCCCCAAAGCCCCCACTAGGGGGCAATCGATAGGTGAGATGACACATCCTCCCTCCATGAGAGAGGAGAGCAGTCCTCTGGATGCTCCATCGTCTCTCGCCCCTGCCAACCCCCCGGTGGCCCTGGCTCGTTCCTGAACCCAGGCTGACGGCATGGCGCGAGCTGTGGCGTTCCAGCGCCTCAACCCTCAGTGCCACCGGGCCGGCTGCAACCCACACAATTCTTGCCTGCTAATTTACATTGCGACTGGAGAAGCAGATGTCTAGTACTCATCATGTGATGGGGGTAAGTGGTTGTCATTGAGAATATAAAAAAAATAAATGCCTAATCACAGAATCATAGAAGTTTGACAGCAGAAAAGGACCTTTCTGGACCATCTAGTCTGCCCAACCCTCCCCTTTCACATACTCTTCTCCCCACCTGCCCCCACCCTCCCCCAATAGTCAGACCTATATGCCTGTCCCATGCCCTCTGAAATTCCTCCACCATCTCAGCCCCCACCACTCCATCCGGCAGTGTGTTCCAGGGCTCCACCACCCTCTCTGTGAAGAAGCACCCTCTCACATTGCCCCTGAACCCATTTCCTTGCAATCTGAGGCTGTGCCGTCTAGTTCCTGCTCCCTCCTTCCTCATCAGCAGATCCCCTTCACCTAATTTACTGAGCCCTTTATATATTTAAAGTTTTCAATCATGTTCCCCCTTTCCCTCCTTGTTTCCAGCATGTACAGATGCGGCTCCTTACACCTCTGCTTGCACGTCTTCCCCTGCATACCCTGCATCACCTTTGTTGCCCTTCTCTGAACCCTCTCCAATGCATCTATATCCTCGTGGAGGTGTGGTCTCCAGAACTGAACCCCCAATCCGAGATGAACCAGCAAAGTTTGATTTAGGTGTTGTTAAAACAGAGCTGCCCAAGTTCAGGGTGGCTCAGTTTTGCTGTTGAAAGTTCTGCACATCTCTACCCAACATCAACAGCAGTCCTTGGGTGCCCAACAGGGACTGTGCAAACATTGGGTGGCCAATTCCTTCTCTAAGACCTAAGCACTTCACCTACAAAAAGCACGTCCCCACCTCCCCAGTCCCCAGCGTGGGATTCTGGTGCTCAAACATGGACCTTGGCATCGCAGATGGCATAAACATGTTCAGGTGTGCTGAGCTACAGATGCCAAGGATGTGCTGTGAGGCATGAGGCGTAGCAGGGGACCTTCAACCACTACACTGTTGGATATTTTCAACCCATTATATCTGCCCCCCCCAGATATTATACAGAACAAACTGGGGGTAAAAATGACAAGATAAAAAAATGTCAGCTAGTGAACATCAGTAATAGCATATCAAAAAATGTTGCTACTGTTATCACAATGGATATCTGTAACGTTACTGTCATCATAATGGAATACTGAACCAGTCCGAGAGCAGCTTTCACAATGCCGATTACATCACAATGCTTAGTGCAGCACTGAAGCAAAAACAACATCATCTTCAAACTAACTGCAGATTTAAAAGCTTGAACATGTACACTACAGTTGTACGAGATAGACTGGAACACCCCAGCTACCACCTGTAGCTGAGAACAGGTCCTCCTGGATGCTTTCCAGGACTGTTTCCTGACACATGGAGCCAGAGAGCAAACAAGGGAGGGGGCCATTCTTGACCTAGTGCTATCTAATGGGGAGCATGTCCAGGAGGTGGAAGTGAGGGAACTCCTTGCAGGCAGTAACCACCACACTGTCTGGTTTTTAATCTGCATGGAGAAGGAAGCAGTCACGACGAAAACAATGGTGGTAGACTTTAAGAAGGCAGACTTCAGCAAGTCGGGAAGCATAGTACAGGAGCACCTGGAAGAGCTCCATCCAGAGATGGATGCGGACCAGAAATGGGCCACAATTAAGAAAGGGATAACAGAGGCTACCAACACTTATACAAGGAATCAAAAAAAAGCATTCCAGAACCAAGAGGCCTAGCTGGTTTGGAAGAAAAGTGGCTGAAAAGGTAAAGGAGAAGAGGGCAGCCTTCCTGAAGTACAAGCACGCCTCGCAGGAGGAAGACAGAGAGGCTTCCATTCGGAAATCTAGAGAGACAGGGAAAGAGGTCCAGGCAGCCAAGGCAGAGAAATAAATTAGGCTAGCACAGGGATTAAGGAAGGCGAAAAGGACTTCTTCTGATACATTAGGCGAGAAGGAGGAAAAGGGATGAGATAGTTAGGAGAGTGGTTGGGTAGAAAAAAGTGATGAGCAGGCTGAGGTACTGAATAAGTACATCTGCTCGGTCTTCGCCAGGGAGGCTAGCGGGCCTATGCTGCAGATAAGAGTATTAAGAGGACTAAGGGAACTGCGAGTGGACAAGGCACCTGGCTCAGATGGGATACACCCAAGCATCCTGAGGGAACTGGCAAGGATACTGGCGGCACCACTGACAGACCCATTTAATACCTTGCTGGAGACAGGATGTGTACCTCAGGACTGGAGGACAGCTCATGTGGTACCTCTCCATAAAAGTGGTCCCAGAGATGAGCCAGGTAATTACAGGGCGGTTAGCTTAATCTCCAAAGTGGGTAAGTTAATAAAGACCATTCTAAAGAAAAGGCTGGTGGAAAGGAGGAGGGAGGGAGGGAGGAGGGAGGAAGCGCGAGTGGTTTAAGGCTATGAGCTGCAAACCTGAAGACCTGGGTTTGAATCCCACAGCCCTCACTTGCATACTGTGTGACCCTGAGCAAGTCGCTTAACTTCCTTGTGCTCCCAGGTTGCACCTGGAAAAAGCTTCGGCTTAGTGTGCCTCTCCTGATTAAACAATTTCCCCTTCCTTCCTTCCTGGTGTCCTTCCTTGAGGAAAATGGTCTCCAGGACAAAAGTCAACATGGCTTTGTTAGGGGGAAGAGTGTGTCAAACCAACATGATAGACTTCTTCAACTAGGTTACAAAGACCTTGGACAAGGGGCAGGCAGTGAATGTATTATAC